>FR990078.1:7948777-9273574 GCA_905404285.2 Erannis defoliaria
AACCTAAAAGGTTTGTTCCCGTACGTAAACGGCACCCGTGCCTTGAACATGGCAATGTATCAGGTGACGTCTCCTGATTGAGTCTCAGTCGCAACAGGAACAAGAAATCGTGCGCACTTGTGAAATTAATTGAACAAGAGCTATCTCATGTGCACCTACTGCTGCCTTGAGAGCATTGTAGATTATCATGCTTTAGAAAAAGATCAAGATAATGACGCAGAGCTTAAAGATATGATGACCAAGGGTTCTTCGTTGAAGTTTCAGAAGATCACGACTCCAGAGGCTACCTTACATTGCGATCTGTCAATGCCTAGCCTGAGGTCGTATGTACCACTGGGATTTCGCAGGCAGATATTTGACAACCTCCATAATTTGAGCCATCCAGGTCCAGCAGCTTCCAGAAAACTTATATCAGAGCGCTTCGTATGCCTGCTTGTCTTCTTGTCTTTGTTATTCAATTAAAACGTATAATATAATGGAAGTGTAGCTGTGTGCGTTATTTACTTCTGTACATTTTTCTCAATATATTATCGTATTATATTATATTAGAGCGTAACTCATCTCCCCTTTTTTATTTAAATCAATGGTTGCGACTCATATATTTTTCAAGTCGCTTGGAGAGATACCTATTCAAATGCAATTTGTTTTTAAAACCAAGCAAACAAGATTGGGCAATAAACGAGCGAAATGAAATTTATTATTCAAAAGTTATTACACATACGTGTTTTATTAAGACAGTTACGGTTTCTTTATTGTTTCGAAGAATAGCTTTATTTAATTTAGTCGGCTTATGAGTGTACTTAAATTTAATTAAATACTGGAAACGTCAACCCAGGCAGCGACAATGATAAGATGAATGGACGGGAAATATGCGCACGGATTTTAAAGACTATATGTTGAGCGCCGGCTCTCCACTCGCTTCACTCATACTCTGCCTTTGCGACATGCGAGCCGTACGATACGACAATATAAACGTCTAATACATGTACATGTGTTCTCATTTTGTCATGCAATAATTAGATTCGCTATCCCTATTTTCCGGCAAATTTAATATGCATACTTTTAGCTAGGTATGATTGATTGTATTGTCTTGTTAATTTTGATCGATTTGCAAGCGCTGGGCCCGTCCATTCCATTATCACCGTCGCTGAACCCAGGCAGTTTTTCTGCGAGCCCTAGAGCCGAGCGTAGGTAAACCTCACCAACCCGTATTAAAATAAAAATTATGTTATAAACATGTCTACTCGTATCCGAAACATGCACAGTTATTGGTTGATTAATTTACTGATGTGTTTACGAAATACTTACTATTATCCGCAATACGATTCGCGGTCGCGCAGCGTCAGCAGCTGAGCCTATTCGGTCCCGAAATAAGTGTTCATGGTACGGCCCCTGTAATAATATAAGTTTTAGCTAAAATTATCAGTTGACTTGCAATCCAATGAAATGAGACATCCATTGACACGAGAAGCTAATAAGTACATAATTATATTCATGTTACAGTATCGTAAGACACCTAGCGACAAATAGCCTTTAGCATTAGAATATTTGGTACCGAATCCGCAAAAACGGTCAGAAGAATTTGGATAAAATATGGTACTTATAGAGATACCTTATTATATTTTATAACGTGCTTACAACAGAATCAACATCCCATACAAAATAATTATGTAAATTACACTCTTACGAGCGTGCACTGTGCACGCACATATACTGCAAAAATTAGCCATATCCGAGCACACCAGCGAAGCATACCTGACTAAGTCGCAGAAGTGGCCGCCATTGCCAAAACTGGCATAGAAATGTTATTGTACCTATTTGTTTTATTTTTCTATTGTTGTAATTGTACTTATAATAACACTTACCTAAGCTGCTTGTTATCCCAGGAATCGTAAGTGAAACCGCGAGACACTGTAGTAAGTATAGTAATATATGACCATAAGTACGATACAAAACTACATGCGGCACCCAACCAGTCTTTAAGAGAGTTAAAGGATTTTAAAACAGAATAATAAGACGTTGAAAAACGTAAATAATATCGTAACATAAAACGTTATAGTTCACGATGAGCTTTAGCCTTTGATATATACCTGACGTTATAATTATGTTTCGGGACACTCTTTACCTCTCAAAAGCCTCCTTTATCCGTCCTCAACACCCACCTACTATAAAATGCCATTTATCATTTTGTAACAGTTACACCCACCTGAGATAGGTACTTTGCTTCGAAACAAAGGCCAATGTTTTCAGTGAAATTAATAACCATACAGGGAGTTCACATCTTCAATAACTCGGGACAACAGGCGCAATCATCATCATCATCATCAGCCCGGAGACGTCCACTGCTGAACGAAGGCCTCCCCCTTAGCCACCACACTGTACGACAACCTGCCATTTGCATCCACCGGTGCAACAGGCGCAATACCTACAATGATTTAAAATTTTGAACTACTGACTCTTGTGCGATTTGTTTGCATCATCTTTTAGATCTGTCAGTGCGGTACACCCAAAAGATAAGGACTCCTGAAATGTTGTGAAATCATACGCCAAAAAAATGTTGTGCACGAAAATACTTGTCTTTAAACGTGTGCCGGCTTCCTTTCAATAATTTTTACGTGCCTGCGGGGCTAAAGTGGCTACTTTAGTTCCGCTACGCGGAGCGAATCGAACCTCTTCCTCCCCGCAGCGACACGTAAAATCGTATACACACCACGGGCGGGAGCAAGTAAAGAAGCCTCAGATCTCATGTTTATCCCCCTCGGCACATGAGATCTGAGACATTATTTACTTTTGCTCCCGAGGTGAGTAATCTACTACTTAACCTAACAAAGTTAGGAAATGTCTGGTTGTGTCGCCGTTCATATCTGAACGAAGCAAGTACTTAGCGCATATGATATCTGAGATAAAAACTTGTTACCGGCTATGTGTTGCATGTACATAGGTACATTAATAAGGAAAAAGAACCAGGGAATATTTATAATTAACAGCTATGTCATTGGCTTGTCAGGACCTTTTGCCCAAAGGGAGCTTCCGGTGATTTCTCAGAACTGATCCGAGTTGCTAAGTATCGTTGCATGAAAGATAGTGCCGATCAAGTCATGGCAAACTTTGTGTTTTTTCTCGCAATGGTTTGATAGTAATTTACAATGTCCTATTTTTGATTTTCTGTTCTGATACAGATAGTCGTAAGTGAAAAAATTTATGCCTCAGTGAGGCAAAGTCAAAAGGGCATCCATTCATCTTAAAAAAGACAGAAGTTTTAAATTTAATTGCAAATATATTCGTGAATTGACAAAATTGTATTAGCAGTTTTTTGAGATATATCTTCAAACCTGCGTCGTACAATCAACGCTCAAACGAATATTTTAGTCGTAAAGCGAAATTAATTGTGATAAAAACCAGCCACTACGCACACACGTCACGTAAGGGAATGAAAAGGGTGTTGTCCCGCACGTCGCCTCATATCTCTTAAAGAAGAAAGGATAGATATCTTATTATTTATGTTTTAGGTGGCTTCCTTATCGTACAAATCCATTATGAACGGCGTGTTTTGTTTTCGTACTCTTGTACCGTTAGCTAGTGTCTTTTGTAATTTTTCCTTCGTAATTTTTTCATAGGGACCTGGGTATGTCCTAAAACTGCCACCAGAACCGCCGGAGGACGGGCAGCAGCGTCCTTTTAGTTAACGGTGGTAAGCATTCTATCCCCAAGCCACCTACCAAGCGTGGGGATTATGGCAACCCCTCCCTATTAAGGGGGAGGCTTTCGTCCAGTAGTGGACGTCTTCCGGCTGTTGATGATGATGATGATGAATTTTTTCATACATATTATTTTCACACCTACCATTTTCTGTTATTTCATTTTTGGTTATCGCGGAACGATTTTACTAAGCCGAAAGAAGGTAATTTTACTCATCATCTTGAGCAACTATTAGTACTTGGGGCTAACCCCACGTTTCCCATTCACTAATTCTCCCTTGGCTTGGTGTTCTACACATTTTTTATTGTATTTTATTTTTTTTGGTGAAGTTGTGAACTCTTTAAGATAATACTGCTACTTGCGGAGAGCACCCTCCTGTAATCTAATAACAAAACTGCCCTACTGTAACCTGTGCCATCCCATGTCTCTCACCTCCTCAATTCCCATCCTAAGATACAGGTTCAGGGAGCACCACCACTAAAAGTAAGTTCGTATAGGCTGAGTGTATACGACGTGAGGGTATACCATCAGTGTGTATTGCCAGTGATGACATATGGAACTGAAACGTGGTCTTTAACTGCTGGCCTTTTGGAGAAACTTAGAGTCACGCAACGGGCAATGGAGAGAACTATGCTCGGAGTTACTTTGCGCGATAGAATCCGGAACGAGGATATTCGCCAAAGAACCAAAGTTACCGACATAGCTCGCAAGGTTTGCTAGTTGAAGTGGCATTGGGCAGGCCACATCGCTCGAAGAACTGACAACCGACGGGGAAGAAAGGTTCTTGAGTCATCATCAGCCCGGAGACGTCCAATGCTGAACGAAGGCCTCCCCCTTAGACCGCCACACGGTACGACAACCTGCCACGTGCATCCACCGGTTGCCCGCGACCTTTACAATGCCGTCGGTCCACCTAGTGGGAGGCCTTCCTAAGCTGCGTCTTCCGGTTCGCGGTCGCCACTCAAGAACCTTTCCTCCCCATCGGTTGTCAGTTCTTCGAGCGATGTGGCCTGCCCATTGCCACTTCAACTTGCAAACCTTGCGAGCTATGTCGGTAACTTTGGTTCTTTGACGAATATCCTCGTTCCGGATTCTATCGCGCAAAGTAACTCCGAGCATAGCTCTCTCCATTGCCCGTTGCGTGACTCTGAGTTTCTCCAAAAGGCCAGCAGTTAAAGACCACGTTTCAGTTCCATATGTCATCACTGGCAATACACACTGATCGTATACCCTCACGTCGTATACACTCAGCCTATACGAACTTACTTTTGGTGGTGGTACCCTTGCGTGGTAAACGTTTGCAGTAAATTACATTATATTGGAAGTTCTACATGTACAATTGTACATGCCATTCATCATCGTCGCTTTCCTATCACAGGGACGTCTTGTCATCGATATCCACTATTCTATGCTACCTAAAAATCTGCAAGCTAAAAGTACCTAATTCACCACAAACACAAGAGTTGCAATTATTTTCTATGAGCACGTTTCTTGTTTTGTTTTACAAATAGCACGTGTTTATGCCGCTCCGTTGATGTTATTCAGTCAACAAGATGTAACTAGAAGGCTTGTTACATAAAAACATGTTTTACTGGTCGTAAACATCCACGCATAAGTTCTCCGCCATATTTTGTTTGCCTGTCCGAACAGTCTTCAGATGGGGCATTTGCCAAAATTCATTTAGTTTACGGATCAGATAAGGCGAGGACACTGACAAATGATCGGCAGAATTGAACGGTTGGGAAAGGCGTCCGTCCGATCGCAGTTTTCAAGCCTCGCCCATAAATCTAGTTCCAAAAAGTCGAATTAATCTTGGTAGGAAAGTAGAGGATGTTTAGCTATCACTCCTAGTGCAAGACTTCCAGTATTTGATCTAATGATAAGCTTATAGATTGAAATTGAACCTGAGTCTATAGATGTTGCTCTCAGTTCTTGCCACATTAGACCTCAAATGCAGTACGTAATATACTGCATATTAGCATTCAATCTCTGTGGCTAGCGATTTAAATTATTATTAACTAGGAGGTGACCCCGCAACTCTATCCGCGTATATGGAAGAAATTCTACGTTTACACTTTCTTTTTTATTGTATTTTCAGCTCTTAAGATCAACCCTGGTAAAAAACATTATTGTTTGTATTTTAAAAAATATATATCCAAATACCAATTATTGTCAACGCTATAACCACATAATAAATAAAGTACTACGTACTATTACTTTAAAAATTTAATACAGTTGACTTACACTATTGATTTATGGAATGCCTGTAAATCCAAATTACAACTATTATGTAATTTGGATCAATAAATTAATCATTACTTTAAATTATTGTTTCTATTGTCTCTTGTAATGAATGATCCACAACCATTTTGACAAAATTTATATTGTAATAGTCTATTTTTCTTTTCTCGTCTGTTGGGGTTTTCCCTTTCAAATTTTCACCTCCGTATCTTTGTCCTGCCAATTCCTTAGGGCGCGAACATTTCTGTCGTCATTATACGATAAGCCTAAAACACGGTGGCATATTACTTACGATGATAGATTTTATTGCCCTGCGATTCTTGTTTTTATAACAAAATTTATTGCTATCGTGAATGCCCACTTTCGTTCCTGTTATGTGTTTAAAGTCTTAGCTTAATCTGTTTTCAGAAAAATCTGTTTCTCAAATCTGAATTCTGTTTTTTAAAGCTTATTTTGTTTTTATTATTTACGTTGATCTTTATTATGAAAGACGCAGCAGCACAGGCGTCGGGCTCTGTTTTCACGCTTTGAAAAAGGTCACCGGGTTCTTTTCGATCCCCTGGGTGATCGAAATGAGGGATTCAAGTGGAACGCGCGGGAGTATCCGATTTAATTAAACGTGACTATTCCTATACATTTAAAACAAAAAATTGTTATTCTTTTGGTTTTTTTTGTACTTTTCAAGTCTAAGCGATACAAAGCGAGCGAACAATTACACAACAAACAAAATAGTTTTTAGATAATTATTTTAATGTATGTTCTAAAAACTCCGTACAAAATAATAATAATAGATTAAAAATAAATAAAGTGATTATAGATTAAACATTTTGGTATAATTTTATTTGTGCCAATTGATTCTTTGTTGAGAAGGTCGTAACGCAACATCGTCTTGTACTGTAATAACAAATTCTAATAAGTAACTCATATTTATACTTTTGGATTAATATTGAATTGGCAAGTACATAGCGATTGACAATACGATGTAGGAAGTAAGGGACTGCAGCTGTGGGAAAACGAGAATTACGAGAATTGGAACACGAAAGCAATCGATCATAAAGATACAAAAAGTAATGGCCCAGAGCCCAGACGAATTAGTTTCTCAGTTTAGACGCATAAATAAGACAAAATAGGCAAAAGACACACATTTAAAAAAGTAGTTATGCTGTAAGTAGGGTACATCATTATCTTGTAGCTCATTATATTACATCATTATATATACCTGAAATACAGTCGGTGATGACAACTGGCGTTGGGCGATGGGCGACACATAGCTCCAGCCTAAAGCTCTTCAACTCAGCGGTGGTAGGCATATGGCATCGGGTCGGGAACGTACGGAAATCGCATACAACCAATCGACCAATTTTTAAAAGAGCCTGTGAGCAAGTTATTATTATTTTCCTTTAGCGCCTGCGATGAAATATATGGTAGATCCCCGATCGCCGCTCGAAAACGGCACCATCAAAACACGGCATAAAAATCGTAATATGCCTTGTTTAGCTCCGAGTCGAGTGTGACCGCGCCAATCATATGACGTGCTATAATGCCGAATGTTTTACACGCTCACAAATGCTGCTACAACGCTATTATAGGGTTCTAAGGTTAATTATTAAAATGAAACGTTATCCGCTTGACTTTTTTATACTAGCTGGAGAGGTGGAGCTGGAGCGGGAGATATCTGTATAAGTAAGCATTGGTGCGGGGACACTTTTGAGGTTTGATTTTCATAAGCTATAGTATATTTCTTCGAAGTTTAGCGTCATAATATCAAAATGGTTTTTAGATTATCTGCCTAATTCTCACCGCTCGAGTTGGCAACGGCAAAGCAGGCCGCGCATAAATTGGTGGGCATGCTAAAACAAGACCCAAAGGCAGAAACATCTTCAAGACAATAAATGGTACTGCTGTTTCGATCAGTTCTGAAAATTTAGGATATTTTGTTAGTGTGTTTACCTACAATTTTATTTATAGAGTGAGAAGTCGTCGCCTTTTTATCTCGTATATTACTCAGTAAATCATAGTAGGTACAGTGTTTTGAAAATAATATTTCACTTTTACATTTTTCATCATAGAAATTAGATAGTTGATAACAAGTTGCGAAAACCTACTGATATACTCTTATTTACCTGGGTATATTCTCGTGGAGTATCTATCAGAGCAAGAAAATAGTGGTTTCACTTTGGGATAGAAATCTGCTGTCATTTCCCATATGCGCAATATATGGCATTCACGAGGACCTTCCACAAACAAGACAACGACGCTTCCCGTATCGAGAGCGAACCCAGACAGCAAGTCCTCTTTCTTCTCTGACAGGATAATTTCTTCATTTATTTCTTGAATGCATCGTAGCATTAGCATTATAGCCTCAGAATCTCTGACCAGACAGAAGATTCTCGAAAAAGATTCGGAGAGCTTTCGAGTCTTACATCCGACCACTCCCATAGAGACCTCCATAGTCATTTGGGCTTGTAGTATGACACTTGGTTGAACGATCAAATTAGCAGCCATTGGCATTCTGATATGATTGATATCGTTGGTGCAAAACGTTTCACGTTCTAATGGTTTAACGGTCACCCGTGGAGGGTATAGCGGATATTCTCCAGTAATATATGCGTTGATTCCTCTAGATAAATATTTGGCGTCGATTTGAGTTACAGCTATGGGAATATCAAGCTCGTCGTTGAAGAGTTTCGGAACAGTTTTTCCAAAATCACGGTCGTCTTTTTCATAACCGAATAGTAGAGCACGTTTTGTTACTTGAGGCAATCTGATACCGCGTAACTGTAAAACGATACTTATAATACTTAGTTCCGATATTGGTGAATCATGAGTTTGCATATACAGGGTTAGTTCTAATCAGTTATCATTCCCTTTAAGGGCATATTCTGTACATCAAAACAAACAACTTTTACCAAGCGGCCCACATTGAAATCGCAAAAAAAAAACAGCTGTTCCATACAAAAAGTTCATCGACCTTGGGCAAAATGTATGGAACAGATGTGTTTTTTTTGCGATATCATTGTTGGACCCATAGTAAAAATTGTTTGTTTTGATATACAGAAAGGATGTTAACTGATTATAACTAGCCCTGTATATTACCTCAATCATAAGATGATTGTCCAGGAACTCCGATGTGGTTTTTGGCAGCTGTTCGTTTGGAATTGGAAGTGCCCGATGGTTGTTGAAATTTATCGACATTTTGGTTTTTAGTGGTTGAGGCTCTGAGCAATTTACCTCTTCTCCTATATGCCATTTGATGTACAGATGTGTTATACTGTGAATTGAAAGGAAAAGCCATATTTTGTAAAGCTCATCAACAAATTTAATATTTTACATTTGAGATTTATATGTAGTAAAATAAAATGTATATGAAATAGGTACAAGAAAGCACGCATGACACCAGATGGAGATAAAGTTTTAATTTTAGATGACTATAACAATATAATAATAATTATAATAAAACTTAACGTTGCTCCAAATATTAATCTATATTTTAACACGCCTTCTGCGGTCTAAGTAATCCAATCGACTTAATAATGCTAATAACCCAACAAGAACAAAGGGACTTCAAGCAAACTTTCCTAAGTGACCAAAGTTTACTATTTATTACCTCAGTATCTTCAACTCATTTAGAGGTATCTGGTACAAGTTCCCGACGTTCAGGAAAACTATCGGCAGATCGTCTTGTGCCGGTAAATTATTGCTGCTAATCAGAACAATTATCTCGGGGGAGTCAGGCGGCAGCTCGCCTACTGTCTCGAACTGAACAACCCTGCCGGTTCCTGTTAGGAATTTCTTATTAGATACTGGAAGCCCGACTATCAGTGTAGTATATTTGGAGACAGTAGGTTTATTCGCTTTTTTTATAATAATTATTAAGGGACAAACCAGCATGCGACCCTCCTGTGGTTAGAGGTCACCGCTACCTATGATGGACTACTGCAACATCAAACACTTTGCCGTTGCGCTGCCTATACAAGCTGTTGTTTTGCATTCCCGCCAAATTTACAGAGCTAGATATACTCATCGTATGAAAAAGTTTTACTACGGGGCCAACCAAATCACGAAAAAAAAATCTGCTGTTCCATACAAATAGTTCATCGACCTTGGACAAAATGTATGGAACAGCAGATTATTTTTTTTGCGATATCAGGGTTGTCCCCATGTTAGCGTCATAGTAAAAGTTGTTTATACGATGAGTATATCTGCCTCTGTAAATTTGCCGAGAATGCAAAATAACAGCTTGTATATATGCTTTAAAGTAAACAATAAATAAAATTTAAAAAACAAATACATATAATATATGTCTGTAAATAATATTTTTGAAGTCGTACTCGAAAAAAGTCCGATTCAGAACATTCCAGACTATACAAGTACGCACAAGGAACGCACTAGTGAGTCTTCCACGCATCAACAATAAACATTATTATTGTTATAAAATGTATTCAGTAGATATTTATTTAAAATTCATATTTGTTTTTTTTTAATCCTTGTTTGACCTTCGTCTTTTGGATCACATTTATATTTTGACCTTTGACTATTGAGTTGTTGTACAGAAATAATAGATGAACACATTTTAGCCCATGAGTGACACATAGGTACTCCCGTTAGATGTAATATTGTACCTGTTTGATATTAACTAGGAACTGTCTACAGTGTGAGCTTAGATTTGCTCAGTAAAGGACCGGATGCGCAAGAAATACCCAGGTTCCAGGTGCAACAAGATATGGTTATTATTTCAACAACGGCGCCAACCATAACCGGGAGACTCCTTAGGGATGATCATATACCACGATCCACAAACATTAAATTATTAAGTTCTCAGTATAAAATTAAGTCTCATGTCGCGTGTGTCTTAGTTTTTCTAAGCTACACAATAGATTTTGATAGATTTACTATATATCATTTAAAGAATATTTATTCAAGAAGTTTAATATTATATTGTTTAAATTTAAATGTCGCAGCCGACTTGTATAATTCGCCATATTACTTGTCGGCTACCCATTTTAAAAAACGGAAACGCTTCACGTTACGGCGGATAACCGTATAGCCGGATTGTATTACGGCTGAACGAAAGTCCGCTGCATTGTATTCATTTTTCACGTTTTGCTATGCGGCTAGGCGTAATTTTGCGGCTTTGGTGGCCAGAGAGTAACATTTGTATCTTCTTAAAAGATTTTGTTAGGCTACTATGTATTACATCATACCTTAGGCGTCCACTGCTAGACGAAAGCCTTCCCCTTAATAGGGTTGCCATTGCCATAATCCCCACGCTTGGCAGGCGCCGTGGGGATCTCATGCTCACCCTCTGCCGGTCCTCTGGTGGTTCTGGGTGCAGTTTTAGGACTACCCAAGTCTATTTACGTCAAAGTAAGTTCGTATAAGCTGAGTGGCCGGCTAGTTGCAGAGTTAATGTGCCGCCCGAAGGCCTCTGACATGGCTGGCGGTTGTTGTTATAGAAATTAGAACAAACAACCGGACCAACAATTTAACGTGTCATCCGATCCACGTTAGCGCTCAGAAATAAATGCCACTCACGGTCACCCATCCGAAGACTGACTGGACCGTCCGTTACTTAACATCGTTTAGAATCACCTAGACAAGCTACGCCACGAGCGCTACTTATTTACGTTAAGTGCCTTTCTAATATTTTTTATGTACCATTTTACTCACAAAATGTTATTTTTTACTGAGTATTGCTTTATTTTACTAATATAAACGAAGAAATCAATTAGATTGCAATCCGGCTAAACGTTGACCCGGCGTAAAGCCGTCGTAAAATATAATAATAAGCTTTAAAAAAAAATACAACCGACTTCAACTTCGAATACCTGGATGACATCTTCATATTTTCTAGTAATTTTGATTTAAAAACCAAACTACTGAACGAATTTCGATAAAATTTGTATGAGACCTCTGAAGTATTGCCTACCAAAGAAAAAAAAAGAACCATCAAAATCAGTTTATAATTGGCGGAGTAATCGCGTAACATACATACAAAAACATACAGTCGAATTGAGAACCTTTTTTTTTTGAAGTCGTTTGAAAACGGCTCCGTTTTTTTAAATGGTTATCCGTTTGTAATATTATGGCGAATACCACTATTCGGCTGCGATATAAATATAATGCATGCATATATTCGAACTATAGAAACTAAAGAAAAGTCGCTAGAATTTTATATTATGGAAGGACTATTTGTGATTTTTTAAGCCGCGTTGGTCCGTGAATGATTTTATTGAATTTTACGTAAGTTTAATTAAGTATTCTGAAGATCTACTGAGCAAAAGCTAATTAAAATAAGTATTACTCATTAACTAATAAACAAGTTTTTTAGACTTGATGGCTAGAGCCAGATTAGATTAAATTTGATTTATCTGGTTTTTAATGTCAGGTACCTACCTATCTAAAACAATTATATCCAACATAAATAGCTAGCAGCGCTTCTATTCACGGTTCTGTGCGCTTTTCTACAAGATTCAGTATTAGATTCAGATAATATCAGAATAAAAACTTGTTTTTGGTAGTTCTAGTGGGATACTCTTACTCGATTCGAATTCGTTAGGTCGTTGGTTAAACTCCGGGCCCGTACCAATGAGCGGTTTTAAAATAACCTACGAATATTTATACCACTGGCTTTTTAGTGTAGGAAAACATCGTGTCAAATCCTGTAGGATAAGGCCTTACGCCTTATAAGGCGTATGGACGAATCACCCTTCGAGGGTAGACCTAAGCCCAGCAATGGACTAATAAATTTAAATGCTGATTACACGATGTGGTTAAAAGATCTTACGTACATTATCTAGTAAATTAAAAGCGTCAGGGTCAGGTTTACCGTTAACCTGGAATGCTAAGAATTCTACAATAATTTAACATATATATTTTGATAAAAATTATATCTATCCTGTTTGCTATTTTCGCATCAAATCCTCACAAACGACGCAAGTAATTTGCGATAGGTACTCAGACGAACCGTTACAAGTATGCCTAATTCCACTTATTGTAACCTATTTTAATGAGGGGCTGTCGATCCTTTGAAACTCTTGAATGTGCCCACTTCAATTACTGACCTAAATAATTTGTATATTTATCATATTTTTAAAGGTTTCAACCACGCCTTACATAAAAAGAGCAGACACATATTTTGAGGAAGTTTGACATGACAGACTTAAAGCTCAGTCGTCTATCATCATCAGCCCGAAAGACGTCAACTGCTATGCTAAACGAAGGGCACTTAATCAGTCATCTGGTTGCCATAGCACAAGCTTTGCTTAATTTGGATATAGATGGCGCTTTGTGTAAATGTCCACCAATATTTATTATTTTTAGTCTTAAATTAAAATAAATATATCTCTAGATTATAGAAGCATGGCCAGTTGATCGACCCTATGTAATATGACGCGAATTAAATTGACATCTTTGACTAAAACTGGCATACAATAGCCCAAAATTGGAAAAATTGGAAAGTCGGAGGGATAATTTTGCCCATAGCTGTAGGATCCAAAGGCCAAATACAATACAATGCAACTTATTAGTGAATATACGTTTATTTAAGTAGCTATTTAACGCCGCGGAACCGAAGACAAACGCATTGGGTAGATCACCAACTCACTACGGACAACATAAAGAAAAGACGGGACTGATACATTTTTTATGCAATGGAGTAGCAAGACAAGCAATCTTTCCCTTAGTGCTAAGCATGACGTCTGCCCATAACAGTAGCAGCAAAATTGTGTCCTTGCGAACAAAATCCTGCACCGCTGCGCTCGTCACCCTGAGATATTATTAGATTTATGCTGACATATCATAATATGGGATGTACCATGCTGTAGGTGATTACTGAGCAGTAGATAGAAAATGTCTTAGTGTTTAAAAAGATGTGTAAATTCAGTAATTGGTGGAAAATGGCTAAATAGCTGCTATTTATCCAAACCAAAACATGCATAAGCTAAATTACCTTGCACATACGCAAACGTTTCGTAGCTACTTATTAAACAACAAAATATTATGATTGATTTGATATTTAAAAGCATACCCGCTAAAATACTTTCTCCTGCTAAGGTAATTTGAAACTTTTCAGGAATTTTCTTCTTTTCTTTCTCTTTGGCAGCTAGTTTAGACATCTTTTTTTGGGTTTGTTCGGGTTCTGGCGGCACTTCTTCAACTTCTGGCTCTTTGAGTCGACTCAATATAAGATCCCTAACGTTATCCAAACAGGCATCTTGATGTCTAGCATCTGAAACGCTAAAACTGTTTGCAGTATTGCTAACAGGTTTGTTTTAGGTAAAATGCGTTTTTACCCCTTGTTTAATATGGTGGCACGAGAAACTGACAATCAGGCTCAGACCTCCATTCCTAGATTATATTGTAAAGGGGTAAATTCAACACGATGGCAATTAGTAATTACATAACTCAGCTTGAAGCGCCGAAGATCATCTTGGTCACTGTTTCTCTTAATAAAAATGGCATGAGAGCGAAAGTGATCCAAACAATCTCTAGCTACCAGAATATGATCCAAAGTAATCTTCATCTTTACTCTATCTACTATATGGCATTGGATAAAATAATGACCCGAGACCACGTGTGGCACTTCGAAAGTTTCATCGAAACACGACCATGGTATATAATGCTCGACTAAATTCCAAATTAGTTTTTCTATGTATGTCACCAATGTCTCCTCCATCTCCAAAACTGGAGCAAAGTACCGGCGGACACCAAATTGTAGAGGCGGTAGTAATACGTCACTGCTCTTGTCGCTTTTTGCACTGGAAAAAACGTTTTGTTTGTGTAATAAGACGATCTGTAAAGAAGTCTCACTTTCAATACCTATCTGATCAGATATTAGAATGATACGCTTGAATTTTGCTCTGGGTATTGGGAGTTATTTATCCGTGCCTTTGTGTGTGTTCTAAGGCATAGTCGTTATGGCGAATCCTACTTCTAGCTAGAAGATTATGTTTACTGTGCTAGAAGGGATTACTACAATCCCATCCAATTCTATACAATTGCTTTCGTGATTCACATGAAAGCTATTTGATGAACATATATATCCAATTCTCATTATCAAAAGGGACAAATCGTCAAAACTGTCATAGAAGGTAACAGGAAACACAATGAAAGGAACGGAAAAGTTCTAACAGAAAATTGGAATGACGCAAAGGCTACTTACCACAGACATTAGATGATATTTGGATTATCAACGTTACTCTGCCCAGCCATCATCTCTAAACCTTTACAAATATGCAGTAAGATTTATAGAAATAGATTGCAACTAAACTGACTACTCACATTGATCCCAAAGATGTAACTCCAAATGAGGGTGTTATTGTTGCCACAAAAAATCGCATGTCTAAGACCCTCACAGCAAACGCGAAACTGATGGAGAAAGCCAGCCATCTCCTTTGGAGAAACTGCCATACCCGGACCCATCCGTATTGAGTGCCGCACCAAATCTGCCAATAATACTCGTGAGAACGACCGCAACCAAACCGATACCTAGCTTTTTTGGGATCAAAATTAAATTGCTAATATGTATGTTTAAGTGTACGGATAAACAAACATATTAGCAATTTAATTTTGATCACCTAGCCGCCTGCCAAGCGTGTGGATTATGGCAACCCCTCCCTTTTAAGGGGGAGGCCTTCTTCCTGGCTGTTATGAATTGCTTCCAGTAGTTACTTAATTCTACTCTAAAAAATATATTATGAAGAAACCGCTTTTAAACTTTACAATTACATTTTGACCTCACCCATACATATTAAGTATGCTTAGTAGGTACTTATCTTATGGACTGGACTGTTCACGAAGAATCAGACAAATACCAGGCTAACCTTAGCAGTATGTGGCCATATCATGACATCTAGATCGAAGTTTTGCCCAGGATACAGCTGGCACTGTAACTTTAAGCCCTGAACGCAAGGCCCCTGCTCGAGTTTTCCCTCATTACAGTCTTCCCAGATATCCAGACCCACAACCTCGACTGCAAAAGTGAGCGTAAAAGCACTCCGACAGAATGTAGATTCAGTCGCATAGGCTTTATTTTTATGCATCGCGTTTTAGGCTATAAGTAAACAAAGGTCAACAGTTTCTTGAATCCATTTACGAATAGTTCGGATATAAGGATAGGTTTTGTGTAAATTGATTGATAATTAGTAGCTATGATTAGTAGCGTCAGCAACAATAGGTTTCCGTTTTTTCTGTGTTTCCCGTTGAGGCATTGATTTTCTTTTGATGTATTTCGGTGTTATCGTTATCATCATTTGACTTGCATTTGACACTTACGTGTGTCAGGTAGATGCCATAACAATAACTTCACGATTTTTATAGGTTTCTTATTGAAAATAATCAAGGAGTTTCAAATTTTTTTGGAGACTATACAAAGCAAGCTGGGCAAATTGTCGCCTAAACCTGGTGGGATCCAAAAGACCCATTGAAAGCTTTGCACACTCTTAACATGGTTCGGTTAGTATTTTATAAAAGTGGCCGTCGCTTGAATTATCTCAACTAGCAGGTTGTCGTACAGTGTGGTGGTTGGTGTCGTGTGGTGGTGTGGTGGGTGTGAGGCTTTCGTTCAGCAATAGACGTCTTCTGACTGATGATCCCGCATTTTATTAATATTTACATAGAGTCATTTTGTAATAATACGCACAGTAAAGATGGTGGTACTTGTCTTGGTAGGCTTAAATTTAAAATTTAGTAAAACCTATTAAGTAACAGTAGGTAACATTTGAGATACTTGCAGGAAAGGTTTCCGTTCGGGTACACCTTATCCGTCCCAGTAATTTACAAACATGATGATAGAGACGGAGAATGTGATTGCGAACGGAAACCTTTCCGATTGGGTTGTGAATACCCCTGCTGAATATAGGACTCAAATGATTTTGTACCCTAATCCTAACACAAAACAGGTGTTTATTTTTTCTTAGACGATGCAGCTTGCTCTATTGGGTCAGTGTGGCCGATTCTGACGGTTTAAGTTGACAGTTCTAAACTAATTAAAATATTGCTGTCACTTTTTTACTAGGCATGTTAACTAAGGACAGGAAATCCCTTCGCAAAAGCCATTAATCAAGAGTTGAAGTTGAACTAAGGACAGCAATACTTTAGTTAGTTTAGTTCCGTCAACTTAAACCGTCAGAATTTACTACAATGTGGTCGATTCTGGTGGTTTTAGTTGACAGTTCTAAACTAACTAAAGTATTGCTGTCCTTAGCTAACATGCCTAGTAAAAAAGTGACAGCAATACTTTAGTTAGTTTAGAACTGTCAACTAAAACCGCCAGAATCGACAACAGTATACCACTAAAACTCTATTTGGCAAAATTTTGGATTAGTCGTTATTTTATTAACAGTGCGGCATATATGTATACTTGACACTGGCAGAATGCACAAAGTGCTATGTAAAAAACGAAGGACAACTTTTTTAAAGTGATGTGCGGTGTCATGAGTGCTGTCAATGTCAAGGTGAGGTATATTTTTTTTTTAATTTATTCTTGGACATCTTTGAGCAGTGCTGCCAAGTTAGTTACTTCTTGGCTAGATCTGGCAACTTTTAACGTTACCTTAGCCACAAAAAAAATAATATTGGTGGCTAAATATTTTAGCCACAATTTTAACAACTATCTACTTAACATGACAAGTTACAATAAACTCGCTGTCACAGACTAAGGAACAGACACCACACACTGAATACGATTATTATAAGCTCGAAATATCGTGTCAAAGAGTGATCAAACGTTTTGAAGGCCTGGAATCAAATCCTTTAAATCTGCTGAATACATTGACATCTCTTATACAACGTAATTTTTACTCCACGTTACATTTTGTCCCAAAAATGTTTTAAAACAGTGCAATTTGGACACAGTTATTAGCAACGCAAATCAATAGATCGCCGCTGCGGCGGCAACCCTTTGATGCGGCAGCGGTGCATCCCCGCCGCGCGTAAACAAACAGATTGCGTTACGGTGACCATGATTTTGTGGAAGCAACAGGCCAACTTAGCGTAACTTTGCGAGCTTTAAATACTTTCGACTTATTTTTTTATTTTATTTTTCTTTGAAATATAAACTTTTTGGGTTGTTTCGGCTTTTCTCTATACTAATAATAACGTTGTATTACTGACCGACTACAAACAATTAGAAAAAACTAGCTGCGTACCACTGTTTTGCCCGCGTGATGATGAAAAACGGCGATGATGATGATGACAAAAAGTAACTTATCATCATCATCAGCCAGAAGACGTCCGCTGCTCAACGACGGCCTCCCCCTCACCTAGTAACTGTTACATCTCTACCAAAGAGTTCGGAAGCACTCAGTCAACCGACCTCATACGTGGTGTCAATGTATCGTTGAGCTGTCTTAGCTGTCATTAATAAATATGAATCTAACTTAGAAATGCGTGTATTTATTAATATTTCATTGGCGACGAGAATAAAAGTGAAATAGGTTCAAAATGAACGATGAACAATTTACGCAATTTTTGCGTGTGCAACAGGCACATCAAGAACAATTTTTAAAGCTTCTGGTACAAACAGTACTGACGGGTCAACACCCACAAACACGGAGTGCGACAAGCGCCCCAAGCACTAACAACGACAAGATGATGATAATCAAAAATTTTAACATGGAAAAACTCGACCCGGAACAATGCAGAATTGAAGATTACATCGATTATTTTGAAAACAAATGTCAAATATTAGAGGTAACAGACGCCAAGCTGCAAAAAGATATACTCTTAAATCTATTAACACCAGATACATTCCGCGAAATTAAAATAGCTCTGACACCGAGATTCGAAGAAAGCACATATGAAGAAATACGGAACAAGCTTCTAGATCTTTTTAAAATTAAAAAAACAAGATATCGGGCACTAACAGATTTTTGGAATTGTACAAGAGAAACCAGCGAATCAATGGAACACTATACAAATAGATTGAAAAGTTTAAGTAGAGATTGCGGATATCAAGACGAATTTTTAGAACGTCAATTGCGGGACCGTTTTGCCACAGGATTAAACCATCCAGATTTAGAAACGGATTTGAAACAAAAATGGCCGGATTTACAAGAAACTGAAAATGGAATAACGCGCGAAATCAAGTTTCAAGAAATTTTCGCTATTGCACAATCACGAGAACAGGCCGAGCATGATTCACCAAACTTTAGTATAAATAGAATCAAAAAGAAAGGTACTTGGAAGAAGATTGACAACCACAACACACAGCGTAGCACACAACGTAAGTTACACTCGAATCAATGTTTGCGATGTGGCAAAAGTGACAAGCATGATATTTCTAAATGTGCAGCGAAACATCACACATGCGTCGAATGTAACGTCACAGGCCATTTTGAAAGTTGTTGCATCAAGAAAGGACGAGCGTATATCATTCCAGCGAAGGGAAAATACATTGGCAAGCAAAAGTTACAAAGAATTGCTGACATTGAGGCGGCCACTTCTAGTTCTATGCATGAATCGGATACAAGTGATGATGAAGACACGTTTGTTTGTAACGTAACCGGTAATCGAAAGAAAGATTGCAAACAGATTGACACAACAATCAACGGAGTTAATTGTACCATGGATTGGGATCCCGGCTCCACATACTCAATTATTAACTCTGACTTTTGGAAAAAAATTGGATCACCACCATTATCAAAAGCACCTAAACTCAAAGCTTACGGCAATAACAAACTTAAAACAAAAGGACTCACAGATGTGACTGTAGAAATTGATGGACGACAAAAAGTACTGCCTGTCGTAGTTATGAAAAACGCAAATCCAATACTGTTTGGGCTTCAATGGAGTGAAATGTTTGAGATGGAATTTCCGAAACCTGTCTACTCTGTCAAAACTGCAACACCGGTTTCACTCAAACAAGTACTAAGCAAACACAGCCAGCTTTTCGATGAAAAACTTGGAAAAGTCTGTAATTATCAAGTTAACATCCACGTCAAGCCAGGAGCGGAACCTGTACACCTACCTGCACGAACAATTAAATTTAGCATGAAGAAAAATGTTGAACGGGAACTAGATCGCCTTGTTGAAGCCGGTATTGTAGAGAAAGTCGACCCGAACACAACTCCGATAGAGTGGGCCACACCCACCGTTAACATTTTAAAACCTACCGGCGATGTCAGGATTTGTGGAGATTACAGTTACTACTCTTAATCCTGTATTGACTAAACATCTACACCCAGTTCCTATTTTTGATCATTTACGACAAAAGTTAGCAAACGGCATGTTTTTTACAAAAATCGACTTAAAAGATGCGTACCTACAATTTGAAATAGCTCCTGATTCAAAAAAGTATTTGACAATATCAACACACAGAGGATACTACCAGTACAACAGAATGCCATTCGGTATTTCAACACCACCATCAATTTTTCAAAATTTTCTCGACCAGTTACTTGGAAATATACCAGATGTCGCAGTGTATTTTGATGATATTGCACTGACAGGGAAAAGTATAAATAGCCACTTACGTACACTATCTACAGTTTTAGACCGACTGCAACAAGCTGGTTTAAAAGTAAACTTAAAGAAATGTAGCTTCTTACAGGAAGAAATTGACACTTCACACTATAGACCGCAACGGGGTACGCCCAATGAGAGGGAAGATAGATGCGATCACTAAGGCATCACAACCTACCAATGCGAAAGAATTACGATCATTTCTTGGACTTGTAAACTTTTACGAGCGCTTCATTCCACATCTTCATGGAATATGTGCAGATCTTTACGAACTCACTAGTGGTAAACAGAAATGGCGTTGGAATGATCACGAAAAACAAATTTTTGAAGATACTAAAACAAGCATTGCGAAAACAAAACCTTTGATAGCGTACGACGAAAATCGCGAACTGTTCCTAGCGTGCGATGCATCAGAAAAAGGTGTTGGAGCAGTATTATTCCACAAAAATAAGGATCTTGAACAACCTATTGCATTTGCATCCAGAAAACTCAGACCAGCTGAAAGCAAGTATTCCGTAATCGACCGTGAGGCTTTAGCAATTGTATTCGGAATCAAAAAATTTGACCAATACTTAAGAGGAACAAAGTTCACATTAATAACAGACCACAAACCTTTGATCCACATTTTGGGCACTCAACGTAATCTACCCAAACTAGTGAACAATAGACTTGTTAGATGGGCCCTATTGATTGGAAGTTACAGTTACAACATATGCTACCAAAAAGGTGAGAATAACATATTGGCAGACTGTCTTTCTAGATTGCCAAACCCGGACACTCAACCCTCAAAAGCTGAACGCACTGTTCATAAAATTACTTCGGAACTTTTAGGGAACAAACTGCTTGATCTTCAGTTATCGGAAAAAAAATTAAGTGAAGAAACATTCAAAGATCCGATATTGGAGTTTTGGCGGGAACACGGAAAAATCATGTCGTTGCATTCTATTATTTTCTTAAACTTGTGTATTTTCGCGAATTAATGATTAAAAATGGTGGTGTTTTATTCATTGAGTGTTGAATTACATGCACGAGTGTGGGCAAGTGATATAATGTGGTGAAACATGTCTTTTTGTGTTGTTTTCAAAACTCCGTAGAAGCTCATAGTAAAGTCGCCACAACTTTACTAGGGCATGACTTGGACTCGACTATGACTAATTTCGTGTGACTGACTGTGATATCATTACATATTTGACTTGATTTTCATAGAAATACTTGCAAAAATCATAAACTTGACACTGGCAGAATGCACAATGTGCGATGCCAAGAACTAAGAAAAAAAAAAAAAAAAAAAAAGATCCGATATTGACACAAGTACGTCAAAGTTTAAAGACTGGCTGGAGAGAAATTGATTACAAACAAGATATGAAACAATTTTACAGAAAACGTTTTGAGCTTTCAGTCGAAAGCAATGTTATTATGTGGCAAGGCAGGATGGTTATACCGGAATCATTACGAAAAACGGTACTGACATACCTCCACAGGGGTCATCCTGGGATATGTGCCATGAAGGCTCTCTCACGTTTTTATGTTTGGTGGCCTTCAATAGATGAAGATATAGATGGATTCGTAAAAAGATGCACAAGGTGTCAAGAGAATCGCCCATCCAATCCTGAACTTCCGATATTTTCGTGGTCCATTCCAGAACAAGTTTGGGACAGAATACATATCGACTTTGCAGGACCATTCGAAAACAAATATTGGTTGATATTATGCGACGCATTATCTAAATGGATAGAAGTGAGACCTATGGAAAATATTACTTCAAAGAAACTTTGCCAAGTCTTAGATGACATCTTCTGTACATTTGGTCTGCCACGCATGATAGTTTCTGATAACGGCCCACAACTCACATCATTGGAGTTTCAAAACTATTGTAAACTTCAAGGAATATTACATGTGACTTCATCTCCGTATCATCCCCGCACCAACGGACTTGCGGAGCGTTTTGTTAGAACGTTTAAGTCCAGAATGGCTACAAATGATAAAAGTCAACCGAAACGTCGTTTATCAGAGTTTTTATTTACTTATCGAAATACTCCTCATACCACCACTGGTAAATCACCAGCACAGATGATGTTCGGCAGACAACTTAACTGCCTTCTGTCAAACATACGACCAGATAAGAGGAGGACTCTGGAGTATAAGCAAGTGAAAGCTAATATAATGACCTCTGCGCCTTCTTACATGCCGGGGGAAGAAGTATATGTAAAGACGAAAATCGATAAAAAATGGCAGCCAGCGACGGTGAAATCTCGTAAACATAAATATTCGTACATCATCACAACATCAAGTGGGGTGGAACATAGACGTCATGCAGATCACATAAGACCACGAGTGGCTTCCACATCCAAATCATCACCAGTTGCTGTTAATATACCACCTGTTGGTCAATCCACTTCATTCGCTACGTCCTCCACGTGCATACCATCTACATGCATTACATCTTCATCCATACCATTTCCACGTACGCCATCTGCACCATTACCAATGTCATCTATTCCATCTGCATCTACATCGCCCACATTTTCAACACCCTCTCCTATAGTTTCCGCTTCTTCACCATCTTCATCATCGACGTCTGCCTCTCCAGTATTCGCTACGCCGGCGGCCATTGTTGAAGCTCCTCAGATCCGTCGTAGCCAACGCCAAGGCAGACCGCCACGTCGTCTCATCGACGAGATTTAAATGGGGAGAAATGTTACATCTCTACCAAAGAGTTCGGAAGCACTCAGTCAACCGACCTCATACGTGGTGTCAATGTATCGTTGAGCTGTCTTAGCTGTCATTAATAAATATGAATCTAACTTAGAAATGCGTGTATTTATTAATATTTCAGTAACCTATAATTATATTATTCCGAGAAATAAGCTATCTCTATTCCGAGTTTCATCTAAATCCGTTTAGCCGTTTTGGCGTGAATGCGTACTTTTTAAGGACTATTTATATCCACTTTCGTAAGTATGACATTCTAAGCATTCTGGTAACTTTAAAAAAAATTATAGCCACTTCTCGTCTTACCGGCTTGGCAACACTGACTGACGTGAGGAGTATTTAGCGGCTGAAGGACATGTATCCATGGCCAAGAATAAATTTAAAAAAAAATGAGGAGTATTTAGAGGAGGATTTATAGGTGTGTGTTTTCTGTTTTCTTTTCATATTAATGAATTTAATGGTTTTCCTGGGCTTTTCTTCAATTTGGACTCCGGCCCGGGGTATATTATATTATCATTTTAAACATATTAACAAAGATTAAAATTGTGTTATGTAGACAATAGACAATCATTTATTTAGGGTAAAGTATAAATAAACACTGATAACAATAGTACAACAGCAAAAGCAACCAAAATAATTAAGTGGATCATTTACTTCTGCCACAAATCGGACTCAAACTTATGTCTGCGAAGTAACATTTCCAAATTAAACAAAACAATATCTTAGTCTAGCTAAAACTGCCTAACTCTTTTCAATAACCAACAAAATAGTTTCAAAATATTTCTAAAGACAAAATTAATTCTCCCTCTGGTTTGGCCAAAGGAATGAGTACCTAATTGTTGCTAACGTCAGGTGAAATTCTGTGAGCAAATCTCAATTACACATCCTTTTTAGGTAAACAACGCTGATATAAAATGACAAAAGTACTGCGATCATCTTGGTGTATGACTAGAAACATACCCAATAGAAATGGGTAAGTAAACGCTTCTTCTTATAGTTCCCAAAGTCACTACAACTCAGTGTTTCAACTTTGAATTTTGGGTTTTCCCTAGTTTGTTGTCGAATTGTCCCTAAAATTCCCTAAAGAAAATTCTAAACTCCTTGATTTGGGGAGCATGACCATAATAAACAAAAAAAACTAATTTGAAGCCGAAGCACTACTTTTACAGTTATTAGCTGCACTTAACATTGGATTGGCAGATGATTAATAAATATTTTTTTCGCTATTCTCAATGCAGAATGAAAAACAAACTAACTGTTGGTATAATACGACTTATAATATGTTTCTATGTCGTCTGTAACTATGGTCATAGTACAATTAATAGGTCAACTAAAACTAGACGGGTTACATTCATTACGAGTTTGAGACCATAAATACAAGGATAAGTATTAACAGCTAGCACTTAAGTTATTTAAGTGCTAGCTGTTAGTTATCCTAAAAGAATAAAATAAAATAAATAAAATAAAATAACCATATTAAGTTAGATTTTTCCCCAAAACTCCCTAAATCCCTTTTGAAATTAAATGTCCCTAAACCTTACATAATACTAGTAATGTTTCCCTAAAAAAGGGAGAAATCCCTAAAAGTGGAAACACTGCTACAACTAGACAACCTAATGGGTAGGAACAAACCTTACAATTTCACTTTAATCATATAAATATTATAATGTAAATGAGTGTCTACTTCTGGTGTGCAATATTTTGTTCTAATAAATTACAATGTCCTGTAATGGCAGTAACACAAAATGCCCATTACCTAGTCATCTGACTTACCGCTATTAATTGCTGTAAACGAAGGCTAACCCTTGCAAACCATTGTCCATTTTGTTTATAACTGAATGTTGTGAAAATGTTGAGGAAATCTGTGAATAATTTATTACAGAATCCCCACAGTGAAAACTCGTCTTCTGGCTTCATCATGTTGCAACTGGAAAGAGAAACGTGGTACACACTCAACGGTAGATGATACTGAAATCCAGTTATTTTCTACCATGAAGGATTGGTGGAACCCTCAAGGATCGCTGAAAGCTCTTCACTCTATGAACACAATTAGGTGAATGATTCAAAATATTTCTTTCAAATTTACTCTCAGTACTAAACTTAATGGGGCATATGTGATGTACATCACCATATATTATCAATTTTCCCTGTTACAGCATATTCCGTTACAGTCATACACTTAATTTACCTATATACTATATTTATCTTGGGACCGCTGTTGCCCCAATATAGATAAATATTAAATATGTATAACCCCAGGAAAACACTCATTTAAAGTTTTCAGGTTTTTTAAATATATGAAGTTAAAAATAGTAAAAATCAGTCAGATAATAACCCGCTCCTCATTGTACCTAGTACAAATGTGGCCATTATGCTGGTCGCTATACCACGCTGGACCACAATGGACAACCTTTGCACCAGCTACAAGCCAGCGTGGAAGTCACCACTGCCATATTTTATTAATTAACCTTTTGGCATCAGAGCCCTGCACATAAACCCTAACGGTTTTCAGTTTGCAATTTACATTACTGTTTATGACTTTAAATGATACAATTTGTGCTACTGATACCCTTAAACGATACAATGTATCCACTTCCAACAATATAAGCAAAGCTTGTACAATGGGAACCAGATAGCTGATAGAAAACTTTATACTTTTTTTTGTTAATACATACTTATAATTTCATACAGCACCCAGACATAGAACTAACATCTATGATTATCATGTAAATTTTTGTCCCGGTTGGGAATCGAACCCATACCCTAGAGCTCTTAAAGCAGACATACTACCAACTGAGCTTTAAGGCAGTCTAATATCAAACTAGTACTTGTAATTTTAAATAAAACAACCTACTTCAATTTAGATTACCTGAATGACATTTTTTTTCCAGTTATTTTGATTTTAAAACGAAACTACTGAACTGAATTTGATGAAACTATGGTACCAATCTGAAAGAATATACTTTCAAACAAAAAATAAAATAATCAACTCAGTTTATAAATGAAGGAGTTCAGAGGATTTGAGAACCTCCTCCTTTTTTGAAGTCAGCAAAATATTACGAAATAGGTTAATCTTATCTTTACTGATGCTATAATTTACTATTGAATTACAGAAACTAATCTGCTTTTTCCAGGGTGCCATTTGTAAGGGATGGCTTAGTTCAATGTTCCGATGAAGCCAAAACTATGAAACCACTGCAGGATAAGAAAATTCTAGATGTTGGCTGTGGAGGAGGCATTTTATCTGAAGTAAGGCATAGCAGAGTCATACATGATGTTTGTATGCTGTGCTTATATCAATAAGCAGTGTTTTTAACCTGTGTTTTATTTTATTTTTCAGGGCCTAGCTAGGCTTGGTGCTAATGTTACTGGCATAGATGCAACCAAAGAACTGATTGCAATTGCTTTGGAGCACAGGAATATAGACCCTAAAATAGCAGACAATAAGCCTGATTATCAATTGACAACTGTGGAGGTAAAGTTATAACATACTTATATTTTAAAATTAGTCATATTCCATACATATCGAGGGTGAATCTAATTTTTCTATAGAACTCTTTTTTTAGTTCAACTGCGATCAGTCTTTCTATGGAACTCCAGTTTTTCCGCAAATCCATGATTGGTCGCATAGTTGTGCACAATTATGAGTACCACAAAAAAGCGAAAGCCCTACTTCTTAGGTAGAACGGCTGTCAAAACAATGTTGTAAAGCAATAGGCTAGATGACTGGTTTTTTTTTATTGTCCTATTAAAATGTGGTCCATAAATATAGCTGATTAATGAAAAGAAAATGAAAATCTGATCAAAAATAAGCAACTTATAAGCATTTTAATACCCTGCTAGATGGAGAGGTGAAACAGCAAATCGTGACGTCACTTCTCAGTACGTCATATAAATTCTATTCTGACAAATAAGGCGTGACGTCATTTTTAGTTTTGTGGGAAAGGGACAGAGTTGTATCTAACGAAAACTTTAAACGCTCATATATCTGAACATTATTAACCGATTTTATGTATTTTTTCGTTAAACATACTATATTTACTTAAATTCTTCATCAAAGCTATTGGTTTCAACTATACAAACATCAGTCATTGTATGGAAAACCTCTGTCACCAGTATCACACATAATTGTATAGAAGTAAAACGCTCGAAATACAAAATTGCAACAGATTAAAATTGATCTAATCACGATGCAATGTGGTTTGGTTTCCTACGCGTCTATTTAAATTGTCTTTTTGAGTATTCTCAGTGTAAAAACATGTATATTGGTAGAATTGTCACGCGCTAGCCGCATTTACACTTAATGCCGGCTAGCGCGGCCCGTCACATTTCCGTTCTATTCACTTCTCTCTTCAGGGATGAGTACAATGGCCTTCTTTTTGGCTAAGTAATATGGTAATTGAAAGTAATTAATCGATATTGATTCCAAAGTAATTGAAATTGAGGGTCCATTATTGCTTAAAAAAAGACTACTAAATTCGTAGATTTCTTTGTCAGGACAACCTGATGGCGAAACTGGTGCTAGTGTTAGATTAATTTTATTCTTTGTTAAATTAACAGATTAATAAAAAATATTATATAATTTTATAATAGAAACTAGTACCTAATACTGTAGTAGTTAGTTAATATAGGTCGCGTAAAAAGAACACTGGCGGTTAAGCTGCCCAGTAGGCGATTTATCGGTCTATTTGGTGGTATGAGGCGCGGTATGAGTAATAACCAATACGAAGCTGCGAGCAAATGGCTAATTAATAATTATTTATTTTTTGTAGTGGTAGGACTCTACTGCAGAATCCGCCTGGGGAAGTACCCCACCTTTGCCAGTTATTCAACCGCCAAGCAGTAGTGTGCAAGCATTACTGTGTTTCGGTTTGAAGGACAATGTTACCAGAGAAATTACTGGGTATGAAGAGATTTAACATCTAATATCTCAGGGTGACGAGCGCAGTGCAGTGCGGCGCAGAATTGTGTTCGCAAGTTCACAATTCTTGCACTGCTACTACTGTTAGTGGCAGGCCTGACGCTTACCACCAGGCGTACGTCTTGCTCGTCTCTCGGACGTATTAAAAAAAAAACAATAGGCCTAGTACTTTTGTGCGCAAGTGTACACTTGCGCAAACTCACCCCCTCTACTTTCTTCCAGCGTTCTTTTTACACGACGCGACCCGTATCAGTGAATAAAGGCATTATTTGTGCATTAGTGCATTTTTTGTGGATACGTGTAACGCTTGAAAATTCTTATCATCAAAATGATTTACAGGAACATTCCCCCAAACATAAAGATCTCTACGATGGTGTTGTAGCATCAGAAGTAATAGAACACGTTAACAACAAAGAAATATTCGTGAAGTGCTGCCTAGAGGCGCTCAAGCCTGGCGGAAGAATTTTCTTCACCACTCCAAATAGAACCAGAGCCTCCCAGGTCGCCGGTATATGGGTAGCCGAGTATTTGTTAAACATTGTACCAAAAGGAACCCATCATTATGAGAAGTTTATCACACCGACTGAACTTACATTTATATTGGAAAGAAGTAAGTAAAACAAATATTAGGATTTTTGTGGTAGGCCTCTAGTGAGATTGCTTGGGGAAATAACACAAGGCCTCCCAATACAGGGGTGTTGCCATAATCCCCACGCTTGGCAGGCGGCTTGGGGATCGCAGAATGCTCACCACCGTTAACCAAGAAGACGCTTTCAAGATGTCACTATGCGGGGCCGCACACTCAACACTCAACATTCACTTTAGGTTCAGCCGCCGACCGCGACGCTGCACGAAAAAAAACATAATATATCATGACGCGATAAAATTCACAGTCGCGGCGACTGAACCTAACAGTCGTGGTTTTAAAAAAAACAAGATATTATGGGCCCTGACCTTTGTTATTTATAGTTTTGGGTATTGCTGCAATGGTAATTGTCATGAATTATCTCTTACCATTCAGGAGAGCGTCTGGCTCGTTAATCATAAAAACGATTTTTCCATTTTTTCTTCTTTTTAATTATTTATAGGCTTACGTTTGACTGCCATGTCGAATTTTTTTTTGAACCTGTAGCCGAATCTATCAAGACTCTATTATTTATTTTTCAGACGACTGCCATGTAGAAGCCATCTACGGAACCTTCTACTATTTTCTATCAAACACGTGGGAGTTTGTCAAGCCACAACATTTTATGTACGCTTTGCAAGCCGTTAAGCTAAAGTAGATTTTGTTATACCATGTTATACTAGTGTTAAGAAGGGAGACACTAACATGAATATTTATTAGTTCCTAAGAATTCTGCTTTCGTACATTATAAATTAGTTTCATGAACTTTGAATTGTTTTTGTTGAGACTTAAATCTGCAGTAGTCATCATCATCATCATCACCTCGGAGACGTCCACTGCTGAACCGCCACACTGTACGACAACCTGCCATTTGCATCCACCGGTTGCCCGCGACTTTGACAATACAATACAATATAAGTTTATTGCACACCAGAAATATAGAACAACTTACAAATAATCAGGGTAGGTACATTATTTGGCAGTACAAGGGGCGGCCTTATCACATTAAGCGATTTCTTCCAGGCAACCTTTACAATGACAGTGTGACAATGTCGTCGGTCCACCTAGTGGGAGGCCGCGCCTGCTGCGTCTGCAGCGTAGGAAA
The DNA here is from genome assembly GCA_905404285.2 of Erannis defoliaria. NCBI lineage: Eukaryota > Metazoa > Arthropoda > Insecta > Lepidoptera > Geometridae > Erannis > Erannis defoliaria. The sequence goes on from FR990078.1 coordinate 7,978,544, forward strand.
AACTCCCGCGTAGGAATCTGCAGTAGTGCGTAATTTAAAGCCCAGACAGTAGGCTAAGTACTCACGGAGCGGTTAGTCACGACACAGCCGATGTATGCGGCCCCGTAGCCGCCGCGGTTACAGCTCGCCAACTGTGCGGGATAGATCGGCAAGCAAGTAAGGTTGTTCACGATCTGTCGGGATTGTCTTGTCAGCACACCGCTTCACCCCCGTCCCACCCAAGCTTGCGGTCGACTGCGTCGCGCGCGGTTCTGATAGTAAACCGCTAACTATTGCAGCTTTTATTTATAGCTGCAGACCACGGGCGTAAAATTCGTTGTGGGATTTGTTACTTAAGGCATAGGACATGTTCTATGTACATATATGCAGTTTGTAATATTTGTACCGGCGCGACGGTGACCTAGTGGAACAAATTTCCCATGCCTCCGTGCATGAACTAGGCCAAAATGTCACACACATCCCATTTCACATACATTTCTGCATTCTAAGGCGACGCGGGTTCGTAACCGCGGCGGGCGCGGGTGATAACCGCTCCGTGAGTTCATAGCCTTTAGTTGATGGCGCCATCTGTAAATGTTTGTAACCCAATATTGTAAGTAGTTTAAGCGATTCATCAAACCTGAGCTTGACCTAATGAATCAAAACAGTTAAGTTGTAGAAGAAGAAGCCAGTTTGTACTTACTAGCAAATTCTAGTGACCCCGTGGGAAACTGCTCTTTGTTTCTACTTATCCGCTAGAGCGCCTGTGCAACCGTGGTTGCACGTTCCCCGAAGCAATAGGCATGATGACAGTACTTAATAATCAAAGGAACAATGGTTTTAGAGAAAAATATATGATAAAAGGACTCATAAAAATGACCCATTTTTATTAAAAACATTGAGATCGATAAGATTTTCAATAAAATAAAAGTACAAAATACTGCAATCGGCCATATTAACTCAAACGCCAATCAGAGCGAATGACGTCACACCATAGTAACCCTCACCGTGTTGTATGAACTTTTGGTTGTAATTACGCGTTTTGATTGATTTCTGTATCGTAAAATTACCTAATTGAGTTGTTGTTTATTCGTAGGCTTGTGGTAAAATCAGAAAATCCAAGAATCGACGATGGAACAAGGTTTTATTAAGGCAAATACCTCTAATTTGCCCAGAATTGATTTGTTGATGTTGGGATAGTTTCTTGCACCCAATAAAGACTTTATCTCATCTGAATTTCGTAGTGTGAAAACTTCCTTGTAAGTACACTTTTATTCATATTTAGTGCATATAATTAAACTAACACAAGCTTTTTTAACACTGGATGTCGTAGGCTGATTTTGAGGTTAGCTAACTCACATCTACAGAAGGCATCATGTTTCCTACTGTACTATTTTTATTGCTAAGTACCTACTAACCTCATCAAAAGCCAGAAGACGTCCACTGCTGGACGAAGGCATCCCTCTTAATAGCGATTAGTTGCCATAATCCCCACGCTTGGCAGGCGGCCTGGGGATCGTAGAATGCTCCTAACCTACATTTCAGAAAATATTACGTATAGTTCCAGAAACAGTAATGTGCACCCTCAAATTCAACATCTGTCAGTTGTTAATTTTATCAAATAAACACCACCTCACTTATCACTTTCTGTATTTGTACATATTAATATAATCAATCTTATTTCTTTCAGGTCCTCACGACCATCATATGGGGATGATACTATCAGTTATGTGCCACTTATTGGAAGGAAGGAAAAATGTGCACTGTGAAATGCAAAGTTTGCCCCGAACACAATGTCCATGCGAAGCTGTATGCGTCACATTAACAGTTGATGAAGACGCAGAAAAGGTAACATCTGTCAATGCCATGACTGTGTTGCTGCTCAAGGTGGCTGTAAGCATGCCATACGCCTTATGTGGGTCCATCGCAGGAGCGAAGAACCATCTTGTACTGAAATACCTACAATGTTACTGGCTGAAATCTATACTATCCAGAGTTGGCACTATCCTGAAATTTATAACAGCAAAAGACTTGTCCCACAGTACTGGGAAAAAAGCAGAAAGAGAAAAGTTAGTGACTGGGCTAGTGAAGTATCAACCAGGTTATATTTGATATGACTTAGTGCATCAATGCGCCAACTTGTACTGAAGTATAAAGAAAAATGCTGAGACATATTTTTGGATAAAATAAATTTGAAGGATGAAATATAAATAAAATTGAAAATGGTACCCGATACCAGTACCAAAATAGCTTTTGGTAAAAGTTGAGATATGGCGGGATTACATATCTAGGGCTTATGAAGTCAGTCGGTGCCAGAAAGGTGACGGAACGCTGATATCGCTCATCATGGGAGGGAAAATCCCAGACACATTTGCCATGAAACACAGTAGAAGTTTAGAGAATGAAGTGCAGGAAACAGTAGCTATGAAACTGGGGAAGAAAACAAAGAGTTATGGACTAATAATATCCAAAAACTATCCAACGATAGCCGGTTCACCCGATGGCATGTGTCAAGATAATTAAATGCTCCATGAGCGATAAAATTTATCTCAATTATGTAAAAAATGGGACCCCCATTAACAAATGCTACGCCCAGATGCAAATGTATATAAGTGGACTTAAAAAGTGGGTTTTTTTGAGTGGTGAACCCTAATTACTTTACAAATAAACATGTTGAAATTCTATGTGTAACATTCGATGAAGAATTTGTGAAAGATTTGTGATAAGAAGTGTTATTGCATTCTGGAAATCCTATGACTATCCATTTTGTTATATAAAAGTACAGAGTAATAAATTAAAATACAGATATTTCTTGTTTATATTTATTTAATAAGCGTATCTTGTAACTGTAGTAGCATTAAGATTTCGTACCGGGCACATTCCTTGCAATAAATTTTCATATTTAATGGGAAAAACAACTTCACCAATCTGTCCCATCTGTAACAAATTAGATGACATATACTACATTATAATGGAGTGTGCTCGGAACGAATCCATTAGAAGTGTAGTTTAGAACCAACGGGCGACAGGTCAAAAAGTAGGCTACTGTAACAGTGTTTCAGATTCATCATTTTCATTCATTTCATCGAGCCTCTTTCAGATTCGGCCAGAATGCTTTACAGGCTAGCAAATATAAATTAAGTTTAAATAACATAAATAAATAATGTTTTATTACCAGGGTGGCATGGCCGCATTAGCGACAAAGCCCTTTATTTGAGAAATTAAAAATTTTTAAAAAAAAGAATCTTGTAAGTTAATTAAGTACCACACACTATTATTATTACATCATAAAGAACTTTGACCAAACTGACGTTAAGACAAGCTTGGGACAAGTTTGTGTTTTATCATATGAATCTCCCCAAGTGCAAATTCTCAAGATGGCTATTTGTTTAGTTTCCTTAGCTTCAGAAGACAGAATGCAGGTACAGCTTCAACGGTGATGTTTTCTGATTTACCATTCCAACTAGGTAGGTACTGTTGGGTTAGCTTTGCTTCTGAATGTTGTATTATATGTACTTGAATTCATTTATCTATCAGTTTAGTTGTTACTTGTTGAGCTCCTTCAAGCTTTTGCTGAACTGAAAATAGAGATATAAATGCTTTACTATACACACCAGAAATAAAAAAATAAAATAGAAACATGAACCTTAGGGACTAGTGCCACAAGTAGTGGCCTTATCGCTAACAGCGATCTCTCCCAGGCAACCATGGTATAAAAATAAATTACAACTAAAGACAGACGGGAGATGCTCAACACCTTATTAATAAATATAAATTAAATAAATAAATAATACTGCAAAACACTAGATACAATATAAAATGTCTTAATAATATTTCTTTAAATGGTGATGGAAAAGATAAAATCCACAATACATATAAAATACCTACCTATAACATTTAAAATGCAGCATTTTTTTACTTGTTGATTTACATTGACGGTATACCTACACGTGAGTACAGTCTGATGTTAGGTATATAGCTTTTGTTTATAGTAACTTATATCTGAAATTAATACCTACTTGTGTCATAATTGGACCTGGGTATGCCCTAAAACTGCATCCAGAACCACCGGTGGACGGGCAGCAGCGTCCTCTCAGTTAACGGTGGTAACCATTCTGCGATAGAGATTCCCAAGCCGCCTGCCAAGCGTGGGGATTATGGCAACACCTCCCTTTAAGGGAGAGGCCTTCGTCCAGCAGTGGACGTCTTCCGGCTGTTGATGTGTGTCATTATTTTGTTAATTATAAAATATATTTTTTTACTTCCTTGCTGCAATATGTTAAACCATTAAATTAGATACTATATTATCTTTAAAAATATGTACCCACCTGAACTTCCAGGTGCAATTTCTCCAACAACAATGTTCTGTCACTATACTATTTTCTTCTAATTGCTTTTCACATACTACAAGAGCCATCATTATCTTTCGTTTCATAAGTTAGGTGAGGTCGTTCTATAGTGTCAGATGTTCTTGTTTTTCTGTCTGGTTGGCATGTATAAATACATCGTTTCATACGCACTTGTGATACCGACCATATCTGCATATAATTTCTGATATCATTTGGCAGCTGAAATGAGAATAAGTACTCCATTGTAATTGATAACAATAATGCTAACTATAACCAAAACAAACATAACCTCAATAAATTGCAACAACAATCACATAAGCATTTCATATCAAACAAAGATTTTGTATTACACACCTTTTAATCTATACTGATATAGTAAATACATAATCAAAGTGGTCTTCACAAGAATAAATAGACGATTTCATAGCTACATCTCCTGGGTCTCGCCGTGCGAGCTCTAGCCACTTATCTTCACATTTTCTGGTTTGGAACGTACAAAACTAGTTTGTTGCGAGTTTCTATTGATGTGTTTTTGCACACACACCACTTGTAAACTTTGGAATTCACCTCCAACACACGAAATAAGTAATAGTTTATGACTTTCTTCGTTGAGCATATGCCGCAATGCGATGGTAACTAAGTCGTGACGTCACAAGCTGACGCCATGACACTTACGGTCGTTTTCGCGCGCATTTCAATTTAGATTAATTAAAATGCAATAATTTCCGTTAAAACGTAATATAATGCTGAAATATAGTTTTTTTCGGCAATACTAGACGTATATCTACATTATAGAAGGGTATTTCAAAATCTGTCATCATGCCTATTATACTTCCTGCAACTCCAGTTGCACGAAATTCGCGCCATATGATTTACCTCATGATTTGAATGGGGCGCTCAACAGATGCCGTTGGTGAGTCTAATACGGATCTTTGATATATTTGCTTGAAATTACAAGTCTGCCACTCTCTGTGAGTATTTTAATCTATGCACGAAGTAAAAAAAAAGTGCTAGTCGTAAATTTTTTCAGTAAGTTTCTGATCTTTTTTTTATTGTTTTTCCTAATTCAAATTATATCGATATTTTTACCTTAATGTAATGTTATGTTAATGAACGTTTGAAATAAAAATAAAAAAACAGTATGCTATCGCTTTCATTTTCAAATTAATAATGTTTTAAAAAACAAAAAAAATATGTTAGGATAATTTTGCCTAACGTAGTATAATATTTTATAACTACACTAGCCAAAATTATTTATGTAACGTATTCCTTGGTTCTTCAATGAGTCCTGTCATACATTTTGTCACTCAGCGTCGTAAGAGGCACTTTCGAGACGGTCACTTAGAATGCGCGGGAAATACCTGGCGTCGACGGCGCGGGACGGAACACTTATTTGAAATTTGATACCGCGGGATGGCGCTTGAGCGGTAGAAACTTAACTTTATAGAAACTTAGAAAGTTTCTAGTTCTCACATTTTTTTATTGTATTTTTGCGTCAATGTACCTTTTGAGTTTGTTTTGAGTTGACAAACAAATTATTGACTTGACTATAACGTAGTGTTAAATTCTCTTTGGACTTGGCTGCTTCTGTCCTTCTGTCATAGAAGGCAATAATCAAAGCAAAATTGAAAATGTTTACATGAAAATTGAATCAAATGATGATATTTCTTGCCGATTCGGAGCTTAGATAGGGATGATCTTAAACCTTCATCATGTCTCTAACGAAGCTCCTCTTGGCTCCGATAAAATTATTCAGAAAAGAAGTTATCACATTCGTCATAATCCGTCGATATGATTTGAGAAGTAAGTGCCTACCGGGCTGTGTGGGTATCCTATATACTGTAGCCGCATCCAATCCTGCTGATTTTTAACAGACTTCAAAAAAGGATGTTTTATTTAATGTATGTTACACCGATTACTCCACCAATTATGAATTTATTTTGATGATTCTTTTTTTGTTTGGTAGGTGATACTTTAGAGGTCGTCCCACAAAAGTTTTATCGAAATCGATTCGGTAGTTTGGTTTTTAAATCAAAATAAGTCGAAAATATGAAGATATCAGCATCTAGGTAGTCGAAATTGAAGTCGGTTGTTTTTTTTAAAAGCGTATTATTACAGGGTTAGTTGTAATCAGTTAGCATCCTTTTATGTGCATATTCTGTACATCAAAACAAGCTTTTACAATGAGGCCAACATTGAAATCGCCAAAATAAACAGCTGTTCCATACATTTTTTATCCGGATGGCATTGTTGGCCCAAACTAGTCATCTTTGGAAATTTTTGTCCCTCTGAAACCCCCCCTCGGCCCTCCCTATGAAAGCTACAGCTACGCCCGTGCTACTAGGTATATACTTGTCAGCTGCTATCAGGATGTTTACAAGAGTAGTCAGGATCTATTGATTCCTAACATAGGCACAATATCATTCCACTTGCACAGTTATCAATGAAAATATGCAATATATCGCGGTAAGGCCTTCTGCGTCAATTTCCGTGCTGCGCCAGAAGGTGTGGCACCTGCTCGACCTGCCAGACTATTGCGAAGAGATCATCGTGCTGAAGTCCCCCGGCGAGGTGGAGATACCGCTCTCGGAGCTCCGCCGAGGGAACGACCCGCAACACCCTTACTATCTGGAAGTGTGGTTGCCTAAACATAGGAACCGTAAGGAGCTCATTATCTATTACATATTATGTAACACAAATTTAAGTAGTTTTTGAGTGCCTCGAACAGGGCACGATGCAAAGGCGGTCAAAATGTTAAGACCAGTTTTATACAGGGTTACTGGCAACTCGACGTATTCGGCGAGACCAGATAGGGGGCTATCATGCATCAAATTTAAGACCCCGTCCCCCCTCCACCTCCAATGTATGGGCGAAATATAATAGTTTTCGAGATATTTAAAAATTAATATTTTTTGATGTAGGGGTTTTTACAAAAAAAAATGTTTTTTGCCTATCGTAAAAATGTACAAAAAAATCTAAAACAAATTATAGGAGTCTTCAGTCAGCTGGACGCGCTCGCCAGTGGACCCGCGGGCCCACTTGACCACATAATTTTTTTCTGTATTTTTATTGGTTAACTTCACGGTTGTCACGTTCTAAGTATTTTTAAGTATTTTATTACTTTTTAAGTTATTCATTATTTCTATATATATTTTTTACTGTTTTGTTAGCCCTCTTATCTGATCCCGCCGGAAATACGTAGTTACAGGAACCCTGTTTACGTAGGTACTAATGAAAATCGCTATTTTCCAGCAAATATCCACAGTACCATGGTAACTTATAAAAATTATGGTGATTCCACCACAACAACCAGCATTATTGATGAAACGAAAGAAAGCCTCGACAAGATATGCAACGCTTGTAAGTTCCAGTTTGCATAGTATTCTAACAGATTATTTTAATTCGTTTTTGCTAGCTAATGCCTGGTTACGACTAGTGGCAAATGGCTAAACTGAAGTTAGGTAGTGTTTGGAGGGAACTATTGCGCGGACGCCGCAAGATGGCGGACTCTCTTGTAGTTTCGGTCATATAGGATAGGTAATATGCATGTTTTATTTATTTATTTACTCACAAAAAACCTGACTTGCCACAAAACAACACATCGAAAATAAAATTAATTATACTTATGTATACTCAATAACTCAGGTAGCAGTGCTCACTCACTCATCAGCCAGAAGACGTCCACTGCTGGACGAAGGCCCCTTAATAGGGAGGGGTTGTCATAATCCCCACGCTTGGCAGGCGGCTTGGGGATCGCAGAGTGTTGCCACCGTTAACTAAGAGGACGCTGCTGCCCGTCCTCCGGTGGGTCTGGATGCAGTTTTAGGACATACCTACCCAGGTCCCAGTGGTAGGTAGCAGTGCTACTACTACCGAAATCAAAGTACCAAGGGACCTACTCGTTATCTGAGTAAGAACGGCTACGGCAATATGGCCGGAAAGCTGATACGCCGACGAAGCGATTCCCTATTTATTTTATTTCACATAAGGGTGAATGATTTGTGCTAAAGGTCACGCGCAGTTTCGGTGCTAGTATAGCACTGCTACCTGAGTTATTAAGTATCTTACAGTTATTTTTACAGCTCAATCCACATTCTCGGCCGAGGCAATGCCATTGAACCACCTCCATCGACCCAACAACAGTTCTGATTGTAAAATTCCCCCGCCTTCCTGTATCTCCTGTAAACAGTCCAAGTCCTCCATATTCAGGCTAAACGGGAAGAAAAGTCAAGATAATTTCACTCATCTACTGCTCAAGATACAAAGTGATTTGTCCAAGTTGAGTAACAAGCTGTCTGTTTTGGAAGATAAAATAGCCGCTTAACTAATAATGGCGTTTTTTATTTAATGTAGGTAAGTATGAATGCGTTCGGTAATAATTTCCATGTTTGATAAGCTGTCATGAGTTGGCTCAGCACTCCTATTCACAACTCTATCGGAAAGAAAAAATATTGTTTGATAGATATAAAGATGCGTAAATATTTTTTTTTTAAAAAGGTAAAAAAAAAAAAACTTCCGTTCGGATACACACTATCCGTCCCACTCATCAACATTTAGGAAGACAAAGACGGAGGAATCTAAATTCGAATCGGAAGTTTCCGACGCCATTCTGAATAAGTGCAGGACCGCCAAAACCATAGACCAAAATAGGAAAATTCGAGAAGCTTTTGCCTAACAGTGGGACTACACAGGCTAGGAACAACAATATTTTCCAGGCAAAATAGGTCGACGCATGCTTCTTTAACATATGCCTTGTCAATGCTTGTAGACGCGACAGCGTAGTCGCACGCGAGCCAGTTGAGATCCCATAAAACGCCGCCACCTAGCACAAGTTTGTGATATTGTGTGGCGATAACCGTGTGCGGCGAGTCCAATTATAAAAAGTAAGAAAATTAACTGTATTCTGCAGCTCGGTGACGGCGTTTTGTGGCGTAGCGAGTGGCCCGTATGCGGCAAGGCTAAACGTCATTTCTTTAAAATCACTAGTAAAGAAAGATTGGTGGAGACCTTTGCCTGGAAGTGAGACGTATTTTAACATAGGTATAACAATACAACAACATAACAAGCGCCTCCTACGTAATGTTGCGTTAATTTGAAACCATATCGTGCGATGCGTGTAGCATCACATGAGAAATCATTCTACTTGCGTTTGCGCCGAAAGGAAAGAACGAAGATATGCTAAAATAAGACAATATAATAACCTAAAAAATAAATACATTTATTCAAAATAATAACGTTTAACGTTGATAAATAGCAAATGGTACAAAATTATCTAATTTGATCCTTATATACAGACTATGTACAATATTCTATTTACAAAACGTTTCGTTAGCGTAAGGAGGTATATTGGACTAGTTGCTTAACTAGGAATTAACACAAAAAGTCTTAGTAAACTACGTTTCTAATAGCCATCTCAGTTTTATCATTAAAGCTCTTTACCCATCCCATAAATCAAGACAGATATTACATTTTTTGGAACCACGCGCAATTTAAATCTTAGCTAAATTTTCTATATTGTTTTTATTAAATGTATATTCTATAGAATAGTTTCAAGTATATACTGTAGGCGTACAGCATTAGCATCGTCCACCCGAATTTCATAGTTAGCAGTTGTCTCTTTGCAATGTTTGTAATGCTCTGAAAAAATAAAATTAAAAGAATATGGGCGCCAATAACAAAATAATAGATCGCAAGTAATTCTAAATAAGGTAGATGACTGATGTTTATATCGTTGAAACCAGTAGCTTTGATGAAGAATTTAAGTAAATATAGTATGTTTACTAAAAAAAACATTTAAATCGGCTAATAATGTTCTGATATATGAGCGTTTAAAGTTTTTGTTAGAGACAACTCTGTCCCTTTCCCACAAAACAAAATTTGACGTCACGCCTTACTTGTCAGAATATAATTTATATGGCGTACAGAGAAGTGACGTCACGATTTGCTGTTTCGCCTCTGTCTAGCATGATATTAAAATGCTTATAAGTTGCTTATTTTTGATCAGATTTTCATTTTCTTTTCATTAATCAGCTAAATTTATGGGTCACATTTTAATAGGACAATAAAAAAAACTAGTCATCTAGCCTATAGTAGCAACCCTGCAGCGCGAGTACCTTCGGCGAGTAGTTCTTGACGATCGTTATATTTGACATTTAAATCGGTATAATTCAGCTCAGCCAAAAAAGCTCAGTCAAGTTCAGTCAGCTCGTGACCACGGCCATTGGAACATGGTCGAAACGTCGAGGTAAATAAAAATAAATTTATTTGTGCGCGATTAAGTCCCGGTGATAAACATAATTATGTGTTCAAATCGCGAAAGTTTAAAAGTTTCATTCGGTATAATTCGATAAAATTCAGTATATTCTCAAATTCGTCTAAGTAAATCTGCTATACCGACACGTCAAATTTAGCGAAATAGAAAGGTACTCGCGCTGCTGTTGTACGACAAAAAGTAACGCATTCCAAAACTTGTGTTAGTTCGAGTCGTCGTCAGCCATAAAACGTCCACTACTGGACGAAGGCCTCCCCCTTAATAGAGGGGTGTTGCCTTAATCCCCACGCTAGGCAGGCTCTTGGGGATCGCAGAATGCTCACCACCGTTAACCAAGAGGACGCTGCTGCCCGTCCTCCGGTGGGTCTGGTTGCAGTTTAAGGACATACCCAGGTCGTCGGTCACGGTCATACGGTATTTTCAAGTGTTAGTGCATAAAAATGGTTGCGTTTTATTCATTACGGGCATGAGTGAGGGCATGTGACTGCGGTTTGTTGAATGTGGCGACATGATTTTTTCTCAATCTCTCCAAAACTGACAGACGCGATTATGTTGTTTTTAATCGTTCCTGGCCATGGATACTAGTCCTTCAGCCGAATACATTTTTCTTCATCGATCCTTCTTTCTCCAGTTAAATGAGTCGTAGTCACAGTCCAAGTCACACACAGTAAGTCACAGTCAAGTCCAATCATGCCCTAGTAAAGTCGTGGCAACTTTACTACAAGCTTCTTCGGAGTTTTGGAATTGGAAACAACACGAAAAGACACGATTCACTACATTATATCACTTGCCCACACTCTTGCTCGTAAATCAGCACTTAATGAATAAAACGCCACCATTTTTATGCATTAACACTCGCAAAAACACAAGTTTTTTCGCGCGTTCCCGCCCAAACTCGAGACGCGATTATCCACTCACAGTATTGCCAGGCGAGAAAAAAGGTTTCTATTTTGACTTTTTTACAAAGCTTTTCCTGTATTGAAGTAGTCTCCAAAACCATTTTTAAACTATCGTAGAGTATCATGTTCTTAACCTGTCCGGGCACAGCTAGTTATTTATTTTTACCTTATAATCCTGCTTGTATACAGTCTGGGCGCAGCATTTGCTCATGACAACAAACCCGCACATCCGGTCCTGTGTCCCCAGCGCGAACTCTATACTCCTGATGAGGTCGTTAGATTTGAGAACCATTAACGCGTCTCGGTCCACGTGTTCGAGACATTGCGTTAAGTAGGGGAGGAAATTCGGCAGCTCTTTTTGGAATACCGTTTTCTGTAATAAACAAAAAATAAATTTGTAAATAAACTGGGCCGAAGAAGAGTCATACCCAAAGTATTTAAAAAAACTGCGTCGATCTGCGCAATGTCTTAACGAGTGGTTGGTAAATCCGGGTCTCTCGTCTCATCCGCCACTAGCGCACATAATTAACACAGTACACTTACGTCATTACTTGCTAATAGTATACTCGCCATACCAATACGTACCAAAGGTACTTGTACTCCCATAAATAGACGCTAAATATTGACTCGATAATGCGTACGTACGTCAGACACAAACAAAAGTTATGCAAATATTACACATGAACCAATCTTCCAAAATCTTTGTCAAGCGCGAAATCAATTTGATGTATTCGAACATTGACTGACGACTTTACGAATGAACTTTACGATTCGAACATCTTTAGGAATGGTCGACGAAACGCTCGCATCAATGGGACCTACTAAATAATATTTTTGTAAAGCACATAAGCCATGTCCATATTGGTATCATTTGGTAGGTATAGCAAGGATGTAACTTACGCGTTGACCGTTGAGTGACACTTTTTACTACGAAAAATCCTAATAGGCAATGGCGTATATACTCGTATATCGCGTAGTACACCACTATTATGTTAGTACAAATTTCGTAGCATGAAAAATGATTCAAAAGATACAAGGATTATTTGACATACATTTTCCCAAGCAAAAAATTTCCGACGACAAAAAACTATGAAATTGTAGGACCTGTACATATACCGCGCTGTGTGCTCGCGAGCTCACTTTATTATTAAAGTGAGCTTTATTCGCCGAACTACTATAAAGTGATATGATTATATCTGTACTGGGTCGAAATGGGCGTCCCTACTAATAGTAGATTATGCACTAAGGGAATAAAGCAGTGTCTTACGTCGCGGGCGGCATATTGAACCCAGAGCGTAAAGAGGGGTTCAAGCTGCCCAAGACGAAGACAGGCTTTATTCCAGAGGAGCATACTCTACTTTTCACACCTTCTGCGAGACAATAAAAAGCCAGGGCTCCATAAATTAACTATCACCGGACCAAACACCGTCTTTCGTTTCACATTATTTCTAAACGCTCCTTTTTTTGAGTTCTGCTTATGGTGGCCAGTTCGATTTTCGAACAAATCTCTTAACAATGCCATATGGGCATTTTTTACTTATTATTCCACGAGTTTCCACGCGGATTTGACGTTCCAATTCAAATCACTTTATTCCTTAGGGAGTTTCATACAACTTTATATCCCTTAAGAGATAATGCTTTACTTTACGTTGAGGCTGCATGATATGTATTTGGACATTGTCGAGCAGGTGGTGTGAAAAGATAATTATGAATAATCGATACTCGACGTCATAAGTATAAAAAAAATATGTGTGGTCTAATCTGTATTTAGCTATTTATTGAAATATTTTCACTGAACTCAAATTACTTAACTAATTAAGTCACAGACCTGTATTAAAGTTGATTAGATAACCAATGTGGTAAATTTTGAAGGCTTTAGTTGACAGTTCTAAACTAATTGAAATATTGCTGTCACTTTTTTACTAGGCATGTAAGCGAAGGACAGCAATACTTTAGTTAGTTTTGTTCTGTCAACTCAAACATTCAAAATCGACCACATTCTAACTGTATAAAATCCAAGTATAAATTAGTAGGTCCAATAAAGTTAAATAGATTTTTATTGCACCTACTGTAATGCCACAAGATCAATTTATCACTCCTCTCCACACAAAATATCAAGTTTGAGACACGAAAAGTGAGTTATTGCGGATAGGTACTTCAGTACAAATCTGTGAAGTAAGTAAATTAAATAAACATACCTCTTGAGCTGTGGGCTTAGTCGCAACAACACCCTTCATTATGGAGTCCCACGGCCGCCCAGTGACCATGCATACAAAGAGTCCATATAGTTCGTTCCGGATTCCAAGATGCTCACAATGAAACTTCATTGCATCTCGATTCCGGTCTATTATGGACAGCCACAGTTTTGAGTAGTGATATCTGAATTTTTCTGATAATTGCTGGAAAAAGACATTAAAATCTATGTTGATAAAAATTACATTTCGATTGAAAATCATTTGTATTAGGGTTTAATTACTTATTTATTTACTTTCCGACTCTATCATCTAGAATCCATTGATTTGATTTCCAAACATGATTAGAATATTTAATATTTTGTATGAAGTGTTTCCACACTTTGGGTTTTGAAACGGTATCAGACTTGTGACTTGTAAGGCAGAGACTTCTGTAGCTTAATCGATAAAGCAGTTGGGACGGAAACCCAGAGATTGCTTGTATGCAGGTTCGAGTGAAGTATGATTTTTAAGCTTTTATGGGTTAACTTATTATATTTTCTCAATAAATAAAATCACCGAAAACCCTGTTTTTAACTTTTTCTTTGAACCCTACAGGCATAATTATTATTATGTTAGGTACTTAATTATAATTTCTAGTAACATTTCAAATAGAATTGTGATAAATTTCGTGATTATTGTGCTATCAGCATTTATTTTTAAAAAAACTAGAGCATGTTAACTCCATCTCTTTTTAACTGCACGCAATAGCTTATAGAGAGCTTATCCCCTCAATATGAGGTGCTGGACACATGTGTCTAGTTAGTGAAACTCAAAATAGTTGTTGCCTTATTAAGAGTGGTCGCACATTGATTCGGCACGGCACCCGACAGGCGCCGGACCGACTGAAACACACTGCGCAGAATTTACTGATGTGAGCGAGACGGGCGTCTCGAGAAATTTCTTACGGTGTGCGGGACCTTCGGGCAAAACCGGACGGTTCTTCTATCGGTTTTTCTTGTTGTATGCGGCCGGTCTAAATTGTGTCATAACTTACAGCATACAAACCATGGTCCAGTAGGTAAATTGTCACTTCTTTATCTCCTGGGTCTTGCTTTAGGAGAACATTACCGGGATGAGGATCACTGTGTAGGAACCCAGTAACAAATATCATATGAGCGTACAGATCGCCAAGCTTTGAGCATACGTCGAGTCTGTTGATCTTATTTTTCTGAAATATTTTTTTTTATTAAAATAACAAACTTTTAAAAAATAGGTAACCAACTTCAAACAATTATGGGACCACCTCGAAAGTATAAGGTAGGCAGGTCATGGGGAGGCTAAAGAATTTTTCGTTTGCAAATAGTTGCAGGTAAAACACCAAGATGCAGGGTGTTTATCAAATTTTCAATAGTGTTATAAATAAATTCAATAACCTATTAGGCTAGTGGAAGCTTAATTAAATACAATATTTGTTCAGACAAATTTTAAATAACTTTGTTTAATGTCGTAATTCGTTTAATAGGAGAGGTGTGTGCGTTAACTGCAGTGAACTGCAAGATAATCGAGGACCAAACCATTTAGACTTAAGTCTATATTAAGTTAAAATAGAGTTCATTGCATGCAATAGATGCAAAGAGGAAATAGTGGCATAATATTTTAGGTGTTCAAGCAAACAAACCATCTTTTGTCATAGGTAGATGGAACATGTTTGGGCAGAATAGATTTGTGAAATCTTCTGAATCTTTGATAAAATACTTAAGTACAAATGAAGTAAATCAATATTTATTGAAAAATCTAAGTAAGTACTACTGCTTCAACCAGTAATTTGATTGTTCTTATCACAATTCTCATAAAATGGTACAACAGAATTCATTTCATTGGCATCGTAGGTAACCTTGGAATAAATTGGTATGCCATTAATATGCAAGGCAGGTAATCAACCAGGCAGGCCTGCTTTAAAATGTCAATCAATGTACTGATGTACAAATGTACACACTCAAGCTGTTGACTCAAGTTTGCAAATTATTAACACACATTTAGTACATTTGCACAGCCAATGTATTTTTTTTTATACGTTCTAGTGACGTGACGAACAAGACGTTCGCCTGGTGGTAAGCGTCACGCCTGCCACTAACAGTAGCAGTGCCAGAATTGTGAACTTGCGAACACAATCCTGCGCTGCATTGCACTGCGCTCGTCACCCTGAGATATTAGATGTTAAATCTCATCATACCCAGTAATTTCTCTAGTAACACCTGAACCTAATTTGAAAGGTTTCAATTGCAAAATTGTCTCCGTCATCCTCAATGTATATGATGGTAAGAGTAGTGAGAGTAGTTTTCGAATCGAAACCTTTGCTATTGGGTTCAGAGTATGTTCAGTTCCACATTGGAAGTTCCTTTTTTTAACACATAAATTTGCATTTGACCACCAACTCGCCTGTTGGTAAGCAAAGATGTGGTCAAAGATGAAGCACGCAGACTTAGAAGATATGTTTTCACACCAAACAAAAAAGGTTTTTATATAATAGTCAGTCAAATGTTAGACACACGAAATTTTCAATCTACAGAAGACTGGAAATTAATATTAACACATTCAGGGATAGTAACATCTATAGGCATATGAGTGCAACAAAGCCACATGACAGAACGTCTCTGACCGTCAGAGTTCAAAGACAACGCGTTCACTCACACATCTGTAACTTTGAGATCCTTAACGTCACACACACTACGCCTATGGGCGTAATTTTTACATTCATCCAGTTGAGTAGTGCGCGTCGGTGGTGTGCCTACTTGTCGCTACATGTTTTATAGCTAAAATGAGGGTATTCTACGATTTTTACTAGATTAGATTATATAAAATACATTAGCATGGCAAGTAGCACATGTAATATTTCTTTTTTAGTGCCATTGTATCTTTTGAACATGATTTTAGAGTATCAAGCGTCTTGGACTTCAATATTAAGAACTGCAAAAATATCTACAGGCTTTGTTTGATGCTGCATCTACCCCTGAATCGAGTCAAGACCCGTTTGAAGATGATGTAGTATCGATCTGACCAAGAGTATCAACCTTGACGTTCGCCCTGAGGCATTCTGTCACATTCTATACAAACGTAGAATGTGCTGTGTCACTACGCCAGTTAACAGTTAGTAGTAGTGTCAAAAAAGGGCAATTAAATGAGACCATACCGCCCCTTAAAGTGTTAAGACACCAAGGATGTTGTGAACAACATCGTTAGTGTCCTGTAAAGCTTAGAAAATAAACATTTTATAACGTTAGACCAATAAATAGATAAAATGCAAAACTTACATCAATATAGTTAACATCATTAACTTGTCCCCCATTTACATATTCCATAACTAGTACCCTTTCCGTGCTATAGTCCCAGAATACTTTAGGCACTTTCAACCACTTGTAATGGGAAAACATTGATGCCACTTTCTCACTGTTATGGCCCTCATTTAGGAAGTTCAATTCTTTTGTAATGTTCTTTTTTGTTTCTTCTATAAGCCAATTCAATTCAAACTCTGGGAATACCTTAGACATGGTGTGTAATATGAATTCCATCCATTGTAAATCAATATTAATATTTTTCCTAACAAAGTGGTGTTGTACCTTTACGGCAACATCTGTACCGTCTTTCAGTTTTGCTCTATGCACTTGTGCTAAGGATGCTGTTCCGAGTGGCTCTGGTTCAAAATTGTCAAATAACTCTTCTGGCTGAAAAACAGTTCAAAATCTTAATTACCCTGTTAAAAACAAACATTAAATGTTACATCATCATTTCATCATTCAAAGGGCTTAAGGGTTATATATTTGTAATTTTCTGATATTTTTGTCATACACTAACTTGAAACAAGTGTTATAAACTTGTATACTACTTACGTCCTTTTTTAGGTCTTCTTTGATAACTTTGTACAATTCCTGAACAGTATTCTGAGGGGCATCTTTGTGCAGTATGCGCATAGTGGTCACATACTCAGTAGGAAGCAAATAGTCAAGAGCTCCGACGTGCTGTCCGACTTTAATGTACACACCTTTATTTGTTCTACATAACTCTAGCAATTTCTCTGCCCCAATTTTGTGAGCACGGCTCTTGATTTCAAAATACTCATCTGACTCTTTGTCCCACTCTTTACTATATAGCATAGCTTTGTACGTTCTTCCGATGTCCATAGCAGTGTATGCTGTTCTCGTTATCCTGACGATGGCCAAGGAATCAACGTCGTAATCATTATCTTGATACTTCGCTGCTGCCACTGTTCCCCCAATCGCCACGCCTCCATAAACACCGAACTTAAGCACGCGCGTAATACCTCTTGAAAACATTATTGCCAATTCGAATAAGGCTCTGTTATCACATGTTCTTTGATCTTCCTGTTCCTTTCGTCCTCTATTTCTTCTCAATCACAAAAATCGTAAGCCAAGACAATCATATTTCTCGAAAGCAGCGACCGCCAAACAAACCGTGCAGTCCAGTCAGAGTGAAGTTTGTGACAGTGCTGCCAGCCCGACTGTAGTAAATGTCGCTAAGGAGCCGGTTGAATAGTGCCGCTAAATGTATAAGTATTCTATCAGCTATCTGGTTTCCATAATACAAGCTTTGCTTAGTGTGGGGATAGATGGCGCTGTGTGAATAATTTCCACCGATATTTATTATTATTATTATTATTAAATGTCTTATTCTCTAATCTAGCGAGTGGCTAGACCTTTTTATTATTAATTAGCTTTTATCCACGATTCCACCCGCGACGTATCAATAAAATATGTTCCTTGGGTCAAAAATATCTACCTATCTCATAGACATACATAGTAGGGACTAGGGACGGATTGGACACCATTTTGAAATGTCGCCCAATCGTCGGTATCAAAGAAACGCATTGACACCGATGCCGGCAGAGTCTGCAACGCACGTCCAACGTGATTACTTGAGAGCAAAATGCTAAACTGTGTGGTGAAGGGCTGTACGAATTACAATTACATTTCAAAGTGCAGTAAACAAAAGGTGGCGTTTCTTATGACCACTAAGTTAACATTTACGGCCTTACCTAAAATAATCTCGATCCTCTTAGTCACTGCTTAAACTTCTCTGTCCTTTTCTAGCACGTGAAACTTCACGTCAGAGAGAAGATGGCAAAGAATCTTAAGCAGTGACTAACGGTTGAAAAGTTTTTTTAAGTAAGACCGTTAAAGTTAAACTAAACTTGCTTTGTAATAAAAAGTTTAATTTTTAGGTAATAGGTAAATCGTTTCTAGTTTCGTACAGTTTGCGCTTCTTATACCACACCTTACTGACGCTGCAAGTAGTGACGAGTATCCGAGAGATGGCATTGTCCTTTTGTCAAAGAGAAATTAGTCTTACGATTTCGTAAATCAGGCGTATCTAGACATAGAAATCATTGATCTATCTAAACATTCTCACACCGCATAATTTTAATATTAAGTAGAAAGGAGAGAAAGATTACCATAGTAAAAATTCATCACTTATTATATTTAACACTACGATTTTAATAATACAATGTAGCGAAATGATGTTTCCATGTTCGCGCCAAAAGCGGCGTTTTGGCGCAGGCGTCTTTATAAAATCAGATTTTGTGCCAATGGAGAATCGGGGATCCACGTGGCGTTTTTTCCGCTAGGTGGCGCATCATCGATGCGGCCAATGTCAACTGTGAATTTCATGCATATTGTTGTTTTTTTTCTACTATTTAATGGTTTTACTCTTATTAGACTCGGATTACCAGGGATAATCTGCATAATACTGGTTTGTACAGCAATCCCTTGCCTTTTTAACTAAAGCCTTGTTCAATATAAAATGTAAACAACTATGTAACCTACAAATCTATTTTCATGCCGTCAACAGCTGCATAGATTCTTAAAACAAGGCACAGTACCCAGTATTTTTCCTTAGACTAGATTATCGACAACGCCTTCATCAAGAGCAGGTTTTGCCACATCCGGACTGCCGCTGGAACCATCTGCGAAAAGTTTTGCCTGTTACCTCATTGTTACCTCCTATAGAAACAAAGAAGAAATCATTGTTCACTGGTAGTGCACTATCTCAAAATCTGCAAGTTATTTACTCGTAAGTGCTTTTTTTACTAGGCTGAAAAGGGTATAAACGATGAAAAAATATATCTTTTTTACCGTGCACAATCTCGAAACCGGTTCAAAGATGCAAGCATTGAAAAATTGCATTATAATAGTTACGTTTACTTACGTAAGGACCTGGAGAACTGAAAACTGATCCTGAAATCCAGAACCACCAGAGGACGGGCAAAAGCATTCTCTCGGTTAACGTTGGTGAGCATTATGTGATCCTCAAAGCACTTGCCAAGCGTGGGGATTACGGCAACCTTCAAAACTTTGTCACTGCTTGGCTACGCTAGAGCCGGTTATGATTACAGCGTGCCCACAGTGTGATTACAATTTAGTTTGCAGCATATCTAGGTTCGTGATTCAATTGACTTTCTTCAATATCTTACTTACTAAAGTATAAAGTTATGTAGTAAGTTTTGAACCTACATAAATAGTATGTGCGCAGGAATAATAAGGAAGTCGCGTCGCTACGTACGTACGCTACATAGCAGTATGCTCTTTAAACAAATGTTAAAAAAAAACTGGAAGCGCTGGCACGTAGTCACATTGTAGCTCGCGCCTCACACTGTACTCTTCGCCAATGGTGCTCGGCAATATAAAGGTATTCGGTAGCACGCCGGGCCACGCACACGTCAAACGACATTAATGCTAAGTAGGTCACTACAACAAATAAACGATAATTAATTAATAATTCTATTCTTGTTAATTGATAATTCTCCTCAGAGGTTAGGCGATGAATTTCTAGTACCGTAAAATTGTTATCAACATGACATGATTTCACAAATTTCTTCGTTATCGTAGAAAACTCCAAAATGTCGGCATTGTTCTCTGAAAGTATTAAAAAAATGGTTGAGCTTAACAAAATCTGGCACAGTGCCAGTGGCACTATAGTGTCATGTCAACATAAATAAACCATCGTGGTTATGAAGTGGCCAAAATAGCAGAAATCTGCCACATATGGTTACCCTGTAATTATGACATTGACACTGACGTAGGTAGTAGGTAGGACGTCACGTATATCAACTTTAATTTTTTTTTTTTCGTTGTTCTATTGCCATAGCGCGTTTGTGCATTGTGCCAATAAATTCTCAAGTTTTCCAACAAAATCAACTCAAACCAAATCTTCATTTTGGCCTATGCTTTTTGGTTTTTAACTCTGCACTTTATTTATTCAGCGCGTGTCAAGTATTTTCGAATAATTTCGAGTTTTGGACTGTTGAGCCAAATCAAAATACTGGCGTTAATTTGAGCCAATCAGGGGTCCAGCCAGTGATAAGTGACAATTATGACAAATCGCGATCCCGAACAGTTACAAGATTATCCTGCAGGTCCCAACGCAAACGCATTGCCCTTCAACGTGGCAATGCCACCAGCATGCTGGGGCCGATTGGTAGAGGATTTGAGCATTTGGATTGTCTCTTGACATGCATCGGACTGGGTAGCTGGGTACAATCTTTTTGTTTATGTGACGTAGGCTAAGGTTGTTTTTTGTATTAAAGCACGAACTGCATCTTCTTAGGAGAAAATAAAATGTAATATGTCAACCGTGGCGCGACAGATTGTTTTTTTAGCCTGTGACCGCCGCTGACTGACTGACCCGCTGTTTGTGTCTCTACCATGAGTTTTTAACAATTTACTCGCTAGCGAAGGCGTAAAATATTTCTATGGCAAATTGTACAGCGCCACTAGCGGTCACCTTAAGAACTCAAAATCGGTAGTATGAGTCACTACGTAAAAAACCTATCGAATCTAGTCTCGCTAGCGTCTAACGTTTTGTATCCGTTGCTTTAATTCGGTACCATGAGTCACAAATTTGACAGATGCCATCGATAAATACCGTTTCGATAATAGTTAAGTCATTCACTAGCAAAATAAACCGTGAAAGCATTTCGATAGCTTATTTTATTGTGAAAGTTTATTTAATTTTGAGTGTTATTTTGGCGAAAGAAGTAATTTAGCACGGAATATGTTAGAGGCGGCTGTGTATGAAGTCGAACGACGCGAACAAGGGAATGTTCAAGCTGGCATGACAATGATTTTTGGAAATCCACTTCAACACTTATGCACTTGAAACGAAGTATTTCTATAAAACACTGGCTTACAATCGTTCGAAGTTAAAGCACTTTATTTAAAATTTTAATTATATTATAAATATTTTATAATTTTTATAAAGTAAAAACAAAACTTTCCATATACTCCACCATTAACTGAAATTGTAAAGAACTGGTTCGCATTTTAGGTACTTAGCTAAAATAAGTTAGTTTGCAGAAATAAAATAAACTTGAAGCCAATTAAACAACCAAAGTAAACAATGAACGTGTTGACCCTGACAGTTTGACTGAATATAACCAATACAAATTAAAAAATCACTAACAATAACATACTCACGCACTCCTCTAGACGCTTTCGATTAGCAGGATTATTTCAATATACATCTTACTCTGTCTTTGGAGCATAGTTAGAAAGAGGCAGCTACATTCAGTGTGAAGTTAGAAACGTACTACGAGTGTACCAACATGCCGACGTGATAACTACTCGAAGCAGCGAGCTAACGCTAGCGAGTAAGTAAACGCTCACGTAACTCATGGTACGAGTTTAATCGAAAACTATTCGATGCGCGTTTATACGCTATCGACTGAAGTAAGTTTTCGATAGCAAGTCATGGTAGAGGCACTGTCCTCACCTCACTGGTTACTGTGTCACTTTTTTTTTAATTTATTCTTGGCCATGGATACATGTCCTTCAGCAGTTACTGTGTCACTATCCTGCAGTATTTCCACTTTTAGAGAATTTTCCCTTTTTTAGGAAAAAAATACTAATATTATGTAAGGTTTAGGGACTTTTCATTTCGACAGGGATTTAAGGAGTTATGTGGAAAAATCGAACATAATGTGGTTATCCTTTTGTTTATGGTCTCAAACTCGTAATCAATGTAACCCGCCTAGTTTCGGTTGACCTATTAATTGTGCTATGTCCGTAGTTACAGACGACATAGGAACTAAGTTGTATTATAGACCAAAAGTTGGTATGTTTTTCATTCTCCCTTGTATAAAAATATTATAGCGACAAAATATTATATTATTCGTCGGAGTGAGTGGTGATTAGTGATTAACTATCCAATGTTAAATGCAGCGAAAAACTGTAAAAGTGGTGCATCGACTTTAAATTTGGTATTGTTTTTCTTTATTGGTCATGCTGCCTAAATCAAGGAGTTAAGATTTTTTTTTGGGAATTTTAGGGATAATTCGAAAACAAACTAGGGGAAAAACAAAATTGATAGTGGAAACACTGCTGTCCTGTCATGTCAAGTGTCAAGCCCGAAGTAAAGTAATCCCACAACACAAGTAATTTTTGTTGCGTTCCTCCGTGTGAGTAATAGTATTCTTTGGTTGCGTTGTTCTAAAAAAGCGATAAATATTTTACTAATTTCCAGACATCTAAGACAAGAGAGTGCTCATGATATTACCATAGTCCGGGAATGTGCTTTCGTTCCTGATGGCGTACACCGAAAAAGTGTCACTTAGTGGCACAGCGTTATCCTTCCTTCTCTATGAATGTATAAATTCTGCAAATAGTCAGGTAAAATATTCACGTTGCATTTGCTTAGCTTATGTTGCTTATTTAACTGTTGTTGTAATTTTTTGCTTGGGTGTACTTACAGGAGGGATTTCTCATTGGTGAAGTGACATCAGAAATAACAAACCACATATCCGACTCGCAAAGCGATAACGCTCGTCTTGACACTCAAATCGTGATAAGAACCGTTTTACCATTGCCCTCGGTATCTCTTTTCTACTTACCCACAGGCTGGATCAAAGAGGATATCATATCAGAGTTACTATCTAATTGCGCTGGTGATGTGGTTGGTTGGTATAAATATAGAAAAAATAGTAGTATCAAACCCACATTTAGAGACAAATTGATATCAAAGGGACTGCAAAAATATTTTGAGAAGCATCATGGGAAAAAAACATTTGTTACATGCAATTTGTCCACCAAAACATCATCTTCGGGATCAACACACACATACACATACAGGTTTGGAAAAATGAACTGTTTTGACATGTATGAGTATATCGAAGATGTTACCGCCAACTTGGGCGAGAAACTTACTGGATACCGGAAAGGACACAAGCAGTCCCCCCACAGTATCTTTAGTAAGATAGTAAAGGATTGCAATATCCAAAACAATAATACCAATGATGCTATTTTAAGCATACAGGAAGCAGTAGATATGAGACTTAACAAAGAAGCAAAACTGGCTGCCAAAAACGAGCATACTATTAGAGAGATAGCTGCTGAAATTAAGCAAATCAGCACAATCCTCTCTGAAAAGCTCTCAACTGACCTGCACACCCAGCAGAATAAAATGACTGAAGAGAAGAATTTGAAAAGAGATGTTGAAATGGCAGAAGCATGTGTAGAAGCTTTGAAGACTCCTTTTGAGGTGGACATACTTAATACTAAAAACAATGCAAGTACCAATCGTATGTATGATGATGACTTAGTCCAGATCATAGAAAATGATGTAAATGATAGAAAATCTAGCCTGAATTCAGTTACATCAAATTTGCCTAAACCAATGTTGAATTATGCAGCAGCACTCAAAAATAAATCTGATATTGCTTCCACGAGTGTAAGTATAGTATTGAATCTAAAGTTCTATTATTATTAACGGGATATTTACCGTGATTATGTTGTGAAATGAGCTCCCGATATTTCGGTGTAGTTGCATGCATCATGTTCACGAGTAGACTGAAGAATGCTGGTGGTTGTCAAAACCGCCCTCTAACCGTGATAGTTTAAAACAGAGTATTGAATCTGTAAATGTCTTAAACTTAGTGAAAAGCATAGATTGTCTATGGTAGTGGATGTGTCCCTAAATAGCACAAAAATGAGAGCATGTCAGTCATGAGGTCATGTCTTCCAAGCTTAGCAATATCTAAGGTTAGTATGCTAGTTACAAAAAAAAATGCGGGTGAAGTTGAAGTTCTGCAAGTCATGGTGAACTAAAAGCAAGCAAGTTCGTATAGACTGAGTGGCCAGCCCTAGTGTCAGAGTTAATGTGCCGCCCGAAGGCCTCTGACATCAACTACTATAGAAAATCTTTGGTGAAAAGTGAAATCTTATTCTTATTCAACGTGGGGGCGATAAGTCCTGCACTGACGTCCCGCTAGGGGTGTATTGTGCATTTCCCCCGCCAGCGTCTACCCGAGCCAACCCAGCTCCTTGAAATAACGGAGCGAGGCTCTGGGCCGCTGGCATAGTAACTCCAGTGGGTTAGATGGAAGTGTACATGTTACTGATGATGATAATGAGAAGCGTACATTAGTAGAAAGCGTAGAAATTGACATTATTTTGCTAACTGACAAAATATTTATACTGAAGTAAAAAAAATATTTTATAAATTTGCGTTTTACTATTTTGCATTCATTTGCCTTGTTAATTTGTGTTAAGAGAAAAAAAACTGTTGTGTTTTAAGTTGCTGTCTTTACGTATACTCACAAAAGACAATGCAAATAAGATATTTTTATTTTGCTTAGCAACTTAGTCCAGTTGTTTATTTATACTATAATAAATTTACATCATAAAGCCTTGCCAGCCTACGTCCAGCAGTGGGCATCTTCCGGCCAATGATGTGTTGTGTAATAAAGCCGCACCCTTTATGCAGTGACGTCTGTGCCTTTGTTGATGCCACATCTTCTTCATTATAATCTAGATAAATCCCATAAGTCGGATTTCAATTGCCACAGATTTTGCGAGAAGTATAACTTATAATTATTTTAATTATTGTTCACAGAAAACAAACAACTTTACACGAGATCTTATTACATTTGATGATGACGACGACTTTTGCACGAAAAAGACCATTAAAATCAATGACGTCAAATGCATAGGTGACAGTTCACCAGAATACTGAAAAGTGCCTTTATTACTTGAAACAAGTTACCGCAAAATCTTTAATAGTAGGTATAAATTGTTATTAATTATTGCTCTTTCTATTCTATGTATATCAACTTTAATTAATATAGGTATATGCTTTTTTTTCTACTGGTAATAATATTACGATCTGCTTTTATCTGTGTGTATTTTATTGTCACCATCACTCAGATGTTCCTCTAAATCTTGGAAAATGGTTGGAATTGATGTATTTCTTTGTTGTAAACAAACACCTGAACAAAATCTCATGAGGTAAAGTTCATCAGTAACTTCAAAAAAATGTTCCAAACTTAAAATATTGCCATGAATCGATAAGGAGTCGTAGTTAAAATTATTTCAATAGTACAATCAATCACACGTATCCTTTAAATGCATCAACAGTTTCGTCATTGCTAACTTATTAAAACGCTGTGATGTTCTAATAATATTGTTTTTTTTTTTTTTTCTAATGTGAGAATGACTTAGGCCAGGGGTTGATAAACATTCGAGCATGTTTGGCACACATTTTGATTGTAATGCTGCACTAGTGTGTTAGCTAACACATCAAACCAAAGAACAAAGAGCAACAGAATGTGCCTTTTCCAGACATACCTCATTTTTCCACCACCATAGTAGCTCATTTTGTCTTAAAGAATAAAATGTTCCTACTTGTCCAATATGGTCACTTACTCTCTATATGTTTAAAGCCCGGAGTTATTCTTTTTTTGATGGCTGCTGGTCAAACATGCTTGAAAGCGTATCTTGTCTACCATACACTCAAGGATGTACTAAACTACGTATCTGGATGGCGCTCTTAGTTTCGTAAATGATACAAGAACTAAACTTTAACTTAGTGTCGTAAAGTCGATATTAGGCTATTTCTTGTTTGGAGAGAAACATTGTCCGAGAGAGATCGCGAGAGCCCTCTGCCTCGTTCTTTATAGTACCAGAGCAATAAAAATACTAACTTAATAGGAATCTTTATTAGTTCTTTATCTGTCGCTCTACTGAGCCCTCTCGTAGTGCTATCTCCCTCGGAAGCACGCAATCCAGGTACGTAATATACACCCTTGCATACACTAGCTAGATTAAAGTCTATTATTTCTTAGGTGTCCTATTTTGTAAACAACAATGGCGGATTTACAACCAATCACAGCCCTTAGCGATAAAACTAAAAGCTAGCATTGGTTCGATTCTGCCATTGGTTACAAAATTCGACACGTATGAAAAAAAATACAAGAAGTAGACACTATAAACTCCAAACCTCTTTAGAAGATGGCACTATGGAACCTTATGATGACAATGATAGACACATATACATTATATGTATAGACTGCTATTGATCACATCACAACTGAATCTGGTATACATTTGTCTAGCTTTTGAAACTTATAGAATGTTTTACCAGCTACTTTATTTATAAAGTAACAGTTGAGAACTTATTGATTTAGTCGCCATATATGATAGGATTTATGAACCAAAAACTTATCAATATTTTATTGATTAATATAGCCAAGAAAAAAACTGTGTAATGGATAAACATTGTTTATTACAAATAATACTTAAACTACAATACATCCGTGTTATGTACTTTTTTAGTTCATTAAGTAAATGTTAAGGTTAATTGTACAAACAAAATATTTTTGTAATAAATTAGATTATAATTATAATGAAATTGTCTTTTCTTGATAAATAAAATTATAAAATAACTACATCTTACCATATACTTCAACTTCATCATATAAAATATAAATATTACTCAGGTCACAAATAACAAACTATAATAAAAAGGATTTTTCAAATAAAAAAAGTTAACATTATACATTTGAAATAAAATAATGACTCCTACAATTTTTTGGATTACTCTTATTGACGCTTCATCATAGCAATTATAATATATTTTTACCATTGGAATGTATTAAAATTGGCACTAGATATGATTTAATATATTATCCCACACAAAGTATTCAATTAAATATAATTCCTAATAATATTTAAATATAATTCCTGTATGTAAGCCCAAAATAAATATTATTGCAATATGAGTACACATCTCGGCAACGCGTTCTAAACGCAATCCGAGGATCAGTAGGGCTAACAATATTATTAAGCAAAGTATAATAGACTAGATGACTGTTTTTTTTTTAATTGTCGTATTAAAACGTGGCCCATAAGTATAGCTGATTAATGAAAAGAAAATGAAAATCTGATCAAAAATAAGCAACTCATAAGCATTTTAATTTCACGCTAGACAGAGAGGCGAAACAGCAAATCGTGACGTCACTGCTCTGTACGCCATATAAAATCTATTCTGACAAGTAAGGCGTAACGTAATTTTTTGTTTTGTGGAAAGGGACAGAGTTGTCTCTAACAAAAACTTTAAACGCTCGTATATCAGAACATTATTAACTGATTTAAATTATTTTTACAATAAACATAATATATTTACTTATATTCTTAATCAAAGTTATTGGTTTCAACGATTTAAACATCAGTCATCTACCCTATTCCAATATTCGCATGGCGCGACTATTGCTCACAGACTCGGAAAAGCCGACGCCGACAAACAAGAAGCGCGGCAAAATCATTTACTTTTCGGGCCCAGAAAATTTAAAAATGTGTACTTCGTCAAAATTCGGCATAAAGTGCAGTTTTGAACCTACGGTAAACCGGCAAAGATTGACTCCCGCGACGCGCCGCCGTTCTTAAGCCCGTACTTTGACCACAGAACAAATAATAGTACTCCGTACAGAAAGTTAACTCCGCAAAGGAATTGAAATAAATAAGGACTCTATTTACTAGTCAATAAAGTAGCAATTCAACTCGCGCAGCGCTGGATACCGCTCGCTATATTAATAATATAATAATTTCACTTAGATATACCGCTCTTTCTATCACGTATGCTTAGTTACGTGCGACGAGGCTAACGAGCGGGCGGCGACTGACTTCTGCCTTGCATTGTCCACCCGGACGGAGCGCCGGCCGAACATACCTAAACTGCGGAGTGACACCTTGCTTTGACGCCGCCCTATTCAACGACTCTGTGAGCGGGCCCCTCGAAACCACAGAAAAGCGAAAGCCCTACTTCTTAGGTAGAACGGCTGTCAAAACAATGTTGTAGAGCAACTGTATGAAAAACAGCTGTTGCCAGTTTCACACTTAATTGTATAGAAACTACGATGAAAAAATGCCAATAATTGATCGCGCATTTGAAGTAAAACGCTCGAATGCCATTTTGCAACAGATAAAAATTGACCTAATTACGATGCAATGTGGTTTAGTTTCCTACGCGTCTATTTAAATTGTCATTTTGAGTATTCTCAGTTTAAAAACATGTATATTGGTAGAATTGTCATTAAGCGCATTTGCACTTAATGCCGGCTAGCGTGGCCCGTCACATTTCCGTTCTATTCATTTCTCTCTTCAGTGCTCGAAAACCTCTATTAATACAAAACACAATGGCCTGGTGGTCCGGATGGGCGTAGTTGCCGGCTCTCTGATATTACACCTCCCTGATTTAGAAAAGAGACTACCGGGTCATGTAATAGACCTGAGCTGTGGGCGGGGCACGCGATAGCTTCTATTTCAGACCACAGATGATAATAATACTATACAAGTCATACCAGACTTAGCTAGATAGAATTCTTAGGCGTTATGCACATGAAGCAACTTTGTTGCTACAACCGGCAACTCGCAACTAGCTGTTTTTACGATTTTCATATAATTTTGTAAAACTGCGTATACGTAGCAACTAGATGTGAGTCGGTGATTACAACTATTTTCAGTTGCTGCAGTGGGAGGTTTTTGACAGCTGTCGGAACGTAGTAATTTCTATAGCCAAAGAAAGAAACGCCATCTAACGGTTTTTTAATTGCCTTTCAGCCAACCTCCCATTGGTGACAAAATAAATTCAACTGCAACTGACAAATTTGTACCAGTTATGACAAGTTGCTAGTTCCCGCAACCGAAAACCGCAACCCGCCTCCTCAACGTAATAAAAGTACCTACAAGTTTTACTTCTTCGAGATCCATAATCACTGACAAGCCTGTCGTGGATTTTAAATGTAAACTGGTCCTTTTTCAACTGGCAACAACTTTAAAAAGTTGGCAGTTGCGTTAATTGAAGTTGCTTCGTGTGCAAAGCGCCGTAGTTATCCGTTACGAGAGTAAAACAGTGACAAGATTATAAGAGTAGCATTATACAGCGTGTAACAAAAAAGTTCAACAATACTGAAGGGTATGTATGTATTCATTATTATGAACAACTTTTACTATGGGGCTAAACTTAAAAAAAAATTGGCTGTTCCATACATTTTGTCCAAGATCTATGAATCTTTTTGTATGGAACAGCTGTTTTTTTTACGTGATATCAGGGTTGGCCCCATAGTAAAAGTTATTCATAATGATGAGTACATACATCCCGTTCAGTATTGTTGAACCTTTTTGTTACACATTGTATAAAGAGTGTAGTTTACAAGAGGTCGGCGGCTAGCGGCGCGTCGCCCGCCAGCTCGTGCACCGAGTGCGCGAGGCGGCGCGCCTGCTGCACCGCCGTGGACGCGGGCAGCAGCCCGAGGTGCACGCAGATCAGCTCCTTCAGGCTCACTCCCTGGCTGTCGTTGGGGAACGCTAGTTCCGTCAGCTGCCTGCAAATGTTTCACTCAGTTTTTTTTACGCAACGGAATGACGAGATAAGCGAGGCGCCTGGTGAAGCATCACGCCTGCCAGTAACAGTA
Source organism: Erannis defoliaria (assembly GCA_905404285.2). Lineage (NCBI taxonomy): Eukaryota > Metazoa > Arthropoda > Insecta > Lepidoptera > Geometridae > Erannis > Erannis defoliaria. Next base: position 8,008,972 of record FR990078.1, read on the forward strand.
CCAGAATTCTGAATTTGCGATCCAAATCCTGCGCCGCACTGCTGCGCTCGTCACCCTGAGATATTAGATCTCAAATCTCTTTATGCCCGGATATTTCTCTGGTAACATTGCCCTTCGAACCGAAACACAGTAATGCTAGCACACTACTGCTTGGCGCTTGAATAACTGGCAAATGTGTGGTGATTCCCCAGGCGAAATCTGCAACAGAGCCCTACCACTACAAAAAATGTTTCACCACTTAGTTATGTGTGAGCGTCACAATTTACGTCGCTACCGCTGATGTCTCACTGTTTTGCGGGACTCAAGTTTTAAAAAGAAAGTTCAGCATGTACTTTATTCTTCTTGTTTTATAATTATTACTTAAGAATTTTCTAGACCCTTGCCGTTCTGGTTCGTTGTGCGTCCTGACCTCAAACCTCGGTCCCGTTTAAACAGTCTAGTGTGTTTGATGTTACGTTCAGAAATATTTCAGTATCATTTACAGACGAAAGTAACGATCGAGTAGCTGTTCTCATTTTGCTATTACGTCATCTGACAGCTCTATTCATACGCGCGATAGAGAAAAGGAAATTGATCATACAGTTGCGCCCGCGCATTAGCTATGAATGACGGGGGTGACCATCACGGTTAGAATACCTGTAGAATGTGCCGAGTATGTCGGCGGGGGGCGCACGCGCGGCGCGCACGGCCGCGGGGTGCGGCGGGCGCGCGGGCCGCAGGGGCACGCCGCGCTCCCACCACCACACGGCGCACGCGTGTAGCGCGCCGCGCCGCCACGTCGCGCCGCAGTACCCCTCGCCCGACACCATCAAGCTGCGCGACACTATCGCGCGGATCTGTAACATCACACAACACACTTGAGCGAGATACATAGTGTCGAAATGTTGGCCATAGAATAAGCTATAATAGGTAAGCCAGTAAGCCTTTCTTCCAAAATTCCGACAACGTCCGCATCACGGTGATAAAACAATTTAGATTAAACAGGGTGAAAAAAAAAGGAAGCAGTGAAAAATACTGGCGAAAATAGCTATAAAAAGAACATTGGAGAGTTTAATCTAAGGGTAAAGGACATTTCCCTGATACAAGTGGACTAATGGCAAAATCTTCGCAAATCGATAGAGCATAACTTTTTTCGACGTCCACTTCTGAACGAAGACCTCCCCCTTAATAGAGGGGCATAACTTCATTGCATTGACTTAATATTCTAGCAATAATCCGTTTATAAATGTTTCCGTCTTTGAGACACCATCAAATGAAAATTGACATATTGTTCAAGGACATGTTTTACTTGCGGTGCGGCGCAAGATACAAATTGACAGAACACAACTATGCGATGATTTAATGCTCTAGAATTGATCCTGGATAGCAAGTCATATGATTATGACTTGGAATAACACAGGCTTTTTATCCCTGAAAATAAATTCCCGCAGAACAGGCGCTGCTAGTGACGTTTTCACTCATGTCATCCGACTCACCGTTTTTGGCGACAGCATATCCGCACAATCCGCCATGTCTGGCGCCAGCGAGCGGCCCGAGGTGCGGTCGACGTATACGAAGTGCACCAGCCCGGGAAACTCTTCCACATACTTGTGTACTGTTAGGGAACAACTCAACTCACTGGCCCCCGTGCTGACGAACTCACATTAAGCGAAATAATCGGTTCACACAATGCATGAATTACGTGGAATAAAATCAATGAAATGAATCAATGGAATGAAATCGTCTTATAGCACACAAAAGTACCACTAAAGCCGAGATACGAGGGCTACACTAAAAGTATCGGGAATGGAATATTTCCACTGTTTCTGTCATATTAAAATCTTTTTAATTGAAAACTCCTTGGTTTTAAAAATCGAATACCATTTATTTATTTAAAAAAATATTCTCGGTCTTGTCACAAGGTTTTGTCAAACTTGTTTAGTCGTTGAGAAAATGGAATTGACTCGAGAAAATTCAAGAGCGATGATTTATTATGACTTTCGAAGTGGTTTAACACAAAAACAGTGTGTTGACCGGATGATTTCTGCATTTGGTGATAAAGCCCCATCCAAAACCACAATTTATCGCTGGTTTGCTGAATTTCAACGTGGACGTGTCAAGCTCAATGATGATCCCCGTCAAGGTCGTCCAAAAACTGCAGTCACCCAAGAAAACGTTGATGCTGTGCGTAAGCTGATTGAGGAAGATCGACATGTGACATACCGCGAAATTCAGGCAACTTTAGACATTGGCATGAGTCAAATACAAATAATCTTGCATGAAAAATTAGGTGTAAAAAAGTTGTTTTCCCGATGGATACCGCATTCGCTCTGTGAAGAGCAAAAAGCGGCTCGCGTTACTTGGTGCGTCAGAACTCTCGAAAGATTCCACGCAGGATCCTCAAATGCTGTATACAACATCGTATCAGGTGACGAATCCTGGATATACGCGTACGAACCCGAAACAAAAAACCAGTCACGAGTTTGGGTGTTCTAAAATGAGTTAAAGCCAACAAAAATTGTTCGTTCACGGAGTGTTGCAAAAAAAATGGTGGCCACGTTTGTCTCCAAAACCGGCCATGTTACGACTATTCCTCTTGAGGGACAAAGAACGGTTAATGCAGAATGGTATGCTAACATTTGTTTGCCACAGGTCGTTTCTGAACTCCGTAAAGAGAACTGCAACCGCCGCATCATCCTCCATCACGACAATGCGAGTTCTCACACCGCGCACAGAACAAAAGAGTTTTTAGAGCAAGAAAACATAGAATTATTGGACCATCCGCCGTACAGCCCCGACTTAAGCCCTAATGATTTCTATACTTTCCCTAAAATAAAGAATAAATTGCGTGGACAGAGATTTTCATCACCTGAAGAAGCTGTGGACGCCTACAAAACGGCCATTTTGGAGACCCCAACTTCCGAATGGAATGGTTGCTTCAATGATTGGTTCCATCGTATGGAAAAATGTGTCAAATTTCGCGGAGAATACTTCGAAAAGCAATAAATATATTTTTAAATAGTAATGTTGTGTCACTTCCTTGATTCCCGAAATTTTCAGTGCCGCCCTCGTACGCGTAGAGTAGACGTCCACGAATCGACCAATCACATTAGTTGAATTAAAATGTATTATTTGGTTATTGGTCAATTCCTGCATGTCTCCACTGTGGAAACAGTAGGGTGCGTTGCCGGTCGTTAGTTGCAAGCATGATTTCAATTAAATTTCTATTATTGGCTAGGTTAGATAACACAGTTTTAGTAGAGGTTAGCGAAGGACCAACCGTTTTTTCGTGGCTAGTTTTGAATGCTTAGTTACTTTAGAAAGTGGATGAACGGCGCCAGACGGTCATCAAAATTGAAAAGGATATGATCCGGGGCTGAAGTATCGCATCGCCTTTACCCGCAGAAAGTCGACATACGGCGCCAATGTCTTCCTGAGATGTAGCACTGTCTGTTCCACTTTCATAAAAACATAAAAGATATGATATAGATTTGGTGCCATCGATGATGCATCTGATGATGGGTCGGAAGGCAGATAGTGTAAAGCCTCCAATAGCTTCTTGTAATCCCTTCTAGTTTGGACTCATTTGATTTGTTTTGACAAATCTCATAAATTACATGTATAGTATACATATATTTTTAACAATCATACTTCATAATAATGTTATAAATGCGAACGGCTGTAAGTGAGTCCGTGTGTTTGTGTGCTTGTTACTTGTACACGCTATAACGGCTCGTATTAGCTTGTAGTAGTAAAAAGTTTGGTCCATTATCTTCGTTACAATTTTCATCTAGAATCTGGCTGAAAACAAAGATAGCTTATGCCCCGACTTAAAAACATAGGAATCTTTTTATCCCAAAACAAATACGGTTCCCCTAGGATAGCGCGTTGGTAGTAATTAATATTTTTGGTGTGAACAATAGAGCATCGATCTACATAAGTTAAGACCCCAGAAAAAATTATAGTACTGCGTACAGAGAATTCGCTCCTGTTTTCTTTCGCAACGGTCCTGTATAGGTAAATATATACAATCATAAATCATATTCAATGCAATAAAATGTATACCCTATACGCGACGGAGCACGACGATATTCCACTAAGCCGCTTGGCTCGATGACGTCACACAGCCGACGGCGTTGTTACGGACAAAGGGGGCAGGCAACTTCAGGCAAGCCACAATGTTGTAGGTATGAACTCGTATCTAAACTTCACACTGCGCCTATCCTGATGACTTACCTTTCAGACTAGGTATATCAGGCTTCAATATATCTACGACTGCTTCTAAAGCCGTGTGCATGGCAGTGGCGGCCGTCTCCGGAGTGAGCGGCGTGGTGGTGGAACAAGACTTGCGTAGTTCCAGCATGCGCGAAGAGAGACGAGCGCATAGAGAGCTGTTGGTCTTGCTTTTGCGCAGGGCATCTGTAGTCTGTAACAATAATCCGGTAGATGGCGCTAGTAGAATATCGAAAATACGAATAATGAACATTACTAATTTGATAATAATTTTCAGGTTTTGTAGATAGGCTAGGTGTTATAATTGTCTTATTGTCCTAAATGTCCAGCCATACTTGTTCCGTCTTAAACCACATGGCTTAGCTAGATGTGGACAAAGGAAACTATTTAGAATGAAAAATGTAAACAAGTATTGTGGACAAGCAAACAATGATAATCTCCATCGGCCAGAAGATATCCACTGCTGGACGAAGGCCACCTCCTTAGTAGGGGGATAACCGAAATCCCCAAGCTTGGCAGGCAGCTTGGGGTTCGCAGAACGCCCACCACCGTTAACCGAGAGGACGCTGTTGCCCGTCTACTGGTGATTCTGGATGCAGTTTTAGGACATACCCAGGTCCAATGATACCAATGATAATAACTAGCAAATACAGAGGTATCGTTGGTCGCCATGAGAGAGAGCTAGATCCTCCAAGGTCGCCATGCTTGTTGACATCAACGGTTCACAAACTTTTTAAGCGACTCTTTTTAAAATAAAAATGTTATGGTGAGAAACTAAGCAATGTACTTTACAATGTTTTAATCTAATAAGCCTCCTATAATCTTAATTTAATGCAATTTATGCTATTTTTTGTGATTTTTAAACGGAGCCCAGGCAGATGCCTTGGGGTTCTGCAAGGCATCCAGAACTCCGTGAAACACGCTTTGAAAATAGCTGTCATAGATGGTTCTGTAAATATGAAATTTTTATTAGTCTTATACCAACACTAGTAAATTTACTTATGTATTTTTTTTTGCCACCCAAAGAAACACTACGAAGGAATTAGGGATCTTATAGTGCGTCGTGGACGTCCGTTACGGCACGGCAAAATACGAATGCCCAGCTACTCCTACTAGCCCAGTCCGGTTGTCGAAAAAAGGGCCTAACCCCGAAAAAACACAAAACCAAAATTTCATTTCACCAGCACTGGGAGTGTAAATTCAAAATCGCGAAAAATTTCGAGCGCTGCATCAGCCGCAATCTTGTTTTTATGGGGGAACTGCATTATGTCAGTTATTTTCCAGTTTTAGAGAAAAAACATGCTAATTAAAGTTGTTCATTATTCAATTCTCTACATTTTATTTGCTGCTCATATTTTCGTCCGATAGATATTTTCCGAGTTAAGGGGAAAAACGGAGGGAAATGTAATTATTGTTTTTTTTACTTATTATTTATAGGCTTGCGTTTGACTGCCATCTCGTCTGATTAATGGCCATTACTGGGTCATTTATTACTGGATCCCACGACACAGGTCACTCTAGTGTGGGATCCAGTGTACACGGACAGATCGTTAAAGTTTTTATCATTATTTAAATAGCTACTGGCAAGGTGTTGTATTTAGTAAGTTTGAAAAATAAATTGATCTTATCTATCTTATTGATTTTAGGGCCTAAATGTACAAAACCTATAAGCTAGTAAAATAAAATGTTGCAAAAGAGTTTTTTCGGGTTTCAATGCTAAACCGACTGGGCTATAGTGCGTTCACAGCGAAGCTAATGCTTCTGTTGTCTCCGCGTTCAACTCGCCTTGTATTTTGTTCAATAGTAATTAGCTGTCCGTAGCGGACGTCCGCATCGGTTAGCCGCGTACCACTGTGAGACCTCTGTCCATTTTTACCTTTTTCAACGCAGATTCCAAGCTATCGAGTGTGTTTGGTAGTAATTCCAAATTCCTTTGCAAAAGCAAGCGCCTCAGATTTGCCAAAACTTGATTAGCCATGCAAGTCGTTATACCCACTTCTCTGCAACAACAAAGCATGATGTCAAAGTGCTTATAGACGAAGTTATCGGTTAGCATAGAGGTAATAGACATTTTCAAGTAATAGACATTCCTTGATAACACGCTTTAAAAAAATACAACTAACTTTAACTTCGAATACCTGGATGACATCTTCAAATTTTCTAGTAATTTTGATTTAAAACCCAAACTACATAACCGATTCCGATAAAATTCATATGGGACCACTTCTGAAGTATTACCTACCAAACAAATGTAGAATCATCAAAATCAGTTCATAATTGGCGGAGAAATCGCGTAAAAATACAAAAAAAAATGTACCTCCTTTTTTGAAGTCTGTTGTTAATACTGTATTGAAAATGAAGAATTAATGAAGGTAGTTCATCATCCACAGCCTTCCTTACCCCACTGCTAAGTATAGGCCTCACTCTTGCTATCCCTTCTGTCTCGGTCCTGTGCTAATCTGGTCCAGGTTTAACACGCGGTGGTGACGATATCATCTACTCATCTTGTAGCTGGATGACCAACTTGAAGTTGTTAAGGCAAGAAATCAATGCACCCCTATCTTGCCCGCACATTTCATAGTTTCATTTGAAGACCACTGTTTTAAACTATCAACTTTGTCAAGAAATAAAATCACTCAAAAAAATTATGAAATAAATTAATTGTGGAAGAAATAAATTGTGGACAATGATGGAGCACTTAGTACGTATCTTTACATTTGTTTTAGCTTTAAAAACGATTTTTGACGATGAAAGATTTATGATAGATGATTTATTCACACTCTGAAGTGATTATCTACACAGTATAGCCAATAGAGGAAAAAAGATTCAATTTCAAGATTTTTTGCAGTAAGTATAGATAGATACCTCAAATCCATATCAACGACTACGGCGAGCGTGATACGAGGCGCCAATTCCGCCAGGTGCAGTGAATGCGGCGCGCACGGAACGTAGGCAGTGCCCGCGCATAGATTCACTATCGCGCTGTTTTCTAGGGACAACCCTGGAACGAGAGTAGATGACTAAGATGAGATGAGATGGACTAAGTAACTTGGTTAGCCCGAGTGGCCAGCCCTAGCTAGACAGCTGTCAGTGTTTATGTGCCGCCCGAAGGTATCTGACATGTCTTCAAACAGTCAAACCTATTCGAAAATACGTTTAGGATACTGCTGGAGCTGGCCCGCACCCTAAGTCAATAACCCCAAGTTTTTATACAACAAAACAAATTATCACGTTAGCAAACATAATCAACAAACAATACACAGTTATCACAGGCAGGTACAACACCCAGACACAATACAAACATCTATGAAATCAATGCTAATAAGCTGTTGCTACCATCAAATACTTACAAGGCAAACGCTCGTTTTCTGAAGAGCTCAAATCTTTCCAATATTCCTGCGCCGCAATACATTGGATGCTCAGAAGAATAATGTCAGGCGGAGTTATATCTTCGCAGCCGCGGCTGGGAAATAAGGAACTGGTATTATAAGTGTATAAATATGCTGCTGGCACAGTCATACCTGGGAGCTATAATAGGGAGATCGCAGAATGCTCACCACCGTTAACCAAAAGGACGCTGCTGCCCGTCCTCCGGTGGGTCTGGTTGCAGTTTTTAGACATACCAAGATCCTGCCAGGTCCAGGTCGTGCCAGCTCTTATGTGAGTCAATAAAACAAAACAAAATCGAAAATAAAATTTTAATATATGAAAAAATTGCGTTATAAACATTTTCGTTTCATGTTAGACAGGGAGGGAACTAGCAAATGACGTCAAAGTCCACGATTCCAAACAAACTCTATACTAGCACGTGTTTTGCTACTTACTCTCTCTTTACTTACTCTTTACTTCGTCGTCGTCGTCGTCGTCGTCAGCCATAAAACGTCCACTGCTGGACGAAGGCCTACCCCTTTATAGAGGGGTGTTGCCATAATCCCCACGCTTGGCAGGCGGCTTGGGGATCGTAGAATGGTCACCACCGTTAACCAAGAGGACGCTGCTGCCCGTCCTCCGGTGGGTCTGGTTGCAGTTTAAAGACATGCCCTGAGAAGACACTCTACTTACTCACTCCCAAATACTTTGAAACCTAATATTTCAGGACTTTACCAGCCGATTTCAATAATTTTTTTGATGTAAGCGTCAGATTCAGTTAAACTCTCCACTTATCCTACTATTTTTTATAATAAAACCACATGCATATTCCCTATTGTGATTATAGTATTCAATTGTATATTTATTTCCAAATATTTTTTAAACACCTGAATCTTTCCTCTGGAAGTAGGTACACGCACGCTGCCAAGTAAACATTAACAGTCTTACTTAAAACAACTTCTCAACCGTTAGTCACTGCTTAAGATGCTCTGCCATCTTCTCTCTGACGGGAAGTGTAACATGCAAGAACAAGACAGAGAAGTTTAAGCAGTGATTAAGAGAATCGAGATTATTTTAGGTAAGACTGTTAGTATGTAAAGGCGAACTAGCAGTCTTGGGATTAAATGTTTATACTAGTGATATAAGGTGTAAATATAAAAAAAAAAAAATTATGTTATTTAGATAAAACGTAATTTTAGCCTTTGTTTTAAAATAATTATGTTCGTAAGTAGATTTAAAAATTGTATTTATCTTTATGATACAAATGCACTAAACTTGCAGCTGTAGGTACATTAAACCTATGTACCTACTAAAAATATTGCACGCCCGCAATGGGTAAACTGTTGTTAAGTATTAATTTTAATTTATAAGATCTGTTGTACACAGTTTTGGCAATAAAAAATATTCTATTCTATTCTATTCTGGGAAGCCTAAACTAAGTACCTAGTACCAGTCGTTCTTATCTGTGTTGCTGAAGTTTCCCGTTAAGCCGCCCAGGCTCGGCCTTAGTCGGCCGACTGCCTTATATCTCAGTTGGTAGCACGTCTGCCTTCAGAGCTGTAGAGCGTGGGTTCGATTCCCACCCAGTGCAAACATTTATGTGACGAACATAGATGTTTGTTCTGTGTCTGGGTGTAGTTATACATATATTATAATTATGTATATACAACAAAATAAAAGTATTTGAGCTATCTATTTATCAGCTATCTAGTTTCCATATTACAAGGTTTTCTTAGTTTGGGGGTAGATGGCGCTGTGTGAATAATGTCCACCGATATTTATTTATTATTTAGTCGGCAAAGATTACGTCTTGTATCAATTGTTTCCAAAGAATACCTGTCATCTAACTAAATAAAAAGAAAGTATAGGTAAGTATATTAAATTAAATATTAGAAAGGTAGGTACTAATTCGCAAATGAAATTTCATATCTGATCTAATTCATCTATGACATGTAATACGTCACGAACTCGCGACTCATGCCCGCGCTCGCTATCCTTGTCCTACGCGTTATTGTATACGTTTAGCTATCCTTTTCTATCTCATAAAGCACGTGGTTTACTGCAGTAGAAATCGTACTAGAATTTTGAAATACTTTGGAAAAATTACATATGTATGGCTACTTACAGGTGGTATGTAATTCCTTGGGCTTTATTGACTGTACCATAATGATTTCCACAGTTTCTATACGCGCAGAGACGCGCGTACGTTGGACTGTCTCTCACTGACTGAGCGCAGACATCTACGAGACAGTCCTAAAGGCCGTCTTCAAGGGGCCATTTCAGTGCGCGATATCTCATATCTCCCTCCTATAATATCATTGTTAGTCGGCCTTAGAGTAAATCCGCCTCCGACTGCGTGTCCACTATGTATCCATTACTGTGCAAATATCGACAACTAGTGCTGCGCTCCGTGATGATGATGATAAAAAGTAACCTGTGTGTTATTCCGGGACATAAGCTATTTCCGTCCCGAGTTTCATCTAAATCCGTCCAGCTGTTTTAGCATAAAGAGGTAACAAACATAAGACAAACCTTCAAACTATAAGTGTGATCACGCAAGTTTACGGAACAAACGCTAGAGAGCGTGACAACAAGTGTAATTAGAAGTTAAACTGCTATGCTGGCAACTTTGATTTGAAACTTACCTGGAATACAAAGCCAGCATCTTATCACCGACATAGAGAATGAGATGGTAGTGAGAGTGTGGTAGTTTTACATCCTTAGAGGCAGCCTTCAGGGCGTTGAGCGCGGCGACGGTGGCGCCGCTTTCGCCTATGAAGCCGTTCGCGCCGGGAATGTTGTCGCCTTTGGTGCGGCACTCCAAGAGATTTGACAGCCAGTCTTGGTATATCGGCGACTGCAGACTGTTCAAAATAAATTAGTTATGTATCTATGTGAGCAAATAAAAATTATCATTCTGGTTGAATATTAACTGGAATCACTATTGTATTAGCAAGCGTAGTATGTTACTATGGACCAAAGGCTTAGGACATCTCCCATACCCGGCCAACTGGGTATTGTCGACTTTTACAATGTTGTCGGTCCACCTAGTGGGAGGCCTTAATAAATTAAAAAATAAAAATAATAAATAATAAACTAACTTAATACACTACTGTCTATTGTCTATTGCCTTCCTACGCTGCGTCTTCCAGTTCGCGGTTGACCATAATCAGCCGATAAAAACTGTGCTGCAGCTCCACCAAGCAAAATAACAAAAAAAAACGATGTAATTGGAGAACCTGTATAGCATGGCAACATACTACAGCAAAAAAAAAATGTCTCCAACATAAAGGCATATGACATTTTTGCCTATAATCACCGCATTACCAACTGAGTCGTGCGGCCATAAATCATTTACTATGTCTATCTCGCTCGCACTTGTGGGTCTTATGGAGCCGCATAGTGATGTGCGTGAGATGGTTATAGGCGCATATCGATAAGAATAAAACCTGACCTAGTGCGAGCGAGATAGACATAGTGAAATGATTTATGGCCGCACGACTCACGACGATAATAGCTCGAGATCACCAAAAAATAAGCAATGTTACCCTTTTTTACTCTGCGTATTTTATTGACTTCCAGTATTGAGAGAAAACTTTCGATACAATTTTGTTTGGCGAATGGTTTGAAAGCCCCCAGTAAACCTATACTTGTCATATTTATGAGCTATCCTACAAGTTAGGAAGGGATCCATGTAGGTAGAACATCGGAATAACGAATAATAGACAGGGGCCGTACTGTGAACTGCTTATAGCGGGACCGAATAGGTTCAGCTTCCGACGCTGCGCGACCGCGAACCTTAATGCGAGGCGATAAAATTCACAGCCGCGCAGCGTCGGCTGAGCGTATTCGGTCAGTTCACGGTACGGCCCCAGGCCTTGTCGTTGCCCGCAGCAGGCATGCTGCCAGACGCAAAAAAAATCGAGGCCGCAGCGAAGCTCATGCCGAAAAAGGGTTATGATTTGTTGTGTACAGGATTGGGCAATATTTGAAATACAAATACGTATTTGGTATTTGTATTTCAATTACTTCCTTAAAATTTAATTTGTAATTCGTATTTCAAATACCTGAAGCCGAGGTATTTTGTAACTAGTATTTGAAATACTTGAGGCTACAAAATACATTTTAACATTAAAAAACATTTATCCTTCATTTAGCGATCGTGAGTGTGAGTCGAGCGTGTAATGATGGTAAAGCAGCTATTAGAGTTGGCAACACTGCACCTGTTATGTATACTGTACGCTTTGTTTTGGTTTTGGTTTTACTGATAATTCATCTTGTTTTCTTCTACTTTTCAGCCCGAACACTTACTTAAATAGATACTACTACTACTTGGTAGATTACTTATTTTGTAATTTGTATTTCGTATTTCAATAAAAATAGCTAAAATACTGTATTTTATATTTCAAATACCTTACTTAAAGATATTTTGTATATTTCGTATTTTAATTACTTGCGATACAGTATTGTTTTATTTGTATTTCAAGCAAAGCATGTATTTTGCCCAGCCCTGGTTGTATATAATGAAAAACAACTGCCAAAACAAAATCTGGGTATGCCACCTAAGTAGCCTCCTTGTGTAACACGGGTAAAAAAAAAGTGATACTACTGGATCGCTTGGTAGTACTACGGGGTATTTTTTTACACATGGTACTACTGGTAGCAATACTGGTAGTACCACGGGCAACAAACGTTTAACTTTGCCAAATACCTATACTCATCTAAAAGGGTGTGGTTTTGATTCCCACCCCAAGACAAACATTGATGTTTGTTCTAAATTGTTCTGTGTCTGGGAGTTGTTTATATTACGCAATCTATAAAAAGTACATTTACATAAGTATTATATCAGCACAACTAAGCTTAATATGTATCAATATTAATTAAAAATACGAGAAAAGCCATGATTCCCTAGTCTAGTATAGTATTCCCTTTGTTTGATTCCTCACCATTTTATTGTAAAATAGCAACTGATACAGTTAAAAGGAGGGCCTGTTATGCTTACAGGTTAATGTTCTGACCACAAATGTGCTGTACCAAAGTCTTGCAGTCAAGTAGTTCTCTTTGTGCATCATTCACATCATCTTCCGTTATAATAACAAACACATGATCCAGCCACTGAAATGATAAATTATAATTTTCATTGAAGTTTTTTTTTACCGTATGACAACCAATTTCATTTTGCAGCACAATGATGTACTATATTATTCATATTATATTTCCACAGTGTTCCAGCACATTATTTGGCGGACACACAACAATCTATTTCACATTTCTATACATTATAAATAACCAAGTCAGATGCCTATTAGCAGTCTTAAAGCTTTGGCACACAGTTTATATTAACTCATCTTTTTTAAAAGCCTTAATTTTAGTTAAGCCACAAATATGTCAAAATTAGTTCAGTATTTACCTATAATTATGCTTTTAAAACACTGTCTTGAATGACAGTTCTACAATATTGTCCTACAATAAACTACAATGTTATATGATTATTTACAGGATATATGCCGTGATACCCTGGACCTGGGTATGTCCTTAAACTGCAACCAGACCCACCGGAGGATGGGCAGCAGCGTCCTCTTGGTTAACGGTGGTGACCATTCTGCGATCCCCAAGCCACCTGCCAAGCATGGGGATTATGGCTACACCCCTCTATGAAGGGGGAGGCCTTCGTCCAGCAGTGGACGTTTTATGGCTGAAGACGATGCCATGATAAGTTGTGAAACAAGCTCTAGATATTTTGATGCAGTAACAACAGCAGACACATATCAGCCAGAAGATGTCCACTGCTAGACGAAGGCCTCCTCCTTAATAGAGCAGGATTACTATAATCCCCAAGCTTGGCAGGCTGCTCGGTATTGGTTACAACAATAAATAAAACAGTGGTAGTAATGTCGAGCAAGCCGCCTGCCAAGCATGGAGATTATGGCAACACCTCCCTTTACGGGAGAGGCCTTCGTCCGGCAGTGGACGTCTTCAGGCTGTTGATGAATATCAATCAAAGTCAAAGGGACATAATATATTGAAGAAAACAACTAAATAAATATTTATTATACCTCATCAAACACAATAGTAGTGTTATCCTTGCACTGTATTGATGAATATGTGTTGCCGAACTGTGCTGCCATCACTCGCTGTGAAGTAATTATGGGCGAGAGCAGCTGTGAGACACTATTGCTGTCTGTTACATTCACCTCACTATCCTGGTAAGAAAGTAGCATTGTGAACTTTCTGATGCAAAGATGGAATGATCGGTGGCTAATTTCTATAGATGGACCAAAATCTCATGATTACTTTGTTCAACCTCAGCTTGACTGAGCACAGCTGTAATTTTATATAAACAAAAACGTTATTAAACAACTAATGTGTTCAACCTTCGGTAGTACCAAGTACCGGTACCAAGTCTAGGTCCCTGGATTCGGTTTATTCATAAAAATTAAGATATTCTTAGCCAATAATTTTGTTAGTACGTACTTGTATATTGAATGACTTCATTCGGTCTATGAATTTCTCATCCCATTTATGAAATAAAAGATCATTAACACTATCAAAAATCAATGTTGCTTTCATATTGAAATACAAATATAGTTAGGTAATATTTATGTTATGTTTTTGATTTGGATAAATAAAATAAATTATGAAAGAGTTGTTGTTTTTAATAGTTCCTGGCCATGGATACTAGTCCTTCAGCCGAATACATATTTCTTCATCGATCCTTCTTTGTGCAGTTAAATGAGTCGTAGTCACAGTCCAAGTCACACACAGTAAGTCACAGTCAAGTCCAATCATGCCCTAGTAAAGTCGTGGCAACTTTACTACAAGATTCTTCGGAGTTTTGGAAACAACACGAAAAGACACGTTTCACTACATTTTATCACTTGCCCACACTCTTGCTCGTAAATCAGCACTTAATGAATCAAACGCCACCATTTTTATGCATTAATACTCGAAAAAACGTAAGTTTTGGAAAATAATACAATGCAGCGACATGATTTTCTCGCGTTCCCGCCAAAACTCCCACCACCATAAAATAGTTTTGTTGTTGTTTTTAATAGTTCCTGGCCATGAATACTAGTCCTTCAGCCGAATACATTTTTCTTCATCGATCCTTCGTTCTCCAGTTAAATGAGTCGTAGTCACAGTCCAAGTCACACACAGTAAGTCACAGTCAAGTCCAATCATACCCTAATAAAGCCGTGGCAACTTTACTACAAGCTTCTTCGGAGTTTTGGAAACAACACGAAAAGACACGTTTCACTACATTTTATCACTTGCCCACACTCTTGCTCGTAAATCAGCACTTAATGAATAAAACGCCACCATTTTTATGCATTAATACTCGAAGAAACGCAAGTTTTGGAAAATAATACAATGCAGCGACATGATTTTCTCGCGTTCCCGCCAAAACTCCCACCACCATAAAATAGTTTTGTTATTCTTTTTAATAGTTCCTGGCCATGAATACTAGTCCTTCAGCCGAATAAATTTTCTTTATCGATCCTTCGTTCTCCAGTCAAATGAGTCGTAGTCACAGTCCAAGTCACACACAGTAAGTCACAGTCAAGTCCAATCATGCCCTAGTAAAGTCGTGGCAACTTTACTACAAGATTCTTCGGAGTTTTGGAAACAACACGAAAAGACACGTTTCACTACATTTTATCACTTGCCCACACTCTTGCTCGTAAATCAGCACTTAATGAATCAAACGCCACCATTTTTATGCATTAATACTCGAAAAAACGCAAGTTTTGGAAAATAATACAATGCAGCGACATGATTTTCTCGCGTTCCCGCCAAAACTCCCACCACCATAAAATAGTTTTGTTGTTGTTTTTAATAGTTCCTGGCCATGAATACTAGTCCTTCAGCCGAATACATTTTTCTTCATCGATCCTTCGTTCTCCAGTTAAATGAGTCGTAGTCACAGTCCAAGTCACACACAGTAAGTCACAGTCAAGTCCAATCATACCCTAATAAAGCCGTGGCAACTTTACTACAAGCTTCTTCGGAGTTTTGGAAACAACACGAAAAGACACGTTTCACTACATTTTATCACTTGCCCACACTCTTGCTCGTAAATCAGCACTTAATGAATAAAACGCCACCATTTTTATGCATTAATACTCGAAGAAACGCAAGTTTTGGAAAATAATACAATGCAGCGACATGATTTTCTCGCGTTCCCGCCAAAACTCCCACCACCATAAAATAGTTTTGTTATTCTTTTTAATAGTTCCTGGCCATGAATACTAGTCCTTCAGCCGAATAAATTTTCTTTATCGATCCTTCGTTCTCCAGTCAAATGAGTCGTAGTCACAGTCCAAGTCACACACAGTAAGTCACAGTCAAGTCCAATCATACCCTAATAAAGCCGTGGCAACTTTACTACAAGCTTCTTCGGAGTTTTGGAAACAACACGAAAAGACACGTTTCACTACATTTTATCACTTGCCCACACTCTTGCTCGTAAATCAGCACTTAATGAATAAAACGCCACCATTTTTATGCATTAATACTCGAAAAAACGCAAGTTTTGGAAAATAATACAATGCAGCGACATGATTTTCTCGCGTTCCCGCCAAAACTCCCACCACCATAAAATAGTTTTGTTGTTGTTTTTAATAGTTCCTGGCCATGGATACTAGTCTTTCAGCCGAATACATTTTTCTTCATCGATCCTTCGTTCTCCAGTTAAATGAGTCGTAGTCACAGTCCAAGTCACACACAGTAAGTCACAGTCAACTCCAATCATACCCTAATAAAGCCGTGGCAACTTTACTACAAGCTTCTTCGGAGTTTTGGAAACAACACGAAAAGACACGTTTCACTACATTTTATCACTTGCTCGTAAATCAGCACTAACGGCCTTACTTAAAAAAACTTAAGAAAAAAAGAAGTTTAAGCAGTGACTAAGAGAATCGAAATTATTTTAGGTAAGGCCGTTAATAAATAAAACGCCACCATTTTTATGCATTAAAAAAAATCAAAATAAAAAAAAATGAAAAAAAACAAAAATAAAAAAAAAGATAAAAATCATAAAAATCTCAAAAAATAAATAAAATATCTCTTTCAAATTATGAAAGAGTCAAGTCAGTGTTGCCAGTAGTGATTTGAGATTTAGAACGTAAAGATATCTAAAAGGAACAAAATTCGAGATAAAGTAACGCATAACAAAAATCGTCATCATCATCAGCCCAGAGACGATTAATGCTGAACTAAAGCCTCCCCCTTAGACCGCCACACTTAACGACTTTCAACTTTCTCAATGCGACTTTCACAATGTCGTTGCTCTACCTAGTAACTCTAGTGGAACCTAACCACGCTGCGTCTTTCAGTAAGTGGTCGCCACTCAAGGACCTTTCTTCTCCATCGGTTACTATCGGTTATCAGTTCTTCGAGCGATGTGGCCTGTGCCATTGTCACTTCAACTTGCAAATTCTGAGGGCTATGTCGGTGACTTTGGTTCTTTGGCGAATATCCCCGTTCCGGAATTTATCACGCAAAGTAACTCCAAACACAGCTCACTTCATTGCCCGTTGTTCGACTCTGAACTTCTCCATGTTAGGGATGGTAGCGGGACAAGAGGCCAGCAGTTGAAGACCACGTTTCAGTTCCGTCCATATCACTGCTGGAGATTCTTTGCACCCCCTGGTCCTCCGATAACTGGCCTAACCTAACCTGGGTATGACTTTAAACTGCAACCAGACCCACCGGAGGACGGGCAGCAGCGACCTTTTGGTTAACGGTGGTGAGCATTCTGCGATCCCCAAGCCGCCTGTCAAGCGTGGGGATTAAGGCAACATCTTTCTATTAAAGGGGAGGCCTTCGTCCAGCAATGGACGTTTTATTGCTGATGACGATGCGGCAAACATGTTGGTTTTTTTTAACATCCCTGTCCACGGCGTGTGCGTGTGCCACGGATACTGCACGGGAGGTGACCGCGCGAGGCAGACGTATTTTTTTTACACACTCTTTGGTCACAAGTCACAACTGGCTAAGGAACGAAAAGAACGCACGAAAGAAGGGAACGCGAAGGGAACGCATGACCGTCAAATAGAACGCAAAATGTTAAAAAAGGAACGATCTGGCAACGCTGGAAAGAGTTGGTATTGGCACAGAATAAATAATAGTACTCATAATATTGGTATGGGAGGCAATAATGTACGACACAGATAATGTACAGCATGAAATTGTACGGCATAATAATCGTGTACATGTACATCGAATATCATGCTGTGCGATATCGTGCCGTGCGATATCATGCCGTACATTAACGGCTCGGCTCAATAATGCACACCCCATTTTGTACAGACTGATATTTGCAGTCTTACCTAAAATAATCTTGATTCTCTTAGTCACTGCTTAAACTTCTCTGTCTTGTTCTTGCATGTTACACTTCACGTCAGAGAGAAGATGGCAGAACATATTAAGCAGTGACTAAGGGTTGAAAAGTTTTTTAAGTAAGACTGTTGATGTACAAGTACACGAATTCCTTATTTGTATAGCAGTTAGGTTCAGGTTTTTTTTTAAATATCAATTTGTCGGATTATTGGCTGTATATTATATTATAGGGCCGTACTTTATAGACACGAGCCGATAATGGAGGGCCAGTATTGTACGACATGGATTTTACAGCATGATATTCAATGTACATGTACACCAATTATCATGCGGTGCATTATTATACCGTACATTATCGTGTCGGCAAATATCATGTTGTACATTATAGACACCCATCCTATCTGTATACCATGCTTTTATGTTGTCAATTTTGTTTTGGTGAACCTAACCTAACCTCACCTTACTTTATGTAATCTTTCTTATTTAGTATCTTCAGACATCCCACTATTTTTATTCATCTTAGGAATGAACCTCTCTTTAAGAGAAATCAATATTTAGAGTAATAATTAACTTACAATTATTATGACAAGTTAGGTACCTACATGGTACCTACCTAATTAAAGTAAGTAAGTCGGTAACATTAAAAAGCATTTTTAACTTTTATTGTTCAATTAGCACACGCTGAGATATATTCAGCTATTACAAGAATGAAGAAAAACACAGCAGTAAGTAACAATATTTTGAAGTTAAAATAATTTAAATAAGTAAATACTAAAATTATTATCAGTAATGCACCTATTGTTTGTTTACAGCAAAAATTGAAATCACTGTGCTATCTAACCTTTGGGGGCTCTGTGGCTTATCAATACATTTATTTTAAAAAAGATTTTAAAGGTTATTATGAACAGTACCTGCACCCAGCCAGCCAATATTTAAGCCCCGAATCGGCGCATAAACTTGGGATCTACGCTATCAAATATGGAATATTCCCACCAGATCGCAGTGAAGACCCAAAAGTTCTAGTAAGTACCTATGTTACTTTTCTATGTGAACTGGATGCTTTCATCAGTAATTTAATGATTTTCATTTGTTGTTTTTTACAGACTACAAAGCTATTAAATTTTGAACTAAAAAACCCAATTGGCATAGCAGCGGGCTTTGACAAAGATGGTGATGCTATCCTAGGACTAAAGAACTTAGGATTTGCCATTGTAGAGATTGGCTCTGTGACCCCTGAACCTCAACCTGGTAACCCCAAACCCAGAGTTTTCAGATTACCTGAAGATGAGGCAGTCATTAATAGATATGGGTTCAATAGTGAAGGTCATAAAAATGTGTGTAAAAAAGTCAATGAATTAGAAAAATCACTACTGGACAAAGCACTTTTAGGAATCAATTTGGGTAAAAATAAACTATCTGAAAATGCAGTAGAAGATTACATCTTAGGAATAAAGAAATTTTCAAACGTGGCAGACTATTTTGTGATAAACATAAGCAGGTATTAATCATTTTAATATTTTATAAACCATACAAACAGGCATACATAATAAGATATTATATCAGACTCAACGGACACATTTGTTGCACGGCTTGCAAAATTCTCCAAGGCCCAAAAATAAACCTCTCTCAGCTTCTGAATTTTGTAAGAATTTTATGTGATTCATTTACATTTCAGTCCCAACACACCAGGGCTACGATCCTTGCAAAAAAAAGAAGAGCTACAAGAACTCCTAACTGATACAAATAAAGTAAGAGATGCTATTGAGCAGTTCAGTACAAACAAGCCTCCGTTGTTCTTAAAATTGGCACCAGATTTGAGTCCAGAAGAGATGAAAGATATTGTCTCAGTGATATCTAAAAAGGAAAGTAAGGTTGATGGCTTAATCATTTCTAATACAACAATAGACAGACCCCAGCAGCTGACCAATAAAGAATTTATCAATGAAAGTGGAGGTCTCAGTGGGAAACCACTGACTAACAAATCTACACAGATGATTAAAGAGATGTACAAGCTTACTAAAGGTATGAGTCATTTAATAAAGGTATATTATTTCAACCTGCAAAGTTTTTCGAAAAAGTCCTATCACTGCATTAGTACTTATAAGAGCATATTTGACTGTTTCAGGTAAGGTACCTATAATAGGTGTTGGTGGAGTGTTTACAGGACAAGATGCTTATGATAAAATACTGGCAGGTGCTAGTGCTGTCCAAATTTACACTGCTTTGATATACCATGGACCTCCCGTTGTGTCCAAGATTAAAAAAGAACTTTCCGAATTACTGGAAAAGAATGGCTACAGTAATGTTAATGAAGCTGTGGGTAAAGGTGTAAAATTATGATTACATGCAAAAACTGATTTTATTATGACATACTCAAGATACAAGGTTACATAGTTTATGATATTTATATACTGTTAATAGTTTTAAAGGGTTATTAAACTTGTTCCTGATATTTTTATTGTTACTTCTCATTAATCTCATTTGCAGCACCTGAAAGTACAAAATGTTGATTAATTATATCTATTGTTACTAATACTGATCTTTGTCTCTTCTTTATTTAGTTTTGAAATTATTATCTACCTGTAACTTTGCAATTAGGTATATGAGATAGTATTAATTGCTTGCATTCCTCAAGGTTATCTACACTTGGCATACTAAATAGGACCAATGTTTCAAGCTTGCTCAATTCTTTTAATTCTTTGATGCCAGCATCGGTCACATTTGCACATTTAGAGACTTGAAGATGTGTTAATGAGTCTTTTGCATAAGAAAGACCTTTCATTGCTCTGTTGTCAATATAATTTGCATTGTGAATAATGATTTTCCGTATCATAGTACACCCAACTAAAACAAAAACATTTATTAATGATGATGATGAATGATTGTCAATTTGAGATATGATATTTATATAGTTATCATTACTCAAGTGTGGGAATCCATAATGTGATATGCCACAGTCAGTTGCATCGATTTCTATTATCTTCGGAACCTCTTTATCTTCAGTTGGGAGTAAATTATAATCTGCCATTTTTTTTCCTCCAGCCCAGACAACTTTGCCGCCATTCCTAAGTACCCACTCCGCGCATGCACGATCAGGGCCTAACTTCTTTATTCTTTCTGCATCAGGCTTATTAAACATCATATTCACAAATTCCCAGAAATTTCTTTTTTGCACTCTTTGGGGAGCGAGGACATTAGAATGTGTGCGTAAGCCCTGAAATAAAAATTAACGTCTAAGTGAACAGAAATGCATAATTAATTTTATTTATTAATAGTATAGGTCCTTACGTAATTAAACACCTTAAACATTATGTTTAGCAATGTCACAATATCCTAATTTTGAGCAGCTTTAGCTCCACTTAAGTATAATTTTTGTCTCAGTGCAGTAGGTGCAATAGTGCAATGTAATTTTAATTTTAAAGAAATTCAGGTAGGTAAATATATCAAACATCGAACAATTTTTTTTTGCTTAGTTTTTAGCGTCGCACGTTGTGCATTCTGCCAATGTCAAGTTTTTTTTATTAAAATCACGTCAAATATGTCATGATTCACAGTCAGTCACACGAAATTAGTCATTCATAGTCGAGTCCAAGTCATGCCCTAGTAAAGTTGTGGCGACTTTACTATGAGCTTCTACGGAGTTTTGAAAACAACACGAAAAGACATGTTTCACCACATTATACCACTTGCCCACACTCATGCATGTAATTCAACACTCAATGAATAAAACATAATTTTTAATCATTAATTCGCGAAAAATCACTAATTTAAGAAAATAATAGAATGCAACGACATGATTTTTTCGTGTTCCCGCCAAAAACCCATCAAATCAAACAATTTGATTATGATTAAGTATAAAGTTTTTTCTTCGTATGTTGGGTTGGGAGTTTGGCGTAGCACTTTTTACGCATTTCGACTGTGGAAACAGATGTCGTAAAGGACAAACCTCTACTTTTCAGGAGAGTAAAAAACAAAATTGTGCCTTAAGAACATCATAACTTTCTCATTTTTTCCCTACAAAGACGATTTCTAAGCAGATTGATTTATTTATCTTTAGCAAGAAATTGAACAAAATACGATGTATACAATAGTTTAAAAGATGATGTCCCTTACACATTGGTTTTTGAGATGTCTTTTACGACCTTAAAATTTAAAAAACTAATGTGTCATCTAATGGTATCATTCCATCCACTATTACCTCTGAATATTACAGTATTGTTAGCATGTAGGTACCCTGATTTGATTGTGAGGAAACTCTAGCTTTGTACAATCTATGTATCACATCACTGGGTCTATAAGCCTAAAGCCCTTTGTGTTTGAAAACCATTAAATGCTTGAGATCCATTTAACATAGGATTTTTTGACACGTAGCTATCATTTTGTCAATGGGTTTTAATAGAGTTGTAATGTAGATATTATTACACAGTTGTAATGTAGATATTATTACAACATATAACATCATTGATTATTACTATGATAATCATAGTTTTAGTAGTTAACTATTGATTTTGATTAAACTATTTTCGTGAGCATAATGTCGCAACGGAAAAATTTAATTATTGCTGTTGCTACTTACGTCAAAATTCACCAAGAAAATAAATTAAAACATTCTTGACTGAATGTCGTATGGGACTTAGTGTAATAATTTGTTACTTCTTACTACAATATTTGCTGATAATTGTAGAACATTTTGATAACATATAATGTTATAAAGTAATATAAAAAAGTTTTTAGGGTCGTTACAACGTATACATTTGTTAGTTAGACTTACGACGTCGTAAAGATGTAAAACTAAATTATAATCAAAAAAAATACCGATACGATATAAAATGAAACTGTTTTTGCTACTTAGACTACTGCGGCAGCGCAGCGGCGACACCAAAGAGTAGGCGAGGTCTCGCCGCGAGACGCGGACGCGGAGGCCTCGTTCGCACGGGCGCGTTTTTCTTAGGTGCTTTTATTTTTTTCACTATAATATGTATATTATTGAAGAACCTTTGATGTAGAGAGAGTTAAGTGAAGAAGGTATGAGTATGACGTATGACCAGGCAATATGGCCTTAGCCTACCCTGAACTATGGACAAAATAACAAAAAAAAGGGCCGGACAGACAGACAGACAGACATAGAATAATACAGGAGTTTTGGCGGGAACGCGAGAAAATTTTGTCGCTGCATTGTATTATTTAGTATTTACCAAAACTTGTGTTTTTTCGTGTGTTAATGCCAAGTTAATGCATAAAAATAGTGGCGTTTTATTAATTTAGTGCTGATTTACGAGCAAGAGTGTGGGCAAGTGATAGGTATAATGTAGTGAAACGAGTCTTTTCGTGTTGTTTCCTAAACTCCGAAGAAGCTTGTAGTAAAGTTGTCACGACTTTACTAGGGTATGATCGGAGTTGACTGTGACTTACTGTGTGTGACTTCTACGACTCATTTAACGGGAGAAAGAAGAATCGATGAAGAAAAATGTATTCCTATGTTTTTAAAGCAGGCAGAGACTTCTGTAGCTTAATTGGCAAAGCAGTTGGGACGGAAACCCATAGCGACTTGCTCGTATGCAGGTTCGAGTCCTGCCGGAGGTCATAATTTTTCTTCCTGTTTAAGCTTTAAAAACATAGAAATACCATAAGTGTGGAATCACTTCATACAAAAATATTCAAAAATGTATTCGGCTGAAGGACTAGTATCCGTGGCCAGGAACTATAAAAAAAGAGAATAATACAAATACAAAACTATTGTTTTGGTTTTTAATTTTCTATGAGAATTAACATTTTTAATATTGTTTTCCACAATATAAGATCGTTGGTTTTCCAGCGCTGCTGATTTGTGTGCTTTGTGAAGAACTTTAGGGCTTATGTAAACCAAACAAAATGTCTGAAACTTACGGTAAGTTCTTTAAAACTATTACGTTTAATTTTCTATCGAATTTATCTGCTGTAAAAATAGTGATTCTTTACGTAGTAAATTGGTAAGTAAGTTCTTGGTTGTTGTATGTTATGTCGCCACTTGATACATTATTAGTTAATTTTATTTAATTCTTTCTTTGTAATTCTTGGTGTCAACAAGAGTTAATCAATCAATCATCGTCACTATAAGACTTAGTTGAGTTGTATAAATTTTCAGCGTTTATTTACATCATTGTCATTATTAGGCTTTGAAGAGGACAAATTAAAGGATATACCTGGGTCCAGTTTGAGAGAGCAAAGTTTTAACTTGTTCATCTTGCATTTTTTAACTTCTCCATGCTATAAAGTACCTATTCTATTAGCAAGCTGTAGTGAGCTTGTCATATCTGTAACCAATAACCCGCAGACCCGTAACTGCTGGGAGAGATGGGATCTTGAGTATAGACCAAGAACAAGCAAACACCAATATGTACGATGCCTCGGAGTTTGATGGAGTGATGATTATTTATACTGGATATAAGTTAGACAGCTGGAAATGGCTGGAAGCGAAAAGATGAAAACCATGCTAAGTGAGCAGCTTAGGAAGAGGCTTGCCACCACCCGGCATGGTTTTTTAAGAAACTTTTAATAGCTTTAGCTCTATGACATTGTAAAACCCCAAAAAGATGAGCCACAAAACTGCTTTTAATCTAATTTCAAGAACATTTTCCAGTAATATTCCAAATACCCTTTGGTATCCAAGAAATGGGCAAAGATGTAGAGGCAGACCACTAGCCCCGGTGGCGAAATACACGAGCAGATACATGGGCGAAATAGATAGATAAATGTGTAAATAATATAACTATGTGTATGTCATTTTCCAGATTATCTCTTCAAATTCCTAGTGATTGGAAGTGCTGGCACTGGGAAATCAAGCCTTCTCAACAATTTTATTGGAAATAAATGTAAGTCAGTTAATTTAAATTTTTAACCTAGATACTTAGATAGACTTTTAATGTACAAATATTATAATGAAAAAAAAACTCTTTTGCTCACCTTCTCGTGACAAAATCTGTAAACTGATCATCATGAAATTTGGCATGACAATTGCATCATGATTATGAACACAGGAGAATTTCCCTGGAAATTGTGAGAAATGTGATTCCCGATTTCTGAACAGCCGAGTCACGGCTGTTCAGAAATCGGGAATCATACATCTACTACTGAGTAAAAAAAAACGAAACAAAACATTTCATTTTGAAAAAAATAATTTATCCCAACAGAGACAATTTTTAATATCAAAAAACAGTTTTTTTATTAGAATTTCCAAATTCAAACATGCACCGCCATTTTTTTATTCAACCGCCAAGCAGTAGTGTGCAAACATTACTGTGTTCCGGTTTGAAGGGCAATGTTACCAGAGAAATGACTGGGTATGAAGAGATTTAACATCTAATATCTCAGGGTGATGAGCGCAGTGCAGTGCGGCGCAGGATGGTATTCACAAGTTCACAATTCTGGCCCTGCTACTGTTATGAGCAGGTGTGACGCTTACCAGCAGGCGAACGTGTTGCTAGTCTTGTCACATGATTGTATAAAAAATAATGCACTTTACTTAACTTGTTGTAGTTTATTATTTTAGCACTTACTCAAATTAACTGAAGGCAAGAATAATGAAGCAAATAGCTAACATAACCTATCTGCTATATAACACCTTGCTTTACAGTGTAACAAGATACTATATAATAATATAGATATGCTACTTATAATTATTTTACTCCTTGACAGTACACAAAATAATGAATGGTCTCTAAAAACATCATAATATGCAACAAATTATTTCTAAGACATTGCTATTATATTTTACTTTATAATGGTAATAATAGAAGATTAAATCACATTACAGTCAAAGAAGATAGATGCCACACTATCGGAGTTGAGTTTGGTTCCAAAATTGTAAACATAGGGGGCAAATCTACAAAGCTACAGATATGGGATACTGCCGGGCAAGAGAGGTTCAGATCTGTCACTCGCTCTTACTACAGAGGGGCTGCGGGCGCTCTGCTTGTCTACGATATCAGTTCCAGGGACTCATTCAATGCTCTCGCGAACTGGCTTCGTGACGCGCGAACACTGTCTAGTCCGAACATTTGCATATTACTTGTGGGAAACAAGAAAGATATGGAAGAGTCCAGAGAGGTGACATTTAACGAAGCAAGTCAATTTGCACAAGAAAATGGTATGCTCCTAAACATATTAACTACTTAAACTACAGCACTATTACGAACTTCACATCACCAGAAAGAAGTCGTCCACTACCTCTACACTGGCCAGGGGATTATAAGAGCTTTATAAGGGGGGAGGGTTACCTGATTAACATACGGCTGGGGGATCGCAGAATACTCACTATCGTTAACTAGGAGGATGCTGCTGCCATTCCTCTGGTGGATGAAGTTTTAGGACATAAACAGCTCTTACGAACTTGAACCTCAGGAATAATACATAATTAAAAATAATAATCGGCATAGCTTCAAATGAGTTTTAGAATACAGGGCCTTACTTAAAAATGCCGCTCTAAGTTAAATGACGTTAGTCATTACTGCACACTTCATTTTTGCACTGCAGAAGTTAAAATGACTTTGTTAATTTAGCAGTGTTTTTAAGTAAAGCCCACAATTTTGAAGCTTCATCAAGATGGAACATCGCTACTTTATCAAGTTTACATGACGTTTTGCAGATTTATAACATTGTAAAGAAACATTTCTGTTTTCAGAATTAATGTTCCTAGAAACCAGTGCTAAAACGGGAGAGAATGTTGAAGAAGCGTTCTTAAAATGTTCTAAAACAATTCTCGCTAAGATTGAGACGGGTGAGCTAGACCCAGAGCGGATTGGCTCAGGGATCCAGTATGGAACTGGTACTTCTAAACGCCTCTCGGCTCCTAAGAGGCCTGTTAAAACTCCGTCTGACTGTGCCTGCCGCTTCAATTAAATACTGTTAAGGGCACTTAGTTGCTCTTCTAATTGGACTATGATTTGTCTTAAAGTGATGTATTTTATGATTCTCATAGTGAATAGTACATTTCTAAATATGAATTGTCTTAGAGCACTGATGGAATTCATGTCTCATTATCTTCAGTACTAAATGTAAGGATGACATTCATAATAGGGATTATGTTAAGATGCACTTGACAGATAGTTTATTGCGTTGACAATTGATTTATATTTGAGCTGCAATAACAATAATCATTTTCATTTAAGTTTTTTAATCTTATATATAGAATCTAGATGTTGAGCTCCACTTATTAAAATAACACATAGATCTGTATTTCAATGTTAGGAATGAAAGTGTGGTTTAATAATCAAGCTTAGCTAATATCTGTGTACTGGGCGACAGTGCGGCGCAGGATTGTGTTCGCAATTTCACAATTCTGGCACGGCTACTGTTAGAGGCAGGCGTGACATTTACCACCAGGCGGACGTCTAGCTCGTCTCAACACACGATTGTATTTTTAAAAAAAAATCTCCTGCACCGGCTTGCATGACCCGAGTTGCGGGACATAATCTAGCAATTAGTGAACAAAGTGATTAGATTCTTTGCAATACTGTTTCTAATTGCTCCATATAAAGTGTATCATACAGGTGCAGAAATACTTTAGAGTATTGATCTACCCATGAAGGCGAAGCACTTTTATAGTATGAATCTAACAAAATTCGAGAAAACGTATTGAGCCCGACTTAAAATGACCAGCCACATGAGCCATTTTGCATATTTGTTACTCGAATTTAGTCGATTCTCTTGTTCTAATAATAGGCTAGATGACTGTTTTTTTTTATTGTCCTATTAAAATGTGGCCTATAAATATAGCTGATTAATGAAAAGAAAATAAAAATCTGATCAAAAATAAGCAACTTATAAGCATTTTAATATCATGCTAGACAGAGAGGCGAAACAGCAAATCGTGACGTCACTTCTCTTTACGCCATATAAATGATATTCTGACAAGTAAGGCGCGACGTCATTTTTTGTTTTGTGGGAAAGGGACAGAGTTGTCTCTAACAAAAACTTTAAACGCTCATACATGGTGTGGCGTAATGAATGGATATCCTTGTTCCAACAGATGGGAGACATCATGGTGGTTAAGAAAATCAAAACTTGTGTTCCGTAAAAGTCGCATAGTTTTCGAGTTATTTGACATTTCGAGTTTTCGAGTGTGACTCCAAATTAAAAAAAACTCTGTTTTTTGGTTAGGAGTCTTACTCTGCTCTATGGGAGTCTTGGTTAGATCTGCAATCGAATGAACTCTGCCATTTTTGTGCCGCGAGTATAATTTTTGTTAAAGAAAGCTATTTAACTCGTTTTAATTCGAAAATTGTGTGACTTCTAAGGAATATCTTTTTTTAATTTTCTGTACCAGCACAACATCACCTATCTGTAGGTATAAGGTTATCCACTCATTACGACACACCCTGTATATCAGAACATTTTTATCCGATTTTTTTTTTTTTCAACTTACTATATTTACTTAAATTCTTCATCAAAGCTATTGGTTTCAACGATTTAAACATCAGTCATCTACCCTATTGTTCACTTGGAAGGACTGATCATTACTTATAAGTGCTACACTTGCCTGAAACACGCTAATATGTTGCTTCTGAAAATAAATAATAACATTTACATAACACGCTTTTAAAAAAAAAATTACAACCGACTTCAACTTCTAATACGTGGATGACATTTTCATATTTTCTAGTAATTTTGAATGAAAAACAAAATGACTGAACCGATTTCGATAAAATATATATGGGACCTCTGGAGTGTGGCCTACCAAACAAAAAAAGAATCATAATAATAATTGGCGGAGTAATCGCGTAACATAAAAAAAAACAGTCGAATTGAGAACCTCCTTTTTTAGTCGGTTGAAAATTTACAAATATGAATCGGGGACATCGCAGTTAATTACCCGATGTTATGTGATAACACCTTCGAGCATATCTCGGAGAGTAATACTCTTCTCTTTTCATCTATCTATCCATTAGCATCTCTCGAAAAATACAATTTTTACGAATTTATTACAATTGATTTTAAAAATTTAGGATTAAGTTTAAAGGAAATCCACCCTTTCAGTTGTGAATTTGTGACGTTATTTACACATCTACTAGACTCGATAGCTATTTAAGATTTTTAAGTTATTTGTTAAAACTTTTTTGTAATCTAAGAAAAAAGATCTAATTTGCGCTGATTCTTCTAATTTGTATTAAGTTTAATGTTAAGTAGACTCACTACTCATTTTAATTTTAAAATTTCTAAGTGTAAACGTTATGTTGTTGACTATTAAATTTTGACCAGAGAAATAAATATTATGATAAGAGTACTTGCCTATTTGATTTAAAAGCATAATATGAATCCACGATTTTAAGCCTGTTGAAATTAGGTAAGACGATTTCCAGCAGTATTTGCTATTATATTTTAGTATTTATTGTTATATTTTAGCATAGCTTGCGACTGATTTATTTTCCGTGCTACACTAGTTTTTTTAAATCAAATTAGATTGACGAAAATGTTCTCTAATAACACTTGTTTACATAGTTACGTTTGTAATGCATAGTAGGCAATACTCACACACAGATTTCTTTATACCTAATAATAATATAGTCTTGCTGGGCGGTTGGATCAAGGGCCAGATACAAAAAGCAGTGGTCCTTGACAAAGCACGCATTGTCAGGAGGTTCCTCACTCTGCAGCCCTACCCACCGGCAGCTTCGAGTCCTGCCCCTCTACCGGCGGCACTCTAGGTTTAGGTTTTTTTATAATATTTGTATGTGTTTTTGTATATATATTGTAAAAAACTTAAATTTAAGAAACGAAATATCAATCAATCAATCAATTTATTTATTGACACAAAGTGGTAGGTACATAAATACTTATGAAGCCACTGGTTCCCGAACTAGTGTTACACTGTATTTCGGGAGCAGAGTCTTCTCCCATACTTCTCTCATATATGAGTGTATATGTAAAATAATAATAATAACCGTTTATTTCAGGCAACAGGAGTTACTTAAAAAACACGGGCCCATATAATAGATACCTTACAGCCCACAGTAAAGCGAAGGCCCTATTTACTTCTCTCTTCAGTGTTCAGACTAACATACATACCCAATAACTTCCCGTTCCGCTTCAAGCGTGTGCAGTTTCCGTGAGCCTTATAGTTTCACCATGACTATTATCAGCAAGGCACGGGGAGAGCCGCTGCGGCTCACGGGCTTGTACTATTCCACCAGCTGCTTCCGTCACGGTCAGCTTTATTTGAGCTATGCCATACATTTATTTGTTTTCCCTCCAGGACAAGTAACCAACAGTATTGTTAACAGAGAATCACTGTGATAAATATTGCAATATCCAGTAACTTGGTCTGGAGATTCTAACTAACGCTTCACGCAAACGAAGTTGCGGTTACAGCTAGTAGTTATAATATGTTCTCTACTAGATGTGGAGGACAACATATGCGTACACTGGTGTAAATGTTTGATTTCGCTCTTTGGACCGTACTATAACTTTATAACCACTACTCCTATAAATTACATTATTGAAATCGTGTAATTTAGTATTTGGCAATATGAGTTAGGTACTTAAGGATCGACAAGTTGACGGCTCGAACTCATCGGTGGGCGCGGCTAAAAAGCATGCTCTCTTCATCAAACAAACTGTGGGAAAGGGAGAAAGAAAGATAAATGAGCGCGCAATATTTTTTTGTCAACCTTAGGCTGCAGTAATGTGGTTGAATAAACTCTGAGTTAATTTATTCCAACTTAAGTTATTTGAAATCTTTATGGACCAAACTATGCCGCTTGATAAATTATTTTAAAGTTTTCGTATTCCTTATGTTATTTATTTACGTCCAATGTGGCGTTAAAATTGAGCTAAAATACAAGATGTTTCCTGGCTCATAACTTTCATGTTTATTAACTTTTTACTTTCGTAATAATTTACAATCCTAGATAATGAAGGATTAATCGATATAATACTTAGTCTTGGACCTACAAAATTACATAGTGGAGTAGTAATACTACCGCGTTTCTATGGAGAAGTGACCAACTTGTCTACTCTATATTGTTTCGTAGGCGATACCAGTACTTATATCTATGGGTAGGTAGTAGTATAGTTCAGGTACATGTTTTTCGATTTTTATTTTTTCAGTGATCTGCAGTAAAAGTACAGCATAAGTTGTAGTGTGTACATGAGCACTTCAGTTCCGACACGAGGAAATTATGGGCGTGTGGTGTTTTGTGAGTGATTCTGTTTATTTTGTGTAGTGTAGTCTACGATTGAAAATAGTTTACCTAGTATCTTAGTTGTAAAAGTATATTAGTACTAGTATGTAGATACGAAGACTTATCTTATCATACATACATAAAAATAAAACAAAAATGACAAACGTACGTAACTATTTTATGGTTTTGTAAGTAACAATTTTTATACAATGTGTAACAAACAGGTTAAACAATACTAAAGGATATGTTATGTATGTACTGTGCTCGTGATGCTCATCATTATGAATAACTACTATGAGACCAATCTAGAAATCGCGAAAAAAACATCTGTTTCCATACATTTGTCCAAGGTGAATGAACTTTTTGTATGGAACAGCTGATTCATTTCTCGATTTTGTAGGTTGCCCTATAGTAAAAAAAATTCATAATGATGAGTACATACATTACCCTTCAGTATTGTTAAACCTTATTGTTACACAACACAACCTTAGATTTGTACAACATTTTATAAGTTTAATGTAGTTACTTTTCTGAGTCTATACTCTATCTACCACTGAAAACGAATATGTGATCATAACATTTTATACAGGTACATAGGTAAACTTTTCTGAGTCTACTAATATTATATTCCGTTCGTGATTCGGTGGTAATTTGATAGTAGTATACATAAGTAATAATACCCAAGCCGCCTGTTAAGCGTGGGGATTATAGCAATATCCCCATTAAGGGGAGGCCTTCTTCCTGCAGTGGACGTCTTCTGGGTCTTCGTCATCTGATACGAAAGGCAGAATGTCACATTTTATGTTGGTAGTGCAGTATTGTCCAATCTCCATATGAGGGTAGGCCTATGATCAGCAGCGGAGTGTTAAAGACTGCTGCAGTAATAGCAGCGCCTGTTTAAGAGATATTTTAAAGTACGGTGGAATAAAACATGCTCGTAACTCTTAAATTAATTTATTCTTGGTTTAAGTAACATTTCTATAGGTACAAACGACCTTACTAAACGATTTACGCCATAGTGGCCCAACAAAAATAAAATCAATGATTAATATTATATGCTTACAGTAAATATGATATTTGATTTCATTTAGATTTGCACTTTGATTCTCATCTAAATCAATTATACACGTACATAATACATTATATTTGTAAAACGTGGATATTAGGCATTACTTGGAATCTATGTGAAGGCATACAATTACACTCCAAAAGTTTAGTGACGTACTTTTTATAAGTATAAAAATAATTTGGTTACTCTTAATTCATGTTAACCTTTGGAATGCTTAAATAAATCTTCTACACGGTAAGTACACAAAAATTAGTTTTATCTTTACGTATAGGAATTTTAAAAAACTTTGTAAGTAAGTACCTATTAAGTTTTGCAAGTTGCTGAAACAGTTTTCGATAGATAATTTTGTTGTTGATATTTATTTAAATTATTGTACATCATTTTGTAAAAATAGCCTATTCTAACATTGTATTCGACTAACTATCTGTACAAATGTCAGACTTTAGGAAATTTCGAATAAGTGGGTGGTTAACAAATGTATATTTTTTTTACAATTTTAGACTCTTAACTTAGTGCCTTTCCTTGTTGTATCCGTTCGATGTGTACCTATTAAATATTATAAATTACAGCAAATTCTCGAGGCTTTAGGTGACAGTTCTTAACCTACTAAAACATTACTGTCTTTTCATTGTAGTCTTTAAGGACAAAGGATTGTTTTTTGCATATAATGCAAATTTTTAACAAGTTTAGATCTATCAAATAAAGCCTTCAAAATTGTCTGTAATGTACTTACAAACTGAGCAAACAAAATTAAATTAAAGTTGACAGAAAACCAATACAGAAATATCTTCAGTTTCGGAACAATCTGTATACCTAATTTATCTTATCTTAATAAATTGGATGTATTGTACTTGTTTAACAATGTATAAAACAAAAGCCTTAAATCCACTACAACCTTGAAGTGCTGTTATTTAAAAAGAAATATAAATTAACTCGATTCTCAAATCCTAACGCAGTGATCAATAAAATGTGCCTTTGTAACATTAAAACACAATATTAAACAACATAAAATGATATTTTAACGTCACAAGGAAATAATAAGTCACAGCGTCGGATATATCTAATATCTATGTACATATAACTTAAATTTTAATCACTTATGTATTACTTTAACTTTGTTACAAAGCATGCAACAAAATGTGGACAGTCACACACACAAAAATAACCACAATAATATCTAAACTGAAATGCACCTACTTATCTAGGAACTATAGTAATTTGGGTATTGTGAAAGTAATTTTGCAGTGGCATTTTTAGTTATTTAGTCAAAATCTACGTTAACTTAAACATTTAAGTGTCGGTGTATTGATATAACTACATATATTGAAATTAAATTTATAAGTACCCCACGGTGATTTAAGTAATTAATGTAGTGCCTAAAAGGTGCAAAAAAATAATAACTAGTTACTTGGCATGGTATGCGGAAATAAAAATAATAATAAAATACATGTATTATATACTATACTATACTATATGTATACTTTATGAATATTCTAGATCTATCACAGTAAAATATCAAAACATACAATTTAGCGATGTCATAACATCATAATTAAATTATGTGTAAAACGATGGAAATTAAATTTAAATATGAAAATGGCAAATGGCATATAATATACATAATATTATTATTTGTAAGTATTTGATTACTATTCTTTAATATTTTAATAATTTCAACGTCATGTTATTATTCCCTTTGTAAATATTTTAATTTAAATTTGTATTAATGATCAATTTTATTAATGGAATGATCAAAATGAAAAGCTACTTGTACGACGTATACTTTCTGTACACAGAAAGTATCTAATACAAGTACATACTGAGATTCACACGTAGTAAGGACTCTACGTGTAGATTAATAATCAAACTTTTGCGGCATAAAATCGTACATAAACTTAACTTACATTGCCTAATATAACATTCTTCCATCTGCACCTTGCAATGGTTTTTACAACATAGTGGATGTCTAATGTACCTTACAAAAACTCTGTTTCTGAATATGAAAATATGATTATACTTTTCATCTAATTTATAGTGAAAATTCATCGGATAGTAGTTGCTGTATAAAATTACACACGAATAAATACAAAAAATTAGGTAAGAGCTTTCTCTCCATTACATTAAATACAAATTTACAATGCCATAAACCTACTTATTGCTAATTCAACAAAATATTAGTCGTGCAAACTAATATTTTGGGCCAAAATACTGTGTGCTGGCTAAGATAGGCTTTGCGACGAAATACTTTTAGTTATGTACCAAATAACACTAAGATCCAGTTGAGTGATATACCTACTAACAGCTCTAAAATAACTCGATATTCAATCAGTCTTCTGCTCTGTAACATTGTTGTTTTGAATGTTGAAGAACCGCAAAAGTATATCGCTAATAATGTACTTATATAAGGATATTTATGTAGCGAACCTCCCAAAATGTGACTAGACTAATATAATAAATAAGTACACATACAAATAAACCCTATAGTCCGTAAAATTTATAACGCAACTTCGCGTTATAAATTTTCGCGGTTTCAACATTGAATCTTAGTGCGCAAAGTTTAATTTTGAAAATTGGTCGAATCATTTCTACTAGCTTTCCATAAGAGAGCGGACGCGTATAGAAGCTAATGCTAGCACACAGCGGCATAAGACTAAAATAAACAGAATTAGTCTTACAATAAAAGGTACTAAAACAGCCTAAAGCTTTAATGTTCTTACGCCTTACGTTTCCTTGTTATTGGACTTGCGTTGCCACGCTATCGAGTATGGATAAAAATTAAGTACCAACGCTTACGCATTTGAAAATAAAGTCTAATTAAGCGGAAGTGAGCTCGTACGAGTGTGGGGCGAAGTCCATAGGCGCGCGAGGCGAAGGTTGAGTCGCCACGAAGGCGGAGAGATCGGTGTGCTATCACTCGTGAGGTTACTTCGCACCCATGACCTCGCGGCAGGCGACCGCCGCGACCAGCGCTGCTCCACGCCCGCTGCCATCTTCCGACAACATGAGGTCGAACTGTAAAAAACAAATATAACATAAAATATATTACTCTATGGTCGAGTCAAAACAATAAGCTGTGTATGATGCAGTGTTGAAAACATCCATCCTATATATACATTTTTGCTTTGTTTACTTATAAAAAGAGGATTACTCATGATTATTATGGGTGAGTAAAGCAATCCCGTATCTGTCCGTATCCTGGATTTGGGTATGTCCTAAAACTGCACCCAGAACCACCGGAGGACGGGCAGCAGCGTCCTCTCCGTTAACGGTGGTGAGCATTCTGCGATCCCCAAGCCGCCTGCCAAGCGTGGGGATTATGGCAACCCCTCCTTGTTAAGGGGAGTCTTTCGCCCAGCAGTGGACGTGTTAATGCTGACGAGAAGGCAATCCCGTATAAATAAAACAAATATGTGTCAAAACGACGTCAGCTTGCATTAAAAATCCAACTGATACATTGCGTGTATTAAATTACGACTTAGGTTAGGACGTGAAAAACGGAGTAGTGGAATGAAAAGCGCTGTAGATGCTGATGATTCCGAAAATAATCCGAAATATTACGAGAATTAAAAGAGCGCAGAAACTAAGCTTATTACACAAAACATGTTTTCTGTCTAATTAAGGATGACGCAATCAGCAAAATCAGCATAATCATCGTTATTGACGAAACTGTTGATAACCGCTCACACCCTTTGATATTTTTGGCGCATTGACATCATTAAATGTACATAGATATCAAATCAGTCTTGTTGGATTTACCAGATATAGTATGAATAATAAATAACTGGGCGTCGTCGTCAGCGTGATTTTCGCTGAAGCTAATTAGGTATTGTTTTTTTCAGTAGATATAAGATAACATGACTGTCATTTATTAAAATATGGGTGTGTCAAACCACTGTTTGAACTTTAAAAGTATCTAAGTTTATCGCGAATTAGCTAAAACATAACACTGCTAATTACAGATTAAAATCATATTAAAATGCAAATAATAATCTTTTCATCACACTTGCTCGTAAAGTAGATCTTATTACATCGCTTTTAGGCTCATAATCCAAGCTATTATACACGCGTGCTTTTTACTTTACATTACGGCACTTGTACTATAATAGGTATAACCCGGTAAAGTCAAGTTTGTACGTGACTGCAATTAGACGTACGTGTACGAAGCACTCTTAATATAGCCGGGTAATACTTACAGTTTTTTTGTAATACCAACAAAGAGTTCTTATGCCGCTGAAGTAAATGTCGTCAACCTGCGCGCGCATTACTGATTTGGGCGCCATTTTCCGCAAATGTTTGTTGACGTTTTCGCTGTGTGGTTGATTATTATCAAAAAAAAATGGTTTTTTCCTCGCAAGTGTGACGAAAACAGTCGTATGGAACTCTTGTGCTATTAGTCATTACGCTCTCGGCTTTCTTATCGCATAATACCGCCTCTAGTGTAATGACCAACATAGCACACTCGTATCATAATGTACTATAATTTGTTTTGTCAAACGCACAGCGAGTGAAGCGAGGAGCAAACGCACATACTACATACCAGTGATTGCGTTGCTACCAAAGTTCGACTTGTGACATTTATTATTTTGTTTAACATTTAGTTATCTCTGACGCTAACAATTTAAAGTATTTGTTAAATAAAAACGTAACGGGGGCTCGGCTTGGCATTCATAAACAATTTATCACAACAGATAGCAAGAGTTCAAAAGGTTGTGTTTATAAGTCGGCCGGATCTAGAAGCTCGGTTGCGGCACGTTTTTTGTACTATAGATAATATTATCGTACGCTGATCGTAGTACTCGCTATAATTATGACGAAGCGGTGGGACAATTCACGAAATGACAGGAGTAGGTTTATAGGGTTAGGTAGACTGAACGGTTGGTAGTATTAAGCTAAAAGAAGCGTACACTCATTATTGGAAACAATTTTTACTAGGAAAAATAATAATCAGTTGCCTACATTTCAATGAGAGAGATTTTTTATGGGCTGTATTTTTTATCTGCTGTAGATTTATGTTACCATTTCATGGTTTGTCCCACTGTAAAACTTATTCATCATGATGAGTAAAATGAGCTCCTTCTGGCTTAATGCTTTTCCGTGTAACCCCGATATTATTATTTGCCTGTTGACAATGTAAGTAAACAAAAATCGTAGTTTAGTTTATTTTTTGATTTAGATAAGTACCAATTCAATTTTGTCTAAACAAATGTGAACTCTTCAAAACGACAAAACACTAACAGCCTTACCTAAAATAATCTCGATTCTCTTAGTCACTGCTTAAACTTCTCTGTCTTGTTCTTGCATGTTACACTTCACGTCAGAGAGAAGATGGCAGAGCATCTTAAGCAGTGACTAACGGTTGAGAAGTTTTATTAAGTAAGGCCCTAAATTGCTAAAAGTTAAATAAGTAGGTCAGATCAAGAAACATTTCAGCCAGCGTTGCTAGAGTAGGTACTTTCGAGTATATTATGATGTCCCGCGGTATTATTTTTCCTATTCTCCGGGGTTCTTTTTTTTGCTAAAAGTATTTTATGTAATTTGTTTTTGATCGAAAATTTTACATGGACAATTGTACACTCTCCATTCTGAATTTTAGTATAAACTGTTGTTGAGACGTTACAGCGTAAAGAAGTAACAAACTTACACATTCACACTGCACTGAACTTGCATGATTGATTGATTGACGATAATTTTCGCATTTATTATATTAGTAACAAAGTAAGTTATTTTTTGCAATTGGCGCCATTTTATGGAATGACCAGTCTCTTCATGATTTTGCTAAATTTCCACTATCGGTATCGGGCTGCGGCATACATACGAACATTATAATAATTATGAGTCTTTAACCTTCAAGATCAGCCAAATTATCGCGTTAGTTATTTTGTTTCTTAAAGCCACTATCGCTCGACGCTCGGTATTATTCCATAAATTCAATATGTCATTCTGATAATGTTATCTCTGTCTGGACGTCATAATTATTATTTTCGGCGAACTGTGTGGTCGTTGTCATCGGATTCGCTTAGCTTGGTTAATAAGGATTTTAGTTATCTGAAAGCGGTGGAAATCTTCAGTACTTTTTCTACCTATATGACCGATAACTACAACCATCTATAACTATAAAAGGCTTTGTCCTGACTGACTGACTGACTGACTGACTGACTGACATATAGACAACGTACAGCCCAAACCGCTAAACGTAGAGACTTGAAATTTGGAGGGTATGTTTTTGGAGAGGTGTAAACGCCCACTAAGAAAGGATTTTTCGAAAATCAACCCCGAAGGGGGTTAAATGGGGTGTTAAAGTTTGTATGAAACTTTTTATTCTCTGGTTCGATTGATACAAAACTTGGTATACATATTCTACTATAAAAATAAGAAGATACCGGTGTCACAGTTTTTTCAAAATCAGCTCCCGTTAGTATAAAAAAAAAAACTAAGTTTTAGTGATAGTACGTTTGTTTCTCCTTAACTTTGTAACGGCTGTACATATTAAAATGAAATTTGGTATAGGGATGGGGATAGATGTGGGGATGGGGTGGGGGTGGGGGTGGCGATGATACTGGGAACGGAGACGGGACGGAGATAGGCATGTTAATATTAAGATTACAATTGGTATCGGGATGGGGATGGGGATGGGGTGGGGATGGGTGGAGATGGGTGGGGATTTGGTGGGGAGTTGGTGGGGACAGGTGGGGATTGGATGTGGATGTGGATGAGGCTGGGAACGGGGATGGGCGTGTCCATATTAAGATGAAAGTTGAAATCAGGATGGGGGTGGGGATGGGATGGGGTGAGGACGAGGTTCAGGATGGGGATGAAGGAGGGAACGGGGATGGGGACGGGGATGGGCGTGTTCATATTAAAATGACATTTGGTATCGGGATGGGGATGGGGTGGGGATGGGGATGGGGTGGGGATGTGGTGGAGATTTGGTGGGGACTGGTGGGGATGGCATGTGGATGAGGCTGGGAACGGGGATGGGCGTGTCCATATTAAGATGAAAGTTGAAATCGGGATGGGGTGGGGATGGGATGGGGTGAGGATGGGGTTCGGGATGGGGATGAGGGAGGGAACGGGGATGGGGACGGGGATGGGCGTGTTCATATTAAAATGACATTTGGTATCGGGATGGGGATGGGGAAGGGGGCGCTTATAGGGATGAGGCTGGGAATGGGGACGGGAATGGGCGGCGTATTTATTGGTCGGCTGAACAGATGGAGCTGCATTTTTGGATAGGTAGTTATAGCACATAAGGTTCGGAAACGGACATAGGCTATTTTTTTGTAGGTCCACGCAGACGACTGTTTGACGGACATAATTATTATAGATACTGTACAGCCTAAGCTGCTAAATTAATTTTTAATATTAAATTAACTTACTTTTAAATGCCTAAACTAAATTTTGAGTGGTGTAAACTTACACTCAGCTCAAGCTGTGGTAGCTTCAGTGAGATCAAGCTCGACTCACATTCTTGGGGTCGCGGGTTCGAACCCGGGCGAGCCCGTTCCAATTAGTAATTAGCCCGTTTCAAAGAAAACTTACGCATGGATAATACCACTGGCTTTTCGGTGAAGGAAAACATCATGAGGAAACCTACATATTTCCGGAGAAGAAATACGATAGTGTATGTGAATCCGCCAACCTGCACTGGGCCAGCGTAGTGAATATGGCCCAATCAGGGTAGGCCGATATACCATTAGTGTTAAGGACTGATGCAGAGAAACGCACACTCAGCAAGGATTTTGAAAAATTCGCTAGGGGTTCAATGTTTCATTAAAATACCATTTTGCCGAAACCATTCATTTAAGGCTGTTAAGTTTTTTGACTTAAGAGATAAGATAAAATAAACATAAACATGTTTCAGAATTTTCAAACAATTTCAAAACTGGAAGGCCACGGGTCAATTTTTCATTTGAAAAAAAAATTTTATAATTATAGATAAGCTAATAATAATAATAGCTAATCGAGTGTTTATGCGTAAGAAGATAAATGTTTTAAACACATGTACTTGATCCGGTGCACGCACCAAGCACAGCGCTTTCGAACCGTCCATCCCGCGTCGGCTCAGATACGTTAAAACCCGAGTATAATGACGCGCTGTACGTCGAGCGCGCCCCACTCCAACCCACACCGAGCCTACCTAAGCGATCAGTGCAGCACTGTATTTTATCGAAGTTTCGTAATTCTTGCGATATTTTGGTGATCTTTTTGCGTTCTTTGTTATCATACTTTTTCTGCTTAAGCTTATTTCATTTCATTTGCTATTTACATTTCGTATAATTATTTTGTTATTTGTTATTATTAATTATTATTTGTCGTTATTTGTTCCTTTAATTATTTAGATTGCTATTTAGTTTGTTATTCATATTTTTTTTAAATTTTAGTTTACATTGTTTGTTATTAGGTTTTTTTATGTTGTTACTGTTGATATTGTTATTTAGTTTGTTATTTAAAATGCTTAGTGAACTTCTCTTCATTCATGGAGCGAAGGTAAAACACTATGTTGTTCCCATCGTTGGTGATGGAGCGTGTCTTTTTCGTGCGCTTTCTTTTTTAATGCACGGTACCCAAGAAAAGGCAATTGAGGTGCGAAAAAACATCGTTACTCATGTAGTAGCTAATTGGGAGGAGTTTGAAATCATGTCTCATGATTCAAACGGCGACAACTACACCGCTGCGACTGCATACTTTAATGACATGTCACGGCAGTCGAGTTGGGGCACTGCTTGTGAACTAGCCGCTGCAGGACAAATATATGAGTTTGAGTTTGAAGTTTATGAAAATGGCAAATTGTATGCAAAGTTTGGTACAGCAGGAAGACCTATAAAGCGGCTACGATTTACGGGAAATCATTTTGATGCGTATCTGTTAGAAGACATAGATATAATTTCTAACGGCACTCCACGTGTTCCAGTAGTAGCGAAAAAAATAACTAAGCGACGTGTTGAGGTTCCTACATCTCCAAGTTGCATTCACACAGAAGATATAAGTTATGACGCAACTTCTACTTTGCCTTTGTACTTTGATTCTTTAGCTGTAGAGATAATTAGCCCAAAAATAATTACAAAACGTCTTCAACTCATACCGTCCAAACTTCTTCAGCCCGATATTTTTCTGAACTGAATTCACCAACATTTACGGCTCAGTCTGATAAATTAATTTCACCTACATTTACGGTACAGCCTACTCAGTTAACAAATGACAAATTAATTTCACCTACATTTACCATCCCAACTATTCCCAGTTCATCACATTCTAATTTACCGACCTGCAGTGATATATCTCCCACATATATTTTTAAAGAAGCCTCACAATCTTCAGAAGTTCCATGTCCATCCATCCATCTATTCTGTCATGTCCATCTGTCTGTCTGTTTAAAATTCAACAAGACGGCTTTGTTTTGAAGTAAGTATTGCAAACGCGACATGCCAAATTTGGACATCCTCAAGCAAACTTAAAGACTTGCAAGCGGCTTGGAAAAAATGCAATAATATACGTATTTTAGTGATTCAATTGAGTTGGGCCCAGATTTAACCGAATTCAAGTATTCAACATTACTACGCGGGCAAAGCCGCGGGCAAAAGCTAGTTAATTCTATGACATTTAAAATCGTCGCTAATGTAACGTCTAAACCATGTAATCTTGATTTCTTAGCAGTCAGAATGATTAAACTTTTTGGCTGAATTACAAAGTACCTAGGTACGAGAATGATGCAAAAAAATTGGTTGTATGTTTTGGAGTAGGTATTTACGTAACACAGCGGTTGGAAGTGACAAGCCGAAGACGCTGAGTGACGTGTTTTGGTAGATAGGATATAGATAGGCCTATATCCCGAAAAGTACATTCGCAATATCAGAATAAGTAATAAGTTTGTACATTATGTTCTACCGACTAACATTATTGTAATGTATAGCGAAGGAAATTACATGGTTAATGAAATTCACCATCGAACGTCTCACTAATGAGTACCGATGCAGAACTTTATTTTTGTTACCTCATTTGTTTGTAAGCTCTGGGTACCACCACTGCAATGGCCATGAGCAGGTATTATCTCTTATCACCACGAGAGCGTCCCTTTTGCTTCATTGCTTGTTTTTTAATTCAATGGAGTGATGAGAAGAGCGGGACCTTCGTCTGGTGGTAAACATCACGCCCGTAACAGTACCAGAACTTGCGAACAAAGTCCTGCGCCGCCCTGCACAGCGCTCGTCACCCTCAGATTTTAGATGTCAAATTTCTTCGTGCCCAGCAACGACGATATAGTATATGACCGTCGTGGGTGCCCAGTAATTTCTCGAGTCATATTATTACCACAAAAATGAAGATAAGCAATTACCGTTAATCCAGGGCGGACGAGCTGCGCGATCTTTTCGCACATGAGCGCGTGGAAGTGCGGGTGGAACCTGTAGACGGAGCCGTCGATGCCGACGGTAACTTGCGGCTCGTTCATCTTGTTGAGCAGCGTGGCCAGGCCGGCGGAGACGAGGTACGCGGCGCGCCGCGACACGCACTCGCACACGTGCCGCACCGCAGCCATGTCCGCCTCCGACGCGTGCGACAGACCTGCAACACCATGAAGTAAGTTATAGCTAACCGACATACCTACTCTTTTTACTTATCCTAATTTTCAACCGCCTTCAAAAAAGCAGGTTCTCAATTGACTGGAAGTTTTTTTTAAAATGTTTTAGACGCTTTTTCTCCTCCAATTTTAATTAGGTAAGTACGAGAGAGAGAGAGAGAGAGCTAGATCCTCCAAGTCCGCCAATTATGAATTGATTTTGATGATTATTTTTTGTTTGATAGATCATGCTTTATAGGTGGTCTCATATACATTTTATCGAAATCAATTCCAATAGTTTGGGGTTTAAATCAAAATGACAAAAAAATATATGTCATTCAGGTACTCTTCATTGAAGTCGGTTTTTTAAAGTACCTACTTTTTGAGGAATACGGACATAGGTGCCTGCCACACTGCGAGACTTTTATTTTTTAAACAACGTTATGTATTTATTTCAGTATTACAGCTGAATTTCATTGTTTTAGTGCCAAGTGTTTGAGTTGTTTTTTTCATATTAAGTACTTAATGATGCGATTTCGAATAAATAAAATTAGAATATCAGGCTGCGGTCAGACCACAAAAATCTCCGAAAACTCGGTAAAACAGTACTATTATTTCTTCTGTGATACAACTTAGCTTGGTGTGAGGCCGTCGCCTAAAGTGCTGGTAAATGGTAAGTTACATAACCAAGTGTGGGCACAGTGTTATCAAGTATAGTTTCAACATGATTGATGCAAAGAACACTTTGCACAACTGTTTTAGGTACTTCAACACTATGAGACACAGTACACACAGTGACACAATTAAGAATAAGAAGTTAGCGAAGCGTAATATGTGCTTTTGAATACTTTTAAGAGTACTTATTGGTTTGAACCCGCTATTTTAGAACGATGCAACTAGAATGGGCAACAATACCACTTGCTAGCTATTTTGAGGATAGTAGTAGCTTTGTTTGCAGTATAATTCATCCAAACAATATTGTTCATTCATTTTAATTGTAATGGTTATCTTTAAGAATATACATTTTTTATACACTATTATACATTACCATTACCAGTATACACTTTTTAGAATTTTATGAATTTCAGGAATTTTGTGTTTTCAAAGTAAATATGGGCGACCGCGACAACCGTTGACGCAAAAAGAACATTTAAACCTGAAGTAGGTAACCTAAAGAAAAATTTAATGAATTCGATCATATCATAAATATTAAACAATATTCATAAACGTCATAGC
Organism: Erannis defoliaria; assembly: GCA_905404285.2. NCBI lineage: Eukaryota > Metazoa > Arthropoda > Insecta > Lepidoptera > Geometridae > Erannis > Erannis defoliaria. The sequence goes on from FR990078.1 coordinate 8,052,911, forward strand.
GACCTGCAAACATTCGAATTATAGATATGATACGATAGCGGCAAAATCTAAAACAAGTTTTGCAATGGAACTTGCAGTAATGCGGAACACTTCAACACACGTAACCTTACATAGCCTAAAAGCTAAAACTAGCCGCTACCTTGCAAAGTTGCGACAGTCAAGTCAACATACATAATACACTTGTTTTATAATGTCCGATATCAAGTGTTTTAATTTATTTAACTAAGTAGGTATTTTACGTTAACAGTGACTCCGGCTATAGGTACCGATGTAATTGTACGTTTTTATCACAAGTAGGTATGAATGCGATGCGAAGGTGTTTTGCAGATGGTAAATGTACTTAGCATGGAATAGGAACATAGAACGAATGCCCCCTTAGACCGCCACACTACGATAACCAGCCATTTGCATCCACCGCTTGCCTGCGACTTTTACAATGTCGTCGGTCCACCTAGTGTCTTCCTACGCTGCGTCTGCCAGTTCGCGGTCGGTATTCAAGAACCTTTCTCCCCATCGGTTGTCAGTTCTTCGAGCGATGTGGCCTGCCCATTGCCACTTCAACTTGCAAACCCTGCGAGCTATGTCGGTGACTTTGGTTATTTGGCAAATATTCTCGTTCCGGATTTTATCGCGCAAAGAAACTCCGAGCATAGCTCTCTCCATTGCCCGTTGCGTGACTCTTGAGTTTCTCCAATAGGCCAGCAGTTAAAGACCACGTTTCAGTTCCATATGTCGTCACTGGCAGCACACACTGGTTAAAAACCCTTGTCTTCAGACACTGCGGGATTTTGGACGAGAAGATATTATGCAATTTCCCGAACGCTGCCCATCAGAGTTGGATTCTTCGGGCGACCTCTTTGTCAAAGTTGGACCTACCTAACTGAACTATATGACTTGACTAGAAAATACCACCTTGCAATATATCTACCTAGCTGCTTCAGGAAGCTTTATAGGAAAAAAAACAATCTGACTCACCAAGCTCTTCTAGAACGTCCATACAGCTGGCGTAGTCTCCGATTTTGTCCGACTCGATTTCCGAGACGTATTTCGTGTAGAAGCTGCCGCGCTGGAACAGGAGGTCTGACCCGTGCCCGCCGAAGAGCAGACCCATCCGCGTGAACTTCACGAGCGCTAGTCTCACGAGCTCACCCAGGTACATGCCGGATATCATTTTCTCTTGGCTGAAAAAAATAATCGTTTATAAAACAAACAATAAAAGTCATATGTAGTTTGTATTGGTAGGATTCTACTGCAGAGTCCTCCTGGAGAAGTACCACACCTTTGCCAGTTATTCAACTGCTAAGCAGTAATGTGCAAGCATTACTGTGTTCCGGTTTGAAGGGCAATGTTACCAGAGAAATTACTGGGTATGAAGAGATTTAACATCTAATACCTATCTCAGGGTGACGAGCGCATGCAGTCCAGTGCGGCGCAGGATTATATTCGCAAGTTCACAATTCTCGCACTGCTACTGTTAGTGGCAGGCGAGACACTTACCACCAGGTGAAAGTCTTTCTTGTCTCGTCACGTGAACGTAAAAAAAAAGGTACTTATTGAGTCGAGATTTGTAAAAACAAATCGAATCACTAAACTTGAGTCCTCTTATTAAACGAGTGTGACTGGTTGAGAAATTTAAATTTAAAAAAACCTGTCGAGTAACACCCTAAACAGTTATGTTAAGGGTGTTACTCATTGGGAACGAACCACGTGGAGTAGTTTCGGGAAAGTTACGCACACCTTTTGTTTGTCTTCATCTACCGAGTAACAATAAGTCGAGACAAAACATCACCATCATCATTGACAGCTTATTCAGTCCACTGCGGTATATGTGCCTCCTCCCTCTTTCGCCAATCTTTCATTTTTAGCGCCAATCTTGTCCAGGTTCTTCCACAAAACTTCCGGACAAAATTCGGATTAACTATTCCTCGGCTCTTTCATTTTTATTACTAAGGGGCTAGGGTTTAATAGGAGCCATTGAGAAGTTCCACTGTTCAATTAACCTCCGCTGGACCATGGTTCCATCATCAGATAAAACGATTTAAATCGGCAAGCTGGTTAAAATCAACACCAAAATTGGTTTACATTATATTTTATAAACTTTTTAAAATAGATAGGTAAGATCAACCTAATAATAAGCATGATGAACGATCAATCAACAACATTGCGCCTCCCAGTCCTTAAAAATAATATAATAACTTTTTAGCACCTGTAGCGACTATCATGAAAAGCATTTCGGTCGCGGTAATAGGCGTGTGGCCTAATGTTTCATTTATGACAAATAACAACAGGCTTAGTGATGAATATGACTAAATACATTACACATACTGAAAAAATAAATTGTATTGGCTGATAAATCTCTGAGATATGAGCGTTTAAAGTTTTAGGTAGGGATAGAGAGGGGATGCTCTATCCCTTTTTCGCAAAGCACGTGTTAGTATAGCATTTGTATGTCGCGCCTGAGACTTGACGTCATAGCTCAGTATAGCGCGCACTCTGTCTAGCTTTAAATAAATATTATTTTTGAATTATTTTAAATTTTGTTTTCCTTCATAGGCTCTATTGATGATCACCTTTTTTATGAGGTAATAAAAAAATTGTAGTCATCATGCCTATTGGGTTTATTTTGAACATCCTACATAAACAATAGCCATACCGATCTAAAGACACATTATGAGCAATGGCCTCGTGATGTTTCATGACATTATATTGTTTTCTTGCCCAATTTCTAGATGATGCTCCAAATATCATCTAAGTACGAAAACAGGAAAACTGGCATAAGCAATAGCGATTTTCCGGTTGTCGTACTTATTCATCAACTAATAGCTTTGTCATTCTGACGTTCAAGTTAGCACTATTTACCTTACTAGCACTGAAGAGAGAAGTAAATAGAACGGAAATGTGACGGGCCGCGCTAGCCAGCATTAGGTGCAAATGCGCTCCAAAAAAATCCACCAATATACATGTTTTTAAACTGAGAATACTCAAAAAGACAATTTAAATAGACGCGTAGGAAACCAAACCACATTGTATCGAAATTAGATCAACTTTAATCTGTTGCAATTTGTCATTTCGAGCGTTTTACTAAGTACAAATGCGCGACCAATTATTGGCATTTTTACGTCCTTGTTTCTATGCAAATAAGTGTGAAACTGGCGACAGCGGTTTTTCATGCAATTGCTTTAGAACATTGTTTTGACAGCCGTTCTACTAAGAAGTAGGGATTACGCTTTTCTGTGCTTACTAGTGACTAGTAGGTCTCTTAATCTTGTATTGCTGTGGGTGCGAATGTATATATATTATGGTACAGCAGCGGTTCCATCGCATAAATGTCCTAGTAGGTCCTAGGAGTCTACTACAATATGGGTGTCTTCAAATGCAGAGTAAACATGTTTCTTCTAGGTAAGCGTGCTCCATCCTAGACCGTATCGTTGCTTAACATCAGGCAGGATGTGGTCGAACGCAAGACTATCAAGAACAAATAAAAACAAAAAAAGAAGTAGGTTCCTAATGTCCTTCGCTTTCAAGAAAACCAAACTGCTTTAAAAAATTAAACATTTAGGCTTAAAAATGTAATTATGAATAATGATACTCGTGGTAATTACGGTACCTACATTAAACCTAATAAACATAATTACTAATTTATAAATTTGGCTCATATTTTCATATTGAGTTTGAGATGAGTTTTTTCATTTTACATATAATATTTAGAAGAACAAATAATTCATGAACATGATAATTTCATGAACAGTATTGCGTTCCTGAAACGTGACTCATGACGCGAGTCGCTATAATAATGATTGCTAGCTTATTTAACCGACGGTTAATCTCTTGGGTTTACGCTAACTACAAGGAAAATGTCTCAGAAATCTACTTCCATATTTGTTATTTACTTTCAGTATATATTTCCGGAATTGTTGTAGTGAAGGTTAAAATCGTAACTCTTGTTAGCTAAAACATTTTTGATAACACTGTTTAACTATGTAGCGATAAACCGGCAATAGGTAGATAACAATTCCAACAATCGCTTTATTTTTTTGTGGAGTCCAAAGTCATTAGTTTATTTTTCTGATGTTGGTCATAAAGTTCGTTAAAGAGTAGAGACGGTAGCGCCTAGTATTATCTTTGTGGTAGCCTCAATATGCAGGCGTAAAATGGCAAGTAAAATCATTTATTTCCCGGATTTAGCGCAGGTTGAAATTGTACACTTTGCGAATTTTGATGAATTTAATGCTAAACTTCAACGTCACCCCGCGTAAACGTAACAAATCTAGATTATGTATAAGTCTGTCTCGTTTTCGCTGGATTACAAGTGATATCGAGGATAGTATTTTATCACGGTTTAACTAGGCTTGCTGGAGTTAATCTTCCACGTCATTTAATTGCACGCCCATACTACCTCTTGACGCCGCCCTCGCCGTATCAACTCTTGAACTTGAACTTTCAGACCAACATCCAAAAAACATAAACAAACGACTGCGCAAAAACACAAAACGCTTGTTGGAGATATCATTTTATTTATAGAGTAGTAATTAGACTATATTTTTTTTCTTAGTTATTGGCATCGCACGTTGTGCATTCTGCCAGTTTTTAAATATTCAAATCAGGTCAAATATGTCATGAAATCACAGTTAGTCTCACGAAATTAGTCATAGTCGAGCCCTAGTAAAGTTGTGGCGACTTTACTATGAGCTTCTACGGAGTTTTGAAAACAACACGAAAAGACATGTTTCACCACATTATATCACTTGCCCACACTCGTGCATGTAATTCAACACTCAAAAAATAAAACTCCACCATTTTTAATCATTAAATCGCGAAAAAACTTTTTTCAGAAAATAATAGAATGCAACGACATGATTTTTCCTTGTTCCCGCCAAAACTCGTTAGACTAGTAATGTTTTTCTTTCGTGAAAGACATTGCCAGTAACTCACATTTGTTTCCCAGGATTGATGGACTTGGCGTCAACCTCGCGGTCGAACTCTGTCCGAATGAAGTCCAAAGAGCCGTCGTCTCCGAAAGCGCCCCACTCGGTGTTAATGAGAAGCTCTGGCATGCCTGGCTCGCCATCAAACAGCTCACAGTTCTCCGTCTTCTCTACGTAGCATGCGTTGCTGCCAGTACCTAAATATCGAGAGGTCAGTTTAGTCATAGAAAATATAGTTTAGTTTTCTCTCTCGAATCTTAGACAAGCTAAAGGAAATAGAAATGAAGGCTGACGTGTGACGAGAATAGAGATTCTACGTTTTATTCTAGGTTGAAATTATTTTGTACGCAAAATGCAACGCTGCTTCAGACGCTAGATAATAATAAATACATACAATATTACCGTTTTTTGAAATTTCTATATGTATTTCATTTAAAGAAAGACACAAGTTAAGTTAGCGGTTTAGCAGGCCCTATTAAGTATTTTCACTGTATAACAAAAATTAGAAAGTTTGGTAGACAAAGCGGATTCTAGGAAGTATTTTCAATACACTTGAAAAGTTAAATCAAATCGCATGTTTTAGTTTGTTTTTTAATGGGAATTTACATTGCGCAACTTATTTAAGAAAGTATGTCATCGTAATTTAAATTTTAATGTAAAGTTTTCTGTGTTTGTATGTATGTTTGTTCGCAATCAACTACGAATGTAACTTTATAATCTGGATTTCCACGGGCTAGTTTTATTCCAGGAAAACAATAACAGTTCCTATAGAATAGCGGTTGAAACCAGGCTCTGTTGGTAAGGTAATAATGTCGATTTCGAATTAACGAGGCTTAATCGATAGCGGTTTTTACAGAGAAATACAATCGCATCATGCGAACTACTTTCTTGGTTAAATCGACCGGAACTTTATGTACATTGAAGCCACATCAAAGGAATAAGAACACATCACAATCATGCCAAGCAGTTACTTAAAATTAAAACGTGAACATGGTTTAATATTTTAGGGAATCGAAGCTTTGAGGAATTAGGAGCGTGAATTTCAGATAACTTTCAAAAGCGTGGTATAAAAATATCTAGCAAGTTTATTTCACTGTATAGACAGTTGGGAGATAAAAAGAAATCACAGCTATTACTTCGCAAATCAGGCATGCTAGAGTGACCACGAGATGAGATGTGTCTGGATTAGAAGGGATAAAAAAGAAAAAAAAACCGAACGAGCAAATACTTTATAAGTAACGAATGGTAAAATATGCTAATTATGAATGTACCAAACATAATAATTATGAAGGTACTGCATTGTATGGCAAAATGTAAAGGTTACCTGCGAACAAACACCCATTTTGACGTCATTGAATCACACGTGCGTAACGGTAAACACTGCATAGCTCAATGCATGTCACAAGATTACAAGCTCGTGTTGAACTAAGCTGATATCAAAACAGGAGTGATGATAAATTCCTGTATGTGTGATATGACGTATTGTAAACAACAACACAACACAAAAACCGGATGACAAAAATATTAACTACCAAATACATGCACACAGTAATAAATAAGGTAAACCTACCAACAATGAGTCCTATTTTGCAGTTGTGGTTTTTCCACGCGCAGGACATTAATGTACCCGTTGTATCGTTCAGAATAGCGCATATGTCAATCTGTACGTCCTAAAGAGTGAGAAAAACATGCATTTAATGTATAGAAAAGATGACATTCCAGTTTTATTAGTGAAATAATTAAAAAATAATATTTGTGGTTATGTTGAAGATGATTGATTGTAGAGGCTTGCAATGTTACACCAACCCAGTATTATAAATCGAAATTTTTATGTGAATTCATGTACGAAAGAATTACCTATATGAAGTGGAATAACATGTATGTTTTTTTCGTCTGGTCTCTATTTTGTAGAATAATACGATAACATAAATCTGCTTATTTTCATATGTTATATTTATCGTCTTAATAAATCTATAAAAATGATATGAATTCAAATGTTTCGCTTATTAAGTCAAGTCATGTATAATACTTATAAACAAAATAATGTAACTTAAAATGCGCCCACACATAAAAAGATCCCGATAAAAGTGTCGACCTGTCCCATCATGCAAAGTTGACCATGACGGTTTTAGTTTCGAGTAGGATAAGTTCTAACGATGAAATATATTTGCGAGTACGTTAGTTATTCTACTGAAGTGATCCCGTAATAAAAAATAATGCCATAACTTTATTACCCTGATCATGAAAATTTTGAAACTGAGTTACCATAACATGTTTTGGAAGCCTCTACATGGCATTGGCTCTCATTAGGTTCATCATGCCTTATTCTTAAGGAGAGCTGCATAATCATCATCAACTCACCAATAATAACCCCAACTCTGCAATCAGGGTTCTTATAAGAACACGACATAAGAGTACCAGTTGCATCATTTAGTATACCCATCACAGTCAGGTCAAGATCCTGTAAAATTACCTAATTCTTGTAACTGCTTACTCCTCAAATTTTCTCGTTAATAAATTTATAATTTATCGCTCAAATCTCAGCTATTTTATTTTTAAGCGAAAATGACTTAATTCAACAAATTATAAAGATATTGGAACATTATATTTTATTTTTGGTATTTGAGCAGGAATAGTAGGAACTTCTCTAAGTTTATTAATTAATTAATATATATATACGATATAAGTTTCATATTTTTGTTTAGAAAAAGCGTAAATTTAACTCAACATGTCATATTCGTGAACAATACATTATTTTCTCGACAAGAGAAAAAGTATTGTTTACGGTTTTAAGCAATTTAAAACTGACATTCGCCAAAGATGTGGATAAAACTTACCCCGCGTCTTGCGATGGCATCTTTGAGACCTTGGACGACATCTTCACCAATAACTCCGCTGCAAGAGAAACCTTTCGTCCAGCGCTGCAAGATTCCCTTCGTTAGACCCAATTGTTTAAGCGGAAAACTGAATGTGAATCCCAATGCTAATCGCTCTTCATAAACATTATGTTCCTGCATACACAAAGACATGTTAGCATCATAGTCATCAAGGATTTCAAAAAGAAGATTTAGATATTTTAAGTAGACTATAGTTACCTTCATAAAATTTGCTAAACATTCTGCAATGTGATCAAACAAGGCAATTCCTGTGCCCGTCATTATGTGATTCGGTATCGCATAAATTTTGGACTGCATATCGAAATGATTCTCCCCTAAATTAATTATTAGCACTCTGAAGTTAGTTCCTCCTAAATCTAACGCCAAAAATTTACCACGTTCTGAAACCAAATAAAATACGTCATTTCAGTTCCTAGACTTGCTGCATAACGTAAACGAAGGTAATATTTTTCTATTCGATGTTAATCATTCATTAGATAATTTTTTGGAGTGTTTTTAGAACCTAGATCTAGAACATAATTAAGTGTTACCTTTTCCATTAGGCAAATCCTGTATGTATGTGATCCAGCACTTTACTATGGAATTTGCATGGGTGTCTTTGCCGAGGCCTTTGACCAGATCATTGTGTAGTCTGGTCATCATTTCTCTAATTTGTTTATCACCTAGGTGAAAAACTTCGCATTCTTCGCGAATCTGCAAAAAAAAAAAATATATTTAAAAAGTGAACGACCTACGCTAATGATCTTGCTCATGACGTCCAAATGACGAGGTCGTCTAATAATAAACTCGATTTATTGAGCGTGGATAAACCCACAAGTGCACTCTCCATCATCACTAACTGAAAAACATATCAGGATATTCCTTTATAGCAGCAAGTTTTTTTTTGTTTTTATTATTTTAGTAGGGTATGTGTTTTGTCTTTCAAATTTCCAATGCATTATTAAAGTCACACGAGTGGTTTTTAAGGTTTCTGTTAGATTTTCGTTAAAGGAAGCATATCCGACAACCAATCTAGTCCTTGCAGTAAAACATAGTTTGTTCACTATCGCGGGCGAGTTTCACAAGGTCAAAGAGGTCATTACAACACTACCGTTGCTTTCCAATTCGAAGCCGGCTATCGAATTGTTATTTATTAGAACACATTTAGATGTTTACTCACCAGAGGTAAGTTATTCACGACTATACCCATCTTTGAACACTGACGCTACGACTAGTAAACTTTAAAATTATACAACACCACGGGCTATTTACGATGTTGGGGCACGTCTTGCCAAACTCGCGAGGAAATGAGGAATACGAGCGTCGAGCGGACAGCGCCCGCCAGCAACACCGTCCCACAGCAAAGCGTCGATCGCGATCGCACACAAGCGCAAAAAATTCATTCATGTTAATAAACTAGTGTTATCCCTTTCGCGCGTTATGTAATTGTGTATTGCAAAAGCAAGACAGCCGTATTATAATAAATTAAAATCGGTGAACTCGTAAAATATTTCATAGTAATGTTAATTAAAGAGTAACGTGATGTCTTCTGATGAGGATTTTGTTAAGAAAAATTTAACATTATTGAGAATTTTCTCGTGCCCCTTTATAATGTTTATCTTGTTTCCCTAGACGTGCCTCTTGGTGTTTAGTTCTGATTGGCTAACGCGTGGGCTCGCTCGTGACGTCATGGACATTCTTTGGCCTCTATGTTTACTATTATGCTTGTAGTGGTGGATTATGAATTCGTGTGCGCTCGATGCGGTTCTTGCAATCACATTAGAAACCATGAAATAGAAATAAAGATTATTTCTATCAATATAAGGCGTGTATCGTATTGCGTTTTTCCCATTTAAAGTTTTAAGTATGAATACATAGTACATCGGATATACTTTAGGTTTGCACTGCCTAGTACTTGCAATTTAATCCTGAAATAACAAAAATCTTCATTTGAACTGATCGACTACAAAGTTAGCAAAAATGTGTTATCTTAGCATTAGCTCCATCAATTTCACTCGAGTGTATAGAAAACGATGAAAGCGTCACCGGTCGTTAATCAAAGCGCTGATAACGATTATAAACATGAAATCCGGTTCAATCCGCTTCAATCCACCGAAGCGGGACTTTTTACTGCGGTGCGATGGAAACCTACAAGAAAAACGCGACGAGTTTTACGTTTCGGATAGATTATTTATGCTTAACTTGGTTTTACGTATAAATCGTCTTTTTGTATTTAGGAGGTATTATTTGGTACTACGGAATGCTTTAACTTTTTAAAATTAATCATATCTAATTATTGCTCACGTATTTTAGTGCCTTTGAAAAATTCTTCGAAAATCATGGCCAATGTAAAATGTATCCTAATAAACATCAAATCAAAGTAATCATTTTGCGGGATGTCTGTTGAGTGCTCTATTCCATAATTTGGAATTATTTGATATTGTTCTTCTTGATATGGCTTTCTTACCAGGGCAGAGGTGTGCTATCATTAGAAATGGTTACCTAGCCATAGAGTAATTCTGATATCTATGGTTTTCGACTGATATGCGGAATCTCAGGTTCGAACTAGGGATGAATTTATATCCAGAGGTTTTTGAGTTGAGAGCCTTATGAGATATAGGGGTCTCCTGGTGATTATTTAGGGGAAATAATTTTTCCTGCTTGATCAGGTACCTATTCTTTATCATTACGCGTCATATTACCAAGGTTGATTCTCTTTCTTCCTTGTTTACCTATCTGCATAGCACTTACATTGCAAAAATTATGTCTGTCCAAGATATTTTCAGGTTTCTTCTATCGGGTTATAAGCTTGGGGTGCAAAACAAAAGGGGGCCATTGTACTCATAATTGTGAACAACTTTTACTATGGGGCCAAAAGAAAAAGCTCGTTGACTCTTTACAAAATATATCGAACAGTAGTATTTTTTTCTCGTTATTTCGGGTGTGGCCCGATAGAAAAGGTGTTCAAGGTGTGTATATAGTGACCCCTTTTCGGCTTACATCCCAAGCTTGTAACCCGGTATACACCCACAATCCACATTCCTAAGGCTTCCTAAGGCGTCACAGATAATCTGGATTAGAATCCATAATTAAACGCTTTATTAAAAAGGCAATAATATGTAGCATAGCATGAGCGTAGTAATGCCAAGTGCAACTTGGTAGTGTTAGTAGTAGACATGACAGATTTGCCGACAATCGCGGTTGCGCTCAATTTCAAAAGATCTTAAGGAGCTGCCTATTAATTGGGCCAAAAGCTATACTACTGTCTGTATTTGAACAATGTCCACCAATATTGTGTGTGTGAACAATGTCCGATAACAACCGATATTGGTTTGTTTGTTCTAGTTTCTATAACAACAACCGGCAGCCATGTCAGAGGCCTTCGGGCGGCACATTAACTCTGACACTAGGGCTGGCCACTCAGCCTATACGAACTTACTTACTTACTTACCGATATTGTGTGTGTGAACAATGTCCACCGATATTTATATTTATACTAATATTATGCCCTACTGAAATACAGGCCATAATTAATTAACTTTTATTTAGATTAGTATTCACTAAAATAAATCAAAAAGAGTCCTGACTGTTTCATCAAGGGCTATAAATTGCTTTCTAGTAAAGAGATAGACAGAAACAAATATGTACTTAGTGTTTGTTTTTCTGTATGATCTATTTTTAACTTGAATACGGGCGCTTCGCGTCAGGACTAACGCACGCTGAAATATCTTCTTGGCAAAGTGCTTCTGTTTATTTTTGTGGAGATATTGTCTCGTGACGACTAGACGGCGACGGATATACGAGGAACTATAGCTATTTGACGTAATTCAAGTCTCAATTTATTGTAAAGTTCTGGAGCTTTGACTAGTCTAGACGCCACTAGTATTTATTTATTTGAAGCTCGCAAGTAGCAGTGTTTTTTTCTATGACTTATCTTTGCCAGCTGCAAGTGTATGCCAGTGCAACATTCATCGCTGTGGTTCCTAACGAGAGCTAATGAGCTTTGCTTTTCACGGACAAATAATTTGAAACAGGTGAAATTTCCCCAGATAACGTTTTATTTTTCTCCAAAAAGATTTGCAAGAATTTTCCCTAAATATTTTTGGTGCTGTAGTTAGCCAGTATTCTCGAACGAGAAAATAAATGCAAAATCAGTAGTTTTTTTTAATCCGTTCTACTGACGAGACGAGCAAGACGTTCGCCTGGTGGTAAGCGTAAGATTTGCCTTAAAAAATCGGTATATACGAGTATGTACATTGTCCAACAAAAAATCGGTATATCTAAAAAAACGACATCCAATCCAATCCTTAACCTGATTGCCGGGGGGAAAGTGATCTTGATAGAAAAAATGCAAAATCAGTAGTTTACCCTCAAAAATCGCTAAATTGTACTTTTTCAAACAAAAATTCGTATTTCTTTCCTATTTAGGTATTTTCAGAAATCGATAGAATATCGGTACATTTCGCTTTATCGGCAGAAAAGGCCAAAATCGGACAAAATACAAAAGTTGGGGAAAATTAAACATAAAAAGATTGACTGTTTAGTCAAAATTAGAAGTTTGTTTCTCCCCAAAAGTTTCGCCAAAAAATATCTGTTGCCCAAAAATTTCTCCACAATTTTAATTACTTATCCCCAAAATGGGGAAAATTCTCCAATATGGAGACCCTGATTTGAAAAAAGGATTCAAAGTAAGGTTCAAAGTAAGATCTTTGGTATGCAATTTCTGCCGATTTTATCGATCAGGTTTGTAGGGCATAGACGGTATTTTTGTGGTGGAATGTATTTTTCCAATCTGAAATTAAGGTGTGCCTGCGCCAGACAGACAGGTTAATCATGCTACTTCAGCCACAAGTATTCCGATAAGCACCGTATCGTATTCAGATAGCAATTTTATATTGACTCATTTTGTAATTAGGTTTTGCGACAAAATATTTTGATTGCCATTTTAATTACGAACATGATAGGTGGTGTGCAAAAAAAGAGTAGAAATTAATATGGACGCCGTTATCGCAAATAATTCTGAGTACTAGCAACCCTGTAGAACCTACCTACTTTAGAAGAAGATGATTGGAAGTGTGTAGTCACGCTGTTATTGTAGGGAAAGAAAAAAGTGTTCGTTTCAAGACTGACTTTTGATTTTTAAATAATAGGTATAATATTCCTATACGTGAGTAACTCTATAGCTTATAGAGTTGCTCGTATACGTAGGAGAATAGAATAGAATAGAATATTTTTTATTGCCAACACTGTGTACAAAAGATCTTATAAATTAAAATTAGTACTTAACAACAGGAGTCATGGTATACAAAACTAGAACTTTGATCTGATTACGAGTGCTTACATATCAGTTATGTAAGTATATATATGCATAGTTTGTTATACTACGGTATTATACGCAATGCTAAGTAATCATTATTTATCACTAAGCCAAGCATAATATAGAGCTGTTGAAGAGCAAGGTATTTGAGTTTATTGTCTTTGCTCACGGATAATAATTAACCGACGACGAATGTACTAGCATTTACTTAATTGCATGATTAATATTCCAGCCATCCCCAATGCAGTCGTCCCTTATCCATACGTGGCTTAAGATTTTAGTTTCTCGAAGAATATACATTCACTTAGAGAGAAAATACAGGATATGTTTACTCTAAGATTCTTATCATTACGAGCTTATTCATAATTCTAGCACTGGGACCGGCAATAATTCATTTTACACATTTGGAATGAATGAAAAATATCATATATACACGGAATAATGCAGCCGGAATATTGAGAATATTCAAAAGTGAAAATACCATGCAATCCAAAATTACAAATACAGTATTATATTCTCTTTGCAAATACCAAGACATGCACGAGTGTTATCAAACGTTCTATGATACAACAGAAATCTGCTTTTCAACGAAACCAAAAGAATCCTAGCCTTGATAATATCTATTTATTGCCTACAAAACCTGACCGATGGATTAACATAATAAAAGGTTTGATAGGCAGACGATACACTCGCGCACAGCTAGTCGTACGCGGACCGGTTCCATCTGCCGGAATAATCTGCTAATAGGGAGTTGATAATGTTTGCACTGCCTGTTAGCGGGAGGTATTGATCACGATATAAATGGTAACAAGTTATAAACTCTTTATGGCACATGTAGTTATAGTTAGGGGTTTTCTGTATAATGTCATCAGATAAAGGTCAACTAGCGCTAGAAATAATTAATCATTCATCATTGTTTCAACCCATTGCATTCGCATGCAAGGGCCTAAGCTTCCGCTCTCCTATCTTCCTTGTTCGGTTTTTATTAAGACCAAAACAAAAAGCCTGGATTTGACATTCAACTGTGTACTGACGCTATGGTCATGGTCAGGCGGTACTGTTATGATCACGTTAGCGTCTTATTCCTCTCGGAATGACTGGACGTGAGGCCACCCGATTTGCTATTGTGTTTCGAGAATGCTCGACAAAAAATTATGGATTTCAGATAATGCAAAACTATAGAATAGACAAGTATGATTTACGTTCTCTACCTGCGGCAACTAAAAGCGCATTTAAACGCAGATAGGCGATAATTTTCCCACAGTAGGTCTAATAGACACCGGTACTTCACTACGTGACAAGAGTCATGTAATGTTTATCTGTAGAGTTGACCAGAGGCTGTTAATAATGGTTTGCCTACTTGTTGACCTATTTATTTTGTTGCTTAGTTAAAGGAAAGGAGGAAAACAAAAAAATACCTACAAGACACAGAAATACAAACGAACACAAGAGCCGACTCTTTAGTAATTAACATTCTAAAGTTCCTAGACACTTTAAATTTCTGTAAACGGTTTCAATATGTAGGTACATACGAGTAAATAAAACAACGGGCTCCTCTTTATTTATTGTTTTTTTCTTGATTATTGAAATGTTGCCATCAAGTAATTTTCATGTTTAACTGATAAGACATTATTATTTGTTTTACCCCTTTGCCAGTTTATCTTTACTAGAGTAAAGATAAATTTTAAATGAAATTAATATAAATAAATAATAAGATTAATATAAATCTTATTGATATTGATTGTAATTTTGAGTTATGTATATCAGTTAAAGAAAGATATTAATCAGAAGGCTGATATTACTCAAAAGACTAATCGATTGTGAGATCTATTATATTATAATGTTTTTCTCTCTAATTATCAATTAAAAATCATTCTTTTAATAATCAGTGGATCATTAAGCAGAGTCATCATCTAGCTTTATGCTTAGCGATTAAAAATATCAAAATCATTTCAGAAATAATCTCAATTCAATATGTGACTATCTTGTACCAGTTTTATTTGTTAGATGTTAGCTATTCATTGTAGCTAGTGTCGTTATACGTTTGAAACACGTGGTTATTTCCGAGATAACATCTACAAAATGTTTGGGGCTCCATTCAAAGCAGTTTATGAGATAACCACTGAATGAAGCTCCATGGACGACCTTGAGACATGACCTTCCAATATAACTGACGTAATCTATGATGGCGGACGTCAGACGTCACAGGAAGAATTAAAGATTACAGGGTAGGTACATGCGCATTTTGTGGATTCAAAAATAGATTTTTCTTATTACTCTTCTAGTTACTTGTGGTGACATATAGTGTTAATGGGTTTGATGACCTTGTCAGGTCGTACGTCTTCGCTGAGTTTAGCATTTGGTCCATACATTCCTATGCACCAAGCTTGAAATCTGCATCGGGAAGCACGATATTGCGACAGACAGACGGGCAGTACATGGGGATTCTTTTGAGCGTAGATATTGGAAAAAATTTAACTGGAGCAAATATTTGTTTGTTGGTACTCACTATGTCTCGCGGTTGACGCATATCGATTTGTCTTGTCAGTCGCAGCGACCGAGACAGGAGGTGATGAACGAGGAGCGTTGGCGTCCACAGGGTGCCGTCATAAATTCCACCGCGCACAGAATAAAGCCGATATCCGCGTCGAGGCGAATACCGGTGCCGGTCGGACAAGTGAAAGGATCAGAGTTTAATGCCGTGAGCGACGCAGAAGCAGAGCGTTGCCGGTTATCGGAGGGTCACCT
This sequence comes from Erannis defoliaria, assembly GCA_905404285.2. Lineage (NCBI taxonomy): Eukaryota > Metazoa > Arthropoda > Insecta > Lepidoptera > Geometridae > Erannis > Erannis defoliaria. The sequence continues at coordinate 8,068,777 of FR990078.1, forward strand.
TGAGACGCGGTCAGCGGCGCATGTGCACCACACCCTCGGCCTCGCGCCCCGCGGCCCGCGCCGCCGCGTGACGTCACGCCGACGGGCCCCCGCACCGCACACACCGGCGCGGCACGCACGTGACGCCCTTCACGCAACGCAATATCGCGTCAGTTGGCGCAATAGTGAAATGAATTCGTCTGGATTCATGTTCGATGGTTATTTGAGATGCATTCTCAGAAATATCGTCTGACGTTTCATTGTTGCCAACATTGTTACCACCCTATGGCCCTACTGTGCAAGATTCAAATTAATGTAGCATCATATCAATTTGAAACGGTTTGATGTCTCTGTATAATTATATTACAAGTGGAATATACTACGTGGTACCTGTCTTTCTAGCACAAATCGGCCTGGTACAAGATGGGTATATATACCCATCTTCAGCCTTACCTAAAATAATCTCGTTTCTTTTAGGCACTGCTTAAACTTCTCTGTCCTTTTTTAGCACGTGCAACTTCACGTCAGAGAGAAGATGGCAGAGCATCTTAAGCAGTGACTAACTGTTGAAAAGTTTTTTTTAGTAAGGCCGCTTGTATCAGGCTGAGGTGTGCTGGATGAGTTAGAAATTTTGCACATTGATAAAATTTAGCATTCTGTTATGTTGAGTTTTTTAAAAGGTTATTCGTATCGTAATACAATTCTTGTTTCCCAAAGCAGCTATTAGGTAGTTTTCGTTCGCAATTTGCATTACAAGTTGTACATCAACTGTACCTATTCAGTTTGTTGAGCTCTTTAAGTATGACATTATGAAGTAAAATTTACCATCCATGGTTATTTAGCATTAAATTCGTATCGCTACAAAATTTAGTTACACGTATTCTATCTGTATCCATCCATTACATTATATACGGATCATGTCTTGTCATTATCATAATGATTATAGCTACGATGACGATTCTACGATTGTTCAACTATCTATTTGTCTTTACGTAACTCATGACTTGCGGATTTTGAGGGTTTACTTATCAACTTTGATTTGTTTTTCTGGGAGAAAAAATGACTTGCAATGTTGTATCAAGCCATGACATCGTGTAAACTTCTACAAAATTTGTAAACCAATATATTTTTCATCCCATCTATTCGAAAAGGACGACTTGGTTCGCCTTTAAGTGCACCCAAAGGTGGTGTTTTCTATAAGGATTTTTAGCGGGCAGTAATGAGTTTTAATCCTCTTTATAAGTGCGCGGGAAAAATAATCGCACTTTTTGAATTTGGAACATCTTAGTGTTCAGCGCCAAAGAAATCGAACGCAAATATTGTTTGAATAAAGACTGGCTGGTACGACGGCACATAGTCGCGCCGCCAGCTAAATAAAATTAAGAAATCTAATTAAAAACGCGCGAACTACAACCCGCGTTTTCGTCAATTTTCACGGATTGTAGAAATTCATGGTTTTGTTTTGTAAAATTCGTTCTTCAAGTGACAGTAAATAAAATATGAGGCGCCTTTTTTTTTCTCATAGTGGGTGATGAATAGTAGAGTGTATCACTCGGGCGAAAAATATATTTTTACTCGGGTGGCGTACTTTGGATCCCTCGCTACGTTCAGGGTTCTACTAGTTAAAGTATAGATTCAAAAAAGCGCCCTCGCCGTAAAAATATTATTTTGCTCCCTTATGATACAATCTACTATTTAAATTGTTATATGTATACAGATTTTACTGTAATATGATAATTAATTTGAAATCATCATCAGCCCGGAGACGTCCACTGCTGGACTAAGGCCTCCCCTAATAATTGAATAAACTTAAATATTGGAACAACTGGCGACCTTATTGCTAAAAGCAATATCTTCCAGGCAACCTTTATATTTGAGTCGGTCCGTGAACATGGTGCATGCAACTGCACCCAAATATCGGGAGCTCATTTAACAACATAACCAAGGAAAATCCTTATAATATCCCGTAAATAATAATAGAACCGTAGTGAACACCAGTGATAGTTCAAAAAAGGGTTTTAATTTGACATAATTCTATCCCAATATAATTATGTATATCTTATTCAAAACTAGCTACCATGCCGTCGCGTTGATATAAATTGTTTTTCTATGTAATCTGTCTGTGGACCTTTGAACTACAAATACTGGCTTCTGGAACGTACTTAAGTATCTGGTTTTGGGTGTGGTCGTTACGTTATGTCGCGCCCCCGTTGCATCTCAGTAGATATACGTTTACGTATAATAAGTAGGTACCTCTGCAGCTGTATGAGTAACTAAGAGGTGCGCGTGAGTCAACTCACGCGCACCTTCTTGCTTGAATAAACAGACCCGTTTTCCTCTATCAATACTGCATTCATTGATCCTAAGACAGAGATTTGATTCAACTTTCTCTTCGTTTATTCCACTTAATTCCTTTTATTTCTTTTTCTGTGTAGTATTTGTTATTTTATTGCTCCTTGATAAGTTAATGCGTCTTTGTGCAAAGATTATCTATCTTATCATTAAAAGCGAGTTCGCATGAAATGTTTTGAACAGCATTGTTTTCAATTCAAAGTTTATATACAATAAAAAAAAATATGTCATTACATTAACATTAGACATTTCGTTGAAAAAAATCGTATGTCGTTGCAATGCAACCTTGAGCTTTTCTTCTTTTTAGTTTCTTTTATTTTCGATTCCTATATTCAATCAAACCAATCAAGCCAAGAAGCAAAATTGTACTTTAGTAACCTTTATTTTAGAAACAAAACAGGTTCTTATGTCTGGGCGGGCGACTAAAGTAGAATCTATTTTAGTGAGAGAAGGTGAAAGACGTCCTTGTATCTGACCTTATACATAGAAAAACAATACGACCGACGGACGATAGCTGTAGCAAAATGTTAGGCGACTTGAAAATTTTCCGTAGTATAACCATTGACGTACGACGTATTAGCGTACCTACGTAGCATTCTTAGCGTCTTATGCATAATTAGTAGATTACTCACTTAGGGAGCAAAATAATATATTGTTAAGCCGAGGGTGACAAACATGAGATTTAGGCTTCTTTAGGCGCAGGACACACTGATCTGGGGTCGGGCATGGGCATGACACGGGCGGCTTACCGACTCATTCTAATTTCATACTAAACACATTGAACTAAGGCGCAATTTAGGACTCACCGAGTTATTTTCATCGGGCGAGCATCGGGCGCGCTCGATCGGACTCGGCGTGTCCTAAATTGCGCCTTATTTCAATGTGTTGTAATTGAAATTACAAATTAAATTAGGATTGGGCGGTAAGCCGCCCGTGCCATGCCCTCGCCCGACGCCAGATCAGTGTGTCCTGCACCTTACTTGGTCCCGTTGTGTGTATACGATTTTACGTGCCGCTGCGGGGAGGAAGTGGTTCGTTTCGCTCCGCGTAGCGGGGCTAAAGTAGCCACTTGAGCCCCGCAGGCCCGTAAAATGTATTTTAAACCTACTTTAGTTAAAAAGTAAAGTTATACGTCTTCTTTGTTCAAACTGAATTCCTAATTCGAAAGAAATTTATATTACACTTTTTTTTTACTAAAATAGCTTTAAAAGAGGTTGTAGTGTTTTATGTTTAAGACGGTTGTAATATAAGATAGTAAGTAAGTTAACCGGGCTAGGCAAAATTGGTAACTGGGGCATTCCAGCGAAGATGACACCACAAGTAAAGAAAACAAATCACATATTTTAAAGTAAAAAAGAAAAGTACTAAGACTAAAGAAAAAAAAATTAAGGCGCAGTTTTTCGATTTTTTGCTACGTTGTTTAACAGATTTTATTAATTCCTTTGTATTTTTGTAAGCTTAAGAAAACTTATAAGTTTAGTAAATACTCATGTGAAATAAACAAAATGCATTTTATTCACAACTATGACTTCTCAGTAGTGACTCGTCCCACCCGTCACAAAATGCTATCCCACCCGTCACAAGCTAAGACGCGTATTTTCTTAAAAATTTGCTCGGTTAATAATTTTATTTAAAACATATGATGGTATACTTTGTCGTTCCTGTAACATATGAAAAACTGCTGAACAAGATATTTATACTTTGTCTTGATTTAGGAAGCAAAGCCATCCCCCCCGTGGGTACCCGCCTTGTCGGGGCGGGGGGGCTTAGTAGCCGTGGGAAGTGTCCCCACGGTGAAGCTAAGAGGTACCCGAGGTGGGGCCGCTTCTCCGGGCCATCCGGGGGGGTCATACCCGGGGAAGTCAGGTTGAAGCGGCCAAAGTAGGTTGCGGTACTGTATGGGCGGTACCGCAACTGAGGCGGGGCCTGGGCCCGTGAGTCCGGACCTGGTCCGGACATGAGGGCTCTCCACGTGTCCCTCTGATTAGCAGAGGGCACAGTGGAGAGTGAGGAGGGACAACCGGGTGGTGGCCTCATCAAGGGCTTTCCTTGAGGGGGCACCCACCGGGTGTGTTGTGGTGGGGCTGCGGGATGGGGACAGGCCAGAGGGGCCAGAGCTCCCCATCCCCAACGGCCGAAGTGGCAGGCGGCGGGGCCACTCACCCGACCCGCCGCATGGAGGCCAGGGCGTTGGACGTGGGGCCGTCCGGCGCCCATCTCGCTGGCATGGTCTCCGAGGTGGATGCACGATGTGTCTGGGTGTTCCGACACATCGTCATCGGTGCGGGAGGAGCTTTGGCTCCCCGTGGTGGGCCCGAAAGGGCAGCGCTGTCGAGGTCGCGGACGAATGCGAGAGCGTACCCGTGGCCTCGGCGCAAGGCGCAGTGATGGAACACCGTTGGGTTTTTAGTCGGTAGTGGTGCCACTCTGGTGCCGAGCCCGACATAACCCTCCTGCCGCCCCGGCGGGAGGGTATGCGTAAATGCATTTCCCAACGTTAAAAAAAAAAAAAAAAAAAAAAAAAAAAGGAAGCAAAGCCATCAACTCAGATAGGCGAGTGTCAAGAGTGTCCCATCCGTCACAACGACAACTATCAAGTGTGAAACGCTATTAAGTTTTTTAATTTATTACTTTCACTTAAAGTAATAATCTGGCTTTGTTATGCAATAATTTTAAAACTGATTACATTAATCGTTAGAGAGAAATGACTCAAAGTTTCATCAAAAAAGAGTTACAATGTCCCACCCGTCACTTTGGAATGGCTCAACTCTAATATCTTCCTAAGAACTGAAATTAAATCTTGAAAGCTAACTGTTTCGAGAAATTAATAATCGAGTTATTAGCCGTCAGAGTTACATTTGAGATAACATCAGGAAACTATAAGATCTTAACGATGATGACTAATCCAATTAGTAGATTCCCGTGATTCCCCGTAGGACCTGGTAGAGCTAATATACTTTCCTCAATTTGTTTAGGAATTACCAGTGACTTACTCTTTATAGTCAGACAGGGTTGAGCGGGCAGTATCTTATGAGTTGTATGATCATTGTTTGTCTCCAAAATGTGTTGCTCTGTACTGTAGCGTTGAGTTCATGAGAAATTTCAATAGGTGCCAAGCAAATTGCTGTTTTACGCATATTTCTGGGACAAAGCTATTGAAAGGAAGGATTGAAGGATTAAATGTTATGAATAATTGTTGTTTATTTACTGGTTTTCTTATGCTTTTTTTTGTGATTTATTCATTAGTTACGGCGCGATTAGGTCACTCATAAAAACACATAAGGAGGCATTCGTTTTTATACACGGTGCCCAAGTGCACGTACTGACAGGGACCGCGGAAGTAATCCTTAATGACGGGGGGCAAACAGAGACACCTTCTTTATCAGGTATTCAAATTGGACGGTACGCTGCCTTCCCCGTTTGAGGCCCCCTGCCCCCCACTTCCGCGGCCGCTGCGTACTGACGTAGATTTCTGACAATAAATTGTTTAAAAAACCCATAAAAACATAGTCTTTGTGCCAATATATGAATGATTTTACTAAATCCATATAAATTTACGAATACTGCACTAAAATATCATATAAGTATTCTATCAGTAATTATCTGGTTCCTATAGTACAAGCTTTGCTTAGTTTGGAACTGTATGGCGCTGTGTAATATTCCACTAATGTTTATTTATTTACTAATAACTATTTAACTAATACGATACTAAATGTTTCAAAAGTTCAAACGTGTAAAAAATTGGTCTAAATTGAATTAAAATCTAAAAAACGTTTATAAAATCCAGGGCATTCCGTGAACCGGTGGAGTGCAAATAATTATCGTGTGTTTAGCAGTGTTTTATAATGGAATGGACGGGCCCTAGCACTTGAAAATTGATAAAAATTAGCAAGACAACACAATCAAGCATACCTAGCTAAAAGTATGCATATTACGTTTGCCGGAAAATAGAGATAGCGAATCTAATTACTTCATGACAATGACAAAAAGAGATCACATGTACATGTATTAGAAATTTGTATTGTCGTATCGTACGGCTCTCATGCCGCAAAGGCAGAGTATGACTGAAGCGAGTGAAGAGCCGGAGCTCAACATATAGTCTTCAAAATCCGTGCGCTTATTTCCCCGTCCATTCATCTTTTCATTGTCGCTGGTCTTTAGTCGTGAAAAAGTAATAACGAAACATGGAGATAAGATTTAAATAGACAAAATTACCTTTCGTTTTACTTTGTTTTGTTGTCACGAGAGCTATAAATTCATACCAATATTTTAACAATAAAATAAAGTATTGTAGTCTAATGTACCTATACCTACCTACAATGTAAGAGCATTGTTTCACCGGGCACTTTATTCCATATATATCATTCTACTCTAACAATGGAAAAAATTACATTACAAGTCAGTCTATAGCAGAGAAATACATTTCTCTGGTCTATAGTGTTATTGCCTTTTATTTGTAGTCGTAATGTAATTTTCTATGTATTGTAAAAATTAAGGGTCCCAGGACTAAAATAGGCAATATTAAATACATTTAAATGTACTTATCAAAAAAATATGAAGCCTTCATGACATACTCAGAAAAATAAGTTCTTAAAGTAGAGTAAAACTCTAACAAAATAATTTGCCATGTGGATGTGGAAGTAAAATACTATTACGCGAATCTCGATTCCCGCGATGATCTTGAGTTTACTCTGCCCAAGGTTAGAATATTAGAAGTAGCGCAAAATCAGCACAAAAATATAATATATAGGTCGCTCACAACACCTTGATGAAAATAACTCGAGAATCGAATGAAAAATGCGACTAACAAACAAAAGTTTAGTTATCTGTGTATATTAGTTAACTAAATCTAGTATCGAACCAAGAATCGGGCTAAACCAGATAAGAAGTAGATTCCCTTGCACTTGCGTGTTGCATCTATTGTTATGTCTACATTCAATATTGATATTAAATTGAATGGTGTTGTGCCTATTATGTAGTGTCTAGGCTGTTTATTCGTTTATACATTTCTTGACCTCGTATACTTCAGAATTAGACACTGCAATAGGCTGACTTCTTATTGTAGGTACTTAGTCAATTTTGAATATTTGCTACATCAATATCTTGATCTGTTTCTTCATAATAAATTAATTTTAAGAAAGCAATGAAAATTAGTTCTCTCGTTACGTGAGTTATTTCAGTGTTATGAATTACCAGGTTATTATAGTGATCTATGAGTATTTCATTATGCTTGTTTTACCTAATACTTCATTCCTCGATCTGATATTTTATTATCAGCCATGTCAGAGGCCTTCGGGCGGCACATTAACTCTGACACTAGGGCTGGCCACTCAGCCTATACGAACTTACTTACTTACTTTATCAGCAATCAACACACCATTAGCTGTTGATAATGCTATGTAACGTAGTAACGTTGCTCATCGCTCATCACTACGTTTTTACTCAATTAATGTTACATTGACACACGAAGAGTCGCCCTATTTCAATGACATTCGCAGTTATTTCATCCGAGAAAATAATTTTACCTTGAAGTCACACAAGTCCTTGGCCATAGTGATCGACTGCAAGTTTCTGCTCTTCCTTCAAGTTGTCCAAGGCGCACTCTACCACAGTCCGTATTCAACTGCAGAAAACTCTTCTTGTACACAACTCTTCTATAAAACCCACAATAAATGCCTTATCTTTCACCACAATAATCTTTATCTTAATAAAACGACTAAGACATCTATATTACGTATTGTAAAGTTAACAATCGCGTATTATTTGACGCTAACTATAATATTGTAATAGCGGACCCAACAATAAACTAATATAATCATATCGCGATAATTTTGCGTAGTTCGATGGTGGTGGTCTTTGGAACTGCGATACGAATTAGGTAACTAGCCTAGCCTCCCCGTTCGGCTTGGCACGGAATTTTGGAGTTGGCGCTCTACCAAGACGTTGTCTATGGCGAAGTTTGGCGCCTACGGAGAATACGATGATCCCAGACGAAACATCGCAAATAATTATGTTTGGTCAATACCTTATTAGCTCTGCACTAAATAAATAGTGGCTTAAAATTCAAGTAAATTCAAGTAACTATACTTGTCGTACCTATGTAGGTGAAGTATCTATAATGCTGTCGGAAATTACGATGAACTCAGACGCAAATAGATAACAAATAATGGTATTTGATTAATAGGTAATTGACTCTGATCAATAAACAATTAGTAGTGAAAGTACCTACTACATGTACGACCACAGATTAATAGTATGAGTATACTACTACTCTCTCCTCGGTAGTACTATAATCATGCCTATGCCAAAGTATTGGACTATACATAAAACTTTTATGGCTATATAGATTAGGTACAGTGATCCCAGACGCAAAAAGATCATGAATAATCACATTGGTCAATCGTTTATTGACTCTATCTAATTAACAAACAGTAGCTTAAAATGTAAGTTCTTACATGTATCTACGAACTTATACAGACTTAGCAAAACACGTTGAAAATACAAGAACAGAAAGTAAACAAATAAAAGCAAAAGTAATTGAAATACCACCTTGAAAACATTGCTAAACTGGTTCAAACGAAAGGAAATGTTTGACTATTTATAATGATGTTTTTATAATTACTGTTTATAATTAATGTTTTTCTTTGCTAGATCATCTGTTAATTGATAGTTTAAATTATGATGTTATTATTACTTCTTTAAGTGAAAAGTATTCAATGGGACCGCTAAGCCTGGGACATTTGTGCGTCCTACATTTTATAGTCTATATATAGCTTTTGATCCGTAATAAGAAGTAAGAATTTTCACAGAATATGTGAGCTGATTCCTTGACAAAATAATAATTCTGAAATTTGTGTGTCATCTTGAGCCAATAATCGCAGAAGATTTGGAAGGGTTTTAATTTTCTTAAGCAATCAGAAAAATAAAGAAACAACTGATTACAATTTCGACTACTTGGATGACATCTTCATATTTTCCAGTTATTTTGATTTTAAAAAACGAACTATGGTAAAATTTATATGTGACCTCTGAAGTATCACCTACCAAGCAACAAACCCAATTCAAGACCAAAATCAATTCATAATTGGTGGAGTAATTGCATAAAATACATACAAAAAAATACGAATTGAGAAACTGCTTTTTTGAAGTCGGTTTTAAATAGGAAAAGACAAGAGACATGTCTAACAGTAGACCTAGAGATTAGATTTTATGTAAACAATTAATTGCTCTAACCTAGTGAGCCATTCTCCAGGAAGAAAATAGAGGAATACATTTGTATGGAGAATCGCAGACCGTATCTCCTCTTAAGGTGAGGTCTCCTCTCCTCTTGTGCGAGCGAGGTAGCAGCGCGCAGCGTTCTGGGGCCTACGGCGTAATTAAGGCAGATGCCTTATTTTTAAGTTGCGCATGCGAGCGGAGCCGAATTTTATACGATATAGAACCTTTTTTACTATGAAAACTGACGTGGTTTTGACATATTTTTGTTTTATTTATACGGGAATACTCACGTTTAATTAAATCGGATACTCCGAATATAGTTTCAAAAGGTCACCGGATGTGATCGAAACTATAGTCGGAGTATCCGATTTAATTAAACGTGAGTATTCCCGTATAAATAAAACAAAAAAGATATTGAACCTTATTCCAAACAATATCGTTCGAAGGTCGGCTCGTTTCGCATGCGCAACTCTTGCGTACGATTCAAAAATAAGAAAGAAAGAAAAGAAAGAAAGAAATGTAATGTAATATCTAATAAGTAAGTCTACGTAAGTGGAATTTGCTAAAGGTACTACTTGGGGTGCTTTACATAATCTGCCTCCATGTATGATAATTTTATTAGAAGTCATCAATATAAATGATTACTATAAAACTTTATAGTCTGATAGCGGAGTTATTTTAATAAGTAAGTATATTATATTATTAGATCGTATATACGTATATATTATAATATCGTAAGTAAATGCGAAAGTTTGTCGGTACGTGAGGGCGCGGGCGTGTGTATGTTGTCTCTACTTAAGGCCTAATGCCAGAAAAATATCAGATTTCATCCGCGCGTCTTGCATTAGTTTAGAGTCGAAAATCGCATGATACAATTGATGATGATGATGGCTTTGAGCAATTTAGGTGGGATTTTATTTAATAATTCAAAATGTAGCCATGAAATAAAAAAAATAAACGGCTACTGTGCTAAAACATTAGTCTGGCTATGTAATTCGTAAAAAAATATGTGGTGCTGTCGCTGATAATTTAGAGCATTTTAATTAAAACCGTTTTTTTTGTTGGTAAGTTGTATATTTTTTTTTAAATAAACCCGATTATTTTCCAAAATTCTATTCGGTTACTCGGCTTCTTTAGGTTTTCCCCCTACCTGTAGTATTTTTTTAATCTGAATATTTACGTTCTTTATCATTAAACTGTATGTTTAAAAATACACCTTTTTCTTACTTTTGGCATTAGTCGCCCCATTAATTCTTTCGTTTGTTTTATGTTATTTTCTAAGTGAATTCGAATAAAGTTATGACGGTAGCACGGAGCTTGTTCTTTGTACTGTGGGTGTAAGCAGCTTGCACCCTCTATTTATTACATTAAAGGCGCTTTTGTTTCTGAAATAAATATCTGTTTCAACGTTCCAAGGAGAGAGCATGTCACTCCTTTTCTCGTTAAAAATAAAATTATGAATATGAAAGATAGAAGAGCCCTCCATCTTGCTTGCGTGACTCAGAAAGTTATATGGTCCAAGGAACCAGAATATTTATTTGAAAAATTGACTTGGCTGAAGGATATTCATTTATGTAATACTCGCTCCAAATCCCTGAATGCTTTATCCTTCCCTAAGCACAAGACCACCCGATTTAAAGGAAGCTTCAAGTACAGTGCGTCAAAAATTTGGAATAACCTGCCTCCCCCGTTGAGAAAAAAAATGTGTTCTAATAATTTTAAGCTAAAATACAAAAGTTTATTATATGACCTTCAAAAAAAGAACTTTGAAGCAACTTTTAAAATTATATAAGACACCGGTGTAACACCACACTCATATTACACACACTCACTTGCTCACACACACACACATATACTCACTCACACTCACTTGATCACACACACTAACACACACACTCTCTGGCACTTGCTCACTCGCACACGTTTACACGCACACACATTCATACTCACACACATTAGTTTATATAAATAGTCATTTTTATTTAATTTTTTGCAACTATTTGGTATTGTAGGGAATACCCGCCACCGCTTATAATGCTCACCTTACACCTTTTATCTGAGCATAGGAGTACGCTGAAAACCAGCCCTGCGTGAACCTCCGGGAGCACGCAGCACAGCGCTGAGCGTACCCCTATTGCCGAACAACGACTGTTATGTTTTATTTTTAGTGTTTTCCTCGTGTTTTTGGCAATAAATATATTCTTATTCTTATTCTTATTATTCTTATATATGTATTTATGTAGTATATACAGGATCTAATCAGTTAGCATCCTTTGAAGGGCATATTCTGTACATCAAAACAGAAAACTTTTACTATGTGGCCAACATTATAATCGCGAAAATATATCAGCTGTTCCGTACAAAAAGGTCATAGACCTTGGGCAAAATGTATGGAACAGCTGTTTTTTTTCGCGATTTCAATGTTGGCCCATAGTAAAAGGTTTTGTTTTGATGTACAGAATATGCTCTTTAAAGGATGCTAACTCATTAGAACTAACCCTGTATAATATGTCGTGGCCAGAGTGAACTGACGTGAAGATTTTTAAATATTATATCAACCCACTCCTATCCTTCTTGCAAATGTCAAACTCAGCTGTTATTTGCACATTGCTTTGCTATGGTTTTGCAGCCTGAACAAAAAAAAGGTAATTTAGCACAGCAGCGCCCTCAAACCCTACAACAGTTCAGTTCTCTTTTTGCACAACATTTTATATTATCATTTAGTACATAAGTAGTAAGAGCTGGATATTACAGATATATGTTTCGTCCATGAACCTAGAAAATAGGTTCATGTGTTTCGTCATTCAATGAGATCAACTCCCTCTCAATGAAAAAGGTACTCGCAATTCTTTGTACACAGCATATCGAGTACCTGTACCTGTAGCTAATGTAGGCTGATTCACCTTACCTATATACGACATGTAATTTACAAGGGCGTTGTGCAATGTTTTTGTAAATAATTACCTCCGCTATCCTATCTGATTAAATTTACATTCAAGTGTCTTGGAATGCCTAGTTCTTTAAGTACTTATCAGAAATGAAAGACAGTTTACCACACCACACCCCAACCGATAAACATTTATCCAATAATAATTATGACGAGATCGTAAGTAATGTATTAGGTAGCTATAACTAGCTTACGTAGTTTATTAATTTATTTACGTAGGCAGTTACCAAACTACCGAAGCATAATAATTACAAATCATGGTTTGATACTTGTTTTTGTAGTGGTAGGACTCTAGTGCAGAGCTCGCCTGGGGAAGTACCACACCTTTGCCAGTTATTCAACCGCCAAGCAGTAGCAGTAGCAGTAGTGTGTGTGTTGCCATACCCTGACAAGGGTCATATGTATTACTGTAATATACACATGTTACTTAAGACCTGCATGTAGCCACATATGTTGCAATAAATGATTGAGTATTGAGTATTGTGTTTTGGTTTGAAGTGCAATGTTACCAGAGAAATTACTGGGTATGATGAGATTTAAATTTAACATGTAATAGCTCAGGGTGACGAGCGCAGTACAGTGCGGCGCAGGATTGTATTCGCAAGTTCACAATTCTGGCACTGGTACTATTAGAGGCAAGCGTGATGTTTACCACCAGGCGAACGTCTCGCTCGTCTGACGAGACGAAAGCAATAAAAAAAAGATACGGTAGACCATAGTAGATTGTTCTTCGTGAAGAATAAGCAATATCTTGGTGGTGATTGGGTGCAATTATAGTCACCTTACTCAATGTCTGGGCCCTGTACTTATTACAAACAATTACGGCGTACGATTTTATCATTTTTCTTTAAATCTTTCCTAGAAAGAATAATAAAAGAAAGATAGAATGATTGAAAGCTTTCAATCAATCATATATTTCTATTTTCAATCATTGACATAATAATGAACCACAGAGTAATACAATGAACATAGTTCACAAGTCTAAGCTTTCAATTTACAAAGACATGTAGCGCCATCTACTGGACCTGTCTGAATGCTAAAACATAATTTGAATTCGTGGCGCCATCTTGAGATAAAGTATTTGTTTGACTATACACTTTGCTCATATCCAAGAATATCTTTTGTAATGCGCTTTGCTTTACTCTCTTTTGTTGCTACGCTTCAACGCGTTGGGGGTAAGCGTTTCAACAGAATAGAGACAGATGGCTCTGATACACTTATAGTTTGACTATTGCAGATTGTTTGTAAACATATTTTTCAGTATTCCATTGTTGAACCGCATGTTATTAAAATGGTTCGGCATTCTTCGGGGATATTCGGCTACATTGTATTATTCGGCTACAATGTAGCCGAATAATACTGGGGTATATTGGGCTATATAAAATAAAAATATTACAAGCAAGTAACTTAAAAAAACCGACTTCAAATTATAAGGGGACTACCTCGAGAATGTAACCTTTCAAATAAAAAGATTTTTTTTAATCGGTCCACAATTGACGGAGAAATCGGTGAACATATAGAAAAAAAAACATACACATACAACCTCGAAACTACAGAACCTACCACACAACACACCGACCAAAGAACCTCCTCCTATTTTGAAGTCGGTAAAAAATTACCCAAGGTGGGTTCTATGACCCTGTAGAGTCGTCGTAGTTGATCTTACACGAGTGTTCGTAGCGCCTTGTGCTACGACGACGAGAAATTGTAAATGGTCTTTTAATTTATTTCAGGGGCTACGTTGCAAAAAGGTTTTTTGTGAAGTTGTTTGTTTAAACCTTATATCATATTTATTTACGTATTCTGTGCTTAATACTATTTGCTGCAAAGAGTTTTGTAGGCACTCAGTTTTTTAAGAAAATGCATTTTCTTTTATCGTTTTCAATTTCAATGTAAAAATTAGCAATGTTACAGTTGTAGAGCGTGGGAAGTGAAACCCAATGGTATGTAGTTAAATTAATTGAACACAGTTTAAATTGGTTGTGATCTCAGTATCATTGCAACAGATTAGCTGCTAGTCAGTACGTTCAGTGGCTACAGATTAGCGAGTAGTTACTACGTCTACGGCCTTGCTGGTCTAATATATTGTGCTATAAAACAAACTCGACGAATTAGGATCAACAAGGTCAATGTAGAGCTCACGTTATGTGAAAGTTATGGTGAAATACGGAATGATGATTAATGGTACAATAATGACTTGCACTAAAGCTTTTCTGTTACTTAGATGAAGAAATGACGGAGAAGTCGGTTGCAGTTTCCATTTTAATATCGCTTAGGTACTGTAACAGTACACAGTATTAATACGTTTTTTGAGGAACATCGTTGACCAGCATCTTCTAGTAGGTGAGGGTAGGTAAAGGTAAGCTATAGATTGTGCAAAATTTGTACATGACACTTAACTTGGTGGTAGGCGACCATGTGCTTCACGCCAGAATCCTCACCTCTGAAAACTTCAAGAAAATCAGGTACCCCTGTAGCACTGGTTTTGAGATTCAGCATATCGTAACGACCAATTGACGACTAAATTTTGGAATTAAAACCACGTCTCGAGCCCTCACTGTTCGCTCACATGAGGGGTGAGGATTCTGGCGTGAGCTTCACATCAGAATCCTCAGCAAACCCTACCTATAACTTCGGAATTACGATGCGACTAATTATCTCATAATGGTGACTAATGATGACTAATTAATGACTAAATATTAGCATTTTCAAAACCGATTTTCATTAAGTTTTCAGTGGTGAGGATTCTGGCGTGAAGCACATAGGCGACCTCTTACAATAGAGACTTTTATTTGAGGTCGGTAGGTATATAGGTACCACCTTATACCTACCAGTAGATAAGGTGCAGTAGCAGTGTGTAAATATTACTGTGTTTCAGTTTCTAGCATATTGTAGATATCGCATAATGAGACATCCCATCAAATGACTCGAAGGGACGTGTACCATGTGCTGATGGAGTGTGTCCGGAACTAGGTGGAAAGAGAACGACTTTTCAATGAGCTAAAAGTGATGGAGTCCAATATGGGAGCAATACATTCTGTATTAGCGGATCCTACTTCCAGAGGAGCTAGATTGATTTAAGGCTATATCTTTCTTCCTAGCCATGAGTCAATCTAGTTCCACTCGGCTAGCTAGTTAGCTAATTATCCCAAGATAATATAAAAATATATAAGTAAGTGGTAATGAACATATTGTAATATTTAAGTGATTATATATTCTGTTAGGAAACGATGGGGCTGAAATAGACAGCAGGTCTAAAAGTCCCTAAAAATAAAATAATTAAAAAATATAATACTCGAAGTAATGAGCGCCAATGCATTGATGCCCTGCACTTTGTTTTGTTAAGAACTTAAATTTCTCGGTACTGATGCAATGTCACGAGCAAGCGCAGGTGGGGCAACATACACGTCTCAAAATATAGTTGCTTCAAAAATATATGATAATAGAATTTATGAAATCAAATCATGATGTTTGATCATACCCATACATTAGAAATAGGGATTTAAAAAAACTATACGTCCTAGGGTTTTACAGAAGACTCACTGAACAAGTAATAGTCTCCGAAGTTTGGGAACTATGGCTCTATGAGCCCTCGAACATGGCTTTAATTTCTCCTATTAGCACCTGTGAATAGAATCATAAACGCGTAAGTGTTCCAGCGCAGGTGTGAACTGTGAACCAGGCCATTGCCGGCGCGGCAAGCATAGCTCTCGCTAAGGACATAATAGCCGTAGCGTGGTAGCGCCCAAACGTAACGAGCCGAGCCTCGGCGTAGCGCGTGCGCGGGGCGGATGTTCAGTCCATCAGTAGCTTTCGCTGCGCTCGCGCCGAACCGCCCGCGCCTGCGCCCGTCAACGAACATGACGATTCGCGCGCGCAACCCACTCTCACAACTCCAAACTTCATGACAAACTATTAAAAATTTGTGATTAAGATATGTGTGTGTAAAACGTGCCGTGGACGGTCAGTGGACATAATGAACGGGGCGCAGAATTGGCGCAAATGGCTAGTGTTGCCTCTGCTCGGATTAGCTTTGTCCGCTCGCTCAATTGGCTGCGATTACAGTTCCATCACCGAGAAATTTGGAGCGGAAGCCGTGGAGCAATGCAGCGAAAAATGCCCGTTTCAGGTTTGTTCGCAATTTTATCAGCGGACTACGTTTGCTTTGCAGACCTTGACTTGAAGATTGGCTGCAAGTTTAAGCTCTGGAATTCGTTTTGTTACTGAAAGTTCTGTTTACCGACCGATTCAATGGCCATAGACAGATGTTGTCTCTTACCTTTACTCGAGGATCTTGCTTGTCCCATTACCTTGGGGTTACCATGGAAAATATCATAGAAAAACACTAAGTATTAATTATTAAGCTCGTCTAGGTCGTTCTAGGTCGTATAGCCAAGCCACTCTTGGGTTTACAATTGTATCCTTAAGATCTAAGAAAGAGCGCCTGGCAGTTATTTTAAATGAGTTCAAGTGTAAACCCATTCTGTATGTAGCGCAAGGGGACGCAAGGTTGTTTTGTCGAATCATTTATCATTCTTCGTCACATTTTCTTACATATAAACCTGCTGACCCAGCTGATAAGTTTATCTAATGAGGACAAAGCTACAAGTAAATAGTTTATCATTTGGTTTGGTAGTAAGTTACAATACAATGTGAGCGGTTAGATATATGAAAACTATGTTCATTGATTAATCGGCAATGATTTGAGTGTTGTTAGCAGAGATGGTATCTTCAGTGGTTCAGTTTGTTTGTTAGTTTATTTGCGGCGTCTGCTCTGAGGTTCAACGCATCTAAGCAATTGAGACAATTAGCGAGCGAACATAATCAACAGCATGCTAAATATAGAGCATTTTAATCTTTACGGTAAAGTTTATAATGTTTTATATATAACTAGTAAAGACTAAGTATACCATAAAGTTATTATTTGTTTTAGGTATAGGTATTTAGCCGCGCTTTCGCGCATCATGTACGTTTATCATTAGTATTATTTTGTATTTTTCTGTGTAAACAAATTACTAAGACGTAGCGAAGGTAAAATCTATTAGTGCCCTACTTTTATCATATAAATAAATAAGTATATATATATAAATAGCCTATATATATCTAATAAATATGTACGTAAACTACTATACTACTACTACTATGCAGTAAGTTTTATTACGTACTCAAACTTTTCTGTACCGCTATAATGGTCATGGGCAGACAATATCGTTACTATCACGACAGCGTCTTGTTTGTCTCAATATTTGTTACCATATAAAAGTAAGGAAGATCCAAAGAACATATTAACATATTGAAAGGTAGGTCCTTTCAGTATGCTACAATTAGGGAAGTAGGTATCAAATAATTCTTGTACAATTTTGGACGTATTGTATACCTATTTGTATTTTTGATGTGGTGGTACTCGTAAGATCTAAACCATATAGTAGGTATTTTATTTATCTATGAAAAGAAATCCCATGGCGTAAATCAGTAAATGATATCAAGTTCCTATTGTTATAAAAACATAACAATAGTTCACAGTAAATGAGAAAAAATCCAAAAAAGTTAACCACAGGTATCAGATGCCGCCATGGAAGCCCAACAAGTGGTACCAGACCGGTTCCGGTCGCACGCTGCTGCACCAAACCTCGGCATTTAGGACTCTAGTAAAATTAGCAAGACTCAGATATTACCTACCTATACTTACTTATTATAGGCACCTTCTCGAAGACTCAAGAATAATAATATTATACTGGCAGTAGGCAATATTATATTTATTCTAATTTCTTGTTGAGAAATAAAATTCTTAAGGTAGATGATGGGTGGATGGACCATTTAAAGCGTTGCCAAGAGATGCCGCATATTGCATTGAAAATATGTTTTAACGACGTAGTTTGCAATTATATTTGAAGCAAGTGTTAAATGGCGATCTTGTACCGACATAATATCTGAAAATCGCCTATATTTTTGATTGTATAGCGAACATAATATTCGCTATTTTATTATGTCCGCTATGGCCGTCTATTAATAATTGTAAACACATAGTAAAGTCATCTATTAGAAGGACAATCGCTGTGAATCAATCGGGTTTTGATTGCAACAGGTAGGGCTCGGTGACGGTTAGTTCTGCACGCTTGGGTGCGCGTGCGCTGATGCGACGGAAGTCAACGCTGCAACGTCAATGCGCATCACATAAAAACTTCCAATTAGGAAAAAGTTGATCAGGATACCCAGCCATTACAAACCGATCCACTTACCTGTAGTTCTTCGAGCATTTTATAGATGCTCGAAGGTAAATGATGTTACATTTTTTTACGGGTGGCTGACAGAAAATCTAATTTAACTCTAAAAATATGTAACTCGGAATTTAGAAACATTTGTGTTTTCAGTTCAGAATCAGGTTTGAATTTTAAAAAAACAATGGAATGACGGGACGAGCGAGATGTTCGTCTGGTGGTAAGCATCACGCCTGCCCATAACAGTTGCATTGCCAGCATCGCAAACTTGATGAAACAAACGCAGGACAAAATCCTGCGCCGCATAGCACTGCGTAACTTTGACATTGTGAACGTCGCGGGCAACCGGTGGATGCAAATGGCTGGTTGTGGTACAGTGTGGCGGTCCAAGGATGAGGCCTTCGTTCAACAGTGAACGTCTTGTGGCTGATGATGATGATAGCACTGCGCTCGTTAGCTTGAGATTTTAGATGTCAAATCTCTTCATACAGGCTGATTGAAACTTAATGGCGGCTGTGAACTAGGCGCGAGGCGCTGCGCAGTAGCAAAAATTTGACATGCGGTGTGCGTACAATCGCAAAGTCTCGCTTGCAGCGCACTTCACAGCCGCCATTAAGTTTGAATCAGTCTGTACTCAGTAATTTCTATAGTAACTCTGGCGGACTCTGCAATAGAGTTTTAGGTATAAAAAATTGTATGAAATTGAATTACTTAAATGTTATTTCGTTTTAATTTTTACAGAATCGAACCGGAGATGGTCACTTCGACGTCAATTGCGGGTCTGAATGCAGCTTGAAACATGTAAGTCATCTTGTATTTATAAATACAGAACAGTTTACAGTGTTCCCAAACCCCGTTTTTTTAAAAAAGGGGAATTATATTAAGCCTCTAAAACATTATGCCTTTCTTTGGCTCTCCCTACTCATTTTCACGTTGTTGGGTTTCTCATAAAGCCAGCGTGTAAACAACATAATGTTTGCAATCATTGTAATAAACTTTTACAGTTGTAAGTATTAACTTTTCAAAATAATCTTTTTAACCTACTGACATTCATAGATCGTAACTAGGCGGTACCCGTAAAAAGTATAAGCCGATAACACGTGATTGTTTATTTATATTTTTTCACTATTGGGTTGGTCAATTTAACGATTCTGCAACGGAAATTGTAACAAAATAACTTCGTATCCATAAACCTTCTTATCGACTAAGTGAATTTTATTTTATAGTTCGCTTCCTCTGTATAAAAATGTGGAGGTACCTACTACTTATCGAGAAAGGAACTATTTTTCCGAGACAAAAAGTATCCTTAATTCCAAAGTTGCCAGCATTCTTATACATGACGTACGTACTTATACAAAGAATAATTTTAGACTGTATCTCTATATAGACGCACGCACGGAAGGATAGTCATAGAGATTTACTTCAGTATTTAGGTATTACTTCAGTATACACCTACTTAGGTATTATTATGATTTTCCGAAAGTTTTCCGAGTTACAAACGTCGATTGATGAACTCATCTTTTTCCTTGTAATAGGTTTTCTTCTTTTTTTTAATCATAAATTTCGTATTTGCAAGTAAAATAAACCTAACATTGAGTAAAAAAATCACATAGTGTCCGGGCACCTTACATTTGATGGTTACGGTACCAATAAGCTAATCTACTGATTGACCGAGAAGGTGGGCTTAGGAGTGACCTAATGGGAAATGTTAGACCCGTTGAGTTTGGGCTCATTAGATATGTTTTCAAGAGCCCTTTTAGACGCGAACGACTCAAGCTTGTTAGTACAATGTTTTTGATGTTATAATTATTTCGTTTTATTTACATTAAGTATTTACTTCCAATCAGTGGACCAACTCACTGTGACCTCAGCAGTGACCTGTAAAAATCTAAGTTGGTTATACTTGTACGTAACAATTAAATATCAACAAATGTTAGTAGGTATCTTGTCTAATTCTAAAGAGGCCTCTCAAAAATGATATTTATATCATTTTATGTTTGGCAAAAATACATAGGTGCCTACTTCACGTAAAATAAACTCAGTTGCCATACAATAATAATTAAAATTGTTATTGAAATATCATAGATAACTCACTATCTGTGACCTTTTATATGATATTAAGTGTTTAATGAATAATGTATCGAATACTTTCGATAATGCGAGTATAATTTCCATTTTGAATTTCTAAAGATAATATTTCGGTAGACATAAAAAAAAACTATAAAAAAAATCTGTGCTTAGTAGTGAAATAACGTAGTAACCCGTGAAAGATTTTGTTTTTAATTTCATTCAGCGTAGAATTAAGTAGTGGTACTGGTAGAGGCATTTGACCAGTATTAACAGGTGCTCAATTTATGTAATTTCCAGCTCGTCACGCCGTCTTCACCTAAAGGACGTCATAAATAGAAATAATTACCTCTGACCAAAGATTACGAAAGATGCGCCATCGCATAATAAAACGTTTGAAAATGACCCCCGTGCCGTCATGTTTACTAGTTGCGCCTGAGTGCGAAAGAAGATAGCACTTTTATGAAAGCAAAAAGGATAGCGCGCGTCTCGCTCAGTGAGCCCCGACAGGCGAGACAGTCCATGAGGCCGTTTTCAGGGGGCCATTTGAGGGCGCGATATGACATATCTCCCTCCTTATATATATAATATCATTGCCTGTTACTGAAAATGTAGCCTATGTCATTGTAGTCAGAGACGAATCAGGACATCCCTTCCAAATCTGCCCATAATTTTAGGGCTAGGTTACCGGAATTTATGTAAAAATAATTAATAAAGTAGTACACAAAAATACTTACATGCTAAACACCCGAAAACACTACTTAGTAAATTCTTTCTGGTGTAGTTGGGTAATATGTAATTATGCATAGTGCAAATGTAATAAAACGCTGCCATGATGCAAATTACTTACCTATGACAATTTTGATAATAATTATATTGTGCATTGATTGATTGATTGATTGATTAACTCTTTATTGTTCACACCAAGAATTACACAGAAATAATTAAGCATTAAGTAAATTAAGTGCATTCAGTATTAATGAGTAACCCTGAATTACCTACTACTGCAGATTCTATATATTCTGGTCATTCTACTGTCTCGTGCCGTCTCTTTTCATCATCGGCTTATCTTCTCATTTTATATTCATTCAGTCGTTGACTCTACCTGAGTCTGCCTCCTACATAGTCATTGTCCTGCTGTGCCCAATCATTCAGCGCTCGCACTAAAACGAGAACAATTGTGAAAATAGGTCGATAGAAGATGTTTTCGAAGTAACTAGACCGTGTAGGTATACATTGAACAAAACAGGCTTGTCGACACTCGCTACCTTTGTTGGTTTAGAATCTGTCTAAGAAAATGAATAATATTTACATACATTGAAAACTGCATCACGAATGAACATGAACATCTATTGTCGCAAATAGATACGCTTCGTCAGGTCAAATAATTATGTAGTAACGGTGAATTCATTACCAGCACACAAAACCTTTCCTTGAAGTTAACGTTGGAAACCTAACTGTAAAATTCCAATATCTATACTTACCCCACGAAAAGAATTCCACTCCCTTATGAGTTATGACTCTACAGTATATTCTAGTAAATATAATAAAGTTATCCATCTTCCTTTTACACCAAAACTGACATAAAACGGAATATTCCCATCGCCTCCTGACAGTTACTACTGGTTTATGTCAAAATTATCTTTTTGGCCCAATTTGTGACCCTGCGAGCGCAAAAAACTTTTACTGTATGCTTTGTGACCGACTGAGTACCGTTTGCGACAGTTACGGGGCTCCATACAAGCTCATTTTAGGTAAAGTAAAAAGTAAGACAAGAAACTGGTTGAACCTGGTTGTGGTTGAAGTAGGTGTTTTAGGTACGAAACCTAATTAGGGTCAAAATGATTTGCTGATCCTGGTAATTATTCTTAGGTAAGTACTTGCGAGTCTGTGTAATGTACTGAAAAAATTTGAAATACGCGAGAGATAGCGGCGCGCGGTATTTTTTTACTGTGTTTGGCTATACGATGCTTTTACGTATGTATTAAAATGTTACCATAAAAATTGCGTGGCTGGCTCCACCTTCATTCGTACTCTTATTTGCTAGGTTTTATGTTCACATGGCTTTTTCGTATATTAAATAGCGCCCCCTATTATACTATAGACGCTCAATATGTTTTGTTAATTCATATAGATTTGTTTCAAATTGAACATTCCTTGTTAAGTAGCTGATGAAAATTTGCAATTGTGCAGGTAGGCAGGTATTTATACCAAACAAACACAAGAGTTATCAAGAATGTATTATTTGCGTTTAAAATACTCTTTTATAACTAATAGAATAAACCGAAACTTGACGGGTTTACTATTTGCAGTTCGATTAATTCTAGTAGGTATATAGTATATTCCCGATCCATTTGATCGATTCGATCGATCGACTTTGTACATTGAGCTGATCCGATCAGCTCAATGTACAAAGCGCTAGCTTTGATACTGTCTCTACACTTCGTTCCTACAGTTTTGAAGTGGCGAGGCAGGGCGGGCGCATGCACCCTCGGACTCGCAGCTTGGTGTGCGGTAAACGAAGTCAATTGACTTGTTTCCAGTTTATTATTATTGACGACCCCGTCGCCATTGTTGATATATTCAATCTCAAGTTATTGCTGTTTAAACAACCATTTCAAAGGCTCCATAAAATATTACAAACATAAGGATACGAAAAATTTGAGCCTTTTTTGGAATAGGTATAGATCTACAACTCGTAACATAAAAATGCTTTGCTCATAGTTTCAAAGTTCCAGTGTACACTACATATGGTGCTTTCCGGTAATATTATATCTATATCATCTATCTATTATTTTTTATCTATGATGACATGGTTTTTGAATAGCAAGTCTAAAGAGATTTGATTTACCTATGAAAGTAAACAACATTTAGAAGCCCAGATTACTATAAAATCGATAATAAAAATATGTCGTTTGGATGTGACAGCACAACATTAATTTCGCGAACCCTTATTAATTTTTACAACACATTTGCTCGAAAAATGCATTTACGAACCCTGTATGCATCGTTCGAAAGTTGAACATTACGCACCATACAACGGAGCATGCGGTAAAATATCTTAGCCTTAGCTAAGTACCTATTTTACCGCACGCTCCCTTATATAGCGCTGTGCGTAAACTTTACGGTATTTTTTTTATTTCTTTAATAATAATTTAAGAACTCCACCAAAGTTTCACATTACGAGAATAAATATTATGCTGAATGATCGAACCTCCTTGGAAGCGCTTTTCCTCAATACGTTTGTCTCACTTTAATACTAAACAGAAAATGAGACGAAAGATGTAGTTCTAATTTTCACCACACGCACGTAGCGCCATTTGTTAATTCGCGCCATTTCATCTTTCGTCCAAGGAGGATTATGGCGTCGCACTTTGTGCATTTGCCAGTGTCAAGTATTTATGTGTATCAAGTTTTTGATAATTTTCAAGTCGAATGAGTCTAAGTCACAGTTAAAGTCACACTTTGTAAGTCACAGTCAAGTCCAGTCATGCTCTAGTAAAGTCGTGGCAACTTTACTACAGCCTTCAACGGAGTTTTGAAAACAACACGAAAAGACACTCATATTAGAAACGTTTTAACGAAGACGAACTTTAGAACGAAGTTTTTTCTTCTTCCCAGGAGGATTATGGCGTCGCACTTTGTGCATTTGCCTAGTGTCATGTATTTTGTTGCGACTTTCCGACCGATATTTATAAACAAAATAATAAAGTTTGCCTCATTATCTGTTATAAGTACTTCTGTTATCTGTTTTTTTGCAAATGTGTTGTAAAACGTTGTATGGCACTCGTGCGGTATTGGTTTTTACAAACTCGTGACTCGTCTACTCGTTTGTAAAAACCAACTTACCGCACTAGTATCATAAATAACTATTAAACTATACCTTTTTGAAACAAGTTTTATGTATTTCATCGGGCAGCAAAAAAGTATATAAGTGTCCAGCAGAAGGAGAAAGAAAGCCGTGTGTGATGAAGCCAATGAATATAGTCAAGAATAAATTTAAAACCCATTCTCACACAAACACTACCTACAACACGGCGTCAACATTTTACTTGTTTATTTCTCAACTGCATTGGTTCCCGTCTCTCGTCACCTTACACAGGTGCGACGGACAAAATGCATGCATTCCACTATCCTGCCCTGCCTTTCTCTGCTCACGTGAATGCTGAACTGTTTACATTACGACTTCATCCTCGTTGGTTTACATTCACACAGTTCCTGTTATGCTCTCACTAAGTCTATTTAGCAGTCAGCACCTTGAATGATTCTAATATAGTACGTTTGGGACAAGCTTTCTTGGAAGTTTGTTACTTCTGTCATACTTAAATGATAGTATACATACATAAATCTCTTGAAATAGCACTAATCATTCTTAGGACCGATAACTCTATGAACAAAGTAATTAGTAACATTACTATTTATGACAACTAATCTTAGGATGTATAACCATTATGTCACACTACTATTAGGATCGACAAACACAAGGACAAAAAATAATTATGCCGGCAATAAATTATGTGCATGTATCATTATGACTACAGTAGTTTATGTCTAGATGCGTATGACTAATGACAATAGGATAAAAATATGTATGTAAATTCTTAGGACCCCCTTGAAATATCAATAAGTTTAAAATCAAACTTATTGAATAAATGGATTTGATGAAGATGACAAAACTTAACTTTAACTTACTTTTTGATAGTGGTTGCGATGTATGTGCGAGTGGTTTTATACAGTCAATTGACGAGACGTTCGCCTGGTGGTAAGCGTCACGTCTGCCACTAACAGTAGCAGTGCTAGAATTGTGAACTTGCGAACACAATCCTGCGCCGCACTGCGCTGTGCTCGTTACCCTGAGATATTAGATGTTAAATCTCTTCATACCCAGTAATTTCTCTGGTAACATTGCCCTTCAAACCGGAACACAGTAATGCTTGTAAACTACTGCTTGGCGATTGAATAACTGGCAAAGGTGTGGTACATCTCCAGGCGGACTCTGCAGTAGAGTTCTACCACTACAAAACCTAGAAAAAGTACAAAATGTACCTACCTATAAGGTGTTAGTATTATAGTCTCGCTTGCGAATCCAGTTTTGTATCGTAGCAGTTTGTGCTGAATGTGGTCATCCACCAGGCGCGGTGGTGCGGCGGCAGGCAGGGTCGCGTGAGACTGCACGCCGGATGGCCGCAGGAAGGAAGCAGCTAGTTGCTGCCCCCCTCGGCTCTATTTTAGAGTTCGTTCGTTTTGTTCTAGCATTCAAAACCGCGCTCTTGACTTATTGACGTTTTGTGCCTGTAATTAGGATGTGCTCATTGTTGCTAACAGAAAGAGCAAATACTGTTTACGGGTGTGGCCCTATTCTCTTACGAAGATGTTACTTACTATGATTACGAGAAGAGCTTCATAAGAACGTTAGGGAAGATGACTGTTGTTTTTTTAAATTAAAAACTTGATGCACTCAGCGGTTTCACTTGCTATTCGTTATTTTTTCCGGGAAAGGAGGATAATTATTTGGCTCTGTGTATTTGTACTACACATTGCCATATAGTGCAGTGTGCTGTGCAAATAGAAAAGCATTGCGAGACGAGCGGCAACCCTGGGGAGGGAAGACGACAGCGAGGAGTCTACCTGTACTATCGGCGCAACCACGATCACTCTGCCAAGAGTGCACGACTAAGAAGAGAGAGATTTGTACTACAAACTGTGACCGTGTCTCTACTTACTCTACTACAAGCTACGATCTTTCATTATTTATATTCTTGCCAAATATTACGTCGATTTGTTGCCACGCATGTTGTAACAGAAGTACAAACCACACACAAGAGGGTATACACTGTCGCATTTACAATATTACAAGTAAAGTAGGTACCTAAGAATTAACAGGCTTGGGTGACGAAGCAAATTAATTGGAATACCTATAAATAAAAACATAATGAAAATCGGCTATGAGAGCAGGTCGTCCGTATAATAGTAGGCGTCACATATAAGTATGTGAACCGCCCCCGCATAATAGCGAGTATACTTGCAGTAATGACGTGATTAACTTACTGTATTTTTTGCACTGTGGCGCATATTTGAATCGGGGATAAACGAGAATATGAGATGGGGTAGACAGGTAACTCTCTCAAACAGATTGAAGATGAATGATAAAGCACTCAAGTCTGAGATGTGAGTATTTAAAGTAATAATGAGGAGGTATAATCGTTGCAGCTGTAATACAATAACAACACAATAAACAACAACAAACACAATAATACAATTCTGGCACTGCTACTGTTATGGGCAGGCGTGACGCTTACCACCAGGCGAACGTCTTGCTCGTCTCGTCACTTGGTTGTATAAAAAAATACAAGGTTACCTAGTACAGCTGCCAACGAAATTCCTAACATGTTTATGTAATTGTGTTTACTAAATTATTTAAGACTAGCTGTGCCCGCGACTACGCCCGCGTTTTATTACAGGTATATAGATACGAAGTTTTGAGTGAATCGAACCAGAATAAACATTTCCATACAAACTTTAGAACTCCCTTACCACACTATTTATCCACCTTAGGGGTTGATTTTCGTAAATTAGGCCACGCTATGTCTTATTCCAGAACCTAAACTATCCACATTTAACAAATTTCATTAAAATTGGCTTAGTAGTTACGGAGGTACCTGGTAACAAACATTCACACACACAAACTTTCGCATTTTTAATATTAGTAACATTAGTAGGATAATATATTGCGTTAGGGAAAAAAAGTGTTAATTTTTGCTGATAAATAAATAAATAAAATAGCATTTAATTTTGCACGGTTGATCATAGATCATCTTTATTCATTCGATAATTCGTTGGTTACTCCAATTCTTTCTGTTTCAAACTAACTAAGAGCTCATCCGACTTTTAGGAGAACCAAAGAAGTAACACACCAATGTATTAGTTCCATCAGTGTCTGCCTTCAGAGCTGTAGGGCGTGGGTTCGATCCCCACCAAGGGCAAACATTTATGTGACGAACATAGATGTTTGTTCTGTGTCTGGGTGTAGTATGTATTATAAGTATGTATTTACAAAAAAAATATGTATATAAGTATTCTATCAGCTATCTAGTTTCCATATTACAAGCTTTGCTTAGTTTGGGGCTAGATGGCGCTGTGTGAAAAAATGTCCTGCGATATTTATTTATTTATTTATCATCTTTGACCGTTCGTAAATTTTTGCTAACTAAATAATGTTCTTGATATAGACGATTTTGATAAGGTTTGATGGATAGATTAACTCTTTATTGTTTACACCTAAAACGCACCCAAAGTACAGTTTATAGCTCAGCATCTAAAAAATCAACACTTAAGACTGCGCTCATCTATGTTTCATGCACATTTTTTACTGCGATCAATAGTTATTCTAAAGCTGAATGAGATAGGGCCACATTTAGCGGAGCAATAATATGGCAGTTACGCAGATTCGTGCGTTTCAAGTTTCAATTTTCGTTTTTTTTACCCATTTATAATTTATTACAAGCATAATTATATATATATTTTATCAAAACTAAGAGAGCTACACATCATGACAACTATATTATTTACAAGTGAGTAAATTTTTGTGCTAAATTTGTAAAAAAAATATGATTAAAACTGTGGTAAGGTGTAAAAATAGAGGTTTTGTAAAAAAAAATATCTTATCTACAATTTTTTGAAAGATTGCAAAAGCGCTACATCACTTGTCAAATCTTATAAATACAAATTGTTTTTTTTTTGGGAAAACACAAATTCATAATAACCGTCAAAAAACTGCTATGACTGCACGTGGTTTTTTTGAACAGGCCCCTTAAGTTCCCTATTAAAAGTTATCAAATCAGTGTACCGTATCATGACATGGTTATTGAGCGCGTGTGGTGGAATTCACTTCCCATACGCTCTGTTGGGCCCTGTTCGGAAATGGACAATCACCTATCGGAAGCAAAGCTATGGACCCATGGGCGGCTTTCTCCTAATTTATGTGTGAAACTGTATTTTATATACAGAGCGTCCGGTAAACAATAACGGTAGAGGAAATTACATTTTGAAACGAATACCCTCATCATCAGCCCGGAGCTGAACGAAGGCCTCCCCCTTAGCCGGGCCGCAGCGGGGCAGAGCGGGCCGCATCGCAACGGAAAATGCTTGCATAGCACATTCGTGACGTGCCGCGCCGCAGCGCGTTGACGGTTTTCAAGTTCAGTTTATATACCTTTTTCAAATGAAGTATCGCACGCTGCCGGGCCGCTGCAGGGCGGGACGGGCCGCATCGCAGTCGCGGAAGTCCGTCGTGTAATAATCCGCCCCTCTGCGGCTCGGCATAGTGTGCCCCAGTCAATGATTTTACTATGTATGTCTATGGCCCCAGTTATAAAATGTATGATATAAAATGTTAGAAAGCCATCGGCGCGGATTTTTGTGGTGCGGCCCGCCCCGCTGCGGCATGGCATAATGTGCTCGATCCATTAACGTTTATTGTCTAGCAATTAAGGTACCTTTTCTATAGCACCAAAAAAAAACAACCAAAATTTACAAATTCAATTTAATTGCATCAAAATTAATAACGGGACAAATTATGTTTGTCAACGTAAACGTCTGTTACTTAGTGAGCGTCTTTAACAAAACTTCCAACTCCAACCCCCTTATTAATATTATTTATTTATTTTCAGCCTGTATTGTCCCACTGCTGGGCAAAGGCCTCCTTTGCCTCCTTCCAGACTGCTCGGTATTCGGCTTTGGTGGCCCATTTTGTTATGTTTGGCCCAATATTGCCTTTGGATTATAAAAGCGTTAGAGCATATAACATTTTGGCCTAGTTAGTACCTACCTACAAGTAAAATATAATATATATATATATATATATATATATTATTTAGACATTTATACACACAGTGCCATCTAGCCCCATACCTAAGCCATACCTAAGCTTTTAATGTATATAAGTATTCTATCAGCTATCTGGTTTCCATAATACAAGCTTTGCTTAGTATAGGCCTAGATGGCGCTGTGTGTAAATGTCCGCCCATTTTTTTAAATTTTTTTTTTTATTAAAGCATTGGTACTTAGGTAACATATTTTAATCAGTACCGTGGGAACTCCCAGTGCTAGAATTATACTTACACATACATTTGAATATTTAATCCATAAAGTCAGTAGAGCAAAAACATCAAAACAATATTTTGAACAAGCGGCGCGGAACTGTAGAGACCGTTTACGTTTATGTCAGGTGTATTTATGAATATTCACAAAGGATTAAATTACTTTTGGGTGCAATTTCGTAACGGATTTTTGGTGCTCATTCTTTAAGTATTCATGTACATGAGACGCACTATATGTTTTCGGAAATGGACACTTTTTAAATAAACAATATTTAAAAAGTTATTACAACATTTGAAAATAGAACTATTTGGCTGTAGAATACAGTTTTCATCCCATCTATTCGAAAAGGAGGACTTGGTTCGCCTTTAAGTCCACCTAAAGGTGGTGTTTTCTATAAGAAACTTTTAGCGGACAGTAATGAGTTTTTAATCCTCTTTAGAAGTGCGCCGCAATTATCTTTGCCGCACTCTTTTAGAATTTTGTTTTTTTTTGTGTTCAGCCCCAAAGAAATCGAACGCAAATATTGTTTGAATAAAGACTGGCTGGTATGACCATGTATGACGGCCCATAGTCGCGCCGCCAGCTGAATAAAAAGAAAAGAAATCTAATTAAAAACGCGCGAACTACAGCCCGCGTTTTCGTAAATTTTCACGGATTGTTAGAAATGCATGGTTTTGTTTTAAAAAATTAGTTCTTCAAGTGACAGTGAATAAAATATGAGGTGCCTTTTACTTTCTCATAGTGGGTGGTGAAAAGTAGAGTGTATCACTCGGGCGCAAAATATAATTTTGACTCGGGCGACGTATTTTGAATCCCTCGCTACGTTCAGGATTCTACTCTAGAATCACCTCACTTCGCTCTGGATTCAAAAAAGCACCCTCGCCGTAAAAATATTATTTTGTTCCCTTATGATACAATCTACTATTGTTTCATCTGATTGTCACATGTTTTTACATTGTGGCGTCATTTAAGAAATTGCGTGTCAACATCACAATGGATTTAACTTGTGAAAATTTCCGTTTTATGGTTTTCTTCGTTTTTAAATGTAATTTGACAGCTCAGCAGAGCTTCAATGCGATGAAGCACCATGTAAGACGACTATTCATAGGTGGTTTGTAAATGCAAACGCGGACGTGTCAATCTCAGTGACGAATTTCGTGATGGGGCGACCATCACGAAACCGCTCCACCGCTGTGAATAACAGAAACATCGATGCTGTGCGCCGTATGATCGAAACAGACAGGCTTGTTACCTACCGTGAGATTCGGGCATCTTTAGGCATAGGCATGAGTCAAATAAAATCAATCCTACACAAACATTTGGGTGTGAAAAAGCTGTGCTCTCGGTGGATCCCACATAATTGCTCTTATGCTCAAAAAACGGACCGCGTCACTTGATGCAATGCCATGCTTACCAGATTCAACGAACGGGCATCAAATTTGGTGTGGGACATAGCAGCACAATCCCAAAACAAAGCTAACAACAACGCCGTCAACGATTTGCATCACCAGAAGAGGCTGCCGAAGAGTATGAAAAACATGCTTTCTAGGTCATCACGGAGGAGTGGCATAAATATTTTCAAAATTAGTTTATTTGTATGAAAAATAGCATTTACGCTAACAGAGAATATTTTGAGAAACCATTAATTAATTTTTAACCATTTATAGTATTTTTTTCTTATTCATTCAGGTAACTTTTAGTGCGCCCCACATATGCTGTTAGTAGTTTAATAAATTGTTTTTCATCACACTTGCTCGTAAAGTGGATCTTATTGCATTGGTTTTAGGCACATAATCCAAGCTATTACGCATGCGTGCTTTTTACTTTACATTACGGCACTTGTGCTATAATAGGTATAACCCGGTAAAGTCAAGTTTG
Source organism: Erannis defoliaria (assembly GCA_905404285.2). Classification (NCBI taxonomy): domain Eukaryota; kingdom Metazoa; phylum Arthropoda; class Insecta; order Lepidoptera; family Geometridae; genus Erannis; species Erannis defoliaria. The sequence continues at coordinate 8,100,535 of FR990078.1, forward strand.
TACGTGACTGCAATTAGACGTATGCATATGAAGCAGTCTTAATATAGCCGGGTAATACTTACAGTTTTTTGTAATACCAACAAAGAGTTCTTATGCCGCTGAAGTAAATGTCAACCTGCGCGCGCATTGCTGGTTTGGGCGCCATTTTCCGCAAATGTTTGTTTACGTTTTCTCTGTGTGGTTGATTCTTATCAAATAAAGTTTGTTTTTTCCTCGCAAGTGTGATGAAAATAGTCGTATGAAACTCTTGTGCTATGTTTCAATACACTCTCGGCTTCTTTATCGCGCTCGCTTGCGGCTCGCGCACATAATACCGCCTCTAGTGTAATGACGAACATAGCATACTTGTATCATAACGTACTATAAAAACAAGACCCAAACTTTTAGAAAAATGACCTAAGATCAGTTATTATGCGCTAAAAAGTTACCAAAATACATATTCGTTCTTGTATGTCGAAGCAACAAAAGATTCGAATCGTTCATACAGTAAAAAGTAAGTTCGTATAGGCCAGACTTAATCTGCTGCCCAAAAACCTCTGACATGGCTTTGCAATCCGCTATGCTCCATCCAAACGTTGTCTTTCTAAACTTATTTCGTTCAATATTCGCATTTTATGAACTGCACTTTCAGATGAGAACTCTCTCCAATCAAACTCATAATGCCCTTCATGTCGTGTAACCATCAATTGGACTACTAATTGAAATATGTGCGATATGAAGCCGACTCGGGCCCTTCAATTAGGCAATCAAGACGTCGCTAATGTTTATTTTTCTCAATACCACTAGAGCGTTTCTTCTTCATTTTCACATCAGGTCTTGGTTTCGTAATATCTTTTACATTTTTTTTAAATGGGCTAGGTATATGCTTGTAACTGGGTTAGCTGGAAGTTATTTGCTTAGTTTTGTCTCGAATGTATTTCTGGTTCGATGCAGTATTGTAAGTTCTTGAATAAAGCTATGCAAAAATCAGTCTGAACTCATTGAAACTTATTTAAAAAAAAAGAGATTATTAACGTATTTTTTTATAGTTATTTCCATTTATTAAGTCATTATTTTTTGTGACACATTTAATGAAATTTGACTATATATTTATATTTTTATATATATTTGACGTGTAACTATGGTGTTATCAATAAACTATATTGTATTGTCTTGCAACTCTTAAGATTATTTGATTTTATTTTCTTGGTTTCGCTCTGCAATTGTCACTATGCTGCAAAATAAAAAATCCGCAGGTGCTAGACTTAATCTATTCCACTAACTTGCATGATGCGTGACTAAATTAAAGCTCATATTAAAAGCACATGCCTCCTTCAAGGACAATCTTTGTTCAATCTTAACGACAAAGAAGACTTACACATTTCTTAATTGGCAGGCTAAAAATAACTCATAGGCTCAAGGAAGAAGCCTAATCTAATTGTTTCTATCTCGTTATTCTAACTTCTAAGCGCTAATCTCTAACTGTAGTGTCTAGCGTCAATTGGAAGCCAGACGGTTTAATTTTTTCATGCTATATACTTACTTAGTTGTACGAGCATAAACCATGAACATGGATGCGAATATACGTGATGACCACGCTTTTTTTTTAATTCGTTTTTCGATTATTCGGTTTTTCGTCGTTATTCTGTTAAATGTTTTGTTTCCGTAGAGAAATACTAAATTTTTAGGGGCAGAGTGCTCGTGGCGTAGCTTGTCTATAGGTGATTCTAAACGATCACCGAATGGTCCGGTCAGGCTTCGGGTGGGTGACCGTGAGTGGCATTTATTTCTGAGCGTTACCGTGGATCGGATGACACGTTAAATTGTTGTACCCGGTTGTTTGTTCTAGTTCCTGTAACAACAACCGTCAGCCATGTCAGGCCTTCGGGCGGCACATTAACTCTGACACTAGGGCTGACCACTCGGCCTATACGAACTTACTTACTTACTTTTTTTTAGGGGCTGAGTGGGATAAGATGCACCGAAATCGCCGAGGCCGAATGGACTAAATAATAAAATAATAATGATGAATTCAGGCAATCTTTTTTACAAGAAATTAGAAGAAAACGAGGGAATTGTACTTGTGTGTGAATGGAACACTATGTCTAATACTATCGTGAGTCGGCCGTTGAGCTTCGTATTTGTGGTGCCTCTGATGTTGCAGAGATATAATATGGCAATTGGCGACTTTTGGTAATTTCTCACCAGAAGTAAACATGCCACTATTATAATAATACAATTTAACAAAAAAAACAACCGACTTCAACTTCGAGTACCTGGATGATATCTCCATATTTTCTAGTCATTTTGATTTAAAAACTACTGAACTGATTTTGATAAAATGTATATGGGACCACCTCTAAAGTATAAGTACCTACCAAACAAAAAAAAACCATTAAATATCAGTTCATAATTGGCGGAGTAATTACGTAACATACATACAAAAAAAAATATACAGTCGAATTGAGAACCTCCTTTTTGAAGTCGATTGAAAATTTATATTTTGCAAGGATTTGGCTTATAAATAACAGATAGATAACTCCTTACTCTAACCACTCAATCAAAAAAAAATAAGAACACCAAAAGCAAATCACAAAGAAGCTGTTGGTTTATGAATGAAGAAGTGCACTCTGGTTGGTAGGCCGCTAATTCCTATTTCCTCATTAGGTGCGTTCCTCGCCTGCGCTTGCTGCGCCCATTCACCACGCCTCCCCGCGCTGCTGCCACCACCCCTCCAACTCCTCTGATAATCCTCGCCTCGGCTCGAATCGGCCAAGCAGAGTGCACTCGATTACTGCAGTGTTTTGATTTATTGCCCATTTATTGGATACTCAACGGCTGCACGGCAGAATGAAAACAGAACTGCCGTCATACGACAATGATCTTGTTAAGCCAGTTACTGCTCGGAAGTAGCTAAGTATACCTACATAGGGTGCAAAAGCGTTTCTTTCCTCCTACCAATAATTTAATTCGTAAAATTCTATAGATGCAGTGTATTTTTTTTAATAACTAATAGTGTTTATCATAACTCATACTGTACAGCATGCATGCTCGGATACACCATCGTTAGAAAGTGAGTTGATGGCCAAATGGAAATCTATTAGCATCATGAAGCACCGTCGATCTAGAAGAAATCTAAATCTAAATAAAAAAAATATGTATATAAGTATTCTATCAGCTATCTGGTTTCCACAATACAAGCTTGTGTGCTTAGTATGGGGCTAGATGGCGCTGTGTGTAAAATGTAAATCCAATCCAATCTATTGACAGCCTTATAGCTCAGTTGGTAGCATGTCTGGCTTCAGAGCTGTAGGGCGTGGGTTCGATCCCCACCCAGGGCAAACATTTATGTGACGAACATAGATGTTTGTTCTGTGTCTGGGTGTAGTATGTATTATAAGTATGTATTTACGAAAATAATTATATATAAGTATTCTATCAGCTATCTGGTTTCCATAATACAAGCTTTACTTAGTATGGGACTAGATGGCGCTGTGTGTAAAATGTCCCCCAATATTTATTTATTTATTTATTCACGCGGACTTTTGACCGCCACGGCATAATCCGTGCCCTGGACGCCATGGCACTAACTTTTTTTTAAAATAATTAATCGATAATTAAGCATTTTTTACGCATTAACAGGTCATATTTTTTGACATCTATAGATGTCGTTGGCGCACAGGGCCCACTGTAGGTGACTTATAGATGACTGTGGCGGTCAATAGGTTAAAAATGATAAATGATAGATGATTCTAGTTCTCAGGAACCAAGGAAGACTGCAGTGAATTCCATTGCGCAGTACATCAAAAAAGTGGAGCCAAAGAGCTTCGTTAACGAATTGTAAACCTATTGTTTTAACAAACTATGTATCGACGCAAGCATTGGACCAATGTACAGCAAACAAACGGTGGCTAAGTTCTAATGGCAGCCTACAAAAGACCATCAGCAAACCACTACACGTAGTTGCCGCACTAGAGAGCCCTCTCGAGAGGCGACGGCGGCGGGAAGCGCACCGGTAGGCCCCAATTTGCCTTAGCATTATCCAATTGTCAGAATCAAGTGGTTGGCGTGGGCCAACGCGTGACCTGCTCACATATTTTGGTACCCTTTACGTGTATTCATATCTATTTACGATTTGCGCTCAATTGGATGGGCCCTGGACTTGGATACGCCCTGATTTCCCAATGGAAAATTCTGGTAACCATCACATCTCACCTCACCATTCTTCTTTGACTTATAATCAAGTCATTAAAGTCCTTGAATTCCTTGAATTACTGTTAACTGGGTCGATTTACCTTACTTGTTATTGCTCCCATGACTCCATAGCATAATCAACTTTTTAATAGTCCACTGCTGCTAACCCGTCGCGTCAGTCGAAGGACGATAGGCCATATCCACCACGCTGCGCGCTGGCCCAATAGCGCGTTTGTGGACTTACACCATTACTATAATACGCCATTGTAAATCCACCAACTTGCGTATAAAACGAAAAAGCCAGTGGCTTGGATACCCTTACGTAAACTCCAAAGAGCTTATTAGTGCGGGCCCTGGAATTGAACTACACGATTCCGAGTCAAGCGGTTTGCCAATTCGCAGCTGCTCGTTAGTTATTTCATTACGCGGCTTAGGAATCTTTTTTAAGCCGACGTCATAGTACGAGGGCGGCACTGAAAATTTCGGGAATCAAGGAAGTGACACAACATTACTATTTAAAAATATATTTATTGCTTTTCGAAGTATTCTCCGCGAAATTTGACACATTTTTCCATACGATGGAACCAATCATTGAAGCAACCATTCCATTCGGAAGTTGGGGTCTCCAAAATGGCCGTTTTGTAGGCGTCCACAGCTTCTTCAGGTGATGAAAATCTCTGTCCACGCAATTTATTCTTTATTTTAGGGAAAGTATAGAAATCATTAGGGCTTAGGTCGGGGCTGTACGGCGGATGGTCCAATAATTCTATGTTTTCTTGCTCTAAAAACTCTTTTGTTCTGTGCGCGGTGTGAGAACTCGCATTGTCGTGATGGAGGATGATGCGGCGGTTGCAGTTCTCTTTACGGAGTTCAGAAACGACCTGTGGCAAACAAATGCTAGCATACCATTCTGCATTAACCGTTCTTTGTCCCTCAAGAGGAATAGTCGTAACATGGCCGGTTTTGGAGACAAACGTGGCCACCATTTTTTTTGCAACACTCCGTGAACGAACAATTTTTGTTGGCTTTAACTCATTTTAGAACACCCAAACTCGTGACTGGTTTTTTGTTTCGGGTTCGTACGCGTATATCCAGGATTCGTCACCTGATACGATGTTGTATACAGCATTTGAGGATCCTGCGTGGAATCTTTCGAGAGTTCTGACGCACCAAGTAACGCGAGCCGCTTTTTGCTCTTCACAGAGCGAATGCGGTATCCATCGGGAAAACAACTTTTTTACACCTAATTTTTCATGCAAGATTATTTGTATTTGACTCATGCCAATGTCTAAAGTTGCCTAAATTTCGCGGTATGTCACATGTCGATCTTCCTCAATCAGCTTACGCACAGCATCAACGTTTTCTTGGGTGACTGCAGTTTTTGGACGACCTTGACGGGGATCATCATTGAGCTTGACACGTCCACGTTGAAATTCAGCAAACCAGCGATAAATTGTGGTTTTGGATGGGGCTTTATCAGCAAATACAGAAATCATCCGGTCAACACACTGTTTTTGTGTTAAACCACTTCGAAAGTCATAATAAATCATCGCTCTTGAATTTTCTCGAGTCAATTCCATTTTCTCAACGACTAAACAAGTTTGACAAAATCTTGTGACAAGACCGAGAATATTTTATTAAATAAATAAATGGTATTCGATTTTTAAAACCAAGGAGTTTTCAATTAAAAAGATTTTAATATCACAGAAACAGTGGAAATATTCCATTCCCGATACTTTTAGTGTAGCCCTCGCTCACTCGGGGACATTGTAAACAATTCTTAAGAAAATTGTTACTAACCTCAACTTGTCATAGAGTTAACCGGAGGCGGAGTACGACAGATTGTAGTTTTCATGATTATTGTTCGCGCTAGGTGCGAAAAATATTTACCCGCTTGGTTTTTTTGCAATTTGAAATGGTTTTGTACTTAGTCTACTTTAATACATAATACAGGTCTATTGCGCTATTTATAACTAGTAGTTTGGCTCATATTTGAACTTGATAATTGTATTTTCACGAACTTCTTCTTCCAAAATTTCATAAAGATCAACGGTTCGTAAGTTACATTCGAACAAATAAGTATACAAACGCCGACTTGCCCCCTTAGGCTCAGAGACCTTCACTACGCTTGCTCGAACATTTTCAGTAGATGTATATTAAATTTTTGGACCTGGGCAGGTAGGTCCTAAAACTGCATCCAGAACCACTGGAGGACGGGCAGCAGCGTCCTCTCGCTTTCTGCGATTCCCAAGCCGCCTGCCATGCGTGGGAATTATGGCAAATCCTCCCTATTAAAGGAGAGGCTTTCGTCCAGCAGTGGACGTCTTCTGGATGATGACGATATTCAATTTAATGATAAATAAAATGTTAGATATGTATTCTGTAGGTACCTACTTACAAGCGCCAGCTGATGAACTCGTGGAATAACGGTTTCCTCGTGTAAATGATTTGTAAATAATATGGTAAACGATAAAACGTATCAGGGGGTTTATCATTTGAGGTCACTAACGTTCGTTGCGTCGGCAGATTTAGAAAACAGCTCGTGATTTCTCATCCAGTGGCGCCTCTTGCGATATCGCCGTTATAGCCTGATAGTGGAACTGGGCTCCATCATTATGTATACCCAGCTATTTAGTAAATAATAATTTATTCAATTTATTAAAGTGAGTACATCACAATAAAATAAAACAGAAAATTTTGTAATAGTGTTTTGTAGCTTGCGGGTTGTACTTGCATGTTCGACGAATTTCTCTAAATCTATTAATCAAAATTTTTAAATACACACTTACTTACTACCTATATTCAACATTCGCCCACGTTACGAAATTGCCATTATCGATCATTCTATCACTGTAACTCATTATAACTATAATTATTTAAGGGATTACACAATATGTAACAAAAAGGTTCAACAATTCTGAAGGATATGTATGTACTCATTATTATGAACAACTTTTACTATGGGGCCAAACCCGAAATCGCAAAAAAATAATTTGCAGTTTCATAATTTTCGCGATGTCTGGGTTGGCCTCATAGTAAAGGTTGTTAATAATGATGAGCACATACATACCCTTCAGTATTATTGAACCTTTTTGTTACATGTTGTATATTTACCGGGATTATATTGTGAAACGAGCTCCCCAATTTCGACGTAGTTGCATTGCATACACCAGGTTCCCGGACAGGCAACAGCGGGATCGGGAGCTCAGTGATGATGATCACTTCAGTAACATGCTGTGACTGAAGTGATCATTATAGGAAAAACAACGTAATTTTAAATTCAGAATGATTTGACTACAAGAAGTGTTGTAAGTGCTAGGCAGATCATGAATAGCCAACTCTATGATTAAACTACCGCATCATTATTATCATAAATTAATATATCTAATAATTGCTACGTTGTTTAATGTTTACTCTCGTGTTGTATCGCGTATAGTATTTTGATAGTACCTCCGTGTGTATAGTAGATAATGTATCCAAAATATAAAAAAACACGCAGCTTGTTATAATGACCTATCAAGTTAGGGCATCACCATGCAGACATTGATTGCGTATAAAAATAAACTTATTACATTTTAATTGATTGTTGGCAGGTATGTAACATGGGTTTGTTTTAATTTTACGTATACAGTGCTCAATTGTGTGCAATGCGAAGTATGGACATACTATCAGTTCCATACTTTGAATGTTGAAACGGCGCCAAGGGCCCTAACCTCATTGACAAAATATACACCCTCACCCACCCTAGGTCACGGTCTTGAGAGTCTATATAAGCGGGAATTCGGACATGGAACCCATAAAACCAAACTAAATATCCAGAATGACAGCGAATGCCATTTACCTGTTAAAAAGTGGGTGCGCAACGACATAGCAGCGCGATTGACATTAACCAAACGCATTCCATAAATAAACAGTAGACAACCTAAAATAAGTACTGTACAAAAGCAATTAACAAGCAAATTTAGTGAGTGCTTTCACAGCGCCCTGCGTCCGGCGTGTGCTCTCAATTGGACTTCCTACCGAGACCCGTTTCCGAAATCTAACGAGTGACGTGACGCGACGATTTTAATAACTCTAGGGACTTATTGTTTTGTTATTACCACGGCACGAGACAGGATGCTGGTTAATTAGCCGCTCATTTACTTACATGGAGGTTTTATTAGATTTTATCGCTCTTTTGTTTTAACGGTGCACCACCATCAAGCGTTTAGAGGGATGATATTGGGTCCCTCAGGCACACACACTGATAGTTGAAAATAATTAGCTTCATTAACTTTTACTCACATTATGCGCATTCATCGTCATCATTCGCAGCCTTGATTATGCCATTCATGAGTATCTTATATTCACCTCTCTTTCACTGAGCCTCGGTCACGCGCAATTGTGTCCAGGGATGACCCGAATTTTCGTCAACCCATCGGCGCATTATCACCGTTACAACTTTTTTCTTCTGAATATACGACAACTGCCAAGCCATGTGAACAAATTCTGATAGCCTGGAGCCTAGAGCTGTTCAAAGTAATAGACTGTGACAGATACATGATATCAATGTTTGTTTTCTCTAATAAGGATTGACAGTTTACACCATACAGTAGGTACATTCATCTATCATCTAACATGCACCCGACTCTTTACACATAGGATATGAGTTGTCTGTCAGTAAAATTAATAAGTTGGACATTGCGGGGATAGACCTACAACTATTGCCCGATCTGTGGAAACCAGGCGGGGCGAGGCGGGGTGTTGTGACAGTCGAGGCGGAAGACCGTGTTAGCAACAAATAAAGCTTGCTTGACGCGTCAAAATTCAAACAATTAAATGTCACGAGTCATACAAAATTAATTATTAGTACTTATTTCAACATTTTTATTTACTTAATTATAATTACAATAATCAAAAACAATCAATCAGTCGGAAAAAAAAACCCGCCCCTCGCAGTATCTGGTGCACTGACATGAAGGTAAAATGTGGTCTAAGATAGGAATAGCTGTATACGTTAATTGTGAAACCCACAGAAATTCTTTATATTTCCGGGACCAAAATGTCTAGCGTAGCCTAGGTAAATCTATTTTTTTATTTATTTTATCTTTTTACCCATGCGAAAGATGACGCCAATTCGCTGCTCTGTTGCAGTGTGGAAAAAAACTAAGTTTTGTAACGTTTTTCCTATGTGTTAATTGTTCCTTAGATCTTTCTTAGACGAAAGTATACGAAAGTACAGAGTCAAGCGTACATTGAGTTAAATTATGTAGGTTGTTGTTAGAGCATCGAGCGACATCGCCCGTTATAGAATGGATCACAGACGCAATAGCCCAGATTATCCTTGAATGGAACGAACCGACAATAATGTTCAAATTGTATCAAACACGCTTTATCATTGAGTTTTCGATATTTTTGGGTTTCTATTCAGTATAGATCGCAACAAAGTAGAATATCTTTAAGAATACTTGAATTTAACCAATACATAAATGTTGTATATATACGGTTTTGAAACTACATACTACCTATTATTGTAGTACAGTGTAGCGGTCTAAGGGGGAGGCCTTCGTTCAGCAGTGGACGTCTCCGGGCTGATGATGATAATGACTACCTATTATGTAGTTTATGGAACCACATTCACAAATCGTTTCAATGGAAGAACCTTGAACGTCCATGTAAATGATTTCAAACAAAACATGTACGCAACCTCGTACGGTTACTGACTTCTGCAGACTCAATTACCAATTTCAAAAGATCTCTCTCAACAACATCAGATTCTTTGAGATCCAATGAAAGTGCTCCAAGCGTAAGGACCCGAGTGAGTTCTAACAAAAGTCCATTATGTTGTATGGTAGCTAACACGTTCTATGTTCCTCTGGTTACTCTGTCTGCGTCAGACTCAGAGCAGTGATTGGCAACGTTAGCGTCACTAGCGCCGGCAGCGATGGGAATGCGTGCGAGGCCGCGACCCGCAATTACAGGCCCGAAACAAACAGCACAGATCGCGTCCACTGCATCCGCTTAATTGTTCTGCGCATTGGGCTCGTCACTCTCAATGGGTGTCTGCTCTCGATGAGTCAAATGATGGCAATACCTACATGGCTTCATTATTGTTCCGCGTTGGGATGTCTGCAGTTGTGAGGCGAATGAACTTTCTGAATCATATAAACATACTCCAGACTTAGTCGTAGATTCCCTTTGTCGAATTAGAAACCTCCTTTTTTAGGTCGGTTGAGTTGACGAATTTTGTAATTTTTTTATAAGTATCTTAGGTTTAATTTTCTACTTTTTATTGTGGCTTGTGTTTAATTACTTACTTTTTAAATTGTGGTATATTAGATAGTTACTTAAGAACTGCAACATTTTAGTAAATGGAGATCTCTCGACTAAAGCCTTAAAAATTGGCTGTATTGACTAAGTAATGTTCTGTACTGTACTGTAATTATATTAAAGTTATATTACTTATAATGATGATTATTTCTTTCTTTACTGTGTTAGAATATTTTAATAGCCAAATTAATTTAATGTCTTATTGTGTGTTGTTTGTGGTAATGCATAATTTAAATTGCCTACTATCTGACATACTGGTCAGACATCTGGTCAGATTTGATGTCGGTATGCTTGACGTTTTGTGAGAAAAATGTATGACTGGATGATTGTCTTATTTATAATTATTGATTTGAGTATTTTGTGTAATTGAATTATTAATCTATCCTTAACGAATGTGTTAGTGACATAATAATAATAATATTATAATGTAATAATTTGTTGTTAACTTAAAATATTAACTTCTGTGTAAATTGTATAATGATATTGATTAATGTAACTGGCGTTGTGCCGTTTTAATTGATTAAATAAATAAATAAATACTATAAACATGAAAAGAACACCCATAGAGAGCGTAATTGAATTTTATCTATTATCACACGCTACTTCAATTAAAACGTACCGCTAGATGTGTTCATTAATAATATAGCCAATTTTAGTAGGCGAGTCGACATGAATGTTTTCTTGTTCTTAGTAATGAGTTTAAAATAGATACCTTGTCACCAATATAAACAAAATCATCAGCGATAATATTGATCATTGTAATATTTTCGTCTCTGTTGATATGAAATGTAGGTATATAAAATCGTTTTATAATTATTTTCATTGAGCGTTAATATAAAGGGGTTTGGGGGGGTTGGGGGAGTTGGTAGAGTCGGTAGAGTTGGGGGGTTAGAGTTTGGGGGGGCTAAAAAATATTGCTCGGGATGATTTAAAGTGGCGAATTCTGGGAGCGGGCCGAATTTCTTCCGTACGCGGACGAGTTCGCGGGCGACCTCTAGTCAATCAATATATATAAAAGGCTCTGTCCTGACTGGTGACTGACTGACTGACAGACAACGCACAACCCAAACCGCTGGTCGTACAGACTTGAAATTAGGTGGGTGTATTCGTTTTGATGCGCAGGGGTGTATTAAGAAAGGATTTTTCGAAATTCGACCCCTAAGGGAGGGAAAGGGTGGAATGTTGTATGGAAATTTATTTGTTTTTGAAGTTATAGTGATGAAAATTGATATTTGGGTAGTTCACTCAAGGGGGTGTGGGGGAAGGGGCGGGAGGAGTTGAGGGGAGGGGTTGGGGGAGTTGGTAGAGTCGGTAGAGTTGGTAGAGTTTGCTTGGAATGATGTAAAGTGGAGAATTTTGGGAGTAGTCCGAATTTCTTCCGCACGCGGACCAAGTCGCGAGCGACCTCTCGTATTGAAATATAATAGTGTTTTGGAGATCTTTCTTTGGTTGAAAAATTATTAATTTTGATACTTTTCGATCTGAGAAAAAAAACAATAATCGAAGATTGACTCTTGATTGACGAATCTGTGCAACCGCCATAATTTTGCTCCGCTAAATGTGACCCTACCTGATACAACGTTAGACTAATGGTCGATCGCATTAAAATATGTGCTTGAAACGTGGAATATCGTGACCTTAATGAATAGATAGCAAGTTTACTCGTATTCAAACTGTTTCACAGTAAAAATACAAGTATTCATGTATTATATTTTGCGGCATGTTTATAGTGGCTTTAAATCTTCAAGGCGACAAGGGTGGCTCACCTGTTCGCAAGACACCTGTGTCTTCCGGTGCACACATAAAGAAAGCGCCAGCCAACCGTAGAAATCCGTTACAAAATAATGTTACATCGATAATCATAGATTGGGGCTAGATATACATACTCATTTTATAGTCAGAGCTAAGGATAGGACAATGTTTTATAGTAACAATTAATAATATGTAAAAGTCGTTCTCGCAATTTCGTTAGATAACACTTGCTCATGTTCATTGTAGCGATATCCAGAACTCTGAAGAAAACTTCAGGGTCTTTTAGAAACAAAACATGAGGGCAAGGGCATCAATCGACGCTCATTATTGCAATGAGATACTCGATGGTGATTCTCTATAGCCCTGTAATTTCGCTAGTATCATTATGAATTCGGATAGTCCCAATAGATAAGACAACATTATGCTAACATTGTGCTTTTTTCATGGGTGCTCAAGAAATTGATGCTCAAACGGGAATATCCCTTTTAAACTGCGCTACAAAGAATAACTGTAATACGATATGATTGTGCGTACTCCCACTTATCTCATGAGTATTTTATTCGTAGAATTAATTATAAATCAATGTAAACAAGATACAAACTTTCCCATCCCGAACTACATGATCATTAATCGTTCAGTGCTTCAGTATAATCATAAAATCACTGATATTTACAATTACACATCTCATGCCCTCGTATTGTTTGATTGTAGCTTCTCAAAGCTCGCAGTGTTTGAAACATGTGTTCTTGGGAGATGTAAACATGCAAATTCATTCTTTCTTGCGAACGAATTAACAACACATGAAATGATGAAAGGCATCATAAAATCGATTCGTCCTATTTAGTAATGGTAAAATTGCCTACTTGCAAACGTATTTACCTAGCTCTAGAAACCTCGAAAGGCATAAAACATTGCGGTTTAAAATAAAATAAAAGTGATATACCTAGGTAAGGTGAGATTATAAGCATCCTTACCAAGGTGATCTTGGTGATTTCTTATAGTGGCTGTGTAGGGTAGGGTTAATACGAAATGTATACCTTGCCTAGTGCCACTTTGTTTTTTTGTGCCTTTCCCACTGTGTAGCATTATGCTTTAGATATAGAAATTCGCAGCCATGTATCTAATCGTATGTTGCTTAAGTAAGTAGGAAAACTTTATGCTATGCTAAGACTAAGACATAACATTATGCTCAATTAAGTGTTCGTATATTAGCTGTTGAATGCATAGATTACTCAATTATCTAGTTACGATGCAATTTGCCTAAACAAAAAAATTATGGAAATGTAATAGGATTAGCGCCCGCACCATTACCCGCTAATTGGTGCATCCCACTCTGTTATTTTAAGCTTTTTGTGTTGGGGCATTTACGTCAATTGTCTATCAGACAGACATCGTTTATTAGACATACTACTGAATAGGTGTAGATTATTTTACATTTACCGAAAATAACTAAACATTTGCATACCAAATTTCAGCGCCATTGTCCATGTCCATATAGCCTATATCAGTAAAGTAACGTCGTCGGGCATTCCCACGGGCGACTTTTTTATATCATGGGTCATTTAAACATGGGGCATGTTTGCGGCGACGTCACGCCGCAAACTGTGACTGACTGATAGATTGACTGACTGACTGACTGACAGACAACGCACAGCGTAAACTGCTCGTACAGACTTGAAATTTGGAGGGTGTATGTATTTGTCTTGATGCGTAGGAGTGTACTAAGAAAGGATTTTTCGAAATTCAACCCCTAGTGGGTAAAAATGGGTTTACTTTTGTATGAAACTCCTTTGTTTATGAAGTTTGAATTTTAAATTAGGTAGTTCATTTGAAATAAAAAAATACAGTTTTTTTCGATAGAGATGATTTAAGGGGGTGAAATCGGGGATGAAATTTTGTATGGAAAGTTCTTTGTTTTTTAAGTTATACTTATGGAAATTGGTATTTGGGTAGTTAATTTAAATTGAAATATGGTATTTTAAATATTTTTTGACAGGGATGACTTAGAGGGTGAAATGGGGGATGATATTTGTATGGAAGTTTATTTGTTTTTGAAGTTATAGCGATGAAAATTTGTATTTGAATAGTTAATGTAAAATAAAAAAATGCCGTTTTCAATCTTTTTCTTACAGGGATGAATTAAGATGGTGAAATGGGGGGGTGAAACTTCGTATGGAAAGTTCTTTGTTTTTAAGTTATTTTATCGGGATGATATAAAGTGGTGAATATGGGGAAGAAAATAATTAGTAAATAACCCAGCGGTCTGGAAGATACGAGTATTTGGGAACGGGGCGTTTTTCCCCATACGCGGACGGCACCTCTAGTCTGATATAAGAACATTGAACAAACATAATTATTAAAAAAGCGTTCGCTGCGCTTGCGCATTTCTTCTTCTTTACCCATAATATGAGCTGCATAACTTTATTTGATCAGTTCTTCCTCGTAGTTCTTTTATATTTTAAGTAGTTTTCCGGTTTGTTTCTTATTAATCATGAAATATTGGATAGTATTTGACCCCGGGCGGCAGATATTCACACTCGGGTCTCTGATAATAAGGATCTTGATTTAAGCACAGATAAAATAATACTATACTAGTCATTTTACGCAGACGGCTACGGCGAATCTAAAAAGTAGTTTCATTTATGGTTTACGAAATGTCTTTCTTTCAAGTCTCGTGACACCGTCCGTGCCTCATGACACCGTCCGTGTATTTTTTTTTATACAGGCAAGTGACAAGACGAGACTTTCACCTGATGGTAAACGTCGCGCCTGCCACTAACAGTAGCAGTGCTAGAATTGTGAACTTGCGAACACAATCCTGCGCCGCACCGCACTGCGCTCGTCACCCTGAGAAAAGATGTTAAATCTCTTCATACCCAGTAATTTCTCTGGTAACATTGCCCTTCAAACCGGAACACAGTAATGCTTGCACACTACTGCTTGGCGTTTGAATAACTAGCAAAGGTGTGGTACTTCCCCAGGCGGACTGTGCAGTAGAGTCCTACCACTACAAAAATATGTATCATGACAAACCGGATTTGCCTTTTAAACCGGAATTTGTTTAATTCGATTTTTTGTTTGCAGTGCAAGCTGGGATGCAGTCTTTGGCAGCAGGGACTCGAACATTCTTGCCAGATTACTTGCGTAAGTTTGTTTCTACAACACCATTGTAAATAGAAATGTATGCAGGTGATTTGATTTTATATTTTACTGTGCACTTGTTTCAGAATGCTACTTCGGACACGGTGTTCTCTAGAGAGCTTTATTGTGTTATGGGGTGTAATGAGGCTCTGAACACCTATTTTCAGAAACTTAGAGGTGAGTTCTTTTTCTTGTCACTGGCTTTACACTATATACCTTTGACCTAACTAAATACAGTACAATACATAAAAATACATGATAAAAACAGATGATCATCATCTCACCTAGAAGACGTCCACTGCCGACCAAAGGCGTCCCCATTAGCCCGCCACACTGAACGACAACCTGCCAGTTGCATCCACCGGCTGCCCGCGACTCTCTTTGTTTGACTTGAAGTTCGATTTTATTTGGCTTTACTTTCAAAATTTAATTGAGTTTTGATTTCTACTAGAACTGATCGGCACGCCGCCAGCACCGGCTCTGGTAGCGGACAGCCTGACAGCCACCTCACTCTCCCTGACGTGGGAGCCTCGCAACCTGGCCAACATGAGCTACCTGGTGCAGTGGCGGTACGAGGAGCTACCCGGCACTTGGCAATACTACTCTAACACTAGTCATTCTGATAGATCCATTATACATGTGGAGAATCTGAGGCCATATACCAAATACAGAGTAAGTGTTCAAACTTCTTGGCGAACTTGTAGGAGATCCAAATTCATTCTTCGAAGAAGCAGTGACAAATTGTTCGACTTGCTGGCTCGAGGATATCCTTGTACGTTTTTGTTTTGTTTTTTTTTTGACATGCTCTGCGTTATATCAGAGTTTACCTATTGTTATATGACGCTGTATCGAAGATGGCAAATACGTTTGGTTAAGAATGTGAACCGGTTCCGGTGTAAGGATATTAGAACACTCCGTTAAGTGCTTGGCAAAAAAAAACTACTTCCAAGCGAGCTACAGACAAGCAAGCACTATCCAATGTATTTTCATAATATTTGTTTTTGCAGTTTCGCGTATCAATCTTCTTATCAGGGCGAGGCGGCGCCGTAGAGCCCGTCTACTCAGAGCCATCTGTCGTGATCTCAACACTGGAAAGTGGTAAACCCAGTTCTTCTCCATCCGCTCTACGCGCCGCTGCGCCCGACCCCAGTAGAGTTTCTATATCTTGGGAGCCAGGACAGTTCCCGAACGGACCTTTGATATCTTATGTACTCCGGCTTACTGATACGCAGCCTAACACTATCGATGCTCTTGAGGTAAGTCCACCTTATGAATCTTCTGTAAGTATGCAGGTGCGTTTTGTGTAATGATTGCGTACATAGCCCAATATCAAGGTCTTCAAGTTGCCCGAAGACCCTAAATCTGCCTTGTCTTGAGACCTAGATCACTGTTTTAGGACGAAATACAAGGAACTTCTGAGGTACGCCACATTAGCCTAATTAGGTTGAAGTTTCTAAAACAACCGAAATTAACGAACGGACAATGCAGTCAGAGTCCGAATGAGTAAATGCGAGTGGCATTTACATCTAAACTCTTCCGTAAATAGGGACGGATATCATGAAATAGTAGATTTACTTTCTTGGTAACAACAACAGTTAAGCCATGAAATGGCGCATTACCTGTTGCATCGAATTGTTTCTGATCAATTGAGATCTACTTCTTAAGCAGCCAAGAGCGCTAGTTAAACAAAATAAGTTTGTTCAGCTTAGTGACGTCCTATTTACATGAAATCAGTCCCCATATTCCGAACTCAAACGAAAAGGTTTCTTGTCAGCCCCCTTGAGGGCTGATTTTTCTTAGCCAGTGGGTATAGGAGTAACAGAGATCAATTTCTCAGATCTGAGATAACAGAATAGTAAACTTCCAGGATATGCCAGCGTCAAACAATACGCTATTCTACATGTTCCAAAACCTGGCGCCCGCACGAGAGTATGAAGTGTCGGTGGCGATGCGAAACGCGGTCGGAGAGGGACCGCCCGCTGTCGTCCGGGTCTCCACTCCGCCTTTACCTACGTGTAAGTTTTGTAACTAAACAAGCAAGAACCAAAATCTAGAGTTATCATCTTCCTTATAGGTTTAGGCTAACGTATTTCATTCTAGACTGTATCGTTCTGCTATATCAGACAAAGTGTAGATGAACGCAAGCCTAACCTGATTAAAAATTAGCACAATAAACGTCTACGTGTTAAGATTTATCTTTAACGATTTTTTTATATAAGTTATATGGTTACGATCTTGAAAAGCGCTTAGCTCTGTGCTACTGCAACTTTGCCCGAAGCTATAGAAATAGGGGCTCGAAATTTACGATAATGGCTACAACAGAAAAAGACTAGAGTTGCACTAGAAGATTGACCTGTTTGGGATCGCACGAACCGTACTCAAATTTTGAGAACATGGTCTCGAAGGACCAATTCGTGTAGCAATTTGAAAACGCTAAATATTTTAATCACATTTTATTCGTCAAAAAATGCACATAGTGCCAAAATGGCACTCGCCGTTAACGCTATTAGTGAAAGGTATACTGTAAATAACGATCTACGTGTACACACCTACTTTAGCTTGATCAAGCAGGATGTAATTTTTTTATTTGGTTTTGGTTTTTTTGTACGTGTCCCCTTTTCATATGCTATGTTATGATCTCTTTCAGCCATTCCTAGTCAACAACCCATCTTGATTTTGGGCGGAGAACACAACGTTCTCGCTGCACCTGCTAATGATATGCTATCAGTTCCTGTAGAGCTTTATAGTACGGAACACAATATTACCGGTATGTAAAAATGATATAATTAATGTAGACTTTCGCGCAGTCAGTTTACAAATGTGTGAAAATGATGTTTGTGCGACCTGCGGGGTCAATTTTTAAATCATACACGTAAGTTCACGTACAAAAAACGTGACCACTTTCGAACGAGAATACTCAAAAAGACAATATTAATCTTTGATTATATAGAGAGCTAGTTCTTCCGAGAAATTAATAGACGCGTAGGAAACCAAACCAAAATGCATCGTAATTAGATCAATTTTAATCTGTTGCAAATGGTATTTCGAGCGTTTTACTTTTAATGCGCGACCAACGATTGGCATTTCGTCGTAGTCACTACGTATATACAATTTTGTGTGAAACTGGCGACAGCGGTTTTCCACAACATTGTTTTGACAGCCGTTCTACCTAAGAAGTAGGGCTTTCGCTTTTATGTGGCTATAATAATAGGGTATGACCATTGTTTCAGGGCTCAGCCTCGATATATCAAGCGATTCTCTCTTCATCTCCGTATCGAATGGTTTCGTGTACCGAAGTGCTCTATCCAAGAAAAGTCCTTCAAAACCGATTTTGGTCCCTGAAACAGAACTTCCAAAACGAACCTTCAAGCCTTTGGATCTATCGGTCGATTGGTTGAACCGCCATTTATATGTGTTGGGCGAGGTTAATTACACGAAGGAAGACGCAAATAAGACGTGGGAGATCCGTCGTTGTGATTTCGATGGGAAGAACCAAACAGTTGCGCTGTCAGGGTTTAACGCCAAGCCGATACATATGGAAGTCGACGCTTATAACGGGCAAGTTATTTTTTTTTATAAGTAGGTACGGAGAATATAAAATGTTGCGGACGCTATCTTTATTTTGGCCATTAAATTTTATGTTATGACGGTTGACGGTTTCTCCAAGTAGGTACTGTGATACGAGTAAATCGATATCGCATGGAATGGTTGTTTTTACGCTTTTTCCTCGACACTTTTAAGAATAACACCCACTTATTTAAATCAATTTAAAAAAGACTTACCTGACCTCTGACTTTCCACCTTACCCGTGTTGTCACGAGAGATTTACTTGTTTTGAGTTCTTCTTCTTCGCTGAGGCGATGATCCGATAATTAGGGAGGGTATGTAAAAAAAAGATTTTGAGTAGTAGATACTTTGTATACAGGGTTAGTTGTAATCAGTTAGATCCTTTTATGGGCATATTCTGTACGTCAAAACGAGTAACTTTTACTATCGGGCCACTCTACCTCAGCGGTTAATAAATAATCGATAACAAATGTTAAATACATGAGGACAGAACATTATTTCTTGTGCGTCAGAACTATTTCGACATTTGTGCATCCGGTGGCCATACCTCTACAATGTACAAAACTGTTCTACTTTACCTACAATTTTTTCCGTTCATTCTTTTAACCAAGATAAAACGAACCCCAAAGGCCAGAAGTGTCTGAAAAAGTAGAGTCATTATCAGTACCGCCTTAACCATAAGGGCACAAGGGGCCCGTGCCCAGGGCCCCCATCGTCAGGGGCCCCGAAAGGCCGACAATTTATTTCACATTTATTCTCAATACATATTTGTCGGGCACAGTAACAGTGAGCACCCAGGTCGAAAATAAAACTTACTTTTGTCTTAAAATGTTAGTCAAAACTATATAGATTTTATTCAACCAAATTAAGACAAAATCAAGTCTAACGTTAAATTTCTTTTTTTTTATACAGTCAAGTGACGAGACGAGCATGACTTTCACCTGTAGGGCTAGGATGCGCGCCGCGAGATAATTTTGTCGTGTCTTTATGTCGTGCGAAAACGAGACAGACTTGACAGAGTCGTCGCCTTGTCCTGTTTTTAAGAATCGAGAAAAAAAACTCGCTTTGCGCATCCTAGCCCTACTGATGGTAAGCGTCACGCCGGCCACTAACAGTAGCAGTGCTAGAATTGTGGACTTGCGAACACAAAGAAAAATAGATATTATAGATATGTAGCTGTAGAAAAACGGTAATATAATTGGCTTTCTTTCGTTTCTATAAGGGCCCCAAATTCTTGTGTGCCCAGGGGCCCCAGCGTAATTTAAGACGGCCTTGAACATTATATCACTAACTTTTCACTAATTCGTTTGCTCTTTCTTTTTATAACCTAAGTACCTTATCTACATTCTCAACAAGTATTGACCAAAACGGTCCCCCGCTCACTATGGTCTATATATTGCATACACAAACTATTAAATATAAATAAAATAAATATTGGGGGACATTTTACACACAGCGCCATCTAGCCCCATACTAAGCAAAGCTTGTGTTATGGAAACCAAATAGCTGATAGAATACTTATATACTTTTTTCCGTAAATACATACTTATAATACATACTACACCCAGACACAGAACAAACATCTATGTTAGTCACATAAATGTTTGCCCTGGGTGGGGATCGAACCCACGCCCTACAGCTCTGAAGGCAGACATGCTCCCAACTGAGCTATAAGGCTGTCAATGCTGTGTATTATACCTACTTGGTTTCACACATATTTAACTCGAACCTATTCTCTAATCGGATTATTTTGGCCTCTCCCATAAGAAAAACACTACCTAGAGTTCTAAACGATCCTCTAAAATTCTAACCGATATCACACTGGCCTAATCGTACATTTTCTTATAGGTACCTATTTTTTACCCTCCGAGGACTATACCGGCTGGATCTAGCGAACATTTCCAACAACGGTGTTCATCACGAGGTCAAGCCGGAGAGGATAGTGAACGACACCAACCTTGGAGCTTTTACAGTCGACCACGCCGACTTTAGGATTTTGGTCGCACATCTGACAAGGAACACTGTTTTAGCTGTGTCTTTGGATGGGTGAGTTAGCACTAGAAGAAAGTTTAAAATAACTTATTGATTGAATGATTAACTCTTTATTGTTCACACCAAGAATTACACAGAAATAATGTAATAAACTTAAATATTAGAACAAGTGGCGGCCTTATTGCTAAAAGCAATCTCTTCCAAGCAACCTTTAGATGGAGAGGATTTGTAGAATGCATAGAAGACGGGGTGTGCAAGAAAAGAAAATTGTGTGAAATCATAAACATGTATAATATATACCATAACATTATACTAACATTAAAAAAAAATGGTAAAAATACATACTAATACTTAAAATACCTACAATATTTATAATAAACTAATATATAAAACATAAATATGTATATGTACAATGATAATTATGCCTGTCTATATAATAAAAGTATATGTATACAACACAGATATAATTATGAGAAATAGCATTAACGAGTAGGCACTTGCAATAAATATAATTGCTTAATTTGCTCCAAAAAAATGGCGAGTGAAGGAGCTTGTCTAATATAGGAACTTATTGAAATGAAATCTCGAAAAAACAACATTTTGGCCAGATTACTTTTTGGTAGGTTTTTTAAAATACCACTACTTTGACGATGTCCTTAGTATCACACTAATATTACAAATGCGAAAGTTTGTTGGTATGTGTGTGCGTGTATGTTTTTTACATCTTCACGCCAAAACGGCAGAACGGATTTGGATGAAACTCAGAACGGATATAGCTTATTTCACGGAACAACATATAGGCTACTTTTTGTCATCATCGTCGTCACCGTTTTTCATCATCACGCGGGTGAATCCGTAAGGCGCAGCTAGTAACGAATAATTTTAAATTTGTTTATTAATATACAAAAATTGGGGAGCAATGAATATGTTTTCCGCCACTACGCCCACATGTAGCGGTGTCGAGGTCGAAAACTCGGCCCCATAGGCAAATTAAAACAATAAAATAATAAACTTTTTTTTCTAACTTTTATCTGATATCTCCTCATGTTTTTTTTTATTTCAATGCAGACGAGAAGTAACAGACTTCCGCAGCAATACGCAAACCCCGAGATTCAAATCAACTCGCTCGATCTCGTACGCCAGCGGCCTGTTTTATTGGACCAATGGCAAGGAAATGCTGACGGAGGAATATCACGCACAAAGTGACAGCTACTTCCACAATGAATACCCTCTAGCGTACAATAATAAGGATATCGAAATCAGACAGGTAAGGGAATCTAACTCTTCTTCTTCTAGACTTTCGTATTTCAAACTTCTTGTAAAAATCTTCTTCTCCTCGTTCTTGTAAAAACTTGTAGAGCGCGATCGAGGTAAATAGAAGATTGAAACAAGTAACTTTAAAAACAAAAACAACCGACTTCAAATTAATATGTGACCACCTCGGGAGTATACCCTTTCAAATAAAAAAAATATTTTCAATATCTGTGAACATACATTAAAAAAACCTACATACCGTCGAACATAGAACCTCCTCCTTTTTACAAAGTCGGTTAATTAGAAAGTTTTGAAGTATAATTACAGTGTTGAATTCACACGATAAGGCAGTGCTATGTTTTTTTAACACGTACCTATTATTTCGCATTTGACCACCGACTCGAAATCTTAGTGACTCGGATCTTGGCGACGACGATTTTGCGGCATACACACATGCAATCTTTGTCTTTTATCACAATCATAGAGGAATCAGAGGGACGCATCCCCAGTTATCTAAGTAAGACTTCAAACAAACAGCCCTAATTTACTTGGACCTGGGTACGTCCTAAAACAGTGTTCTGCGATCCCTGCCTTACGTGAGAATTATGACACCCCCTCTGGACCTTCGTCCAGCCGTAGACGTCTTTTGGCTAATGTGTTTTCTTTTAAGGTGCTAGTCGCTTTGCGGAGTTGTCAGCCGATCCCAGTTCCGGTAAACCCGCCGCTGGGCGTGCAGAGCGTTATGGGCATCAGTCGGGCGAAAGTCTCATGGTCTCCCCCACACCTGCTGGGACACCAGGGCAGCGGCGCCTGGCAGCAGTGGACCTTCCATCTGCAGCTCACACACGTCGACTCGGGGGACGTTATTGATAAGTAAGTATTGCCTACTTATTGATTTGTGTCTTTCTTTCTTCGTTTTAGGGATCATTATGAACAATCTTGAAACGTCTACCGCGAATGATAGTAGATTACTCACTTAGAGAGCAAAAGTAAAGAATGTCTCAGATCTCATGTATATTGTCTCCCGAGGCGAAGCCGATGGTGACAAGCATGAGATCTTAGGCTTCTTTATATACTTGCTCCCGTGGTGTGTATATATTACGTGCCGCTGCGGGGAGGAAGTGGTTCCTTTCGCTCCGCGTTGCGGGGCTAAAGTAAAAGTACTAAAACTAAAGTAGAAGTATTAAGGGTACTAAGTAGTAAGTAAAAGTACTAAGTACTAAGTAGTGTAAGTAGTACTTTAGCGTAAAAGTATTGTTATAGTCAGCTCGCCTGCCACGCGAGGCGTGATAAAAGTCTATCCACTCTTTTTATCCGGCGAAAACGAGACAGATGTATCCGTATTCCAGCTTTCTAACGTTTTCGCGAAGGGAAAAGACTACATGCCTAACAAAATGATATTTTTTACCATTCACAGAGAGCACATCAAGGACTTCCTTTACATCGTTGATAACTTGAAACAAGACGCTGAATATGTCATCAAAGTAGCAGCTGTCACAAGATCGGGTTCAGGTAAAAAAATGCTTTCCTTACTCCTACGTCAGATTATAAGGTTTTCCTGTGAAGTATTAATGTCAAATGTTTCCTCAGGTCCGTGGTCCACAGAATTCGTCGGTAAAACGTTAGCGTCATCCCCTACCACGCGATACAGTACGTTACTTTGGTCCGGCCCCGACGGCCTCTTGCAGACAGATTTGACTGGCGACAACTTACAAACGTTGATACATAGGTCACATTTGAAGAACTTACAAATAACAGACATATCGTGGTACCGGGACAAGTTGTATTTGGTTACGAACGCGTCGACAGTGATCTGGTATAACACTACGACTACAGAAATGGGACAGATGCGTAATATGGATAATGTTGGAAGTCTTGCTGTGGACTGGGTCGGGAAGAAGATTTATTGGTCTAATCCTAAACAACAGTTGGTAAGTCGAGCAGTTTTGTTCAATAATTTAGACAGCTCGTATCATATAGTCGGCAAAGTAGTAGTAAAGTTTAAAATAGAAATAAATGATTCTTTAAAGGGTTTCAAAGATTACGTTGAAAACCGTTGAAACCGGTACGTTGAAATGTACTGTGTAGTTCAACATTTTCAAGTTGTCGCCATCTTACAATTCACTTTCTCTCTGTCTCTCTAAGAAGAGAGGTACAAACTGGGAAAACGAAGAAAGATTAAAATAAGCACTTGTTATGAGATTTTTGCTAGTTTCCTGTACTCTATGGTCTATGTCATGAGACACGCTTTATTATTTAATGTTTATCACTCTAGATAAGCCGAGGCAATTTCGATGGGACGAACCGCGAGCCGGTCCCCATAGTGACCGTGGCTAAGGAGCTCACAATAGACTCGTTGGGAGCTTATATCTATTGGAACACTGGACACGCTGTCGAGGCAGCGCGGCTTAATGGCGAAAACAAGATGGTCTACTATCCTGCTCAGTTGTTTAGTGGGAAACAAGGTAAGCATGATTAAACGTTGATAAGTTCATGTCTTTTTACAAAATGTTTACTTTCTTTTTTATTTGATTTGTTTTATTCTTCTGAAAATTTCCTGAATTATCATTATCATCATCCCCTATTTTAGTTCACTGCTGTACTAAGATAGGACGATGCACGCCACTTACCGCAATCTTAGACTTTTCACTTCCAGGCACTGTCCACTGCCTTACACTGTGGGTAGGGGAAATTCGGCATGATAAATACGAATTTATCATGCCGTACCTACTCAGTAGTCCAAATTTCGAATGTTCTAATCAAGCTTTTCCTAGCAATGCCTAACAGAGCCTTATTTCGTGTAAATTAACTTTAGTTATAAAAATATTATCTAATTACGTTTTCAGTAATGGGTCTGACAACGGATTTGGAAAAGAAATGGCTTTACTGGCTGGTGAGAAGCTATGACGGATCTGAGCTGCATAAGGCGCCCACAGCAGATACCATAGCTCCTGGTGTCAATGAGGTATAATAACTTTCTACATGTGAATAATTTAGATAAAACATATGAGGAAGGTGACACAAGAGACAATAAAAAGTACCTAAGTTTGCCAGACCGGAAAGTTTTTTTTTCGGTCGAGCATGTCCCGATACTGTAGGTGTATTTGGTTTAGGAATACGAAGAGTTAGTAATCGTATATGAAACATTGTGCTCATTACTAAAGTACATCCACAATAGGGAATATGCATGTTGTTTTTTTGACACACAAAAAAGGTGTCTGGCAACAAAACAAATCATCGAAAGTAAAAATGTTAATAAATGTTATTTTAGTTTCATGTTAGACAGAGAGGGAGGGCACTATACTACGTTTATGACGTCAAAGATCGCGATTTCAAACAAATTCTATACTATGCACGTGTTTTGCTAGAAAGCGACAGATGACTCCCTCCCAAAAACTTGAACGCTTATATTTCAGATCTTTACCAGCTGATTACAATTATTTTTTCGACGTAAGCATCAGATTCAGTTAAACTCACCATTTATCCTATTGTTTTTAATAATTAAAAACACATGCATATGTCCCTATTTGGCTTTAAAATAATGCCAATTTTATTGTACTTGTAGTAAAACTATTACCACCTATTTCGCAGTTTGCCAAGCATTTATTTAGACAGCTTGAGTCGTGGGGATTATGGCAACACCTACCTTTAAGGGAGAGAGGCCTTCGTCAAGCAGTGGACGTCTTCCGGCTGTTGATGTTGTTGATGTTGAGTATCGTCCGGCCTTCCTTGTGCAGTGTTTGTTTGTATTACGCCTTCGCCTACACCTATACTCGATACGTATTTTTTTCTACTTGAGAAGTTACTCTTTCAGTCTTGGTCGTAAAAAGGTCAATTTGATTGTGTTTCGCACATTCGTAGTGATAAAACTTCCACATACTATGCACAAGGCATCATTACAATGAATTGTTGGAACAGGGGCCGTACCATGAATACTTATTCCGGGACCGAATACGCTCAGCTGCGCGACTGTGAATTTTATCGCCTCGCAATAAGGTTCGCGGTCGCGCAGACAACCTATTCGACAGCTGCGACAGCGACAGCGGCGGCAGCTGAACCTATTTGATCCCGCTATAAGCGGTTTACGGTACGGCCCTATATTTACAGTTTTATATCGTGCGGTTTGCTCCAGATATCCGGCACGCTAGTGCGTCAGCTCTCTGGCTCGGCGACGCTGGGTCCGCTGTGCTACTTCAGCGGGCGGCTGGTGTGGGTGGCAGACGCACGTCGCGCCGTAGTTTCGGACCTGGCGGGACGGTACACGGCAGACTTGCTGCCTGGCGTGCACGTTATTGCTGTTAGAGACCCAACGCTTCACGCTTACAGCGGTAAGTGTCACTGAGGAATTACTTCTTAGAATGTGTGTGTGTGTGTTCTTCATAACTGTTGTGAAGGCAATGGACTGCCCCAGTCGTCAATATTTGACATCTTGACATGCCGTAGCAGGGCCTGTAAGCCAAGAACGTCACTTCGTGACCCGCTTACAGAAGGGTCCACCACAAAATCAGCGCTGATTATCCATAGCAGTCAGCAATAATGCTGAGATGACCCATTCGACATAAGTTGTTTTTATATTACCTGCTGTAACTATAAATTACATTAGTCTACGGGATAGTTTTTTTTTTTCACGTTTTTAGGTCATTTCAACAGCAACGGACACCCGTTCCGTGTGCTCGCGCGTTGCCCTGACTAGTTAATAAGGTGCGTGTCAAAATGTTGCCTACAATTTTTTACAGTGAGACCAACAATTTATTCACTTTAGCCCCGCTACCTGGAGCAAAAGGAACAACTTGCTCCCCGCAGCGGCACGTAAAATCGTATACATACCACGGGAGCAAGTAAAGAAGCCTCAGCTCTCATGTTTGTCACCGTTTGTTTTTAGTTTCACAATGAGCTCATTTCTGCTTAGTATAAGGCAACGCCTATATAAAAATCGCTGTTCATATAATTATGTTATGTTGATTACCTAGCTTGCATAATTTGTATTGTAGAGTCGCTGATAGCCATCCCTGAGACGATAAACGCGTCGTCGATAGCGGTGGCGGGCGAGTGGGACCGGTTCAACGTGACGTGGGCCCCCGCGAGCCGAGTCAACGTCAACAACAGCCGCGTGCTCTACGACGTCAGTCTCGACTTCTCCGATCAGACCAAAATCGAGGTTTGAATAGTATTTTTTGTACTTGGGTGTTTTAAAGACGATAGACATATTTGGGGCTATGATGTTTATAGGCAAGTAAAGCTGATTGGATCGGCAAATCTGCTAGTTGGTCTGTCAGCTGCCTGATTTTACATGCTTTGATCACTAACCACGTCCTAAAAACTTCCCAAAAATATTTGTCGAAACTATGTTTGTTGTGTAGTTCGCGTATCACAAGCCAAATTGTAGCATCAAAGAGACTTCACCAATTTTTTGCGCACATATTTGATCTGTAAGAGTTACGACTTTTATGATGGGTAATATGTCTGCCATGAGAGCTGTAGGGCGTGGGTTCGATTCCCACCCTGGACCAAAATGTATGTGCTGTAAGTATTATAAGTAGGTATTTACGAAAAAAGTAAGTAAGTATTCTATGAGCTATCTGGTTCACATAGTACAAGCTTTGCTTGGTTTGGGGCTAGATGGCGCTGTGTGAAATGTAAAAAAAATAATTGCATGTGTTAATTTTGTTGTCCTTTAGAGAACTGTGGAAGTGCCGTGGGTGGAGGTGGGCGGTAGCGTGGCGCCGTACAGCGCGCTGGAGGTGACGGTGCGCGCGTCCACGGCGTGGGGCGGCGGCGGAGCGGCGCGCGCGCAGGCACACTCCCCGCCCGCGCCGCCTTCCGCGCCGCGCCGCCCGCGCCTCTACCTGCACCCCGCACTCAGGTAATGCCTGTGATGTCACTGTAGATATACCAGGTGACTTTTTTCCGTGAGGGTAAAGAAAAGGTGCTATAAGAACATGATGAAATATAAGCTAATAAAATTTTCGTTATAAATAATAAAAACTGACGTGGTTTTGACACATTTTAAAGGTCACCGGATGTGATCGAAACTATAGTCGGAGTATCCGATTTAATTAAACGTGAGTATTCCCGTATGAATAAAACAAAAATGTTATAAATAATAATTATTTATAATGAACATTTTCTTATAACCCGATAGTAGCAACCCTAGCAACCCCTCTAACCGACAGTAGGCATTGAATTCAGGCTCACGTCCGAGTCAAACTACCGCTTTAGTTTATATATCTAATGTGACTGCGGTGTGCTGGTCCGTGGCAACGAAGTGCACTCTTGCCGCATTGCGATAGTGAATGCCTGGTGATCGTAAGCGCGAGCTACAAAACTCACCTAATCGAACCGTACGTTACAGCGGCGGGCCACTGTCAGCGACATTCCGGTGGTCGACCCCCGCGCGGCCCAACGGCGTGGTGCGCGGCTACGAGGCGCAGTGCTGGGCCGCGGGGGTGCGGGGCACGGGGGGCGCGCGCCGCTCCGCCTGCGCGGACGCACGTCTCTCCCCAGCGCACACGCAGCTGCTGCTCAGGGACCTCACGCCGGGGTCCGTCTACTACTTTCAGGTGACCTATTTACTACGTAAAGTCGCAAAACGTTTGATGGATTAGGTTTTCCATTCCTTTTTCTGTCGTTTAAGTATTACGTAATTCTCGCAAACATTTCTGCTAGGGCCTTTGAGCTTTTTATGTAACCGAGTACAGCTTATATTGCGCAACGCAAAATAAATAAAACATATATTGGTATACATTTTACAAAGCGCCATCTAGCCCCAAACTAAGCAAAGCTTGTACTATGGGAACCTGATAACTGTTACGATACTTATATACTTTTCTTTTGTTAATAAATTTTTATGATACATACAAAACCCAGATACAGAAAAAAGACACCTTCGTGTTGACGATCAACTGTCACTCTCGTCCCAATATATCTGCAAGGTCATCTATTTTTTTATTTAGCCATGAGCACAGATGTACTTTGGACGTTACATAGTTGTCTATATTACATGTAGATAGAAAGGGGCTAATGAACACTACGTTATGTTAGTATTTATTCTGTGTTATTACACCGCAGCTGGCGCATCGGCCCAAAGTATCTTGGCTTCAGACACTAGATGTCGTTTTTTTTTCTTAGTTCTTGGCATCGCACGTTGTGCATTCTGCCAGTGTCAAGGTTATGAATGTTTCAAGTATTTATATTAAAATCAAGTCAAATATGTCATGATATCACAGTCAGTCACACGAAATTAGTCATAGTCGAGTCCAAATCATGCCCTAGTAAAATTGTGGCGACTTTACTATGAGCTTCTACGGAGTTTTGAAAACAACACAAAAAGACATGTTTCACCACATTATATCACTTGCCCACACTCGTGCATGTAATTCAACACTCAATGAATAAAACACCACCATTTTTAATCATTAATTCGCGAAAAAACACAAGTTTATGAAAATAATAAAATGCAACGACATGATTTTTCCGTGTTCCCTCCAAAACTCCTAGATGTCGTTATCGGTCATACTAGTAAGGTGCCAATGGCACCCATTTAAAATTCAGGAACAGAGTGTAGAAGATATTTAATCAAGTAATTTTACAACAAAATATAACATGAGATGCGGTGCGAGAAAAATATTCAAGAGAAGTGGTTTTTGAAAAGAAATAAAAGAACATCAAAAATATGTAAAACTAAAAACATCTCTAAAAAGTATTTATGTGGCGAATGAGGTCACCACACTAGTAAAGCTCGTTATCGGCTCGATGGATGCTTTTTCGATCTTCCTGTTTTTTCTGAACTTCGTAAGTAGTACCGTCCTATAATGAAACTAGTCATCATCCAGCTCAACGAAAGTGTTTCGAAAGAAATCACCAATAAAATTATAAGTTGGCAACACTTTAGTCCGTCACTTGAGGCAGCCATTTAAGTCTCGAAAGAATTAGGCTTGTGCTGTAGCGTTTAGATAAAAAATATCTAAATCTATATTAAATAGGGACAGTTTAATTTATTGTTTCTTTCTCTTGAGACAAAGATGAAAAGGTTGACGACACGACGTCCTTAGCATAAATCTCTTATCGCCTGGAAGATAAACTAATATCACTTAGCAAAACTGCATAAAGCAGTAAAACGTACGATATAAAGGCAAATAAACAATAATTATAATTAATTATTACTGCGGGCTATTGAGAGCGCAATAAATAATATTATACCTACGATGAATTGCGATACCTATTGATTTAATTTAAATATGTACTTGTTTCTAAGTTATTGTTGCGATGTAAAGGCTAATAAACGCAAAGCGACAAAGAACAACAACGCCTAATAATTTATTGTTAGTTAATGTGGTCGATTTTGAAGGTTTAAGTTGACAGAACTAAACTAACTAAAGTGTTGCTGTCCTTAGCTAACATGTTAACATGACACAATAGAATAAATATAGTTTAATAGATTTTTAGGATTTCATAAATAAATAAATAAAAGTGGAGATGTGTTTTTTAAATAGCTTTTTAATGGTTTAAATTTTCCCCAGTAATATTTCTGGAAATATCGCCTTTCCAACCGAAAGAGAATGCTTGGCCACTACTGCTTGGCAGTTGAGTAACTGGCAATGGTGTGGTACTTCCCCAGGCTGACTATCCTCTTAGGACCTCTTTTCCTTCGTTTACATTGTTAGATATTTCTGCCTGTGTACCTACTAAATAAAAATGTATATAGGTACGTATTTTCTCCAGGTCCGTGCATATACCGACGCTGGTTTCGGCCAGTATTCGGAAGTGGTAAACGCGTCTTCGGACGAAATCAACCCAATTCCGAAAATCATGGTGTCGTCCCAAGAATCCATCAAGATCCTTGACTTGGACACTGGGGAAGCGGAGACGATACCCAAAAGCACCGGGATCCCGATTGACTTCGCGATATCGATCGAGGAGAAGATAGTGTACTGGGCCAACAATATGCAGGAGATATTTTCTTCAAGGATCAATGGCAGCGGGCATCACAAGGTAACGTTTGTTTAACTTTAAATTCCATCTTGTATCTGAGTAAGCCAAGGAATACAACAAGAACCCAAACACCCAAAAAGAAATAAAATACTATATATGCCATGACGCTTCCAATATTTTTAATATATATATATATATATATTTTATATCATCATCATCATCATCATCAGCCCGGAGACGTCTACTGCTGAACGAATGCCTATTATTTTATATATATATATTTTTACCCACTATGGGAACTGGCTCACCAGTGAAGCTGCTAGAATATACCATGAGTTGCTTGACGGCAGATTTTCAACTTGAGTTTGGTAGCCAATCGGCCGAGTAAATAAGTAGAAACTAGAAAGCATAGCTTGGCATATAACTCCCGAATTGGGATCTTTTTTCTTTCCTGGCAATTCTGTGGGTAATCACGTCTACTGTGGGTGAATTCCTTCAATCGTCTTCCTCTGTCACACTATGGAGTTATCATTTAGAACATTTACGATAGTGACACATATGAATTTCTATTCTTTCTTGCCTAGCTATACCTGCTGTTGGTTGAACACCGTTATCCTTCTAGGACATCATTGTACTCATCATTATGAACAACTTTTACTATGGGGTCTACTCAGAAATCGCGACACTTTTACTTTTTGTATGGAACAGCTGTTTTTTTTCGTGCGGTTTCGGATTTGTGCCCATAGTCGTCGTCATAAGCCATATTTGTACGTATACAATATTTTTTACTTATAATATAATTTATAATACGATCTAATATAATATACTTATTAAACTCCATTATCAGGCTATAAAATTTTATAGTAAACATTTATATTGATGACTTCCAATAAAATTATCATACATGGAGGCGGATTAAATAATCATCATCATCATCAACAGCCGGAAGACGTCCACTGCTGGACGAAGGCCTCTCCCTTAACAGGGAGGGGTTGCCATGATCCCCACGCTTGGCAGGCGGCTTGGGGATCACAGAATGGTCAGCACCGTTAACCAAGAGGACGCTGCTGCCCGTCCTCTGATGGGTCTGGTTGCAAGACATACACAGGTCATAGTAAAAGTAGTTAATGATGATTAGAATGATATCTTAGAAGGATAACTGTGTTCAAACTATATTATCTTACGTGTAATTAGTTGTCTTCTTTGCAGCTTTTAACCACCAACGAGTCAGTGAGCAGTGTGTGCGCGGACTGGATCAGTCGTGCCCTGTACTTCACGCAGGCCGACACGAGCCAGCAGGAGTCGCACGTGATGTACCGCGCTGCGCTGACGTCGGGCGGCGGCAGGCCGCACGTCGCCCGCGTGTTCTCGCGCCCGCGACCCTTATACAGCCTACAAGTGGCGCCTTTACACCAGTGAGTTTTTTTTTATGCAGAGGAATGACGAGACGAGTGAGATGTTTGTCTGGTGGTAAGCATCACGCTTGCCCGTAACAGTGCCAAAATTGTGATCAATATACTGCAAAAAATGTTCATAGCTGGTTTGTTTGTATATAAATTCTGACGGTACACTAAAAGAAAATATGAACAAAAAGTTAAGGTGACACCATTAGAAGCGTGAAAACTTCGGGTGGAACAGACGCGCTATGGTGTTGGTGGCTTAATAAAAATAGATTAGCAATTTAAAACTCCCAAATCCACTCTTTTACTTGCCCTTTTACTACTTTCTTACTACTTCCTACTTACTACTATCTTACTACTTACTCTTACACTTACTTCCACCGCCTGCCATTCAAAATAAAATTTCCTTACTTAATTGAAAAGTTACTTTTTATAACATGTCAGAAAGATCAATTTTGTAGCAAAGTTTAAAATTTCTAAATTAAGTGACAATTTAAGAGCCGTATTAAAGTACTTAGTACAAACCTGAAAGTTTGTATATTAAAGTATATTTCTGTTTTATTGTGCCTCTGTTTTTCTTCTGTTAGCCTTTAAAAACAAGATATCTAAGGGCCGCGACCGTTTTCAAAATAATATGTGACTTTATTTTTGCAGATCTTTGTTCTGGTACGAAGAAAGCGTCCACCCAGGATTGGGCACGCTAATGATTTCTCACATAAATGGTACAAACATCAGACCGTTTTTCAACAGCACTGAAAATATAGACCCTTACGACTGTAACTGCCCAGAAAACCCTCAAGTTGCGAAGAGTTTCGTAGTCGACATGACCAAAGGAGACAACTACGAAGTTTACTGGATAGATCCGTGGACACATCGCATCATGGCAGCCGACATGCAAGGCTGTGAATGCCGAACAGTATTCGACGCGACTGAGAAAAAAAGATACGGCTTCACGCCGATGTCAATCACCGTCGACAGCAAATACGTTTACTGGTACAACTCGACCGAAAGGGAAATATACTACACGAACAAATACAAAAACGCTAAAGTGGAACGCGCTAAAATAACGTACGGGTACAAAATAATGGCGCTCGATCCGACCAATCAGAAATATCCGCCGAGACAATGCTTGTTCCCCAAAGTTCAAAGATTGCAGCCACATATTGTATCCAACTCCGCGAGTAGTATAACGTTACAAATGCCTCCGATAGAGAAGCCGAACATATCGATATGTCGCGATCTCAAATACGAGATGTGTTTGCCTGAATACACTATTTTCTATCGCGATGAAACGAATAGCGAAACTTCTACGTGTCACAAGGAATCGTGTCCTTTTCTGATGAGTTCTAGCTCGGAAGTGGTGCTAACAGATCTAAAACCTTTCACGAACTACGTGGTGACGGTGGAAGCGACGAATTATTACGCTAAACTGCACGAAATTAAGCCCATCGTGGGGTCGCCGCTGGTTCTACAGACTGCTGCAGAAGGTAAATAAAATTGTGCTATCTATTAGAGGTACGTCAAATACTTCATTCATACCCACAGATCATATAGCCTGTTGATGGCTTATGAACATAATTTCTCCTACAAATATAACTCACCGTTGCGGGCAGGGGACGAGGTAACGTTCTATGCTTGCGATTGGCCAATCACTGGGATGACGCAATCTGAGTTATGAAATATAATGAGATTAGAGAGAACTACTAATTTTCGTGTGAGGGGAAGTCGGACGATCAGTCAACAGGATTTATAGTCTTTGTTCAAACCCCAATGATCGGCGACTCCGCTTTGCCATGGATCTAACTTCACATTTCACTGGTTACTTTTAGTTTGAATTTCAAATCCTTTTCGCCGTTAGGTTTGAATGCTTCCTATGCTAAAGTCGGTCGCGTAGGTAGTGATCGATAACGTGAGGTAAATGCCGTATTTCCCGAAGTACAGGTGGTTTTGGCCTACAGGCGCCTCGCAAACATAATGAAGAGTAAAGGCGGTGTCGGGCGGAGGCGTGCCTCATCTAGCTTTTCTATACGATCGACTTGGTCAGCGCATATTGTCAAAGTCGCGACGCAGTCGAGGCAACATCGGGGCGGGGTCGCGGGGTCGCTGTGTGTGTGTGATTAATCTATCTATCTATCTATCTATCTGTGCGCCGCCGTTGATCTTGATTATTCTTTTTTGTTTGGTAGATCTTTCTTCAGAGTTGGTTCCATATACATTTTATCGAAATCGGTTCAGTAGTTTGATTTTTAAAATCAAAATAACTGGAAAAACGAAGATGTAATCCAGGGCCCTGTTTTATAAAGTACAAGTCTTGTACTTGTACTGAGAAACTGGCAGCACCGTAAAAAAATATTGAGTACGACGTTTTCTAAAGCTACAAGACAACCAGTGTACAAACTACAAGTACAAGCACTTGTATATAAGTTAAAGACAAACCATCTACCTGTAACTGGTAACTTGTAGTTACTGGTACAAGAAGCTAGTACAATTGAAAGCTTGTACTTGTAGCTTTATAAAACAGAGCTCTGGTAATAGTCGAAATTTAAGTCAGTTGTTTTTTTTTATAATTGTGTCATACTGCGACTGCTCCTCGGCTTTGGCAGTGTACTATGCTAGGTGATTTACCCGGCTCCAGTTTAGCTTGGCGGCTGTGCATAAGAGGGTAAATATAAACAAATACCATTGCAGCGCCAAAAGCCCCCGAGAACGTGTCGGTGGTGACGCTGAGCCCGGAGCTGGCGCGCGTGGAGTGGCTGCCCGTGCCGGGGCTCACGTACGAGGTGCACTGGCAGACGGACCACCCCAACAAGTACACAGGTACCGTGGACACTGACGGGTTTTGGACACATTTTCAATATTCGTAATAGGGTAGATGACTGATGTTTATATAGTTGAAACCAATAGCTTTGATGAAGAATTTAAGTATGTTTATTGAAAAAATAATTTGAATCGGTTATTATTAATGTTGTTATCTGATATAATAAGCGTTTAAAAGTTTTTGGTAGAGACAACTCTGTCCCTTTCCCACAAAACAAAAAATGACGTCACGCCTTACTTGTCAGAATAGAATTTATATGGCGTACAGAGAAGTGACGTCCCGATTTGCTGTTTCTCCTCTGTGTATAGCATGATATTAAAATGCTTATAAATTGCTTATTTTTGATCAGATTTTCATTTTCTTTTCATATTTATTGGCCACATTTTAATAGGACAATAAAAAAACAGTCATCTAGCCTATTATCCTAGTGGTATACAACTATGGAAATAAATAACCGTTTTACACGCAGGCTTATTTAAAACTTTAGACCGTGGGATTGAAGTGACGATTTTACATGTAGTAACTATTCATTTATACATTTTACTAGATGCGCCCCGCGGTTTCACCCGCGTGATTATGTAAAACGGTGACGATTATGACGATAAATAGTTGCCTATATGTTATTCCGGGAATTAAGCTATCTTCATTCCGAGTTTTATCCAAATCCGTTCAGTCATTTTGGCGTGAAGAGATAAAAAATATAAACAAACACACAAGCATACCAAAAAACTTTCACATTTATAATATTAGTTTGAATGCTAAGTTTCATGCAGGCACTCAAGCTACTGACGAGCGTTACGTTATTTTGTAAATAGTTAAAAGTTTATTCGATCGAAGGGCATAAGGTTACTTACATATTTGCAGAGCAACACTCGCGGGAAGTACAGTTGAAGGAAGGCGGGCGTGCGGAGCTGAACACGACGGCGAACACGACGTACCGCGTGTGGGTGCGCGCGCGCACGCCGCACTCCGCCGTGCCGGCCGACTCGCCGCCGCTGCGCGTCACCACGCACGCGCAGCCCGCGCGCGTGGCGCTGTGGGCCGCGCTCCCCACCGAGCTGCGCGTCCTCTGGCCGCCGCCGCGCCTCTACCAGCTACACATGTCAGTATCATATAATCACTCACTCATCATCCCGAACACGTCCACTGCTGGACGAAAGCCTCCCCCTTAATATGGCAACCCCTCGCGGGTTCCCATAATCCCCACACTTGGCTGGCGGCTTGGGGATCGCAGAATTCTCACCACCGTTAACCAAGAGAACGCTGCTGCCCGTCCTCCGGTGGTTCTGGATGCAGTTTTAGGACATACCCAGGTCCACTATAATGTAATCAGCTTTTTAATACTCCACTGCTGGACATAGGCCTATCCTCGAAGGGCGATTGGAGACACGCTGACCCGCTGACTCAGTTGCGTTGCAGTTGCAACTGGGTTAGATCCATTGTATTTCTTTACAGATAACCTAGTGGAAAATCCGTACACTCCTAGCTAACTTGGTACTGGTCCGGTATTTGAACCCATGACCTCACGATTCCGACTCAAGCTGTCTCTCATTCGGCTACCACGGCTCTTTTTACAGTAATTGTTTAGGCGTCGGCAGGGCCTGGCCGTGGCTGGCGCATTGAGGCGTAATTCCCTACCTTAAAAGATACCATCAGCTAATAATAAGCAAAGTACTGTGAAGCGCCCTACCTGTAACAACAGCTGCCCTACCTTAGATTCAGGTCTAGGTACGGCCCTGGGCGTCGGTGACGTGAACATCTAAGCTACGGGAAAGAAATACCGTTTACTGATTGTCTCGTACCACAGGTTCAAAGTGGAATACGCCGAAGCATCAGCGCCTCTAGGCGCGTGGCGCGAGTGCGTGGCCGTGTCGCGTAACGAGTGGGCGGCGCGCGAGCTGCGTCCCAAGTCTCGCTACCGGTTCCGGCTGCGGCTGCAGTACCGCGCCAACGCGCCGCTCTACCTCTGGCCGGACGACGACCGGTTCACATTCGAAACGCTCGGTACGTTGTTTATTCACGAGGGGTTTTTTTCTTTTAAGAGAAAATACTTTTTAACCTGTCACTTCTCCATAGAAACGGGGAAGTAATTAGATATAAAATCTCTTCATGCCCATTAATTTTTCTGGTAACATTTCCCTTCAAATTGAGACACAGTAATGCTTCTAAACTACAGCTTGACGGTTGAAAAACTGACAAAAACGATTGGGCGACCCGGTCATAGAAAAATATATGTAAATGTAATAGTGCAGGAAGACTTACTCCCATAAAAAAAACCTCGTAGTGCCAGCCACTGGGCGCAAAATTGTACTTTTGAACTCGTACTTGAACTGTGCACAGTGCACCAGTCTTGCATCCATGCTTGGCGCTTACTATGGCAGAGGAGAACCTGGGGAGCTTTTTAATTTTTCTCAGCTTCTTTTTAAAATGTCCGTGTAGGCACGGTGCCGGGTCCGCCTGGCAACGCTTACGTGGAGCCGATGGCGGAGAACAGCATCGTGCGCGTGCGCTGGACGGAGGCCGAGCCGCACGGGGCGCCCGTCACGGCCTACCGCGTCTGGGGGCGCCCTGCGCACAGGTACATTTACTTCTGAAATTCTGACTGGGGCTGATAACTCATAGAGAAGAGATAACTGTTGCAATGATGTCCCACGCGGGGTGTATTGTGTAAGCACTCCCTTATTCTTTCACTTTGGGCTGAGAAATGTGGGGAGGGAAGTCCGAAAGGGATTTGTGCTGAAAGAGGTTGAGACATAGAATAAAGTGTGGAGGGGGCACCATACTTTATTTTTATGACGTTAACTTTCGCCGAATTGCCTTTTGTATCCATAGCCATACTTAAAAATAATTTACTCTAAAAAAAATTGCTTCTATTGTAGCTTCCAGTTCTTCCTTCTTATAACGTGAAGTCTATTTGAGTCCATTTGACTTCACGCTGAAAACTTTTTACACCATTATAGTTTTCAGATATGGCTACGCCACTAGCTAATAAAGTAAGTAAGTTCGTATAGGCTGAGTGGCCAGCCCTAGTGTCAGAGTTAATGTGCCGCCCGAAGGCCTCTGACATGGCTGACGGTTGTTGTTATAGAAACTAGAACAAACAACCGGGACCAACAATTTAACGTGTCATCCGACCCACGGTAACGCTCAGAAATAAATACCACTCACGGTCACCCGTCCGAAGACTGACCGGACCGTCCTTTGCTTAACATCGGTGATCGTTTAGAATCACCTAGACAAGCTACACCACGAGCGCTACAAGCTAATCAGACTATAATATATAACATGCAACAAAAAGGTTCAACAATACTGAAGGGTATGTATGTACTCATCATTATGAACAACTTTTACTATGGAGCCAAACCTGAAATCGCAAAAAAGAAAACAGCTGTTCTATACAAAAAGTTCATAGACTTTAGACGAAATGTATGAAACAGCAGATTTTTATGCGATTTCATGGTTGGCCCTATAGTAAAAGTTGTACATAATGATGAGTACATACATACCCTTCAGTATTGTTGAACCTTTTTGCTACATATTGTTTAGTCCGCTGTTGGACTTGGGTCTTTAAGGAAGGCCACTTTAATACTAGTAAATAAACGAAATGCAACAAACCCCAAATCGATTTACTTGACAGAGGGACGCATCTAACCAACGTAACACAGAACATAAGCGAGCTGTTACCTTCGGATCTGCCAGCAGACGTCGACACCGATATCAAGAAACGAATTGTCAATGAAGGCCTTCTACTACTGCACAACGGAACTGGTAACTATAAAACGCTCAGTGTTTAGGAGAAGAAAAAATTACTGTACAATCGGCGTGGAAAAAAGAACTCTTCTTGGTTAACCGTACTTTCAAGACTGAACCTTATTTACGTCGTCAAAATTCGGCACCAAATGTGCAATTTTAAACCTTTTCTACACCAGGATAGGTTGGACTTCGCCGCGCCGATGCGCTCGCACTTTGGTTGGTGCTGCGTTGTGTGAGGGTTGGTCGCACAAAAAAGCCGCTGATTTTATTTTTTATTTCTGCGACCTTAATGAATTATGTTTATTACTAACTGAATACTTTAGTTGATGATACATGAGGAGCCACACACACATATAAACTTTGCTCTATATCACTGTGACTCTTAACTATTTCTATTCGAAACACTATATAACTCCATAGCCTTTCGACAATCCCTATGCTTTTTTCCGTTGTTCTGTTGCTGCCTGAAAGAGAAAAAAAACAGTTTTTTATGCAATGACGAGACTAGCTAGAAGTAAGCGCCTGGAGCACGCCAGCCCATAACAGTAGCGGTGCCAGAACTGTGAACTTGCGAACAAACTCCTGCGCCGCATTGCACTGCGTTCGTCAGCCTTAGATTAGATGGCAAATCTCTTCATGCCCAGTAATCTCTATGGTAACATTGACGTTCAAACTGAAACACAGCGATGTTTGCACACTATACAGCTTGGCGGCTGAATAACTGGCAAAACTGTGGTACTTCCCCAGGCCACTACTCTGCAAATGACTGACGTCCCATTAAACAATTAAACATTGCATTACCATTTGCACTTGCTTTCAGAACCGTATTGGCTGATCCGCGCCGAGGACTTGCCGAGCGGGTACTCGGTACAAATGCAGGGGCGTAACAGTTACGGGTGGGGCCCGCTGTCGGACCTCGCGGAACTGCGCCCCCCCGCGCCTCCCTCCGCGGGCCGCTCGCCCCCCGCCGTCCTTGCGCTGGCGCTGGCGGCCATGCTGGTGCTACTACTGGCCGCTGCCGCCGCTGTCTTTTATGGTACGCTATTCATTGGTCATCTCTTTAGCTTCAGCTTTGCTTAGTTAGAGGCTAGATTGCGCTAATATGCGATAGTTTCAGGCGTTACTTTGTAGTAACTCATTTTGACCCAAATTGCGCTGCCCTAGTGGGTGTTTCCCGATAATTATATTCTGGGTGTCTTCAAGTCGCGAGAGAATCGGTTTCTTCTAGGCAAGCGTGCTCTATTGTTGACTGTATCATCAGACGAGATGGCAGTCAAACGCATGACTATACATGAACATTAAAAAAAAAACAGTTCTATTATTATTTACGGGACATCACGGTAAATACCCCGTAATTAATAATAGAACTGTACTGAACAACCGTGATAGCTTAAAACAGTGTTTTACCATATATCTTTACTCTAGTGTATTTCCGCTATAATATCTTTTCGAGTACTAATAAGATCAAGGGACAAGCTACCAATTAAGAGCGATTAGAAGCGTTTAAAATTAAAACTCTAATATATTAACGGCATATAATAATATCTTTGTTTTATCCCTGTAGCATACAACAACCGCACCAAAAAGAAGACGTCGGTTGAGAACCAGATGTCGACGAACCCGCTGAGAAGACCCGATACCGAGCTGCAGATTCTGAGAACCCTCCCACTCCACACCAACGTTCTTTACGATCGGGTAAAAAAAACATACCTACCTACTAATATTCAATTTCACCTTCAAATGGGACCTGGGTATGTTTAAACTGCATCCAGAAGCACCGGAGGACGGGCAGCGTCCTCTCGGTTAAACAGTGCTGAGCATTCTGCGATTTTCTTCATTAAGGGGGAGGCCTTCGTCCAACAGTTGACGTCTTCTGACTGATGATGATACAATTTCAAGTATTTTAGCCCGATTTAAGGCCCTTTATTGAAATAGTTTTGTGGCCGTGTAGTTCAATATTATCTATATTTATGGCAATCTAGTTCAAGTCGTGCTCCAAATTTTCTCAGATCATACTTTAAAGTAAGGGAACCAAAAAAACCTTGGAGGATCTAGCTCTCTCAAAAAACACCCTCAATTCTTTATTATTAAAAAAAACTTGCGTAGGGGAAGTTTATTTTATACTAAATAATTGAGGGTGGCATTTACTTACATTTATTATCATTAATATATTGTAGATAGTTTTTTTTTAAAGAAAATATAAAATGTACCTACAAATAATGTTGGCATATATTTTGTTTTTGAACTCCATTTTGACGTTATTTATATTGTCTTTAGGGCCACTGTCTATCGGATGCGGAAATAAACAGCCTGCCTCGCATCCCGCGGGATAAGATCACACTCAACAAGTTCCTGGGCTCCGGCGCCTTCGGGGAGGTGTACGAGGGCGTCGCGAAACAGATAAATGGCAACACCGCTGATACTAAAGTTGCTGTCAAGGTAATTTTTTACTTGTTTTGTTCTATTCAATCAAGTACTTATACCTGCAGTACTACCTTTTTTAGACCTAGGTATATCCTAAAACTGCATCCAGAACCACCGGAGAGCGGGCAGCAGCCTCGGTTAACGGTGGTGAGCATTCTGCGGTCCCCAAGCCGCCTGCCAAGCGTGGGGTTATGGGAACCCCTCCCTATTGAGGGGGAGGCCATCGTCCAGCAGTGGAAACTCGTCTGGCTGTTGATGATACTACTTTTTTTACGTGCCTTTTTTTTTAAAATCTATTCGAAAGATGCTTAAAGATTTACTCATAACAGATGCTATTACAGCCAAAACGAATATTTTAAATAATTTAATTGTTATTATAGAACAAATCGGCCCATTCAGCTATTGCCCAGCGCTTGCTCTAGCCCAGTACCGCTTGTCTAGGTGATTCTAATCGATCACCGATGTTAAGCAACGAACGGTCCGGTCAGTCTTCGGATGGGTGACCGTGAGTGGCATTAATTTCTGAGCGCCACCGTGTGGGTCGGATGACACGTTAAATTGTTGGTCCCGGTTGTTTGTTCTAGTTTCTATATCAACAACCGTCAGCCATGTCAGAGGCCTTCGGGCGGCACACTAACTCTGACACCTAGGGCTCGAACTTACTTTTTAGCTCTTGCCATATTGCCATTCCCTAACAGATACCTAATGAATCCTTTTTAAACGTGTTTTATTTTTAATTATATTTATTGACAGACGCTTCGAAAAGGTGCGACCGATCAAGAAAAAGGCGAGTTCCTGAAGGAAGCCGCACTCATGGCGAACTTCAAGCACGAGCACATCCTGCGGCTGCTCGGCGTGTGTCTCGACAACGACCCGCACTACATCATCATGGAGCTCATGGAGGGAGGCGACCTACTCAGCTACCTGCGGGCCAAGCGCGCGTCTCTGGTAAGCCCTTCAAGCTTTGGTGATTTCAATCTTTATTTCCGCCCTATAATAATATTGCGTACAATATAATAATCCCACCCCATCAGCCAGAAAACGTCCACTGCTGGACGAAGGCCTCCCCCTTAATAGGAAGGTGTTGCCATAATCCCCACGCTTGGCAGGCGGCTTGGGGATCGCAGAATGTTTACCACCGTTAACAGAGAGGACGCTGCTGCCCGTCCTCCGGCGGTTCTGGTTGCAGTTTTCAGGTCGGTTGAAAAATAATAATAATAACGTTTATTTGAATAGTAAACTAGGTTGGAGTAAGTACAAGTGGTTATTAAAAGTGACAATTAAAAAAATATAAGTTTTTAATGGGTAGTCCTGTGCTGTAAGATTCAGTGCCTTCCTTGAACATAATATTATTAATTATTTATCTTAAAAATATAAAAACCGACAGTAATAAGAGACAAAGAAGGAAAAAGAAAAAAAAACAGCATTACAAAATATTTTTTTGATCAATTTTGATGAGGTCTGAATAGGGACATTAAAAAGAAAAATAAAATAATATTAATATTTAACTACTTTTCTAAAACAAGTGGTTTTAGTTTTAAATATTATAAATGCTAAAGTTTGTCGGTAAGTGAGTGTGTTTGTTTGTTACCTCTTGATTAACACCAAAACGGCTGAACGGATTTGGATGAAACTCTGAATGGAGAAAGCAACCAATTACGCTGGACTTCATATTGTCGATAGCAAATTAAAGCCATTTGATTTTCGCCATTTTGGCACGGATAGCCAACGAATAGCAGTGTGAGCGTCCTTGGAACTAATATTTCGTAATACTATTATTGACACAAATGTCAATTTTAGTACCGGAGATGCTCGAAAGGGCGCTTCAAATCGGCACCAAAAAAAACTGTCATTTCCTAGACAATATTTAATCCAGCGTACCTGTAATAGAGGTCAGTGGTTTTAGTGTTTTATGCATAAGAAGGTAAAATAGTAATAGAAACACCGGTGTTTCCAGTACACCCGCGAGTCCCTGACGCTGCTGGACCTGCTGAACATGTGCGTGGACGTGACGAAGGGCTGCCGCTACCTGGAGGAGATGCACTTCGTGCACCGCGACCTGGCGTGCCGGAACTGCCTCGTGGCGCACCGCGCGCACGGCCGCCGGGTCAAGATCGGGGACTTCGGCCTCGCCAGGGACATCTACAACAACGACTACTACAGGAAGGAAGGGGAAGGTAACACACAATTTAAAAAAAAAACAAGAGAAACCAGAGAAATTACTGGATATGAAGAGATTTAACATCTGATATCACAGGCGCAGTACAGTGCGGCGCAACATTGTATTCGCAAGTTCACAATTCTGGCACTGCTACTGTTAGTGGCAAGCGTGACGCTTAACACCAGGTGAATGTTTTGCTCGTCTCGTCACTTCAAAGTATAAAAGAAATAACAAGCTATTTATTTATTTACATATGAATACATTCAGGTAAAAAATACTATCAGCCATAATATACCTCTCAGGATATACCTGACTAAAAATACCTCTCAGGACGGCGGTCGAAGAACACGTTACGTTTACGTTTTACATTAGGGCAAACTTTGAAATCT
The DNA here is from genome assembly GCA_905404285.2 of Erannis defoliaria. Classification (NCBI taxonomy): domain Eukaryota; kingdom Metazoa; phylum Arthropoda; class Insecta; order Lepidoptera; family Geometridae; genus Erannis; species Erannis defoliaria. Next base: position 8,144,599 of record FR990078.1, read on the forward strand.
CGTTTAAAAGTCAGCTGTTCCATTACTTTTTTTCCCGCGCTTTCAAGGGTGGTTCTATAGTAAAAGTTGTTCGCAATCATGATGTACCTAATATACTACACTAGATACATAAATGGGCACGTTTGAACGAGGGGCTATAATTTGACATAATCTTTAAGATTTAATATAAAATGAAAATGACTTAATTACTTGATACAATAAATATTATCGTACCATAAAAAGAAAAACTAGGTTCTACCTACGTACTTAGTACCTACGGTTCTTCTTAAACCCGTATAAAAGGTAACCAAAGGATTATTTTCACTACTAAACCACGTGCAGACGGCAAATGTTCTAAATCATAAGACCATTATGTTGCAGTATGTAAGACAACTTCTGTTTTGCAGGGATGTTGCCGGTGCGATGGATGGCAGTGGAATGCCTCGTCGACGGTATATTCACCTGCCAATCAGACGTGTGGGCGTGGGGCGTTCTTTGTTGGGAGGTAAGTTGAACTATATTATGCTTTTATCCAGGGACCGCGGAAGTACTCCATGACGGGGGGGGGGGCAAACTTCATCGTTCACCCCCTTCCTTTCACTGGTTCCGGCTTCCTCCGCTCAATTTACTGCAGTTATAAGACGATACAGATATGACTAGGTCAATAAAATTATCAGTTAAATTATAAAAATATTTTATCAATACCTTATATTGCAAATATTCACTGGACGGTTCCAAAGACATTGCGCCTCTCAGCTGTCTTTGAAGCGAATTCCCTAAGAATTTCATTTAAATCCAAACCAAAAGTTTCTATCCTATGCACGTGCAATATTGCTAGATAGGTTAGTCTTCTCTGCTTCATTGGTAGTCGGAGGAATGTTCCGATGCGTCGGAGGGCACTCAGTGATCTTTCACACGACGTAGACGTAGCTGGTACGGTGAGGAGCAAGACAACTAACCTTTCTACTTGATCGATCATTGCTCTTGATACTTTGGGTAGATCGGCCAGTTCTCTTGCGTAGTCTCGGACAGTCTTTACTTCAGGTATTGCTTTCCTAGCTATCATAATTTGCATTGCTAGTGAGTCAATATCAAAATCGGTTGCATGAACCCTTAATTCGGCCTGGATATCGCCTGCTAATAATTAACTATTGAGGAGAAGAGATTCGAGCTGGGCGAGGCGAATCATCCCAGGCTGCTCAAACCTCCTTCCTAACTCGTTTTTGCACCAATCTAAAACTGAAACATTTCTGCCGAAAACTGTCCCTAGGCGACAACTGCACTACTGGAGCTCTGCCACTGAGGCGTTTTGGAGGGGCTCGGGCACGGGGCATAGTAGGCATAGTGAGTTTCATATTCTGATCGGTATTTGTCTTTTCCGTAGCTGCCCATATAAGATCGAAATCTTGTTCAATCTTGTTCTTGTTTTCTTGTTTCGCCCCAGTAGCAGTATAATCAACACTCTGCAGGGCCTTAGCTAGATGCTCCGCTGGCTCACAAATGGCAAGGGAAATATTTAGTGCAAGCAGGGTGGAAAATTCGCCCATTTTTCCGTAATAACCGCGAAGTGTTGCTCTGCGTTCATCAGTAATATTAGAAGACTTGTCATCGTCTAGCAGTACTCTAACCCTTACATGCATGATTTATTATATATTTTTTGAAAAAATGCTATTAGTTGTATTATTTCGTAAGGAAAATGGGAAAAATAATTTAAAAAATCGTAATCATGGTTATTGGTACATTTATTTAAAAATAATAGTATGTTGCCATTTGGCAACAATATGCAGTAAATGTTCTAAAAATATTGTGAAAATCTACAAAGCAGTTTCTGTTGTAGGTCTGTATGGCCTAGGGCTACATTGCATTTTGAACATTCCGTACGTGAGTAGCCTTTGCAGCCTGGCATCTTACACCTGTTTTCGTTACACATCTTTTTACGTGGTGATCCACTCCATCTCGTCTAACATTTGTAGACAGAACAGCCTTCATCGGACCGCGACTTTTTTTTGCTTGTTCTTTGTCGATGTTATTGTTGGAGGGTCAACCTCTTTTGTTTTCTGTAGTTTTTTTATAATCACATAATGTTTCAGCCAGCTCCTTGGAGGATTTAGCACCTCTATCAGCTCAGACCTATAGTCATCCAAAGTGAGGACTTTGTTGTTCCCTCATTGGATATTTGTTTTTTTAACAGGAGTTGATAACTACCATATCAATCATGTGGTAAAATAAAAGAATATACCATTTCCTATATTTTATCCATATCCTATCCACATTATCAGCCCGGAGACTTCCACTGCTGAATGAAGGCATTCTCCTTAGACAGCCACACTGTACGACAACCTGCCATTTGCATTCACCTGTTGCCCGGCGCCACCACCGCGCCGCCGCCGCCGCACACGGTTAAATGTTATATCTCACTCTTTTCTCTCCATTATGCGCGCCGGCCAAGGAACTTATTTTTTTAATTTCATTTGGATGAAATGAGTTACCAGTATAAATTGCCTTCACATCACTTCTATATTTCAATGTTTTTTTATCAGAATGTAGGAGACACCTTTTTGTATAATTTAGCAATGATTAGTAATTTAGTGAGAAATTAAAGCTAATTCATTTAGTTGGTTTAGATAAACGATCCTAGTGGCTTTTTAGTTAAATTACGTAATTCGCAATGATCATTTTGTTTCTAACTTTAATTATATGTTAGTAACTGTATGAAAGGGACAAGGCGGCTGAAAAGACAGTCTCTCGCGACCGTTTCACCATAAACCTAAATTGAATTAAAAAAGAAAGTTACTTTGTTTGGACAAGGTTCAAAATCCTTTTTACATTAAACGTCGAGACAACTTTCCTGGTACGTAGTATAATATAAGTTATTGGCGCCGCCACTGTCTTGATTGCCTCAGCTCCTATGCCTTATAAAACATATTAGGTATTATGCTCTGCTCTCTCCGACAATTTTCTTACGTACAAGCGCTTTTTCATTTAAGAATAAACAAAGCTCTGTGAAGGATAGCACAGAGAAACCTTTTTATCTGGTAGTAAAATCGGGGGGGGGCGCCCCCGCCACGCCGTTTGGTGTGGACTTGCCGCGAGCGATCCGTTGGTTATCGTTTTTTGGATTAAGTACAAACGTGCCTCAGCCTCTTGGCGCCCGTGGCGTGGACGGTTGCGGCCACTGAAGAGAGAAGTGAAGAGAACGGAAATGTGACGGGCCGCGCTAGCTGGCATTAAGTGCAAATGCGCCTAATGACAATTCTACCAATATACATGTTTTGCAAAAAGACAACCAAACCACATTGCATCGTGATTAGATCAATTTTAATCTGTTGCAAAAATGGCGTTTCAAGCGTTTTACTTTAAATGGGCGACCAATGATTGGTATTTTTCGTCGTAGTTTCTATACAATTATGTGTGAAACTGGCGGCACCGTTTTTCCATACAATTGCTTTACAACATTGTTTTGTCAGCCGTTCTACCTAAGAAGTAGGGCTTTCGCTTTTCTGTGGTTGCGGCGGACCAACTCAAATAATTAATATGGTTATCTCCCTTCCGATCGGCACTCCGATTGGTATTAGGAGAGAGATTATTCATCCAATCCTCTGATTCAATATATTTTGTAGGAGTTTTTTAAGTAGAAGATAGCGGAAGTCTTGATCTGATTGAATAACATTAGGAAACAAACATTACAGGATCTCCGATCACGGAGCAAATAATATAGTCACTACTACATAAAGAAAGTTTATATAATCTTGTTTGCGGTCACTGCCGCCATTTGTCTTTGGTGGCGCTAGTGTTGTCAATGTATTTATTACAAGCCTCTTCGTTATTTGGTACATGACGCAATCTCTTTTAAAACTGTACCTATACTTGGAAACCAGAAGGGTTTCACACATCATTATCTGCCAGAAAATGTCCACTGCTGGACCCTTTTCTCTACGCTTGGGGATCGTACAATGCTCACCACCGATAACTGAGAGGATGCTGCTGCCCGTCCTCCGGTGTTTCTGGATGCAGTTCCCTCCCTCTCGTTTAGCTCTAAGCTAATCAGAACTTAACGATACGAGGATTGGATCCTAGTTCTAAGCTTTTTTCATTGTCAGGTGCTGTCTCTGGGCCAACAGCCGTACCCGGCGCAAACTAACCGCCAAGTGTTGACGTACGTGCGGTCAGGAGGGAAGCCGGATAGACCTCCCAATTGTCCTTCAGTCTTGTAAGTTGAAAATAATTCAAAAAATAACTTTTTTTTTTATGCAATGGAGTAACGAGACAAGCTAGACGTTCGCCTGATGGTAAGCATCGCCAGCCTATAACAGTAGCAGTGCCGCAGATTTGTGAACATGCGAACAAAATCCTGTGGCGCACTGCACTGCGCTCGTCAACTTGGGATTTTAGGTGCACAATAATTTCTCTAGTAGCATTGCCTTTCAAACCAAAACACAGTAATGCTTGCACACTACTGCTTGGCGCTTGAATAACAGTCAAAAGTGTGGTACTTCCCCAGGCGGACTCTACAATAGATTACCTAGATTTGATTTCTGGATGAATATTGAAATATTAGGCTTAGAACCCGAGTCGGTCCAGGCAAAGTGAAGCAATTTCAAGTAGGCCTTAAAAGGCTTAGTACGGTTCTCGACCTGTTTTTCTCACGATGTCAACTGTCTGTGTACTTTTTTTACACTCTTCTGTTTAGTTTCTCCGTCTATTTATTTCTATCATTTTTCGTATGCTTGTGTGCACGTCAAAGCAAGTTATTACGTAATATTCAAGCACACATTGATTGTTTTTCGACTTCACCAGTGAACAAAGTTTGAATGAAACTATCCCATCCTGTGTTATTAATTTATTATTACTCTATGTTTGTGAATTTATATTATAGTTACGAGCTCCTGCAAAAGTGCTGGAGTTACAAGGCGGAGGAGCGGCCCTCGTTCCGGCAGTGCCTGGAGGTGGTGACGTCACTGCGCGACAAGACCTCTCCCAACATCACGCTCACCGCCACGCCTGCGCCTGCGCCGCACTACCTCACGCTGCTCGGAGACGGTAACTTACCACGACACATAATGAAACAAGAAATCATTTTTTGTATCACATCACCAAGGGCGAATCCAGCTTTTAATTCAGGGAGGCTAATCATAATTATAGTTGAGTCGAAGTCTAGTTAGGACAGGCTCCAATTCGTTTACAACTAGAAAAGATATCAGTAGACGACCACGCCCAGGGGAGGGTCATATGACCCCTCTGGATACGCCCTTGATACCTACCTGTAATGAAATCAGTGATTAAATACCCAACCAGGAGCTAAATTCTCCAAGATTGAAATAGATGCCACGCCCGTAACAGAGTAACCAAAATTTTACAAGGGCTATAAATTATTCTATTCTCTATTTTTATTTGTTGCTAAGACCACGCAAACTGCATCACTAAAACTTATTCTACAACCGCCTGTATGTTTTATTTTATTTTATTCGGATAGCTCTCAATATCATTGATGAAAATGTTTTTTTTCTAAGGGCCAATTCACAACAAAATGACAGCGCAATTACTCAACAAATTACGCATTTTAACCTTTCATTCTTCTTCTTTATACTACTGTGCTTGCAGCTGCTAAAACATTTGTGATCGCGCTTTATACAGGCTGTTTCATACGTTAATATCCTAAAATATTGCTAAGCCCACCTGAAACATCCTGTAAAGAACTTAATTTCAATCTGAATGGCAAACGTCGGCTTATATCGTTCTACCGTATTGTTGTATTTGTTATCAAACTATAATAATCGTAATTGGAAATGAAAAATCTGTTATATAGGTATGCAGATTTATCAAGTCATAAAAAATGATTACAAAACATTTGCTCTTAAAGTGCATTTACGAAGCCTGTATACTTCGTTCGAAGTTAAACATTACGCACCATACAACGGAGCGTGCGGTAAAGTAGGTACTCTCAGCTAATAATAATAATTTGAATTTTTTCGAGTTCTTATTTTTTCTCCATCCTAAGATTGCCTGGAAGAGATCGCTTTTAGCGATAAGGCTCCATTTGTGCACTAGTATTTAATTTATTTTATTATTTGTATGTATCTTTGGTGTGAGCAATAAAGAGTTAATCTATCTATTTTACCGCACGCTCAGTTGTAATAGCGCCGTGTGTAAACTTTACGGTATTTTTTTATATGCCATGTAAAAATACAATGTGTAACAAAAAGGTTCAACAATACGAAAGGGTATGTATATACTCATCATTATGAACCACTTTTACTATGGAACCAACACTGAAATCCCGAAAAAAAAATCTGCTGTACCATACATTTTGTCCAAGGTTAAGGAACTTTTTGTATAGAACAGCTGATATTTTTTCGTGGTTTCAGGGTTGGCCCCATAGTAAAAGTTGTTCATAATGATGAGTATATACATACCCTTCCGTATTGTTGAACCTTTTTGTTACACGTTGTATAATAATTCCACTAAGGAGTTTCACATTACGAGAATAAATAAGCCATTCATCATTTAGCCATGCCATGTCCATTATATCCAAAATAGTTTTTTTATAGCATTACTAATCATGTTAGTTTCAGTTACAGGCTTTCTATAATAACATTGGCTTTGATCATGCGAACTAACATTGATTGTGTGCATGTGTTTGTGGCAGCATGTCCCGACGCCGTCGACAACCGAACGTATCTGCTGGACGAGAATGACAACGCCTGCTTGGGTGCGTGTCATTTCATTCATCTCATTCATTTAACTCAATCTCAATCTTAACTCTTGGCATATGCCTCTCCATCTTCTATTCGTTTGCACTATATCTATTTCTTTTACATTGTTCCATCACTTTTACTTTGCTATTTATTTAAACTTGATCGATCGCCCAAAAGCTGGAATATACATCTATTTCGTGTTTCCACTCTTGCATACATTGACGAGTAAAAATTTAAAGGTCGGTAGGTTAAAGAAGTTGACCTGAGGATCATATTTAACTAGTAGTCATCTTCATCACCATCAGCCCGGAGACGTCGACTGCTGAACGAAGGCCTCCCCCTTAGACCGCCACACTGTACGACTCCCTGCCGTTTGCATCCACCGGTTGCCCGCGACTTTTACAATGTCGTCGGTCCACCTATATACAGGCTGTTAGTTTGAACACCGTTATCCTTCTAGGATTTCATTGTACTCATCATTATGAATAACTTTTACTATGGGGCCAACCTTGAAATCGCGAAAAAAATATCTGCTGTTCCATACATTATGTCCAAGATCGATGAACCTTTTTGTATGGAATAGATGTTATTTTTCGTGTTTTCAGGGGTGGGTTAAAGTTGTTCATAATGATGAGTACATAGATATCCTAGAAGGATACGTCGAACTAACTGGGAAGCCACGCCTACGCTGCGTAGGACGGTTTGCAGTGGCCACTCAATAACCATTCTTCCCCCATCGGACTCGTACTCGTAGTCGTATTTCTATAAAGATCTTTTTTTTACAAATTAATCATTTTCGCACATGAAATGTAATTTAGCCAGGGACAGCACATTACCAGCCATAACTTACGATAAATCCAGTACCATAGACAAAATAAACACCATTGATCGATACCGCGTACGAATGTGCACCGCGTAGGAATATTTGTTTTATTTATACGCGTTTACTCAAGTTTATTTAATTCGGTTACTCGGGACAATAATTAAGTTTGAACCATGAAGCGGTCGCACGCGAGTAGGGTTTTCATTCTTTGAAAAAGGTCAACTTACTTAATTCGTAACGTGAGTCATCCCGTATATAAAACAAAAATTTGTCAAAACCACGTCACTTTACTTTGGGATCTATGTATTCTATAGAATATTTTACAGATGCTTACGCTAACTCTTCCAGATGAAGACTTCCCCTCGCAAGAGATGGAGCCGTCGCGGCTGCTGCCCGAGCGGACGCCCAAGTACCTCGAGCTGATGTACGACAGCGACTCGGCGGGCGGCAGCGTGGCCGCGTGCGACGGGTACGAGATACCGCGCACGCCGCTCGCCTACATGCCGTTCGCGAGGCACAGCATAGTCGGCGTCGCGCCCAACCGACTGATCAAGCCGCCGCTCTACAGGACGCACTCCCTGCGCACGAGCGCCCGCCCGCCGAATGCCACCATCATTCCTCTCCGGAACGGCATAACGAAGCGATTGTCTTTGTGTGAGGAGCTGCGCGCCGGCCCCAGTCGCGACCCTCGCCTGTACCCGCGCCCGCCTCGCACGCCCACCCTCGAGCTGGACTTCGAGAACCACCTATTCAAGACTCCATTTTAAACTGTGATATTAGAATCTCGACCTTTGTGTATATTTTTTCCACCGATCGACATTTTTACTATTTAAAATTATTTATTTTCGTTAGTTGATAGTTTGTTGTAAATATTAATTAATGAGCGATTTCTCTGTATATAGTTATTGTTAGTATTTGGGCGGCGTGTGAAACGCTTTAACGTGTCTGAAATTGCTTTAAAAAAACTAGCAGGATAGATTTGGTAGTACCTGGGCGCACTCTACGTTCGTTTATAATGCAGCGGTCGGCAACACGCGGCCCGCGACTTTTGCAATACAAAAAAGATTTGTTGTTTTGCCTTTTTTATAGTTATATTACCTATACATATAGATAATATCACTATTAACACAATTATGGACAAGTACAGCCCGCCTCTAATAAGACACAAATAAGTTTGTGTGGACAAATTAGTTTGTCCACTGTGTGCCAAAAGGTTGCTGACCGCTGGTTTATAAACCTTTTCACTGCCATTGTTGGTGGCACTAACACATCGCCTATGTTCGCCGAAAAAAAGGGACGCATCTATGTAGCTTGCATATGTGCATCTCTTTTTATGCGGAGTGTGGTGCCAGCATTAGATGGAGTCAAAGAAACAAAATTTGGCCAAGACCGTATTTAACTAATGTTCCAGCTACCTGCAGAGAAACAAGACTTCGACTGTCGACATTCCGAGTGCATGTTCACTTTTTCATGTAAATTTACAGAGTAAAAATATAGTAGAATTCAAAAATGCACTTTATATTCGATTCGTGACTGCAGATCTTTATAAATACTGACTAATAGGGATCTAAAGACCGAAGCAGAGGGGATAGTGAAAGAATTATTTGTGGACAAAATATTATTGCATTTATTGTAAAATATTGCTGATTAAATATTTTGCCTTATTGTAAAGATGCCGTTTTATTGCTACGTAAAATAAACGAAACTACTGACAAGTAGGATATGTCTTAACTATTTTTCATGTCAATGTTTTCTATTACAATTTATTAGTACGTTATCCTATCATCGATTTAAAAAACGGGGCGATACGACACCGAATTTGCAATTCCAAAACAGTGCCACATTTTTTTTTCAAACAACTCTAAGCTATAATATGGATTTATACAGGGTTACTTGTAAGTCGACGCATTCCCGGCGGGATCAGATAGATAGATGGGGGCTAACAAAAAGTTAAAAAGTTTTTTTTTTTAAATTTAATATAAGAAAATAACTTAAAAGTAATAAAATATTCAAAAATACTTACCGTCTTATGCATAAAAGACTAAAAAGTGTTTGAAACCTATTTTACTTTAAAAGTGTTTTGTCTTCTTTTTTCAAACTCAAATCGTAATTCGAAAGAAATTAGACAAAAAACTTTTTAACTAAAATAGGTTTCAAATACATTTTAGCGTTTTATGCATATGACGGTTAGAATGTAACCGTGACTTATTTTTTTTGTAAATAATTACGATTAATGCCAAAAAAAACTCCTACAACATTTTTATTTTATTTTTAAATCTATCAATCTATTTAATCTTCGCCCATACATTGAGGGACCTAAATTTGATGCATGATAGCCCCCTATCTGGTCCAGCCCTCTTAGCACGCGCCGAGGACTAATTGGTATTTCCCCGGGCGAGAACGTAATAAAGCTAGAATATGGATACGTCTGTCTCGTTTTTGCGGGGCGAAAAGAGTGGATAGACTTTTATCACGGCTCGCGTGCTAGGCGGGCTGCCGGGATAACGTCGAGTTACCAGTAACCCTGTATAGGATAAGCCTAAAAATGCAAGTCACGTGACTGGCTGTCACAACCCAAATGACAGTCGAACGTCGTCGGATTGCATGCAAACTGCTGCACCGGAGAGTTTTAGGTGTGCCGCGGTCGAGCGGCTGGTGCAAAATCCCCTGTTTCCTTCATCGAAGTATTCTATACATATTATAGAAAGCATGTTGTATTATAACTAATCGACAGATGTTTTAATAACTATGAAACTCTAGAAAACTATAATTGATTTTATGGATAAAGAAAAATAAAAGAAGTTTTTTAAGTAACCAACTGAAAATATGGTTTCTATAATATTCTATAACTAAATCTACATCATGTAAGTATGATAGAATGAGAAGAATGTGTTTAGATTTATCCACAGATTTAAACTGATCACAATAATTATGATCATTTATATTTTCCGTAAAATATACCTACTACACTCCGTCTATTACGTAAATCGCTTTTTGACAGCTCATATAAACTTGACGACATAACTTTGTAAAAGCGTCTAGCAAATTATATTCCATACGAATAAAATAGTTTGATATAGCATTACCTCTTTACAACGTTATGTCAACTGTCGACGTAACTTTGTAAAGAGGTAATGCTAGATCAAACCTATTTAATTGTCTGGAAAATAATTTGCTATCTACAATGTTATGTCGTCAACGTTCTATGAGCTGTTTAACAGCGATTACCATAATGGACACAGTATAATAACCTAAATTTAAAACTAAGCGCGCGTCTACATTTTGTACTACTTTGAAAATAATCTGTATGGTATATCACTGACTTCTTACAGATCAGTACATAAATGTGAACACGACCTAATATACTATGTAACGTCCCGGGGTTAGGCTCCGGGGTCGCTGTGGCGAGTTACCACAAATGCAGTTTCACGCAAGATGGGGTCGTCGTCGGTGTGGTCCTCTTTTTGGGGTGAATCTGGACCAGATTAGCATAGGACCGAGACATAAAGCATAGCAAGGGAGAAGCCTATACCTAGCAGGGGGATAAGGAAGGCTGTGGACAAGACAGAAAAATTATAATTTTTCTGACGTTAAGCAGTGATGCGGGTGAAGCACGCCTGCTTATTATTTAGATGTATTTTAGACAGGGCCCGATCTAGCTATTTAGCCGCTCCAGGCAAAAATAATATTAGCCGCCCTTTACACTAACACCATTTATGTCCCTACATGTCACCCCGTGACTCCGTCCGTCCGCGTAGGGAAGGAAATCGCCACGCTCCCAAATATCTTCCATACCGAGATATAAAAGTTAAAAAAAAAACTTTCCATTTTCACCCCTTTAGGTCAGGTCAAACCTTGCAAAAATATTGTTTTCGCCACTCTGGGCCAATTTGCCCGAACCCCTAGATCGGGCCCTGATTTTAGATCCGAACCGAAACTACATTCGCGTGGAAACTCGCCACTACAACAAACTATACTAAATAATTATCATAAATATTATCTTTCACCCGTTACTCCCCATCTTCAACGGTTTCTAGTTTGACCCGTTTCTCTAGTTTAATCTGGTCGGTGGTGGTGACTGCGGCGCCGATGGCCGGCGGCTCCTGGTTGTCGTCGTCCTGCGCCTCGTCCTTACTGTTCTCGTGGAGTAACACATATTCACGCTGAGAGAAGCCGAACTTCACTACGTCCTTTTCTAGGAGCTCTACGTAGCGACGCACTTCGATCTTCTTGTTGTTTACGAAGGTGCCGTTGGCGGACTCTGGAAAGGTTTAGGTGATGGTTAGATTGATTTCGTTTAAAGCAAGCAAAAAAGAGTAGAAATTATAGGGGCGCTACTATCGTAAAAATACTAGCAACTCTGTAGTACATTCGAGGAAGCTAATTGGATGAATTCACTTATTGACGTGATTAAGATCAAGTATAGCATAAGAAAATAATAAAGTTTTCGTTTTAAGGTTTTTTTGCGAAACCTTAATTATGCGGTATGGTATAGGGTTTATCTTTTGTATTGTAAGATTAAAGTCAACAATAACGCCACCTAAGCTCATGAAAATGAACTGAAATGAGATGTAGAAAAGGTGAGATGTAGAGCGATTTCTTTTGATGCCAAAAACGACATAATTAAATCATAATTAATAGTTATTTGTTATGCAAGGCTGCAATGTTTTATTTTTTTGGCGCGAGTACTTGAATTGAAACCTGAGCAAGCGAAAGATTCTAGGATTCGCTTCGCTCGTGGTTCAAATATAGAATTCTGAGCGCAGCGAGGTTTTTTAAACCTGCTGCTGCTGCTTGCTGCCGAGCGAAACACTCAACTTTTCACCTCACTACTACACTAGCGAGGAAAATGCTAGTTTTTTTTTCATGTTTGTCTTCGTGCTGGCCAGTGCGATTATTCTAAAAATGATGTTAGCGCACTGAATACTTACGCATTTTCCGTGGACTGGCGGTATAAAACATATTGAATAGAAACGTTCGAATTTAAAAAACTATTTCTACGCTAGCGGACAAAATGCACTTTTGCACTCACGATGTCGAATGGTAAACAGAATCTTTCCGAGCCTGTGAGGTGAAAAGATATATTGCCATATTGAATTTACTCTACTAAAGAATAAGACGCGTCAATAGACATTAAACAAAATATGATAAATAGTTAAGGAGATGTGGGGAATATAAGAAACATATATTGCTATAATCTCAACACAATAAAGCGTTTAATTCTTACCCAAGTCGATGACATAAGGCCTGACGCGGCGGCCCTGCGAGCCGTCCGGGCGCGTGAAGGGCGTAGCCCTGTACTGCAGCGCGGCGTGCTGCTTGCTGATCGAAGGGTGCTCCAGAGTGATGTCGCAAACTTTCTTATCGCGCCCGATCAGGAACGCGGACTGCCGGTGGATGTACAGGATCGGGAGCGCTTTGTCGCCTTTGAACGGGTAGAACCTGGAAATGTTTGCCAGATTTTAACTATGTTTGAGTTGGCTGGCCCTAATTTCAGGTGAATATGCCGAATATTTAATACACACCTATGTTCCACCCAAGGATAAAATGCACTTTGTATAGTGCAATCCCCTGTACAGGCTGATTCAAACTAAATGGCGGCTGTGAACTTAGGCGCGAGGCGCTGCGCAATAGCATAAATGAGGCGAGCGGTGTGCGTACAATTGCAAAGTCTCGCTTGCAGCGCACTTCACAGCCGCCATTAAGTTTGAATCAGTCTATAACTAATAGGCTAGATGACTGATGTTTAAATCGTTGAAACCAATAGCTTTGATGAAGAATTTTAGTAAATATAGTATGTTTATTGAAAACATTATTTATATCGGTTAATAATGATCTGATATATGAGCGTTTAAAGTTTTTGTTAGAGACAACTCTGTCCCTTTCCCACAAAACAAAAAATAACGTCACGCCTTACTTGTCAGAATATAATTTATATGGCGTCCTGACAAGTGACGTCACGATTAGCTGTTTCGCCTCTCTGTCTAGCATGGTATTAAAATGCTTATAAGTTGCTTATTTTTGATCAGATTTTAATTTTGTTTTCATTAATCAGCTATATTTATGGGCGACATTTGAATAGGACAATTAAAAAAACCAATCATGTAGCCTATTGTCAGTTCGTCTTTGTAATAAGGATCAATGTTGAATGAAATCTTTCACCAATCACAGACGTCGACAGCTTGAATAAACGTTATTCCGGACAATAATATATTAAAGTACTTACGTAGCCCCGACCCGAGACGGTCAGACGAGATTGCTTGTGAATTAAAGTGAATTACGTATTCATGTTTATTTAACTAAGCAAAAACAAAACTATACGATTCATACCTCCATCTCCTCTTAGGCTGCTTGGCGTCATCAGGCTCTGTGTACTTGATAACGACACCGTTGACTGTGTTCGCGTCCGCAGTCAGTTTCCCCGAGAGGCCAAAGTTAGGCTTCTCTTTTTCCCCTTCTTTGGTGCCTTCTTTCTTCACCTCGGTTTTACCCCAGGTATACTCCTTATCGCCTTCAGCATCAGTGAATCTGGAAATATCAATTAGATTTAAGAGAAGTTCTATCGTTCTTTTCCAGACAGATTACCAAGTCTACCGCATGTCTTATCAACGCGGCAACTTCTTTCAACGCCACAGCACAATATACTTTAGGTAATTTTGGCGATTTTCCCACTCCCCCTCCCCTTTGGTGAGATGTCGTGAGATTTGTCTCGAACCCCTCCCAAACCACCTAAAAACACGTGAGATTTTTCAAAATGCGTATTTTTTGTGTAAATGCGTTACCCTATGCTTGATTTTACTCAAAATCTATGATTTTCAATAAAATCATCTGCTACATTAATCTCGCTCTGATTTAGCCATTTTTTTCTCAATATTAAGTTGTTTCTTATGGGGATAAAAATAATACGTGATATTTGGCGAGACCTCTCTCTCCCACATGAGATAAGGTCAGATTCAGTTTGACCCCGGGTCTCCCCACCGTTTAAACGCATCACTTAATTAATTGACTTTCTTTTCTACAAATTATTAGCACTGCTGGCATCGGTTGCTTCAGGAGCAGTCCGCTCCTGTATATAGCGGTGCGCACTTCGGTTTTCACTCCTTGAAAAGATCACGGGTGTTATCGAAACTATTTTTGGAGCATTCGTCGTCAGCCATAAAACGTCCACTGCTGGACGAAGACCTTAATAGACGGGTGTGCTTACTGGAGGGGTGGGTGAGGGGTGGTATTTGGAGCAATAAACGTGACTAATACCGTATAAATAAAACAAAAGTACTACGCATTTAAAACAAGATAAAAATGTTGAAACGGCCAATGTTACATCATCAGCCCGAAAACGTCCACTGCCGGACGAAGGCCTTCCCCTTGATAAGGTAAGGGGATGGTGCCATAATCCCCACGCTTGGCAGGCGGCTTGTGTATCACAGAATGCTCTGGTGACTGTGGTCAGTTAACCGAGAGGACTCTGCTGCACGTCCATCGGTAGATCTGGTTGCAGTTTTAGGACATCTCCAGCAGGCTAATCATGTAACTGTTCGGGATCGCGATTTGTCATAATTGTCACTTGCTTCTGTCACAGCTTCACGGTATCACGGAGGGATTTCTCTCGCTATCGTTAACGAACGAATGCATTGATATCCTAATTAAGATAAGCAAATCCGTCGGTCTTTTGGCGTTTCGTCCTGCCCTACAGGGTCAAAAATGAGTTTAGCCGGGACAGTGACAAGTGACATTTATGACAAATCGCGATCCCGAAAAGTTATATGATTACCCTGCAGGTCCACTTAATGTTTACGACACGTAATTTTATCATAAGACCAATACAAAAGATACGAAAAGGTTGTTCTTATTTTTGGACACTTTAAAAACATAAGCATGTAGTTAGGTACTCCAAGTTTCCACAGTACCTGCTCTTTTTATCCTTAGCGCCAGTTTCAGAGTTGCCGTCGGGCCGGTCCCGCGGGCGGCGCTCGTCGCGGCGGTCCTCGCGGCGTGCGTCGCGCCCGTTGCTGCGTGCGTCGCGCTCCTCCTTGAACCTGTCGTCTCTCCTGTCGTCCTCCCGGTCTGGCCTGGGCTCCGGCCGCCTGCTGCGCTCCTTGTATCGATCTTCCACGCTCTCCGATCTCGGCGGCTCGTGTCTGCACAGTCAAACTTGAACATTGGAATTCTATTTTGTTATAGCTTGGCACCAACCACCACGTCGGCGTACAGGACACGTCTTCGACGACATCGTTTGTAAATTATGACAATAATTTTAATGACCGCCGTTGCATTGCGACTTAGACTGAATCACACAGCGGTTTGCGAGCGTTTTCAAAGCGGAGCGGGCGCGCCGCGAATACGTCGCAGTCGCGCAACGAGCTCGCCGCGAACGGCATTTTGTACATTCTCGTACAGAACCCTTTCGTGCTTGAACGCTTTCGTTTTCTGCGTCTTCGAAGTAACAAAGCCAACAGAAGTGTTTCCTCGTCGGAATCCATTCTGTTACCGAGTGTATTGTACGTCGTGAACTCGCCGCGAACAGGCGACGAAAACGTTGCGTAACGTTGCGCCACGTCTCCGCGACGTGTTCGCTGTGCAGCCGCGGCGTGCTCGCGACGTATTCGCTGCGTGCCCGCTCCGCTTTGAAGACGCTCACAAACCGCTAGTGTGATAAGGCCCTAAAAGTTTATACAATGGTGTGCTTTCTTTTATGGTTGACGGACTAGTTGCCTGACCACTCTCACCTCACAACACACACACTTGACAACTAATGATAAGTGACGGTGTGTTCGAAGATGATAAACACACTTAGCCTGGAATGAGAACTGGCTCTCAAGAGACTGTCGGAACGACTTTTGCGGTGTATGGTGGCAGATTTATCACTTGAGGGTGATAGCTAGCCTGCCGAAAATGTTTATAATGCATTTTTTGCGAAAATCTTTAGTTATGAGAGACAAACCTTTGATGTGGTGGTGGGGGCCTCTCTTCTCGCGGGGGCGGCTTGTCGCGACGCACGTCTCGCGGCCTACAACCGATAACAGAAACCACTTAATGCATTTGATATTAGAATTTACTTAAACACAAAAATATACACTTAGCTTGCAGGCTTAATTCCTTCACGATTGTTATAATTGATAACAGTTCCAAAAAAATGTAAGGCATCTTATCAAGTCTATTGGCATTCTCCTTTCGATGATAAGTACCAGTTAAGGTTCATTAGTGAAGATAATATTTGGTTTTATACAAAGACCCGAGGTAACATCTTATTTTATTTTAAGCAGTTACTCTTACATATATTTTAACATCCATTTTGTATTAATTAGCATTATATACAAAAAAAAACTGTTCGTCACGAACAACCAATTGATTTTGTCACTCCTAAAACATAAACTTACCGTAACTTTGGTATTTAACGGTGATTTGTAGACGTTACCTACTAAAGGTTCATCCAATCGTGGATATCTCAATTTTAAGTAGATTTTAAACTCTTATCACAAAGTGTGTTCCATTGATGGTTTATGCAACTTTCAGTAATATTTCATGGCTTATTCACCTTTACGTTCAGCTGATTTCATATATTTCTTATCTCTGCTTCTTCAACAATTGTTACGTTACTTCTACAATTGTTACGTTACTTCAACAATTGTTACGTTACTTCAACAATTGTTATGTTACAACAACACGCTAAGGCTTTCAAAGTTTGTTGCTTACTTTTTGTTCAATTAGTTCGTTCAATTCAAAACATTGTTGTGAAAAGTATTATTCATTATTTTATTTTATTTTCATGTCTACGAACTTGTTTGCAATTAGAGAATATTTATATGAAGGTGTTTCCCACACTTGGGTATTTCCAATTTCTTTGTTTCTATTTCTTTATTAGTTTCTTTCTAGTTTGTTTAGTTCACAATTATCATGAATGAATATTAATTATGTTGTCCAATCAAAAGTGTTGCTTTTATCAGGATTTAGGATTATTTAATTATCTTTTCCCTTTTAAAGTATTCTACTTTTTGAGTTAAACTTGTACACTGCACTTAACATTTTTTATTTGTCATTTTATGGATGTGTTTCTTGTGAATTAATGTTATTCTGTGTAATTCCTCTATGCATCATTTTTTTTTTATCTGGCTCTTATTTATAAATAATAAGTTTATTCTCTAAAATTCCTTCCAAGTATCTGCTTTCATTGTTTACAGTTTGCATTTATGAAGATGTATTCATTCTTTAAAAGATGATCTTAAATTTTCCTATTCCATTTTCTATTTATTTTCAATAGCTCATTTTGCCAAACTGGTGCTATTCAAGAATTGTTCAGGCACAGTCATACTCATAGTTTTATAGATTTAATTCATTAGTAACATCAAAACATCATTGTTGTTGATATTTCAAATGTTTCCATTGTATATATAAACATATTTTCTTAAGGAAGTATAACAAATATATCTTGCTCTCTTTAACAGCTTCTTGTATTTGTTTACAATTCATTCAAAAATATTCTTCAGTTTCGTGTTTGTTGGCGATATTCATCATGTGTAGATTTTATGCACAACAGAAATACATGTTCTCTCTTGATTACTTCCAATAAAAAATGCTGATTACTTCACATGGCTCGAATTAAGCTCAGATATATCCGATAAAGTCTAAAGGCTTTATTAAAGTCGGATAAAGACATTATTCTTTTTAATTTTCCATCCAGTATTTAGTAATAGTGATCCAGGATCTTATTAGATTTGACATTTTCTTCATCCGTTACAGTACACTTCCTCAAACTTCAGGTCTAAATGTCCCAAGCAGGTCAACAGGGTTTGTGATGAAGACACTGGCCATTTCATTACTAATAAAAATATATTGTGGAAAGATTAAATAACACGATGACAGAGTATGCGATGATCTGGCTTCCATAAACAATCATAGAAGTACAAAATGTTCAATATTTTAAGTACTTCAATAGATATACACAACTAGACATTTTACAACTGCCTAGAGTGATTACGGTCTATAGTGCAAATGATAATAATCTTTGCAACACCAACATTTTCTTTATGTATAAATTTTCTGTAGAGTGGTCACTGTAAAAATAAATATAGTTATTTAACGTCGCTGATGTAGATGACGATGCTTGTCACACCATCACATACATACAATTCAAAACACATTGTTGTATTAGTTTGTGAAATACGCAATTTTTTGTGTGTTTATCTGCTGAACTTCTTTACGCTTAATGACCTACCTACCTAGATACCTAATAATGGAAAATAAGAGGAAGTATGTACCTGTCTGACTGGAATGGTTCCTCTCGATTGTACCTCTCTCTTCTTTCTGGAAATTCTCTCTCGCGGAAACGCTCTGCTTCGGGTGGACCGCGCCTTTTCAAACAGAGCATTTATCAGTAATAGGCAAGATGACTGGTTTTTTTTATTGTCTTATTAAAATGTGGCTCATAAATATAGCTGATTAATGAAAAGAAAATGAAAATCTGATCAAAAATAAGCAACTTATAAGCATTTTAATATCAAGCTAGACAGAGAGGCGAAACTGCAAATAGTGACGTCACCTCTCTGTACGCCATATAAATTTTATTCTGACAAGTAAGGCGTGATGTCATTTTTTGTTTTGTGGGAAAGGGACAGAGTTGTTTCTAACAAAAACTTTAAACGCTCATATATCAGAACATTACTAATCGATTTAAATTATTTTTTCAATAAACATACCATATTTACTTAAATTCTTCATCAAAGCTTGTCATATCATATTGGTTATATATATTTATATTTTATTTGTTCAGCCTTTATTAACTACAACAAACTACAAAGACTACTTAGCCTAGTACACAACAAAAAACAAAAGGATTGTATCCAGACCGATGAAAGTCTAGAGACAATCCAAATGCTCAAACTACTAGTCTCTACTACTATCCACAACCAGTCGGCAGCGTACCCAGCATGCTAGCATTATTTGTTTATATCGTTATATTTATTATTATATAATAATAATTATATTATATTTATTATATAACGATATAAACATCAGGTCATCTATCCTATTGCTGGGAGATGTTCAGTCAGATATTTGAACATATGATTTTAGTTTATTGTTCTATATACCTCTCTCTTTCGCGATTGTCGCGGCCATCCATGTAATTTCTCTTAGGTCCTCTTTCTTCATACTGATTGTAACGTTGGTTGAAACCTGCAAAGATATAAGGTAGATAAAGAACATTGTTTCATTCATCTAATCATTTGTACCATAAGTCATAAGGCGTCGTCCTAATGGTCATAAGAGTAATCAAAGCGTCCGTGCGATGCCTTGCGAGCTTCAATTAGGGCACTCTAAAGATCATTGTGTATTTAATCTTGTCGTGCGTCGAAATCGCATCGTTTACCCGTACAATCATTACCCAATTAGGACAACGCCTAAGTATATATATATATATATATATGAAAAATATGCAACTTGCATGCAAAGTGCAAAATTAATTGAAAGTGTGCTGTGCATCATAACAACAAAAATAAATACTCAACAAAAAAACATGGAAAATACTGTTCAGTGTTTACCTTGTAGAACTAGGTATATTAAAAAAAAACACACACACACACACACACACACTGTGTGACATATTTATGTTTTGTAAATGGCTTGTGTATGACTAACATTTCACGCTTACCACCAGGCGAAAGTCTTGCTCGTCTCGTCACTAGATAGTATTTAAAAAAAAAACTAAACAATGAATTGGTCTAGAATAATATCCATAGACAATACATAAACATACCTCTTTGCTGTTCTCTGGACTGATAATTGTCATCTCTGGGTCGTCTCTGATACTCGTCTGCATGACCTGGCCGGTGACCTTCATATCTTGAATTCCTACAATTGGAATTATCATGTATACATTATATTAATATAAAAGCAAATATTATAAAAAACTAGGGTGCCACAGGAAGCGGGGCTAATCTCAAGCTGGTGGTTAGAGCAGCTAAGTGAGAAACATCCTAACAATGTGTGAATTGTCAAAGACAACTGCCTTCTGGATCTGACCTTTGACCCAACCGCCTAGCGAGTGCCTCTTTAGATGTTACTCAGGGCTCTTCACTATGAGACCATTCACTGTGACACTATCAATACAATGATTGTCGAGTCAACTAACATCCCACATCGCGGTAATCTCGTTAGCCAAGTTTAGGTACATGCTGAGTTTGTCCTTCTTGTACGTCACGAGATTCTCGTCATGTTGGTTGACGTCGACGAGCACATCCCGGCGGTGGGACCATCCACCACCACAATATCAGGCTTATTGGCGACTATAGCCCTATCCGTGATGATAGAGGGGCCCCAGTAGAGTAAAGCATGACCATTCTGGAGGACTGGCACTGGTGCATATTTATAGTACGGCACCTCCTCTCCGACTGGACAACGCCAAGTTGAAGAACAAGTTGCTGGTGGATGATCCTGGACATGTGGTTGTGCCTGTGCAAATACTCGCCATTTGCAAGATGCGAACAACCCGAAATAATATGTCGGAGGGATTCCCCGCGAAAGTGACATGCACGACACAATCGACTGTACCGTCCTTCATGCTATATTTGCGGTAAATGTTCGTCTTGATCTGGGTATTTCCTAAAACCGTCCCCACCCTGTCCTAAACTAGCAGTCCCCGTAGCACAACCAGTTCACCAGTCCACATTGGGTAATGAGCCCCGATAGAAATGAGCCCCGACTGTGCAGCTCCTTTGTCTTCTGTACTTCCTTATGGTCGTCGGTGCGTAGCAACAATGGTTAAGGCCAGTTCTCGTTCCCCAACGAGAGTGGCTTGGGCCCCTTGTCAACTGTCACTATTGTTATTATCACCATAAATGTGACACAATGACAAATCATACATAAACGGAAAATCAATCAATCCACATACAACCTGATTGAATGACAATAGGCTAGATAACTGTTTTTTTTTATTGTCCTATTAAAATGTGGCCCATAAATATAGCTGATTAATGAAAAGAAAATGAAAATCTGATCAAAAATAAGCAACTTTTAAGCATTTTAAAATCATGCTATACAGAGAGAAAAAACAGCAAATCATGACGTCACTTCTTTGTATGCCATATAAATTCTATTCTGACAAGTAAGGCGTGATGTAATTTTTTGTTTTGTGGGAAAGGACAGAGTTGTTGCTAACAAAAACTTTAATCAGACTTCAATCAAACGTTCATATATCAGAACATTATTAACCGATTTAAATTATTTTTTCAATAAACACCTATATTTACCTTAATTTTTCATCAAAGCTATTGGTTTCAACGATATAAACATCAGTCATCTACCCTATTCAAAACAGTTATGGTTGAGACTTGGATAACTGAAATTCTCCAGCGCAGATAAATACGTTTCACACTGAGATATCTATAGGCACTTTAGCTAATAGTTAAAGAGTTGGTAGCTATTAACGAATACCCACATATGCTCAAATACATACATACTGCCTTGACCTTAGTTCCAGATTTAGATTTATTTTAAACAAACAAAGGGATTTTGAGCTAACACATTATATGCATGTTATTTTTATTTGTAGCAGAGGACCAGGAGCCTTTTGTCAAAAGAGTAACAGAGTAACACAATTTTTACTATCCAGTTAAATGAAGCTTGCTGCAGATAGGTGTGGCCTGTAGTAGCAACATTGGTCTTCAGCCCTGGGACATCCACTGCTGAACAAAAGTATGACATCTGTCATTTGCATGCACCGGCACATTGTTGGCACAGCAATATTGGCAGAGCCTACATTTATAGCCACTACTACAGGCTGTGCCTTTGAGGAACTTCACTATTTGTTACCACTTCCACCAAAACAAGCTGTGGCAGGGTGGCTTAGCCATGATTACACTTTAGCTAATTGCATTTTTAGTGACAATCTCAAGCCTTGTATTTGGGGCAGGCTTAGAATAGATACAGTTTTGCTAAAATAAGCACTAGAAAATTCGTAATGTTGGAAAAGTTCATTTCATTCAGTTCAAATTACAAGGAATACCTTTTTTGAATATTTTTGTATGAAGTGATTCCACACTTATGGTATTTCTATGTTTTTAAAGCTTAAACAGGAAGAAAAATTATGACCTCCGGCAGGACTCGAACCTGCATACGAGCAGTCGCTATGGGTTTCCGTCCCAACTGCTCAAAAAAAAAAAAAACAAAAAGAAACAAAAAAAAAAAAAAAAAAAAAAAAAAAAAAAAAAAAAAAAAATCAAAATATTCAAAATAGTATAGCCAGTGCGACTTCTCTCGTCAGGCCTTGGAACCTGCAACGGTTTCGGCTTGGGTAAATATTTGTGTTACAAAAATTTACAGATGGCGCCACCAACGCTTTAGTTGGTAGCTTATAACAGGTTCGGAAATTTGGCTTCTGTAGCTTAATTGGCAAAGCAGTTGGGACGGAAACCCATAGCGACTGCTCGTATGCAGGTTCGAGTCCTGCCGGAGGTCATAATTTTTCTTCCTGTTTAAGCTTTAAAAACAAGGAATACCTTGTAATGAAAAGAGGTAAAGTCAAACTGGCAACCTGAAACAACATATTTGAAAAATATTGTATCGTTACAATCTTACAGTAGTTTACCTTTGATGATGCTCCTGTTCTTCATAGTGATATTGCTCCTGGTACCTCCTTTCCTTACTAGATCCCCGGTAGAAACGCTGCACTTCCCGCTGCCTTTGGTTTTCCACCTCATTTACAGGTGACTCTGAGCGGTACTCTTTTCTATAAGCAAATGAGTTATAATTATATTGATTCAGTAAATTAGGGTAAAGAGTAGAGTGTATGGCACATCATGTTATTGTTACTTACTGATAGTAAGTTCGTGTAGGACGCTCTACTTCTTCTGACGATCTTCGACGCTCTTTTACCACACTGTGTAGACGACGTTCTTTACGTTCTACAACTTCTGTAATGGAGAACATTGATTAAAAAAACGCTTTACATTAACCCACATCAGATAACCAAAGTGGGTTCAAAATTATGTCTACCTATCACACTGCCTGAGGAGCTTCGTGATCGCTTTTGTTTATGCTTCTTACGTTTTTTCTTTGGAGAAACTTCGCCCTCGCTAACCGAGCTGTTTCCATCGACATCTGATCTGCTATCTGCGACAGAATCAGAACGCCTTTTCTTTTTGGCATGCTTCTTCTTCTTTTTCTTATGTTTACGCTTCTTCGAACGTCTGTGATCATCGGAATCGCTATCAGATTCCGAAGAATCACCACGCTTCTTTTTCTTTCTGTGTCGGTGTTCGGATACCGAGGATTCCTCGCTTTCACTTTCAGAACTGCTTGATCTTGCACTAGCGTCAGACTCTTCCGATTCTTCTTCAGAAGAGTGGTGACGCTTTTTGGATTTCATTATGAATATTATTTTTGACAAACAACGCGACACGCACACGCAAATTCAAGATAATAAAAAAACAAGGAAAGCGAAAGCTACATACGATTGACGAAAATTAAATTGGCGTGACACTGACATAACAATTGATAAAGACAATGCCTGACATTTGTGACGTACATCAAGTACAGATAAAAAATAATGAAAGCCTTCCCCAAGAAGCTTCTACCCACAATGGAGATTGTATTCAGAACATTCTGAAGCCTAAAAAACTTGGAACTTGGCTCTCTCTCTCTGGAGTGGTAATACTGGGCCTATCCCGCTCCCCAAAGGTTCAGAGGACAGATGTTTGCCCATGGGCACGATACGTAAAGTAAAACTAGGATTTTTGGCGAGAACACGGACAAATCATGTCGTTGCATGCTATTATTTTCTTAAACTTGTGTTTATTCGTGAATTAATGATTAAAAATGGTGGTGTTTTATTCATTGAGTGTTAAATTACATGCACGAGTGAAGAGACATATTTCACCATATTATATCACTTGCCTACAGTGATATAATGTGGTGAAATATGTCTTTTCGTGTTGTTTTTAAAACTCGGTAGAAGCTCATAGATAAGTCACCACAACTTTACTAGGGTATGATTTGGACTTGACTATGACTCTATAACTAATTTCGTGTGACTAACTGTGATTTCATGACATTGTTGACTTTATTTTAGAATAAAAACTTGGAAATTCATAAACTTGACACTGGCAGAATGCACAACGTGCGATGCCAATAACTAAGAAAAAAGAAGGCAGTCAGGTAAGCTTATGTGTCATTGTCAATGTCAAGTATTGCTCAATAACGTCAAGAATTTCAGAAAATAAATAAAAAATAAAAAATATTTATTAAAATAACACCTTTTGTAAGTGTCGTTCGTAAATAACACAAGTAAAATATTATTTTGTAGCATCGGTTTCAGTTAATTATAAGTATAAAATCTAAGCAGTGTAACGTTAGCGTCAACTTTGCAATGTAAGGAACATCTCGTGTAACACGTAGCTAAGTTTTAATTTGGTACAATTTCGTTATATTTGCCTGTTTTTGTTTTGGTATTCCCGCATTTAATTACTCTCAATAATGGCGACAAGAAAACGTAGTGGTTCTGGATCAAAAAGACATCTAAAAGAGAAGGTTGTACAAATATACGAGTCCTTCTTTCGAGGAGAAGATCTGACTACTGATAACCCTACTTTTTGGGACGAATTCTTTTTGCTGAAACCTAAGATTCCGCAGTTGGAAGCTGAGATTCAAAAGCTGTCCGTAGATCAGCTTCTGAACATGAAGGAAAGCATGAATGTATTTGTAATGCAGTGTATAGAAATGTTAGGCCAGGAACATCACATAAGGTTTGTATCCAATTACATGTACTAACTTTTTTATAAATCTTATCTGAACACAGATCTCTTAAATGTAAAATATCTTCGAATACTAATAGATATCATCATCATCACAGCCTTCCTTATCCCACTGAGTGTAAGCCTCTCTTACTATGCCTTCTGCCTGTTTCGGTCATGTTCAATAGCTGTGGTCTCGAGCTGACTGAAGAATGCGGGTCATATTGGCGAAAAATGAGGGTGTTGTGGTGTACCCTACCGTACCGTACCCTCCTCCTGGTGTCCCTTATTAACAATATTTACAATTTTCATAGATTAGTGTATGGTCTCCAAACGCTTAGTGCTTTACTGATCACAATGTACCAGCGAACCAGCCAGGACTCAAGCCTGAACATCAAGACAGTTTTGATTGGAGCTCACAATCATGCTGATGTCAAGATGCAAAAGCTTTTTGAACATTGCTGTACTATATTGTCAGGTAGGTATTAAAAAGTAAACACGTATAAACCATTTTTAATCGACTTAAAAAAGGAGGAGGTTCTTAATTCGACTGCATGTTTTTTTTATTATGTTTGTTACCTCAGAACTCCGTCATTTACAAACTGATTTGAAAAATAACTTTTTTTATTTGAAAGGTGACACTTACAGATTGGTCCCACAGAAATTTAATTAAAATCAGATTGCCATAAGTACAAACTCTAATATATTTTTATGGAGTGTCTCATATTTAGGAAATTGATTGACATGTACAGTGATCAACAAATAAAATTATTATCAACATCGTGTAGCTAATTCATTGCAAAGCTGCAGGATTCCACTGCTTTCCAAGACAAAAGAAAGATGAACAGGGGGGAGATGATTAGGGTAGATGACTGATGTTTATATCGTTGAAACCAATAGCTTTGATGAAGAATTTAAGTAATTACAGTATGTTTATTGAAAAAATAATTTAATTTGGTTATTTATGTTCTGATATATAAGTGTTTAAAGTTTTTGGTAGAGACAACTCTGTCCCTTTCCCACAAAACAAAAAATGCCGTCACGCCTTACTTGTCAAAATATAATTTATATGGCATACAGAGAAGTGACATCACGATTTCATGTTTCACCTCTCTGTCTAGCATGATATTAAAATGCTTATAACTTGCTTACTTATTTTTGATCAGATTTTCATTAATCAGCTATATTTATGGGCCACATTTTAATAGAATAATAAAAAAATCAGTCATCTAGCCTATTGCTTAATGCGGTCATTTTAGACCCCCAGTCTTTTGCTTTCTACATGTTTCCACAGAATTTCTTCAGCATTCCCTAGCTCCTTTTTAATTCTTATCACCATATCTGTTATCTGTGTCATTGTTATGTTGCCAGGTGATGTGACTGACAGTTTGAAATCCATGGTGTTGAAGTTGTTACTAGTGATAGCTACAGGGCTGGAAAATATAGATGAGAACCCACTAGTCGAGTACTTTATGCAGAACTCGTTGTTTGAGCCCATGGTGCAACTGCTATGTACATCTACAGAAAGACAACAACATGGTATGTACTTTTCTTGTATGGCAAACTACCAGCCGGATAGTCAGATACTATTCCCAACAGTAGGTAGGTATAGATATATTTATTTGATAGGAAAACTCCGCAGTTCACTCTAATTTACAAATATTCTATGTCAGACCTTAGTATAAAGAAGATTTTTTTTTTATTACTCCATGGTAAAATTCATTAAACTTCATTCAGTAGGTATTGTTAAGTTATGCATGTACCGTCTTATGCATGGAACACTACAACCCTATTATAGTTAAAAAGTGTTTTGTCAATTTCTTCCGAATATACGATTTGTACAGTGTTATTGATAAGTGTTTTATACAAAATGTGTTTGAAAAAAGAAGACAAAACACTTTTTTAACTAAAATAGTACTAATAGTTTTAACTAATGTACTTAACTAGTTTTAAATACGTTTTAGTGTTTTATGCATAAGACGGATAATGTTTCTAATTACTCTTTTTATCAATAGACTAAGTTATCGTATTATCGAGGATCCTAAGATTGTCATGCCTATTTAGATTCAGTACATTACATGGGCGACAGAACCTCGCACGTTTTTTATTTTCGTTTTTACAAGAAACAACTATATAGGTAACCTTAAAAAGCAAAACCTTATATAAGTATAAAACTTCATCCAAATCTTTAAAGCCGTTTCCGAGATACATTAAATAAATGTATATATAGAAAAAAAATGCTCATATAAAGTTATTAGATTAGATATATAAGCCTTAAATACTTGTTAAACCTTTATAAATATTGCCTAATCATATCTGTTATGACATGAAGCACTACTTGCTTAATATTATCTGTTTTAGGAAATACTCAATACTATTATGATACTATCAATAGCATTATCACACTATACATACCTAGTAACTAAGTGTTTGTTATCACTGAGATCTATAACGGTTCGTCGAATTTGGCTGAAAGTGTAAAAATCGGTTGCATCATAAATTATGAAAACTGACGTGGTTTAGTCAAAGTTTTTTTTTTTTTGTTTTTGTTATAACGTGTGTATTCCCGTATAAATAAAACAAAAATGCACCATAAATCAGCACTGATGATGATGATTGCCCAAAGTTTTTATAATGCTTGGGAGCTGTTGGTACATCCTTTTACTGTCCTAACATCGCCTGTTTTAGGGGTTGGGTGGGATAGAACCCTCCACTGTCTACAAAAAACTTAATAGTTTAGACTTCAGACTAAAAAGAGGGGGCTAAAAAAGGTCGCGATTAGCAATTTTGCATATGATAAAACAAAAATCAGCATATGATCTTATGATGATTCATTTCCCAAATCGTAAACCGGTCACTTAAGCGCCAATTCATACTATGATTTTGCAAATCATTCTATTACGGAATTCATTAGTTTGACAGTTTTCTATAGCAAGTCGTAAAATGATCGATGAAAAATGAATTGTATGAAATCAACTAGCAGATTCGTTTGAAGTTATTCGAGAGCAACTTTTTACAATTCATTCTGCTAAGAATTCATTAGATGAACTGCTTTAAGGGGAATTGCTTAATGCGGCCATTTTAGACCCTCAACATAGTACTCTTTTAATTTAATGTACCGCTGGGTCTCCCTTGTCTCCTCTGATCCCTTGAATTCGATATAATACTAATACTATAAATGCGAAAGTTTGTCGGTATATTTGTTTGTGTGTATGTTTGTTACCTCTTCACGACATAACTGCTGAACAGATTTGGATGAAGCTAGGAACGGAAATAGCTTATTTCCTGGAATAACATATTAGGCTACTTTTGATTATCGTCATCTCAATTTTTTGCATCACGAGTGAAACCACGGGGCGTAGCTAGTACTACAATAAAGTGGTTTTCAAAACTCTAAGAATTCGGTAAAGCCTCGAGTTTTAAACTGCAGGATTGATTTCTATGAAATGTAGCTAAATAGCAATAAAACTTTTTCTATATTTCAGGATACGATGTTGTAATGCTGCTGATGTTCTTAGTTAACTACAAGAAACAAGAATCGACGAACCCCTACGTGGTTAAGCTTTCGATACTTGATGATGAACTGGCCTTAAATGGGTAAGAAAGAAATTCACTAGTATTAGCAACCTTATCGCGGCGCGATAAATTCACAGTTGCCTCAGCGTAGCGTCGGCGGCGGCCTACCAATCATGGTTTTTAAGATGCCACGGTATGGGCCCACACTGTTTGGCGATTCGTGGCCCCACTCTAGGACACGTCTACCCTAACGCTTATCGGGTCTGCGATAATATATGCCCAGCGTCCAGCCCACAAGTAAAGTCAAAGACTAAAAAACCGAAACAAAAGAAAACAAAAAGATCATCACACGCACTGAAGAGAGAAGTGATTAGAACGGAAATGTGACGGGCCGCGCTGGCATTAAGTGCAAATGCGCTTATTGACAATTCTACCAATAACCATGTTTTTAAACTGAGAATACTCTAAAAGACAATTGAAATAGACGCGTATAGGGAACTAAACCACATTGCATCGTAATGTAATAATTTTTTTTTTTTTGTTGCAAAATGACATTTCTAGCGTTTTACTTCAAATGCGCGACCAATGATTGTCATTTTTTCGTCGTAGTTTCTATACAAATAAGTGTGAAACTGGCAACAGCTGTTTTTCATACAGTTGCTCTACAACATTGTTTTGACAGCCTAACAACCTAAGAACTTCGCTTTTCTGTGATCACACCATGTCATGCACTCGAAAATGAACTACACAGTGTCGTAACTAGCCTTTCATGCGCCCGGTGTGATATATTTATATAACTGCGTCCATGCATGACCCAAAACTTAGTCCTGGTCTGGTCTTTTCTGCGTCCTGCGCCTGGGCACCGCTGGAACCGCCCTAGTTACGGCACTGCATTTAAGATTCATTTCAGTTACGGGCAAGTAATAATGGCAGCTCTGAACGACTACGTGATGTCTACGTTCGGCGGCATGCAAGGCAACGGCGGAGGCGGCGGCTGGCTGTCCTCCCTAACCAGCATGGTGGGCGGGATATTCCTCACCAGCGACGAAACGCAGCCGCTCATGAGAGGGCAAAGGACCAGGTAATTGTAATCAATGAGCGGTGTTATTCCAGAGCTTGCGTTACTTTTGCTGTCACCGCCACTCTCGTTTAGATTTACTTAAGGGTGACAGGACAAAAATGATATGGCATACTCAAAAACACGGGAAAAAATTACTTAGAAAATTACAAGATTATCGCTATTTTTGCGAGCAAGAGTGAATTATTTAAGGCTTTGATAATCCGCTTCTGCCTGTATGCCTTGGATTCTAAGGCAAAGTAAGCGCGTGCCTATAAATAGAAGCGGAAGGTCGCAACCGATGATGAATTAATTGTTTAAGGAAAAAAGTTCATCTGCGCGCTTTTTAAATATGCGTTTTGGTGCGAGGCGAGACCAACTAGCGGGTGATGTGATTTTACAGAGTTTGTATAGAAAGAACTGTTGTGCGATTTGAGGGTGCTGCTAAGCCATATGCTAAATTACCTTTTTTGTTTAGGTTGCAACGTCATAAATGGGTCTATGACGTATGAGGTTTTTTATGCTATGGTGTGACGAGTCCAGCGAGACGTTCTCCTGGCGGTATGCACGCATAATTTCTGCTCATAACAGCAGCAGTGCCAGAATTATGAGCTTTGAATTAGAAAAAATATGAAAAGAGTAAGGATAACGAGGTTAAAAACTACAAAAACACATTTAAAAAAAAATTTGGTGACGTGATAAAATAAATAAATAGCGGTCAACATTTCGCATTGCGCTATCTAGCCCCAAACTAAACAAATTATTATGAGAACCAGATAAATGATAGAATAAAATTTAAATTTAAAAAGTAAATGGTTTTTTTATAATCTTTTTAGTATGTTTGTATTATTTGTGTTCCTTACCCAGTGTAAATAGGTAATATAATAAGGAGTCAATTCATAATATTACAAACGTCAATTATGTCTATAAAGAATAAGAAGAAAGAAAAATATATTTAGTAACTAAATAAAATATGGTGGTATTTTTTTCACACAGCGCCATCTAGCCCCAAACTAGATAGCTGATACTTTTTTGTTTTGTAAATTCATACCTATAATACATACTACACCCAGACACAGCACAAACATCTATGTTCGTCACAAATGTTGCCCTGGGTGGGGATCGAACCCACGCCCTACAGCTCTAAAAGCAGACATGCTACCTAAAACTAAAATGATTGTATTGGTAAAGCGATGGTAATGTTGCAGCGGCGGCGAGGAGGGCATGCTGCTTGCGCTGTACGAGGCGGCGCACCTCAACCGCAACTTCATGACGACGCTGGCGCACTCGTCGTCCGCAGCCGCGTCCTCGGCGCCACCCTCGCCGCCAGCCACCTTGCCGCCGCATCAGGTATCATCATCATCATCATCTCGGAGACGCCCACTGTTGAACGAAGGCCGCCACACTCGTCATCATTAAATCAATAGGCCAGAATCTGTAGCGCTCGTGGCGTAGCTTGTCTAGGTGATTCTAAACGATCACCTATGTTACCGTGAGTGACACGTTAAATTTTTGGTCCCGGTTGTTTGTTCTCGTTTCTATAACAACAACCGTCAGCCATGTTAGAGGCCTTCGGGCGACACATTAACTCTGACACTAGGGCTGGCCACTCAGCCTACGAATGAACTTACTTTTACTTAACAGCCAGAAGGCGTCCACTGCTGGACCAAGGCCCTTAATAGGGAGGGGTTGCCATAATCCCCGCGCTTAGCAGGCGGCTTGGGGATCAACGCGGCCGCCAACGCGCCGTAGCCGTCCAGATTTTCAGATTACGCTCTTTCACGTATGTTGGCAAATGTGAATCGTATTTCCTAGGCAGTAACGTTTAATTTCGAGTTTAATGTGAACGCTGAAAATGTGTGTTTCCACTTCATCTAAATGCGGCCTGACAGTACTTTATCTCTACCTCTATCAGCCGTCTTAAGGATGCACTGCCTGACGGCTCGAACTCATCGGTGGGCGTGGCCAAAAAAGCATGCTCTCTTTATCAAACAAAGTGTGGGAAAGGGAGAAAGAAAGAGAAATGAGCGCGCAAATGTTTTAATGTCGACCTCTGGCTGCAGGGTTTGGTTTGAAAAACGACTGAATTAATTTATTCCAACTAAAGTTATTTGAAATGTTGATGGGCTAAACTATGCCGCTTGATAAATTATTTTAGAGTTTTCATACTCCTTATGTTATTAATTTACGTCCACAGTGGCGTTAAAATTGAGCTAAAATACAAGATGTTTCCTGGCTCATAACTTTAATGTTTAGTAAGTTTTTATTTTCTTATCAATGTACGATCAATGTACTCGTACAATCTTAGATAATGAAGAGACAAATCGATATAATACCTAGTCTTGGACCTACAATATTACATAGTGTAGTAATAATATCACTTCCCCATTTCTATGGAGAAGTGACCGGCTAGTTTACTTTTAACAACTTAAATTAACATTCTTACTTGTATACATCCCTCTCTAATAACTATTATTGTTCTCTCGTTTCAGAGCCCACCAAACTTGGCGCAGATACAAGCTCTCGACAACGAACAACCCACGAATTTACTAGTCACGTTCTTCCAATATTGGTTTGTACTCAAGAATTCATATACAGAAACCTTTTTTATTCACTCTAAACATACTTATTTTCTACACTGTGGCATAACAATAACAAGCGACTATTCTAAGCAGACATGGTTTTTTTTACTGCTATATTACTATCTCTTAGATTTGAGAACCATTTTTGAAGTCGGTTGAAAACTAAAGTCTCCTTTGTAAGAACGGTCCTTTAAAATTTTCGGAAATTTTACTATCTAGTAGGGGCTTCGTATTTATACCAATCTTTTCTTTTACAGTTCAATAGTAATGGCAGATATAAAAAGCGAAGCGAGCGTCAATAAATGCAGTCTTTGCTTTATAACTCTCACATGTATAGTGGAGGAACAGTTTGCGAATTCAATTATGCACGACCAAAATCTTACATTTAAGGTAAATAACACTGCTGCTTGCGTAATTATAAACTTTTAACTTTGCCACTACATATCATTTATCTAGGTACGTCTAGATATGAAAGGCACTGGATATCACAGAAGTATCACTTCCTTCGAAAACCCGTCCAAAACATATGGAACGACAATATAACGGCAATCATAAGTCATATTTAGTGCAAGCTAATTTGTACTCTATTTTTATATAAGTGCCTCCATATTCCACTGTACAGTTTGGCTTGTTGACGTCACGCTGCCGCGCGCCCACCAATAGCGGGTACGGCTGACCGCAATTTAATACCTAAACTTCACATTGCGCCAGGCCTAATTAGACAAAAAAAATTACTCTTTGTGTGGGATCCAGGGTTTAAATTCTATAATATTTTAAAATTGTTATAGCTGAAATAGCGTAGTGGTAGGACTCTACTGCAAAGTCCGCCTGGGGAATTACCACACCTTTGCCAGTTATTCAATCGCCAAGCTGTAGTGTGCAAGCATTACTGTGTTCCGGTTTGAAGGGCAATGTAACCAGATAAATTACTGGGTATGAAGAGATTTAACATCTAATATCTCAGGGTGACGAGCGCAGTGCAGTGCGGCGCAGGATTGTGTTCGGAAGCTCACAATTCTGGTACTGCTACTGTTAGTGGCAGGCGTTACCTCCAGGTAAACTGCTTGCTCGTCTCGTCACTTGATTGTATATATAAAAAAAAAAAGAAATCCTGATTTCTCATTTGATTTTGGCACAGCAACTAAATCTTTATGTATATTTTTAGGTACAATTATATAGATTACCAATGAGACATAGGAAAATAGTACCTGAAGAACCACCGTCCCAACCCTTAGCTTCTACTTTAATTGGTAAGTTTTATGTTTTACTGCTGGCCTTTTGGAGAAACTCAGAGTCACGCAACGGGCAATGGAGAGAGCTATGCTCGGAGTTACTTTGCGCGATAGAATCCGGAACGAGGATATTCGCCAAAGAACCAAAGTTACCGACATAGCTCGCAAGGTTTGCAAGTTGAAGTGGCGCAGGGCAGGCCACATCGCTCGAAGAACTGATAACCGATGGGGAAGAAAGGTTCTTGAGTGGCGACCGCGAACCGGAAGACGCAGCGTAGGAAGGCCTCCCACTATATATATATATATATATATATAGGTGGACCGACGACATTGTAAAAGTCGCGTGGATGCAAATGGCAGGTTGTCGTACAGTGTGGCGGTCTAAGAGGGAGGCCTTCGTTCAGCAGTGGACGTCTCCGGGCTGATGATGATGTTTTGACAGAAGGTTAACCCTGATCGCTTCATTTCTTAAAGAACACCCACGAGGCAATAGGATATACTTGGCTGTGAAAAAATAATAATATACCACCTGGCTTTTAGGCGAAGGAAAACATCGTGAAGATTTCTTCACGATGTTTGTACGTACGTCTGTACGTTTCTGTAAGTCTGGAGAATAAATTCAATGACGTATGTTAATCCACCAACCCGCAATTGGGCCAAGGTATTGCCCAATCGCTTTCGAGAGTAGGCCTAAGTCCAGCAGTGGACTATAAAATAGGCTGATTATGCTTATTATACATATAAAAGTTTATTTATTTGGCACTAGCTTGTAACTCTATGTCACTCTCCGACCCTTATTCTACAAAAAATCGTCGCTGCATTCTATTATTATCTTAAACTTGTGTTTTTTCGCGAATTAATGATAAAAAATGGTGGTGTTTTATTCATTGAGTGTTGTATTACATGCACGAGTGTGGGCAAGTGATATAATGTGGTGAAACATGTCCTTTCGTGTTGTTTTCAAAACTCCGTAATAGCTCATAGTAAAGTCGCGTCAACTTTACTAGGGCATGACTTGGACTCGACTGTGACTGGCTAACTGTGATTTCATGACATATTTGATTTGATACTTTATTAACTAGAAAATTCTTAGATTTGATACTGGCAGAACGCACAAAGTTCGATACCAATAATTAAGGAAAAAAAAAAGACAGTCTTTACTTTCGCTCCCTAGGTGTGTAATCTATTTTCCTGTACCAGATCTTCTAGTCGAGTTCATAATGTGCCATCTCCTGAAGAAGTTCCCCGGCGAGCTGTACCAGCTGTGCATCGGAGTGCTGCTGCGGCTGCTGAGCTACCAGAAGCGATGCCGCGTGCGGCTCGCGCGCGACTGGCGCCCTCTGTGGGCAGCGCTCATAGCGCTACTCAAGTTCCTAGTCACTAACGAAGGGACGCTGCTAAGGAGGCATAATATATTCGTCATGGCGCAACAGGTATTATTTTTAAACAATAAATTAAGTTTTTTTTAATAACCTTGTGCAGGTGTCCCTGGCAGCAGCATCAGGTCCAGCTCACCATAATTGGATTGTCATCAGGTTTAAGCATGAATACCAAATTTCAGCCTATTCGGGCTACGAGCACTGGGTCAAAAATCAAATTCATTTGCAAATTTTGACCTAAAAACATACAAGCAAACATTGCAAGATAAATAAAAGCTTGTAAAAAAACTACCATGGTGATCTGTGCCACTCTTTTTTAGGGCCAACCCACACGTACCACAACTACAACACGTGGTAGGGCGCATTTTTTTTAAACAGAATTTACACGTACAACATTTTGCCGTCGTTATCGACCGCGTGGTTGATACCGACCACCAGCGACACAGTGAAATAGCCGCCGGCCACATCGCAGATAAAAAGTTGCGTCGACGCAACAACAGTGCGCGCTCTATGAAAGCCAGTCGAACTGTGTCTGCACACGACGCAACCACAACGTAACTGCTAGCGATAACGCAACCACAACGCAACTGCAAAAAGCTGCAACGATACTATTCACACGTAACCACAGCGTCGCCACATTTTGCCGCTGCGATGTGGTGTGGTTTTGGTACGTGTGGGTTGACCCTTAACCCGATGACGATAGCGAATCAATGATAAGGAACCTTGTATGCCAATGATGTGTATTACATTATAGGTACTGGTCCCAAAAAAATATTATAAGATATTGAACTCTAATATTCCACATACTATAATAGTCTGTATTCCTTTCCATCCTAAGGTTGCCTGGAAGAGATCGCTGTTAGCGATAAGGCCGCCAATGTTTACACAAGTTCTTAGTGAATTTTTCTTTTGTGATTATCATGATATTTGTTATTTTATTAATTGTTTTACTAATGGTTATTTTCAATAACCTATGTTTGTATATTTTAATAATGATGACAGTATTAATTGATTTATAGACTTGAACCATTTTATTTGGTATAATTATATTGACTTCGTATTGTAATAATTATTATTAATATTTTGAATTGACTAATGTAATTGGCGTATTGTGCCGTTTTAGTTAAAAAAAATTAAATAAAAAATGACTGTTACAGGTCGCGTCATGTAAAAAGAACGCTGGCGGTTATGCTGCGCAGTAGGCGATTTATTTGCTTTTGTGCGCAAGTGCACACATGCACACAAACACATACTCTACTTTCTTCCAGCTTTATTTTTACATGACGCGACCTATATCTTACTTAATAATTTCTTTTGGTTAGTTTATCTATCCCTATCCATTGACTTCCGTCTTTTTCCAAAACTTTTTTGTTTCGATATTACAGTGGGGTCAAACGTACACATTTACATTTAAGTTGTATCATACAAGCTTAACTTCCAATTTAGCTATGTGGTTACAACATTTTTGTTGTAATTAAATTTATTAAATTTCAGATCGTGAACATTTTCAACCTATTCATAACTTTCGGCGACACGTTCCTGCCCACGCCCGCGTCCTATGACCAGCTTTACTACGAGCTCATCAGGATGCACCAAGTCTTCGATAATCTGTTTTACATGGGTGAGTGTGATATAGGCTAGCTATACCTACACTGAGATTGTACTAAAATACGTGAACCAATCCCCTGTTTCAAAAACTCTACCTTATTACCTTATACTAGCTGCGACCCGTGGTTTTACCCGCGTGATGATGAATAACGGCGATGATTGCAACACAAATGCCGACATTCTATCGCATGTATAATATTAGTGTGATAATGTAGGACCTGGTTATGTCCTAAAACTGCATCCAGTACCACCGGAGGACGGGCAGCAGCGTCCTCTCGGTTAACGTTGGTAAGCATTCTGCGTTCCTGAAGCCGCCTGCCAAGCGTGGGGATTATGCCCTAAGGAGGCCTTCGTCCAGCAGTGGACGTCTTCTGGCTGATGTGTGAATGTAAACCACATCATTTGAGAACCAGTTCCCATTCCAGTTTTTGGCTTGATGTGTTTATCATCTTCGGTTATTTCTTTGATGGATAATTTTTTTTTTTTGTTTTTATGTCATTGTTAGAAGTGTATTTTTTTTGGTTTCATAGTTAAGTTAGTAAAGATATGTTTACAATTTTGTTTTGTTACTGCCTGTGTGACCTTTTGTATATTGGACGTCTTCAGATTGTGGACGTTTTACTAGTAAGTTGTTTTGCCACTCAAGACATTGTCACCATGTAGACGTTTTCACGTGCCGACGTTCTGCAAACATCGTCATTTACCCTGATATGTCCTTTCGATACGGAGCCTCTGCCACAACGTCGCTGAAAATCAGTAACTGTTGCAAAAACATGGAGCGTCAAGCAAAAAAAATACGTACTGAAAATAATCACTTAAAACCTTATCGTACTACATTGCTCTTCCTGCTCTACTACCTGACTGACCGACTGACTAACTAGCAGTGGCGAAGGGTCCATATAACCCGATTCCTAACGGCTTCCCTTTTGAAAATGTGTCTGTAAGTAACTACAATCGACATACTATCTAGTACCAACCACCTCTCAATAATCTCCGAGGTGCCTTTAAATTATCTTAGCAATGTCACAGAATAAATATTACTTACTTGCGCGGTAAACCCGCTCCGCGTCGAGTTACACATTCGCCACAGAATAAGTTATAATAACAATGCGCGCAATCCGATGCGAGCCACAGAATACATTACAGTGAGTGCCACAGCAATTTCACAGAATAAGTATTAGTTACTAGGCGCGGCAAGCCGGTGGGCGCCGGGTTGCCTTGCGATCTGTCCTGTCTCACAAGTCTTGCATGTCGAACACAGCGTCTCGCGCGGAAGCGCTAGCTATCTCTCTCACACTCGTGATTTTTTGTATCGTTCGTGCTCGCTCACACACGCGGGATAAATCGGGGATTTTAGGATTATGATACCTATTCATTGTATTGTTTACGTTGATATAAGTGAGTTCCGAGCTATCTATAAACTATAAATCTAGTATATTTCTCTGCTATAAATTAATGTTGATACGGTTTTCAGGTACAATTATAGTTATGGTTGTCTTTTGATCGGTAATTGTTAAGTTTTTTTTTGTCTGTTTGTTTCGTGTTATTGTTGTTTTAACGTGACATGTTGAATGTGACAATGATAGCGCGCCATAATCGCCGACACTGATCCGCCGATTTTTACGCGATGGTGCTTTTAAGTACTTATGGAGAAGGTGGTTTCGGTTGTTTCTACTGCTTTCGGTACGATGGTAGGTACCTAAGTTTTTTTTTTACTTCGGCTTCCCTTTACTGAATTTTCACCCTTCGCCACTGCTAGCTAGTGATAAATATTAACATTGAACAGGCAACATATTCTTGGAATGTTGATCAGAATTTCAAAGCAATCTGTGAAGAAGATTCGATCAAACATTTTTACAATTTTAGTTACTACATAGAAAAAATATTCCTACACCAATCAGGATTTTTTTGTGATCTATCGATTCCCGCACTTCTCTCCGCTCCGTTCGCCTCCGCTTCAGAGGAAACGCACCCTAAGGTACCCTAGAAGGTACTCACTCCAACTATTGTAAACTGTATCTCTAGTGTATTTCCACTGTACCATCGTATCGAGTAATAGGGCAAAGTTTCCATTAAAAAAAAACGTGATAATCTAATGTCGTCGTCAGCCATAAAACGTCCACTGCTGGACGAAGGCCTCCCCCTTAATAGAGGGGTGTTGCCATAATCCCCATAGTTGGCAGGCAGCTAGTTATAGATAGATATCATAGTTGGGGATCGCAGAATGATCACCACTGTTAACAAAGAGGACGCTGCTGCCCGTCCTCCGGTGGGTCTGGTTGCAGTTTAAGGACATACCAATGTAATAAAAAGTTATTAAGTTGAAACCAAATAATTTAATCTGAAAGTAATTATTTATTGAATCAGAAACTTACTTTGAGGTACTCACTGTCTAGTGTATTGTCCCCCAGCGCTGCGGTACTCGACGGGCGACGGCGAGTACAAAGCGGAAGCGCTGCGACTGGCCAACTGCCTCGTGAATGTTCGCGCGATCATCCAACACTTTACGCCTAAGATAGAGTCGTGGCTCGCCTCGCAGAGCCTCTCCACGCCCTCGGAGGACCAGGTATGGGTTGACATCACTGAAGAGAGAAGTGAATAGAATGGAAATGTGAAGGGCCGCGCATTAAGTGCAAACGCGCTTGATGACAATTCTACCAATATACATGTTTTTAATCTGAGAATACTCAAAAAGACAATTATAGCGTCTATAATTGTCAACCAATAGGCAACCAAACCACATTGCATCGTAATTAGATCAATTTAAATCTGTTGCAAAATCGCATGTCGAGCGTTTTACTTCAAATGCGCGATCAACGATTGGCAATTTTTCATCGTAGTTTCTATACAAATAAGTGTGAAATTGGTGACAACGGTTTTCCATACAATTGCTTTACAACATTGTTTTGACAGCCGTTCTACCTAAGAAGTAGGGCTTTCGCTTTTCTGTGGTTGAGATATAAGGGCTTGCTTTTTGCGCATTTTTTTTATGAAATAAGAGACACAAAACAAGCAAGACGTCCGCCTGGTGGTAAGCATCACGCCTGTCCATAACAGTAGCAGTGCAACAATTGTGAATTTGCGAACAAAATCCTGCGCCACGCTGCACTGCGCTCTTCACCTTGAGATATTAGATGTCAAATCTCTTTTCTGTGGTAACATTGCTCTTCAAACCGAAACAGTAATGCTTGCATTCTGCTGCTTTCCGGTTGATTAACTGGCGAAGTATACACATATATACAAAGGGATACACATGCCCGTAGCTTGCACACTAGCATACCAGCTCCTTGCACGTGCCAGCTACTGTCATGTGTATACACTAACTGGCATGCCTGTAATACTGGCATACTGGCATACATGCAGCTAGCACGACGTTTGATTTACTTGCGTGCCCGTTGAGGGAGGGGTCGCGGGGGGCTACTAACCTGGCACGTGGGAACAGACGCGACAGCTACGGGCATGCCAGTAGCCGACTCGTTGTGGCCATTGGCGCACGTTTCTTGTTTGGTTTGAAGGTCAAGTTTTTTCAAGTCGAATTGTCCTGTGTATACGCGATGGTAATACTGGCATGCAAGGGCACAACTTGCATGCCAGTATTACTTGCAAATGTATCCGCAGTGTACCAGTTACTCGTACATGCCAGTAACGTTCATGCCAGCTACTTTCCCGATTTACTGGCATGTGTATCCCCGGCTTAAACTGTAGGGCTCTATTGTAGAGTTCGTCTGGGGACACCCCACACTACTCCTACAATAGAGCCCCCCACATCTACAATTATAAGTATTTCTGTGTTGTGCAGCACTTCGTGTTTGTTACTTAAAGAAGCGTTTAACGCCAACTTGGTACGTTATTCAGGATTGATTTATACTGTACTGGCAGCGTTATCTTAAATATTAGGTTAGCAAAAACGAGGCAGTATGACAAAAAAATACTCAGCCCAAATTGTGTTAGTTAATATTATTTTTATATGTACGTTAGTCTGTAAGATAACTATTATATAGGCCCGTGTTTTTTTAGTAATTCCTGTTGCGATAAACGATTTATTATTTATTTATGACGCCAGAAAATCTTGGGTAATATTATTATCATTAGCACTTTAAAAAAAAATATATATTAATTTTTCATTTAAAGTCCTTAATTTTAAAATTCCTTACATAAATAGTGCACACTGCAGAGATTTGAGAGATTCGGTTGGAACATGCTATTTATAGCTCTCCATATTCCTAAGTTATTCCTGGAGTTATGACTATAAGCTTGTATGGAACAAAACTTATAATCTATCTTATAATCCTTGTGTTATGTACCTACTTTAAGAATGAGTAAAATGTTCACTGTTGGCGTATCTTAATAAATTAATGCTGGCGTGCTCCATCGTAGACTGCATCTTCGTTTATCATCAGACGAGATGGCAGTCAAACGCAAGCCTATATCACATAAATAAATAAAAAATAAAAAAAACGAAATCAATTTAATTATTATTGCAGATATTAGAAGTGGTGCGCAAGAACTACGACAGTCTGATCCTGAAGCTGCAAGAGGGTCTGGAATCGTACGAGAGGTACAGCGAGAAGGAGCACCGGCCGCTGCTAGCCCGGCTCGTGCTCGCGGCGCGGCAGAGAAGCGACGCCATGACGCTGCACGACCACACCGCGGCTGCGCTGAACCACTACACCAGTACTGTGCAGTGAGATACTATTACTAGTTCATTTCGTACTAGTACCAGGGGGTGTCACTCCGCAGTTTAGGTATGTTCGGTCGGCGCTCCGTCCGGGAGGACAATACAAGGCAGAAGTCAGTCGCCGCCCGCATGTCGCACGTAACTAAGCATACGTGATAGAAAGAGAGCGGTATCCAGTGTGTGAGAGTTGAATTGCTATTTTATTGCCTACTAGATAAGAGACCTTATTTATTTCAATTCTTTTGCGGAGGGAACTTTCTGTACGTAGTACTATTATTTATTCTGTGCTAGTAGTAGTGGCTGACTAAAGTTACATCTCTGGTACTGGTTTTTTCTATTTAGCATTCTGAATCATAAAGTAAAAGACTTGTCCACGTAATGATGGGCAGGTCTCGTCAAAATAAGCCCAAACTCGATGGGTTTATACAGGGTTAGTTCTAATCAGTTAGCTACTTTCACTATGGGGCTAACAGCTGTTCCATACATTTTGCCCAAGGTAGATGAACTTTTTGTACGGAACCGCTGCAAATTTTTTCGCGATTTCAATGTTGGCCCCATAGTAAAAGTTTGTTTGGATGTACAGAATATGCCTTTAAAAAGACGCTAACTGATAACTAACCCTGTATACCAATAGCCATTGAGGAGTTACTTTTACCATCAAACTCTCGGCAGCATCGTACCAACTCGATGGTACCAAATTATTTATTGTATTGTAATCGGAAATATTTATACATGCAAAGTTTTAAATTACAAGTACGTTAAAAACTACCAAGTTTATTTTACATGTGAAGATAAAATAAGCGCTTCAAAAGGATCAAGATGGATTAAACGCGCTATTAGGTAACTAAAGACAAACATGTAATTAAACACTGCCGCGCCTTTAAATCTCACGAACTATGATCCAACTCTTCTCTGATTGTCTCTGATGCAGTAAGCTGGGCCCATGCTAGGCTCCATTATCATCATCAGCCCGGAGACGTCCACTGCTGAGCGAAGGCCTCCCCCTTAGACCGCCACACTGTACGACAACCTGCCATTTGCATCCACCGGTTACAAGATAAGCGAGAGGCTCCATTATATAACCTCAATATTATAATGTTATAACTGACAAATTTGAGCGCCAGACAGTTAAAGACGCGATAGTTCTTTCCTCTTAGAAAGAAATAACATATTATAGGGCCATAAAAAATTCATGAAGGAAAATATTTGATGTCGAGAGGTGACTATACAAAATTTTCCAATATATAAAGCAAAAGTTATATTATTATTAACGGGATATTTAACGTGAGCTCATTTCACAACATAATCACGGTAAATATCTCGTTAATAATAGTGGAACTTTAGTAAACAACCGTGATAGTTTAAAACAGTGTTTTATATAAAGCAAAGCCCCATTTAAAACTCAAGAACGGCTGGACCGATTTTTTTGATGTTTGATTTTTCTTCGCCTCGATTATCAAAATAACTGTTCAAAGGTATAAATCAGACACGGAAATAAAGTTGTCGGGTCAGCTAGTAGAGTTATATTTGCGACTCTATAATGATTTGAAAGATTAGTCGTCCCAGTGAGCACTAAAGTTACCTACGATAATCTCTGCTGACTGGGATTGACTGGCATGTAGTCAGTAGTCGCGTAGCATGTAGTTTTACAAGGCAATATTACTAAAAGTAAATAATAACCGGCTGTATAGCGGTAATTTTAGTACTTTTTGGTGCAGTATATCAAGCTTGAGCACTATAAGATTAAATTAGAATTTCTATAAAACTTTCTAATTTAAGGTTCAAATTCCGATTTGTATAGAAGACTGAAAAAATATTGGAAATTATATGATGCATTTATAAAGGCTTGGCCCGTAATCGGAAATGTATATAACGTAAATAAATGTATCTCACTGTTCTTACATGGGCAATTTTTCAAGAGTTATTACATTGCCCTGCGACATTTGCTGGCAATCATGTAGTGAAGCAATCTAAATCAATTATATGTATGTCGCTTTGTACATAATATATTCTATATTGCTATTAGGTCGCCAATAGTAAGTATTTATTGAAAAGTTAATTAAGTTGCTATATTGTTCAGAATGTGGTGGCGATATCACTAGCAAAAAAGTTTAATAAATAAATATCGGTGGACATTTTTAACGGAGCGCCATCTAGCCCCAAACTAAGCAAAGTTTGTATTATGGAAACCAGATTGTTAATAGAATACATATGTTTATGTTGTCATCAAAGTTTGGATGAAGTTTCATCACAGTCTGTAAAAGTTAAAAAGTTACCTGACGCTAAAATTTACAAATATTGCCATGGAGTTGCGATGAGCGACTTGCAGCCGCAGATCCTATTTTGCGGACGCTATATTGCTATATTTTGCTATATTTTATATCCTAGTGTGACGTCATACTTATTTGCTCAGTCTGCTAACGTCCGCCAAACTTAACGGTCATTCAAACTTACATATTAGACGTACGATTTTTTATGTTTTAGTAAAGTACACAGTAACAGTAAAAATAAAATAAGTTGCTTCTTTATGTAAAAATTACCGAGGATAAAATTCAGATGACATGATTGGCATCTAATTTCATTCGGAAGTAATTTTATTTCTATATTTAGTGATCCATTCTATAAATTTTAAAAACGCGGAATCTAGCGTGATAGAAATTAAGTGTTAGTTCACTAGTTCGATTCTCAACAATTTTTCCTGAAAACCGCTAGATGGCAGTACAACTTACCACTCCTCCCGCGAACCTACACCTACACCGCACAGTCACGCGTCTTTCTAAGGAAAAATCGTTTGATCACATCTCTGCTTCTATTACTCTGTGAATATTGCCCATGTAACAACACCTTTACATATTATACATTATAAAATGTTATTATATTAAGTTGTAACTTAGGTCTATGATAACTTTAACTGTGGTACAAAATACCAATGAGACTATAATTTTTTAAATTATGTAAGTTATTTAGCATGGATGTGTAACCTTATTGTACTGCACCTTTGAGTGAGGCCTTAAGATGGCAGAAAACAGGCTTTAGTGCCTTGAATTAAAGTCGAATATCATGTGTTGAATGCACACCTTGAAATCATTACTATGATATATATTATATCTCTTTCCTAGGTTGCTATGTAGTGTTTTGTGTTGACAACTAGAATATATAACGTTACCTATTTATGTTTTAGAGAGTTATTAGCAAGTGAATTTATATTACAAATCCAATAACATTGGTTGTATTTTGTTGTAATAAATTATTTTCTATAAAATAATGTTTTATTTTAGATAGTGTTCCTTTCCTATAGTTGGAATATCATAGAGTTAGATGTGTCTTATCTTCTATTTATACAGGGTTAGTTCTAATCAGTTAGCATGCTTTTAAGGGCATATTCTGTACATCAAAACAAACTTTTATTAAATGTTTAAACTTCTTTTTTTAAATGTGCCAACATTGTAATCGCGAAAAAACTATCAGCTGTTCCATACAAAAAGTTCATCGACCTTGGGCAAAATGTTTGAGTATGAAAAAAGAA
The DNA here is from genome assembly GCA_905404285.2 of Erannis defoliaria. Taxonomy (NCBI): domain Eukaryota; kingdom Metazoa; phylum Arthropoda; class Insecta; order Lepidoptera; family Geometridae; genus Erannis; species Erannis defoliaria. The sequence continues at coordinate 8,189,397 of FR990078.1, forward strand.
CACTTATTAACTAAAATAGGTTTGAAATACTTTTTTGTGTTTTATGCACTAATACGGTATATCTATATACATATAATAAATGCGTAGATCCAGAACAACTGTACAAACATGATTTCTACTTCACCTACAAGTATCATCGAATCCTAGTTCAACAGGCACAAAAAAAAACCGATTGCGCGATTTAGGACTCGTTGACTAAAAGCAGCAAAACAAGCGAGCGCAATTTTTATAACACAAATCTTTCATTTTTATTATTTTAGTAATTTTAGAATAGCAAGCACTATGATAACATAAACGGTATTAGGTTTTTAGGATTGAAATTGAATTTTTCCTTAGCACTAGGTAATCCCCTTCGCGCTACGCGCCATCTGTTGGTTCTCTTTATAGGTGTATCCCTGTGCAGGGGCTCGATCCAGGGGGGGTCATACCCCCCCACCCCCCTCGCCCCTGGGCTGGGTGCAGGTCGACTACTGATATTACTATACAACCTGACTTAAAATCTGGGTCCGCCCTTGCCGCCTATATGTATGTTAGTATACAAATAAAATAACATATTAACACTCAAATACATATATTGTTTTAAATAATTTAATATTAAACAAATTAATTAAGATTTCCATCAGACTAGATATAATTATTATTCCAATAGACTAGAGTTGATTACTTAGATTAGGAATGTATCTTTGGTTTGTTTATCACTATAATATATTAAAGTTATATAAACTTGTAACATATTCAGATCTCTAGAAAGATAACTTATCAAAGAACTGAATTTGAAACATGAATAGGTTTCATCTCTGCTAAAATGTAAACTTGTCTACACAACAAAGCCACCACTTCCAATGCCTGATTTGAGTCTGCTCTGAACAATTTGGGTCTATACAGTCCACATGCCGGAAGCTTGTGTTCTGCCCAGCTATCTGTCACTAAGACTATTCAAAATAAATGCTTATCGTATCATCGGCAAGTCTGTCGTCGTCAGCCATAAAACGTCCACTGAAGGACGGAGGCCTACCTTTATAGAGGGCAAGTCTGTATTGACACGCATTTGTAGATGCCACCACTAACCCATTAGGCCAGCGGCTTTGAAATGTAAATAGGTAAATGTATAGGAACCTAACTTCTTCTTCCTGCTAGACCTTGTCCCATTTACTTGGAGTCGGCCCGCACTTTTCATTGAGCCAATTTTGTGCCATGTCAGATGTTAGTTAAGCATCTTTTAGTTCTCTTTGGACCGTCGTTAACCAGGTGGCGGGTGGTCTTCCACGCGTACGCTTCTTTACTGGCAAGTCCAGGGCGAGCTTCACCATATGATCGTCGTGGGGTACGGCCAAACCACCGCAAGCGCTTTTATTAACCCTTGCCAACTATCGGGGCAACTTTGAAACTCCCTCTTATGTACTCATTGCGGATCTTGTCTAGTAGTGTGACACCCGCTGACCAGCGTAGCGTGCGCATTTCTGTTGTGTGCAGTTTATTTAGATGTTACTTGTTAGTCGCCTGGCACTCCGACCCGTACAGAATAGCAGGTCTAATGGCTGTTTTGTACATTTGTCCCTTGACCTTGAGAGGCATTTTCCTGTCACATTACGCCTGTGAGTTGTTCCACTTCATCCTTCCATTTGTTGTTCTATGAGTAACATCAATATCTATTTGCCCATCATTGCTAAGTACTGACCCTAAGTATTTAAATTGAGTCGCCCTCTATAGGGATGAGCTTCCTAAAACTTTATATTAACAGGTTTAGTGACGTCATCGAAAATGCACGACATGTGCTCTGTCTTGCTTCTACTCTTTTTTTTTTATTTGAACCTAACTAATGAAGAAAATATTATTGATTACCTAAAGGTAATTTGCGCTAGAACTACTTGTATTTTGCGAACGTCTTGCTCGTAACTTGATGGTATAAAAAAATTATTGAATGAACGCCTACATTTAAACCTAGGAGCAATGAAACTACTACCAGCAAATCATGTGGTACGAGCCCAATAGCCTTTTTACTACTATCTACGAAGCGGAGAGAGAATCCGTTATTTTCAATTCAGCTAGTGCTTCTCTGACTAGTTCCTGCAACTCTTCCGGCAATTCAGTTTTCGTAATACACTTATATTCTGAACCGTTGAGTTGATCGCCATCAAATTGTTTCGTCAGATCTGAGTTAATACAATTGCCTTTAGTATCTTCGTCGCTGTCCGAATATCTCTCCTTGGTGCTATCGCCATTCTCTTGAGATCTTTTATAGTTCAAATCTTCAGATTTAACGAAGCCCGCGTCGGGAAAGTATTCGTCGAGTAACATTTGCGAGGGAAATATTGGAATGTACTTCTGACCGTTGCACCAACTCTCTAATGCTTTCTCCAGCTCTGTTATTCTGTTAGCTAAGATCCTGAGGAAAACAAATGTAAGGAAGTTGATTGATTGTACCTTTATAATAGTCGAGGGGTGAACAGTTTAGATTGTAGATGATCTAGCTAGGTATGGATGGGCTTGGTATGGTCATTTCCAGAAACACAAAGCCCAAAGCCTGTTGTTAGACCGAGAACGTCCTCTGCTCACTTTAGAAATCCGAGCTACCTTTCAGGAAAAAAATGGGTTCCTGCCCGCCTAGCACGCGAAACTCTATCCACTCTTTTTCCCCGCGAAAACAAGACAGACGTATCCATATTCTAGCTTTATCACGTTTCCGCGCGGGGACACACCAATTAGTCTTCGGCGCATGCCAGGTCTAAATCTAAGCTGAGCCAATGTTATGAGTGAATCTGAAAAAAGCCTAAAAACAATACATATAGGTTAGTCGTTAGTCGTGTTGTTCTTACCGATTAGTTTTCCTTTGGTGTTGTAAAGCTATAGACTTGTCATTCATTGCCTCGAAAAGTCCGAAACAGAGTGATTTCAGTTCACTCGCCGAATTGTGTTTGGCTCCTGGCTTCAAATTTCTTTCAAGGAATTCGCGGGCTGGAAGTACCATAAAGATGAGAAATTCTAGATTGTTTACCAAGGGAGGAAACAACAATTTTTAAGGCGAGTGTTTTAATTTTTTTTTTATCACCCTCTTTGAGAAAATAAGTAAGTTTAAATAAAACAAAGTAGGTATAATTCGAATTTGAGTAAACAATTACGAACGAAGGCGGAATGCATTTCGCGCGCCTTCCTTTTTCAAACAGCCTGTTAGCCTGTTGTTCATACAATGTCCATGGTTGATCTCTTTAGTGATTGAAACTTTTACTAACAATATGAAAATGAAAACTGTTTCTCCAACTCACTGTATCCATTTTAGGGATACACAGCAAGTGACAGGGGAAAACATGGAAAACATCTGTTTTTGGTTATTTTCCGTCTATGTCGGCGTGAATGCGTGTTATTTTCATATTTATAAGATATTTAGTTATTTATACTAATACTATTAGAGTGGAGTACTATAATATTCCTGAACCTGGGTATGTCCTTAAACTGCAACCAGACCCACCGGAGGATGGGCAGCAGCCTCCTAGCTAACGGTGGTGTGCATTCTGCGATCCCCAAGCCGCCTGCCAAGCGTGGGGATTATGGCAACACCCCTCTATTAAGAGGGATGCCTTCGTCCAGCAGTGGACGTTTTATGGCTGACGACGACTATAATATTATATTATGAATAACTGACGTGGTTTTGACACATACAAAAACAAAAACACATAATAAAACAAAAATGTACTATAATATTAGAGTGAAGTACTATCATACCTTGCCTTTGAGTCATAACATTATTTCCTTTTTTCAAATATGAATAATTATCATTTCTGTTATCGAGGAGTGTCTGAAAAAAATTATTACAATTATTATTAATCTGCATCCGTTCAACGGATGCTCCCACAGCAAAGTGACAATTTAATAAAATTATAACCTTGTACTTAGATAAAGTGCGTTTGATTATTTCCTTTTCAACTTGAAGTTGAGTTATCCTTTCATGGAGATATTTGTTTTCAGTAACGAGAGCATCAATATCTACAATGGGTTTTGGAGGATTCGAGTCAGTGTCGTTTTGAGGTTTTATTCTGTTGCATAGTATGTAGCTGATTTGCTGGTTCAAGCGTTGTACTTTATTTTTGTAGTAATCTCTATCAGATACCAATTCTTCTTTTTCGTCTAGTGTAGCCCGATAGTCCAGCTGGCGTTGTTGATACTAAAATAGTAAAACCTAAATAATAACTTGACATTCATTCATTCATTTGGTATGTCTTATTTGTTCACCAATGGGTATTTCACATTACCCACAATTCATCTATGAAACAAAATTAAATGCATGATTTGGTTTCATAATTTTTATGCCATATTACTAGCAATGAAAAAGTGGTATTAAAACTACAAACCTTCAATAAATAATTAGAATTCGAGATTCAGAATTTTCTTGTTTTAGCGCCCGATGCTAAAACTACCCTCATAATTATTTCGGCGTTACTAATGTTTAATGTACTTTCACGTGTTTATTATGTATTGTAATAAGTACCTACTATTAATTATAACACATATGCACGTATTTAAATATTGTATGCCAATATATATTGGCATACATATTGTCAATAAATGATTTATTATAATAATTCCATCAGGCTTGATCTGTACTGTTTTTTTTTTTATTAACAGTACCTCTAGGTATTTATTTTTAGGAAGAAAAAATATATTTACTTTTTTTCCATGGGTTCCAGTATGTAATGTTGTGGTCGAGAATGTCAACCACACTGGGTATTGGATCTCTATTCACAGACCCAGAATTTTCAAGGCATGCTTGGATATTTGTTTATTTCCGTGAATATCATTGCTATGTTTTTGATTTTTGATAAAAGTATAAACTTAAACTTTAAAAGTAAATAGACATTAAGTTTAAATTACATAAATGTAATGTTTTGTTACCATATTCGCATTAGCGACACAGCCCTTTATTTAAGAATAAAAATAAAAAAAGTAAATAGGCATTAAGTCAATTTTGGTGCCTCAGCCTCACCAAAAGGTACTCTGCCTGTATGCCTTTGTAAATAATAAGTAATGATGCTACCTTTTTTTGGAATTTCTCCAACTCTTGCACTAGTTTTTCATATTCTATGTTAGAGCATGAGATAGTAGAGTTTTTACTACCAAAATTCTCATTCAAAACGGAGTCTTTCTTCTGTATTTGTTTTCGTAGTGCTTCTATATCGCCAGTTGCTTCATCTAGTTTGCTGCGCAAAGATTCTACCTATAAATGAGAAAAAAAAAGTAAAATTATATGAAAAACTAGAAATGTAATTTGACTTCATCAGTAGTCTTTAAAATGTTAGGACTTTGTATACCTTATTTTTTACGCCTAGTCATGTTTCATGATAAGGCCCTGAAGACCTAGCATGCGGACGGTGACTAAAACTACTCTATTCTTACTGTCATGAAAAAACAGGACTTGGCTATGACATTGTATAAGTCTGTCTCGTTTTCGCGTGACACAAACAGATGACAAAACTTTATCGTGAGGCACATGCTAGTCCTGCTGCCAGAACAATACAGAGATAGCATTATAAAATAAAATAAATAAGCTAATAATCAGCAACAGCCAGAAATGTCTACCTGTTGGACGAAGGCCCCTCCCTTAAAGAGGTTGCCATAATCCACACACTTAGTTGGCACCTCGAGGGTCACAGAATTCTCACCACTATTAACCGAGAGGGCGCTGCTGCCCATCCTCTGGTGATACTGGGTGCAGTTTTAGGACATATCTAGGTACCACAACAAGGTTTGTTAAAAATGGGACTAATCAAATAAGGTTGAAATAACACGTCGAATCAGCACAGTGACAATGATGATGTTTTATCTATCTAATGACCCGGGTCAACACCTCCATTGGTCTAACAGTTAGACCAATGGAGGTGTTGACACTTGCATGTAGGGGTTAGACTCTAACTGTCTGTAGACTGACTATTGCGTAGAGAGATATTCTTACCTCCAACTTTAGCATGTTATTGTGATCCCGTGTCTTAGCGAGCATGTCCCCACTACTAATAGTGTTGGTTGGTATGAACTGGTAAATACTACTATTGTTTTCATGGTTCCTTAGAGACACAGACTTTGTGCATTTCAGTTGCTCTACCAGTACCTTGTATCTGTCTCGTTCCATGCTACATTTGTCCAATTCCTTGCTCATTATAGAGAGTGCATCTATTTTACTTTGCAATTTGCTTTTCAGTACAGAATTCTGAAAAGAATAGAAGCGAAATTGTGAATAGGTAAAGAAAAAATATAAAAATAAATAATAATAATGTCTCCAACAGAAAAATCCATGTACTGTGTTCATCACAAAAATAATCTTAAGTAAGTACTTCGGTAATGTTGCAGATTTCGACTCAGAGCGAATTAAATATATAAATATTTATCAATAAAATAAATAATAGATAAACTACCTCCAGTACATAGTCGTCTAGTTGTTGATCTTGAAATGTTACTTTGGTGTTTGCTGGTGGCTTGTTGAACATGATGAAAATTAATTTTCAAGTAATATTGCAACAGCAAAATCTCTGATAAAGTCTTTGGAATTGGAATCGAAATTTAAAAAACCTACTTATGTTTCACTTTGCACGAGCAATTTTAGATAACTACATTCTAGATTACATTATTTTTTTACGATTTAACTGTGCTGTGCTACGACGTGACAAATCCGGATTATCCTATTGATTTTAAAACGTAGTGATTACAAACACACGAATTTTAACTGTTTTGTTTTTGAGAAATATCTTTGGTTGTCTATCATTTTGTCTATCTCCTAGTAAAAGTCATTGAGCATTTAACTAGAGTAAAAGTATTCTTTGGTGTCTATAATGTACAACATGATATTTGCCGACACGATAATGTACGGCATAATAATGCTCAGCATGATAATTGGTGTACATGTACATCGAATATCATGATGTACAATCCATGTCGTACAATACTGGCCGTCCATTATCGGCTCGTGTCTATAAAGTACGGCCCTATATTGTACAGCCAATACTCCGAGTACATTTCTAAAATGGACATAAAAAAATATTACCTGAACCTAACTGCTATACAAATAAGAAATTCGTGTACTTGTACATCAAATATCAGTCTGTACAAAATCGAGGTGTACATTATTGAGCCGAGCCGATAATGTACAGCATGATATTGCACGGCACGATATTGCACAGCATGATATTTGATGTACATGTACACCAATTATCATGCTGTGCATTATTATGCCGTACATTATCTGTGTCGTACATTATTGCCCCCCCGGACACTACATGCTATAAAAACAATGTCAATCATCATGTTTTCATGTATAGAGATGTACATCTTAGATTTAAATACTACTATCGATATTCATAGACACTTTTTTCTTTCTTAGTTATTGTCATCGCACGTTGTGCATTCTGCCAGTGTCATGTTAATGAATTGTCAATTTTTTTAATTAAAATCAAGTCAAATATGTCATGAAATCACAGTCAGTCATTTCATTGTCAGAAATTTGTCATAGTCGAGAGGTCATGCTCTAGTAAAGTTGTGGCAACTTTATTATGAGCTTCTACGGAGTTTTGAAAACAACACGAAAATACATGTTTCACCACATTATATCACTTGCACTTCACACTCGTGCATATAATTCAACATTCAATGAATAAAACTCCACCATTTTTAATCATTAATTCACGAAAAAACACAGAAAATAATAGAATGCAACGACATGATTTTCTGTGTTCCCGCCAAAACTCCTTCACACACACTGTCGATGACAACTCAGATAAACATGTTAGATTTTGATGATACTATTTTTGTTTGATAGGTTTTTTAGGCATAAGCCTTTATTAAATACAACAAACTACAAAGACTACTTAGCCTACTACCCAAAAAACCAAAGGATTGTATTTAGACTGATTAAAGTCTAGAGACAATCCAAATGCTCAAACCCACTACCAGTCGGCAGCGTTCTCAGTATACTGGTGGCATTGCCACGCTGAATAGCAATGCTTATGTGTTGGGCCAAATAAACGCCAGCATTTTGATCACACGTCACGTCAACCAGGCGCGATATATTTTTGAAAAGATGATGAGCTCCCGGTCCCACAGAACCAAAGGTTAATTTTTTTTTCTCTTTTGTTTGATAGGTTAACTTCAGAGGTGGTCGCATATAGATTTTATAGAAATAGGTTTAGTAGTTTTGTTTGTTTTACAATCACAGTTATTTTGATTGTCAAAATTGTTGAAAAATATGTAATCCATCCAATCGAAATTGAAGTCTGTTTAAAAAAATATGTATTAGGTATTATACTCATTTTTTGAAGTCGGTTGAAAAAGTAACTAGCTCAGAAATACAATAGTGTCAGCACCATACTTGTAAAAATACTATAAGTAGGTCAGCTAATTTCAGCCTCCTGCACCCTCAGATATAGATTATATGTAAAAAATAAATTCATCATGTATATTTTTGGTGGGCGATAACTTCTTGCAAACCATTGATCCGATATTTTCGCTGTTAGTACACCGATGCGTTTGCGTGCAGTAAAAAATCTCTGCGAAACTATTGCGGCAGCGAAACATCAGTGGAACGTTAGTTCACTGTAGTTTTTTCGAAAAGAAATTTCATTGTGTATGACGCTGTCGTAGATCGTAGGTGTGAACTTTCCGGATATAATAAAGTTAGGTACTCTATGGTGTGGACATCAATTGGATTCCCAGTCATCGCTTTCATCCCAGTCACACGACTAGCGAATCACTTGCTTCGGTGTGTGCAATTTCGCAGCTACGTGCGGCACAGTGTGGAAAAGGATGCAACTATACAAATCTCGCTATAGTTTGATTCAGACACAGCATTAGCGAAACGCTGCCATACAACTGAGTTTTTTGTAGTTTGCTGCCGCACGCGAACGCGTCGGAGTACTAAAGGCGTATAAACGAGATAATTTTTAAAAGCAAGCCATCGTGCAAATACAATTATTAAGTTCCAATAAGAGCCAGCAGAGAAATTTACTAGAGAGCCAGTCTTGGTATATATGGGGGATGCCAGGTCTCTGTACGATGCAAACTACTAGTATAAATTTAATTTTATACTAGATCATCATCGATATCGATGCGTTTTCAATTTTGTTAACGCATCCCTATTCGGAAGTTTTTGAGTTTGACAAATGAATCGTTGATGAATCGTGTCGTGCGTGCCGTGCACCGTGGTATTTCATTGTTTCGTACTGCAGATGTTGTGTGAATTGTATAATTTTATAAATTCTGTGTGTAATTTCAATGCAATGCGTGCGGAACAGTTGCAGGGGAGTAGATTGCGTTCATCCTAACGCATGGCAAGTATGGCCGCATCTGCTACCGAAATCGAAGACTTCTTGAACGGGCCTCTGGTTTCGTGGGTGAGTGCACAGCGAACCGTGTCTCTGTTTTTATTACCTACGTGAACCGTGAGACAAAATACTAACTTGTTCCGTATGAATGAACTTCTGTTAATAACGATATTTAGGAATGAGCCCTTTGCAGTAAAAGGAGACTTAAGTTTGTGGTACTCAAAATTGTTAGATCGATAAGATGATATGGAATTCTTGCTTTTTCGTGTTCATTGACCTACAACGTTTCTAGACTTGTAGGTACCATTGGGAAAATGATATGCTTGGTAGTTATTTATCGCGAGGAGAGATCTTCTCATAGTTTCCACTATTCCCAGATGTGAGATATTATTATCCATTGTTATTAAGTGGAATGTAGACATTCTGAAAGGGAAATGCAATCAGTACCTAATGTGTTTGATATATTGAAGTCAAATAATAACAAAACAGTCATAAACGGGTAAAAACTATACATCATCAACAGCCAAAGGATGTCCACTGCTGGACGAAGGCCTCACCTTTAATACAGAGGGGTTGCCATAATCCCCACACTTGGCAGGCGGCTTGGGGATAGAATAATCCTCACCAACATAGACCGAGAGGATGCTGCTGCCCATCCTCCGGTGGTTCCAGATGCAGTTTTAAGATATACCCAGGTTCATACAAATGCTTAGAAATCTATATCCATCATCAGCATGGAGACATCCACTGCTGAATTAAGGCCTCCCCCTTAGGCCGCCACACTGTACGACAACCTGCCATTTGCATGCACTGGTTGCCCTTGACTTTTCTATGTCGGAGGTCCATCTTGTAGGAGGCCTACCTACGCTGAGTCTTCCGGTTCATGATTGCCATTCAAGAACCTTTCTATATTTACCATCATATGCATCAAACACAAAACCGTATTTCAACCCTATTTTTGTTAAAAAGTGTTTTGTAAAATTTAATTCATATTACGATTTGAGTTTGAAAAAACAAGACAAAACAATTTTTACTAAAATAGGTTTCAAATACTTTTTAATGTTTTATGCATATGACAGTAAATCTATATACTTACAAAAAAATTAAATATATATAAAAGCGAAAATCACTCACTCACTCACTGACTAAACACGAAATCTCGAAAACTACTTGATCCCAAAGCTGAAATTTGGCAGGTAGGTAGTCTATAGGTAGGAGACGTCAGCTAAGAACGGATTTTGCGACAGGCCTGAATTAAGGGGAGGAAATGGGGGATGAAACTTTCTATGGAAATTCTTTGTTTTTGAAATTATAATGATGAACATTGATACTTAGATAGTTCATTAACAATAAAAAAAACTAATTTTCAATAGTTTTTGACAGTGAACTACTACAGGGGGTGAAACGGGGGATGAAACTTTGTATGGGAAGTACTTAGTTTTTAAAGGTATAGTGATGACAACATTATAGGCATTTTTTTTATTATCATCTTCCCTGTTTTTCTTCATCATGAAAACCGATGGGCACAGCTAATATTACATACGTACGTGTGGAATTGATAACTTCCTTTTTTTGAAGTCAGTTTAATATGGGTATTTACCCCCTAGCGAAGCCGGGACGGGTCAGCTAGTTTTTACATATAATTTAGTTTAGCTATTTACAAAATGGATAATATTTTTAGACAACTGCCAAAAAATGAAATGTTATGTTTCCAAAGGAAGGAAAGAAGAGGTTCTAGGTTTGATTCCAGGTGTGCCTAGGTCGCTGATGGAACATACTCCATAGTGAGCCAACACAGGGAATTCTTATGGTGTTTCCATTATTTACATAAAACCAATCTTATTTTCAGTTGAAATCATGCATACCAAATCCGGAATGTATTACTGGATACCCGCCATTACACAACGGAGATATACTCCATCAGGTCTACCTCCAGATAGACCCAGAACCTTCGTTCCACATCACAAAACTAGCTGGTCTCGAAGACCAGGCATTGATCCTCGGTAGAGTCAAAAACTTTGATGCAATCATCAAAAATGTCAAGGCATTATATGAAGAAGAACTGGGAATGACACTTTTGGTGGTCCCAGAATGCATATGCCTAGGAAAAGCTCCGGACTCTAGAGATGGTCTCGAAAATATGAAGCTGCTGATATTATTGCTGCTTGGTGCAGCTGTGCAGTGTCCAAATAAGGAGCTATTTATCACAAGGATAAAGGAGCTAGATGTTGAATTGCAGCATAACATTGTTGAGTGTATCAAACAGGTAAGAACATCCTTTATCCTTCTAATATTATGAGTTTAAAGTGTGTTGTTTATTCATCTTTCACATAACAATAATAGGGTAGATGACTGATGTTTAAATCGTTGAAACCAATAGCTTTGATGAAGAATTTAAGTAAATATAGTATGTTTATTGAAAAAAGAAGTTAAATCGGTTAATAATGTTCTGATATATAAGCGTTGAAAGTTTTTGTTAGAGACAACTCTGTCCCTTTCCCACAAAACAAAAAATGACGTCACGCCTTACTTGTCAGAATATAATTTATATGGCGTACTGACAAGTGACGTCACGATTTGCTGTTTCCTCTCTCTGTCTAGCATGATATTAAAATGCTTATAAGTTGCTTTTGATCAGAATTTAATTTTCTTTTCATTAATCAGCTATATTTATGGGCCGCATTTTAATAGGACAATAAAATAAAAACAGTCATCTAGCCTATTGACATCATTTTTGCCATGTGGAATCTTAGAAATAGATAAATTAAAGTAATATAATAATAATTATACTATAGTGTGACACCCTGAAATATCTTCGCTTCGATTCAGTCATTGTGATGCAGTCAGAGAAGATATAAACTCTGTGCTAGTCTGTATTTCCTTCCATTAATTATAATTATAGTATCTTCAAATCCAGAGTGAACAGGCTTTTTAACCAACTTCAATAAGGAGGTTCTATGTTCGACTGTAAGTACATGTTTTTTGTGTTTTCCACTGATTTCTCCATCAGTTGTGGACCGAGTAACATAGGACAGGGTGTGATCAGATGCAAACTTATGTATTTTGAATATAAATAAAGCCGTCAAGCGCGAGTTCAACTCGTGCAACGAGTAACCACCGAAAATTTCTCCAATTATAATGTATAGGTTAGGTTGAAAGATTAACCTTAATTACAATTTTTTCCAAATTTCCAACATACTTTCAATTTTCAAACTTGTGCTATGAGACCTTGATTGCCAAATTTCAAGATTCAGAACAATGGGAAGTAACTCATGAATTTTGATGTACTTGGCAGTATCAAAAATTCGGCAAATGTGGTCGGTATTTTGGCTGTATTTTTCGATTGCTTTGAGTTAGAAGCTTGATTTTTTTATATCTTTAAGGTTCGTAATAAACCGACATACAGACAAATTGACAATGAAGGCTTCCTTTTTTCCTTTAAAGGTACTTATGGAACACTAAAAACAAACTATTAAACTCCTGTATATTGTGTAGTGTCTACACTGTCCTTTATAGGCTCAAGAAGTAACTCATAACATCCTACAGATATTTTCTTTATGATGATGATGATGAATTATACGTAATAATAACTATTAATAATTATACTTATTATAAATAATAAGTATACATTATTATGAATTATATTTTCTTTATACCATGACACCAACGCAACTTACGAATAAAACAACTAACTATAGTAAGTAATTACTTACTTACTTTTACTAACTAGTAGCACTCCAAAAACAAAGAAGCAGTAAACATCCTTTGTAATCACCCTAAGTAGTCACGCCACATAAGTTGTCACCCACATGATGCCCATTGGCAATGTAGTCAGCCAACCATAACAGAAGGTACTTCAAGATAACTACCAAGTTGAAAACATTACTGTAGGGCCATTTGTGTAGGACGATATTATATTCGAGTTGCTTGAATTGTTATTATATTAAGTGCAATGTATTCCAGTAACCTATTTATTATTGGTACAAACAGTTAATGTGGCGACTATAATTTAGCAGAATACTGTAAGAATGAGACATACAAAAAAACACTTAAATCACATCAGTCAGAAGCTTTTCCCCACGCTAGGCGGGGATAGAAGAACGGAATGCTTACCACTGTTAACCGAGAGGACGCTGCTGCCTGTCCTCTGGGGTTCTCGATGCAGTGATTTTAGGACATACTCTAAAACTTACTGAAAGGCAACTTGCCTATGCGCCTGAAACGTAAACTCATGGACATGTGCATTCTCCCTCTCTCCTCACATACGGCGCTCCGACTTGGTCTTTGACAATCGAGCAAAGGTCCACTCTCGCGGTTTGCCAACGAGCCATGGAGCGAAGCATACTGGGCGTAAAGCTGCTAGATCGCATAAGAACTCAGTGCTGCGCTCCAAAACACAGATCATTTACGTAACTCAAAAGGCAGCCATGCTAAAGTGGAACTGGGCTGGACACGTCTGCCGAATGCCAGAAGAGCTATAGGCGAAATCCACCTCTGACTGGGTCCCGGCGGTTAAACGGCCGCAAAGCCGGCCTAGAAGGAGGTGGAAAGACGAACTCGATGACAATAAAAAGGAGTGGCCCACCATAGCACTAAATAGTGAAAAATGGAAAGAGGGAAGAGAGACCTTTGCCCAGCAATGGCACAAAACAGGCTAGTATAATAATAATAACTCTAAAACTGCATCCAGAACAGATCAAAGTCTCATCAAAAGCAGATTATTATTAATGATTTAATCGATAATAATACAACAGTGATAATAACACAACATTCATGCGGTAGTAGGTAGAAGTCTACTTCCATAAATGCACCAATCCGCGCCAAACGCATGCGGCGGCGTTTACCGGAATTTACACTAAATACCGACTAAACGCAATTATAGCAGTATATTACGCTTAGTATATTACTAAGCGTACATACCTAGTTAGTATGAATTTTAGTGATGCTGGTACGACACGTGTGGTACGGACACTTGTGTGGTGTGCGTCCACCATTAGAATCCTAATCAACCAGTTTTTATTCCACACATTACATACATAATAGTCTGCATCCTATTGTAAATCACAAAAGGAACCGTCATGTATGAATGACAATTATTTTGCTGAATAAAATTACTGTAAAAAACAGCTTGATGTCATAAAACAGATAACAGTTGCGTCCTTGGTTAGTTAAAGTTAGCGACCTTAGCCAGTAGTTGACAAATTTCACGAGTGTTGAGTAATTTGACCATGGCTTGCTAGTTCACGTATATTTTTCTTGAATGGTCGATTGAGTTTACACTTCTCCAATGGTTTGTTTACCAATTACTTATTTGTACGACATTATCCGTATTTGGCATAATATTGTACCTGTCTGTCCCAATAGGGAATATGCATGTGTTTCCAATATTAAAAGTAATAGTATAAGTGGAGCCACTGGACGAAGGCCTCCCCCATATTTTGCCATAATCCCCACATTTTGCCATAATCCCCACGCTTAGCAGCAAAACAAGTGCTAGTATAGAATTTGTTCGGAATCGTGTACTTTGACGTCATTAGCCACTATAGTGCCCTATGTCTAACATGAAACATTTTTTTTTATAAATTCGTTATTTGTGCACATATTACAATTTTAATTTCGATAAATTGTTTTGTTGTGAGTCAGCTTTTTTATGAGTCAATAAAATAAAAAAACATGCATATTATATATAATTATATATTTGTTGTTTTTTATGAATTCAGAATTATTTATTATGTCCAAAGACTTGTCATATTAGAGATAGTTACCAATATTACTACTTACTAGTTATTATACTTAATGCGGAAATCGTAATCTAATCCGCGTGTTGAGCTATAATCTCTATTCCGGAAGTCGTTCATCAATGAAATTATTATCCAAAACATAAACTGTTGCAACAAACAGCTCTTCAAACGAAAGCACTTCAAGTTTGATGTTTCTCTTCGAGATTTAAAAAAATAACTATTTTAGACTTGTCTATTTTAGTCTTCTTGAAACAACGTTTTATTACCGCGATGTTACGTGTTTCCGTAGCAAATTGTGTTACAGTTTAGACAAAAGTAACAATGTTACTTCAAATTGTGCCATAATAAGTTCCATCCTAATAAAGCAAAATAAATAGAGGTGCGTGTCTCTCGTGCATGTAATTACGATAGGGAAGACGAAACATTTATTTACATATCTTTGAAGTCCGTTATAACCGTAACGTAAAAAATAGGAAGTAATACCTTGAGGTAATATCCTCAATTCATATCACACATCATCAGCCAGAAGACGTTCACTGCTGGACGAACGCTCCCCGTTGATTGGAGGTGCCGTAATCTCATGCTTTGCAGGCAGTTTAGGGACCGCAGAATCCTCACCACCTTTAACCGAGAGGACACCCGTCTTCCGGTGGTTCTGGATGCAGTTGTAGGTCATGCCGAGGTTCTTAATCCTGAAATAAAATAATAAATCACTAAGCCGTTTCCATATTTTATACAAGTGATGATGTAGCGTCTAAAGTACATTTGCCTAATAAGCCTAATATAAATAGACTAAATAAAAATACATAATTATGTTTATTACCGGGACTTCATCGCGCGCAAAACTAATAAAAAAAAAAATGAGCGATGAGGTGATAATTATGTGTTCGAATTGAGAAATTTTTAAAGTTTCATTATATAAGAATAACCGGGCGCTACAGATGCGGTCACGTTTTTCGCTGATGTATTGGCGACGAGGCGAAGCGACAGTTTTCAGTACAAAAGCGTCTATGAGCTAACCTATCAAATCTGTTCATGTAACAAATAAATATGCAATTAATTGCGTACCTATATAGAGGCTGAAGGGCGCGCAGCGTTATCTCGGACTCGCGAGATCTTGGATGAAATCTTAGATCTATAACTATGCAAATAAATAGGTACCTAATCAACCAAAACATTTTCTAGGTAACGGATATGCAAACAGTAGTCCTTACACCTGACGCCATAGACCTGTTCCAATCGCCAACGATGTTCAACCACATGCGGCGGCTTGCCAAAGAACGCGACCACTATCTCCAGAACTGGGCTTCCCTAGTACTTCATGAAGGCCTTTGCGAGAACGAAAATGAAAATAAAAATGGGAAAAGCCGGTCAACGCAAAACGTTAATCAGAATAATGGCGATAGCCAACACCTTGCGGTAGAGCTGGCGGATTGGAAGGCTAGATTAAGGAAGCAGAGACAAGAACTGTAAGTTAACATTGCGTTTGTGTCTTTTATGTGACTGATAGACGAGACAAGCAAGTTTCTCGTCTTGGCAGTTGAGTTGCATTCAGGATTTCGAACTTTATTTACTCTGGCGTTACACTCAGTGGATAAAACAAAGTCTAACTTACAAAGTTCTTTAAAATCATTTTCAATGTCTTTTTTTGTTAATAGATAATGATCTATCTTCCAGGGAAGAAAAATCAGAACACTTATCGGAATGTCGAGAAGAATTGGAGCATACCAAATTGGTTCTAGCTAAACTACGCACTGACAGTCAGGA
This sequence comes from Erannis defoliaria, assembly GCA_905404285.2. NCBI lineage: Eukaryota > Metazoa > Arthropoda > Insecta > Lepidoptera > Geometridae > Erannis > Erannis defoliaria. Next base: position 8,206,204 of record FR990078.1, read on the forward strand.
GTGGTTCAACGAAGCTAGGAAAGCATCGGGATATCGAGATGAAGTAGATGCGTTGAGGGAAAAAGCTGAAAGATGTGATAGGTGATTTATTTTCTTATATTTTAATTACATTACAGTACATTATACTCGTTCTTAAAGAGATTGTGTGTTATTTCAGATTGTTAATTTGTTGTTTGTTATGTTATTGTAATGTATTTTGAATTTAATACCATAGATAATAAAGTTTTTTTTAAAATATTATTTCAGATTAGAACAAGAAATACAGAGATATCGCGACCGCCTTGCAGATGCGGAGTACTACAAAACACGAGTGACCGAACTCCGAGAGGACAATAAAGCCTTGATGGAGACAAGAGATGCTTTGGAAGAACAACTCCAGAGGGCAAGGAAGAGAGCAGAACAATGTCTTACTTTAGAAGCAGCTATGATCAAATTGAAGCGAGAAGCAAATGACATCTCTTTGGTAAGTGCCAAAAATCATTAAATTTTAACAACGCTAACGAAGAGTAGGTTTTATTACAATGGTACACATTGTATATATATTTTTTGAAATTTCAGGAAAGAGATGCTGATCAACAAAAAATTCAAGAACTTATAGAAGAAAATAATCATTTACAATACATAACGAAATCAGTGTTGAGTGAGAGTAACAATAGTAACCTAGATACAGATAACGAATGTGAGAGCACATTGGAATCAGGCGAAAATAGTTTATCGGAGCAATTAACGAGCAACGCCCAAGCGAGAGCTTTGAAGCTCGAATTAGAAAACAAACGGTTACTTTCAACTATTGACAGCTTAAGGGAACAATCGTTACTGGAAAGCAGTGACAAAATATTAGAATTAGAAAAAGAGAAGAAAAGGCTAACACTCAAATGTGAGCAGCTACAAGAGAATTGTAACAGGTTTATGTTACAAAATTCAGAACTAGAAGAGGTTTTCAAAAACGCATTGGAAGAGAATCGGAAGCTACAAGACTCCCTGGATAGCCAAAAAACATTCATAGACAGGCAAGGGATAGATAGAGAATCGGAAAAGAACAAATTACAAGATTTTGAAAAACATTTGGAATCTTTGACCAAAGACAAACAGAGAATTCAAATGCTGTGTGACTCGATCCAAAGGCGAGCTGATGACTTAGAGAAGAATTTAGATTCTAGGACAAAAGAACTAAATATCGTAAAACCAGAAGCCGACAAAGTTACAGGTCTTATAATTCAAAGTGAAGAATTAAAAACCAAGTTGACGTACAGTGAAAGAGATACACATAATCTTCAAAGAGAGGTCAATAAATTGCGAGAAGCTGTAGAGGAGAAAGATGTATCTCTTGACAAACTTACAACTGAAATAGAACTTAAAAAGAAAGAGATTGAAAGACTAGCTAAGGAATTGGAAATAAATCTTAATATTGTTTACAGAGTCAAGGACTTAGAACAGAAAGCTCAAGAGCTTAAATCCCAAAAGAATGTTGACTCAGAAACTATTCAAACATTACAAAAAGATTTGATTTCAGAAAAAGTTAATTTCGATAAACTGAAAAATTGTATGGATAAACTTGGCATGTGTGCATCTGATATAATCAACAAAGATGTTAACGTAGAAGAATTATTAGAAAGAATAATTACTAACACAGACTACGAAACGCTAATAAGTGACATTGCAGCTAAAGCTAACCTTATGAAAATTGTCCCTTGCGAATGTAACCATGATGACAAGCCTAATGAAGATAATAGCCTCGTAAACCCTCAAATTGAACAACTAACCGCTGATTTGGCTGCTTTGCAAACTTCTTTAGAAAACAGTCAAGCTGAGAATGCTAAGTTACAAGTAAACATAGCAACACTCAATTCTCAAAATGGTTCATTGATGTCTCAACAGATGACATTACATTTGGCTAATAGTCAGTTAGCTGCAGAAAAAGAAGAAATCTTAAAACAACTCGAAGTTTTAAAAGATAAACAAGACAATCTAATGCGCGATCAAGTTGCTTTAAAAACTCTCCATGAACAATTAAATACTGAATATGAAGAGTTGTTAAGTGAAAGAGAACCTATCAAAGTAACTGTTAGGGACTTGAAACTTGAAAATAGAGAGTTGAAAGAAAAAATATCGAATTTCGAAAAAAAGATTTCTGATTTTGAAAAAGAGCGAGAAACTTTAAAAGTAGAATCCCGAAATTTAACCAACCTCCGGGCAGAACATTCAAAACTCAAAGATGATTTTAGAAATCTTTTTACAGCTAGTGATAGACTCAAAAACGAATACAGAAATATGCAGGAAGAATATAGAAACATTAGAAGTGAAGTAACACAACTCAAACTTCGAAACACTGAAATGTCTGGCGAAATCAATACTAAAGGGGAAGTTATTACCAGCATGGAATTAGAAATAAACAAAACAAATCAACATTGTGAGATGTTAATCCAAATGAACAAAAGCTTGGATGCAGATAGACGATCTCTGATGGATCATGTATCACAACTGTTGACTCAGTATCATGAATTATTGGCGCACTCGTTGAAGGATAAGCAACATTATCATGATGAAGAAAAAATGTTTGCCGACAGAGTTAACGCCTTGTGTCGACAGAAAGAGAAACTCGAAGAAAAAATCATGGAACATTACAAAAAGTTGGATAACTGTACAACAAAGAGACGTGGTTTTGGTGCCTCATTCGTAAAACGAGTTCGCAAAGCTGGCACTGATCTTATAAACAAGGTTCCCACTAGAAATAATAAGAGGATAGAAGACGCAAGTCGATCAAAATCGCAACTGACACTGGCCGGTTCAGAATCAGGAGAGTCAGACCCTGGGAGCCAGGATATAGAGAAAATGTCTAAAAACTCCGATCCAGACCAAGGCTCATCTAATCCTAGCGTGGAATCGCCGAGACACAGTTCAGATTCCAGTTTCAGTCGGAGGTTTGATGATAAGCTTTTAAAGAAAGCTGATAACATCGACATGACTGGTTCCATTCCAAGTTTGGATTCATCAAGATTGACAACTGAAAGTAACTTTGTGAGAAGACTCTCTGCAGCTTCCATTCACAGCGGAGGTGGAGATGACGCGCTTATTAGAGCCTCATTGAGGAGACGACCTCATAAAGTTGTTCAACCATCTTCGCACAGGAATAGCTTCCAAGGTCTTGATGGTGATACTGGGCTTCCACAACGTAAGAGAACTTTAACTGCACTTGACTCAACATGTTTTTTTTTCTTTCTGTAGTCATAATATTTTTACCTTCGGTTTTTCAGCGTCTACACCAACTTTTGGCACGGCTGGCACTCGGCGCACAGTTTACGTCGCTGATGACGACCCTAATGTGAACTTGAATTCGAAGCCACAGAGTACACCCGTTAAAGAGAATCCCACTTACTTGGTGTACAACAGGATTTCAACGGTGATTGGTGATGGAGCCTGCCAGAGTATGAACGATAGATCGAACGATCTACAACGCTCGATGTCGGAACAACCGCGGAATGTTGACGAAAATAATGCACAAGAAAGGGACGATATGAGAGGTGATAGACGATCCACAAATCGCCCAGAAAAATCGGACAATTCTAAAGAATCTGCTATTTGGTATGAGTATGGGTGCGTTTGATTGTTTTTTTATCATGCAGAGCTTGAATAGATGGAAATGTGTGAATAGACTGATGAGATGCCTTGGATTTCTATATGAAATGGATAAGTGTGATTGAATATGGATACTTTTATACATACAATTGGCAACATTGGTGTGAGAAGAGATGTGATAGAGGTTTACCACAGTATTACTTTGGCATTTAATTTTAATGTACTTGCAGTGGTATGGGTGTACATTCGGGTCTATTTTGAAGGTTCAAGTTGACAGTACTAAACTAACTAAAGTATTGCTGTCCTTAGCTAACATGCCTGATAAAAAGGTGACGGCGATATTTTAATTTGTTTAGATCTGTCAACTAAAGCCTTCAAATTGACCACATTATCAGCTTTAAAACTTTGATATTACCGTTTACTCCAGACTTGGAAAAAGTTGTTCATAAGATTCTTATGTTAAGTTTTTGAGCTATGATAAATAATCGATATTATAAATCAGGCTGCTATTTAGTTTCTATCAATATATATAGTATAAATACTCCCGTTGAGGCTAAAAATGATAATCTGTAAATAAATAAGATATACTACTGTATTTGTTGACATAATTGAAGGAGGATTGAGTGCGAGAGTGAAAGTAGAATGTGCCTTGCCAGTGAGTCTGTGACAATTATTTATCGAATTTTGTTCTCGGTTTATAAGTTTACTTAAGCATAATTATTTTATGTACAAAATATACCTAATATTCTTAAGTAAATATTACGTACAATAGTACTACTTTTTGAGATTCTTTTTATTTTTTAACTTAAGTTACTTTCAACTTGTTCATATTTATTTTAAGGAAACCAAACATGATAATGAACTTTACATTTTATGTTATTACGAAAGTACAAATAATGTACTTTATACTGTTTAAAAGTAATGATGTGTAGTTATATCTGCTATTCTAATCATGAATTTAATTCCTTATAGATTCTTCCATGACATATAGCATATTATAGCAATTGCTCAAAATTATATCACATATACATACATCATACATACTACTATGTTGAGTTATATATCAAAATCCTGTGTTCGTATTTGATTGAAATTTATAACAAAATTGTAGTGCCTTGTATTATTTTTAAAAATGATTGTTACCTATGTAAGCATGATACTAAGCATAAATTAACGTTGACATGAAATTAAATAAGTAATGATAAAAATAATGTTTAATGAAATATCATATCAGATGAATATCAGTGGCATAAATACGTCAACCATGAGACATACTCTTCAAAAAAAAAACGAACGCCATCTTATAGCAACGCCTGGCCTATCCATCTTAAAGCAGATGGTCAAATCCAGGTTTGCCAAGGGATTACAATATTTTTTTATGGAAAATATATATTTACGACGTAGAATGCAATTCAATTTTAAGTAAATAGAAAATCGCCGTCAGGTTCCGGTACAGTGATTTTAATCGCCCATATTTTTGATTGTTTACAAACATAGTCTAGCCCAGTGGTTCCCAAACTGGAACCCCAACTGGATTGGACTCGAACCCACCTAACAAAAACTGCCAAATTCGGGATTCGGGACCCACCTCATAGCCGTCTTAAAAAGGGAGTATAAAATATTGGTAACGCTCAGATTTCCAAGTCTCTGTGGTCAGAGGGAAGAAAATATTCGCCGACACGGAGCCTCACAACGACGTGAACCGACTGAGAGTTTGTTTCAAAGTACCATTTTTTTTTTCATGTTTTACTTTACACGAAATTCATTTCGCCGGCCGTTCTCCACCTCTAGTCATAGAACGCGCGCGCCCGTCAGTGGCCGTCCAGCTGTTAGCCCGATCGGTCGGGTTATTTAATGTTTCAGGGCCCACTCAATATTCGCTCGCGACCCATCCTGGGGGTCTAGACAAGAACCACTTTCTGTTAGCGTTAACGCCTGCGGAAAGATAAAATTATATGAAAATGACATTAGCTTGAGAAATGTCACGTGACTAACTGCTAATGTCATTTTCATACAACCATACTAGCCATATGCGTTCCTTTTCTGCAGCGCTGTATTCAGTATCATCATCTTCATCGGTTCTTTGTAAAAGTCGCGGGCAAACGGTGGATGCAAATGGCAGTGTGGCGGCCTAAGGGGCAGTGCACGTCTCTGGTCTGCTGATGATGATCATCTTCATCCCATTGATTGATTAATATAGCTAACATGTACGTTATACAATGAAAAATATGGGCTGTTTACAATTACTGTGTCTGCACATGATGGCGATTTAAGATCTACAAATTTAATTAAAGTCTATGCAGTCTGTCGTAAAAAAATATTTATAATAAATTGATTCTGGCCAAGGGCGGATCCAGGGGGGGGGGGGGTCATGCCATGCATGCATGGTGTAGGTCGACTACTGATAGCTTTTCTAATTGTAATGGAATTGCAAGGCTCCAATTCCTAGACTGCTAACTAGACCTCGACTCGACTATATGACACAAAGCTTAAAAGCTGGATCCGCCCTTGATTCTGGCGCCATCTCTTGGCAACTTTGGGCTGGTCCACACCCCTTAAAACGCAACATAAAGTAAAGTATGATTCTTTGTATTATGTAATGCACAACCTCATCTTAAATGAGCCCTGTTTTTATTAATTTGTTGTAGTTGCGTTACTCAGATTACATAGGTAATACTGAACTAGTTTACCAGTAGACTAAATAGCAAAAGTTTAAATCTAATAGCTGGTGCTGTCACTATAAAATTGTAATTTGCATTATTTGAGAATTCTTTAATATCTGTGCACTGCCACAACTGAAGTAAATGTTTATTTTGTCAACAATCTATTTAAGTGGGTAGTTGGTTTCAAATGTTTAAATGGTACTTATTGCACATTTATATTAGTACTTATACCTATTTATAACTCGCCTCTCACCGAATTTACAACAGCTGATATAAAACTTGAATACTTATAATTATTATAGTACTTACAGTTTTTTTTAATAAATCTGAAATCTCAAGCTTTTTTTATTTAACTAATGTAATAGCAGTCCTAATATTGTTTATATTCACGGCCGGATATACAGGTATGGAGGCCCTGGGGCGAGTGGAGTCCCCTAATTATTTTACTATTTATGTGGCGACTCTTGTGCAGGCCCTGCACCCTTATCATGGACGTTCGCGATTCCGATTGCGATAGCATGCCATCCTGCTCGTACCAACGTGATCAGAATCACGAACGTCCATGATAAGGGGCTGGTTGCTCTTCTCTTAAATCCGGCGTTAATATTTTTATATTCATCATCAGCCCGGAGACGTCCACTGCTGAACGAAGGCCTCCCCCTTAGACCGCCACACTGTACGACAACCTGCCATTTGCATCCACCGGTTGCCCGCGACTTTTACAATGTCGTCGGTCCACCTAGTGGGAGGCCTTCCTACTCTGCGTCTTCCGGTTCGCGGTCGCTACTCGAGAACCTTTCTTCCCCATCGGTTATCAGTTCTTCGAGCGATGTGGCCTGCCCTGCGCCACTTCAACTTGCAAACCCTGCGAGCTATGTCGGTGACTTTAGTTCTTTGGCGAATATCCTCGTTCCGGATATTTGGTTTATTTTTATTATGTAGGTATAAATGAGTAACAAGACAAGCAAGTGTTAGAACCTCCAAAACAGTGTTTAAATTATCTTTGGGCTATTTGACTACAATTTTATTTTACTATGGATACATACATTAAATATCTACTCCAACATCAAATTATTATCATAGTTTAAAAAAGGGATTTTAATTTTTAAAAAAATATTGTTATTATGAGGTTTATTCACATCACATCTTACTTCTAATCATCTACTACACGAGTCAATAATTATTAATTTTACTAAAGAGATCCATTGCAATTCAAATCAGTCTTGACTTCCCACTGTAATACTGGACATGGTTGTATGGGCACGGTGAATGCATGGCCGGATACTACTGCTTTCCTGCCCGGTTCCACTTTTGGAGGTAGATGAGAAATTATACACTGTAATAAAAAATATTAATAATTTCTTGCCACAACTGCTATTAGATATTCTGTAGAATAAACAAATGTTAGGAAGAAAACTAGTGCTAGTGGCGAAGCTTGTCTAGGTGATTCTAAATGATCACCGATGTTAAGCAACGGACGGTCCGGTCAGTCTTTTGTATGGGTGACCGTGAGTGGCATTTATTTCTGAGCGCTACCGTGGATCGGATGACACGTTAAATTGTTGGTCCCCCCCGGTTGTTTGTCCTAGTTTCTATAACAACAACCGTCAGCCATGTCAGAGGCCTTCGGGCGGCACATTAACTCTGACACTAGGGCTGGCCACTCAGCCTATACGAACTTACTTACTTTAGGAAGAAAAGCAAAAACTTACAAATGGAAGTTTTTCTTTTTATTTATCCTGGCTCAGTCCTAATTAATAATAAATATTGGGGGACATTTTACACACAGCGCCATCTAGCCCGATACTAAGCAAAGTTTGTATTATGGAAAAACCAGATAGCTGATAGAATACTTATATACTTTTTCTCGTAAATACATACTACACCCAGACACGTCACAAAAATGTGTGTCCTGGGTGTGGATTGAACCCACGCCTTATTGCTCTGAAGGCAGACATGATACCAACTGAGCTATATGGCTGCCAATTATGAACTAGTTTCTTTTTACTTTCATTTTGTGCTATCTTTCATTTACTTAATACAAATTGAGTCAATTTAGGGTCAATTTGCTCAGTAGCCAGGATAATTAGTGACAAAACTTTTTGGGTTTTATATTTTTATGTGTTTTTTTCGTTTAGAAAATAAGGATATGGCACTCCCACCCAACTATACTATGTCTGTAGTATGCTTTAGATTTTTTGGGCCTGGCTCAATGTCTATAACTTTAAATATCTATGGCTATTTGGTACACACCTTTGGTCTCTCGCTTTCTGTTGACATGTATCCAATGCACATTGTTTTTGTAGTATGACCCCACAGCAGCTCCCCTTCACCTGCTTGCGAGTCAAATTTCAAAGCCAGTGTCCCACCCAATCTCTCTGGGACATCCCATAGAAACGGAGAATTAATAAAGTTCTCCTTCAAACACTTGTCTAGACCCAATGTGGGTGTCGGGTCTAGTAAGCTTTCAGCTGTATTTTTTGCTAGTTGTGTTCGAATCAAATGTTCTCCACAGCCTGATGTGCAAGCAGCTATTGAGGGTTGAATGCCGTCTCTGCTCATGACCGCCCATACTCCACTGCCAAATGAGGCAGCTTGGCCAACTCTTCCCTCATGTTTTAAGGATACTCCACCTGAACTAGCCCCCGATGCCACAACCCCATTAGAGTCCACACATAATGCACCAACTGTGTCTAGAGGGCTGAATTTAATGTCATTCTGAATTGAATATCTCTTCAATTTTCTCTTACAGTGTTTGTAATTTCGGAATGCTCTGGTGGAGATCATTTTAAGGTCATCTACTACTTCTAAACCCATTCGTTCTGCCCAAGTCTTGGCTCCCTTGCCTGTCAATATGCATGGAGGAACTCTGCCAAGTGACAGATTTTCACATTGTTTCAAACATAGATGTTTGGCCAAACATATAGGGTTCCATACATTGGAAACAGCACCACAGGCTCCGAAGTGGAGTGTTTGCCCATTCATGATTGAAGCATCACATTCCACTGTTCCGTTCCAACTTAGGTTAGATCCATAGCCTGCATTAGTAAGTGGACTATTCTCCAATTCTGCAACAGAAATGTAATGATGTATTATCAAAAACTTTACCTGCTATTTGCTGTTTCTTGCTAAATCATGAATTTACCTATGATAGCCTTTTCCACAGCTTCTACAGCATTACCTCCTTGGCTCAGAGCTTCTGCTGCTTTCCTGCATGCTATATAGCAGGTCTTTTTGTATTCCTTCTTCAGCGAATCACTATGGTAACCTGCACCTGAAATTCATATATTATCATGACAGAAGAAAAACCAAACTCCGATGTTATCAATTAAATCAGATAACATTTATAAAATACTATTAGCCGCTTGATCCAGTTTGCCTGCCGTGCAGTTTTGCGGTCATGCCATGTTGGTGAGTCAGTTTATTTATTTATGCCTCCTAACTTTAAAATGTGAAACCACTTGTATAGCCATTAGACCATTAACCATTAGTGTAGTTGAACAGACTCTTTATATGGTATAGTGTTTGTTTAAATTGGTGGTTCTTGGGTCTCAATAAGTATGTTTTTGAATTATTCGTCATATACAAAGATCATGACATAAAAATAAGGAGAGTGTGACCGTTTAACAGACTGCTAAAGTCGATTCAAAAATTTTGTCTGTCTATATTTTAACTACCTAATCTCACATGGTATTTCTTTTTGTACTTACCACAGTGCACTGCTATGAAACCTTTCATTTCGTGTTTCCAGTATTTGGTTCCCTTCACAGCATCAGCAGGCTAAGAGTAAGCCACTAGAGTATTATCGAGCCTGCAAGCCAGGAACGAATAGCCGAAATAAGCAGTAATGTTATTTGTGGTAGGTAATATATATTAAAACAACAAATGGCAACCTTGCATGCATATTGAATGGGACCTAAACAAAGCGCAAAAATCGAATAGGTATAATATCTTGCAAATCAAAATATTAGTTAAAATATATTTAAACAAAATAAAATGATGTGCGGAACAAACGGGAGTCAATAATGTACGACACAGAATACAGAATTTACAGATAATGTACGGCATAATAATGCACTGCATGATAATTGGTGTACATGTACATCGTATATCGCGCCCCTCGCGCTGGACTACGAACCAACTTCTTCGTTGATTGAACATGTTCTTATAGAGCTACGTATACGTAAGTATCGATATATTATTAGCGCTGTCTATATTCCACCCAACTTGAGCTCGGAGGTTTACACATCACATTTTAGTCTGCTGAACTCGATATTACAAACTACTGATTTAGAAAAAATTATAATAGTCGGCGACTACAACCTTCCTACACTTAAATGGCGTGACTGCGGTACTCATTTGGAACCTGTAATTTGTGGTTCTTACTGTTTATCTAATAAAAGTTTAATTCATTTCATAAATTATCACAACTGTCGACAAATAAATAGATTTGAAAATAAGAAAGGCAGAATTTTGGATCTCTTTTTAACCAATGTCGATCATAGTAATATATCCCTTGCACCATTGCCTCTTATACATCCGGATGAGTATCACCCACCATTTTTTGTCCTGTTACCTATCTCAGATAGCTTAATGCCCATAAATACTAAATCTAGAACAGAATTTAATTTTAACAAAGCTGACTACTGTGTGATAAATAGTGATATTTCTAATATTGACTGGGATGAGCTATTTCAGGGTGGTAGTGCTGAGGACGCCGTTTCTTCTTTTTATGAAAACTTATATAACATTATAAAAAAATATGTACCTACAAAATTAATCAAATCATCTCATTTTCCTATATGGTTTTCGCCTGCCTTAGTACATATTTACAGAAATAAGAATGATTCTTGGATTAAATGGAAAAAATTTCAACGTTTAGCAGACTATGAAGTTTTTTCTATGTATAGGGAAAGGTTTAAATCAGAATCACATGCCTGCTATAAAAAGTATATGACAACAGTTGAAGATAGTATTAAAAACAATATTAAATATTTCTGGACATATGTAAACAACTTGAAAAACAGCCCTGATATTCCTAACCGTGTTACTTATAAAAATTTTACTGCAACCAATCCATCAGATGTTTGCCATCTGTTCTCATTATTCTTTAGGTCTGTATTCGAACCCTCACATGTAGCCAATAACTACGACATAGATGATATACCAGATACTAATTATAATTCCAATGTCATAATAAGTACTATAGAAATCTCCAAAAATGCAGTTCTCAAGGAACTACGTGCACTAGACATTACAAAAGGTGCTGGAGTAGATAGTATACCACCTATATTCTTTAGATCAACCGCCCTAACAATACAAAAGCCATTACATTGCATTTTCAACTTATGCCTTAAAGCAGGGGTGTTCCCAACTATTTGGAAATCTGCACGTATTGTACCGGTTTTCAAAAGTGGCGACAGGTCTAACGTGGAAAACTATCGCCCAATTTCTATTCTACCCACCCTCTCGAAGCTTTTTGAAAGACTAGTTCATAACAGCATATACCCTATACTACATAACGTTATTATCCCACAACAGCATGGTTTTGTGAAGCGCCGATCAACGGCCACCAATCTTCTAATATACACATCTTATCTTTTCGAAGGTATTGATAACAATAAGCAAATAGACAGCGTATACACTGATTTTCGAAAAGCGTTTGACAGGGTGGATCACAGAATCTTGCTTGACAAACTTGCCTTCAATGGTATTAGGGGAGATCTTTGGCGCTGGTTTAAATCCTATGTAACAAATCGCACTCAAAAAATTGTCATCAATGGTCATGAATCAGAGTATGTACCTATTACCTCTGGAGTCCCACAGGGTTCAATTTTGGGCCCACTGCTCTTCATACTGTTCATTAATGATGTGGCTACATGCTTTGAATTTTGTGACTTTTTACTTTACGCTGATGACTTAAAAATCTTTCGCATCATTAATAATGCTTCAGATCAAGACAAATTTCAACAAGATCTCAATCGCTTTACTGACTATTGCTACGCTAATAAATTAAGTCTGAGTATAAACAAATGCAAAAACATCACATTTACAAAAAAAATACATAAAAATATTTCTGCGTATAGTCTATGTGATGCACAACTGGACACTGTTGATACTATTAGGGACCTTGGAGTCACATTAGACAGTAAATTACATCTAGACATTCACATTGACAACATAATCAGCAAAGCTTTTAAAATGTATGGTTTCGTTATGCGATCTGCAAAAAAATGTACACGTCCTTCTACTTATCTTCACCTTTATAAAGCCTTAATTCGCTCCCAATTAGATTATGCTGTGCCCATATGGAACCCCTTTTATAAGAAGTATGTCATTGCTCTAGAAAATGTACAAAAAAAATTCTTGCGTTGTATACACTACAAATGTTTTCACAATCGCCCTTCTTATGAGAAGCTACTTGAAAAATATGAACTTCTAAAACTTGAATCAAGACGTAAACAACTTGAAGCTATGTTGCTCTATGACCTGTGCCATAATAGATATGATTGTATACCTTTAATAAATAAAATATGTTACAGAATACCTACTAGAACGCATTGCCGCAGACCATGTCAACTGTTTGCAACTTGTAGTTGCCGTACCAATGCCGGTATGCGTTCTCCGCTGTACCGGCTAGTTAGTTCATATAATACGAACTTTAATTCTATAGATATTGCTGCAACGCGACCTAGTATTTTCAAGGCGAAAGTGCTTGAACTATTATCTGAGTACTAATTCACTACCTACTTTTCAATTGTATACTTGATACTTTGCTTACCCATAAAATGTATAACTTAATTAGTAATCTGTGGTAAATGGTGCTGGTGTCACAATTATTTAAGACAAATTTGGTTTAAGATCTTATATTTAAGTAACATTTATTGTGTCACTGTTTATTTGCCTTAATAACAATAAAAAAAAAAAAAAAAAAAAAAAAAATGCTGTACATTATCGGCTCGGCTCAATAATGCACACCCCGATTTTGTACAGACTGATATTTGCGGCCTTACCTAAAATAATCTCGATTCTCTTAGTCACTGCTTAAACTTCTGTGTCCTTTTCTAGTACGTGTAACTTCACGTCAGAGAGAAGATGGCAGAGTATCTTAAGCAGTGACTAACGGTTGAAAAGTTTTTTTAAGTAAGGCCGTTGATGTACAAGTACACGAATTCCTTATTTGTATAGCAGTTAGGTTCAGGTTATTTTTTTCATGTCAATTTGGGAAATTTACGCGGATTATTGGCTGTACAATATAGGGCCGTACTTCATAGACACGAGCCGATAATGGACGGCCAGTATTGTACGACATGGATTGTACAGCATGATATTCGATGTACATGTACACCAATTATCATGCCGTACATTATCGTGTCGGCAAATATCATGTTGTACATTATAGACACCCCAACCAACGAAATGTCATAAATATTGAAAATTTATTGAATTGAATGAACGATGAATAGAATAGTTCATTTTAAAGTTGCCAGTGTCGTTCAAGTTTTACCCAACTAAGTGAACTGACCAAAGCCTGGCTGGACTCACCTGTGACCCGTGTTCGGGCGTTGCGTTAGGCGGATAATCGAGCTATAATCTATAATAGATATTGCAGAAAAATGTCCTAGGCTTTTAGCCTTTGTGTAGTACATACAAACCACTTTGATTAAATATTGACAAAAGACAGTTTTTCGATAGATGTGCAGTGAAATTGTGCAGCAATTCAATCGGAAAAGTTTCCGTTCAGATCCACATTATCCATTCCAGTCCTCTACATTTCGGATGACAGAGACAGAGAATGAATGTGGATCCGAACGGAAATCTTTCCGACTGTGTTGTGAATACCCCTCCTGATATAAATTGCGACCCTTTGATCTTGATTCATTCATTCAAAATCTTCAGAACCGCAGACTAGGTAGAAATACCTACTATTCAGAAACATATCTTGTCAACGCCCTCTAACGGGTTTTTGGCTTCGCACGGGTGGACTATTATTTTTTAAACATTCAGTAAGTATCTTTAAGCAGGACATTAAAAATAACTTTTGATGAATACTTACCATACAGAAACTGTGAGAATACTATAAAAATAAAACAGTAAAAGTTTAGTAAAATAATTTATATTTTATTTATTAATTATTTCTAACTGAAACAAAAAAATGTGCTACGAAAAAAGTCAAATTATTCAATGTCCGACCGCGCGTTCGAGCCTACCTATTTCATAGAGTTTCTTACCCGTGGTCCAGATAAAAGGTTCACCTAGGTATTCCACGGATACCTTTTTGTATCCGTGTTCCACGAGTACACTGAATTAAGGTGTACTCGTGGAACACCCAGGTGTACTATGCGTAATTCAATACACCCGTAGAATACCCATTTGCTTTCATTTTGCTTACTCGTTCACTCCCATGTCCTTCCTTTTTATCCGACTTCAAAAAAGGAGGAGGTTCTCTATTCGGACTATGCGTAATTCAATGTACCCGTAGAATACCCATTGTTTACTCGTTCACTCCCATGATGTTCCTTTTTTTCCGACTTCAAAGAAGGATGAGGTTCTCAATTCGTTTGAATTTTTTAATGCTTGTTACCTCAGCACTCACAGCACACGCTTACTCAGCGATATTTTAAATAGCTTGTTTCCAGTCGTCTAAAAAGAGTAGGTATACTACCTCAGGTAAGTATCTTATTGTGAGTCCTTACGGTGGTAACTTAAATAAATAATTTTATCTGATTGCCTATTAATATTATAATATTATAAAATAATAATTTGGACCTGGGTATGTCCTAAAACTGCATCCAGAACCACCGGAGGACGGGCAGCAGCGTCCTCTCAGTTAACGGTGGTAACCATTCTGCGATCCCCAAGCCACCTGCCAAGCGTGGGGATTATGGCAACACCTCCTTTTAAGGGAGAGGCCTTCGCCCAGCAGTGGACGTCTTCCGGCTGTTGATGTGATGTAATTATAAATGCAAAAGTTTGTCAGTGTGCGGGTGTGTATGTTTGTACTCCATCACGCTGAAACGGCTGAACGGATTTGGATGAGATAGGTACTTTTTACCTTAGAATAAAACATGGCTACTTTTTATCCCAAGTATCGCGTAAAACCACGGGGTGCAGCTATTTGTTTAATGATTTACCCGTGGTTCGCACCTATTGGGTGAACCAAGGGCACATTTTTTTTTATATTTGCCCTTAGTTCACCTATTGGGTGAACCAAGGGCACTACATATTATCGGCCTTACTTAAAAACGCCGCTCAAACTTAGTCACTGCTTAAATTTCTCTGTCTTGTTCTTGCACGTGACACTTCACGTCAGAGAGAAATTGATTTAGCATCTTAAGCAGTGATTAAGTTTGAGCGGTGTTTTTAAGTAAGGTCGTATATTTACACGTGGTTTATCTATTGGGTAGGCTAAGGGCACAAAAAGGTATCCGTGGAACAAATACGTGGACCACGGCTAAGAAACCATTTCATAGATGTGCACGCCCCTCTCCCGCACTTCGGTGCCCCTCGCCGCGTTGTCCGCGCTGCGCTGAGACACGGCCGCCACGGCCGCCGCACGGCCACGGTTTATTTTTCTATTATTTGTTTAGATTGTTAAATTCTCAATATCTTTTGAATGGTCCGATTTGAATAATTCAAAAAGTGATATATAGGTATTGAAACAGTCTTGAGTACTAAATGATTTATTTGGATAAGGAATAATTGAAAAGTATTACTGACATAGTCTGAGTTTGGTCGGTATTTCTATCAACTTTTAAGATGTAAAAAGTAGTTATAGTGACATAACTACAATAGTTAGACTTATGGTATTACGACTTTTTTTGTAGACATTGATATGTTCTTTAATATGGTAGAACATGTTTTTGTTCTATCATCAATAGTTTCCGCAGCGCATGCGATGAAATATATTTTATAGCAAAAAAAATTACACCTTGGGTTATATTATTGGAGTTTTAGTAGGGACCCCTAATTGTTTTTTAGTAATAAATATAGCCTATGTTACTCAGGGATAATGTAGCATTCTAATAGTGAAAGAATTTTTGAAATCGGTTTTGTTGTTTTTGAGTAACAACAAACATACAAATCTTTCCTCTTTATTATATTGGTGTAGATGCACGTGTGGTACAATAAGAAAAAAATTTTAAATTTTTCTGACTAGTGGAACTCAGAGATATTGCAGAAGGAAAGAGAGGACAAGTGCCTAGCAATGGGTCAAGTTAGACTAAGGAATTTCCCATATGCGGGTGGCCTAGTAGTGCAGATATCCCATGCCTCCTTCAACTAGGCCAAAATTTCACATCGTCGTCAGCCATAAAGCGTCCACTGCTGGACGAAGGCCTCCCCCTTTATAGAGGGGTGTTGCCATAATCCCCACGCTTGGCAGGTGGCTTGGGGATCGCAGAATGCTCACCACCGTTAGGCAAGAGGACGCTGCTGCCCGTCCTCCGGTGGGTCTGGTTGCAGTTTAAGGACATACCCAGGTCCAAATTACACATGCCTTGAATTATTTTTCAAAAATTACGTTACTGTTTGTTGCTTCCAACTCTTAAGACTTTTTAATAAATTAATTTATTGTACATTAACAATAGTGTTGATTCTGTTGCGCCACTCGTTCTGAAAGGACTGAAACTTTTTATCTATACCTCACATATTTAAATAAAATGAGAAACATTACGATATTTTTAGTCCTGTCCGTTTAGTTAAGTGAGTTGTGCAGTGCAATTGACTCAAGATCATACTCATATTTGTCTTAACTTCTTCCAATTATTCTCTTTAACCAAAACCCAAAAGTCCATACTCATTGAAGTTTGCCAAAGAGCAGTATTTTAGGTGCCTGATTAATAGATCAAGCACAAGACACAGAACTGCACTCCATGACTCAAATAACAGATATAGCTCTCACAGCCATCAAAGTAAAGTAGAGCTGTGCCGGCCACATAAGTAGACCCCCAACACGGTGCGACGACGGTCTCCTGGCAATCCCCTACCCGATGGCACGACGTGCTTAACGTATTCGATAAAGATTGGCAAGTGTTAGCTTGGGGCCTTAAACACTGTCATTATTAGATTTAGAAAAGACATTATTAGATTTTTTACTCATATAATTTAAATCACTAATGTTATTGGCTATTTAAGCCTTTTTATTTGATAAACAAATAACACTGGAATAGTCGATACTAGCAACAACAACACTGTGGTCGAATATGATTGTTTTAGTAGACAGAACTACACTAACTAATATGGTGCTGTCCACTAAAACGTCTGTTAATAAAGTGACTGCGATATTTTAAATCTGTCAACTACTTCAACAGCCGGAAGATTTCCACTGCTAGACGAATGCCTCTTCCTTAATAGGGAGGGGTTGCCATAATCCCCATGCATGGCAGGCGGCTTGGGGATCGCAGTGTTACCACCGTTAACCACGAGGACGCTGCTGCCCGTCCTCCGTCGGTTCTGGATGCAGTTTTAGGACATTCCCAGGTCCAGGTACTAGGTACAATCTGTCAACTAAAGCCTTCAAAATTGACCACATTGACAATTACCCTAAGAAAGGTCCAAGCTCTCTAATGCTGGCAAGTGTTAAAATGTTGCTACAGACTATACTGAAACATCGTTTCATTCATTCTTCACTAAAATAAAAAGCGGTCTTCACACCATCAGTATATAGGTATCTTTAGCCAATAATGATTTCTAAAAGAGAATTGAATCTAAATGAGTAATGTAGATCACAATTTGTAGTATTAGTAATGTAGTATTATTATATGTTCTCCATCACCTCAACCATAATTTAATTTTCATCAGGTGCCTATGAAACCTACCCAATGGATGATACCTATTAAATCCCATAAACAAGACTCACATCATCATCAGCTAGAAGACGTCCACTGCTGGACGAAAGCCTCCTCAACAGGAAGGAGTTTGCCATAATCCCCACGCTTGGCAATCGCTCTCCACTGTTAATTGAGTGGATGCTGTTGGCTGTCCTCTGGTGGTTCTGGATGCTGTTTTATGACATACCCAGGCCCAGACATACAAGATTGTATAGGCTGAATGGATATCCAGAATCGATTGTTGTGGTACCTATATGTATTATAAAGTACTATTTGGCAAACTACCTGTAGAAACAGCAGTGTACTTCAATTCTCAGAAGCTCCATTACATCAACTGAATAACATCTAGTTAAAATATTTTAGTCACTGTGTAATACAACAAAATGAAAGTATAATCAATAAAATACAATATTTAATCATTTACATTATCCTCAAATAGGGGCCGTTCAAGTATTACGTAAGCACCAAGGGGGGGTGGGGGGGTCTCTGTTTTGCTTATTTTGGATGACATGGGGGGTGGGGGGGTCTAGATGATGATTACGTCATCGTTAGTTATTTAAGTTTTTTCGGGGATTCCCGCAAATAATACATATGCGTAGGCACTCGCTTTGAGAACTGATTAGGGGAATTACCGCGCAATGTCATCGATAACTTAGAATCATGGATTCAGGTTTCATGGACTGAAGACTGTTAATGTGTTCCGAAAATATTCTTTATGTTAGTTATGTTCTTTATTTCTGATTATATTTTTTTGTCATTTACTCTATGTGTATCAGTTAAACCTAATATTTTCATGAATTTTCCTATTTTAAAAATAACAATATAAAAAAACATTTATTACTAAAAATGTTTACGTAAGCATAGGGGGAGGGGGTAAGTGCTTTGCTTACTTTTGATGACAAGGGGGGCGGGGGGGTAAAAAATGGTAAGAAATCTGCTCACGTAATACTTGAACGGCCCCATACCAGATACAATGCCATTACAATCTAGAACATTATTTATTATATTATAGAGGTACTAGTTTTGATTAAGCTTATTTGATTGCTTTGCCGGTCATCATGACACCTCCAACTAAAGCAGCGATTGTAAATCCTTGTGCTACAATACGCATGCGCATCATTTGCTGAGACATGTGCTTCCTGCCAGTCCTGAAGCACCAAAGGCCATATGAAAGAGCAGCGGCAGTAGCGAGGCAACCTGTGAAGTAGAGATGATTATTACTGAAACTGTGATAAATGGCTATTGCTTAATATTACATCAAGGCAATCCTTGATTAAGGATAAAGATAGACTGTGGAAATATGTCTTTACAAACATAAAGGGCGTCACAGACAACAAAGATGCTATAATATTGCTTGCCATACATACAATTTTGAAATATATAATTATCTTCATCATATCCTTTGTTGTCAATGAAATGTATGAGGTGAGATATTTCATATTGAAATATGTTCTAGAATAACATTAAATATTATAGCATCTTCGTCATTATGTGACGGCGTTATGATGCATTGGATATCACCACTGATTTTTTACTTATTCATAACCCGACACTCAAATTGTTGGTACGCATTTATTTTTAATCAAGGGAAAATAAGGCAGGAATACACTCATAATTTGGTTCATGAGATGCAAGTTTGAGTAATACACAGAAATTATATAAGTAGGTAATAACCATTGCGATGAATCAATTGCGTTATTAGGTAAATTTATTATGACTGCAAACCTATAGGCACAAATGGGTTTTCGCCGAGTTTTCTTGCAAACTTTTCTTTGGTTGTCTCAACATGATGAGCATTGCCCATTTCTTGACGCAACTGCACCCAGTCCAAATCTGTGGGCTCACTTTCGTTGGCCATCTTTAAGAAGGTAATTCAGAGGCAAAAATGTATACCTATAACCTTTAACTAAACTGGAAATCAGTTTTATTTATTCTTAAATTGTTTTATTGGTTTGTTTTACGGTGAACAGAGAAGAGAAAGTAAACAGTGTTAAATTATCTTTGAATGTAAACACCACACCACACTACTCATGAAATCTCATGAGCTTTGTTTTGACATTTGTTTGAAGTTTCTTCTTATTTGTTGGCATCGCACGTTGTGCATTCTGCCAGTGTCAAGTTTATGAAGTTTATAAAGTATCAAGTTAAATATCTAACAGTCTTACTTAAAAAACTTCTCAACCGTTAATCACTGCTTAAGATGCTCTGTCAACTTCTCTATGACGTGAAGTGTCACGTGCAAGAACAAGACAGAGAAGTTTAAGCAATCACTAAGTTTGAGCGGCGTTTTTAAGTAAGTCCGTAAGTCATCAAATCACAGTCAGTCACAGTCGAGTCTAAGTCATGCCCTAGTAAAGTTGTAGCGACTTTACTATATAACCCTCGCTGCTCGCGGCTCCGTGGACGCGCACGCGCACGTCGCAGTACGCTCCCAGCCAGTGTTTCCACTCTCAATTTTGGTTTTTCCCTGGTTTCTTTACAAATTATCACAAAAATTCCCTAAACAAATATTTAAATTCCTTGGTTTAGGGCATAATAAAGAAAAAAAACCCTAGTTTGAAGCCGAAGCTCTACTTTTACAGTTTTTCGCTGCACTTAACATTGCATAGGTAATCACCACTCTCACTCAGACAAATAATAGAATATTATTTCGGTATTGTTCTGCAATGCAGAATGAAAAAAAAACAACTGTTGGTATAATACGACTTAGGTCGCCTGTAACTATGGTCATGGGTTTTTATGGCGGGAACACGGAAAAATCATGTCGTTGCATTCTATTATTTTCTTAAACTAGTGTTTTTTCGCGAATTAATGATTAAAAGTGGTGGTGTTTTATTCATTGAGTGTTGAATTACGTGCACGGGTGTGGGCAAGTGATATAATGTGGTGGAGGATGTCTTTTCGTGTTGTTTCCAAATCTCCGTAGAAGCTCATAGTAAAGTCACCACAACTTTACTAGAGCATGACTTGGACTCGACTATGACTAACTTCGTGTGACTGACTGTGATTTCATGACATATTTGACTTGGTTTTAGTAAAAAACTTGAAAATTCATTAACGTGACACTGGCAGAATGCACAACGTGCGATGCCAATAACTAAGAAAAAAAAACTATGGTCATAGCACAATTAACAGGTCAATAGGGTTACATTAATTACGAGATTTACGAGTCTGAGACAAAAAAAAACATAAACAAAAGGATTACCACATTAAGTTCGATTTTTCCCCAAAACTCCCTAAATCCCTGTCGAAATGAAAATGTCCCTAAACCTTACATAATATTGGTAGTTTTTACATACATACATTATAGTGGGCCCCAAACTCGGCATTGCCTACTCAGCAAATATCGCCAGTATTCTGGGGTGGGGTGCTTTTAGACACAGGTGAATTCAATAGATTTATTCTAAGTCATCGTCATCGTCACCCATTATGAGTGGGTTGCAAGAATAGAGCTAGATCCTCCAAGGTAGAGCGTGGCTAGCACGCTTTTTAGCCTGTAGAAGTTTTATAATAATAATAATAAATCTTTATTTCAGACCAGAGATCCATAGTGATAGCCATTACACAAAACACATTACTAAAAAGATACAGAATAGAGAAAAACACACATTAAAATTTGAAAACATAAATAGACAGACCGACAGTTTAAATTATAGTTTTGATCCAATGCCTTAATATAGGGCAATCGTATTTATCGGCTATGGTAGCTAGGATGCTATTATGACTGCCACGTATCCTACTTAGAAGACAAAATATTCGCTTCCGTATGATCGCCTGAAATCCATCAGTTCGAGCATCAGCGAACATGCCGGAGGCGCTGCAAAACCTAGGCAATCCTAATAGCATCCGAAAGATATTATTGTACTGCACTCGCAGAGCATTGAAGGATCTTTGGGTATAATGAACCCATAGGTTGCATGTGTAGAAGCACTGGCAGTACGCCCTAAACAGTGTTATTTTTGCTTCTACTGAACATCGAGCAAACCTACGGGCTATCATATTCCCCCTCACCGCCAATGCTCTACGTTCCCTTTCTAAATCCATATCATCTTTCAAATCTTCAGTGATAATGTGTCCCAGGTATTTGAAATGTTTCACAAAGTTCAAGGGCGCGCCGTACAGTCTCACTGGGGGTACATTTTCGGGTGACTTAATATTACCTACAAAGACTAGTAATTCGCTCTTTTTCGTGTTGTATTTTAAGCCGTGAGACTCAGCGTATTCTTCACACACCTTTATAAGCTTTCTCAGGCCACTGATAGAAGGACTCAGCAGCACCATGTCATCCGCGTAACTTATATTGTTGACCATGACGCCATCAATTGAGCATCCGACATGCATGCTGCTGAGCCTCTCAATCAGCTGGTCCACATACAAATTGAACAGTCTAGGGGAAGACAATCCTCCCTGCCTTACTCCACATTCCAATCTATATGGGTCTGACCTAACATTTGCCCATGTAACATAGTTAAGCTGATTTTCATACCAAAATTTAAAAATGTCTATCAGTTCAGAAGGTATTTTGCCATTTAGTTTCTCCCACAAGAGCTGATATGACACGCGATCGAATGCTTTCGAGAGATCCAAAAAGCAAGCATAAATTGGAGTCTTCCTGTTTGTGTAATATTTCACAGTATGCTTAAGGGCCAAGATGGCACTGTCAGTGGATACATTAGGCTGAAATCCGAATTGAGCATCATTCAACGTAATGTTTGCACCGAGTTGACCATTAAGCATACTGTCGAGCACTTTAGCCGCTGTTGTTGCTAATGAGATAGGCCGATAGTTGTTCGAGTCAGAGATATCTCCGGTCCTATTTTTAACAATTGGAGTAACTATAGTTTTCATCAGCTCTTGCGGCAGGTAAACATGATTAATACAGAACGAATAAAGCATAGAGAGCACTCGAGGTAAATGAACGCCGGCACACTGAAAATGCTCGATGCTGAGCCCGTCATGACCTGGAGACTTGCCTCTTTTCATATTCTGAATCGTTCGAGAAATTTGTTTGGCTGTAAAACGTGTCAGGCCATCTTTGTCCTCTACGAACTCAGCATCGATCGTCCCATGCATACCAACATTATTCACCCCAGTGTCAGTGCCAGTATGTAGAGGTAAAGCAGAAACTTGAAACTGGTCTTTAAATATTTCTGCAATTTTCTTAGAATTATTAGCCCCATCGACGCTAACAGGGATGCCAGGTTTAGTGTTCATATCTGTTGTGGTTTTCCAAAAGTGTTTAAAATCTTTGTTCTTGTGGTGGGATGCCACAGTTTTGTGGCCGTTCGTGTGAAAACCTTATTTAAAGGCTTAGGACATTTCCCATACGCATGTGGCTTAGTGGTACAAATTCCCCATACTTCCTTGTGTGTATGAACTAGGCCAAAATGTCCTTTATGGACTTTATGCCTTTTATGGACATATATGTTCAGTACGATTTCTTTCTGTAGAATACTTGACAATGACAAATGCGTTGATAGCGCGATGCCAAAATACATAACGTATACTGTATAACTATTACTGCTATCACCTTTTTTAGGGAAAAAGTACTAATATTATGTATGGTTTAGGGACATTTCATTTCGACAGGAATTTAGGGGTTCTTCGGAAAAACTAACTTAATGTGGTAATCCTTTTGTTTACGGTCTCAAACTCGTAATGAATGTAACCCGTCTAGTTTTAGTTGACCTTTTAATTGTGCTGTGACCGTAGTTACATACGACATATGAACTAAGTCATATTATACCAACTTGGCTTGTTTTTCATTCTGCATTGCAGAACAATAGCGACAAAACATTATTTTATTCGTTGGTAAATACTCACTCAAGTGAGTATTTACCAATGTTAAGTGCAGCGAAAAACTGTAGTGCTACGGCTACAAATTAGGTATTTTTTACTTTATTTTGGTCATGCTCCCTAAACAAAGGAATTTAGGAACTTTTTTAGAGAATTTTAGGGATAATTCGGAAACAAACTAGGGAAGAACCAAAATTGAAAGTGGAAACACTGGTACTTCCTTCCTCGTTGTGGGAGTTTTGGCGGGAACGCGAGAAAATCATGTCGCTGCATTGTATTATTTTCTAAAACTTGTGTTTTTTCGAGTGTTAATGCATAAAAATGGTGGCGTTTTATTCATTAAGTGCTGATTTACGAGCAAGAGTGTGGGCAAGTGATATAATTTAGTGAAACGTGTCTTTTCGTGTTGTTTCCAAAACTTCGAAGAAGCTTGTAGTAAAGTTGCCACGACTTTACTAGGGCATGATTGGACTTGACTGTGACTTACTGTGTGTGACTTGGACTGTGACTACGACTCATTTTACTGCAGAAAGAAGAATCTATAAGAAATATGTATTCGGCTGAAGGACTAGTATCCATGGCCAGGAACTATTAAAAACCAACCAACTTCCTCGTTGTGTTTTTTTGGCGGGAACGCGAGAAAATCATGTCGTTGCATTGTATTATTTTCCAAAACTTGTGTT
The DNA here is from genome assembly GCA_905404285.2 of Erannis defoliaria. NCBI lineage: Eukaryota > Metazoa > Arthropoda > Insecta > Lepidoptera > Geometridae > Erannis > Erannis defoliaria. The sequence goes on from FR990078.1 coordinate 8,230,753, forward strand.
TTTTCGAGTGTTAATGCATAAAAATGGTGGCGTTTTAATCATTAAGTGCTGATTTACGAGCAAGAGTGTGGGCAAGTGATATAATGTGGTGAAACGTGTCCTTTCGTGTTGTTTCCAAAACTCCGAAGAAGCTTGTAGTAAAGTTGCCACGACTTTACTAGGGCATGATTGGACTTGACTGTGACTTACTGTGTTAGACTTGGACTGTGACTACTACTCATTTAACTGGAGAAAGAAGGATCGGCGAAGAAATATGTATTCGGCTGAAGGACTAGTATCCATGGCCAGGAACAATTAAAAACAACAACAACTTCCTCGTCGTTTCATTCCAGTTTTTCATTGTTTTTTTTCTCTTTCATGATTTGAGTTGTTTGTTTCATTTATTACGTTACTAACTCTATGGTTTCATTCATTCATCCGCCATTTTTGTTGTGAGTTGTTGTGAATTTTTGGAGAGGAACGTTTGTTTCTGTTTTGCGAAAATATTAAATGATGGTGCGTTTATTGTGTGCTTCTACTCAGTTTGTCGCCGTAAGTATTATTTATAAATAGTTTACATTTTTGTGCTGCTGTGAATACTGTTTACACTATCCAGGAAGCACGAAGGTTCTTTTACTAAGCCATGTGATGAGCTGATGACACGTACTGTCAGCGGATGGGATATTTTTGATGTAGCATTTACTTTTTATTTCCTCTTGTTAAATCAATCTGATTAAATTCTAAGATACTTTGATTCTAAGATTACTTTATAATATTTGGAAATTATAATTAGGAGCCCAATATTTCAGTCTCGGTCTTAGGTAACTTTAGATAGAAAGTAAATAACTTAAACTCTAGATTAGAAGCATATGTGGGTTAAAAAAAACTTAAGTACATACCGAAATCAAGAAACAGAGGGTATTTTGGAATTACATTCTGAATAAACCATAGAAATCATTGGAGAAAACAGACTTTTTTGGAATATAGTAGGTAGGTATATGTACCATCTATACCTACACAGTTTCTATTGTTCAGTAACCTTCTAATCCTTTAATAAAATATACCTACCTATAATAGTATCTTGCTTGTATGAAAAAAAAAAAAGAATTGAAAATATCTTTATTACAGCATAAACTTATAACAAACAATATTCCATTGGATAGAGTAAACTGTAGAAATATTATTGCATAGACCCATTTGCATTGTACCATGGACGTTTTATGGCTGACGACGAAGACCCTTACCGAGGTATTCTTTGTTACAGATGGCTTTATCAAATTTAGTCCTGATTTCTTCAGCATCTCAAAGGGTGTCTTGAGAACAACTTAAGTTACAGATTAAGTTTATTCTACTCGCCTTTAAAATCTTCCCCTATTTGTATTTATTATGTTGTCATACAGTATTACCAACTGAGGCAATCTTATCATTTCTGCTCAAGATAAAAATTTACATTCAGTCTTGGTATAGGTACATTGCAAGTCAGTTGTGTTGTTACACCTACATACTTATTATTATCTTCTCATTTGCTCAAAAGTCAATTTGAAAGTTGTAAGATGGCATCAAGTGACCCCGAAATTAAGGATGGATTCACACTTCCTATTTGGATGAAGACCAGACCACCAAGGTGAGAAATGCTTTTACCTTATTATTCTTACCTATCTATACATCTACAATAGGGAATATGCATGTGTTTTTTTATTGACTTATAAAAAACGTGACTGGCAACAAAACAAATCATCTAAAGTAACATTTTTATATGTGCACAACTCACAAAGCTATAAACATTTTAGTTTCATGTTAGACAGGGAGGGCACTATACTAGTAAATGACGTCAACGATCACGATTCCAAACAAATTCTATACTATGCACGTGTTTTGCTAGAAAGGGACAGATGACTCCCTCCCAAATACTTTGAACGCTTATATTTCAGAACTTTACCAAAAATTACGAATGTCCGTGGTTGATCTCTTTGGTGATTGGAACTTTTACTAACAATATCCGCATTCCAAATTCAAATCGCCGCCCGGAGCAGGATAGAAACGAGCGCAGAGGGCGGAAAAGTTATTATCCGCCCTCTGCTGCCTTGTTTGCGAGAAACAAAGAAGGTATTTTTGAATAGATGTAATAAAAAATATTTTGCTGAAACCTAAGTCCTTAGTCCTTCTGTCAGAATTGAAAGTTCCGCCTGAAATCCACAAGGGATGGCTTCACAACGGTTTTAAATGCAAAAGGTTGTTAGAGCAAAATAAAAAATAACAAGTATGTAGATATTCATTATTTTGCAAATTGTTGCAGTGTTTTATTATGTTTTCTATGGAATACTAAATATATTTTTTAATGTAATATTATGATGAAGTTGTAGTTCTAAACTAAAATTACTGAACATACTACACTAGCTTAAACTAATATAATTATAATGACCAAGGTCTAGAAATTAAACGAGGGAGCACCTCTGTAACAGCTTCTAATAAAACATATTTTTAAAAAACATAAACATATAATATACGGTTACCTATACGGTTACCTATACGGTTACTTACGGCTACGATATAAGGTTACCTCTAATAATTACGTCATTTATCTTTCATGATTTCATTGTAGGTATATAAATAGCTTCTATTTGATAAGTTGTCTGATTTTTGCTGCCGATAATATTATGCACCTACTTATACCTATCAATACCAATACCACAGAATAAATAATAGTACTCACAATACCTACCTAAACCTATTGACCAAAGAGATTATTATTTTGATCATCATCGTCATCAGCTACGAAGAACGAAGGCCTCCCCCTTGGACCGCCACACTACGACAACCAAACCAACCATTTACATCCACCGGTTACCCGCGACTTTCACAATGTCGTCGGCCCACCTGTGGGGAGACATATCTACGCTGCGTCTTCCTGTTCGTTGTCACCACTCTGGCATCTTTCTTCCCCATTCGTTATCAGTTCTTCGGGCAATGTGTTCTGCGAATTTCCACTTCAACTTCCAAACCCTGGGAGACTATTACGGTGACTTTGGTTCTTTGGCGGAAATCCTCGTGCCGGATTTTATCGCACAAAGAAACTCCGACCGCACATAGCTCTCTCATAAGAAATTCAATGGCTTAGGTGGATTCACCAAAACGCAACTGTGCCAGCGTGGTGACATTGTGAATGTCGCGGGCAACCGCTGGATGCAAATGGTAGGTTGTCCTACAGTGCGGCGGTCTAAGGGGGAGGCCTTCGTTCAGCAGTGGACGTCTCCGGGCTTATGATCTCCGGCGTAATAATATCTGAAATCTAATGACAACTCCAGTTTCTTGTCGGATTTTATTCATAGCAACAAGATTAATTGCACAACTGGATTCACCTTTACCTCACCGCTAAGAATAAATATATTTTTACATGCCCACAAACTTACGGTGTATGTTTTAATATTGAGATCGTAGGTTAGCTGTGTTGGGTATTATAAAATGATTGCAACATGGAGGCTTGGCTTGACGTCACGCGTGTTTGTTTGTAGTAAATATCAGCGCGATAGTTTGTCAATCGTGCTTTACCTTTTAGCGTGTATAATCCAAATACATTTGGATAATAATAGATTGTGTGTTGAGGGGAAACTTAGTTTATGTTATGACGTAGGCAGCCGGGTGATAATCTTATCATTTCATTTTGTAGTTATCCATTTATTTAATCTAGAAAGGAACCCTTACTTTCTAGAAAAAACCCATACTACTATAAAGTAATTCATTTATGCTAGGTACCTACAGGGCCGTAGCTAGACTTGAATTTAAGGTAGGGCAGCTGTTGTTGCAGGTAGGGCGTTTCATAGTTCTTTGCTTATTTTAAGGTAGGGCATTGGTATTTTAAGGTAGGGCATTATCCCTCAATGCCCCCCCCCTGGCTACGGCCCTGGGTACCTATTTTGGTTTTTGATTGGTTTTATTAGGTTTTTATTAAAACTTTGTAATTTCTTTATGTCCATTGCAAAGGCAGTTTAGTAACCTTGTGAAATGTTTCACAACACAAAGCATACCTGCGATAAACGTCGAGGTCAGCAAGCTATATGTTTAGTTCTAATCGTTGATGGAATGTTTATTTTAATGTCAAATAGCTATAATGCATGCTAAGGTATAGCCAATACATATAGATTCTTATCTTTGATTGCATTTCGTCTTTTATCACTTTTATCAAATTGTGCTCTGATTCCAAAAATTTGTTAATATGGACATACATTATTATCTGAATTAGTGCTATTTGTACACCACTCGTGACAAGGGCGAAGCCGCGGCCTTGGGTAAAACTTCGGGCAAAAGTCAGTTATTTAAAACTGTGGGTTGAGTGGGTCTTTCCCGATGGATACAATTTGTGTGTCGCGAGTGTGAATCGATTTCTTCTAGGCAAGCGTGCTCCATATACGCGCATCGTCTAATTGACCGCGAAATGACCACTTATCAAAAACGTCCATTTCGTGGAATTTCCAATTTGTGGGATGTCCAATTCGTGGAAATTGGTCATTTGAAAAATTTCCAACATTTACGGTAACTTAAAAAAATGGTTCTGTTTGAGATACGGAACCCTAGACACGATTATCTCCTATGGAGCTAATCTATAGTGAAAGATAGTTCACAGCCTAGAATAACGTATAGTTTACTTTCATTATCACAACCGCGAGCGAAGCCGCGGGGCGCCACAAGATAATAACAGCGACAATCATACGCAGGGTTCCGTATCTCAAACTGTTTTTTTTTAAACCGTAAATCTTAGACTTTCTGGGAATTGGATATTTCACGAATTGGACTATCTGCGCCTAAACGCTTCATTTTAGACCGCATCTTCGCTCTATAAGCACATAAAAAAAACTAATTGTAGGTAAATACCTGCTACCAGTTACGTACACATAATTTTGAACAATGCATCCGAATACAGTACTTACTTTCTTTTGAGTTTATCTAGAAAGCTAATTTCCGTCGATTATTGTTTTGCTTTTTCGCGAATCAATACGTACATTTGTTATTGATATGAATGATCGATTGGTTTCCAAGCGTCCAGTTACGACCTATCAGATCATCGTTGTTTATCAAAGTCATACAATTTTATTAGTCCTTGAATTTACTTTCTTTAGATGATATTCAAACATTTTTTTTATCGTGTTTCAATGTGATTTTTGAACGTCATCCAAGCAAGATTGATGTTGTTTCACGAATGTAATCAGGACTATTTTTAGATTAGATATTTATTTGAGTGCTTACCTGTGTAATGTACTATACTTGTAATTATACTTTCATGCACATGATCGATTTTTTTCCATAATTTTTTCGGTAAGGTCATTATGAGTTCTTATTTTCATAACTGGCCGTAGCTTTCGGTGATTCATTTGGATATACAAAACATTGATTTGTTATCACTATGACATTGCGCTATCAATCGCTTGAATAAGTCACCTTTGCATGAATTCTACCTAAATGTGGTTGGGTTACTGCAGAAAATGTAGACGTATGTAGTAGGGTTTAGAACTGGGAAATCCCGGTACCGAAAGTACCGGGAAATCCCGGTTCTTTTGACATCATGAAAGAACCGGTAAATAACAAAAACGATTCCCGGTTCCCCCAAAAGGGTGGGTCAAAAAGTCAGTTCGGGGAATGAAAGGTTTAGAAAGAGACAGTAATTATTTCAAATAACTAGGTCTAACGGATGATTCAAATGTACTATAAATACCAAGTTTTAGCCAAATCTGGTCACTCGTGTTGGAGTTATCACCATATATAATTGAGTTTTGCGCTATCATAAAGTTCCTCGCCAAGCTGCGAAAAATGCCGTAGACTACCATAAAAGAGATGTAGTCTGCTTACGAGGACTCTAGTCCTAGATAAACCATAATTATTTTACAAATAGACACACATTTTACACATTTTACTAGCAAGGCAGAGTCCATTAAAGACGATGACCGCCCAGGACGGCCGATTGTAGCCACTAAATGGTAAAAAAACCCTACATTGATAAGGAAAAATATTTTTGGGTTCAATTTCATCTCCCTCATTTCCGCGAAGTATATGACCGGCTGGTCAAATAGTTCGCAGAATGAGATACGAGGGTTCGTAAGATTTTTTTTTTCCAATTATAATCTTGTACACAAAATGTTTATCTTTTTTATTTTTGGTTCCTAACTCATTTAGTTTATTTTTTATTTCTTTCAAGTGACTAGATGAGCAAGACTTTCGCCTGGTGGTAAGCGTCCCGCCTGCCACTAACAGTAGTAGCACTGCCAGAATTGTGAACTTACGAACACAATTCATCTATCCATCAGCCAGAAAATTTCCACTGCTGGACGAAGGCCTCCCCCTTAATAGGGACACAACACAATACACAATCCATATTAGATGTTAAATCTCTTCATACCCAGTAATTTCTCTGGTAACATTGCCCTTCAAACCGGAACACAGTAATGCTTGCACACTACTGCTTGGCGGTTGATTAACTGGCAAAGGATTGGTACTTCCCCAGGCGGACTCTGCAGTAGACACCTACCACTACAACAAAAGATTATTCAAAACTAACAATAAATCCGTGTTTCATTAAGTATTGCACCATTTATGACACCAAAAATAGCTACCGAAAGTACCGGGAATTCCCGGTTCCGTTGAAGGAAAGTACCGAAAATCCTGGTTCTGAAAATTGGTACCGGTTCCGGAAACCCTAGTATGTAGGATAATACAATTTTGTTATTAAATAATAAATAAATAAATATCGCTGGACATTATTTCACACAGTGTCTTCTAGCGCCAAACTAAGCATAGCTTGTAATATCGAAACCACACAGTTGATTGAATACTTATATATTTTAATACATACAACACCCAGACACAAAACCTACATCTATGTTATTCACATAAATGTTTTTTCCTGGGTGTGGTTCGATCCCACGCCCTACAGCTTTGAAGGCAGACATGCTACCAACTGAGCTATAAGGCAGTCTATATATGTATACTTAATAAAGATTATTATTATGATAATCTCTGCACTGACCTGGCCAAAATTTGTATCTCCCTAAGATTGTTAGCAATACGAATATTTGCGATTAATATAATCGCAAATATTTATACGAGGCAGTATTTCTGTAGCATTCGCAAGTGTTTGTCCTCAGCAACACTGGGGTGATAACGGGCTATGACAATAATAATAATATTATCCTCTGTAGATGCCTATTTTTTGACATAACCCCACACGTATCATTTTATCGGTCTTTGTTTAAATAACTTCAGATAACAGGGTAATAAATCATAGAATGTACTTGGCGTAGGTATGCAGTTTTCTTGAAAATTATACATTATACAAACGTTTTCCCCTGAAGAAAAATAAAATATAATCCTCCAAAGATTGCTATGGAAATACATAAATGGTTATATTTATTTTAGCAATTAGTTGCTGAAAAAAAGGAAATGACCGAGACATGTCTACAGTAGACCTAGACTTAAGAAAAATATGATTGCTCTAGAGCACTGAACTTACCTCTATTATACAAAGTACGCTAGACTAATATTGTCTAGGAAATTACAGTTTTTTTTGTGCCGATATGAAGCGCCCTTTCGATCATCTCCGGTACTAAAATTTACATAATAGTTTTACGAAATATTAGTTCCATGGATGCTCACACTGCTATTCGTTGGCTATCCGTGCCAAACTGGCGAAAATCAAATGGCTTCAATTTGCTATCGACAATATGAAGTCCAGCGTACTTGTATAACAGAGGCGCACTTGTATAATAGAGGTCAGTGCTCTAGAGGCATAAGCCAGGGGAATCAGTTTGTATGGATAATCGCTCACCAGATTCCCTCTTAAATACGTCTATATGCCTGAGATAGGTTTTTCAGAAAAAAAATAAAGATAAATGTTGCCAAAGAATGATTTTTTAATTTAAGTATATATACAGGGTTAAGCGTAACGGTATTATTAAGCCGAAAAACTAAACTGTTCCATGGAAAAAAATAATTTCACCCTCGACTGTATAGAACAGTAATATTTTGTTTTCATGTTGGCCCTGTACTTATACTATTATGTATTCTGTGTCTGTAACACACCAGAAACAATAGTACTACGCCTGTAGTAAAAGTTATTCACAATAACCTGTTTTAGCCTTAATGATACAGTTCCGCAAAAACCTGTATAAGAACTGAGAACTATTCCTGTGACTTTGTAGACTAACCGACTACAATTTCGAGGTGCCTGGTGTAGTTATAGCACAGAGTAAATAATAGTACTACGTACAGAAAGTTAACTCCGCAAAGGAATTGAAATAAATACGGATTCTATCTACTAGGCAATAAAGTAGCAACTCAACTCGCACAGCGCTGGATACCGCTCGCTATATTCACCTAGATATACCGCTCTCTTTCTCTTTTTTTGGTTATAGGTAGTTATATTAAGTAGTTCTTTCTATTTTATATCCGGAATTCCACGGGCTTGATTTTGTATCAATAATATTACCTTGTTCCTAGTAGTTATCCATTTTGCTTAGCCATAATCTTTCAGAAGATACGTATTTTTATATTTATTCTAGAGACCTATTAATTTCTATCACAGTTTCTTGCCTTATACTGGCCAGCCCCACTTAAGTTAAAATATATGGAGCTCATGCCTTATATTTGGGAAATACACTACTGTTCTACAAATTAGATTAATACTATAGTATGACGGATACATTTTGAAAGTAGTCTTTATTGTTGTGTTTACGGACCAACCGAAGCTAATTTTAATGCACACGCCCTCGATTGCATCATGCACTTATTCATGCAATACAGGTACCTAGTTGTTCAAAACAATAATACTCCTTACTAAGTCAGTACGTACGATGTTACATAACATACACCCATCAATATAGCAACTCCGCTTTTGTTATGATATGTTCGATTATGCTAATGATAATTAGATATGTACAATTGTACATACATAACAGTGTACAGATAAACTTGGAATCAAAGCAAATGCTTCATGGAATGCTACATCTCCAACAGATAAACAACGAACATCTCAAGAAAATTATAGATACGTATAATATGAAAACTAGTTAGTAGTAGAAACTACTCTATCAATTCAATTATTATATAAAACAAAAAGTATGTAAGGAAGAAAAAGATAGCTACAACCTTCCATCCGTCGTATTTCAAATTGTTTAATTTGTACTATACTACGGTTCTGTGTGTTTAGCTTTTATCGAGGTTCTCAATTCGACAGTTTTTATTTCATGTGTTTGTTACTCGATTACTCCGCCAAGTATGAATTGATTTTGTTGATTGTTTTTTTTTTGGTAGGTGATACTTCAGAGGTGGTCCCATATACATTTTATCTAAATCGGTTCAGTAGTTTGGTTTTTCAATCAAAATTACTGGAACAAATCAAAATACCTGGAAAATATGAAGACGTCATCCAGGTAGTAGAAATTGAAGTCGGTTGTATTTTTTATAACAGCGTATTATTCTATTCTGTTTTCTTATCCGGAAAATTCCACAACGACATAGGTTTAACGACTCTCTGAAATTCTAATTTTACAAAATTTCGAGTAGTATTTTGCGTCGCCTTCCGTGCCAAGATCAGAAATGCGTGCTTCTATTCAGAGCCACTGTCTTCAACCTCTACGCGTCTACGTAATGTATACGTAGTGTCATGTGCTTTTTTAAAGGGGAGTGCTCTAACCGGCGCCTTTTATTGGTTAACTCCGTGTGACGTCACACCGAACAGTGTTTATTTCAAACTTGTTTTTAAAAGCCACATTTGCAAGTTAATCGTGATAAGATAAGATAGGTACTCGGTGATTTTGCAGTTAGTATAAAACGCGTTCGCGAAGTGTAAACGTTTTCAGATCGTTATAGCGCTTTGCGTTTAGAAGTGCAATATTATATTAACACGCGTGTGTATTTATCTGCAGTCGTTTCGCTCGCGATATAAATAAATCGGGATTGCAGTTGCATCTAGGCGGTTCGAAACGGTATTAGGTCGGACAAAAATACAAAGCCATGTTCAGAAAGAGGACCGTCGTAGCTCAATTCAACAGCGTCTTATCGTGAGTGTCATTACTCCCTCTTATTCGTCTTTATTTAATACTTAATCAGGACAAGAGGCTATTGTTCCGATAATGACGGTTGATTTTGCCGTATCATAATATAAAACAATTATTAGCAAATCTATCGTTAGATTGACGACGTCTTTGTCTCGTAGAACCAGTGGTTTGTAATTGTGTTATCTAACGGTTATATGTGATTGTCTGCAGGGACTTCGAGCCTTTCACCGCATCTCCGCCAGCGCCGGAGGACTCTTTCTTCTACCTACGCTACCCGAAGACGGAGGAGTTGTTCGGGAAGACCATTGATCAGGACCGACCGCATGTGTTTGCCGAAAAGAAGGAGGTGACTGCGTCGACTGTGTACAACATCGTCAAGGAGAAAGACTGGTCGAAGCATACAAAGCCCTGCCAAGACGTGCTACACGGCATCGCGCCAATCAACACAGCCGGTGAGAATGCACAATGTATTTTGGTATCTGATCTAGTTTCATCGGGTTTTAGTCGCTTTGAATAAAACTATATGAGATCTAGTATCTAGATACTAGATATTATGTCATACATGTAGTGAGATTCTCAACGAATATTGTGTCGATGTTGTTTGGTTGTTATTGGCATTGAACTTTATTATCATACAAACTGCGTTGCATTATTGCGGACGTAAATGTATGGCACATTTCCAAACGCCGCGGGCCGAAGTCAAAAATTTACCAGTATTCGGTTATGGCCCATTTTCTGCATAATATGTCTTCATTCTTGATTACTATGTAGGTACATCTTAGTAACGTAGATTGTTTGAGTGCCAGACGAATAAATCAACTAGGAACTTGAACTCGTAGATAGATTGATCCAATTAATTGGCTGTATAAACTCACGTGAATTTCCTCGTTAGACAGTTATAATAATAATAATACCTCAAGAGGCTCTCGCTAGACGGTTGGGTCAAGGGTCAGATACAAAAGGCAGTGGTACTTGACACGGCACGCATTGTCAGGAGGTTCCTCACTGTGCAGCCCTAACCACCGGCAGCTTGAGCCCTGCCCCGCTGCCGGCGGCACTCTAGGTTTAGGTTTTTTATAATATTAATGTTTTTAAATTTATATTGTAAAAAACTTAGATTTAAGAAAGATAATAAATATGTGAATAATAATAATAATAATTTAATAATAATAATAATAACCGAAGGTGTACCGAAACTGGGAAGGAACCGAGCAACGTGTGAGCGACGGACAGCTACCGGATGCTAGCGCCATGACTAATTTCTGGCGCGGCATCTGGTCGGTGCCCGTTGAGCACACCGAGGGTGATTGGATGCGTGTTGTCGAACGGGAATGTGAGTCCATCGAACCCATGGGGTCTATTTTAATAGACCCCGTAGACGTTAGTTGTGCGATTCGTACGGCACAGAACTGGAAAAGTCCTGGGCCGGACGGGTTGCACAACTTTTGGATTAAATGGTTTCGGTGCTCACATGACCGTTTGGCGACACAATTCCAAGAAGCTCTCGAGCTCGGTTCCCTCCCTAGTTTCATGACAACCGGTGTCACCTTCCTGCTCCATAAGTCCGGTAGTACCACGGAACCCAAAAATTACAGACCCATCACCTGCTTGCCTACCATCTACAAGCTCCTTACATCTATTCTGAGCACTAAAATTAACGCGCACATTGTTGCGAACAATGTTTTGGCCCCCGCTCAGAATGGATGTAGGGTTGGGTCCCGTGGTACTAAGGAGCTCCTCCTCATCGACATGGCCATTAGCCAACAAGTTCGGCGGAACAAAGGAGCCCTTTCCGCTGCCTGGATCGACTATAAGAAGGCCTATGATTCAGTGCCTCATTCATGGCTGGAGAGGATTTTAGTTAGAGTTGTATCAATTTGATACAACTCTTAAATCATTCTTAGGCGCATGCATGAGGCAGTGGACCACAGTTCTTCGTCAGCCAGGTGGTGGAAATGGCTCCTCTGATTCGCAGGACTTGATAAGGATTGAGCGAGGCATCTTCCAGGGTGACAGTCTGAGTCCATCGTGGTTTTGCCTAGCACTGAACCCTCTCAGCACATTGCTGAAGGATTCAGGACTAGGCTATCGGCTTCGAAGGGGGGGTGAAGTCATTTCTCACCTTCTGTACATGGATGATCTTAAGCTGTTTGCACCAAAACACCAAGACTTGTTGGAGTTGCTAAAAACCACACAGGTTTTTAGCAGCGCCATCAGGATGGAATTTGGTGTTGACAAGTGTGCGGTCATGCGTGTGCAGCGGGGGAAAGTTGTAAATTCTCCGGATTTACAACTTTCTGAGATAATGACTCTCAGATCTCTCTCTGAGGCCGAGACCTACAAGTATCTAGGTATGTCAGAGTCGTTGGGTATATCAGTAGTGGACATCAAAAAATCAGTGAAGGAGCGCTTCTTTTGTCGGCTGACAAAAGTACTCAACAGTCTTTTGTCTGGCGGCAACAAGGCGCGCGCCTTCAATGGTTGGGTGATGCCTCTACTGATATACTCCTTTGGCATACTTAGGTGGACTCAGACTGAGCTGGACGCCCTGGATAGAAGAGTCCGTCAACTGCTCACTGCGCATCGCATGTTACACCCACGCTCATCTGTTATGAGACTGTACATTCCACGGAAGTGGGCGGGTCGTGGCTTTTTAAACGCCAAGAACCTCCATAATCGTGAAGTGTGCAGTCTTAGGGATTATTTCCTTAACAATGAGTGTGGGATGCATCGCGATGTAGTGACAGTTGACAAGGGGCTCACGCCGCTCTCCTTGGCAAACGAGAACTGGCGCAGACCATCGGTGATAAGCACCGACGACCGCAAGGAAGTATGGAAGAGCAAGGAGCTGCACGGGCGGTTCTATCGGGCTTTAACGGGCCCCGATGTGGACTTGCTCGCGTCGGCGAACTGGTTGCGCTTCGGGGACCTCTTTGGGGAAACCGAGGGGTTTGCCTGTGCAATTGCGGATGAAGTTATCAAGACGAACAATTACCGGAAATATATCATGAAGGACGGTACGGTCGACATCTGTCGGGCATGCCACCGTCCCGGGGAATCTCTCCGACATATTATTTCCGGTTGTTCGCATCTTGCTAACGGCGAGTATTTGCACAGGCATAACCAAGTGGCCAAGATCATCCACCAGCAACTTGCTCTTCAATACGGCCTTGTCGAGTCGGAGGTGCCGTACTATAAGTACGCACCAGCTCCAGTTCTCGAGAATGGTCGTGCTTTGCTCTACTGGGACCGCTCCATCATCACGGACAGGACTATTGTCGCCAATAAGCCTGATATCGTGATGGTGGATCGGTCCCAGCGCCGGGCAGTGCTCGTCGACGTCACCATCCCACATGACGAGAATCTCGTAAAGGCCGAGAAGGACAAACTCAGCAAGTACCTTGACTTGGCCTTCGAGATAACCGCCATGTGGGATGTTGACTCGACTATTATTGTCCCGATAGTCGTTTCGGCGAACGGTCTCATAGCGAAGAGCCTCGACCAATACCTCAAGAGGCTCTCGCTAGACGGTTGGGTCAAGGGTCAGATACAAAGGGCAGTGGTACTTGACACGGCACGCATTGTCAGGAGGTTCCTCACTCTGCAGCCCTAACCACCGGCAGCTTGAGCCCTGCCCCGCTGCCGGCGGCATTCTAGGTTTAGGTTTTTTATAATATTTATGTTTTTAAATTTATATTGTAAAAAACTTAGATTTAAGAAAGTAAATAAATAATGTGAATAATAATAATAAATAATAAATAATTATGCAGGGGCGGCTTTATGGCGAGCCGTCGGTGAGTGGCGACACCGCGTACCCCGATTCCATGGGTCTAAAACCCCAGAGACCCTGACCCCTGGCTTGCCTTAACCGGCCGTCTGGGGGTGGAAACCGCAAGAGCTAAGAACCTAAGCTCCAGGGTGGAAGTGTTAAAGGGCATAACGCCGCGAGTAGCTCTTAGTGAAAGTGCAGCACACCTCTCGACACCCTAAGCCACCCACGCCAATGTTACCCCTCCGGTGCCAAGATGCGGCAGCCTCTATGGGGGGGCCCATTTAGTGGGTGGCAAGTCATCACCTGCCTAAATATATTTTGAGATGAGACAGGATAAGGCAGGTGCCGTTTCTCATCCCATAGATCAGTACAACTACCCACAAATTGTTCACCTCAATAGCCCTGTTTTTTGTTTTTTATCCTATACTGTACAATAGTTTTACATTCCATTTTATACACATTCTATAGTAATTGTATTTTGTACTCAACAGGGCCTCTTGGTGTTGGTTTCGGCCCCACCAATGCCTCTCAAAGGTCCGGGCTAGACCCGTGAATAAAATTAATATAATAATAATAAATACGCAGGGGCGGCTTTGTGGCGAGCCGTCGGTGAGTGGCGACACCGCGTATCCTGATTCCTTGGGGCTAAATGAGACCCCAGACCTCCGGCTTGCCTTAACTGGCTGTCCGGGGGTGGAAACCGCAAGAGCTAAGAACCTAAGCTCCAGGGTGGAAGTGTTAAAGGGCATAACGCCGCGAGTAGCGTTTAGTGAAAGCGCAGCACACCCCTCGACGCCCTAAGCCATCCACGTCGATGTTGCTCCTCTGGCACCAATATACGGTAGCCTTTATGGGGGGCCCATTTAGTGGACGACGAGTCATCACCTGCCTTAATATTTTGATGTAATGAGACAAAATAGGCAGGTGCCGTTTCTCATTGTATAAACCAGTCCAATGTTTCATAAAAATTCACCAAAATAGCCCGATATTTTTTTACAATTTTATACCTTAATGTTTAAAATAGTGTATCATATTCCATTCACACCCATGTAATAGTTTTATAATGTTATTTTCCTATTCAAAAGGGCCTCTTGGTGTTAGCTTCGGCCCCACCAATGCCTCTTAAAGGTCCGGGCTTAGACCCGAGTTTCAAATGCAATAAAAGAAATAATAATTTATTCATCAAGTATCAAAGATTCATATACATCATTAAATTAAATTAAATTTAATTTATAGCAGTAGCAGTCACATTAATAACTAATGACGCGTTGTGGCTTGATAATGTTTGTTTCAAAGTTTTACAATATTTAGGTTTATACATAATTGGGAAGTTTTATGCATAATTTCATATTGATATTGAGATCTTAGATCAGTATTAACAACACATCTCGTTGTTATAATGTAGGTACAAATATTTTATTTGCGATTTACACCAACGTAGATAAAGTTAAGTTTACATAACCCGTAAAATAAGTCGCCTGAGTTTACAAACATAATCGCGAGCGATAAGAGAAGTTATCAAGCAAATTTAAAGAGAGATGACCCGATAGAGTCCATTTCAAAACAAGGGTTGTGGAAGACATTATATATAATATTTTTTCAGGAAACTCAGTAACGTCTAAGCCCAAGCCGGCCGGCACCGACGATGGGTTCAAAGGCGAGGGCGCTGCTTGCGGCAACTCCGTTGTCAAGGTTGGTATCACGATAGTTCGATTTTGTAACTTAACATTCATAATCATCATCAGCGTGGATATATCCACTGCACAGATACACATGTAATCTGCCATTAGCTTCCACCGCCCGCGCATGGTTGCCCGTGACTTTCACATTGTCGTCGGTCCACTAAGAGGCCTACTTACGCAGCGCCTTCCGGTTCGTGGTCGCCAAACAAGAACCTTCCTTTTCCATCTGTTATCAGTTGTATGTGGCCTGCCCATTGCCAAATTTAATATTATACAAGCTGAATGTGTTTAGCTTTCCTACATTTTGTTAAGGATGTTTCTACTTTTCTGTATAACCCAAGCTGACTGTCCTTCTTTCTAATCTAATCTTTCTTACCTATCTCTTTGTCTAGTTCACCATTGCCCATATTCGCCTGTGAAACCTAAACTACCTTCTAAGTTATCCTACCTTTTGTCAAGTATCTTCACATTCTCCACTTCCCTGCATTAGCATGTATCACCACATACAGTTGCTGTACACTTTGATCCCAGATAGTGCACGATACTTGCCTACAACTACGTCGATAACCTGTGGCAGGGGGTCTGTCTACCACTCGGCTAACAAATGCCTCGTTATTAACTAACATTGGCACCGACATGGATTAATTTATTTTAATTGCGGTTATCTCTCGGTTTTTTTTGAGGACACGTTACTGAGGAAATCTTTAGTCTGTATTGCATCACTACCAATATAAAAAATAAGATTATTGTCGATTAAATGACAGTTGCTACTGAATTTGCATCTCAAGCTGCTGTGTAACGTATAATTTTTTCTATGTTGACTAATAGACACAACGTTAACATCTTGCATTTGCAAACAGTAATTTCGAGCTGTGAGGGTCTCAATTTAAGCTCTGAAATACACCTCCAAGTGTTTTACCAAGTTAATGTAAGTGTACTATCACATTTAAATCTGCAAACCTAGAAAATTAGTAATTTAGTTTTAGAAATCATGATTATTTATCAAATATCACTACATTATCAACATTACTTATAATAGTGATGTTTTGTGTTTTAAATGTTCAAAATTAATGAACCCAACGAGTTTTTTTAACTCAAGTGATCAGTCATCTAGCAAGCTATTTCAGTAGCTATTATTTGCGGTAGTAGTGTTCCTGCCGCGGCCTGACAATATTTTGAGGTAGATTCCACACATCTTTAATTTGGATGGCCAATATAAAACACAGGAACATCTGCTAAGAGAGACTAATAGGTATATAGGTGCTTAATTACAAACAGTATACTAAGCGCTTTGAGGACAGGCGCAAGTGAGTCAAGCAAACATCGCTGCACGTGCATAATTCCTGTATTGTAGGTTTGTCCTCATATTTGCCGATCTGCAGCCAGATATAAGTTTGATTGAACTGAATCGATTTCTGATACATACTCGGTGCAAGATAGGTACTCTGTTTAGCCGTTATATGTGGTCTGTTGTAGTCTCTTAGGGCCGGTTTTTTGATTCGTGGTCAAAATCGACATAACCATTTGTTAAACTGACCATAGTTAACTAGCTAACCATTAGTTACATTTTTGACCGCTGGTCATGATAACTATGAATTAACTATGAATCAAAAAACCGAATTATCGGGATTTTTACAATTTGTTACCGTTTTTAACTATTAGTTGGCTTGACTACGGATCAAAAAGCCGGCCCTTAGTGTGTTACGTAAGTGACATGCACTCATGTGCTTAGGAACTCGGTTACCCATCAGCCAGAAAACGTCCATTGCTGGACGAAGGCCTCCCCCTTAGTAGGGAGGTGCTGCCATAATCACCACGCTTGGCAGGCGGCTTGGGGATCGCAGAATGTTCATCACCGTTAACGGAGAGGACGCTGCTGCCCGTCTTCCGGTGGTTCCGGTTGCAGTTTTAGGACATACCCAGGTCCAGGAACTCAGTTAAGGGGTAGGCATAGACAGGCAGAGATGTTCCCCTTGCGGTCCAATTGTGGCTGTTAAGTGTTAACAAAACAAGATTAACAGGTGATAGGTATGTTACACCATCAGGAATATTACCCTGGATTAGGGAAGTGTGATAATGAAAAGAGAGCAAACACGTGTACGTGCACTGTCTATTCTGGCTTTGAAAAAGTGTAGTGCTGTAAGAGTTTTAAGGAAGGATTTGTGTTATTTCCAGGTGGCTCACCAGATGATATCGGGGTCCCGGGCGCGCGGCTTCACCGTGGCCTCGCCGGCGGAGGAGCCGGCGGTGCCGCCCACCCCTCAACAGTACAACCTGTCCCACCGGCGCGGGTCCAGGAGCCTGCCCGCGACGCCTGCGCACTCGCCGCACGGCAGCCCCACCAACCGCAGGAAAATGAACGCTAACCGGTAAGATATAACCACTATTATCCTATAACATATATAATTTTATTTCATTATCTTCTGTGTTCTCGGCTTTTGCTAGAATTACTATGATCGCGTGTATGGAAGCCATTTTTACATTTCATCGTCATCGTTGTTCCTAGCCTGTTTCTACAAAAGGTCTGTTATTGTAGACTGTGATCGATGAGTATAGATGAATAACATCACGATAGTTAAACTTATTAGTTTTAATTGCGTAATAACGTACAGCAAAGATTAGACTTGTAAACACACATGAATCACGTTATATCTAGGATCGCCATTGTACTACGCGACGTCATAGAGCTGGTTTGTTTGTTTTTAATATTTCGGTTTGTTTGTTTTTAATATTTCCTGGCCATGGATACTATCCTTTAGCCGAATACATATTTCTACATCGATCCTTCTTTCTCCAGTTAAATGAGTCGTTGTCACAGTCCAAATAACACACAGTAAGTCACGGTCAAGTCCAATCATGCCCTAGTAAAGTCATGGCAACTTTACTACAAGCTTCTTCGGAGTTTTGGAAACAACACAAAAACACACGTTGCACCACATTATATAACTTGCCCACACTCATGCACGTCAGTCGGGACTTAATGAATAAAACGCCACTATTTTTATGCAATAACACCCGAAAAAACGCAAGTTTTGAAAAATAATACAATGCGGCGACATGATTTTTCGTGTTCCCGCCAAAACTTCGTCATAGAGCTGGGGATGTGTGGTGTTGCCAGTCGACCACAGAGTATACACATGTCATAGACCCACAGGGCTGGTTGCCTTAATCTACTTCTAAACTATGGCCTGTCAAGACCAACCTAAGCAAGATACTTCATAGGGCTGCAAACGATAGACTGGGACGGCAGATACTCGCCATTCGAAAGCTATATCTGAGCGCGAAGTGAGCTCAGCTGCTCAGTTTACTACAGAAAAATACACGAGAATATTTTTTCTGACTTTGTACTATTAATTGTAGTGAACCCCGCTGGCCTTGTACATCCCACTAACATTTGAAAGTAGCTATTGCTCTGCTATAGTATTTTGACTGTTTTGAGCGTCTATAAACTTGAGGTAGGCTCTACAATCTGCTTTGAGGTAGGTTACTGTGACGTTGTAGTTATCAGACAAAACCTTTCAAGTTCATATTGAATTATGACCGACTCCGATCAGAACTAAATAAGTCTTTAAAAAGCCGGTCATGTAACGTGCGCTTTATAATAATAGTACATTATCGATATCTCGACGATAGTCACGTTTGTGGTTACCTACCGACACGAAACGGTGACGTCGTGTTATCAGAATTTTCGATTAGCAACAAGCCGCGACTCGTTTGTTAAACAGTATATCATGAATGCTTTTGAAAACATGCATGTGAACTAAACATTGTTTAGAATATAAATAAACAAGTTTAACGTCACTGTTGAACTTTTTTATGGTTTGTTTTGTGATTTTGTCTGTAAACGAAAGTGACTTTTATGTCAATAACAAACATTTCACCCAGAAAGAACCGAGGCGTGGAAATTACCCGCGCTCCAGGGTACTAAATAGTATTTATTTCAAGGGTTTTTGTCAAGAATCCAATGAAATGATAACATACTATCTCCAAAATTTTAAGAGCAATTTTAGAGAAAGAAGGCTTCAGAAATGAATGGCCATTGTCTAAACGTTTATCAGTAGTTATCATTGAGATTGTTACTTCAACTTGTAATCCAGCTATTTTATTATTAAATCTATAACGCTGCATGATGTTGTTGTGGACTAAATAAAGTAACTGAAAATTCGCCTAGCTATTGAAATTCTGCTATACAAAACTGAAAATTATGTTTTCATCCAGTATTCCAGACGAGCATGCATTACATGAACGTTAGCACTAAATATTTAGTTGAGATGTAGAAAATGTACATATTTAATTAATATTATTAGAGGAATAAAATATTATTATATTACATTATTATTGTTAGCTGTCAACTTAAATGTATACATTAGCTATCAACTGAAATCGCTATTAAACCACCGTTCTCGTGCTCATAACCGAGTGCCAATGTGAATGAAGCCTTACTCGCCCCGGTTATCGACCGAATTCTTTAAACAGGTTTGTTCGCGTTTTTTCTCTTATAATATAATTACTATAAAGTTAATGTCAAATTAAAGTCGACTACGAAAGGCTTTTTGCTCTTTGTACAAGTCTGGCATTTGTGGGTGTGTCTCGCATAGTGACGGAGCCGGGTGTTGGCCACCTTGACATTTCACTTTCTTGTCATGCTTATTTTGGATTCGGTTTACTCACGCAATATACAAGAGAATAAACTTGAACTTTAGTTTGTATTTCATATTTGTGTTTATTTTTATATCGTGGCATCTACAAAAACAGTTTTTAAATTTAGTTTTTGCAATTTTTTAATCACCTGTACTCCTACTAACTGATATAAGTAGGTACTTTAGTAGCTAATTGGTTTCTATAAAATATGCTTTCATTGTAAGTATTATATTTACTATACATACTTCAAAGTCGATGTAATCCACAAGGTTATTTATAAACTGTCAGATGACAGAGAGCACATATTGAGTTTATTGAGGCATTATAGTTCAATAATCAATATGTGCTCTATGTCATTGACTAACGTATAGTGTTTGGACAAGGTGTTACTAAGCACATACATGCTTTAGTAACTCTTAATACAATACTACTATTTGCATAAAGACGTCACAGGCGTTGAATGGCAACGAACAACTTGCTTTGTTTCTTTTTGCTATAAGTTTTCGCTAATATTTCAACATCTATTTAAGGCACAAACATAACTACAAAAACTAGATACTTATTATTTTACACATGTAACAAAGTTACCACATTTTCAAGCTGTTCTTGCATTATTGCGGATGAGGTTATACCTACTAGAAATAACATGCTATCTTATAATTTTTTCCCAACCCTAATAACCTTAAGCTAAGGCTGTCTATACACATAACAGCTTAACCCCAATTATTTTCCTCCGTCTATATGTATGATACATTTTGCGGTCTGAATAATAGTGCGGTAATCATCAAAGTACTGAATCAGTGTGGTCAGAAAATTGTACTATATATTAAATAATAATTAACTAATCTAGTAGGTAGATATTTGCCATGAGACATCATTTCGAGCGTTATGGTTCACCAAATCATTGCTAAGTAAATATAATACAGGTACCTATGCAGGTTCGAGTCCTGCCGGAGGTCATAATTTTTCTTCCTGTTTAAGCTTTAACATAAATATAATATTTCTGTCAGTCCCTTGAATGAATGAAAAAAAAACAAACTTACCTAACTGTGATTTGTCCGATATTCCAGTTACTTCACATCGCCGTTCGAGCCGACGGAGGACTCTGTCAACAGGTCGTGGTTGACGTCAGCACTGCTTGGTTTTAAGAAGGACCTCACCACTTCCACATCCACTCTGGCTGAGGAAGATGCGCTCGAAATCAGATTGCAAGGTTGGTTTTACGGCCCTTCGACTTACCCGCGCTGTGTTCCTATTTTTGCTTATTATTTCTAAATAAAACCTTTCTAGGAACTTAAGTTCGTTCTAGTCATACTTCCTCTACAAATTTTATTAAGATCGGTACAGTCACTGAAGAAAGAAATGAATAGAACGGAAATGTGACGGGCCGCGCTAGCCGACATTAAGTGCAAATGCGCTTGATGAATTGTGGGTCAGCATCTTCGAGGGTAGGCTAAAGTCTAGCAGTAGACTTTTAATAATACGCTATAAAAAAAAAACAAGACTTCATCTTCGAATACCTGGATGATATCTTTATATCTTCAAACTACCGAACCGATTTCGATAAAATTTATATGGGACCACCGCAGGCCCCCGAGTACGCGCCGAGTACTAATTGGTCTTTCCCCGCGCGGGAACGTGATAAAGCTAGAATATGGATACGGGTGTCTCGTTTTCTCGCGAAAAAAGAGCGGATAGACGCTTATCACGGCTCTCGTGCTAGGCGGGCAGAAGAATTACGTCTAACAAACAAAAAAAGAATCATCAAAATCAGTTCATAATTGGCGGAGAAATCGCGTAACATACATCCAAAAAAAAACACAATCCAATTGAGAACCTCCTTTTTTCAAGTCGGTTGAAAAGGCTGGTTATGCGATTAACGTCGTCATTGGCGTACACGGGGTCCAACATAAATCGTCTTTTCAACCGACATTAAAAAAAGGAGGTTCTCAATTCGATAGTATGTTTATTTTTTAATATTTTTTTATGTATTTTATTTATTATACCGCAATTACTCCGCCAATGTTGAATTGATTTTGATGATTCCTTTTTTTGTTTGGTTGGAGGTACTTTAGAGGTGGACCCGTATACATTTTACTGAAATCGGTTCAGTAGTTTGATTTTTGAATCAAAATAACTGGAATGAATCAAAATAACTGGAAAATATGAAGATTTCATCTAGGTAGTCGAAATTTAAATTTTTGTTTTTTTTATTTTTTTGTTTAATGGTGTTTTATTATGTACTCGTAGTTAGATTTGGTTTTATGACTTTTTTTACATCTGTAAGGCCTACAATAGAATTTGTACGATAAAAAATAAGCATCACACATCCACGACATAATAATTATGCTGCTAAACATTGTATCAATTGGTTCTAATATTTATTATAGTGATAAAGTTACGTAACAATAGTAATTGTACCAATGTGAATGTGAGTTGTACAATAACATTAGTTGTATCATCTACTAGCCGCGTTGTATTGTTTAGATTTGTCAAAACGAGACATTATAACAGTGTTACATAATATTGTAAACTACATAGTGTATTTATGACTATATCAATCCACCGCACGTAATGATTAATGCACATTACGTAATGCATTATGAATCCACGGCATGTTTTTTCCCGTTACCATTTTTTATGCTATAGAGTGACAGGACGAGCGAGATTTTCGCCTGGTGGTAAGCGTCAAGTCTGTCCTTAACAGTAGCAGTGCTAGAATTGTGAACTTGCGAACAAAATCCTGCGCCGCATTGTCATCCTGAAATATTCTAATCTCTTCATGCCCAGTAATTTATCTGGTAACATTGTCCTTCAAACCCGAACACAGTAATGCTTGCACACTACTACTTGGCGGTTGAATAACTGGCAAAGGTGTGGTAGGCAGTAGTGGTATTCCCCAGGCATAATCTGCAATAGAATCCTACCACTACACAACCAATAATAGTCACATAAAACCAAACTGAGAGCCTGGTTACAAGAGAATTTGTAATGAAGCCTATTTTCAACCGACTTCAAAAAAGGAGGTAACAATTCGACTGTATGTATTTGTATGTATGTTACGCGATTACCAATTATGAACTGATTTTAATGATTCTTTTATTGTAGGTAATACTAGGTGGGTCCCATACAAAAAAAACGAAATTGGTTCAGTCGTTTGGTTTTTAAATCAAAATTACTATAAAATATGAAAATGTCATCCAGGTATTCGAAGTTGAAGTCGGTTGTATTTTTATTTAAATGGCGTTTTTTAAAATAAGAGATTATTAACGTATTTATTTTATTAAGTGTTTTTTTTTTGACATATGAAATTGACGTGTAACTTCGGTGTTATCAATAAACAATTGTATTGTATTGTAATGCAACAATTATATAAAATTACAATAATTCTTTACAGGTCTAGGTCTAGCAGAGTCGGTAGAAAGTCTCGGCCCGGCGCCCAAAGGGAAAGAACCTCAACAATTATCGCAAGAGTCCACCGTCCGGCCGAGCAAGCCTACCGTCCGGCCGAAACCGTCGGAACTGCGGGAGATGAACTTCTGGTCTCCCACGTCCATGTGAAGCTTGCAACAAGAGTTGCGTTAACGTAGCTCCTAGGGTTAGTTTCTACTGACGTCGCTACTCTTTGGTGTGTTCGCATCCGGAGTTAGCCTAGCTTAGGTTTATCTCGGGTTTAGATTCATACTAACTTTTCTTGTAATAAGTATGAGTTGACGCGTTGCCCGCGACATGCGACGGGGTGTGAAAGCTGTTCGTTTTGTTAGCCTGTTGTTGTGACTTGCGCCAGAACTAACACGAGTCTACTGGTGACTGAGGATATTATGGTCTGGGACGAATTCTATTAAGTGGTTTGGTGCGAGCTCGGAATGGGCGATAGGCAAGAGCGGATCCAGTTTTTAAGTCAGGGGGGGTTATATAGTGGAGTCGAGTTAGTTAGGACAGGCTCCTATTCGATGACAACTAGAAATAAAACAGTAGTCGATCTACACCCAGCCTAGCTGGGGACCCCCATGGGCCTGCTCCTGGATCCGCCCTTGGTGATAGGAGGTGTTGAACTTTTTACGATTTATTCCATTTAATAATAAGTTTTGTCATCGAGTTTTGTATTAGTGTTCACAAAGTTCATTGTTATAACTCCATTTTCATTCTTCCGATCAATTAATCATGATTAAGATCATATTTTTCTAATGAAATAACTGTAGGGTTGAATATTACTTATAATTATACCTTTAATATACCATTACAGGAATTATATTGATCATTTATCATTTATAATGTAGAATGGTTTGACGATATTAGGCTTTTTGGCAAACAAAAATAATTATTGTTATATTTTTGTACGTGACTGGGTGATTTGTATGATGATATCGAATTTAAGTGTTTAATGATATGTAAAGTGTAACTTCAAGCAATTTGTAAGTATTATTACATATATTATATGATCATAATTATTGAGTAGTTTTGAGCGGAAATAATATGATTGTGCTTAGATGTAAGTTAACATTGAATTATCATGTCGTATCCGTAGAATCGATGGAACCGTATATTTCTGTAGTTTCAGGCGTTAATACGTATAGTACATTATAATTAAACTTCATAATAAAATGTTTTGTTTCGATCCAAGCCAAGCTTTTTATTTTACTACGTAATACAGTTTTACACAACTAATCAAACAAATTCCTCCCGATGTACCTGCGCAGTAGACCAATTAGTTAATTAGTAGCGCGGGAAACTTAAACCTACCAATGGCAAAGTAGAATAATACTTCACGCGCTAAAATCCTGCGCTGTATTAGTCAATCGATTTCGCGGCATAATCGCGGTCGCGGTTGGCTAGGCGCCCGTGCGCCATCTTGTTCTTCAGTTGACGCGTGGTTTTTTTTATTTTCTTCCTAGGAGGATTATGACGTTGCACTTTGTGCATTTGCCAGAGTATTTTTTTTGATGAATTTTAAGTCATGTTAGTCACAGTCAAGTCCAGTTATGCCCTAGTAAAGCCGTGGCAACTTTACTACGAGCTTCTTCGGAGTTTTGGAAACAACACGAAAAGACACGTTTCTCTACATTATATCATTTGCCCACACTCGTGTGCGTAAATCAGCATTTAATGAATAAAACGCCACCATTTTTATGCCAATATCACTCGAAAAAACGCATATGGGGAGCACGTAACTTTCCCTCTCGTGACAAATAAAAGAGATTTTTAATGGATTTTTATAAAGTCGTGTTATGACATCGTTAAAAGACGACATTTAAAAAAGGGTCGAGCGAGGGAAATTATTTTCAATGTACACCAATTTATGGAGACTATCTACTATCAACAAATTTTTAAACGAACAAGCAGTATTTCTCAAGAACAATTTCAAAAATTTTGAAAGAGCAGGAATCACCAGAGCATGCATCAACAAGAACATGCCCTACGTTCAATACGCCAAAAAAGGACGATTTAAATAACTCACCACTTATAATTGGATGATTTTGATTACCAAAGAATTCGGTGAAAAATACACGACTTTCATTCAATGAACGTATTAAATTTTATTGTTACCGTCCTTTAATAATATTAAATAAATACCCATAAATCTAGACGTTCTTTTTTTATTAGATCTATGTAAATAGTAAATACTCCATTAAAATGTCCGACAGTGTAGGTAATATTGGTGGAAGCGGGATAGAAATATAGAATGCATAGCAAGCAATACTCTTTCATTTGATCTTCCAAATAAAGTTCAAAATTGGTTATTTACACGTACGTTTGTCGGAAACCAGTCTGCACTATTCTGCGCAAACGAAACTGACGATCGGAATTATTCATTGTGTAAAGCTGTACCTGCTCCTGTTTTAATTTTATTATTTTAAGAAGTACGACTTGATTATTTTTGACAAGGTACCTACTCATAATTATAATACAAATTATCAAAATAGCAAGAAAACGCTAAACGCAAAATAATTTGGTAGATGTAAAATTATTTAAAAAATTAACTAATCACCTTTATATCAAAAAAATTATAAACGTTTTTGATACCGTGCCCGTACTGTAACGGTCTTATGCATGAAAAGTTATCAAACGTTTTAAACCTGTTATAAACCCTTTATAGCAGGACGTCCATTTTTTTGTATGCATGAACGCTTAATAACGGCTTTATAAGCTAAACAGTGTTACAAACCTTTCATAACTTTAAAATGGCCAGGACCCTACTATAACCATTTTTTACTGTAACCATTTTTTAACAACCGTTGTCTTCCCTGGGCGCTTTGACCCTGGGTTGTCAAATCCCCAAATATGACCTCCCGCAAGCCCAAAGCCCAAAGGTCCTCTTTTAATCTACTCTTATGATAGGCCCCATGCCATACCGAAGCAGTATTCTAAAACCCAGGCTCCAGGGTTCCTGCTAAGATACTTACCCATACCTAGCGATTAGAATTAACAAAGTAAGTAGTTAAAAATAAACGTTATATTTTTTTAACGTTAGGTATATTTTTTTTTATATTTGCTAACTGTAATAAATATTCGCAGATACTAACAGTACTAAATCTTTGTCGGTAAATAAACAGCTCTTCGGGAAGCCCTATTTTCCCCAGTTTTCCCGCGACTTTTTAATTAGTCTCTCTTCATTACTCTAATCGGATTTGCGTTCACGCCCCGTGGTTGTTAGGGGTGTCTAATTTTGTCTTTTACGAGTTTTTTGGTTCAGTTTGTTACTGGGACCGTCTTGTTTAAGCTCTGTCCAACATAAAATGTAAACAACTATAGGTAGATAGTTGTCAAATCTATTTTCAGGCCATCAACATCTGCTGCATAGATTCTTAAAACAAGACACAGTGTGGTCAATTTTGAAGGCTTATGTTGACAGAACTAAACTAACTAAAGTATTGTTGTCGTTTTTTTTTCTTAGTTATTGGCATCGCACGTTGTGCCTTCTGCCAGTGTCAAGTTTATGAATCTGAATCTGAATATGAATGAGTTTTAAGAATCTATGCAGCAGCTGTTGACGGCCTGAAAATAGATTTGACAACTAACCAACGTACCTAGTATTTTTCCTCAGACAAGATTATCGACAACGGCCATCAAGAGCAGATAGCAGATAGATAATATAAGTAACGATTAAACAGAAAACGTGATTTTGCCACATCCGAACCGCCGCCGCTGGCGCTATCTGCGAAAAGTTTTGCCTGTGGAACGTCATTCTTTAGACTTCCTTCAGTCTTAGTACCAGAACTTGTAAAATATATAAATAAATGTCGAATGTTTTAAATTGTGATGTTAGTAGATACTCATAATTGCCTAACAAAATGGGTAAATAAACCAATACCAATATTTTGAGGATCGTTTAGTTTCAAATATATCACCGGGCTTCATTCCCGTCATTGCGTAGAGGGCGAAAATTAATTAAACAATGATGGGGTTAATTCGAAACAGCTGGCTGACGTAACGGATATTGGAGCCCTTTGTTAATTGTAAGTTAGTGGCGCCTAGCAACTACGGCGGCGCCTCATGTTTGGCAGGTGGGCTTCAGAGCTTCATTACAAGCTAGATTGGATTTAACGTCATAGAAGACAATGGTGTCGATTCGGCGGCACACCGTCTTAACTATAATTTCTCTAATTTTAATTTAGACCTGTCAAACGCAACTTTTCTATTCAGACATGACACTTCTAACTTAAATTTAGAGACGATACGTCTAAAGGCTTGGGACATTTTCCATACGCAGGTGGCCTAGCGGTACTTTGCAATACTTACTTCCTAGTAGGTCAACTTACAAGCAGGTTAAAGCACAAATAAAAGAAGAAAATAATAAAGAAAAAAAAATTGTATAGAAATAATAAGAAATAGAAGACAATCATAGAAGTAATAGAAGAGATTCAGATTAGATATATAAAGATAGATTCTCCATGGGTTAAAGCCATTCGGACGCTTGGAGTTTGGAGGATCTAGCTCTCTCTTCGGACACATTGTAGAGAAGTTTGAAACGTCAAATATCAAAATAGAAGGCACCGAAAACATGGCGAGATTTTCTGACAGGCAATAAAAAAAGAGGCTCATTGTATATGGCTCTGACTTTGCGCAGATCAGTCGTGGCTGCCTTTGTCAAGTTTTTTATTTTTATTCATGTGCCACCTTAGAAAATTTGAAGAAACCTTGGACAGATAAATTTACTTTTCTTTGTTGGAGGATCTAGCTCTCTCTCTCTCTCGTATATAATCAAAGTGTGCCACAAATCAAAAATATTATGCTGTTTTTGACTGGCACGTATAGTCTGCGCCTGCGCTATCTATTATCGAGTTGAAGAAAACAACTTTTTTTTAATCGTGTTTGGAAAATCGCTTATTAGAGCAGTTCTGAATGACAACATAAATACCGAATGGCTTTTGTGATGCCTTGCGCCTATACTAACATTTTAAAGAGAGCTAAAATATAAGTACTCTAAAATCACCGAATCGACACCAATACCTATATTTACCTATGAACCTACTTTAGAAGAGGACTTTGTGATATCTCGTAAACCCTCCACAAGAAAACGCAGGTTTTTTAAGCTGTGTTGTTTTTTTTAACTTGACTTAAAAAATAAGCCAAAAGATTACCTATGTATGTGTAATGTGACTTTTCCTTATAACAGAGAGACGATGAGAGCGCTCGCACACAATATCTACGCTACGCTTAGACCTATCCTACTATACTACAACGCGGTGCTACAAACAGTCAAACACCATACGCTCTACGACTACGTGATCGTTTTTTTCACCAGATGTTATTATTCGGATTATTTCCTGGGCTTATAGTAAATTATTATACCGGTTAGTAATATTATGATGACAAATTACAACATAAAAAAAGTGCTACGAAAGCTACGCGTTTGCTACGAATGCGCTTACGGTCACGCGATCGCGTGACTGTAAAATGTCTACCTTGGGTCAGTTTTGTTATGACTTGGTTTTTTCCTTATCGCGGAGGCCAGTTTTTATAGTTTGATTTTATTTTGTTTATAGTTTATACTGAAACAGTTAAGTGGAACTATACACTTCATGTACCTACAAAATATACAGGTTTATATTTTGCCACTCAAAAATGCAACTATCAACCATGTAAAATAAATTTTTAACCGACTTGAAAAAAGGAGGAGGTTCTATTTTCGACTATAATATATGTTCACCGATTTCTCCGTCAATTGTGGACCGATTTTGAAAATTATTTTTGTTTGATAGGTTTATACGTTAGAGGTGGTCCCTTAGAAATTTTATCGAAATCGGTTTAGTAGTTTGGTTTTTAAATCAAAATTACTGGAATAATAACTGGAAAATATGAAAATGTCATCCACATCACATCAACAGCCGGCAGACGTCCACTGCTGGACGAAGGCCTCTCCCTTAAAGGGAGGTGCTGCCCTAATCCCCACGCTTGGCAGGCGGCTTGGGGATCGCAGTGTGTTACCACCGTTAACTAAGAGGACGCTGCTGCCCGTCCTCCGGCGGTTCTGGATGCAGTTTTAGGACATACCCAGGTCCGAAAATGTCATCAATTGGATGACATTTTCGAAGTCGAAATTAAAGTAGTTATTATCTCCCCAAAATTTGTTAAAAAGTAAAGTTAATTATGAAATTTAGATCTAATTTGAAACTGAATGTAGAGAGATTGACTTAGTTCTAGTAAACTAGATCTATAATCAAGATTTATGACTTGGTGTATATAAGTAAATACTACGTAATATGACGTGCGACCAAATCGAGGCACCACTAAACTATAATTTTACTGAAAATGATCAGGAGTATCAACTTCTGAACCACACTCAGCTCGTTCTAGATCTGAAATGAAGTAAAGTTGGTGTACCTTAAGAGAAATCTACTTTATCTCAAAAAACGCGACTAAAATCAGCGACAATGGTAAAATGAATGGATGGGAAATAAGCGCACGGATTTTGAAGACTATATGTTGAGCGCCAGCTCTCCTCTCGCGTCAGTCATACTCTGTCTTTGCGACATGCGAGCCGTACGATAAGACAATACAAACTTCTAATACATGTACATGTGTTCTCTTTTTGTCATGCAGTAATTAGATTCGCTATATCTCTATTTTCTGGCAAATGTAATATGCATACTTTTAGCTAGGTATGCTTGATTGTGTTGACTTGTTAATTTTGAACGATTTGCAAACGCTGGCCCCGTCCAGTCCATGATCACTGTCGCTGACTAAATTACGGGAGGAGTGGCAGCGGCGTAAGGCGTGACTTATTCTCTTCCAGAACCAGTGTAAAGTGTAATAAGTGGTCTCAAATAGAACCTTTCTTCCTGATTGAATTTTAGATGAAACCGATGTCGATGTTCGCCGCTGTTCTCATTGCCGCCCCGCCCGTTCGGAGTGTTATCATTACTCGGAACGAATCCGCCTGCTCTAAACTCGGACATTTAATAAATGTACCCTTCCTAACACTACAGCAGAGAGCATCAGTTTAACTGTCACTTGCCGCTATTCCTGACTCGAAACAATTCCAGAAATGAAATATTTTTAGAGCCATTTGCTAGAAAGCCGTTCAAAACGGTAGACTGAAACTTATTTATTATTTACGTAAACCTTTTGAGAGTTGGCACAGAAAAAAATTGTGGTGTAAAATGAGTAATTGAATTAGAAAGGAAAAAGTAAGAAAACATTGAAGAATATAGAATACCGTTGCGTCGAGAAGGCTCATAATATCAATAGACGTAGGCTTTCTATGTGCTGTGTTAGTAGAATACCTACAAAGTGTAGCACCTAAACGCTAAACACACAGAGACATGTAGGAATGTAGGTATATACCTCTATTTACCTACCCCCTAAGCTAGTGTGACTGTGACCTAAACAAACAAATTCTAAGACTACCTAGGTTGGAATAGTTTTACATAATTTCATATTTACCTCTTAACAATTTGTTCAGCAATCTTTTGGTACATTGGTTATTGAATAAATGTATGCCTTGCGGGTGAGGGGGTGCCAAACCGGTCAATATGGCCGGATTAACCGGCTTTGTTCTACTGATGAATAATTGTGCCCATCGCCGGGCTGGATTAAACCGCTTTCTACTGATTTAATTGACAATCCTAGTATAATTGTTGGCTATTATAGGATGAGCAGGACACTGCTAATCCGATCTAAATGACGAATGGCATTAAGGCTGCATACACGGGGGTATAGATAAACGTTTTATGTGACGGTTTTAAAGCTCATTGTGGACGGGAATGAAGTCATGACTCGTTGAATCAGTGCTTAGGTGTCGTGGTTCAACCGGGCGATATCCGGATAACATGGCGACGGCCTGGTTGAATTACCGGCTTTGTGTAACTGATGACTCATTGTGTCGAGTCCTCTTAAGCTGTTATTGGAAATGCTGCGGCTTATGTGAACCGTGGTCCCTGATGGCACCCTGATTCAAAATGTCAAGCAAGACATGCGATTTTGAAATATAGGTAGGTTGAACAGAGTTATATTATTAGATACATAAGTAGGTAAGAAGTTAGTTAGTTAGTTGTCATTTGTCACTCAATTTTGACATATTATGTGAAATTTTCTTTCCGGATCACATTTCTGATAGTACCCGTGCTTCCTTTTATCAAAATGTTTATTCTGTGTGTCCCAAAATTTTAATACAAACAAAAACCTATTTGACATTGCATTGACATGGTGCTCCAGTATTCTTGGAAGCAATTCCACCTTTAATGACATCAAAAATCGAACATTTTAATAATATCCAAATTAAACCACACATGACAATTTACATACTTCGGCTTTGTCTTATTACCCCAAAATTAATGTATTTACTACGATGTTCTCCATTGCGGTATTTCCACTCTATTACTAATTTAGTTGATTCTACTTTACAAGAAACTGTTATCAAAATTCGAAATCTTCAGTTTGACAATCGGTCGTGGGCGCAGGCTACCCTTCCCATTTCTTTCGGTGGGTTAGGCATCAGACGCACCTCTAGTGTGGCACTTCCTGCCTACTTGGCCTACAGTCACGGTTCGCAGAACCTTATCGGCATGATCGTTAATAACCCCGTTGCCGACGTTCGGGTTGCTTGCCAAACGGAGGCCTTGGCGGCCTGGTGTACCTCATGACCAGGTGTCAGCACTCCCACCGAAATGAAGATACAGCGTAAATGGGACCTTCCGCTCACCAAAATTATATTTACAGCCCTGTTGTACCAAGCTTCTGACGATGCTGACCGAGCGCATCTCTTAGCCGTTGCAGAGGCGGAGTCAGGTCACTGGCTCCGTGCGCTTCCCTCTGACAACTTGGCTACAGTCCTCGACCCCAGTTGCCTGCGCATAGCGGTGAGTCTGCGCCTGGGAGCTAAGTTGTGTGAGCCTCATCGTTGCCATTGCGGACGAGACTTGGACCAATCCGTACGACACGGACTGTCCTGCGTGAAGGGTGCCGGCCGACTATTTCGTCATTGGGCGCTCAATGATTTAGTCCGGCGGGCACTCACCACGGCGGCCGTGCCCTCAACACTGGAACCGAGCAGAATGTCGAGGGATGATGGCAAGCGACCGGACGGTGCTACGCTGGTACCGTGGTGTCTCGGTCGAGCTTTGGTTTGGGACGCCACTTGCGTAGATACCCTGGCACCGTCCCATGTCGGCAGCTCCGCTCGTAGTGTCGGGTCCGCGGCCGAACAGGCCCAACTACTCAAACATCGAAAGTATTCACAGCTAAGCGCATATTATAACTTTGTTAACGCTGGCTGTGGAAAACTTGGGCCCGTGGTCGTCGCACACTAAAAAAAATTGTAAAGATTTGGCCAAGAGATTAGTCCTCGCCTCGGGGGACCTCAGAGCTGGCGCATTCTTTGCCCAGAGGCTAAGTATTGCCATTCAACGGGGAAATGCAGCCAGCATCCTGGGAACCCTACCGCATAGTGGCGATCCAGATGGCGTTTTTTTGTTTTATAGGTACAAGGGTTTTTTAAAAATATATTTATGAATGTATCTATATATTTTATTTTTTATTGTAAGTAGTTTTATAGTTTAAATATATTTTTTTAAAGTTTAAGTTTATGTTTTGTATATATGTACCTATAATTTAATAATGTAATGGTTGGTAAGAATCTTTTTAAAGCCACACTAGTACTAAGAATAAATAATCATTATCAGGTTATTGATAAGAGGTAACGTTGAACATTGATCCAATATTTTAGTCCGTCATGAGTGAAAAAAATAAAGGATATAATTATTTCCTGCTATAACAATTGTATCAAATTCTTAAAGCTGGTTTTCCTATTGTTATTGATAAAAAATGCATATGAAATCTTATTCCATCGGTTTTTATACATATATAGGTTCGTAATCCTAGATATTAAACATGCGTGCTTTTTACTGTATATTACAGCGCTTGTGTTTTATTAATTAGATACCGATTCCCGTATAAGTGTACAAACTTACTGCATGTTATATGTATACATTGTCACATCTCTATTTATATATCTATGTATAAGAACGGGTGATTTTCTGACAGCCAATAAAATAATAATTATAGTGCATAAAAATCCGATAGACAGCGATAAAGAGACATGGCCCTGATCAATTTCACTATCTAGTCTCTGGTTTTGAAGATTTCGAACGAATGAAGCAAAGTAAAAAGTTCAAAATAAAAAGTTACCTTATTTCATTTATATCAGATCTGTCATGTGTTTTTTGTGGTTATTATTTATCTAACATACCCATAGTATTTCTTAAGCTTTCGTTATTCCACGCAAATTAGTGAGTGCGCCTTGCCAATTATTTAATTAATTACTATCAATAAAAATAACAATTACTATCAACAAAAAATAATAACAATAACGCAACGTAACAATAACAATTTATCAGAATTTCAACAAAATTATATCAGTAAACTTGGAAAGGCACTTCACCAACGAACGCGAACTGTCAAGTGAAACAGTGAAAGTGAGTGAACTGCTTTTTCACAAGAAAAATGCGAAAAACAGTGAGCCATATCTCGCCAGTGGGGTCTATCCTTTGGCTGTAGAACTACGTTCTGACAGCTGTCAGAAAACTTCCCATTACGAAGCATTTTTAATTTAACCGGGTAATACAGTTTTTCACCACCAGAGAGTTTTATACCAACAATGAGGTTTTACCATTTTTTTACCTAAGCTGGTAATGAAATTTGTCACATGCGCGCGCATCGCTGGATTGCGCGGCATTTTCCGCAAATATTTGTTAACATTTTTGCTGTGTGGTTGATTATTATCAAAAAGTTAATAACAATACAGTCTGTTATTTCCTCGCAAGTGTGATGAAAAACGTTGTATGAAACGCGTGTGATTTGGTATAAACTCTCTCTCATAATACTGCCTCGTGTAATAGCACACTTGTAACATAATTTACTATTACGCCAACAATAAATAACATAATGTAAGAACATTTTAGAGAGAAATTCAGCCGTTTGTGACTTTTTGTTCGTACAATTATTTTTCGTTAACTTTTTTTCCGGGATGTTTTAATATTTAAATAAGAAAACTAGAAAATAATATCACCCCTACGTAACTTAAGTAGGTACGGCTCATATTTCAGAAGCTCTTAGGACAACTCTCCAAGGTATTACTGAGGTAGAGACGGTATCAAGTTCAGGAATACAAACATTTTAATAAAATTAGAAAAAGTCTGTTTAATCTGAATAATAAGTAGATATCTTATAGGTAGGTAAATAACCAAGTACTTGATTTATAGGTAATTGGTAAAAATATGCAAAAGCAGGTAAAGTCCCAATATTTAAAATAAATATGAAAAATAGGCTCATTGTAAACTCGCCCCAAAGTTACCTAAGTGTCAAGATATTTAAATGTTATATTTAAGTCTAGAAACATAGGTACCTACTTCTTATGTGTAAGATATAGGGGACAACCCTGAAATAGCGAAAAAAAACCATCTGTCCCACACAAAAAGTTCATTGACGTTCGACAAAATGTATGGAGCAGCTGTTTTTTTCGCGTTTTTGGGGTTGGTTCCTAAGTAAAAATTGTTCATAATGATGACTACATACATACCCTTCAGTATTGTTGAACCTATTTGTTACACATTGTACAACCCTGTATACATGAATATGAACGTTCTTACTCGTAACCAGTATTATATTATCTGTGTCGTTACTATGCAGATTGCAGGTAACTCACTTGATGATTTCCCCACAGACTTGTCAATTTCTCTGGCTAGAATGACATTAGTTGTACTCTACCTGATTAAATATTTACTGGCAATCTAGAAACGTGTGTTGTCATATTGATTCAATATTTTATCACTAACAGTGCCTCGCAGATTCACCCGCGATTCCAAGGTAAACTATACCAAGTTCCAAACAAATCCATTCGGCAATTTTTGAGTGATTAAGTGACAATCATTCAAACATCTAAACACCCGAACATTAATAATAATAATAATTGAAGTATGGAAGAGCAAGGAGCTGCACGGGCGGTTCTATCGGGCCTTAACGGGCCCCGATGTGGACTTGCTCGCGTCGGTGAACTGGTTGCGCTTCGGGGGCCTCTTTGGGGAAACCGAGGGGTTTGCCTGTGCAATTGCGGATGAAGTTATCAAGACGAACAACTACAGGAAATATATCATGAAGGACGGTACGGTCGACATCTGTCGGGCATGCCACCGTCCCGGGGAATCCCTCCGACATATCATTTCCGGTTGTTCGCATCTTGCTAACGGCGAGTATTTGCACAGGCATAACCAAGTCGCCAGGATCATCCACCAGCAACTTGCTCTTCAATACGGCCTTATCGAGTCGGAGGTGCCGTACTATAAGTACGCACCAGCTCCAGTTCTCGAGAATGGTCGTTATTTGCTCGTTATCGTGATGGTGGATCGGTCCCAGCGCCAGGCAGTGCTCGTCGACGTCACCATCCCACATGACGAGAATCTCGTAAAGGCCGAGAGGGACAAATTCAGCAAGTACCTTGACTTGGCCTTCGAGATAACCGCCATGTGGGATGTTGACTCGACAATCATTGTCCCGATAGTCGTTTCGGCAAACGGTCTCATAGCGAAGACCACCAATCACAACCTCAAGTGGCTCTCGCTAGACGGTTGGGTCAATGGTCAGATACAAAAGGCAGTGGTACTTGACACGGCACGCATTGTCAGGAGGTTCCTCACTCTGCAGCCCTAACCACCGGTAGCTTGAGCCCTGCCCCGCTGCCGGCGGCACTCTAGGTTTAGGTTTTTTATAATATTTATATTTTTAACTTTATATTGTATAAAACTTAGATTTAAGAAAGAAAATAAATATGTGAATAATAATTGAAACATCATCTATACATTTTTCAGATAACTTAAGTGACTCTATATTTTTTAGATATTCTATATTTATTTATTAATTTTATATTATATTTATTTTTCACATTATTTATTTATTTTCTTAAATCTAAGTTTTTTACAATATAAATTTAAAAACATAAATATTATAAAAAACCTAAACCTAGAGTGCCGCCGGCAGCGGGGCAGGGCTCAAGCTGCCGGTGGTTAGGGCTGCAGAGTGAGGAACCTCCTGACAATGCGTGCCGTGTCAAGTACCACTGCCTTTTGAATCTGACCCTTGACCCAACCGTCTAGCGAGAGCCTCTTGAGGTATTGGTCGAGGCTCTTCGCTATGAGACCATTCGCCGAAACGACTATCGGGACAATGATCGTCGAGTCAACATCCCACATGGCGGTTATCTCGAAGGCCAAGTCAAGGTACTTGCTGAGTTTGTCCTTCTATATTTATTATTATTATATTTAGAAATATAGAATCCTGAATATTGAATCTTGGGGAATTCCCGTTTGAGCACCAGTGAAAAGACCACCTAGCATATTCCCATAATTTCACAAACTCAGTTTTCAATACAAGTACTCGCGCCAAAAAACAACATTGCAGCCTAGCTTAACAAATAACTATCTTTAGGTTTTTTTATAGTACTACCGGTCCTCGTAACCCTTTAGACTCATCTAGTTCTAGCACACAATAACTTCTGTATATCGGTTATATGCAGCAAATTGGGGTAAGTTCGGGACCACTCGATCAATTAACCCACTTGATACCCCAGTAATATCAGCCCTGAGCTATTGATTTTCAACTTCATCCCTGGTGGCTATCGGCTACTATATGTTTATACGAAC
Source organism: Erannis defoliaria (assembly GCA_905404285.2). Classification (NCBI taxonomy): domain Eukaryota; kingdom Metazoa; phylum Arthropoda; class Insecta; order Lepidoptera; family Geometridae; genus Erannis; species Erannis defoliaria. The sequence continues at coordinate 8,268,005 of FR990078.1, forward strand.
GGTCAATATTATGTGAGGATATCCCTATCTGTAAATACTAATTAAGCTTTTATTACAGCTAATTTTGAAGTTTGCAGTTGAGAGATCTAAATCTTTCTGTGTTGGCTCTCAAACAGTTTTGATTTACTTAGTTGTTTTTTATAAAAGGTGAATTGATCGAGAGTGTTAACGTATATACAAATTAGCTGAGCCCCGCAGTTTTACCCGCTATTTTTGGGATATAAAGTAGCCTTTGTTTTATTTCAAGGTATAAGCTACCTGTATACCAAATTTCATCCAAATCCGTCTAGTAGTTTTTGCGTGAAAGAGTAACAAACATTCATACATCCATACATACAAACTTTAGTGTTTATAAAAATATATAGTAGGATATACAAGGCGGTTTTATTTTTAAATTTAATCACACTATAATATATCCTACTATATAATAATATTATAAATACGAAAGTTTGTCGGTGTGTGTCTGTATGTCTGTTACGCCTTCACGCTGAAACGGCTGAACAGATTTACATAAAATTTGGAATAGAGATTGCTCATATCTTGGAATAAAACATAGGCTACTTTTTTATCCCAACGATAGCGGGTAAAACCGCGGGGCGCAGCTAGTCCTAACTGCGAAAGTTTGTCGGTATATATGTCTGTGTGTGAGTGTGTGTTAGGGGGAGAGTGAGAGAGTGTTTGTTACATCTTCACGCCAAAACGGCTGAATGAGTTTGGATGGAACTCCGAATGGAGATATATTACAGAGCCTATTTCCCGGAATAACATAAGTATATAGCCTATACTTTTAATCATCATCACCGTTTTTCATCGACCACGAGGCGCAGCTAGTAATTCATAAGTCTATGAGATTACACCGAAATCTATTTTAATTATATACTTACCATAAATAGTGGTACCTATGAGTTAGAAAAAGAATGTTAAGAGCTCAAAAAGACTCCCCTATCTAGCTGTGCGAACAATGCGTTCGTTTTTAAGTTGAACTAATTAAAATTGGGCATTTTGTGTTCCACCTCTTTTTTATACATATAAAGCTGGAGCTAAGCCTCGGCGGATTTGCAGCAGAAACAGCAGCGAAGGGTGGAGCATAAAGACAGCATGGAGGATAAAGAGATGAGTGACTTGCAGCCGCAGATCCTATTCTGCGGACCGAGTGTGTGACGTCATACTTATTTGCTCAGTCTGCTAACGGCCGCCACGCGTAACGGTCATTCAAACTTACATATTAGACGTACCATTTTTAACGTTTTTACTCAGTAACCGTAAAAATGAAATAAGTTGCTGTTTCTTTAGGGAAAAAAATCTGATGACATGATTGGCGACTAATTTCATTCGTAATTAATTTTATGTGTATATTTAGTGATCCGTTCTATAAAATTGAAAAACGCGACATGTAGCGTGATATTAAGAAATTAAGTGTTAATTCAGCTAAGTGTTAGTTCACTAGTTCGATTCTCAAAAACTTTTCCTGAAAACCGCTAGATGGCAGTACAATGTGCCACTCCTCCCGCGAACCTACACCTCCCCGCACAGTCACGCGTCTTTCTAAGGAAACATCCTTTGATCACATCTCTGCTTCTATTACTCTGTAGGTGACAGTTTCCCAGACTGACTATCAAAACGATAGCAGCGAGATGAGTCAAAAACAAAATTCAAACTTGCCTTACCTGCTTGCTTTGCCTGCCTTATAGCTCGTAAGGCTCGTAGCAGTTCGTAGTATGTCTGCCTTCAGACCTGTGGGGCGTCGGTTCGATTCCCACCCAGGACAAGCATTTTTGTGACGAACATAGATGTTTGTTCTGTGTCTGGGTGTTGTATGTAATGTATGTAATTACAAAAAAATTTTAACAAGTATTCTATTATCAGCTGTCTGGTTTCCATAGTACAACCTTTGCTAAGTTAGGAGCTAGATGGCGCTGTGTAAAAATGTGCACGCATTAATTATTTATTTAAACTAGCCGATGAATCAAGTTGAATACCTACTTTGCCTACTCTTTTTTTGCTATTTATATAATTAATAAAATATAAAACAAATGTAATAACGTCTGACTAATCGGAGCTTCAAGATTTCACCACTCGCTAAATGTAAGTACAGCTTGAGCAACATGTTTGCCGAAATAAATAGGATTTTAAATATAGTATCTTGTTATGGAAGCTAAGCGCCAAGCAGAAGTTAAGCGCATTACAGTAACGAGGTTCCACAGGCAAAAGTTTTCGCAGATGGCGCCAGCGGCGGTCCGGATGTGGCAAATTAAAGTTTTCTTGTTAACCGTTGCCTATATCTATCTGCTCTTAATGAGCGCTTTTTCAATAATCTAGTCCAAGGAAAAATACTGGGTGTGCCTTGTTTTAAAAATCTATGCCAGTTGCAGTTGCAGTTGACGGCCTGAAAATAGTTATAAATGCAAAAGTTTGTCGGTATTTGTATATGTGTATGTTTGTTGGTACCTCTTCACGCCAAAACGGCTGAACGGATTGGGGTAAAACTTGAAATGGAGATTGTTATTTTTTCTCAGAATAACATAAATAGTATACTTTTATCATCATCACCGTTTTTTCGGCATCACGTGGGTGAAACCACTGGGAGCAGCTAGCATGTAGGTATACAGGGTTAGTTCTACTCAGATAGCATCCTTTTAAGGGCATATTCTGTACATCAAAACAAATAACTTTTACTATGGGGCCAACATTGAAATCGGAAACAAAATTACAGCTGTTCCATACATTTTGCCCAAGGTCGATAAACTTTTTGTTTGGAACAGCTGATCATTTTAACGCGATTTCAATGTTGGCCCCATAGTAAAAGTTGTTTGTTTTGATGTACAGAATATGCCCTTAAAAGGATGCTAACTGATTCTTACTAACCCTGTATAAAATAGAGCTAAGCTACCGTCAGCAGCCGTATAGTGCGGTGAAGGTACATACCGTCACACAGTTAATTTCGCCACGATGTAGATAAAGCACGTAGCCTTTCGCCTCCGGCTCGTTTTCCGTTGCCACCTTTTAATTTCTCTCTAAATGTGCACAAAAAGTAAATATTTGAGGTCTTTTTTATGATAAAGGGAGCGTAGCTTTTTACGTCGTAATAAAACGGTGCCGGAGTGTTTGCTTGGAGTTTTTTTACATGCATTTTTTATAACTGTAAATTACTAAAGCGATGGAAGGTATCATCCATAGTTAGTATATAGTAGATACCTACCTAGTAAGTATTTTTTAGTTTACATGTATGGTCCCACTGTTAGTCAAAGGTCTTCCACAATTTGTTCTACTTGTCCCTATCCTGGCCTTGACATTCTGCAGCTTCCAGAGTTCGTCTTGCTATGGTAAAATGCGTACAGTCTATGTCATAAAATAACATGTTTTACGTTAGGTACTAACTGTGAAAGGCATTTTCATGAATCCATCCAATAAAAATTTAATTAAAAAAAGGGAATTTTGGTATTTTTTGTCTAAGTACGTGAGTCTAAAATAATAACCATCAATCATTATTGCCCAGTAATTATTTTGACCGTTTAATCAGAATTACCTTTAAATATTCCTTTTAGGTGGTATCGTTAGGATATAGGTACGACTACTATAACGGTCTTAATTCAATCAGTCTCACCTCACCCACTCCCGACATTGATTGATCGAGTACCTAGTCGCTAATTCTTAGATAAAACAAAAAAATATTTACTCATTAAAATTTACGCCAAAATTTGACTCTTGATTGATTGATTAACTCTTTATTGTTCATACCAGGAATTACACAGAAATAATTTAATAAACTTAAATATTGGAACAAGTGGCGGCCTTATTGCTAAAAGCAATCTCTTCTATATATATATATATATAATAGTAAAAATACATCATCATCATCATCAGCCCGGAGACGTCCACTGCTGAACGAAGGCCTCCCCCTAGATTGTCCCTGGTAATCCGTGTCTAACAAGATTAAAACCATTAAAATTACGAAAAAAACAACAAAATGTATGAGGTTGACAATTGACTATAGAGGTGGGTCGGTATGGTATATTGCAGTACCAAAACGGGTATTGGTATTGAAAGGCAATACCGTGTTCTGAAACTGTTTATTTTAATAACTAGGTATTGCTCGTTTCTTTAATAACGTATTTTTTGAGTTTCTGCAGAGGTATATGGTTTCAGTTGTTATTAAATAAACGCTTTACAAAAATAACTGTGTTGCACAAGAAGATACAAATACCGATTGGTTATAGTATTTTTTTATTGGTGTCTTTTGGATGATGCCGTTTTAACTTTTTATAATAATAATAATAGCTTATTTGCTTTATACAATATTTGCTTACTACTAGTGGTTGGAGTCTCTTTTTAATATAAAAATGCATAGAAATTAAAAAGATTACTGATTAAATTTGATGGATAGTATTATACATACAAAACTATACGTTATATGTAAATAAAATAAGTTCATTAAAATTGAATTATATGAACTTTTTTGTTTTATCCATACGGGAATACTCACGTTTAATTAAATCGGATACTCCGACTATAGTTTCGATCACATCCGGTGACCTTTTTCAAAGAGTGAAAACAGAGCCCGACGCGCGTACAGCTGCGAGTATATGAACTTTCCTTCAAACTTAATTCCAGGCTTAGGACTGGCTAAAACTTAGTTGTAATTAGTTAAAATACGGAAGATTTTCTTTCACGCCCGTTCGAAAAACTCCCAGAAAGTGCACTGATTCAGTGAAATAATAGATTATAATCTTGTACATTTGAATTTAATTCAAATTCAACCTTGACCCTTGACTTTTATCAAAAAACGCATTTAATGTTTCAGTAATAATCATTGTCATGTTTAGTTTTACTTTTGGCGCTCTAGTCGCTTCTCGGCCTTGGAGGGTACGATTACGTTCGGAATATTACGGATAAACTCGGGTTCATCACGTCGGCTGCGAAGCGACGATCGGTATCGTCCGTCGCTCTTCGGTACTCAGCACGCGCAGGTTTTGGTTCCCGCTCGGTACGACGACGTGGAGGCGGTTCGTGTTTTCGCCAATACCTAGTTTCTCACAATACCCAGTTATCGAAACTCCGAGTACCCGGTATTGGGTATTGCATTGATAACTGGGTATTGAAACTGTTTACGGTTTGCACCGACCACCTCTAATTGACTATGGCCGCATCGACGATGCGCCACCTAGCCGGCAAAAAAATCAGTGTGGATACCCATTGTTGTTGTTGTTCTATTTTCTGTTGGATAAGTGTATAGTGATTAAATATTTTTGATACAGAGAATCCCAGGGGTGTGACAATACGACAACGACAGAATGTACCTCTGCGTAACTACATTATTCAAAGATATTATAGCCTTACCGTATCAATGGGCCCATTGTTGGGCAGCCTTACGGTGCTCTGGGGCACTATAATGACACGCCTAGGCTTACTGCCCGTAATTAATTATATAAATTCACAACCCCTGTCTGGATTTATTGTCATTGATTTAAGCCTCGGATGGGGATATAAATTTATGTGTTCGGTCACCAAGTTCCTACGACGTTGTACATTGATCAAGCCGGGCTTTTGAAAAGCATAAGTATATTTAACGTTTGTATAAATATGACAGAAACTGTCAATCAAGCTTCCAAAAACTCGATCCTGCCGTATGTACTTCAGAAGCCTCGTAAACGACGTCATTGTCGTACTGTTTGACGTGTGATTGTACAAAAGTACTCGTTCATAATATAAAATTTGAAGTATGTTTATCATTCCCGATAAAATTATTTATGAAAAATGAAGTCAAAAGTTACAACGATCTCCCGCAAAGATATTGAAACGGAAACGCAAATGGAGTAACTTTTGGTCCAACTCTGAGACTTCCTAAACCCGCTCGTCTAATGAAAATATTTTGCTTTGCAACTTTATAATGTAGGTACCTAAGTAGCTCATGCTGATGTCAAGTTGCTGTGAGTTTAGGATTCAATGTTTATATCTCTACCAAGTACCTACCTACCTTCCAATTACCTACCTACCTACCAAGTACCTACCTACCTACCAAGTACCTACCTACCTACCAAGTACCTACCTACCTACCAAGTACCTACCTACCAAGTACCTATGTACTTGGTTTTTTGGCTATGATAAATTATTAATTGCTAGAATTCTATTTCAAAGCGAGGAACTGAAAATAAATTATTCTTAGTCAAAACTAAAACTAGGCTAAAATGTAAGTAGTACGAGTACGAAAGTACCTAAAACCAAAAAACTAAAAATGAGCAACGTAAATAATTGTGTTCGTAACGTACATAATTCTTTGTTTTTGTGTTGTCGGTAAAGTAGTCACTTTGTATGTATTTTGTTGTACTTCTTAAGTCATAAATGATAAAGTAAAAAAGTAAATTAAAAGTTAAAATAATTCCAATATTATAAAGCTATTTGGTGGAGGAAACATGACCAACATACCCACAGAAAAGCGAAGGCCCTATTTTTACTTCACTTCAGTGAACATACCGGTGTCTTCATGCCTCCACAATTGCTTCTTCTATTATGCTAGCGTTTATTGGCATGCTATTGACAAAAAAAGTACAGAAATACGATTTAAGCTTTCAATATTCTCCTAGCCATACTCACGATAAATTTCAACATTCTCATATTTTAAGACGGCAGACAGCGGAGTCGGATATAGGCTCTGAATTATACAGGAGCCACTCCGAATTCTACTTCAGATATAGAGCCACGTGTCAAAATCAATTTTCACATTTACAGGTCGCTATTTTCATTTTAGGCTGGCTGGCGGCTAGAGAAGTAGTCAAGGAGGTGATTGGAAAAACAATTAGGTTTTTCGTTTTTAGCCGTCTTTTTAAAAACAATTGAACAAACTGTATTTTTCTATTATAGGTATCTATATAAGTTTATTAGAATATTAATTTTACAGTCACAATAAAACTAACGTACGTAAATGGAATCAATAGTATTAACAAAAACTAAGTAATGATGGAAAGATCATCATCATCATCATCAACAGCCCGAAAGACATCCACTGCTGGACGCGAAAGCCTCCCCCTTAATAGGGAGGTGTTGCCATAATCCCCACGCTTGGCAGGCGGCTTGGGGATCGCAGAATGCTCACCACCGTTAAATAAGAGGACGCTGCTGCCCGTCTTCCGGTGGTTCTGTATGCAGTTTTAGGACATACCCAGGTCATGGAGAGATACTGTTAACTAATAAATAAAAAAAACAATGTTTGTGAAAGTTAATCGGTCACGTATTTTAATATTCTTGTAGTATTATATATTCGTAGCTTCATGCTTCAGATATAACAACAAGGTAGTACTTTTATCCTACAGGCAACATTGCACGTCTTTAGAGATTTAAAAAAAAAAGTCATTTGACTTCTACTTTGTGGTAGTCTATGCTGCGATAGCTCGTCATTCTTTTTTCGTGCAAGGCGACTAACGCACGCGCCCTTCGTTCGCGCGAATTTCAAAATGCCTAAACGCAGAGCGGACGAAAAAATTAGAAAATACAGTGAAAAAATACGCAAGCTAGAAAATAAAATTCGTCGTCACAAGATTATACCATCTTCGTCGGATTCCGAAGAAGAATGGGGTGAGTCAACAAAAAGTGTGTCAAGCTACCTTCAGTATAGCTATATGAAAAAAAAATTAAAATTACAATGCGTTTAAAACTTGCCTAGAGGTTAACCGTGGGTTAACACGATGGTTTAGTATGACGCTTATAAAATGCCTAGAGATTGACCGTGGGTCGATACGAAGGTTAAAAACGCGAAGAATAAGTCTTCAAGCTTATAATGAACTTTAAGTCTCCATGATTTTATGAAGTCGTTAACTACATATTAGCAAAAAACGCTTTGCAAGGCGTAACTTCCTTTAAAGAAAAATCACTCAATATATTTACTAACCGAAATATCTAAGTACCGTAAAGTTTCGTTTTTGCGTTTTTTTTGACACAGAAAACGGAACCAGAGGTATGGATATAACTAATGCGTCACACGATGACGAAAATCAGCTCTTGGCATCTCCGTCGACGCCGCCACCGTCGTCGGCTTCGCCACCGCAGCCAGCGGCGTCGCCGCCCGGACCGGCCACCTTGGCCCCGCCGGCCGCACCGCCGTCGCCTTTGGCTATTGCTACGGATGAGATCTCACCTGCGTCACAACTTACAACCAAGGAATCCTCGCCTGAACTCGATCCAGAGTTGTTAAATGCATTAGGAGATACATCAGACGATGTTCCAACCTACGGACCCAATATACACAGCAAGTTAGCGCAGCGTTGGCTGCCTATCCTTAAGAAGGGCCTGCAGACGGAGGTAAAAGAAAAGCTTTTAAAGGAGTACGCAGTTCCCGAAAATTGCAAATTGTTAAAAGCACCTACGTTAAATCCCGAGATATCCGCAGCTATCGCTGACTTTGTCAAGGGACGAGACAAAAAACTGCAAACAAAACAAGACCAGCTAGGTCTGGGCATTACAGCCATTAATAAAGCGATGAGCTTATTACTGACAAGTAATGACAAGGTGCAAGCATTAAAAAATTTCTCGGATGGATGCCGCATATTGACCGACCTGCATCATGTCGAGACTCGAGCAAGAACCAAACTAATCACACCCGGATTAGATAAATCAATTTTAACCACTCTACAGGGTCACGATAGGGATGAGACGTTGTTCGGCAGCTCTTTACCCGAAAAAATAAAAGCCTCGAAGGCTATAGAGAAACAAGGACAACTAATAAAAAAGCCTGGTCCGCCAAAACCCACACCATCAAATGCTCCCGCGACGCCAGCGGCTCGACCCCGGGGAAACTGGTCGGGCCCTCCTCGATACCAACACCAGTCGGGCAGGGGAGGGCGCACTATTCCATACCGGAACCAATATCGCCGCGGACCAGCGCCGCAAGCGACAGTGCCGCTAGCGTGGCCGCCACCCAATCGACCAACGACGTCAACGGCGAGCACCAACAAGCGTGCCCCAACGCATCACTAGTTCAGGTACACGCTGGTAGGCTACATTATTACTATGACTGTTGGCTTAACATCACAAATAATCCAATCATTCTTGATTGGATATGTAACGGCTATAGCATTCCTTTCACACAAAATGTTTTTCAGAATAAAATTCCTCATAATACGTTTTCAAATAAAGAGAACCAAGATATGACTGTAGCTATTAAAAAACTAATTAAATTAGGAGCTATCAGTGAATGTATCCCACAAAGCGACCAGTTTTTATCTAGTATTTTTTTAGCGCCAAAACCTAATGGCGGACATAGATTTATACTAAACCTAAAGGAACTGAATAAATTCGTTTCTAGATCTCACTTCAAAATGGAAGATCATAGAACGGCTTCTAAAATGATACCACAAAAAGGCTACATGTGTACCATAGACCTTAGGGAATCCTATTTATTAGTTCCAGTCACTGCTTCTCATCATAGGTATCTAAGATTTCAAATCGAAAATGAAAAATCTCCAATTTTGACCTTTGAGTTTAACGCGATGCCATACGGATTATCTTCCGCACCGCGTACCTTTACTAAGATAATGAGAGAAGTAGTAAGTCACCTAAGATATCGGGGCTTTAAATCGGTTATATATCTAGACGATATTTTGTGTATGGGTGATAGTTATGACGAATGTCTAAAAAACGTTACCGAAACTCTTAATTTTCTTAACTGTTTAGGTTTTGTTGTCAATTACGAAAAGAGTTGTTTGCAGCCTCAACAATGTTGCAAATTTTTAGGCTTTATATTCAACTCCATAGATATGACAATATCACTGCCATCTGACAAGCGCAACAATATATTACAACTAGTGCGAAATTTTCCCAACTACCCACTTGCACAATTCGCGATTTTGCTCACTTGTAGGGGTTCTCACATCAGCGTGCCCGGCAGTACGATACGGCTGGCTGTACACTAAGCAGATTGAACGACAAAAATATTTGGCGCTTATAAAAAATAATGATCAATATGATGCTAAGTTTAAACCTAGTGTTGACATTTTACCAGACCTAACGTGGTGGATGAATAATGTTCTTGGCACATCTAACGCATTATTGGCTCCCAATTTTGATTTAGAAATGTTTACGGACGCAAGCCGAACAGGCTGGGGCGCCTTTTGTGACAATAAACGTACCGGCGGTGGGTGGACGAAAAGTGAACTAATGTTTCATATCAACTATTTAGAATTACTTGCGGTTTTTCTTGGCTTGAAATGTTTCGCTCGGAATAGACACGGTTATAATATACTGTTACGTGTTGATAACATGACCGCTATCAGTTATATCAATCGGATGGGAGGAATTCAGTTCCCTCACCTCAGTGACTTGACAAAAACAATATGGCAGTGGTGTGAGAAGCGAAACATTTGGATATACGCGTCATATATTAACACAAAGGATAATATTGAAGCTGACCAGGAATCTCGGAGAGTAAATCCTGACATTGAATGGCAGCTATCTGACTCTCAGTTTAGAATTGTTATCACAACGTTTGGCGAACCGGTCATTGATTTGTTCGCTTCTCGCACAAACACCAAGTGCAAAACTTACGTCTCCTGGCGACCAGATCCAGATGCTATGACAGTAGACGCATTTACTTTGAATTGGAAATCAATGTTTTTCTATGCATTCCCTCCATTTACAATGATTCTAAAATGCCTACAAAAATTGTTATCAAGCTGTTGTTGTCAAGCTGAGGGTGTTTTTGTTTTCCCGCACTGGCCATCTCAGCCCTGGTTTCCATTGCTTATCAGTTTAATCCGATCTGAAATACTATATTTTAGCCCTGAATTAAGATCCTCGTCCTCTTCCAGGACTCACCAACATCAAACGAAGTTTACCCTGGGTGCAGCGCTGCTATCAGGACGGCGTTCACAACAAGAGGAACCCCGAGCCAAGCTCTAGATTTAACGATGGCGTCACTCTCTCAAAACACCCTAACTCAATACAATGGGACTTACAAGCTATGGTGGCAATTCTGTGTCATGAATAGAATGAACCCCTACAAAGGTACCCTACCTTCTATTTTGGTGTTTTTGACTGAACAATTTCAAAAAGTCGCAGCTACAGCTCGTTGAACAGCCACCGCTCCGCTTTATCTTTGTTGATAGGTAGCAACCTAACCACCAATGAGCAAGTAAAACGGCTTCTTAAGGGAGCTTACAGGTTAAAACCGGCCTCTCCAAAATATTCTTCCACCTGGGACCCACAGATCGTATTGAATTTTATCGCAAATTGGGTACCAAATAGGAATCTCTCAATAGAAAACCGTACGTTGAAGTTAGTGACATTATTAGCATTATGTACGGCACACAGAGTACAAACTTTGTCACTTATCAAATTAGAAAATATAAAAATAGGGTCTTCTATAATTGAGATAGGTATTTCAGATGCAATTAAAACATCTGCAGTGGGTCGTGAACAGCCAGTACTAGTGTTACCTTATTTTCACGAAAATAGGGCGATCTGTCCCGCCACAGTTATAGAGGACTATATATGTATGACGAAAAGTTTGAGGCCAACATCTACTGGTAATCTTATACTGACGTACAAGCGACCGCACAAACCAGCAACCTCTCAAACAATCAGTCGGTGGATCAAGAAAGTGCTGGATGCGAGTGGGGTTGATGTGTCAAGGTTTTCTGGACACAGCACGCGGCATGCCTCCACATCTGCAGCTAGAGTCTCTGGTCTCTCGCTAGATACTATTCGAAAAACGGCAGGTTGGACTAGTGGGTCACAAACATTTGCCAAATTTTACAATCGGCCAGTATTAGAAGAAAATAGCTTTGCAAGATCCATCTTGCAATCACATTAAAATTCATATTAAAACTTTGGTTATGATTGAAATATTAATGTTGATTAAAATAGTAGAATTTCAATGCAATATCTCTAATTAATAGGTTTATTAAAACTAATATTATATATTAACAGCTAGTGAGATAATAAATATGTATCTAGGTTAATATGAAAATAAATATTGGATTTTGTGTGAACACAATGTTTTATTAACTCTCACAAAATTTTGGCTCTAAACATCTACCTTGTTGTTATATCTGAAGCATGAAGCTACGAATATATAATATGTGATTAAACGAACTTGCAAGTGAAGTTCGATCAATATTATATGAGTAAGCTTCATGCGAAGATATACACTCCCACCCTCCCAAAATCCCGAAGCAGAAAATTTTGTTTCCTTATTGTCTCTAAAGAATGACGAGCTATCGCAGCATAGACTACCACAAAGTAGAAGTGAAATGACTTTTTTTTTAAAATCTCTAAGGACGTGCAATGTTGTCTGTAGGATAAGTACTACCTTGTTGTTATATCTTCGCATGAAGCTTACTCATATAATATTGATCGAACTTCACTTGCAAGTTCGTTTAATCACATATTATCATTATAAAAAATTGAGAAATAACAATTCATTAGGTGAAAATGGGCAGGCCACATTGATCGAAGAACTGGTAACCGATGGGGATGAAAGGTTACTGAGTGGCGATCACGTACCGTAAGACGTAGCGTAGGAGGCCTCTCAACAAGGTGGACGGACGACATTCTGAATGTCACGGGCAACCGGTGGATGCAAATGGCGGGTTTTCGTACAGTGTGACAGTGTGGCGGTCTAAGGGGAAAGCCTTCGTTCAGCGGTGGACGTCTTCTGGCTGATGATGATGATGCTGTTAATGACAATTCATTCACTTTTGATAAAAGGTGTTGTTACATTTTTATGGATTGGACCGACTATACGAGCGAGACGTTTGCCTGGGGGTAAGCATCACGCCTGCCCATAACATTAGCAGTGCCAGAATTGTGAACTTGCGAATACAATCCTGCGCCGCACTGCACTGTGCTTGCCATTCTGAGATATAAGATGTCAAATCTCTTTAATGTCCAGTAATTTATCTGGTTACATTGCTCTTTAAACCGAAACACAGTAATGCTTGCACACTACTGCTTGAATAACTGGCAAAGGTGTGGTACTTCCGCAGGCGGTCTCTGCAACAGAGTCCTATCACAATCATATCTATCACTGCTTAGGTAATAACCAGGTCGTAGATTATCAAAGAATAAGGGAGAAACTATTGCGGAAATTCTATTAGGTACTTTGTGTGTGCTGTGGACCTTAAAAAACCAGTTGTTACCGCTCAACCTAGTTCATATTGGATCTATATGAGAAACAGACTGCTTCAGCATACTGTATGACAGTTGAAAAGGTTTGTTTGGTTTCGATGATGCCTGATTCGATTGATAAATTGTCTGAAACTATTTACTAGAATCACCCTTAGCAAAGTTTAGCAGTTAGTACCTCTACTAATGACTGTAAAGTTATTAATTATTGTTTCTCTTTAGATACAATAATAAAATATAGAATAAGAATAATACAATACTTAAAAAAAAAATAACAACCCACTTCAATTTCGATTACCAGGATGAATTTTTTTCAGTTATTTGTTTTAACTACTGAAACGATTTCAATCAAATGTACATGATACTTACCTCTGACCTACCAATAAAAAATAACTCAAAATCCAAATGAATTTTGTCGAGCAACAAAAACGATCAATAAAAATTAGGTCGATAATTAAATAGAAGTATGTGGTCGACAAAACAGTTAAATCGAGAGACAATTAACGATCGTAAAAATCAAGCAAATTTGTTAGTAGCTGACGGATTTTATAGATCAACAGAACACACCATTTCGATCGACAATAACGATAGAGAGAGAGAGCTAGATCCTCCAAGGCTAAAATTGAGCCAATCTGTAGGCACCTTTGACAAAATCATACTAGCTAGCTCCAGCAAGCTCGTATTCTGTTCCGCTGTGTTTGGCCGGTACAGTTGCACCGGCAGCGACCTGTCCACCAGACAGGCTATAAATGCAGCCACACTGCAGCGACACCGATTTGCACTTTGTTAGGTGAATTTTTAATAGTCCGCGTTGTCTCCGTGAGAAGGCTAATTAACTTAACTGTGACGGTTCCAAAAATACCCATTGCTTGGGTTTATCTGAATTTTTATAGAACAAAAAATTACCAAGCGCGGAGTAGCATGCTATCTTCTTCATAATAGCAACTAAGCTTAAGTTTATTTTATATGTAGAGTGTAAATTAATTTAGAATCATACTACGACATAAAACATGATAATTATATAATTATGACCGAATAGATCATCATCATCCGCCACACATCTACCAAACAACGCTAAATAGGTAGCAGATTATTTACAAATAAATCAAATTATCCAAGCCCTTAACTTTATAGCTTACGAAACCATTGCTAACAAGAATCGACAGGCCGAGCTTAGAGCGCCATCAAAAACAGCCCCGTGACTCGAAGACAAAGACGGTTTATTATTTAGCTCAGAAGTAAGAAAGAGAGATAGAAAATCCCCTATTATAAACGGCGAAGCGGCGAAGCCTACCCATTGATCACAGCCGAGCGAAAAGCCTCTAAAAATCTGGCAATTTATTTATTCAGTAACAACAGCTTATACTATGTAGGCTGAATTGTATAATCATAAAATTAGGTAGTTTATATTCTGTTTCTTTCTTTTCACTAATTTTGCTAGACTTTATTTGACAGAAAATACCTACATGTAATGTCCTCTGTAGAAATAAGAGACCAATTTTAATTTTTGGTTTGATTTGTGTTGCAAACTCTTAGTGAGTAAGGGCGATTATTTATGAAAAACAACCATGATTATTGTTCATGTACATGTCTTACTCCTTTTTTATTTCTTTTTTTTTGGCTTCGCTCGTTTTGCATTCTGCCAGTGTCAGGTTTATACATTTACAAGTTTTAATATTATAATCAAGTCAAATATGTCATGAAATCACAGATAGTCACACGAATTTAGTCATAGCCGAGTCCAAGTCATACCCTAGTAAAGTTGTGGTGACTTTACTATGAGCTTCTACGGAGTTTTAAAACAACACCACACGACCATATGTTTCATACAATCATACATACATACATACATCGAAACATATGTTTCACCACACTATATCACTTGCCCACACTCGTGCATGTAATTCAACACTCAATAAATAAAACACCACCATTTTTAATCATAATAGATTCATTCTCTACGCACTCGTTCGTCGCTAAATTGTGAATGTAGAATATGCTATTCCAAAATACAAAATAACTTTTGTAAGACAAGTGTCGCTTAGTTGCGCTTGGTTTATCCATACTCCATCAACTGCAGTTAAGTAATACTGATAGAGTCAAATTTAACCTTTCTTTACTGTTACTGCAGGGGTTACTTTAAATTTGCTCAAAAATGCCGCCACAGCCGTCATTACTTGTTGCGTCGCAAACCCAAGACCTGTCAAATGTAACAAAGTGTATATTACATAGACTGTTGTCTTTCAAGACGCCAATGGCTCTGAAAAAAAACTCACTCAACGCTTAGTTCTTTTTTTTAAAATGTGTCATAGAGTTTAAAGTAGAAATGGGCATAAAGCATAATAATTCGCTTTTTTTATTGCCCACTGCTGGACTCTGACTTTCCCTCGAAGGGCGGATGGGCCATATACACCACACTGGAGCAGTTGCGGGTTGTTGAATTCCCATACGCCATTGAATTTGTTCACCGGACGAATGCATGGTTCCTCTCGATGTCTTCCTTCATCGAAAAGCCAGTGGTATGATCGAGTAAACTCCAAAGAGCTCATTGGTACGGGCTTGGGTTTGAAACTACGAACTCACGATTAAAGTAATAAGTTAAAGCAAGTCTAGCAGCCTCCCGATTAGATTTATTATTATAATTAATTAATTTTTATTTAAAAAAAAAATATGACTACCACGCTTTGCAAAAGTAGAAATACTAATGAATTATTAAGGATTTATGTTTTTATGAAAAAAACGTCTAAGCCTAAGTAAGAGACAAACAAAAATTATATATTTATATCTTTATATGGATGTAAAAAAAAAATACCTACATATTACGCTATGTCCATTATAGAACTCCGATGACATATTATCTACCTATATCCCCATATAAATCCCTATATTATGTTTTTGTTAACAATTCCATTTTACTTTTGTTGTAGTAATTGTATTGTATAGTTGCACTAAAAAAAACACTGTAAACCTCGTTTAACAGCGTGGTTTTCAACAAAATTTCGCTGACGGTTTTATAGGTCTCTTTAATAGAGATTCCAATATTCTAAATGAGATTTTATGACAAAACTCTTACAGAATATGCTTACCCTGTGTTATCCAAGAAGCCATCAAAAATTAATTTCGTAGAAAGCGCACTCCGGGCCCTGAGTAATATGTATTCTGAATGCGGATTGAGTACAGTAGTTGGCCTCGCAGCCGGCGAGTCTGCCTCTAACGAGAGTCTTGCGTGCCTTGGAGAAAAAGTAAGGATCACACCTTAGTCCCTCCCAGTGTTGTCGTTACAGAATTTAGGTTTACGGTGACTCCGTGTAAAAAAACCGGTTGATTCTAAGAAATTACGGTAACTACGCTAGGGAAAATACGGTTAAAAATACGGTGTAATATTTTTTTATAAAACAACAATTTTATCACACAAATCACTATTTATTGGAAAAAAAAATATGTTACTATAAGAATATTATTGTAATTCAGAATATTTACATGGATACTAACTAATACATTAAAAAATAAAAAATAAAATCTGAATCTGATATGAACATTTGCTAATTTTTGAAAATGTTTTGATTTAATTAATCGACTCCGCCAATTTCGTTGATCTTGAATCTAAACTCGTATTCCGCATTCACAAAAATAAATAAAGGCAGAAAAGACACGATGTTGCCAAGATGCCATTGTTAGTTTAACGGATTATGGTTTGAGAGCATTGGAATTAATTAACTTTATCAATTAATAATAAACAATCAGTAAGATAAAAAATGGGTCAGGAGGTGACTTAAGTTTTTTTTTTACAAAATAATATCCTTTGAAAATTACGGTTGATTTCGTCACCGTTGTCATACTTCGACGGTAGGTGGTAAATTAGTGCTGATTACGGTGCATTTACCGTAATTACGGCGCACATGGCAACACTGGTTACATACACGTGCAGGGGGGAGTTTTGGCGGGAACGCGAGAAAATCATGTCGCTTCATTGTATTATTTTCCAAAACTTGTGTTTTTTCGAGTGTTAATGCATAAAAATGGTGGCGTTTTATTCATTAAGTGCTGATTTACGAGCAAGAGTGTGGGCAAGTGATATAATGTAGTGAAACGTGTCTTTTCGTGTTGTTTCCAAAACTCCGAAGAAGCTTGTAGTAAAGTTGCCACGACTTTACTAGGGTATGATTGGACTTGACTGTGACTTACTGTGTGTGACTTGGACTGTGACTACGACTCATTTAACTGCAGAAAGAAGAATCGTTGAAGAAATATGTATTCGGCTGAAGGACTAGTATCCATGGCCAGGAACTATTAAAAACAACAACACGTGTATGTAAACAAAAAAGGTTACTACCTCCTTTTTTTTGGTATACTTTTATTAACCACCTACATAATATAAAATAGATTTAATGTAACTGCATACTTTATCTACCTAACTTACTAGTATTCTATATTATTATTCTATATTTATTCTAATACTATAAGAATCTCTGTCCTGACTGACTGACTGACAGACAACGCCTTACCTAAGCCGCTGGTCGTATAGACTTGAAATTTGGAAGGTGTTTTTATCTTGATGCGTAGGGGAGTACTTAGAAAGGATTTTTCGAAATTCAACCCCTAAGGGAGTAACAACTTTGTATGAAACACCTTTGCTTTTGAACTTTAAGTCTTGAAATTTGAATTTGGGTAAATGATTTGAAACAAAAAATGCAGATTTAAATATATTTTCGACAGGAATGATTTAAGAGGGTGAAATTGGGGATGAAATTTTGTTTGGAAAGTTCTTTGTTTTTGAAGTTATAGCGATAATAATTATTATTCGGGTAGTTCATAAAAAAAAATAGTCATCTAAAAAAATACTGCCATTTTTGACTTTTTTAGAGGGTGAAATGGGGGATGACATTTTGCATGGAAAGTTCTTCGTATTGAAGTTATATAGTGATGTTATTCGTATTTGGTTTGACTTTTTAAAACACAAACAGTACAATTTTTTGCGGGGGTTGATAAGTGGTGGAGGAAAAAAAAAATTAGTTAACCCAGCGGTATGGAAGCCGGTAGAATTTCTTCCGTACGCGGACGGAGCCGCGGGCGACCTCTACTAAGAGTATAAGTTGCCTTTGATTTCATTACTTTCAATTCTTATCTCATTTAAGGATGAAAAATGAAATTGAATTTTATATTTATTAGGAACATAAACAATTTATTTTAAAACACCGGTACCCGCAGAATCTTAAAACTGTGTCGCGGGTAACAACACCCGTCTCCGAAAAAGGATGCCGTTAATTATGCTTTTAACTACCGCTACTTTTTTATTCATCATTCTTTTTTATTCTTTTCATTCATTTTTAATCAGTCGACAACCTGAAAAATATCGTATGAATGAATTGTTCCTTGATAAAATTCACAGACATACTTACTTTCTAGGAAAACAAGTGCTGTAATTAAAAAAATTATGACAGGAGACTTACATTGGTTTGATAATTATTTTTTTATTAATATTTATATTTATTTATAATATTATTATATAATATTATTAATAATTATTTATTATTTTTGGATTATAGTTTAAAAACATCTTTGTATTAGCATTATGAAACGAAAGGAAGGAATACGAAAAAAAAAAAAGAAAATTATTAAATTATTATGCATAAAACACTAAAACGTATTTAAAACCCAATTTCACAATTTGCATGCTTTTTACCTTACACTACGGCACGTGTGCTATAATAGGTATAACCCGGTAAAGTCAAGTTTGTACGTGACTGCAATTAGACGTATGTTTACGAAGCACTCTTAATATAGCCGGCTCATACTTACAGTGTTTTTGTAATACCAACAAAGAGTTCTTATGCCGCTGAAGTAAATGTCAACCTGCGCGCGCATTGCTGGTTTGGGCGCCATTTTCCGCAAATGTTTGTTGACGTTTTCGCTGTGTCGTTGATTATTATCAAAAAAAGTTTGTTTTTTCCTCGCAAGTGTGATGAAAACAGTCGTATGAAACTCTTGTGCTATGTTTCAATACACTCTCGGCTTCCTAATCGCGCTGGCCTGCGGCTCGCGCGCATTATTCCGCCTCTAGTGTAATGACCAACATAGTATCCAGTAGACCACACTTGTCATCACACTCGTCATATGGATAATTTACTAAAACGTATATAATAGTACGTTTTAGTAAATTATCCATATGACGGTTAATCTACCTTATAAATGTTGAAGATCAAAAATCTCAAATAAAAATTAAATAACATCTTCAAAAACATTTTGCACATCCGCAATGCGTAATCGAATAAAAATATCGAACCAAGAAAATTGTTTAGTGGATATCGAAACTGCGATTGAAATTCCCGCTTCCTAATCGATACTAATTCTCGGTATGTTCAGTTAAGTAGCTGAAGCTGGGATTTAAGATGAGAGGGTAAAGGAGGGGCGGTATGTGCAGGAGGGGTACGATTTATGGCGGCATTAGAATCGCATTTGTAGCTATAGGAACTCCAGGCACGACCACTTACCGGACTAACAGACTGCTTGTGCATAGTATTAACATGGGAGGATGGACACAATGGACATACTTTACCGTTTCCTTGGTAAAGAATAATAATAATTAATAATAATAAATTAATAATTTTATTATTACAGTGACAGTGAACCTTAAAAACCAGTTGACATTGCTCGGCTTAGTTCATAATATTGGATAGCTATACATGAGAAACAGACCGCTTCAGCACACCGTAGGACAGTTGAAAGGGTTTAACATTCGATAGATAACAACGATTATGCATGAATCGTTTTTGCTACACTAAAACTATTTACTGGCATGGCCTCCTGTAGCGAAGTTTAGCTGTTAGAACTACATAGGGTTTGGGAAGTCTCGACATTTTCAAAGTCCCAGGACACGAGACCACCCACGATCAAAGTCTCGGGACGTCTGGGACTTCGAGACTTCTCGGAATAAAATTAGAATCGAGTAAATTTTTGGCAAAATGAATGAACAGTAAGTTGCCTGACTGAACCGAGTCACAAATATCACGAATCACGATCTCTACAAATGTCACAAAATAACAATATGTCGGCCATTGGTGGCAAACGCATTATTTATTTGTCAAGCTAATAGATGGTGTTTTGAGTGACAAGGTGCGGGAAGCTAATAAAGTTTATTATGTAGGTATGAGCTTTTAAAATAACATTATTTACAATTTAAACAACAGCCGAGTCCTGTCTCGAGTCTCGACCCGATAGTCCCGAGAACCGAGACAACTAAATTTACTAAAAGTCCCGAGACTTCGAGACCCGAGACGTTCCGGGACCCAAACCTTAGAACTACATGACAATATTACAGGGTGGGCCATGAATTCGTAAACATTTGAAAAACCGTATAAAAAAACTATTTGAAGAGATATTTACGAGGCGTTCCATTCAAAGTTAACCTATGGACCAAAATACTTATGTGTGTAAAAACAACAACATATATACATGAATAACAAATAATCAGACCCCTTTTTTACGAAAGTCAAAATGTACACAAGACCTTATGTATTTTCTGCTTCTGTATCTTATTTATTTTTCCTTATTTTTGGCAACGCATTTCCCTACTTTATGACGTCATTGCTATAAAAAGTTTGAAAACGTATCAAAAATCAACTACCTACCGCATAAAATGCCAAAATATTCAAATAGGTATCAAAAGTAAAGTTTACTATCAGTAAAAATATAAAATAAATACAAAAATATAACTTTACAAACCGAATTGAGAAAAGTGGATAGAAAATACCTACGTGTAATGTGCTATGTGGACAAAAGAAACCATATTTTTGTTTCATTTTTGATGCAAACTTACTAATAAGGGTGAGTACGTATTTATGAGAAACAATCATGATTATTTTTCATGTTTATATCATTATTATCATCATCATCATCATCAGCCCGGAGACGTCCACTGCTGAACGAAGACCTCCCCTTTAGACCGCCACACTGTACGACAACCTGCCATTTGCATCCACCGGTTGCCCGCAACTTTTACAATGTCGTCGGTCCACCTAGTGGAAGGCCTTCCTACGCTGCGTCTTGCGGTTCGCGGTCGCCACTCAAGAACCTTTGTCAGTTCTTCCAGCGATGTGGCCTGCCCATTGCCACTTCAACTTGCAAACCTTGCGAGCTATGTCGGTAACTTTGGTTCTTTGGCGAATATCCTCGTTCCGGATTCTATCGCGCAAAGTAACTCCGAGCATAGCTCTCTCCATTGCCCGTTGCGTGACTCTAAGTTTCTCCAAAAGTCCAGCAGTTAAAGACCACGTTTCTGTTCCATATGTTATCACTGGCAACACACACTGGTCGCATACCCTTGGCTTCAGACACTGCGGAATTGTGGACGAGAAGATATTACGCAATTTCCCAAACGCTGCCCATCCGAGTTGGATTCTTCGGGCGACCTCTTTGTCGAAGTTGGACCAACCTAACTGAACAATCTGTCCAAGGTAGTTGTAGTGGTCAACAACTTCGAGAGTATCGTTCCCAACGACAACCGGTACGGGCACAACATGGACATGATCTTTGTCTTGTCCATGTTCATTTTAAGACCCACCTGTTGGGAAACATTACTAAGGTTGCTGAGCATAGTATTGAGGTCCTGCAGCGACTCTGCCATGATGACTATATCATCGGCAAAGCGAAGGTGAGTGATGTGTTCGCCATTAATGTTGATGCCGAATCCGTTCCAGTCCAAGAGCTTGAAAACGTCCTCCAATGCGTTCGTGAACAGTTTTGGAGAAATAACGTCTCCCTGTCTCACGCCTTTCTGCAATTGGATTGGTTTCGTGCTGTCGTCCTGCAACCGGATTGACATTGTGGCGTTTCTATACAAACACTTCAGCGCTTCCATATACCTATAGTCGATATGACATCGCTGGAGGGACAGCAACACCGCCCAGGTCTCGATTGAATCGAAGGCTTTTTCATAGTCCACAAACGCTAGACACAACGGCCGATTATACTCCTCAGTCTTCTGTATAATCTGGCGGAGCGTGTGGATGTGGTCCATGGTGCCAAAGCCTTTACGGAAACCGGCTTGTTCGGGTCATGTTTCTATAGATATGTTATTATTACTCCTCGTATTGTATTTGTATAAACATTATTGCAAACACGCATATAACAATATTGTTTTTCATTAGTCAATTACTTAGTTTACTTTATAATTATGGGCACAAGTAAAGTTTAGTTTAACTCTTGCTTCCGGAGTCCAAACTGTGAGAAGAGATGCATTCTCTACTCGGTCTTCTACTACTCCGTCGCTAATTTGTGAGTGTTAAATACGTCATTTCAAAGTATTAAATAACTTTCGAAGACACGTGACTTTTAATTGCGTTTGGAAATTTTGATCCATACTCCATCAACTGGATTTGAAGAAATACTGATAGAGTCAAATTTCATCTTTCTCTGCTGGTCTGTGCAGGGGCTTACTTTAAATTTGCTCAAAAATGTCGCCGCAGCCATCATTACGTGTTGCGTCCCAAACCGTAGACCTGTGAAATGTAACATAATAAATATATTACATAGACTTTCATAGGAGAGGCCATACTCTGAAATACAGTGAATAATAATAGTTCAGAGCCACTTGGCTCAAAATTCATTGTGTACTCGTATATACATATGTATGTATATGTCAAATGAAATAAATCTATTTACTAACCATCTTAATGAGTTTAAAGTTAGAAATACATACCAATGCAATTGCGCGGTCCAAACCCAAAAGGGATGAACGCACATTGTGGGATTTTACTAAAATTTTCCGCTGAAAAAGTTTCCGGGTTAAACACATCCGGATTTTCAAAATATTTTGGGTCATTATGGAGGCCGTTAACCGATACTAAAATCATTGTGCCTGCTTTTATTTTTATGTTAGTCGTAGGTATCATGTAATCTTTGGAGGCCTTACGCACAATCCAACCCAGAACAGTATGCATTCGAAGGGTCTCGTTAAATACTTTCCGCAAGTAGGTCATTTCATTTACAGACTCGTAAGTCAGTTTACCACTACTTTTGTGAAGTATTGTACGTATTTCTTTATAGACGGTCTCTTGGATATCTTCATGCATAGCAAGTTCGTAAATCAAGAATGATAATGAATAAGAAATAGTCTCGTATCCTGTGACGTATAAAATATATATTTGGCTGGCGATAAAGTTCACATCGATTTTTAATTCAGTTTTTTCCATTGCACCTTCTTGTTTATTTTTGTTTTTCTCTAGAAGATTTATCATAACTTCCATGATATCATGTCGTGTATCACATAACTTTTTTCTTTCGTTGATCACGTGATTAACTAGGTTTATAAAAAAAATACGCATTTGAGTAGACGGATCAACTACGGGAAGCATCCTGTGTAAACCAGGTATTAAAAGTTCTGCTGCATACCACAATCGCATGGAGAGACTTGGTGTTACAGTATTTTTACCTATTCTGATTATTTCTTGCATTTCATCCGAATACAAATCTAAATTAAGACCAAACCCACATGAGCATGTTAAATCCATGGCAAACCTCGCAGCAAGTTCCTTTACATCACAATTCTCTTGTGAATCAGTGAATATATCCACTTGCTTTATAAATTTATTTATTGTTTCTTGAGCGAGTGGGTCCATTTGTTTCAACTTCTTGCTAGTGAAAGCTGGCGTTAGTTTTTGCCGTATATTTCTCCATACACTGTCTTCAGAAGCGAATAAATTGTTATAAAATCCTCGCTCACTAGTTTTAATTCCTCTGTTTACAAAATTGTTGAAATCTGTTGTCATCACGTAGTTTATTATTTCCGGATCTCTGAGTAGAAGGGCGGGTCTCGAGCCCCAGTACAAGCCAACGACTTTTTCTTCTGGAAACTGATTGTAGACTTCTTTGGCGAGTTCAGAAATGGATTGTTTTTGTATCACAATTTTTCCAAAATTACCAACAAATGGTAAAGGCGCTGGGCCTTTTACTCCTTTTTTAGTCCAGTAACTAAATTTTAATTTAATAAAATAGTGAACACACACGCCGATTATTATAAAAAATAAAATTATCATATTTGTATAATTAACCGATTTGACTACTATGCAACGAAGAACGGCTACCTTTGGAAAAAATATTGTTGCGCACACATTTAAATACGCAAATTAACATTTTTCTTTGTCAGAAAGAAAATAAATTAAAATACATAAAGAACCTAATTCGGGGGTTGAATGAAAAAACACGGTAAGTGTATAAAAGTTAGTTTTGAGATATTTAATGTTAAAGTTTCTTGGCAACAAAAAACTTGTTTCCTGTAAAAACTACAAGTATGTGCAAATTCCTAGCTAGTTACTGAGATGATGTAAATGGTATTATATTATTATTATTAAATTACCCTCATCATCAGCCCGGAGATGCTGATTGCTGAACGAAGGCCTCGCTTAGACCGCCACACTGTACGAAAACTTGCCATTTGCGACTTTTACAATGTCGTCGCGTCGGTTATGGGAGGCCTAACTACGCTGCGTCTTCCGGTTCGTGGTCGCCAATCAAGAACCTTTCTTCCTCATCGGTTCCCTGAATAACCCTGTATGAAGTACACCTATACTTACCAAAATAAGCTAGGTTTTCAAATTTAGATACTATAAAACGTGAAGAAAAAAGACTTGAAATTATTTTGCTTGGTTAGATAACGAAGTTGAAGTGCAAAATTAAGTTTAATAACATTTAATGATATGAGTGTCATACCTGGCGGAGTATATTATTATACCATGGGCGCGCCCAACAACGATTTCGTAGCGATTCTTGATAGCGGGTGCTTCACTTTCTGACGTCATTTTTTTGTTAGGGAATATGCATGTATTTTTTTATTGACTCATAAAATAGCTGAATCGCAACAAAACAACACATTGAAAATAAAATTTAAATATGTGCACAATTAACGACGTTATTATAAACTTTTTAGTTTCACGTTAGACAGACACTGGTCGATTCTGACGGTTTTAGTTGACAGTTCTAAACTAATTAAAATATTGCTGTCACTTTTTTACTAGGCATGTTAGCTAAGGACAGCAATACTTTAGTTTAGAACTGTCAACTAAAACCGTCAGAATCGACCACACTATACTAGTAAGTGACCTACACCCCCCCCCCCCTGGGCTGGGTGTAGGTCGACCACTGATATTTTTTCTAGTTGTAATCGAATTGGAGACTGTCCTTACTAGACCTCGACTCGACTCTATGACGGGGGGTCATGACCTAAAAGCTGGATCCGCCCTTGGGTCAAAGTCCACGATTCCAAACAAATTCTAAACTAGCACGAGTTTTACTAGAAAGGGACAGATGACTCCCTCCCAAATACTATGAACGGTTATATTTGAGGACTTTACCACCCGTTTTTTTTAAATATGTAAACATCAGATTTAGCTATACTCTCCACTTATCCTATTATTTTTAATAATACAAACACATGCATATTCCTCTATAGTCCTAGGATAAAGTTATGTATCAACGACGATAAGTATTATGTATGTATTGCTCTAGTCGCAATAGTGACCGCCGCCGCCGGTCAGCCGGTGCTAGAAACCGCTACACTACTGTGGTTAACAGCGCATATCACTGTCTAACTGCGACAATTATATCGTTCCCTACTGTCACCGCAAACATCCCATGTAACTTACCACCTGGGCCTATGCTTTTCTGCTTTTCTGTACCTACACAAAAGCACTGACTAATTAAATATTCAACATTTATTGTCATATTTCGGTAATATGAAATCATTCAGTAATTTATAAATAAATACATTTTCGTTCAGAATGGCGGAACTATGTAGTAGGTAAACAAGGTTCATTTATAGTTATTGTGTTTCCAAATGTTACCAGCTTTCATTACAGGCAAATATTGCGACTATACTTTCTCGGGATAGCGGCCAGAGACACTGGTGCAAGGCTTGCTTCGTATTTACCAGAATTTATGATTTCATTTCGCGTCGCATATTTCAACAAGCGGCATTTTGCATCGAAATGGGCCGCAATAACGCACCGAATTCACTGCTGTTCTTACAAACGTAACCTTGTAACCTAAATTGCTTCTATATGCGGTTGTGCCGTTTTAATTTCTTTTATATTTGATTTACAAATTGAGACGGCTTACTTGTTTCGCGACGCACTTCCAAGTTTCAAATGCCGCTATCAGATTTTTTTCATCGTAAGTTTATGCTGTGGAATGAAATAAATATAATTTACAACACGTTTGCTCGAAAAATGCACTTACGAAGCCTGTATACGTCGTTCGATAGTTGAACATTACGTACCATACAACTAGGCGTGCGGTAAACCTATTTTACCGCACGCCTAGTTGTATAGCGCCGTGCGTATCCTTTACGGTATTTTTTTAATTTCTATAATAATATATAAGAAGTCCACCAAGGAGTTACACATTACGAGAATAAATAAGCTGAATTATCGAACCTCCTTGGAAGCGCTTTTGCTCAAAACGTTTGTCTCACTTTAATACTAAAAAGAAAATGAGTCGAAATATGTAGTTCTAACTTTCACCACGCGCGCGTAGTGCCATTTGTTAATTTGCGCCATCACATCCTTTTTTATAGGATTATGGCGTCGCACTTTGTGCATTTGCCAGTGTCAAGTATTTAGTTGCGACTTTCCGACCGATATTTATAAACAAAATAATAATGTTTGTTTCATTATCTGTTGTACTTCTGTTATCTGTTTTCTCGCAAATGTGTTGTAAAACGTTGTATGGCACTTGTGCGGTATTGGTTTTTACAAACTCGTGACAATGGTAAGCTCTCGACTTCGTCTCGGGTTTACATTCGTCTACTCGTTTGTAAAGACCAACTTACCGCACTAGTATCATAAATAACTATTTAAATCGATTTCAAAAAAGGGGAGTTCTATGTTCGATTGTATGTTTTTTTAAAGTATGCATGTTCACCTTGCAGGAGTCAGAAATTATCTGTCAATTGAGGACCGGTTTTGAAATTTTATTTTTTTTACTTAAGTAGTTGTTTTTTCTTCACTCATTTACCGACTTTTAAGCAAACACTTGTATTAAAATAAAGTTATTTGAATTTATGAAGACATGTTATTGTTTCTGCAATCGTTTATGTGTAATTGTTTGCACTGCTATTTGTTTCATTGTTTAGGTTCTAATGGTTCTTTACTATTGGAAAACAACTTGTTGTTGAAATTTTATCCTACCTCTTTATCAAATTTCATACCAATGCCTCGAGCTTTTGCGGAGTTGTGTATGAAGAAATAAGCACAACATATACTTTCTATTTATTTCTCGCATTCCGCACAAACTAGCATTTACAATAGAAAAAATATGAATGATAAATATATCATTAGTTGATATGAATGATAATATATCATAATATTCGAATGTCATAGGGACCTGATAGAGTTTTTACTTATACCTAGTGTAATAATATCTATATTATATTTCTGGTAAATTTTGGGTAAATTCAAGCATAGTTAAACATCACCTGTTGAGTTTAATAACGAAGTATGGCTAAAGAGATACACCCTGGCCACATAGATTACTTTTTATCCGGAAGAAAACAGTTCGTGTAGAATGGCATGGCACCCACGGTTCCGCTACTTTAATCCAAAACTTTTGTCCTTTTCCAGACTAAGAATAACCAGGACTTGGGCAACGTGGCTCGTCGCGATGGAGATCACGAAGCTGCTGCACGTGATGTTGCAGATATGGATCGTGAACATGTTCCTTATAAGCCTGGGTTCGAACGTCCTTGGTTAGGACAACTGGAACGGGATAGCTGATCCTCTCGAGACTGTGTTTCCAAAGGTAAAGGATATATATTATATCCCTATGATAATCAGATCTTAAAATTAACTTATTATGAATTAGACTTGTATTACCATTGGTAAGAACTTGACCAGTGCGTTATCCGGCGGAGGGTATTGTTACGCCATAACACAGGTTTATTCCTAGCGTGGGTAATAATGTTTCTCCTCATGGACTGTCTCTTATGGAACAAACTATACTGTTTAACATATCTGATTATGTAACGTTTGTTGATGTCTAATAAATTTCATTTCATTTCATTTCATCTATTCAGATCAGATTTCTGTCTTTTTGCAGAGTTTTTTTTGAGACTTTTTATCATTATTTAGACAGTTTTCTAGAGGCCCCAGATATTTATGATTTGTAAAATTCTGTTTGTTCAAAATGTTGTAAATGTAATTGGAAGTATCAATATTTGCATTTACGCTTTACTTTATGCTACCCAATATCATTATCACGAGTATAATATTGCCCAGTAGACTGATATCTAGGTTGGTAAAATAAATTATGGATCCATGTTTTCCAGTTGAGAGCAGTTGTTATTTTAATATTTAAGGCGTTTGGAACTCATCTAACAGGAATGTATGCATGACAAAGCATTTTTGTATATCTATCTGAATTTCACTTTTGTATTTAGGATTTTGCTTCTGCTTTCTTTTTCTTTTAGTAAATTGTTTTTGTTTTTTTGCAGCTATATTTTAAAGGCGGTTTGATTTAAACGGACTGTACTATTATTTAGGTTTTAGTCATCTCAAAAATAATTTGGATGAGTAAACTGTGATCAGCAAAAAAGTGATAAATAAATATTAGTATTTAGATCTAAAGTAATGGGGATATAGGTGTCGTGTCTCTAAAGTTAGTATTTTAGTAACTTAGGTAATTGATATGTAAGTAATCACTTATCACTTAGATTTAATAAAGTAGTAGGTAACTCATCTAAATATTTACTCGTAAACAAAAAGTTGTATTGCCTAGAGGTATAAACTGATGAAATGGATCCTCAAGCCCTCTACAAGTCGGCAGCATACTCGCGGCACACTGGCAATATTGCTATAGGTACCTTGAATGGTAATGTTTATACAGACATTACACATCCCCGTCTTCTATGCATTCTAGAAATCCTCTCCATCCAAAGGTTGCCTGGAAGAGATTGCTTTTAGCAATAAGGCCGCCACTTGTTCCAATATTTAAGTTTATTAAATTATTTCTGTGCAATTCTTGGTGTGAACAATAAAGAGTTAATCAACCAATCAATCATAATGTCCAGCATTTTCATCATGTTTTTGGTACAACACGTTTGAATTAAAGCTAGATTTTTTTGAATACCCCAAACAGAGAGATTTAAAAAGCTATGGCAGGGCTTCAAAGGCTAAAAAACGGGGGAGTGTATGTTTCAGTTAGACCGTTTATAGGAGGGCTAGTGCAGCGCCACCGGAAGCGAGCGCTGGTGGCTATAACCGTAACTCACGGAAGTACCCACACTCCGCCATGTCCAACGCGGTGTAGCGCTTTAACTATTTATAAAACTCGGCAGATTGATAGCGATAAACAGCAATAAAATAAAATTTAATCGCCTCTTTACCAAGCCAATTGATGACTTACTTTAGTATGTAGACATTTAAACATTAATTCATTGATTGAATGAAACACAGTGACTGCAAATTAAAAAAATGTGATTTCCTTTTTTGTGTCAGTTCGAGTACTTACTACATATAAATAAATATTATAATATTATAATTAAATTAAATATTAATCTCTATGACAGTACTAAACCAATAAGTGATTTCACTGCTTGGACACATGCACAAATTTCAGTGTGTCCAGTCGACGGAATAACAACTTTTACTTATTTTATGTTTCATTAACTAGACATGCGTGGGCACAGATCCCGTGTCCAGTTAGTGACGAAACCGTATGTTAGAGCTAACGATTAAAAATTAATCATGAAAACAACAAATAAAAACAGGAAACACCAACGTGCGTAATGCCAAGAGAAACAAAAATTCTCTTGAAAAAAAATGAATGTTTTACTTAGGTATATATGATGTGGAATATTGTGTTTTAAAATGTATGGTCGAGCAAATTGCCTTCTGCGTTACCATAGCAACGTAACGAACTAAGTGCGAATGTGTTATTTATGAAAGTTTTCGTCTCACTTTTTGCGAAAACGTTATTATTGCTAGGAAGGGATAAAATTCTCCAATATTAAAATGTTTTGGTAATTTGAGTTGGGAGAATAGTGATGAAGATGGACGGACTTATATAACATTGCTACATTTTACGGCCAAAGCTCTGAACATAAAACTCCAACAAAATGAGGTTAAGGACATTTTCAGAATTAAAACTAAAGAACCGAATAACAGGACTATAATTGTAGAACTAAACAGCGTGCTTATAAAGGAAAACATCATGACTATGTTCAGGAAATTCAATAAAGGCACCGCTAGATTATCGACATCCCATCTGAACTTTCCCGGACAGGCTAGGCCTGTATTCATATCTGAAAACCTATCTTTCAAAATGAAGAGACTTCACTATCTTGCCAGAGAATTCGCTAAAGCAAACAGTTATAAGTTTTGCTGGGTATCGCATGGGAAGATATTTTTGCGTAAAAAGGAAAATAGTCCCCTAATTCGAGTGCAAGATGAATCAACTCTTGAAGAAAACATGATGTCTGCATGACTACCTAAAAAACTGTTAATATTACATATTTTATATTTAATTTCACATGATAGAAAATTGTATCTTGGTTTGCCATATCCAACTTTAGGTATTTATCTAATGGCACTTTTATTTTTATTCGTGCTAGCCCTTTTACTGACTCTAACACACCCTACACACCACACGTTCTCTGATACTCTCTTTTACGCATCAACTCTAATACACACGTACACTTACATTATCTACATAAGTCTTCCAAATCCCACTTTAACACATAAAGAAACAACTTTTGGTGTATACCTATACGAATTGGTCCGCCTACTACTACTACTGAAACAGATAATTATTCCAATGCTATCTAATTTGTTTGATAATGGCTGAGCTGGACAATATAAACATCGAAATAGATCAGATTTCTGTATCAGATTCTAAAATTTGTTCTCCTGAAGATGCTGTGGATCACTTACAAAATACCAACGCTTTTAAAATCCTTCATGTCAACATAAGAAGTATCAATCATAACTTCGACAGTCTCCTAACCTTGATCCATAGACTAAATTTCCCTCTTGATGTCCTTATCTTGTCGGAATGTTGGCTTAGCAAGAATCCACAGATACCCTCGCTCCCGGGTTATAATTCACATAAATCGGACTATAGAAAACAAAATGATGGTGTCGTTGTCTACATTAGAGACGGCATTGAATGCAACATTATGAACCCCAATTTTAATGACGCCAATGGTTTGGTGGTTACTTTCTCGGATAAACTATCTATTATAGCCCTCTATCGATCTCCCTCTTTCTTGAACTTAAACCCTTTTATTGATAGCCTAGATAAAACTCTACATACACTAAGATCTTTTAAATCTGTTGTCATTATCGGTGATCTGAATATAAACATAATACCTACGAACACTAGTTCGGCAGCTGATGATTACCTCAATATGCTGGCATATCCAACAAGAGAGGGAAATTGTCTTGATCATGTTTTTGCCAGAACAAACTTTTATACTGAGTAGTCTCATCACTGACCATGCACCGGTTATTTTTAGTTTGAATGCAACTGTAAGTAAATATAAAAAACCGTGCCACACTTCTTTGCGTTCTGATATTCCTGCTATTGTTAATGATCTATCCGACTATGATTTTTCCTGTATTCTAAATTGTACCGACTCTGAGCTTGCTGCAGAAAAACTGGTTGACATTATCTCTACTTCTGTTGAGCATCATACTCTCAACCTCAGAGTGCCTAGTAGAAAGCGCATTATCAAGCCCTGGATTACACCAGGTCTTCTTAGGTGCATCAGACATAGAGACAAACTGCACTGTAAATTTCGAAGACATCCCAATGATATAAACAAACTTGTGTACACCCGCTACAGTAAATTTTGTAATAATCTCCTTAAAAAAGTCAAGCTTGAATATGAGAAGTTGGAATTTACTAAAGTGAGTAAAAGTCCAAAAGCAGCCTGGAATATGATAAATAAAATTGCCAATCTACATAAAAAGAAAAATATGTCAACAGACCTATTAAAAGTGGCTACTAGCCCTTCTTTGGCTGTAAATATAGTAAATTCTTTCTTTGCCAACGTAGGAGAAAAGTTAGCCTCCAAAATTTCTCATAATACTAAAACTTGTTCCCAAAACTACGTTTCTTCGCACCATCTCTCTAATTCTCCCTTACATTCCATGGCTTTATTTGATGTTGATAATGAAGAAATTGAACGTGTTATCCTTGGCCTAAAAGAGCAGTGTGCAATTGGTTGGGATGGTATCTCTACATCTGTTATTAAATCAGCTAGACACATTCTCATCCCAGTCCTGAACCATGTGTTCAACCTCTCTCTCACTTCCGGTATCTTTCCGCGTGTCTTTAAAAAAGCTTTAGTACATCCTATTTTCAAGGGCGGTGATGGAGGCAGTGTCACGAATTATAGGCCCATTTCGGTACTCTCAGTTTTGTCAAAGATTTTAGAAAAATTAGTAAATATACGACTTGTTAAATTCCTAAACTCAAATAACATCCTCTCTAAAAATCAATTCGGTTTTAGAGGTGGTATATCCACAGAAGATGCTGCTTTAGAACTGACAAAAAATATCATAAACAACTTTGACAAGCGGCGAAAAACAGCTGGTGTGTTCTTAGACCTATCGAAAGCCTTCGACACTGTTTCCATCCCTAATCTTTTATCCAAACTTCATTCAATTGGCGTCAGAGGTATCGTCCTGAAGCTGTTTGCAAGCTACCTTAGTGACCGCACGCAACGCGAAGTCATTGATGATCATCGGAGTGGTGAAGAATGTCTCAACTTTGGCGTTCCTCAAGGAAGCGTTATCGGCCCTACCCTGTTTCTGATCTACATCAATGACTTGTGCAATATGTCTTTATCGAACTGTAAAATAATTACTTACGCCGATGACACAGCACTCTTAATTCACGGACTAAATTGGCAAGAGGTTCGTGACCACTCTGAGAATGCTTTGCGAATAATTATGACTTGGTTAAATGAGAATCTGTTAACGCTCAATTTATCAAAAACTAAGATTATTACTTTTGCACCAAACGTATCCATGCAACCGACTTCCTCCTTCTTTGTCCGTGCTCACACTTGTACAAGAACCATGGCAAGTAGCCAATGTAACTGCACGCTGTTAGAGCGTACTACCTCTATCAAGTATTTGGGTGTCATTATAGATAATGCCATGTCATGGAAACCACACATAGACTCAATGGTATCTCGTGTTCGAAAGCTTATTTTTGTGTTCAAATCTCTCAGATCAGTGGTTGACCTTCGATACCGAAAGTGTGTTTATTACGCTTTAGCTCAGTCTGTCTTGTCGTATTGTATTACCTCTTGGGGTGGGTCCGGTAAAACCTACATGTTAAGACTAGAGAGAGCGCAGAGAGCTGTCCTTAAAGTGCTTACCAAGAAACCTCTCCGTTTTCCCACTACTGATCTTTACTCGTTATGTGAAGTGCTTACTGTGAGACAGCTCTTTGTACTGCAGACTATCTTAAAGAAACATTCAGAGCTAAATTTTAATCCAGACCTAAATCTTAACAAACGTAGATCTGACATAGTGTGTAATACTGAACGTTGCCGCACGGCTATTGCGAGTCGACACTATCATATTATCAGTTCCAGATTATATAACAGACTAAATAAAGACTTATGTATATATCCACTCCCCTTATATAAATGTAAGATGAAGTGTGTTAAATGGCTCCAATCCTTGTCCTATCAAGATACTGAAGACGTAATTACAGTTTATAAATAACTAACTAACAAAATACCTACAAATACTCACACTCACTCACGCATTCACACCATATTTATACACACCCCTCTTTTTCACTCACACATATCCACACACACGCGCACACACACACACACACACACACACGCACACACACACACACACACACACACACACACACACGCATTCGTAAAATCAGTTTTTGTCAGTAAATAGATCTTTATTTTTTATTTAAGTATTAGGATTTCTGTACTTACGTTTAGGAATTCTCACATTATATTGTTCGGAGGCGGGCGTTGTTACCCGCGACACAGTTTTTAACTTATGCGGGTAGCATCGTTCTACCAGTGTTTTTAAATGTACTTTTTATGTTCCTAATAAAGATCAATTTCAATTTCATTTCATTTCATTGAAAACTACTGTTTAAAAAAATTAAACATTATGATTATTTGTATAAGTACATTTATTTGTGCGTAGATCGTGTTTTTTAACTATTTTATTTTGTATCCAACATATGCTATGCTTCATTATGCTTGCTAGATTATAAATTCAGTCAAGCTATGTATTTTTTTATAACGTAGATATTAATATTTTTTTTATGGTAATTAGTTGTGAGAAGAATAGATGTTTTCAGACACGGCCTTATTACAGTCTAAATACAGCTGTTATTAAATAAGTTTGTACAGGTTGAGAGGTCAGCCTAATGTCAATGAATGAAATGTTGTATGAAAGTCATTTTATGTTTTTAAAGCTTAAACAGGAAGAAAAATTAGTTGGTAGCTTATAACAGGTTCGGAAATTTGGCATCTCAGGCAGAGACTTCTGTAGCTTAATTGGCAAAGCAGTTGGGACGGAAACCCATAGCGACTGCTCGTATGCAGGTTCGAGTCCTGCCGGAGGTCATAATTTTTCTTCCTGTTTAAGCTTTAAAAACATAGAAATACCATAAGTGTGGAATCACTTCATACAAAAATATTCAAGAAAGTCATTTTGTTTTTGAACTTTTTGAAAATGTGTATTTGGATAGTTCATTTAAAACAAAAAAAAATGTTTGCAATATCTTTTTGACAGGGATGATTTGAGTGGGTGAAATCGGGGGTGGAAAATTGTGTGGAAAGTTCTTTGTTTTTGAAGTTATAGTGATGAAAATTGGCATTTGGGTAGTTCATTCAAGGGGTGGGGTAGTTGAGGAGTTTCTCGTGATTATATAAAGTGGTGAACACGAGGAGGAAAATAATTAGTAATTAACCCAGCGGTATTTGGGGGCGGTGCGATTTCATCCGTACGTCGTGGGTGACCTCTAGTCCTACATAATCAGACTGCACCCCAATACAGTCGGGCATCATAAATATGAACGGAAATGGTTCACGGAACGGCCGTTAAGGTTGAAGATTCCTCGCCAACAAAAAAAAAATACTACATACAAAATACAAAATAGTTTATCATCTATATTATTATTTTATTATCATCTGTCGTAAAATGTAGGCACCGCTTATTCCTAATATTTGAACCAACCACTATTCAACACATCTGGTGTGCGTAATCTTGTTATGAAGAAAACTTTCTTAATAAGGACGGTGTTTGGTTTCGTATATCCCTCCGTAAGGCCTAAATGGAAAACTACGAAAAGAATTACCAGCATTTCCGCAACGGATAACCTTCTGTTGTTGTTTACCGATTAGTTTATTTTTATACTTATCGAGGAAACTCATGTTGTTAGTTGCTATTTTTATAAAACTGAAGTAGACATAATGTTTTTCTTTATCTCGACGTCTTGAAAGGTGGTAGGTACCTAGTTCTCTTTAATAATAATAATTAATTATACAAAAGTTAGATACCTACCAGACTACAGTGTCATTAATTAATATTGTTATTCCATTTAAATAGGCAACTTATATTCCCTGTGTGTAGTGTGTAATTTACAGCAATGAGCAATATAGGTACAATCTAGCCTATCAGCGAGCACTGCCAGCATGCTGTTAGTACTCCCTCGCACCCGCCGCACCATAGAGGCGCATCTCTTGCGCATTATGCAAAGAAGCAATCGACGCGCGCTTCCGCAAACATTGCAGATGCACTACAGAAGCGGGGGAGCCCCACCAGCTCCTGAACGCGTTATTGAACTGAACACGGAGGGCGTCGTATGATTTTTGCGTATAGTTGGTCCACAGCCTACACGTGTAGAATGAGGTGCAATAAGCTCTAAAGAGAGTTATTTTAACATCAGTTGAGCAGCGTGCAAACCTGCGGATAACCATGTTATCCAGCGCCCTTTGCTCCCGCTCAATGTCAGCATCGTCTTTCAGGGTAGGTGTGAGTAAGTGGCCCAAATATCTGAAAGTTTCCACTCTTTCTAACGGGGACTCATTCAATCTAATATCCGGAAATTCTGTAACCTTCCTCAGCCTACCCTGGAAAACCATACACAGACTTTTTTTAACATTATACAGTAAGCCGTGGTCCACTGCATAATTCTCGCAAACACTCAGTAGTCTTCTGAGACCACATACCTAGGCACTCAGTAGCACCATATCGTCTGCGTAGCTAATGTTATTGAAACATACACCATCTACGAAACAGCCGATATGCTGCCCTCTGAGTACCTCAATCAGCCCGTTAATATACAGGTTGAAAATAGCAGGTGAGCTTAACCTCACAGCCTCACACCGCACTCTAACACGCACGGCTCCGACAGCTTACCTGCCCACCTGACATTGTTGACCTGGTTTCCATACAAGTATCTAAAAATATTGATAAGTTCAAATGGCATATTTATTGATCTCATCTTCTCCCACAAGATGTCGTATTAGACCAGGTCTTGCCTTTGACAAGTCCCGGCCGGAAACCGAACTGGTTATCATGCAATTGAAGGTATTTATTTAATTGTGAATTGAGAATGCTGTCAAATATCTTTGCAATTGTCGTTGCTAAGGAAATTGGCCTGTAGTTTGTAATATCTGACAGATCACCAGCTTTGTCTTTAACCACCGGCACTACTTCGGTTCTCATAAAGTCTGTGGGTAGATATGAGTGCGATATGCAGAAGTTGTAAAGCATAGCCAGCACTCTGCATATGTGAGGTCCAGCATGCTGTATATGCTCCACACTCAACCCGTCATGCCCAGGGGATTTGCCTTTCGAAATAGATTTGACTGCCCTGGCTACATCCCTGGCCGTGAACCTGGTACCGACACATACATCACACCCAGTCCCTTCACTATTATATGTATTTAGCAATGTTGAAGGCCCCAATGGCGATTTAACAATGAAATGATGTTTAAATTTGTCAGCGATACATTTTGAATCATTTGTACCATCCACGCTCACCGGGAGACCAGGTCGACCCTTCAGGCAATTAGTTTTCTTCAAAAACCCACTGAAATCCTTTTCTGAATGTTTAGAGGCAAGTAGTCCATTTTTAACTGGTCTTGGTGGTTTTGACACCACTTTAAGCGTGCTTTGAAAATTTTCCTTGTCACACACATATTTTTATAGATTTCACCAGTAGTTGGACTACCATACAGTAACCAATCCCGAAAACTCGCCCTGGCCGCCCTGTGACAGTCACTAACGTGTTTATTCCAGCCTACAATATTTTTTGAGCTGTGTTTCCTCTGCCCATGCTCCCCTCCTCGACTACCCACAGCCGAAACACATAATGCATGCATAATATCAGAGTACAGTTTCTCAATTACACAGCGGTGAGTAGGATCACTACAGTACTTATCACTATACTTTACAAACTCGCTAGGGAAGTCAATTAATCTAAGGTGTTTATGACATTCTGTTGGAAACTGTTTCATTTGCTTTATGGTTTTCTCTCCCCATACAATTTTACCCACAGCTGCATGACTACTAAATGTTACAGGAGTCAGATAATCCAAATGACACTCACATATAATAGGGAAATGATCCGACCACAATACGTCGTGTTTCACATACACGTTACACACAGAGACAGCAGCTGATTGTGACACAACAACATGATCTAACCAACGCTGGGACCCACATATTTGATCGTAGGTAAATGTATTTGAAGTCAACCCTAACTTATTTATGTCAATCGGTATCCATTTTAATTCGTCACAAGAAATAATCAATTCATTATAAAATAATTCATTTGGATGCGCGCATTAAAATCTCCTAATATAAAAATAGGTTCGTTTTCATAGTCGTTACTGATAGCACTTACTGTTTCAATGTAGTCCGTAAACGTCGTCAAATTAATTGATTTATTTGTCGGCATATAAACACATGCAACTATAAACGCGCTAGATTTTGTATTTATGCGTATAGCACATACTCGCGGATTATTGCACTGTATCACACCAACACATGGAAAAAGCTTGGAATCCCACAACAAACCAGTCCCACCAAATGGACGGCCGTTCAAAAGTGATTCCGTATTAACCGCAGATGTACCAGTGCAGCTAAATCTGTTATCTATGGTATTTAAGTAGGATAACTCGTCCGGGAGCAGCCAGGTTTCTTGCAGCGCTATCACGGAACACTCGTCACATAAACGTCGTATATCGGGCAAGGCACGTTTACATTCTTGCAGTTATAACTGGCAAACTTGTAGGCCATACTATCCATTATTAGTGTGCAAGGGGCCGTCAGGGACAGACTTTATGTCCGATTGTCGATCTTTATAGTGAACAAAACGTCGAAATATGATTCCTTCTGGCCATATTTTTTCGTCTAAAAACAACGACACTTTATGCTCAGACACAAATAATTTCTAGGCTTTGTGATTAAGCACTTTCTTAGTAGTAATTTTTACCAAGGTTATCGTCTCTCGGGTTTTGATATGTATATAATAAACAATGTCAGCTTCCAACGTATAGTTATGTACATTTCTTATAAAAATAGGTATTTTCTTTTTTGTTTTATTTATACGGGAATACTCACGTTTTATTAAATCGGATACTCCGACTATAGTTTCGATCACATCCGGTGACCTTTTTCAAAGAGTGAAAACAGAGCCCAACGTGAGTATTCCCGTATAAATAAAACAAAAAAGTTTCAAACCCACGTCAGTTTTCATAATAAAAGGTATTTTCTTCTCAGCAGCCTTAAACGATGAAATAGACGCCTCCGTTTTACCTAATTCACCCAAATATCTATACTTTAGTTTATTTTTACGCTTTTGTACCGTTTTCCAAATATTTGTGTTAGTATCAACGGTATTCTCGGAATACAGAGTTATATTTTTTTCGGATCGCGAATGAATAATCGCAGCTGTTTTAACTTGTTTCTCCGGGGCAGCCGGTGCTTGTCCTAGCATTTTTGGGCAGCTGATCGGTGATGGAGGGGCCGGTGTTGGCGGCGGCGGTGGCGGCGAGGGCGGCGGCACTGCACCAACGCAAGTCACCTCGCCACCATCACAGCCAGCGGGCAGCGTAGCCTCTGCCGGCTCCGCAATCGGTCCCGCTACTTGCGACGATCGTTTACGTTGAGTCAGCGGGGTATTCTCGAAATTAGCAGACATTTTGCCGCCACCGGTCTTAGCCACCGACACATTGTGGGTTATTGTACATAAGGCATCCTTTCCCTGCAATGTACTACTACTTCTCTCTACTATTTGGACATTGTATGTCATCATCGGTGACATCATAGTAGCTATGCGTCATACCTATAGGGCCACTTTCCATGTTCCAAGCACCCCGTCTCATGTATACAAACGCGCCGGGTGTATTATTTACGGGTTAGTGATGCATACTTTAGATTTTGCATATCAGACCGTAACTCTTCAACCTGTCTTACAGTAGCATAATTATTTTTTTATTTTTCAATCTCTGCACCAAGGCTAGTAAGGTCTTTTAGTAATTTCTTTGAATCAATTGTTTTTTTCTTGTTGTGGTACCCAGAATTAATCTTTACTTTATTTTTAATTATTATCTTTTGTCTTCTTTCTTGAAATAAGTGTGTGTGTATACCTACACAAATCGTTGGCAGGTTGGGATGGGATGGGATGGGCAAAAACAACAGGATTGTGTTTCTGTGTGTCTCCTACTTACTTAAACTTTATCTTTTGTTTTTTATATATTTATAAAATGACAGAGACATGTCTACAGTAGAACTAGAATTTATAAAAAAAAATATTGCTCTAGAGGCATTAGATTATCCAAGAAGAATATAGGGGAATACGTTTGTATGGAAAATCGTTCACCGGAGAGTGCGCCTGGAGATTAAATTATTTTCTCGAATGAGGAGGAAGGAAAAGTACACACACCAGGACAGGGGAGTACTTACAAAACATAAAAAGACGAATATTACTAAAAAAATATCTTTATTTACACTACACATTACACACTAAATTTATCACAATATTAATAATCATAATAATAAAGCAGGGCGGCTTTGTGGCGAGCCGTCGGTGAGTGGCGTCACCGCGTATCCTGATTCCATGGGGCTAAATGAGACCCCAGACCAGCTTGCCTTAACCGGCTGTCCGGGGGTGGAAAACGCAAGAGCTAAGAACCTAAGCTCCAGGGTGGAAGTGTTAAAGGGCATAACGCCGCGAGTAATGTTTAGTGAAAGTGCAGCACACCTCTCGACACCCTAAGCCATCCACGCCAATGGCACCAATATACGGTAGCCTTTACGAGGGGCCCATTTAGTGGTTGGCGAGTCATCAGCTGTCTAAGTATTTTGATAATGATACAGAATTAGCAGGTGCCGTTTCTCATTCCATAGACCAGTCCAATGTTTCATCAAAAATTCACCAAAATAGGCCGTTTTTTTATTTTATTTTATACCATAATGTTAAAATATTGTATCATATTCTATTCACGCTCATGTAGTTTTATAATGTAATTTTTGTATCCAACAGGGCCTCTTGGTGTTGGCTTCGGCCACACCAATGCCTCTTAAAGGTCCGGGCTTAGGCCCAAGTTTCAAATTAAATATAATAATAATAATAATAAACAGTTAATCACAATATTAAAAGTGACGTTTGTCTATGTAGATACACATGCAAACAATACAAAACGTTCTTTAATAAGTACAAAAGAACATGACTAACGATCCATTTTACCAAAGGATAAGCAATATCGAATAACATTCCAGCTGATTAGATAAAGACAACTTCATCGAATTGATAAAAGTGTTTACAGATCTCAAAAATTCATGACAATACGCATTATACTGTTAAATCTATTATAGACCTATTCAAACCTATAAAGTTAGTTTCACTA
The DNA here is from genome assembly GCA_905404285.2 of Erannis defoliaria. NCBI lineage: Eukaryota > Metazoa > Arthropoda > Insecta > Lepidoptera > Geometridae > Erannis > Erannis defoliaria. Next base: position 8,309,025 of record FR990078.1, read on the forward strand.
GCTCCAGTAAAAAATATTTGTCGAGTAACTGCTCGGCGTACTTGCTATGTATCAAAGTAGGTACGAGTACTTTTTCTTTTTGTTAGCGCATCATGTGGTGAGGCGGTCCATGATGGTGGTGATGATGATGCGGCGGCGGCGGCGGGTGGTGATGGGGCGGCGGCGGCGGGTGGTGATGGAACGGCGGTGGTGGCGGGTGGTGCGGGTGGTGGTGCGGGTGGTGGTGCGGTGGTGGAGGCGGGTGGTGATGTGGCGGCGGTGGCGGGAACACGCGCCCGCGGTGGTAGCAGTGCGGGGCGCAGAATCCGGTTCCACAGTGGGGCCCGCACGGCAGTGCGTGTGGCGGAGGCATAATCACTGCAAATGAAATAAATATTTTACTATAAAACGCGTAATCTATCCTACTGAATTATAATCTCAATGAAGTGCTTGTGGCATAGCTTGACTAGGTGGTCCTGAAAGATCAGCGATGCTAGGCAACGGACAATCCGGTCTGGCTTCGGATTGCTGACCGTAGCATTTATATCTGAGCGCTACCGCAGGTTGGATGATACGTTAGGTTGTGGTCCGGTTGTTTGTTCTGTATTTCTGTAACAACAACCATCAAGCCATATCAGAGGCCTTCAAGCGGCACACCAACTTTGACACTAGGGCTTGTCACTCAGCCTATACTAAATTACTTATTTTTTATCTTAATGAAAATTTCACCATCGTCGATTGCACACTTTTCTCAAATCCCTTATTCTGACTAAAATAAAACACGTGACGCATTTTCTTTTGACGCGTTCCCTTGGGTCTGAATATCAAATATTTCTGACTAACTTTAGTTTAACACAGCCGGTTAGTTTCCATAATCAGACCGTATAAGTTAATCATTCGTTCAATATGAAATCACCAAAAGAAACACAAGTAATACTCACCAACGGTGCGAGGACGAGGGGGTCCAAACAAATCAGATATTATGCGAAAAATCGTGAAAAGTAGAGCTTGTGCGTGGTACGTCGATATTCCAGCGAATGATATCGACTCGATCGTTTATCCTATTTATCGCGACCGCACTAATCTATGTTCTGCATATCAGTAAATTCGCTAAACGAGATAAAAACGAACACGTGACGCATTCGTCCGGTATGAGCTTATGACTAATTATTTATTACAAGTACTGAATCCTGCTTACATTAGAGCTGGGTTAACATATATTTGAGGGCTATGAAAATGTATTAATCGAATTTTAATAAAGTATCTGGAGATGTTAAACTGTATCTCTTTTTCATATTAGTAAAAAGTTGTAGGTCATTGAAATTTTGACAGTTCCATGGATTTACTAGAAGAAAGCGGAATTTAGTGCATTTTTACACTAAACAAAATTGTTAATAAAATATAACCCACCACAAAAATCACTGTAAAGATTTTTTAAAGGCTATATTTTTTAAACAATTACTTTCTGAAAAAAAAAAGAAATGACGGAGACATGTCCACAGCAGACCTAGATTTTACAAAAAAAAAGATTGGTCTAGAGGCATAATCCAGGAAGAAAATAGGGGAATACATTTGTATGGAGAATCGGAGACCGGATTCCCTCTTAAGCAAGTTTTTTATTCGATGTGGGGGCGATAAATCCTGCAATGTCGGCCGGCTTGGAGTGTTTTGTGCATTTCCTTCGCCAGCTTTCTACCTAAGCCAACCCAGCTCCTTAAAGTACCGGAGCGAGACTTTGGGTCACTAACATAGCTCCAGCTAGTGAGTTAGAAGGAAGTATGAAACATGGTTTGAAGCAATCAAGCTGTTGCGGTGTAGTTAGATCAAGTTGGTTCATCATCATCATCAACAGCCGGAAGACGTCCACTGCTGGACTAAATCCTCTCCCTAAATAGGTAGGGGGTTGCCATAATCCTCACGCTTGGCAGGTGGCTCGGGGATCGCACAATGCTCACCACCGTTAACCAAGAGGACGCTGCTGCCCGTCCTGCGGTGGTACTGGATGCAGTTTTAGGATGGTGCGGTGCGTTGGTCAGTGCCATGCGTTAGTCTCGCAAAAACCCGAAAACGGCTCGGCCGATTTTAATTTATTTTTATTTTGTGTCAGTGGTGGTTTAGGGAAAAAAAGTAGGTGGTACAGTATAGTACTATAATTATCTTTGGTAGTACAAAGTTTATCGTGTCATCTAGTAATAAATAGATTCCTTAATAAAAATACCGTAGAACGTCTGAAAAAACATGAAAGATACTCGAGTTTTATGATTGTACGTGATATTACATTCCAGGAAAATATCGATGTTCTGTTTATTTGGACTTGCTTATCTATATTTTTATCTACTTTTGTTTTAGATAGATATCGAGAACGTCGATAAAAGTGCTCGTTTAGATAGTGGTACTTCAGTTAGGAAAGAGAAACTACGCATCAAGCTATTTTTGTTCGGAAGAAATTGTAATTGATTAAACAGGTAACAATTGATAAAACGTGTTAAAAAACTATTTTTTTTAAATTCTTTCATGTGATGAGACGAGCAAGACTTTAACCTGGTGGTAAGCGTCAAGCCTGCAACTAACAGCAGCAGTGCCAGAATTGTGAAATTGCGAACACAATCCTGCGCCGCACTGCACTGCGATCGTCACCCGATACTACACACGATATTAGATGTTAAATCTCTTTATACCCAGTAATTTCTTTGGTAACATTGCCCTTCAAACTGAAACACAGTAAATGCTTACACAATACTGCTTGGCGATCGAATAACTGGAAAAGGTGTGATACTTCCCAAGGCGGACTCTGCAGTACAACAACACTACAACTATTACCACTACAACACTACGTATTTTAAGGAAATAATAAAGGATATAATAATTACTTCCACCTGACAATATATAATTGTAACGAAAATTCAAGTGTGTGTGGAAAAAAACTGCAGAGTTTTCAGAATCATAAATTTTCTTTAAATTCACTTCCATGTAATTTTATTTTATTTTACTATTAATGAAATAATTTAAATTTTTATGTTTTTTTTAGAAATAAAGATTTAGGGACGTTCATTTTTATAATACTAGTTATTTAAACATGTTTACAGCTACAGCCATACAACCAATACATACACATAACAACAACCTATAGGTACATACGTGATACATAATTGTACATATTATTTATTTAGTTTTTTTTTCTTGTCGTCCTTTATTTGCCTTGTCACATGACGCACAAGTCACAAAATAAGTTTTTGCTTGGGTCTTAGGCCAAAAACCTACTATGTAATATAATGTGACACATGATCTGAAAAGTTTTCATGGCGCTTATCTACCACTCGACATGTAAATAATGCATTAATTACGTAGATTTGCTAGATCGCGTGTCTCGTCACTTAGGCGGCCATCGGGCCATAGATTCTGGGTTTGGGTCTTTCGACTCTACCTAAACAGGTTTGGATAGATGATTTTAGGGGACAAATTACAGACCGCTCCGCTCGCCAAAGATGCAAGACCGATGCTCTAGCTCGTTACATAAAATTACATTAATGAATACCTACTGGTTAGTTAAACGATCGAAGGATCCATGAGCTTTTGATAGTTTTTTAAACGTTAGCTTAAGAGATAACTCGTGTGTTAGTAATGTTATTGTTTTGTTATGTTCCAGAAATGCCACCACCACACGGCCCTCATCACCCGCCGCACCACCCGCCACACCATCCGCCGCCACCTGGACCCCCTGGACCCCCCGGGCCTTTCGGAGGACCACCGCACCACCCTCCTCCGCCACATCACCCGCCACACCACCCGCCGCCACCGCACCATCCCCATCACCCGCCACCGCACCATCCCCATCACCCGCCACCACCGTACTAACACGGTCATGACGATGGTGATTCAAGATGGTGATGGATGATGATATTTAATTGTAAAATTAGACAAACTTACCTTAAGTGAAAGTCTAATTATAATTTTATGAACAGTGATCTGAAATAGAATTGTTAACAGTGTAGTATCCTCTTCGGTATTCGATGGTATCGCGATTCAGAGCTAAAAAAAAAGATATTTATGCTCTGTGGTTATGATGATGGCAACCCTGATTTGACACTTTTTAGAGATAGCAAGCAACTTTGGGTTCAAGCTCCATAAGTAACTAGATAGATTGAACCAAAGTATTGGTTGTTTCACCTGCCTATTACCCGGGATGATAACAATCATGTTATCGGGTTGGGAGGGTAATTCTATTTCAGATCACTGTTCATAAAATTATAATTAGACTTTCACTTAAGGTAAGTTTGTCTAATTTTACAATTTTATTTCACAGGATCTGAAATAGAATTGTTAGCAGTGTAGATGTTTAGAGGTAGGTATGTAATAGGCAGTTAGGTTTTTGCAATCATAATCAAGATACTTATAACATTAATTTATATTAAGTCTATGACAGGCAATCACAAAACAGACATATGTCTTAATAACGACTAACGACTTAGATTAATACCTAAGTATTACAATCAATTACATAGTAGTAATGAAAATCTAAGATCAAGATATAATCCAAATTAAACCTCTTGAATGTTGAAAATGTAATAAACATCTTGTTAGCAGATAATTATGAAAACAATTATTATAATTATATAAAAACCATTTTAAAATTGTAACTAAACTATTCGAATCTTGTTTACAGATACTAATAAAATAATAAATAATAACAATAATTGTTGTACGCTTCTCATTATCATCATCATTATCATGTACACTTCCATCTAACCCACTGGAGTTACTATGCCTGCGGCCCAGAGTCTTGCTTTGTTACTTCAAGGAGCTGGGTTGGCTCGGGTAGGCACTGGCGGGGAAAATGCACACCCCAAGCGGGGCGTCAGTTCAGGACTTATCGCCCCCACATTGAATAAGAACAATAATTGTTATAATAGTTATTATATACACATTTATATAGTTATTATTTGTAACTTTGGCCTTCGTTCAGCAGTGGACGTCTCCGGGATGATGATGATGATGTAATAATGATGTATCAATTATTAAGTAAGTAATAAATCAGTCTTAACACCATTAGTTTAAATGGTAACTAAGTTAACCTTAAGTTTTAATCAGTTGCAGTTAGATTTAATACTGCTTGGGTATAAGTGCTATCCAAAGTGTTATCACTAATTGGTAGGTATGCCATAAAATCTGGCGAACATCAAAGAATCAGATGTCCATTCTGATGTTTTCCTAATGTTAAACTTATGTTAATGCTTAACTTTTACAGCCAATGACAAGACATGGCATACATAAACTATAATGGTAAAAAAAATAAAAATCCAATCCACCTACTAAATTGACTGTTGGTTGGCTTTCATTATTGGGTTTTTTAAATGTTGGTTGGAGGTATGTTTCATTATTTTGAATGAGAGTTGATGCCTAAATATAGCTTTCAAGTGTTACAGCAGGACATCATTAAGGCTATTGCATAAAGAATGGCAGTTTGGAAGCTAAATTAATAGGTAAGATGTTTTCTAATGCTGACAGAAATTTGTACAAGGTCAGAAATAGCAATGGTAATATTTCCATTGGTTGGTAGCACACAAGTTTTTTGGTGAGCTTTTCTAGCCTTAGACCTATGTTGTCAGGCCAAGTTCTTATGACATTAACAACTCTAGGTGAATTCCAGGTTCCCATATATCTAGGTCTTGCAGGTTTACATATACGAAGGGCCTTTAATCCTATTTTCTCTCTTCTGAGCAAAGATAGTGTGGAGCTTACCGTGTCCAAAGTGCTGTTTTGAGCACCTGCTTCAAATATATCTGTTAAAAGTTATATTATAAGGTATGGATCCCTGAAACATATCTAAACAGCATGTCTTGCAAAATGTCCACTAGATTGTATATGTTGTTATGTACTTTCAGTGATTGATGCTAGCATTATATATCTAATGACTTATGTGGCCAAACATCTGAATGCATCCCGCACATGAGGCTGCAGCCACTGCAGCCAGGGAAGTTGGTTCTATAGCGAGTGTTCTGTTGTGAATGGTGACATTATTAATTTATTATTAGGTTCAAATATTTATGGTTCCTCTTTAATCAATTGTTTAGCAAGGGGAAAACATGGCTGTGAGTTCCACAGAGAGAAATTTAAGATAACCTAGGCCTGGTTATTTCTTACTTTATGTATTTGTTTAGTAATTAATGCAAATGGTGGAAAAGTATAGAAAAATAAAATAAAAACTCTACCACTTTATTGTAATGCATGTATCTTATATGCATAGGGATCTTTTTTCCAAGATAGGTACATATTATCCGCATTTTGCATTAAATCTGCTTGTAAACAAGTCAATAGTTGGTTCTCCAAGTTTTTTATATATTTATCGTTACATAATTCGTTTCTATTCAAGTTCTATGGTTTCTAGATAAGTAGATTTTTGATTTAATGTATGATGCTGTTTACTGTTATATCTGTAAAAATCTATAGGCTATTATACTTCTTAGAGAAACATGTTTTCTTAGTGTACATAATGTTATCAGATGACCACTGGAGATCTGGCAGGATGCTTCTAGGAACTTGCATGTTTACACCATAGTTATCATCTGATATTAAAGTACCAAATATTTCTCTTTCCATGAATGTTGTGTGTATTATTCCATAATGGGACTGCAGGGCATGTACGATTTTTGCATGTTTTCTTATCTTGCAACATTTTAGTATTCTAGACTTTTGTTAACTAAGCTCATAATACTTATATGTTTTCCAAATGGTAGCTCTAGGCACAGATCTTATGAACATATTAAAAATTTAATTAAATAAAACAAAACAAAAAATACAATGTGTTGTGGGTACCAAATTACCTACATGTTCACCCAATTTATAATAATCCTAAGCTATGGAATATATTTAACACAGCATTCATGTTTTCCAAACAATTCAGTTTCAAACAATCGGTGTGTACAACCTATACATAAATATACCATGTAAATAAATGGTAGACATGTGCCATAAGCTTCTCAGGTATTATTCAGGTAGCTATATTACTGGTTTCAGTAATTTTCTAAAAACACTAAGTGCTGTACCTAAGGCAGAGCTGTAAATTCATACAATTTATACCCCCCCCCATTTAAACTTTTTTAAAATTTTTACTTATTTTTTTTAACTAACTACTTTACCTAGCTATAACTATGTTACCTAAACTTCGTTTACTATGTACTACTTACTTATTATGTACTACTAATATAAAATACCTACTTTTTATTTAATGAACGTAATTTGGCCAAGTGATCATCTAAAGAGGACTCTACGTTGTGAACCTTTATAACCCAAGATAGATTTGAGATGAGCCTAATAGTACCTAAACCTAACTAGTCTAGAATTCAGTGAAACCTAGTGTTTAACCTAACCTAACGCCTGTATCAAAACATATCTACCACACCGAATCTAACATTGCTATCGTAAAAGAGAGGAGTCAGACATTTGGTAGTAGACCTATTATAAAATTAGTCACGCACACATTTACAATGATAGTAAGCGGCCCTACAGTACTCAGTTTCGTAACCAGTACTATTTACCTAACAAGCCGTAGGTAACCTATTACTTATTTCGTTTATATTATGCATTATACAACAGTCCCTTGATTTTGCAGTTTTGTACATAAAAATAAGTTGTTCAGAATAACCAAAAAGTACCTACATGATGTAATCCCTAGTTATTTATTAGCCTACATAACTTCCTACTGTCGACATGGGTAAATAAATAAACATATAGAAAGCTTGGTAATTTGGGAATGGAACTTTATAAAATTACTTATTGAAATGAATCGATGCAAATATTGAATTATATTTAACTAAGAATCTATTACAAGATAGAAATAGTGGCTAAGGTCAGGCGCCCAATATTTGTAGTAGGTAGTTTATTTACTTAAGAGTAGATCTTATACACGATAGAATGATAGTAAAGAAAATACCATACAATATTCGATTCCTTATACAGAACCTATCAAACCATTAGTAACTATTACTTATTTACACTGCTTTTCCTACAGTCAGTACAAATATTAGTTTTGTATTAGATACATAAAATATAGCAGTTGTTTCCTACGCCCTGCGGTTTAGTATACGAGTTATTCTGTATAATCAATAGGTACATAGATGATGCAATACCTTGTTATTTATTAGCCTACTCAACTTTCTAATACGGACCTACTTCCACTTATATAGGGTAAATAAATAAACATAGGGAAAACCATCTTGTGAATGGGACTTTATAAAATTACTGATTTAATTATTTTATTAAATACTTATTGAAATGTACAGATCATGTACGGGTTCAAAATTGAAATAAAATAAAAGCTATGTACAAGATAGAAATAGTGGCTTAGGTCAGGCGCCCCACCTCGCACCAGACAATAGGATTCTTCCTTGCAGGTCATCCTCCTTCCACTTTAATGAAGTACTCAAGACTTCATTTAATGGGGGAATTTCAATTACTTTAATAAGTTTCGATTCAAGTCAGTCTCATAGAGAAATTAGACACTACGTTATAGTCAGTCTGGTCTGTTAGCAAGGGACAAGAGGACATATTCCCTAAGTCTTGTAGTCTGTTTGTTCTCGACTAAGTCATCTAACCCCAGCGGCAAGTGGTCAACCGTGGGTTGTGGCGCCTGCAAAGTTTATGTTGGGGCTCTCCCGATCCCTAATCTCGGAATCAAGAGAGTCCCTAGGCGCAACTGACCTACCTAGCCTACAAAAAGTAGCTAAAGAACTAGTCAGTAAGTCCGTGGTTTTATCAGTAAGTATGTCCCTACCTACCTATGAAATTCTCTTGCTCCTGATCATAGAATCAAAAGAATCTCTAAAAGCTAAAACAGAAGATAAAAGGCCAGGTTTTACCAAATCCTGAACGCTTCATTAGATAAATCTCATCTTAGTTAGTGAGCAACAATCTATTAGGTATGTAAATACATTATGTATAATAAGCCAGTAGGTAAGTATTATCTATTAATATTGTCAGTTTCTCCTCTTTTAGTAAGAGAAAACATAACATGGCACGGCTAAGCTTGGCCAAAGAAAACACTAGAACCAAAGACAAATATACATGTCACAAGTTAAAACTATGGCTTTCTAATTGCCATCATTAAGATTTGATTTGGTATAATTATTATGCAAAGTTCACAAACGTAACGAGATTTATCCATTAGACCATAAGATTAACAAATCCAATTCCAGCTTGAATGGAATATTACTCTCGCCGAAGAAACCTGAAATAAAGAACCTAATAAATAAGTTTCCCTAACGTCCCTATATCTCGGCGATCGAATACATTCGCATTCAGATGAAAATATTGGATCGGCGAGATTACCCTACCGACCTATCCTACACCTTTAATAGGGCCCTAATCTTTCTAGAGATAATAAACCCCAAGCAAGCAAGAGACGCGCGAGTCTCGTATTTAATTTTAACCCAACCTAATACGGGGTATTATCTAGATGATATCTAGACGTGCAAATACCCTTCTAACACTACACTGAACTATTCCTGACGGCGGTCAATCCGTAAAAGACACTAAGACCCCTAACAACCCTACGGGAGTCACTTCCAAGTAGGAACTGCCTTATAACACAAAGAACAGCCCTGGAACGGTTGTGAACATCCTCCTAACGTAAGACAGTCTATATGGATTCTGGAAGGCGTCTCTAAGCGTGCTTACAGCGACAACGATCCCGCTAGGGTGCAACCTGAAGTTGTCCAGGACCCAGAGGTTCTCTTAGAGCCACAATCCAAACCCCACACAAACCGGTAGCTTGGCTGTCTTTCTCTATGGGAAAGAACAAACCCTCGGTTCGCTACAAAAACCCGAGCCTAACAGATGGGGAACTTACAGGCTTTAATTAGCTCGGCGTGTAAGTTTTGCAACCATGTGCGAGTCACAATTGTCCAATTTATTGTTCGAAATATGATTTTAACAACAAACTTTACACTCAAAAATTTAATCTTTGCACTTATTCCAAACTAGCGTGAAATAAACACCAGGTTTTAAGTTGAGCACTAAAAACACCAAAACAAGTAAAATATTAAATTCACCTTTTCCCCAATCCCAAACAAAATTTAAAATAATTAATTAATTCCTTTCCAAATTAAAATAAGCAAAGATTGAGCAGAAATTCCACTTTTTTAGAAGTTAAGTTACAAAGTAATTGGACAAGCGTAACGACCCTAACGAATACTGGAGCACAAGTGTCGCGAATCTCCGCGTCGCGGCCTTTTATCACCTCGCTCCGGCTAGCGCGACTTTTCGACCTTCGTGCGCTTGCTTGACCTTGATCCTGCGAACTAGCTCGCGAAATACGGATCCTGTGAGCATGCCCGCGAAACACGGATTTCGCGGCCTTGCTCGCGAAACACGGATCCTGTGAGCTTGCTCGCGAAATCCGGATTTCGCGGCCTTGGGTGACTGTTTTTTGTGACCATCATCATAATCAGCCCTCTCCAATCCACCCGCCGAGCGAAGGCCTCTTCGGGAGGTCAAATGAACCTGAATACCATCAGTTGCTCCGCAGAGAGATCATAACTTTAGATAATCAAAGTTAGGCATATAATTAAAATGAAAAATGTGTTTGTAGACTAGTTTATATTGATAGACAGTTAAATATATGCTAAATAATTTGAATGTACAAACTATAGGTCCCATTTAATAAAATTAAAGGAGCCTTCCCTATTTTAAACCAGTCTTCCTTTATTATTCCATTAGATCTATATCTTGTAATTCATAGACCCAGTATAATGTAACCAATATAATGTAAGTCCGAAGCCCCGGAGCAGCTGTTAATATAATTTTGTTATCGAAATTGGTACAGCCGTTTCGCTACAGCCAACCCCCAAAATTTACAGAGATGTTAATTTCTAATCGGAGTAAATTTTCCCAACAGTAAATCAACAATTCACAAATATTATAAGTATAAATTTACCACTATCAACCTTTATGTGCAATTATTATTTGTCAATTTCCGAGTTTCAGCAATGAATTATGTGTAAGGGTAGTTCTATCGACTCTTTCAAATGTTTGTTTTATAAATTAAAGCAGAAAATCAAACAGACTTTCATATATATAATTTTTCATCATTGAATACAATTATTTTATATTGATAGTAATATTTGGCAACATAGTAGTTCCCAGAATTAATAATAAATAAAATTTCATAGAATAGTTCGGTAGAACTACCCGCCAACGAGTGAGGGTGTTGTTTTTTTTTTTTTCATCCTATCACAATATGATTTTGTGTTTTTATACCAACTTGTAAACAATCATCAAAAAACTCCATACTCCGAGCTTGTTAATATATCAGCCATAAAGAAGACTGTCCTTTTCACAGAAGTGCCCTCATCTGCTAAGGAATCTTGGTTGTGAGGCAATATCAGTCCTAGTGACAATGCGTCGAACTCTCTTACCAAACCTACTTTTCGTTTACCAAGAGATCCCCACGCATCCCTTCCTGACTATAAGCAAATCAATGGCAAAAATGAACAAAAATCCGTATAGCCTCTATATCCCGCAAAGGAGTATAAAATCTTTGTCAGCTTATTTCAAATTGGAGAATGTGTAGTGTAGTAAATCGGATGTTCCTACCTTGTAGAGTATAAGATCTTTATGAAATCAACGTATGTTGATGTTATGCCAGCTGGCCTAACCTAACTCCAATTCTCCTTCATAAAGTTCAACTTGAGGAAGTGTTTTGCTAACCCTCGAAGCCTGACAAACCGACTCTCATCCCGATAGTGCTATCAATTTGAGCCCCTCACTTCCTGTTATAATTATTTTTGTATATAAATATATATATTATTATTCTCTTGCACTCTCTTGTCACTAACCCCGTATTCACGCTGACTCAAATAGACATCACCATCCCATTGATAAAGAGTATTTGTAATATCTTTTGCACAATTCTCATTTACTTTCATTTGCCAATATAATTAATTAATTAATATCTAAATAATTATATTTTCCGTTACAAATTGAAGTAACAAATAGGTCCCAGACAAACACTATTCCATTTTACCTCTTTTTTTTTTATTTTTTTTTATTTTTTTATTTTTTTTTTTTTTTTTTACCTTAGGTAAGTACCATTTAAATGAAACATCCACTATTTATCATCAACATTTTTATTTAAATCAATTACGTAATTTGATTACCTTTAAAATCATAACCATTACCTCACTTCACCATATTATGTAATTACCAACATCAGGCCACATTAGGGGTCCTCGGCAGCATATCAACTCCGACATCAGACCGACCATTCAGCTCAACCAACCTTACTTACCTATTTATTACCATGCATTACCGTACCTGCTTACCATCTCAGAGTAAAAATATATTACTCTGAGAAGTCAGCGGTTACCATACTTACTAAACGTTTAGTTACCCAAGCTCATTTAAAAGTTACATTACCGTTACCATTTTTCCGCCCAGTTATCATACTTACGCTATAGTAAGTATCGTAGCAACCACATGTTAATAGAACTTACAGGTTCAATGAAATAGATTATCATAGTAAATTAGCAAACACACAGTTAATAGGTATTGGGTACACGTATTGGGATAAAACAACAGAGTTTTAAATAAAACCATTAATTTATTGTTCCACAGCACTGAATTTATTAATAAAAGTAGGGATAATAAAATTGCAACCAGTTTTTGTTCTTAGCTTTGAATTTATTAATAATATTATAACATGAACTTATATTCTAGGTACACAACAAAGGTAGGCGTCCACAGCACTGAATTTACTAAAGTAGGGATAATAAAATTGCAACCAGTTTTTGTTCTTAGCTTTGATTTTATTAATAATATAACATGACAGAATTATATTCCGGATACGCAACAAAGGTATGCGTCCACAGCACTGAATTTACTAAAGTAGGGATAATAAAATTGCAACCAGTTTTTGTTCTTAGCTTTGATTTTATTAAAATATTATAACATAACAAACTTATATTCTAGGTACACAACAAAGGTAGACAGACCATGTACATATAACGCAATTATCCTTTTATCAAATTTAGTAAAATTTTGCTAATGCTAATCTTTATAGTACACAGTTGGTCTAAGGCCCGCCATCGAAATATATTGCGCAGTATTTTTTTCGTCAAAATAATTTTAAGACATCCTAAAGAAAAGAATCAATGTTCTACATTTAATATTTAAAGTTAACCGTGTAAAAACTTTAATAAAGATTAAACCTCACTAGGCATTTATAATGTCATATGGAAGGATTACTTGGATTCCTTCCATTTTCTTGCGCCATCTTAAAAGCTTCGTAATTTTTTTTTTTTTTTTTTTTTAACGTCGCTTTACATCAGTTACATATTACCATCAGTAACACCTTAGCGTCTTAACAACAGTAACATCTTAACATCAGTAAGATTTTAACGCTAATCTTATAATATTCAAACTAGTTTTTTTTATAACATCACTTAACTTCATTAGCGTCATAACGTCAAAACATCATTATCATCTTAACGATTTAACATCAGTAATATTTTAACGTAAAATCTTATAAGTTCTTAACTTATTCTTACTTACCTTTTCCTAACATCGCTTAACACCAGTAAAGTTGTAATTGCGCGGTCTCTTCATTTATTATTATTTACCCTCTATTATTATTTTTTTATCAAATGATATTCCGTTGATTATTACCCCAGTCTAAAATTTAAACCACAATTTCTTATGTACCTGTTACTGTTTGACCACGACCTTCGAGCAAATCTATCTTTAAGCTGCCACTTCAGTATCAAACAAACTTACATAATTACATACAATCCATATCTTAGATGTTGATGATGATGAATATCTTAGAAATCTCAAAACCAAATCAATGAACCTCTTTAGAACTAAGAGAAGCTAGAGATATTAAACTTATACCATGCCCTAGAGTTTAATAAATATACTTAGTAGGTAGCTTCATAACATATAGGATGTAGAGTATAACCCGCACAATTTACATATATATCTATATATTTTTAATACAGATAAGAACATCACCCTTTCATTTGTTTGTCGTCTAATCAAATCACCCAATCCCACTCTGCAACTGAACGTGTGTTATCGGGATTCGAATCCAATACATCGTAAATACTTACTCCTTTGTTACTCGCTATGTAATGGCCTAATGGATTTGTGAAAGTTGAAGTTTGAAATTAAATGGAATCATACCTTATGTTAGGACTAACTCTTTGCTAGAGGATACCCTTCGTCTCGGAAAACAGGGTTCCCACAGGACAGCGAGTGAACCCACAGGGCCTTGCTAGTATTTATTTTTGTAAAACAATAAAGTACAAGTACAAGTTATAACAGAAATCCGCCTATTTTTATGATACATACCTACAACCCCCCGCTTGTAATTTTCTTTAGTTATTTACTAATTCTTTTATACGATTTAATTTAATTTAGATGGATAGATAGAAACTCCCCACTGTGCACACCAGAAGCACAAACAACAATAGATACGAGGACCTTATGAACTAGTGACAATGTGGAAGCCTTATCGCTAGCAGTGATATCTTCCAAGCAACCATTAAACAGTAAAAGTTCTACTTATTTCTAATCAGAAGCATTTAGTCTAGTAATTATTTAGCAAAATTAAAGGTTCTAGTCTAACGTAGAAACATTGTAATACACGCCATGCCACGCCACCTATTGACAGATTTCTTTATTACTTCAATGATTTAATAACGATTCCCGTAACTTTCCAATAAGTTGTATCCACTCTAGGTACTCCTGTTTTTGTTTTGTCATCACATGGCTGTTCCACTCATTGACAATAGAGGGCGTTATTTTTCTCCTTCAATATTTTAATTCTGCATCTGTAAAATATTTTAACCTGCGGACATAGATATTTCAAATTAATTATTATTATTCCATTTGTAATAATAACTTCTCATTTAAACTTTAACCATAAACAACAGCCTTGTTCTTAGTGCTAGTCTTTCGATTTAATTATGAGCAAGTTGGTGTTTGTTATTTTATCTCTTGGCAAGTTGGTGTTTGTTATTTTATCTCTTGGACGTCAACCCACAAAGCGCCGTACCGACCCCCACGACATCTTAGACAATAGGCAAGTACCGTTGTGCAAATACAACCATCAAACCCGTACGACGATCCAAGCCTGCCAAAGAACATGGAAGAAATGGGAGTCGCGAGGTCTCAGTTCGCTGCGAATGATTAGTAGGTACAAAACAAACGACCAGTAATTTCAGTTGATAATTGGTGCGACACGACGGCATTATTCATAAATTCCTATCAAACTCTAAATCTAAAATAACAAACCGTTTATTTCAATATAATTTAATTATCTAAACCTAATATGTACAATTTTTTTATTTCAATATAATTAACTGGTTTCAGAACTTCTTACGCCATCTATCGAGTTTAGGACTAGCTATCGCTATCTACATTGATCACTTGCCTTTTAATTTCACTCCTTACCATAAGAGGGCGCTTAAATAAATTTTAGTTCCAACCGTGGTGTTTCTTGAATGAATTGAATTTTGTGATTGTGAATTTTAGTTCCGTGATTGTGAATTTTAGTTCCAAAAGTGTCCCTTTGTGTCTTTAATTTACCACAGCGACGATCTACTTGAAAATGCACGTGTTTACCTCGCCCCCATAAAATGATAAAATGTATGTACAACATGGAATAATAATAAGCGAGATCTTTGATGGGCACTGTTCATAGCTATTGGCAATTCCGGCGGTACCTGCTTTAAGGATCTAACTTAAATTAGGCAATGTTACCAATACTTCTATAAGGGCAAGAATCTTTATTAACTAAACAAAATAGATACTACACACAAAATTGGTAATTTGTTACTGGGTATTGTCTTCAGCAAATGTATAAAAATTGCAATGCCAATTTTAGATTGAGGATATTTTTCTTCTTTACCTTTTGACTTCTCTTTCGCTGCATGCTTCCCTTTACTGAAATTTCTAAGAAGGTGTGTATTACACGATTAAGGATTCATATATAGAGTACAACCTAAAGTAATAAACTAAGATATTATACCCCATTTTGGAGAAAACGTTTTATCATCAACCAATCATTCAAACATCTTTTCAGCATAATCATATTCCCCCATTTAATAGACATGTAGATTCTGACTTGCAATATATCATCGAAGAAGCTTGTAGTAAAGTTGCCGCGATTTCACTAGGGCATGATAGGACTTGACCATGAATTACTGTATATGACTTTGACTTTGACTAGGACGCATTTGACTAAGAAAGATCGATGTAGAAATATGTATGCGGCTGAAAGACTTGTATCCATGGCCAGAAATGATTAAAAACAACAAACATCAAACCATAAAAAAAAACAAAAAAAACTTTTTTTTTTTCTTTCTCTTTTTTTAGAGTTAGGACTTTCTAGTTGGAATCGATTTATTTTCTGTTCTCATAGACTTCAATTCGATTTTATGAAATTTGAATTTTTTAATTACCCGTTATACATGACCTTCTACAGGATACTATATAATAAAACTAAATAAATAATTATGGTTATGGCAATACCCACCAACTCGTTCCACACAAAACACGTGTGTACCATCATTAAATCACACAAATCCGAGTAATACTCGTACAGGCCAACCTTTATTGCAATACCAAATACCTTTATTATATTACAGCAACGCACAAACCGGCTCAGCTAGTACTACTGAAAACTTATGAATCTGCTTATTTACTATACTAATATTAGTTAAATTATTAGAGTTTTCAGCTTCGGTACCTTAGAACATCAGTAAAACTGAAAGCGAAAAGTATTAACAGGACTTACATATTTTATTTTTTTCATTCGATTATTTCTAAAATACTTTTCAACTTTCTGTGAATCTCTAATGACGTACTGACAGTGACATGACAATAGGACACAAAATTTAAATAAGTTCCCGCCATACCCGTTAAATTTTTACAACATAACCTATGAAATGAACATAACATAACCAAGATTTATGCTTAATATTTGAATAGAGTTATTTAAAGTATTACAGCATCTACGTTTAAAAGCTTGTACAGCATCTACGTTTAAAAGTTTGTACAGTGAAACATGTGTCATCCCGCAAATCACCAAAGCCAGGAGACTTTTCGCATATTACTTCTGAAGAGTTCCTACGATATGATTGTTAACTCAAATAAGTACTATTTTTTTTTATCTGAAGGATACTGTAACTAATTTGGTAAGTATCTTTTGTTTTGTTATGGTTACATACAACCGCTCGATAATCACTCGAAGGTCCACTTAACATCATAGACGATAGATGCACGATAAGAATTTACTGTAAAATAACACTCACTGTGAGAATTTTATCTAACTACTCCGCAACTATTTCTTTCTAACTAGATTCATAATTAACACCTCGTTCATGTCCACCGTTCGAGCTAGAATTATTTTTAGTAGGTAACTAATAAAATTACATCTTATTTTTCAGGAACCATGAAAGCGATCTACCAGTAGGTAGAATGATTATACCTACTTTTATACAAGAACTAACATAAGTTATTTTTAACATACTTGCAAGTTTGAAAAGTACACAACTGCTTGAGAATGGATTAATGTCGACCTACTTCGTTTTCAGTACCTACTAGATACTGACAGCAATTAATTACCAGGTAATGCAAATGGTTTTTAATTTAATTTAACTCTGAAAGTTAGTTATGTACATCATTTGACAATATAGCAACACAATTTTAAACATAACAAA
This sequence comes from Erannis defoliaria, assembly GCA_905404285.2. Lineage (NCBI taxonomy): Eukaryota > Metazoa > Arthropoda > Insecta > Lepidoptera > Geometridae > Erannis > Erannis defoliaria. The sequence goes on from FR990078.1 coordinate 8,326,721, forward strand.
AGTAGAGCTTACTACACTAGAATTTGTTTTACCCTGTTTAACATGATCAAAACCAAAGTGTGAGATGCCTAAATTATTCTATTACCCCATAATGATTTCTTTTGGAATCTATACAATGTATCTAGGCCATAATGATACATATTTTGTTTATTAGTTTTTCCACAACTTTGCTAGGCAAATACCTACAACTTAATAGGCTACTATGTGAGTTTCCCCGTACAATTAAAACAAAAAAGTTATTGGCTACTGTTAATTGATATCATAACATTAACATTTTAGTGTGGCCTACAAAAGCTTTTCCCTGAATGAATTTGCCTACGATGTTGCCCTAATAGCAACCCTAATAATATAATGTGAAGTGAATTATGTCATATGTAATTATTGTACTTTAATATTTCCAGTGCTCCATCATGAATTAATCCTAGTTCTATAGAGCTTCTACAATTCCTACTTGTGTAGTGCCACAATAAATATCCGATGACCTATAGATGATACAAGCAAATAAAGAAGCTCTAAACGGTAAGTAGATAACACATTTAGTTTATACCTAATCACATGTTAGAATTTTAATAACAGTATTAATCTAGTATTTGCACCCGCAAACTTCTATTTTATGATTTACAAGAAACATCAAGTTCACCACAAACTCTGATACTTCCTTCACATTAAAATAATTAAAGGTAGCTTTATTTCCCGTATAATTAAATATCCTAAGAGTGAAATTAAGTTTGGCCGCTCCACCTTCACAGCTCTACTTCTTAATTATTTTTTTCCGAGTGAGTGAAATAATAGTACACAGCTAGTTTAAAATATGATTTTTCTATGTGAATCAAATTTCCTACTTTGCATAGTGAATGAGAAAATTAACCATGTATGTAATTTCTAATAATACATTTTCTTTTAAGTAAAGAATTCAATAGTTAATTTAGACAAATGATTACACGATTTACTATTATTTTCTATTGAAGCTTCCTCCTTCTTTTTCTTATTTTTCTTTTCTTTGTTGAACATTTCTTCTTTTTGAACTTCTTTTTTCTTGATCAAGCAAGTCTCTCACCTGATGGTATGTGTATTTCCTACTTATAGCTGTTTACTGCCTGCTAAAGGTTTAATGTACCCTAGTACCATCTTACTGATTGTTTACTACCGTGTTATTGACTATACATTTTTCCCATTAAATTGAAATTAATTATAAGATCCTAAAGTGTGTTTTATTCCTTTTCAGATGTGACAAGATGAAATATTATTTATCTTAAAGAGTTTGCCTGACAGTTAATACAATTTTATACAATTGGCATTCTAACAAGATTCAAGCAATGCTGAGCTGCAACAAGAATTTTGATTTATTTACTCCGCTACCACATGTTTTTTTTTGTTCCATATTAAGTTTATGTTTTTATGTTTATAATATTTCATTATCTTTTATCATTTTACTATTCAACGATTTACAAATTTTACAATGTCGCCCAAGTGTATTAAGCATTAAATAGTACCTAGCCTTTTGTTTCCATTTCGAAAATAACCAAAAGCTAGGAATCAATTTTTTTTTGTTAAGGAGAATCTATATTATAGATTATTATAATAATATATTATATATAATATTATTATAGTTCAATTTAATTTAAGTCTGAAATCTAGCCTGGACTGGTTAAGAGAATTTTAACCGATTATATATAATTAAGTTAGTCAGCTATCAATGTTATATAATTACTCAACTGCCCAAGAAACCATTACTCTTTTATAGTATATAGTATGTATGTGTTGTATATATTGTTTCTACTAATTATGTCTTATAAGGAATATTTTATGAGTATCTAACTTATACCAAGTAGTTTTTACAATTATTTATTATATCTATACTTATACAACTGAAATATGAAATGTTTTAAAGTAGAATCCTAAATATTTACTTACTATTTTAATTTGAGTTTACACTTCAGAGATTATATGTAATAGCATTGTATTATTTCCTAAGGTAATGTACATGTATGAAATATACTTACATTATCTACCCAAAATCAAGTATTATACATATCTTTAAATTGGTACCAGAATTAATCTAAATTGATTGAATTTACTATCTCAACCCCCTAGCTTTCCAACTATAAAACTCAGACCTATCTACTTACGTTTTTTATTTATTTTTCATTAATTATTTAATATTAGTTCATCTCAAATCAATCGCATCACTACACAGCAACATTTTGTCCAGGAGAAACCTGGACAGTAGTATTAAAAGCCTAAAAATACAGATAAAATGAAAGGGGATAAATGTACAGATAAGAACACCTTATAATTATGAAGTTAAATTTTATAATCCTATAATATAGTTCATCCTGGTCACGGCACCATTTTGTACCCCCCCCCTATTTAAACTTTTTTAAAATTTTTACTTATTTTTTTTAACTAACTACTTTACCTAGCTATAACTATGTTACCTAAACTTCGTTTACTATGTACTACTTACTTATTATGTACTACTAATATAAAATACCTACTTTTTATTTAATGAACGTAATTTGGCCAAGTGATCATCTAAAGAGGACTCTACGTTGTGAACCTTTATAACCCAAGATAGATTTGAGATGAGCCTAATAGTACCTAAACCTAACTAGTCTAGAATTCAGTGAAACCTAGTGTTTAACCTAACCTAACGCCTGTATCAAAACATATCTACCACACCGAATCTAACATTGCTATCGTAAAAGAGAGGAGTCAGACATTTGGTAGTAGACCTATTATAAAATTAGTCACGCACACATTTACAATGATAGTAAGCGGCCCTACAGTACTCAGTTTCGTAACCAGTACTATTTACCTAACAAGCCGTAGGTAACCTATTACTTATTTCGTTTATATTATGCATTATACAACAGTCCCTTGATTTTGCAGTTTTGTACATAAAAATAAGTTGTTCAGAATAACCAAAAAGTACCTACATGATGTAATCCCTAGTTATTTATTAGCCTACATAACTTCCTACTGTCGACATGGGTAAATAAATAAACATATAGAAAGCTTGGTAATTTGGGAATGGAACTTTATAAAATTACTTATTGAAATGAATCGATGCAAATATTGAATTATATTTAACTAAGAATCTATTACAAGATAGAAATAGTGGCTAAGGTCAGGCGCCCAATATTTGTAGTAGGTAGTTTATTTACTTAAGAGTAGATCTTATACACGATAGAATGATAGTAAAGAAAATACCATACAATATTCGATTCCTTATACAGAACCTATCAAACCATTAGTAACTATTACTTATTTACACTGCTTTTCCTACAGTCAGTACAAATATTAGTTTTGTATTAGATACATAAAATATAGCAGTTGTTTCCTACGCCCTGCGGTTTAGTATACGAGTTATTCTGTATAATCAATAGGTACATAGATGATGCAATACCTTGTTATTTATTAGCCTACTCAACTTTCTAATACGGACCTACTTCCACTTATATAGGGTAAATAAATAAACATAGGGAAAACCATCTTGTGAATGGGACTTTATAAAATTACTGATTTAATTATTTTATTAAATACTTATTGAAATGTACAGATCATGTACGGGTTCAAAATTGAAATAAAATAAAAGCTATGTACAAGATAGAAATAGTGGCTTAGGTCAGGCGCCCCACCTCGCACCAGACAATAGGATTCTTCCTTGCAGGTCATCCTCCTTCCACTTTAATGAAGTACTCAAGACTTCATTTAATGGGGGAATTTCAATTACTTTAATAAGTTTCGATTCAAGTCAGTCTCATAGAGAAATTAGACACTACGTTATAGTCAGTCTGGTCTGTTAGCAAGGGACAAGAGGACATATTCCCTAAGTCTTGTAGTCTGTTTGTTCTCGACTAAGTCATCTAACCCCAGCGGCAAGTGGTCAACCGTGGGTTGTGGCGCCTGCAAAGTTTATGTTGGGGCTCTCCCGATCCCTAATCTCGGAATCAAGAGAGTCCCTAGGCGCAACTGACCTACCTAGCCTACAAAAAGTAGCTAAAGAACTAGTCAGTAAGTCCGTGGTTTTATCAGTAAGTATGTCCCTACCTACCTATGAAATTCTCTTGCTCCTGATCATAGAATCAAAAGAATCTCTAAAAGCTAAAACAGAAGATAAAAGGCCAGGTTTTACCAAATCCTGAACGCTTCATTAGATAAATCTCATCTTAGTTAGTGAGCAACAATCTATTAGGTATGTAAATACATTATGTATAATAAGCCAGTAGGTAAGTATTATCTATTAATATTGTCAGTTTCTCCTCTTTTAGTAAGAGAAAACATAACATGGCACGGCTAAGCTTGGCCAAAGAAAACACTAGAACCAAAGACAAATATACATGTCACAAGTTAAAACTATGGCTTTCTAATTGCCATCATTAAGATTTGATTTGGTATAATTATTATGCAAAGTTCACAAACGTAACGAGATTTATCCATTAGACCATAAGATTAACAAATCCAATTCCAGCTTGAATGGAATATTACTCTCGCCGAAGAAACCTGAAATAAAGAACCTAATAAATAAGTTTCCCTAACGTCCCTATATCTCGGCGATCGAATACATTCGCATTCAGATGAAAATATTGGATCGGCGAGATTACCCTACCGACCTATCCTACACCTTTAATAGGGCCCTAATCTTTCTAGAGATAATAAACCCCAAGCAAGCAAGAGACGCGCGAGTCTCGTATTTAATTTTAACCCAACCTAATACGGGGTATTATCTAGATGATATCTAGACGTGCAAATACCCTTCTAACACTACACTGAACTATTCCTGACGGCGGTCAATCCGTAAAAGACACTAAGACCCCTAACAACCCTACGGGAGTCACTTCCAAGTAGGAACTGCCTTATAACACAAAGAACAGCCCTGGAACGGTTGTGAACATCCTCCTAACGTAAGACAGTCTATATGGATTCTGGAAGGCGTCTCTAAGCGTGCTTACAGCGACAACGATCCCGCTAGGGTGCAACCTGAAGTTGTCCAGGACCCAGAGGTTCTCTTAGAGCCACAATCCAAACCCCACACAAACCGGTAGCTTGGCTGTCTTTCTCTATGGGAAAGAACAAACCCTCGGTTCGCTACAAAAACCCGAGCCTAACAGATGGGGAACTTACAGGCTTTAATTAGCTCGGCGTGTAAGTTTTGCAACCATGTGCGAGTCACAATTGTCCAATTTATTGTTCGAAATATGATTTTAACAACAAACTTTACACTCAAAAATTTAATCTTTGCACTTATTCCAAACTAGCGTGAAATAAACACCAGGTTTTAAGTTGAGCACTAAAAACACCAAAACAAGTAAAATATTAAATTCACCTTTTCCCCAATCCCAAACAAAATTTAAAATAATTAATTAATTCCTTTCCAAATTAAAATAAGCAAAGATTGAGCAGAAATTCCACTTTTTTAGAAGTTAAGTTACAAAGTAATTGGACAAGCGTAACGACCCTAACGAATACTGGAGCACAAGTGTCGCGAATCTCCGCGTCGCGGCCTTTTATCACCTCGCTCCGGCTAGCGCGACTTTTCGACCTTCGTGCGCTTGCTTGACCTTGATCCTGCGAACTAGCTCGCGAAATACGGATCCTGTGAGCATGCCCGCGAAACACGGATTTCGCGGCCTTGCTCGCGAAACACGGATCCTGTGAGCTTGCTCGCGAAATCCGGATTTCGCGGCCTTGGGTGACTGTTTTTTGTGACCATCATCATAATCAGCCCTCTCCAATCCACCCGCCGAGCGAAGGCCTCTTCGGGAGGTCAAATGAACCTGAATACCATCAGTTGCTCCGCAGAGAGATCATAACTTTAGATAATCAAAGTTAGGCATATAATTAAAATGAAAAATGTGTTTGTAGACTAGTTTATATTGATAGACAGTTAAATATATGCTAAATAATTTGAATGTACAAACTATAGGTCCCATTTAATAAAATTAAAGGAGCCTTCCCTATTTTAAACCAGTCTTCCTTTATTATTCCATTAGATCTATATCTTGTAATTCATAGACCCAGTATAATGTAACCAATATAATGTAAGTCCGAAGCCCCGGAGCAGCTGTTAATATAATTTTGTTATCGAAATTGGTACAGCCGTTTCGCTACAAATTGGTTGTTAAATATAAAGCAGAGGTCATATAGATGGGTCCGAGCTATATTAATAAATATGATTCTTTAAAATCAATGGTATGATTGTAGTTTACTAATACAGTGGCTGTTCTTATATCTTCCATTTGGGAAAGTTCTAATTTTACTGAGGTTTCAGATTTAGTTGAACCTTATTTTTCCATTAGGCTTTGGTAACAGACTAATTTTGGAAATAAACTGACCCTTTGTGTAGTTGTATGATAATATAGCTCCCAGTTTCAATAAATCATAAATAATTTCTTGAATATTAATGACCAGAAAAAACTGCACCATGGTAATAGTTGTTTGAATTGGTTCACAAATGAGTGGGATTTTATACCCATTCTAGTATTTGAGGGTCATTTGTTAAAGATATCCAACACTGTAAGTAATTGCTAAAATTACCTGCAGTTACCTGTTTAGTCTCTAGCGCCTGGGTAAGCACCTCGCTGGGTACCTTGCTGTATGCGCTGGGCGACATTGCTGATATGATGGCTGTCCACGGCCTCTGGGCTCGCCCCAAGCCATCGCTCATGGTGGTTGATGCTGCGGGTTCTGACGAGGTGGACCATTTTTGTTTTACACAGGTCTGGTCTTTACATTTGACCATGAGGTTGGTTTCAGGCAGGCATTTAAAACTGAATTAATTGTTGCATCTGTTTGTTTGTTTTTATTAACTCTGTTAAGTTTCCGCCATACAAGTACTGGTCTGTTTATTTTTCAGTCATTTTGAATGATGCTTTTACTTCGATGGGGAGAGATAAGAACTCCTTTGTTTTAGTGTACTGCCAGATCATTTCATAACTTTGTAACATCATTTTTGTTGTATGGGAACAGTCACATTTAATTAAATCGGATACTCCGACTAATCCACTTCAGTTTTTATAATAAATTTGTAGCTACACTTAGGGATTTGAACATTTTTAAAATCACTGTTTTATTATTATCTTAGACATACCCTCTCCAATTATATCTGTTGCTAGGCCCAATTGCTGCTGTAGATACTCCATGGAATTTGTCCGTGTTTAGAGTTTTCCTGTAGAAAAGTACTTAATACTTGAAGTAAGCTACAGTTTCCAAGTATTTTGTATGTCTTTAATCTTTTCCTTTGATTTTTGCTATAATATTGCAAGCAATTTTTCAATATCTTCAAGAATAACACCTTTGAATTATTTTTGTTCTTAGTAATTCACTGCTCTAGAAGGTCATCATCCCTGTCTTGTGTTGGTGCCTTGACAGTAGGTGTTATGTTGTTTGAAATGCAAATGATTTGCAGTACATCACCTGAGTGCAACTGTGTCTTGTACAGATAAACAATCATAAAGGTACTACGCACCTTGTCTGATTGAGCACACTATCTAATGATATATTAACATCAGTTTTTCATTATAGTACCTCGCCTGAGTGCAACTGCGTTTCGCACAGAAAACAATCATAAAGGTACTACACACCTTGTCTGATTGAGCACAATATCTAATGATATATTAACATCAGTTTTCCATTATAGTACATCGCCTGAGTGCAACTGTGTCTTGAACAGATAAAACAATCATAAAGTTACTACGCACCTTGTCTGATTGAGCACAATATCTAATGATATATTAACATCAGTTTTTCATTATAGTACATCGCCTGAGTGCAACTGTGTCGCGCACAGAAAACAATCATAAAGGTACTACGCACCTTGTCTGATTGAGCACAATATCATTAGGATGATATTAACATCAAAGGTTACATCTCGTATAACAATTGATCTTCGTATTAAAGTATCACGTACCCATACGGAAAAGGCGGAATAAGGAAGATGTGTAGGTAACTAACATGTCAACTATGTTCTTCTTCCTGTATTATAATAGTTAGCGATTATAATCTTCAATAATTGTTTATTTGTGAAGGCGAATCAATTCAATAGGACAGTCATAATAAGTTCTCAAGGGCTTTGATTTTTAGTGAGTTGTGACGTTGTTTGCATCGTTTTAGACGTTCCTGATATTTGTTTATCTTTTCTTCCATATTTTCACAGTTTTTCACACACATTCTGTTTATTGAGCTAAAAAACCGAAAAATACACGATACCGCGCGAAATCGCGAAAAAGAAGTGTCAAATCAGGGTTGCCATCATCATAACCACAGAGCATAAATATCTTTTTTTTTAGCTCTGAATCGCGATACCATCGAATACCGAAGAGGATACTACACTGTTAACAATTCTATTTCAGATCCTGTGAAATAAAATTAATGTTATCCTAACTATATAATTAGAGTTATATTTCCTCTGAGGATCCTAAAGATAATGATTCGTTATAATAATGTAAAATACATTTTCAACAAAGTACCTATTATATTTGTAAATAAATACATCATGTTCTTTGAAGATGACAATTTGTTTTTTCTCTGTTCTCATTTTAGCTGATAACTAAGCACACATTTTTCATTGTTTTGCATAAAAATACCTACTTGTTTTATTTTCACCTTGCGTTATTAATCATTTATCGTTCTATGGTCACGCTTCGATCGTATCGTCGAAGGTCGAAGGCGTCACGTTTATTAGTAAACATGTAATTGCCTCTAGTTTACTTGCTGACGTTTGTCTCTACAGAGACAAGAGAAACAGGTGTACATTGGGTGTACAGCAGGAATCTTTGAATCTTTTTTTTCAATTCCAGTTATTATAAACGTGAAGCTTAAGAATTATCTATGAAGATTTTTAAAGAACTATATTTTTGTTACAATTAGTTTTTGATTAAAAGCAAATTACAGAGACATATATGTATACAGTAGAGGTAAGGAGTAAGAGTAAGGGAGTGAACGCAGGGATGACGAATGATAAGAGAAAAAGAGACGTGAAGTGGAGAAAGGAAACACCCCACCCTACCGACCCCATGCACCTAGTGGGTTAAGTAAAGTGAATAGTTAGTATATTGTGTAGATAGAACTCTACTATTTTATTGTTTGGAATTTGTTGTTACCATGGGCAGCTGTTTTTTTTAAACGAGTGTAATTGATAAGTATTTTCGAGTAGTGCTGGATAGAAATTTCGGCACCTCAAAGATTTAGTAGGAACTTTTTATAACCTTTTTAGAACCTTTATAAGTTGGTTAAAAAAACAATTCATCATCAGCCCGGAGACGTCCACTGCTGAACGAAGGCCTCCCCCTTAGACCGCCACACTGTACGACAACCTGCCATTTGCATCCACCGGTTGCCCGCGACTTTTACAATGTCGTCGGTCCACCTAGTGGGAGGCCTTCCTACGCTGCGTCTTCCGGTTCGCGGTCGCCACTCAAGAACCTTTCTTCCCCATCGGTTGTCAGTTAATCGAGCGATGTGGCCTGCCCTGCGCCACTTCAACTTGCAAACCTTGCGAGCTATGTCAGTAATTTTGGTTGTTTGGCGAATATCCAATTAGTAAAAAACAATTACACTGTTGAATACTTCTGTAAATATACGCTAACATCTAAATATTAACATACTTCTTCGCAATAGAGAATTGCTAGTTTTTTTATTTTTTTTTATCTTTTGTTTTTGGGACTTTTGTACATGTTTGTTTTGGGACATGTCAGTCCCATCGTATCTTCTTAACCTAGTGCTAAAAACGAATACAAACACATCTACTGGAAAAATTGGCGGTGCGGGTCTTGTAATAGAGGTAGACTATATTGCAGAGCCCACCTGGGGAAGTACCACACCTCACAGTTATTCAAGCGCCAAGCTGTAGAGTGCAAGAATTACTGTGTTTCGGTTTGAAAGGCAATATTACCAGAGCAATTACTGGGCATGACGAAATTTGACATCTTATATCTCAGATGGACGAGCGCAGTACTGTGCAAGGCAGGGTTTTATTCGCAAGTTCACATTTCTGTTACTGATATTGTTATGGGCAGGCGTGATATTTTCCACCAAGCGAACGTCTCGTTCGTCTCGTAATCCATAGCATAAAAAAGGCTGTTGCGCTATAGTGTATATTTAATATATAGGTTTAAAGTTTTAAGGTAAAACAACCAAGCCGAACTAATTTCCATGTTAGAGGAAGCTTACACTATATTTTTTTGCAAACAGTACAAACTGTGGTATTTGTAAAAATATTGAAGTCGGATGAGATGAGAATACAAAAAGGATGAGTTAAGAGTAAGTTAGAAAATGTTAAAATATCTGTCGGGCGCGTAGAGAATAGAAAACGGTTGAGTTATGAAAAAATAATACGAAGGATGAGACGTCATAGGACTAGTGAGGAACAACCCGGAAAAAGTACTAATCTACCGATTTTAGAGGGCAAATCTACTGATTTTGCATTTTCTTTTTCGATAGCACTATACGCTGTTATCGCGTCTACCAGTCATATGTGCGCCCCCCTCATCAACTTGCCCCCCACCCTGGGCCAACGGCTGGCGACGCCCTTGGCTGTTACTCAAATATTTACTTGACTTTTCTCTCGAATGTGACTTTATAAACATATTTATATGCTTTTGTAAAATATACACGTATTATTTTCACGGTATATTTTATTTATTTATTTATTAAGGTACACAAAACAGAATATAGTCCTAAAAGAAACAGAATTAAATAATGATAACAGTTACGAACTAAACTACATCCCAAAACATGTATACACATCATGGCCGATAGCAGTTTTAATAAAGAAGAAATTTTGATTTTAATAAGTAGTTAAGGCCGGGTATTCCACGTTTCAAGCACATTTTTTAATGAGTTCAATAATTAGTCTAAAGCTGTATCAGTTAGGGTCACATTTAGCGGAGCAAAAATATGGCGGTTACGCAGATTCGTGCGTGTCAAACTTCGATTTTTGAAGATTTTCTCAGATTACTTGAAAAGTATAGAAATTAATAACTTTTGAATCTCAGCATGCTCTCCAAAATACTATTAACTTATAATACATATTTTTTTAATGTGACTATGTGCTGTAATTAGGACATAAAACTGAAAATGGTTTAAAAATAGACACTGCTTCGGTATTTTTTTCTATCGAGCGAGTTGTTACCAATCATGTTTCTAAATTCACAATTGTCTAAATAATATGTTCATCTTTGATATTACACTAACTCATGTATCAAAAGTTGCAAAAACTCGCGAAGTTCCTAAATAAGCCCGTCTTAAATAGGTAGTTAAACAAATAATACAAACCAGTGTTATTTAGCTTGCAACTTTAAACTTTAATAATGACATGTACTTAACTGATGTATAATTATGGTTTTTAGTTTTAGTTTAATTATTCTAGTATAGTAGGTATTTTAGTCTAATGTTATTACATTCTGTTTTGTATAATAATTATGGGTTGTGAGTTGTGAATATTACTATATATTCTTTACATCTCTTTTAAATTTAGGTAGGTTTTTAACAAAAGTATCAGCTGAGGCAAAATGTTTTCGTTTCTGTTTTTCGACTAGTTATGTTCGAGGTGCATAGCGTATTATAAAGGGTGACATTGAATTCATTCGCATTATCTTAGCGGGTCATTAAACTCATCATAATGAACAACTTGCACATGAAACAATAACTGAAAACTAGAAAAAAATATCAGCTGTCCCGTACGAAAAACGCTTTTACGAACGACATAATGTATGGAGCAAGTACTGTTACCACGAAGGCCTATAACATGGTGACAGTTGCTGATACTTATAACGCAATAGATAAACAATCACTCAATAAAACCAAATCGCAACGACTGGAAAGTTTCCATTCCCTCATCGCTTGTTTTATTTCCAATCCCGTTCAAAGTGGAGAGCGCTATTACTTACTTATTGCGCCTCGTTTACTTACAAGGTATTTAGGTCTGTGTCGCCGGTCCTCAGTTCTGTGTTTGGAAAATGGAGTTTTCCTGTTGGGTTTACCGGAGGGGCGGTATTCCCAATCGATCTTGAAAAAGGACTATTTGTAATAAGAAGGTTCGGTTTCGCTTACCGTTTCTTTGTTTTGTTTAACGTTATTTGTTCTTATCTTTATTGGTTAAAAGATATTTACTTTGCCAGGATTAGGATGGTAATTGGCAATATTTTTAAGGTGGGTTATGTTATTGAGCAAACGGCACACCTGTTTTGTCTATTCATGACGCATAGGAATAGTCTCTTCTAGATGATTATATACGCATGTAAATTCCTTCTACTAAGAAAGTTATCTTATAAAAGCACTTAATATCACCGGTAATATCACTGGTAAAATCCATCGTCTACTGGTTTTATCAATTAGCTTATGCACCTGTTAATGCTATGCCGTAGTAGTTTTTCAGTATTTCAGAAGTTTATTACATGGCCTAATCCATCACGGCATATGCGTTTGATCAAAACACCATTCGCTAATTCTTGTGACTACACTTCAGGGCTAAGCTAGGGACTGAAATAGTAAATGTCTGAAAGCTTATACATTGTTAATGCCTTTTCAGTAGGTTGTATTGCATATTGAATGACCAGGAATAGCGTCAAATAGTTGTAATATTTCGCTGCTGTTATGTTTTCTCATTTCTGGATTTATATGTTTTAGAAGCTATTATGATAGTTTACACATCTCTGAAGCCCCCTGCAGTATGGTTGTTGAAATTTTCAGGCGATTTCAGGTCGTAATCACGTTGGCTGCTAACTTCACAAAAAAGGTCATCTTAATTTGGTCGTATTATAGAAAGGTTAAAAGGTTCACCTAGGTGTTCCACGGATACCTTTTTGTATCCGTGTTCCACGAGTACACTGAATTAAAAGTGTACTCGTGGAACACCCAGGTATACAATGCGTAATTCAATGTACCCGTAGAATACCCATTTGTTTACTCGTTCACTCCCATGTCCTTCCTTTTTATCCGACTTCAAAGAAGGAGGAGGTTCTCAATTCGGTTGAATTTTTTAATGCTTGTTACCTCAGCACTCCTAAGCACACACTTACTCAGCGATATTTTAAATAGCTTGTTTCAAGTCGTCTAAAAAGAGTAGGTATACTACCTTAGGTAGGTATCTTATTGTAAGTCCTTACGGTGGTAACTTAAATAAATAATTTTATCTGATTGCCTACTAATATTATAAATGCGAAAGTTTGTCAGTGTGCAGGTGTGTATGTTTGTACTCCATCACGCTGAAACAGCTGAACGGATAAGGATGAAATTTGGTATAGAGGTAGGTACTTTTTACCTTAGAATAAAACATGGCAAACATAACATATGAGTCTCGTATTAGCGTCAGACGTCATTTGTGTAGCTCCGTATTTTTTAATTTAAATAATTAGAAATGTCCGCAGAAAACCTTATTAGTGTAGTGAATGAGTTAACTAAAACTGTGCTTTCTCTGCAAGATGATGTAAAATCGTTGAAAAAGCTCGTAATTGAGCAGAATGATGTCATAAATAAACTTGCAGTAAGTGAGAAAAAAGCAGTTTTTAACACATTTGAGGGTAAGCAGGCGCCGATTCCAACGCCTCCGTTCCAGCGGCCCATCCGCGAGGCAAGTGCTCGTGCAAAGTCGGCGCTCGTCGGTCTTCAACGGCCGGTGAAAGCAAGAAAGGCTATATCTCCGCTCATTCTCCCAGCCGGACGAGTTAGCCCCGCCGCTGCTGTCGATGCGTCTGAGTCATCGAGCCTCATAGCTCCCGCGTCGAACATACCTACTACCCCTACTACGCCGCAACATGAATACGGTCTTAAACCTATGGATGAGAATTCGTATGATGCAGAGGCAAAGAACAATGCTTCCGGATGGACTGAGGTGCGGGCGCGACGGTCTCGTCGTCCAATCACCAATGCGACCTGCGGCACTGCCGCTCCTGGAACCACTGCACTGCAGGCGGCTGATCGTAAATCCTATTTGCATCTTTATTATGTGAAGTTCGGAACCACAGCTGAGCAAGTAACTGAACACCTGAATACTATCAGCCCTGGAGATAAATGTATCGTAGATTCTTTGAAATCCAGAGGAGACTACGCTTCTTTCAAACTATCTGTACCTACAAAAAACGTAAACAAAATATATGGCGCCGGAGCATTGGGCCACTGATGTTTACATAAAGCCATGGCGCAGTGGGTTTCGTAGCTCACAGCAAGAATGAGAAAACTAAATTTAAAACATTTAAAATAATATATCAGAACGTTCGAGGACTACGCACAAAAATAGATAAATGCAAGAAAGCATTGCTAAATGAGACCCCTGATATTATTGAATTCACTGAAACATTTCTGATAAGCAGCGTTAGTGATGCCGAATTTATTCCTGCGGGATATAAAGTGTTACGCCGAGACCGCGATGGCGATGCAGGATGGGGAGGCGTACTCCTGGCGGTCCGGGACCAATACAAGGTCCGGCAGGTGATAGACATAGACGGCTACACTCCCGATGTCGAAATAGTTATTGCTACGGTAACCTTAAAATATAAAGAAATATTATCTTGTGTAGTGTACATTCCGCCTAACTCCAATGATGTAACATACATGAAGGCTTTTTTAGTATTAGAAAACGCCGTGGCTAAATATTCTAAATTGGATGTTTTAATATTGGGTGATTTTAATTTAAATTCGTGCAGTAGAAATATTAGTTTACAGTTCAATTATCTGCTCACATATTGTAATTTGAAGCAATATAATACTATACCTAACTCACATAATACAATACTAGACTTGGTACTGAGTAGTTTCGCGGACGAGTGTGTGAGTGTGTTCGGCGGCGTGAGGGTCGTGGAGCCGGAGGACGCGTACCACCCCGCGCTCGAGGTGCGCTTGCGGGTCCCGCGGCCGCGGCCCGCGCCGCGCCGTGCGCCTCCGCCCCCGCCCCCCGTGGGCCTAGCACTAGAGTGGAACTTTCGCAAAGCAGATTTTCACTCTCTTTACGCCTCCTTTGAAGGTATCAATTGGGATGATATTAGTGCCATTCACGATGTTAATATCGCTGTAGATGTATTTTATAACAAAATTCGTGCATCTGTAAATAGTTGCGTTCCATTGAAAAATAGGACTAGATTTAACTCTAACTTTCAGTATCCGACCTGGTTTAATTCAGAAATAATTAAAAAACTAAAATATAAATATTTTCACCTAAAACACTTTAGAGAGTTTGGAAAAGAATTTAATTTAGAAATGTTTAAATTTTAGAGGCAACAAGCAAAACGAGTTATTAATGAAGCGTATAAGTCATATATTAGGAAAACTGAGCTCGGTATTTCCAAAGATCCAAAAAGCTTTTGGAAATTTGTGAAGGACCAGCAAGTTAGCAGGAACACTTGTGACGAGTTCGAATACAAAGGTGAACTGGTGTCCGGGGAAAACGCTGCTAATACATTTGCTGAATATTTTGAGTCAGTGTTTTTGAGAGATGCTCCGACGTTATCTGCCGAGGCTGCCGAGCGCTGCGCCGCCGCTGACTCACAGTGCTCGCCCCGCATAGCCATCGACTGTATAAGTTCAGCTGACATTTACTACGCGGTCAAGCGTCTTAAGCCTCACTCTTCTACCGGTCCAGACGGCATACCGCCGTTCATTATAAAAGACTGCATACGAGCTTTTAAAACACCACTGCTTCACATTTTTAATTTATGTTTAGAAACTTCTGTGTACCCGACGGAGTGGAAAATTTCACGGGTTACACCTATTCCCAAGAATGACATTAAATCTAAAATCGAGAATTACAGACCCATAGCCGTTCTATCAGCATTCGGTAAAGTTTTTGAAGCAATTTTGAATCGCCATATCTCGTTCCAAATTCGGCCACTACTAAGTGAAAGCCAGCACGGATTTCGAGCTGGAAAATCCACCACAACTAATCTCATTAACTTTGTGGACTACACTAGTACCAAGATGGACCAGAATAGACAAGTAGACGCGGCGTACTTTGACCTAAAAAAAGCGTTTGATCGTGTACATAACGATATTTTATTGAAAAAATTTTTTGAGATCGGTTTCTGTCCTAGTCTGGTCAAGCTTTTCTCTAATTATCGGATGCAATTTGTTTACTACCTTGGACACAAATCTGAGCCCTATCTCACTCTTTCAGGCGTGAGCCAAGGAAGCACGCTGGGCCCAACCCAGTTCTCGATCATGATAAATGATCTGCCGAATGTTGTTAGGACGGCTAAGTGCCTCATGTTTGCGGACGATTTGAAGTTATCCTTGGGTGTAGATAACCCAGCCGACTGTGAGGCACTGCAGCGCGATATTGATAGTGTTGTGGAGTGGAGCGAGCTGAATAAGTTAGAATTTAATATTTCCAAATGCAAAATAATAACTTTCACAAGATCCTCTTCGCCGCGTGTTTACAACTACAACATGTCAGGAGTCGCGCTGGAGCGTGTCACAGAGATAAGGGACCTCGGTCTCACGCTCGATACAAAACTCACTTTTAATACACACATCACAGAGCTGTGCAAACGAGCCTATAAGTCGTTGGGATTTGTAATAAGACAATCTGCTAGATTTAAAGATAAGCAAACTATAATAACTCTCTTTTATGCTTTAGTTCGCAGCAAATTAGAATACAATTCGCTTGTGTGGGACCCGCATGAAAATAAATATACTGTGTTGCTAGAACGAGTACAGAGGAAGTTCGCTCGGTACCTATATAAAAAAATATATGGGTACTACCCTACTTGGTCCTATCCTTCGCTTTTTGTCTCAGGAATGGTGGGTTTGAACACACTGGAGTTGAGGCGGAAGTGTGCGCTCATTCTCCACTATTACCTGTTGCTGAATGGTAGGATAGACGACCCCGTTGCGCTATCGCTGTGCGCGCTTTATGCCCCCGCGTGGGAGGTGCGCGGGCGGGCGCAGCGGCGCGGTGGGTTGCGCCTGCTCGCGCCGCTCGCCCCCCCGCGCACCGACACCGCGCGGTACGCGCCCACGCACCGCGCACTCACACTGCTAGTCGAGCTAATTGCTCACCAACCTGATGTTGATATTTTTTATTCAAACAAGAATGTACTGCTTCAAAATAGTATTTGCTATTTTGGCGATATAATTTGAAAATTGTTTTTTAGTCCTGTACCTATTATATTAAATTTACTTAAAAATGTTTTGGTCTAAGAACTGTAAATTTTTGAGTGGTTGAAAATAAAATAAATAAATGGCTACTTTTATCCCAAGAATCGCGTAAAACCGCGGGGTGCAGCTATTTGTTTAATGATTTACCCGTGGTTCACACCTATTGGGTGAACCAAGGGCAATTTTTTTTTATATTTGCCCTTAGTTCACCTATTGGGTGAACCAAGGGCACTACATATTACCTTACTTAAAAACGTCGCTCAAACTTAGTCACTGCTTAAACTTCTCTGGCTCTTGGTTCTTGCACGTGACACTTCACGTCAGAGAGAAGTTGACTTAGCATCTTAAGCAGTGATTAAGTTTGAGCGGCATTTTTAAGTAAGGCCGTATATTTACACGTGGTTTACCTATTGGGTAGGCTAAGGGCACAAAAAGGTATCCGTGGAACACGTACGTGGATCACCAGTAACGCGCCGTGTGGATAAGAAACCATTTCATAAATGTGTACGCCCCTCTCCCGTACTCCGGTGCCCCTCGCCGCGTTGCCCGCGCTGCGCTGAGCGGAGCCGCACGACCACGGTGCGGCGGCGTTTATTTTTCTAGTATTTTGTTCAGATTTTTAAATTCGCAATATCTTTTGAATGGAACGTCCGATTTGGATAATTCAAAAAGAAATGGACAGTTGAGTATGAGTATTGAAACAGTCTTCAATACGAAACGAAATATTTGGATAAGGGTTCATACAAAGGTATGGATAGCGTGGTCTGATTTAGGTCGGCATTTCTATCAACTTTTAAGATGTAAAAAGTAGTTATAGTGTGACATAACTACAATAGTTAGACCTATAGTATTGCGACGTTTTTTGTAGATATTGATATGTTCTTTAATATTGTAGAACATGTTTTTGTTATATCATCAATAGTTTCCGCAGCGCATGCGATGAAAGACGTTTTATGGCAAAAAAAATACACCTTGGGTTACATTATTGAAGTTTTAGTAGGGACCCCTAATTTAATTTTTTAGTTATAAATATAGCCTATGTTACTCAGGGATAATGTAGCATTCTAATAGTGAAATAATTTTTGGAATCGGTCGAGTAGTTTTTGAGCCTATTCGTTACAAACATACAAAAATACAAACATACAAAAATACAAATCTTTCCTCTTTATTATATTGGTGTAGATAAATATACACAAAAATTTGGTGAAGCAGTAACCAAATGTTTTATGGCAACGGGAAGTGTGACACTATAGTAGTATACGAATATTGCCCCGTTTTTTGACCATTCGTGTTAATTTTTGCTATTATTTTTGCTAATATTATTGACAAGCTTTATTTATAATGTAGCCTAATAAATGTTTTATTCTCCAATTCAAAAATTATGTTTCTATCTCATACCGTTTAGGAAATATAACTGTGTGTCCACCAAATTTGAGGTTCCACCCGACTATGATTTGTTTTGTCTAAACTGGTAATTCTATGTACTCATAATAACTATCTAAGACTTATCAAACGAATCATGTAAATGATACCAATATACTTACATAATATTCCTTCAATTCGGGTGATCGCTTTACCGATAAAATGAGTAATAGCTATACAGATAAAGAATATCTTTTGACAATACCGATAACGCGAATCCTCACTGATATAAAACGGAAAATTAGAACGTGTACCCATCACTCAGCGCCTGTGTTGAATATTAAATAGGTAAGATTTTTTCATACCTCTGGGTTAAAAACTTCCTATTTTCACCCTTTTATCAATTCCGACAAAAATAATATGGGCATAAAATGTTTTTTTTAATTTATGTTTTATCAACTCTGAGAAAAGATATTATTTGTTATAAAAAGTCGATCCAAATACCAATTTTTCGTCACTATAACTTCAAAAACAAAGAACTTTCCATACACAGTTTCATCCACCCTTTCACGTCTTTACTCATTCCGGTCAAATAATACTAAAAACAAAATAATATCCAAAAACTTTCAATTCAAAAGTTTTCATCCTTATTCTTATTTAATTATTTTTATGTGAGGTTGAATTTCTAAAAATCCTTTTACGTGCCTGCGCTACGCGGAGCGAAAGGGACCGCTTCCTCCCCGCTGCGGTACTGAAAATTGTTTGCACACCACGGGAGCAAGTAAAAAAGCCTCAGATTTTATGTTTGTCACCCTCGGCTTCGCTTCGGGAGACAATATACATGAGATCTGAGACATTCTTTACTTTTGCTTCCTAGGTGAGTAATTTAAGTGTCTACGACCAGCGTTTTAGGCTGTGCTTTATCTGTTAGTCAGTCAGGACTTAGATTCTTATAGTAATAGATATAGGGACTAAATAGATACAGAAGTCCCATTTCTTCGGGTTGTTCCTCCTTAAGGAGGCCATTTGGCCACTTGTTTTTATACACACGAAATAATTTCTTGACAGTCAATTTATTTTGTTGTGATAAATTATGTAATGTTTGCTAGGGGTTGATGACGATATTGATTGTGGGATGTTCTTTTAGAAATGCCGCCCCCACCACCACACCAGCCGCCGCACCACCCGCCGGGTCCTCACAACCCGCCGGGTCCTCACAACCCGCCGGGCCCACACGATCCGCCGCCACCACATCACCCACCGGGTCACCCACCACCACCTCACTAGTAATGGTGATGATGAGGATGAGGACAGGCTAAAGACACGATGAAGATAATGCTTGACAATAATATATTGTTTTCACTTTACTCTTGTGTTTTACAAAACAAAAAATTACACATCAGAAGCACACCCGAAAACGTCCACTGCTGACCGATGACCGCCCCCTTAATACATTCCATCCCCACTATCCCATAATCTTATAATCTTTGCTGGGTTGCCATTACCTCCACGCTTTGGCAGGCAGTTTGGGGATAGCAGAATGCTCACCACCGTTAACAGAGATTACTTTGCTGCCCATCCTCCGGTGGTTCTGGATGCAGTTCTAGGACATACCCAACTTCCAAAACAAAACAAGCTTACAAAACAATTAAGTAAGTAAGTACTTACTTACTACCTAGTGTGCCAAAAAAGCTTCTTCTTGCGGCGTGCGGCGGCGTCGTGTGTCGGGCCGCCCTCTTCCCTCCAATATGGTTGAGGAGAGCAATGGCTGGCACATGCGTAAACTCGTGAACGGGTGCTACTTGCGGGAGCTGGACTGCTCGGAGTATCTAGCAATAATTAGTAATACTTAGTTAGGTTATTTTAGTATATTCATTTTGTAAAGCTTATAAGTTATTATTATTATTAAGTGTAAAAATTAATTCATATAAATTGTAAAAGTTGACAAAAGGCACGGACCCGCAGTCCGTGGAGTTAATAACCAATTATAAAATAATAAAAAACCTAGTGTGCCAAGCATTACTGAGTTTTGAAATCAACACGGAAAGGCATGTTTCACCACATTATACTCATTATTTGCCCACACTTGTTTACTCTGCACCCACTAAGTAAAGTATTTATACTGGGTAAGTATAAATACTTAAGTTGTATTATTATTTACGGGATAAGTGTCAGTTAAGTGTCGTTCTATAATCAGAGTTTCACATATTGAATTGAATCTTGTTCAGTATATAGGGAACGCCAACATTTATAATATTTTCTCATGCTCACTTACCACAGTTATAAAAAATTTGTGGGGGCACCTTTTTTCTCAGATACGGAGCCTTCGTATGAAAAATTACAACTTTTGTGGGTATTGTACAAACGGCCGCAAGATTATTTAACGGATCGTTGCTCTCAGGAATTTTATGCGGTTTTCTTTATAAGGGACACTCATTTTTTGGGCTTTTATTGTAGCAGACCGTCCGACTATGGGTAGCCAATATACTTAGCTATGATATAATAATGGGCATGTACATTATGTTACTCTACTGCATTTAATATTTATTCGATGGCCCAATGTTTTCAGGGTTCATTTAAGTATGTATGTGTGCATATGTCATGTTTTTTATAATTACTTCTTTATAAAAGCGAGGTGAAAATCGAATGCTAGGGCCACACCAAGGTTAATGTTTAACGCGATTATGGAAATAATTAAGATATAAAACTAACTGCTTAAAATTAATTTTATTATTATTTCCGATTAAAGAAAAAAAATGTGTGTAGCCAAACAATGAGGTCGAATTTCAATTCACTCTTTAAGTTAATAAAATACGCTAAAAATAATTTATCTTACAAGGTTTTCAAAAACAAAACAAACTAAAAGCCTTCCTTTAAACTATTAAGAGTCAGTGTCTTAATTAGAAAAAGGCACAAACCGGAAGGACAAGGAAATTAGGTAGCTCAGAGCTCCACCGAGCAAAGTGTGCACTTATTGACCGGAAGTACTGCGAACATGGCAGTACCTATCTTTGCTTTTCATTAGTGCGCGCCGCCGGCGTTTGTAGGCGCCATGTTTTATTTCTGCCGGCAAATGGTCCATTGTAAAGAAATTATGCTGTTATTTCTGCTCAGTAAATTGTGTTGGTGCGGTTATATCACATTACAATAGCGGCCGGCAAAAGAGACATTTGATTAATAAAATTATTATCATCTTTTTTCATCACATCTGATAGAAAAGAGTAGCTAGCGCTGTTCTTCGCAAACAGGGAACCAAATAGCTCTATTTTGCCCAAGGGACGAAAAGTAATTTGAATTTGGAATGCGGATATAATATTGTTAGTAAAAGTTTCAATCACCAAAGAGATCAACCACGAACATTGTATGAACAAGTATTAGAAGGCGAGCAGAAACAAAAAAGTTTGTGAAAAAATAAAAAACGTGCGAAATGCATTTTGCATTCATTCGTAATTGTTTACTCAAATTCTGATTTTACTTAAGTAGTTTTATTTTAACTGAGTAATATCTTCATCAAGAACTGAGAACGGTTTATTTAATTATCTTTAGATAGGTACTATTCATATTCATAAGTTGCACTTACTTATTTTCTCATAGAGGGTAAGGATAAGTAGAGAGAGAGAGAGACTTGGGATCACGGTTTTTAATTACAATTTTATGATTATTTACTAATTAATATTTAGTAATCATTAATAACATAATTGTGTGTATTTGTTTATGAGGGAATCCGGTATCCGGAGTTGATTCTCCATACAAATATTTACCGTATTTTCTTCCTGGAAAATGCCTCTAGAGCAATTTAAAAAAAACCTAGGTCTACTTAGACATTAACAGCCTTACTTAAAAACGCCGCTCAAACTTAATCACTGCTGCAGAGCATCTTAATGCTCTATCAACTTCTCTCTGACGTGAAGTGTCACGTGCAAGGACAAGACAGAGAAGTTTAAGCAGTGACTAAGTTTGAGCGGCGTTTTTAAGTAAGGCCAAATATCTCTGTCATTTCCTTTTTTTCAGCAACAAATTTATTGAAAAATCCCTATAAAATTCTTCATAGTGATATTTGTAGGGTTATATTTTCTTTAGGAATTAGGTGTAAAAAAAAATACTACAGAGACATATGTCTACACAGTAGACCTAGAATATGATCGATTTTGAAGGTTTAAGTTACCAGAACTCAACTAACTAAAGTGTTGCTGTTCTTAGCTAACATGCCTAGTAAAAAAGTGACAGCAATATTTTAATTAGTTTAAAACTGTCAACTAAACCCATCAAAATTGACCACAATATATATATATATATACAGCGACGGTGATAATGGAATGGACGGGCCCAGCGTTTGCAAATCGATCGAAATTAACAAGACAACACAATCAAGCATACGTAGCTAAAAGTATACATATTACATTTGCTGGAAAATAGAGATAGCGAATTTAATTACTACATGACCAAAAGAGAACACATGTATTAGAAGCTTGTGTTGTCGTATCGTACGGCTCGCATGTCGCAAAGGCAGAGTATGACTGAAGCGAGTGGAGAGCCGGCGCTCACCATATAGTCTTCAAAATCCGTGCGCTTGTTTCCCGTCCATTCATCCAATCATTGTCGCTGTATATATATTAAAAAAAATGCTCTAGAGGCATTATCCAGGAAGAAAATAGGGGAACACATTTGTATGGAAAATCGCAGACCGGGTTCTCTCTTAATAACAATTCAATACGCATTTAGTATCTCTTCTGATGTGTGCTACTAAAACAGTAATCAATACAGCAAAATAATATAAGTCTACTTCATTTCAAAATTACTTCAAATGAATTTCAACGAGAAAATTCCTAAATGGAAATTCTTGATTCACATCTAAAGCTTAGCTAGCTTATTACGTGCCTGATTGGCCGGGGCCGCGTCACTCGAATTCTTAATTTAAATTCAGTCAGCTAATTGGTCAGCCGTAGCGGAGTAATGTCTTATTGGCTTTTTGACAGATAGCTCTCGAAACCTTTTTAATCATTGTAATTTCACAAACTGTGTAAAAATTAACAAAAAAAATATATTTTTTAATAAACCAATATATATCAATCGATTCCTGGGGCTCGATTTTTGAATCGTTCGCATGTTTACCGCATATAAACAAAGATAAAGATAAAAAGAACTTTATTGCCAAAAAAATATGTAACAATAAGGCAACTTTTCGAACGATACTGTTTGAATTTCGATCATATTCGTATACGCAAACTCTTGTACTCTCTCATAAATGTAAGCCCAAGTACGTCTTCGTTCTTCTCCGTCAGTCTCCGCTTCACTAGAAACACGTCCTCAATATATTGGTCTTTACCTATGAAATTGCCGTTTTGTATGGAATAAGTGAAAGTACTTATTTTTTAAAACTTGTTTATTTCTGTTATTCAAAGTAATCACCCATGCAGTCGAGGCATCTTTGCCAACGAATTGGCAGTTTATTGATGCCCTTCTTGTAAAAATCAGCTGGACGGGAGGCAACTAACTCTTCAAAGGCATTTTGTACTGCCTCTCGGGAATTTATTTTTTTACCCACTAAAAAGTTGTCTAAATTTTGGAAAAAGTAATAGTCGGTAGGTGCAAGGTCTGGTGAGTATGGCGGATGAGGGAGAGCTTCCAACCCCAGCTCTTGCAGCTTGGAGACTGTCTGTAGCAGCAGCGCGAGGCAGGTCTCGACGCGTACGTTGCGCTGGCGATCGTTAAGTTCGTGGGGCACCCATCTATCAAGTTTTTACCTTGCCTATTTGTCGCAAATGGATCAAAATTGTTTTGATGCTAACATCAAAAGCTGCTGCTAGCTCAGCTGTAGATTGAGTTTCGTCAGCTTCCACAATCGCCTTTAATTCATCATTATTGACCAAAGTCTCCGGAGGACCACGAGCTTCATTTTTCAAGGCAAAATTTCCACAACGGAACCGGGAAAACCAATAACGGGTTGTGCGTTCGTTTGTACAGTTCTCTCCGTAAACGTTTTTGATGTTACGTCCCGTTTGTGTCGCGTTGGTGCTACGACGGAACTCATATTCCATAATTACACGAATTTTTAAAGTATCCATTATGACGAAAAATGCTCAAATGTAATGAAAATACAACGCTAATCAATAAACAAAAGACTGAGTTTATAAAAATAATGTCATGTTTTTAAGACAAAATTAATTTGAATTCAGAATACAAAGCCATTCCAAACTTTTTTTCTATTTGAAATGACCAGTACTGAAGAACGGCAATTTCATAGGTAAAGACCTATTAATAATATCGAATGCTTTACATCGATATTCCCATGATCCATATAACCAAAAAATTGCTTATTCCGTACAGAGTTTAATCGACATATACCATTGTGTTTGAATAAACATTTCAATCGAGAGGCTTTTACTCGTAGCCGGTCGACCGGGGCAGCTCATTCAACTCTTTTTCACACGCCACTGCATGGCTTGTGCTGAATGGACCGCAGTTTCAATATTAGAGTTCACCTATGCGCTGTCAAGTTATTGGTATGCGTACCGTAGGATGCCCTGAGACCCGACTACGTAAGCTCAAGACAGTTCCAGTGAAGTGAAATACCTAAGCCTAAGGCTGCGTCCTGATTAGGCAAACATTGAGCGGCTGGCTGATTGCCTTCAGGTCACCACCCTTATTTTAAATGGAGCAGCGCTGGATACAGCGCGTGCTGTACGAAGTTTGCAGCGTTTCGCTTACAGACAAAAAAGCTTGCGACATTTTGGCCTAGTTCATACAACGAGGTATAGGAAATTTGTACCACTAGGTCACCTGCGTATGGGAAAATGTCCTAAGTCTTTAGTAAGCAGCCGATTTGCAGCAAAATTACGCGCAGGAATTAGCTCCAGTCGGCGGCGAAGTACGCTCGCTACACAAGCAAACAGTCGGAGCAGGACCAGCGAAGAGTTCGCCATCGCTTCGCCGCTAATTTGCTGCATTTCGCCGCTAACTCGTCATTTGAGTTTGGCGATTCGCCGCTCGGAGTCAATCGGCGGACAGGGAGCCGCTGACCGTTCGCCGTTCGTAATCTAGCACGTACCTGTACCTACGTATGTTAGTTTGATAATATTGTTTTTAGTTTCTATGTTTTAGTCGTCGTAAAACATTTTAGGCTGTAGGCACGACTTTTTGAGACCGTTCGTTCGACCGAAGGTTCAAAGAAAGCTTTTTAAAATTATGTAAATTAAACTAAAAATGAAATTATTCTAGTTGTGAGGTTTTTTTATTTTTTATAGAGATTAATAAATAAAGGCCAGCCTGAAGAACAAATGTGCTTAGAGTCAGGTGGTATGGGTGAAACCAGGAAACTAATATTTCCAAGGATAATGCTGAGTGCACATAAACAAATAAAACTTTAATCATTTATTCCTTGAAAATCCTATAAATACTCGTTTATCAAAAATGACTGTACTCAAACAAAAATGACTGTACTGTAAAAGCGTCTCTCTTAGAAATTGATTGCAATTCTGATTGTCATCGAAGAAAGTACGACTGTACTTGGTATGGTAATGTTACACCGATACTTACAGAAGCAACACAGGGCCCTTCAACCACATTCGTAAATAAAAATTCTACAAATAAAAAAAATAAAAACTAATACAAAAAAAATATAAATAAATTTTCTTCGCTGTTTCATAACTAATTATTAAACAGGATTTTTATATCATAAGTAGTTAAGTAATTAAGTATGTATGGACTTAACTACTAAAATAATCTACTAAGAAACTAAAATCAACTAAAAATATTTATCTATTGAGTAAAGTATGTATGGACTTTACTCAATGGATAAATCTTTTTTTGTTATTAATGGATTCCCATTTGACCTTTCCTCATCGAGGCGTAGACATAAGATATAATGTACCTACCGAAAGATGTTTTGTTCGTCAATAATAATTTTGTTTGTATTTACCTATATGTAAAGCTTTGATTTCCTCCAATAGCGGTAGCGTCGTATAGCGGTCGCAATATTATGGCCGTCAAAAGACAGCCGTCGAAACGTTGAATTTTCGAAACTCCGATGGCCGTTCTATTTACAATATATCGTATACCGCTATAAAAAAAAAGGTTCGAAGACTCTTCAACACAGTAAAATACGGCCGTCATGCAAATAGAAGCTCCGCTGTTGACGTTACGGTGTCAGACAGCGCTCTCTAGGAAATCACGCCATCATGTTTTCATAGCCAATGTTTCAGTGACGTCATTAAACGATAAACGCTATGTAGTGACCGCTAAATGTAGCCACTGCTATTGGAGGAAACCAAAGCTTAGTAGTCACTGAATCATATAAAATAGATTGGCAGTCGTTATTTTTTTGGCTAAGTGTTTGACCCCATCAAACATCAAATCACCTGATGCCACCTGATATCTCAAACACATACAGCGAACATTTCGCTAAAGGATAACTTTAATTTACCTGTCAGTGAAATAAGTTCCGACAAGTTTTATCTTGACGAGTAGAGAATTATTGCGCCGAACTTTGACACTTGACTGACGCTTTGGCGCAAACATGACAATGAAGAGAGATAGAGGTATGCATGGAAATATCCAGTATGAATTTCCTCTTACTCTGTGTATTTCATATAATTATTAAATTTAATGTTAATTATTAACCATAATATTATTTAATAATACAAGCACTATAAAAAACTGACTTCTATTTCGCATACTTGGGTGACAATTTTTTTCGCAGTTATTTTGATTTAAAAAACTTAACTACTGAACCGAAAAATCTGTAAATAAGGAATATTCTTCCAAAAAAAACTATTTATAAATAACTGAGTTCTGAGGTAACAAACATTAAAAAAACAACACAACCGAATTGAGTACCCCCCTTGAGTATCCTTTTT
The DNA here is from genome assembly GCA_905404285.2 of Erannis defoliaria. Classification (NCBI taxonomy): domain Eukaryota; kingdom Metazoa; phylum Arthropoda; class Insecta; order Lepidoptera; family Geometridae; genus Erannis; species Erannis defoliaria. The sequence goes on from FR990078.1 coordinate 8,354,029, forward strand.
TAGTCGGTTAAAAATAACGTGATGCGTTATTTAACTATTTGTGTGCAGTTACGTACAATACAATCTAAAATTATTTTGTTATTGTTTGTTAGTACACTTGCCAAATATCGCATTTAAGTATTTTTAAGTGAAAAATCAATGTTTGCCAATTATAGGATTATTTTCACCGAAAAATGCTCTAAAATAAAATTTTCTTTTAGAAAGTATACAGCGTTGCAATTGCAACAATTTAATTTATCATTGATGTAACATATAATAAAGTTTTTTTAGAAAAGCACTTCACAAAATGATTAGAAACATATTTCTTGCAATAGAGTTCTATTCACAATTTAATGTCAACCCTGGGTTTTCTGTGCGACCCTCAAGGGGCTCTACATCTAAGTTTGGTTTAAGTTAGAGCTGGCTCCTTCGTTTTATATGTCTCTCCAGTGGCACATCCGAGAACGAATTTTTGGACAAAATATCTCTCACTTCAGTAAATACTGACTATGCACGGAATAAAGGCGACAAAACGTAGGTATTACCTAGCGTATTCAAAATTAAAATGCTTTATACAAGGTTCGCGGAACGGTAACTAGTACTAAGCTGAAGAAGACCTACTTATCATCATTGTGGTCAACATTTGTTATGGGGCCAACACTGAAAGCGCGAAAAAATATAGCTGTTCCATACATCTATGAATTCGTCAAGGAAAGTCAAGGGTTAATGACAATCTATGAATTTCTATGGAAAAGCTTTTAATTCGTAATTTCAGGGTGACCCTTTTTATTTAAAGCTTTTATTTATTTATTTTTAATTTATAATACCGGGTGTTAGTTTGAATACCGTTATCCTTCTAGGATATCATTGTACTCATCATTATGAACAACTTTTACTATGGAGCCAACCATGAAATCAAGAAAAAAAAAACAGCTGTTCCATACATTTTGTCCAAGATCGATGAATCTTTTTGTATGGAACAGCTGTTTTTTTTCTTGATTTCATGGTTGGCCCCATAGTAAAAGTTGTTCATAATGATGAGTACAATGATATCCTAGAAGGATAACGGTGTTCAAACTAACATCCTGTATAAGTATAGGCTTGCGTTTGAATGCCATCACGTCTGATGTTAAACGAAGATGCAGTCTACGATGGAGCACGCTTGCTTAGAAGAAACCGATTCACTCGCGACTTGAAGACACCCACCCAGATTATAATTATCGGGAAACACCCACTCGGGCACACAACGATCGACCTCGGTTCACAATGATGAGTATAGTAACACCCTTTCCGCTTTGTATTATCATTACGTGAAGCCCCGCAAACATCCGCTAGCGTGGTCTTCACTTTAGCTATTCAGTCTTCAAACTCCAAAATATATATTATATTCAATTGAAATAGTACAATGCCATCGTGGAAATATCACATGAAACGAGCCCGGTGCCGGGTCGTATCACGTGCCTTCCTCGCCCCGAAATGCACAAAATAAAACCGCAAACAAAGAATACGAAACCGGACTGCAATCGTAAAGCAGCCGACCGCCATGCTATATGCAAATACTTCGAATCTAAAATGCAATTGATTCATTTCGCAGCAGAAATACAGAGGAATAAACCTTTTCCATTAGCTGCACGGCGTAGAACCGTCAATTTGTTTTATTAATTAGGCAGCGTTGTGCTAAAATAATCACAATTAAATATTCAGATTTGGTAGTGCAGAGCCGTGTCGGCGGCGGCGCAGCGAGCGTCGGCTCGCTGTCAGGACTTGCATTCGACTTGTCGGCGGAATGAACACGTCTGGGGGACGTAGTGTTCCAGGAATAGAGTCGAACGAGACAGGTCAAACGGAAATAAAGCAGGCTGCACTCAGCCAACTTTGGACATGTCTGATAGCTCCGCCGGCGGCTCGTGAATAAAATACACGCTATTTCTGACCGCCTTTTTCGTTCTGCCATTTTGCTTCTGTGCTATTCAAATAGGCTAGATGACTGGTTTTTTTATTGTCCTATTAAAATGTGGCCCATAAATATAGCTGATTAATGAAAAGAAAATGAAAATCTGATCAAACATAAACAAATTATAAGCATTTTAATATCATGCTAGACAGAGAGGCGAAACAGCAAATCGTGACGTCACGTCTCTGTACGCCATATAAATTCTATTCTGACAAGTACTTCGGACGTTCGGACGTAATTTTTTGTTTTGTGGGAAAGGGACAGAGTTGGCTCTACCAAAAACTTTAAACGCTTATATATCAGAACATTAATAACCGATTTAAATGTTTTTTTCAATAAACATACTATATTTACTTAAATTCTTCATAAAAGCTATTTATTTATTTATTTGATACACAAAACAGAATACAGTCTTTACATTTGCATTGTATAGGTTACAAATAATTTGTTCTAGATTGCATTCCTTAATAAATGTGTAAACAACATGAACAACATAGAAGCAGTAGGTACCTACATCTATAAGTCAATCAAACATTAATTTATTGGTTTCAACGATTTAAACATCAGTCATCTAGCCTATTGTCATTAGAGTTATATACAGAGTTAATTTTAGTCAGTTAGCATCCTTTTAAGGGCATATTCTGTACATCAAAACAAACAAATTTTATTATGGGGCCAACATTGAAATTGCGCAAAAAAATATCTGCTGTTCAACACATACACACATACATTCACACTTATTTTGGCCAAGGTTGATGAACTTTTTGTATGGAACAGCTGATAATTTTTTCGCGATTTCAATGTTGGCCCCATAGTTTAAAAGTTTATTGTTTTGATGTACAGAATATGCTCTTAAAAGGATGCTAACTGATTAGAACTAACCCTGTATTATGTAGATTAAAAAAAGCACTAAAGTTTCTTTAATATGAGTGTTTCACTCAAATTGAAATGGCGGTTTAAGTGGCATATAAACATTCTGAAAACGGCGCTTTCAGACTAAGCGCGAAGTTAATGTTGGTAGTTTGTTTAGTAGCGAGGAATGAATGGCGCCCAACGTGGGGCAAACTACGATCTCGGAATTATATACTCATTGCCTGCATTATACTTGAGGCCGTATGCGGTCAGAGCTTGCATATTCGTACGCTCTTCTACAGCACTCAGACAAAGTTTGAGCTCTGTAATGACGTAGGAATGAGTGGGGTTGTAACAGTGAATGTTTCCTTGGAGAAAACTAGCAAACTCGTGACATTCCTGCCGTGTAGCGTTTATGTTAAAAAATCTGTAATGGCCATTCGGGTAGGTGAGCTCAACGAAACATCATTTATAGTTAGATTGACGGTATCTCTATACCTACTCGTTATGGTGAATACTTTGAGTTACTATAGGTATTATAAGCTATGTGTAGGTACTGTAAAAACCATTTTAGTGGCAGAGACCTCCGTCGCGTCGTACTACCGTGTATCATCTGATAACAATTGCGCAACGGACGTAAACTTGGCAGAGGCGGTAGGGTTATAAGAAAATGTATTATGAAACCGACCGGTTTTATTGTGTGGCAGTAAAACGAAGTATTTGCATCGGGAATCGAACCGACACTTGCAAATCGACGGTCGTAAAACCATCCCGTGCCGGTCACCGACTCGTGAATAAAACTTGGCTTCTAAATAAAATATATAAAAACAGCAACAAAACGGCCTCGCGCTCATTTGGAAATACTTTTTCTGCTTGCGCTTCCTTCGTCATAAAATACTTATTACGTACAAAGAATTTTTACCTGCGTTAGTACAGAAAGAAAAGTGACGTCATTTGCTTAAGCGAAAATTCTACCTACATTTTTAGTAGTCTTTCCCATGGGTGTGTATACAAGGGGTCTTTAGGGGGTCTGGACCCCCCCCCCCCCCCCTCATAGCATCGGCGAAAATAATAAAAATGGGTGTCTACATGACAGCCGATGGGACCGAAGTACCATAAGCTATTCGACAAATATATATATATATTAGATCGCTACCACCTTGCATTGTTGCTACTAACCCCCCCCCCCCAGTCTTTCTACATCTAAACTAGTCTATCTTTATAAATTAGGACCCTCGGACCCCACATGTGAAACCTACGAGTACGCCCGTGGTCTTTTCTACAACGCAGACGCTACAGGAAATGTAGGCAAGTTATACATGATTATGTAAAGGTGTAGGTCTGTACATTGCAAGAGTCACGTTCGGGCAATATTTGCCGTATAAAATTCAGCACAGAGTCGGCTCTTCGTAATGTATACTCATCACACATGTGCTGTTGGTGGATCTCGACCTAAAATGCGGTGGTATTACTGCATATTTCGACACGGGGAATTTGAGATATGTGACTTTAAACGGTAATTCAGCCCATTTTATACAACTTTGTAGCTAGCTTAATACTTGTTTGAGTTAGGTACTATTACAATTAATTAGAATTAAAAATACTACACCACCTTACTAGCATAAATACTAGCTAAAATGAATAATCATTATAGGCGTGTACCTTTCAATGCATATCCTAGAAACTTACTTTCCCACCCTAGAAAAATCGAAAGTATTTAAGAATTTCTGAAGAAGCTGCACCATACTTTCAAGTAAATAAGTGAATTCAATGAGTAATTCGTATTATTATTTATTACTAGGCGTCATCTATGATGTCTCATTACATATCTGTGGTTAGTTCAACAGGAAAGACAAGAAGACTTGACAAGAACCACTTTCTGTTAGCGTTAACGCCTGCGGAAAGGTAAAATTGTATGACAAACAAATGACAAATGACATTAGCAGTCACGTGACATTTCTCAAGCTAATGTCATTTTCATACGATTTTATCTTTCCGCAGGCGTTAACGCTAACAGAAAGTGGTTCTTGTCTAGACCCTCAGGATGGCTAGACTACAGGAAAAAAAACAACAACTTGCGCAAAAATTTAGATTTTTACTCAATGACCGATTCATTATAGAGGATTATTTCGCTTTCCTAAGAAAAACAAACCCGAATACCTTTCAAAGTTATAGAATACACTATGTACTTAAGTATTCACCGGCGGCGCCTTGAAAAATCTTACTGCAGATATACGAACTAATCACTTTATAGCCTAAAGTTGGCACAAATCCAATACCAGTGTATTTAAAAAATCATATTCCGGTGTACTCAGCAAAATGAAGACAAAGTGACGCTGAACACTGGACGAAATTCTCGCACAAATATTGTAACAACGCTGCTGTGAATTAGCCTCGCAACGTGCAGAGTTCATAATAACTTTCTGAATCTCGCTCGTGCAACACTTCGTGTGGTCACTGCGGAAAGTTGGATGGAAAACATCACATGTAGTTAATATGTTAAGATTAAAATTGGCTATTTAATCATTGGTGATCGATAACACCTTCATTTCATAAATAATAACGATAATAATGATAGAATATCAGTCTTATACTAGATTTAAGAATTTTACATAATCAAATAGATATTTTTATTAAATTAAATTAAAACAGATCCTTAAATCAATGTCGTAATATTAACTCCCGCGCGTAGCACCCGGCCCAAACGTACCCAACACACTAGCCGCGTTATCGCGCTGTAAATATAGCGATGGGGACCCGCTGAGTCAAGAACCAGCCAGAACCAAGGTCGCGAACTAGTTGCTTGGCGTCAGAGCTCCACGGGCCCGACGTCTCCACGGCAAACGGGACAAAGTCTTCCCTGGTTCCAAACTGGCATATTTGTAGCGTTTGCCTCGGGCGGCTGCCTCTGCTCCCGCACCAGTGGACTGTTGAGTAGCGGGGAGGTGGCAGGACGCAAACGTACTGACGCATGTTGCGTCCCACACAAGACAGCGCCCCTTCTGCCACGGAACCAGTGTTAGACCATCCGGCCGCTTGCCGTCGGAACGCGATAGACCCGGGGGCTCTAAGACGCAAGGAACCTCGGCCGACACAAAAGCACGCTTAAGGTGAAAATAAATACGCAATAACTACGAAATAAATACGTGAATAATAATAATAATAAAATGTATTGACTACATTTGAAAAGACACAAATTAACTTAAAAATATGTACATTTAAGAATCTTATCTAATTAGGTATCTAATAAAGTCTATGGGACTGGCTGGCGCTCGCACTAGTAATGAAACTGTATTACGAGCGTCAGAGACCTCCGTTTTTTTTGGACCAAGGAATTACTTGTGTATGTTACAAGGACAAGCTAACCATAAATTAAAATTTTAAATTTCAAAATTAAATCTCAACAGGGATGTGCAGAACTAAACTACAAATGATATAATTTTATTTATTTAAGTTTTAAACATGGTACTGTTGCATTGCAAAAACCTTATCATGTTTTTTGTTGCAAACCTTTGTTTTGTGTTCTTCGACGCTCAGACGTATCCTGTGGGTTTTCTCCCATCAGTCGAAGGGGTTCTTCAGGCAAAGAAGTAAGAGAATCTAGAAACATTTTTGTTGTCATTTGCTTCGTATCTTCAGGAGTCCTTCCTCACTGAAGAACGCCGGTGGAACATAATAACTTGTTAAATATGATGTGGCTTATCATTTTGTGTGGGATATCACAATATTTTACACATCTTTTTATAAAACTTTCGTTTTAGAATCCTTTATGATTTTGTTTATATATCGCTTGACAGTATGACGTTTGAGATGTTGACATTGACATTTCGTAGATTCCTGTAATTTTTTCATTGAGAACAGAATTCATTAGTGTCTTTCCACACGTTGCCAACGCGGACAGCGTGTAAACAGCCCTTTATTGATTTATCGATTCAGAAAGAAAAGTTTTGTTTGTTTTTACGCCGGCAAGTCCTGGCAACATCCTTTTTAACTTTGGTTTTTGATGGAGTAAGCGGGCGTATAATCCGCTCCTGTGAATTAAATACCACACCGCAGAATAGTAAGTTATTTTACTTGGTTTTCAACCTGATTCGTTGCCCGCTGGAGATTGAAGCGAGGATTATCATTTTCACTGATTTCCACAGTACTTGGGATGGTTAGCGTGCAGAGAATGGTAGCATGGCGGCCAACAATTCCATGAGGTCCAAAGCGGTGGATTGCTAAGAAACCCATCTCGTCTTGTTTCCAAATCCACGTACCTAAATTATAGTAGAATTAGAAGTAACGTCGTTGTCTCATTGTTGCAGACGCTCTTTTGTTTTGGTTTAGTGTTTGTGCTTGTAAAGCGTCCATGTCTGCGAAATGACTCGTAGTCTACCATTTTGATTTCGACGTCGATACGTCGCAATAAGAGTTAGAAGAATTTAGAAGCAGAAATATGTCTTGGTGAAGCTCAATTAATCAATATTAATGCCACGCGCATTTGGTATGTCAATTTTCTCTTAATTTTCTCACGTCAGTCAAGTGTCTACAACGAAGAAAGAACCTAGAATGTTTTTGGACTTTAACTAGAAATTATGTGATCAAGAATTGTAAATTTAACTTCAACGAGCAGAACTGGCCCTTCTGTCTCAATCCTTTGGTGTAACTTTAAAACTTAGAACTACAATGTTAAAGGTTTAACTTATCTATACTTAACCTAGTACCTAAGTACTTAATTTTACATTGTTTAACAAATGTACTAACATAATAGAAATATCTTAAAGAATGTACCTATAACTAACAGAACCGTCATTGATGTACAATGGTAAGAAATTGAAGAACATATTTTACAATACATAAGATTTGGACGCTAATTCCTTGTCTCATTTCCCAGCACTATCGTGCTGGTGGCGCCCTTGTTAGAATTAGTTATCTCGGATAGGTAGGTCTAACCCCATCTCACCCGCCAGAGGCAGGCCCGCAGAGCGCACACAGAACCCACTACCCCTCGAGCTAGCCGTTCACCACACCGGTGACCCGGTAAGGTAGCAGTACCTACTTGTATATTGTTATAAGAGGCAGTGCAATAAACTTAATGGTGGCGCGTGTTGTGTGAGTGTGGTTGTGTTTATATGTGAGTGTTGTGGGTGAGAGTTGTAAATGAGTGAGTGTGTGAAAAAAATATTTGAATCTGATTAAAATGAGATATCATCAAGAGATGGTTTATGTAGCGTCCAAAGTACCTACATTTGCAGTTATGGATAAATAAGCCTATACAGAATGATGAAGAATTGCAGAAGAAAGGAAGGCAGGCAACCAGGGCGTCTTTTCAAACGTTTATGAGCTAATGCATAAATCTTGGCTTAATCGTTAACAGACACAGATGTAATTTGCGGTTATCTACAGATGTGCTCATTTACAGCTTATTTGGTAACAAATCATTTTAAGGAACATTGTGGCAAACTACGTTAGAAAACACGGATTCTTTTATTTATTCAATGTACATTTTTATAGATATGAGGCCCTTCTCCTACGGTGCTATCCATAACGCGACTGAGCTGCAAACCATAGGTCGCCTACTAAAATGCTATGTTGATACTCTATCGATGCACACGACGCTATCTTAATTTGACTAACTATATTCGTTCATTATTTCTTGAGCCGTCGTGTACTATCACAGAATAAATAATACTATTAATAAAATATTTATATTCGGACGAAATTTCGACGCGACGCTTATTCGCCTTGCGTAGCGTGCGACCAGGGGCCTTATTTTTGAATCGTACGCTAAGTTGTGCATGCGAGCGGAGCTGAGTTCTGAATGATATTGAATCTTATTTCAAACAATATCGTTCGAAGGTCGGCTCCGCTCGCATGCGCAACTCTTGTGAACGATTAAAAAATAAGGCCCCAGCAGGGCTAACATGCGCACCGCGAAAAAATTTTGTCGTGTCTTTATGTCGTGCGAAAACGAGACAAACTTATACAGATTCGTAGCCTTGTCCGGTTTTGTAGAATCGGGAAAATTTTCTCGCGGTGCGCATGTTAGGCCTGCAGTACTGCCAGTAGCGCGCGACTGATGTCAGATTGACAGATCAGACGTGTAGTAGACGCGTCGCGTCGTGTGCGGAACATGGCGAATTTGTACGGCGGCTACTGACGAGCAACTAGTAGGACACGCGTGCAATAGTCGGGTCGTTTGTCGATAACACCGTGGGAGGAAGGCTTTACTCTCTATTTTCACTTTTAAACGCTGCCTAACCAAGATATAGTTGTACCCTTGATTATCTTCTTTTACTTTACTAATAAGACCAAAAAACAAACTTTGTCATCGTAGATTAACAATTGAATAATTACGGTCCTGTACAATATCTTATGCCACCAAAAATTACGCTAATCCGCTAGGAGATTATCAATATTTAATTAGTAATAAAAAAGACGTTAGACCTGCAATTATTAAAATCATTCTGCTAAATCTGACACAAAAAATTAAGTCGGCAGAGATGCCTGTAAATAATGTTTTGCTTCATTTTTATAACGCAAACGTGACTATGACCCAACATTTTTGTAGAGGAGCAAGATACGCTGATTTTACAAAAAATCTAAAGAGCAGTAAGAGAAGAAATTAAGGCGGGTTACAAAATCGTAGGCAACAGGTAGTAAAAGCAGATTTACATTATAGCTAAAATAACTGTCAAAGCTATGATGGTGTGACTGAAACTGAGACCGAAATAACATACTTACAAGTAATAAAACTATTCTGTTTATATAACTGTTAATAACTGTAATAACCATTCTGTTTTAATCATAGAACTGTAATAACCAGCCAAACTTTACAGTAAAATTTGTCACACGAGTGTTTGGTTGTTTTTTACGAAACTCTAACCAATGCAAAGTTTAACTCTTATGCAGAACTTTCCAATTAAAAGTATGAGTAGGTTCGTATAGGCAATGTTGGCCTTTGATATGGCTTGACGGTTGTCATTATAGAACAACCTAGCTGCATCCCGCGGTTTCACCCGCGTGATGATGAAAAACGGTGATGATGATGACGATAAAAAGTAGCTTATGTGCTATTCCGGGTTATATGCATTCCAAGTTTCATCCAGCGACGGTGATAATGGAATAGACGAGCCCAGCGCTTGCAAATCGATCAAAATTAACAAGACACCACAATCAAGCATAAGTACCTAGCTAAAACTTGGCTAAAAGTATTCTTATAACATTTGCCAGAAAATAGAGATAGCGAATCTAATTTCTGCATGACAAAAAGTGAACATATGTACTTGTATTAGAAGTTTATATTGTAGTATCGTACGGCTCGCATGTCGCAAAGGCAGAGTATGACTGAAGTGAGTGGAGAGCCGGCGCTCAACATATAGTCTTCAAAATCCGTGCGCTTATTTCCCGTCCATTCTTCTTATCATTGTCGCTGGTTTCATCCACATCCGCCATTTTGGCATGAAGAGATAACAAACACACACACACCCCAACTGTCGATTGCACGTGTCGTTTGTCCCACGATGGTAGGTACTCAGTTACCATGTGAAGAATATTTTCTAAAGTTACAGTACATTACAGAGTTACAACATTTCCTCTTCCGACGTGAGCTAACCTGCACCTGATAAATACCCCTTCCATCATTCACACGGCCACCTGTTTTGAATTATGTATTTCAGGCGCCTGCCGGGCTGCGGCCCGCGGATTAGGACCAAATTAAATTAAACCGACCCCTACAGAATTTGTTTAACAGAGACACTGATAATACTTGGATTTACCCATTGGCACAGCTACTTCATTATTTTTGGATAGGTATTTACTTTAACAAAATTAAATAAGAAAGAATCCTGAAAAATGTACGTGTGAACTTTAGTAGCGGATGAAATATGTTGTTTCTGATTTGCTGGACATATCTAATTCCTGTTGAAATCCCTGTAACCATTTGGGATAAATGTCTCGAATGGACCCCACTGGCTCTGTTTTCAAAATCATTATTGTTTGTGTTATCGACACTCTTATCAATCTAAACGACAGTGTACAGATATACCTAGTATTGCAAGTTTTGCTTCGATCATGTATCTACTCGTAGTAGAGGCTCTAGAATAGCTCCGGCGATCGGTAAATGAGGGTAGAATTAAAATTAAAAGCTCGGAAAAGCCACGATATACGGCAGACAAGGGTTTGACAATAAAAATATGTTAAGGAACCATATAAGATACCTTGAGAGGAGCGTATTTTTTATATATTCTATATATACAAAATATACAGATATATATATTTGATCAGAACCATAATGAAAATAAAAAAGTTTGCCATGTATAGCTATAAAATTAACGTACTCGCTGCACGTGGTAGCCTCGAAGTCCTATTCCAAATGTCTATAATTTGTACTCCCACACAAACTAAGTACATTAACAACTTTTCGCCACTAAGCCCAACTTGCTATTAGCTACACGGGCAAGATAAACATAGGGTGAGTTTACGAACTTGCCTCTCTGCATACGTAGGGTTAGTGCTACGAGCTACAGACTACGAGCTACGGCGCTACGGAGCGAAGGAATCGTCTTTGCAAGGCAAGGTTATGAACAAAGGAAACTTAAAAAAAACGCTTTTATTCTGCTGTTCAATCTATTTTTCTATTATATATACTATAAGTATGTAATTTTGATAGATGACTGCTGTTTTTAAACAGCTGAATTAAATTTAAATGACTCAACATGCCATATAGAGCGTTATCAGCATGCCTTACAGAGCGTTATCAACATAAGATATATTATTGAAGGATACTAAAGCTTTTCCTTTCATTTAAAATTGACGAAATGATTGTAGCGCATTAACAGACTGCCTAATAAAGCACTCGATGTTTTGAAGGTAGAACAAACATACGAATAATACAAATAAAATAAACTTAAATCCATACTGACATAACAGACCCATCCCATTTTACAAATCGTTAAGAAAAATAAGCCGAAATAAAACCCCATAATATTACTTGGGCGGTAATAAAACGGCCGGATTTTTATAACACATTGTGGCGTAAATCCGACCACCTGGTTGTGAATTACGACGTGTCCACGTTTACAATGTAACACGGAATTAAACCACCCGCTGGTTCCCTGCCTATAGGGGTCTATAGATAGGCAGGACAGCTTCAAAAACTCCTCTTCTCATACACATTATCATTTGGTTCATTATCAAAGGACACGTTATTAAGAAAAATGTCGCAATATTTGGAAAATAATAATAATAATAACAAGGTCCTTGTGGTTTTAGACCGAGGCATTTTGTTTACAAGTTTTACATCATTAGCTAGGTTAGTTATCCATAATTTCGTTTAGTTATACCAAGCCGCCTGCAAAGCGTGGGGAATATGGCAACCCCTCCCTATTAAGGGGGCAGGCCTTCGTCCAGCAGTGGACGTCTTCCGGCTGTTGATGTGATACTGAGTGATATATTTAACAATAGACGGATTCTTTTCTTTTCTGTGGATGGAATGGATGGATTGAAGGATTCAATGGTGTTTTTTACTGAGTGTTTTTTTATTAATATTTTACTCAACTTTTATTAAGTAATTATACATTTATAAAATAAATGAGTTAATAGTTAAACGGGATATTTACCGTGATTATGTTGTGAAATGAGCTCCCGATATTTCGGCGCAGTTGCATGCACCATGTTCACGAGTAGACCCATTCACAACATAATCACGGTAAATATCCCGTTAATAATAATAGAACTTTAGTAAACAACCGTGATAGTATAAAACAGTGAGTTATAAAGTTATAATAGTGTCTAAATCATAATAACTTCTTATTTCAAAATAAGCTTCTGTGTCATATAACAAACTTTCTTGTAACCACGCTCTTAGTTTGGTCTTAACTTAAAGCATACTGTGGGTGGCGCATTCCGAATGGAAGCTGTTATGCGGATGTAGATAGCGGGCCCAAAAATATATAACTAACCACTATGACTTGACGAGTGGATTATCTGTTGGTCTTAGTACGCGGGATATGTACGAGTATGTCATGGTTGCTGACAGATTGTTCAATTTTCAAGACCTCAGTCATAAAGACACATAAAACTTACTCTATACCCTGTGTAGAATTAAAAAAAACAACATAATAATATATTGAAAACTATTTTACTTTGCTTTAGACCTCCGTACACTACACTTGTCCACTTCTATGTTCAAAATGGTGTGGATCAAGGGCGGATCCAGTGGTCGACCTACACCCCAGGGGGGGCGGCAGGGGGGGGAGTCATGACTTCCATGACCCCCCTGGGGTCCCCCCTGCCCGCCTGGGCAGGGTGTAGGCCAACCACTGGTATTTTTTATAGTTGTAATCGAATTGGAGACTGTCCTTACTAGACCTCAACTCGACTCTGTGACCCTGACTCAAAAGCTAGATCCGCCCTTGGTGTGGATCGCTTATTTCTAACAGATTTGGTCCAACCAGACTATCGTTCAGAAAAGACAGGAGTAGAGGGAGTACTTTCCACTTTTTCTCCTGTTGGTGGTCGCATCTACCTTGATAAAAGGTGGCTGTAAATCAACTCAGTGGCGCCCCGCTGCGGGCTAAATTAAATTAAGTAAGTACTTCTGGGAAATTCCAATAAACAGTGAGCACTCGCCGTTTACTCTGAGTAGCTTATGATTAATTTATAGTTATACAGTAAAAAATTACATTATTGCTAAAATAAGTAAATTTTGTAAAAAGCTTATTTAGTGATGAGCTAAACTATTAAAAACCAAACTAACCAAGCATATCGATAAAAAAAATAACGATTTTTCGCACGTGCCGAAACTAAATGGATTGAAATGAATCGAAATTTAAGTATAGAGCAGAGCGTTTTTATGTAGGTAAATAAAACTAGGCACATACCTATTCATAATATTTGTATGAAAAAATACAATACTTACTAAAAGTATATGTAAAGGCATTGAAGCAAAAGTGGAAAAATAGGGCTAAATAGGTACTACGGAAGCACATAATATAATGTGTAATCATCAAATCATAATTGATCTAGATCAACCAACCAACCACCAACAACCAAGAACCAAGTGCAAAAATAAAATGCTCTTAGTACTACCGGTAGGGCCACGGGCAAAAAATCCTATGAAGTGCCTTTACAACAAAATACCCTCGGAAATAAAAAATATTAACTCGTTCAATATATTCAAAAAGAGTGGTATTTCAGCCAAGGAGTGGAACAAGCTGCCGGCTTCCTTGTTTCCTGAGAGATATAATCTAGACCTCTTCAAGGTCAGAGTGAATAGGTATCTTCTAAGTCTGCGTGCTTCATCCTCGACCACATCGTCGCTTACCAACAGGCGAGTTGGTGGTCAAACGCACACTTATAAATGTTAAAAAAAAAAAAAAAAAAAAAAGAAACTTGCCGAAGTTATTATCAAAGACAAACTAGTTTAGTTAAAAAAATGCAAGTTAAGCTCAGATCAGATGGTTTTGTGTTATTTGTCAATTTGTTTTAATTGTACCTACATTAATTTATTATTTTGATTTGCATTGTATACCTATTATGTGTTATAAATGTATATTAGCTGCATCTTGCGACAATGAACTACCTAAAAATATTATAGCAGTGTTCTCATGGAAGTGATGTAATGTCTTATATGAGAATAAATATCTTTAAACCTAAACCTACCAAAATTTATGGATCGCTGTACAAACTAAGCTAAACCAATGCTCTGCTATTCCAAGAAAACATTGTCGTTGGCTATAAATTCAATATTGTTCTTAAAACCGAAATACTGGTTTGTCGTTTGAAAATAATGAAATCGCGTGACGTTCGTGTCATATTCGATGTGAGTGATATTTGCTGGTACACATAAAAACCCTTTTAACGATAAATACCGGTATTGCGTGTGCCGTACCGTTCGTGATCGGAAACTTTGTTCTATTTCGGTACATTACCTACCTGGCATTTTTTAAAACTAATCACCAGATTTGAGAAATGTGGTACCATAATGCTTTATTATACGACATTACTGAAATTACGTCGTGACTCGTAAATAAGTGGGTGTACTTACATATAATTTAGGTAAACGTAGGTCATTTCGCCTTTAGTCGTGTATCCTGGTTATTTATGAACATTGATAAAAAACTTATACTGAATAACTACTTTAAGTAGGTATACATTACTTGAGTAAATGTACTTACTTGAATCGAGTGACCTTAAATAGTCTAGAATTCGCCTCATTTGGAAATTATTCAAAGACCGACTTAGAACTATAAATATAACAATAAATCACCCAGGCCAAAAGTAATAAACAGAAAGTTCGCATTTGGGTAACAATTATTCATTTGTTACTACAAAAAAGTTAATAATACTTACAATTTCTGATAGGAAATAATATAAATATAATATTTAATATTAATATAATAATATAAATAAAATAAATCACTTTTGCTTCAAAGTCAAATAGCGAAGCAATTAGAATTTTCTACAAATAATCATCATCATCATCCAGAACACATCCACAGTTGGACGAAGGCCTCCCCCTTAATAGGAGGTGTTTCCATAATCCCCACGCTTGACAGTCGGTTTGGGGATCGCAGAATGCTCACCACCGTTAACTGAGAGGACGCTGCTGCCCGTCCTCCGGTGGTTCTGGTTGCAGTTTTAGGACATACCCAGGTCATACAAATAAGAATGGACATAAAAAATACCTACCTCTAGTAAACATACATTAATGTACCTGCCATCACCAGCAATATGTCCTGCCCAGCTCCACTTCAGCTTCATAAAAAATGAAAAAAAAAAAAAATAACAAAAAAAAAATATATGAAAAAAAACTATAAACTTTTATATCCGACATACGACACACCAGTGATACTAAATTAAATTATTAATAATTATTATGATTTACTAAATCAGTTTAGTAAATAATATACATAATAATATAGATAAATAATATACATTAATGTATATTTACTATCACTGAAGAAAATAAAATAGAAATTACTATAGAATTTACTATAGAATTTACTATAGCTATAGCAATATGCGACCCATCTTGCAGCAGAACGACCAACACTCTGTTTATCTTGCCTGGGCCACCACTCTGTCATCACCAGCAGTATGTCCTGCCCAGCTCCTCTTCAGCTTCATATCCGACACACCAGTGATAGTAAATATACTATATTTACCAGAGTGTAGTATTTACAGAGTGGAGGCTCAGGCAAGATAAACAGAGTGTTGGTCGTCCTGCTGCAAGATGGGTCGCATATTGTCACCATCGCCGGTCAAACCTGGATCAGATTAACACAGGACCGAGGCAGATGGCATAGAAAGATAGAGGCCTATACCCAGCAGTGGGTAAAGTAGTAACGAAGGCTGTGGATGTTGATGAAGTTATTTGTAAAATAATGATTCGACGATTCATGTTTTTGCAAAATGTTGGTTGTCAAGTAAAAATTTGTAAATTGATTGTCGTAAAATGGCAGGATGCCGTCTCGCACACCTTACCAGAGCTAATAGAAAGAAGATCTAGTTGTTGTTTGGTGATTGGTGTTTGGTGTTTAGTGTTTGGCGTTTCGTGTCTGGTGTCTGGCGTGTCGTGTCTGTTGTCTGGTGTGTCGTGTCTAGTGTCTGGTGTGACGTGTCTGGTGTCTGGTGTGTCGTTTCTGGTGTCTGGTGTGTCTAGGGTCTGGTGTGTCTGGTGTATGGTGTCTGGTGTGTCTGGTCTGTCATGTCTAGTGTCTGGTGTCTGGTGTCTGACATGGACAACACATGCACAACATGGACATTGGACATGATTTTTGTCTTGTCCATGTCCATTCTAAGACTCACCGGTTGGGAAACGATACTGAGGTCGATAATCATAGTATTGAGGTCCTTCAGCGGCTCTGCCATGATGACTATATCATCAGCAACGCGAAAGTGAGTGATGTTAGTGTCATTAAAGTTGAGTTGGTTGTTATTGTGGTGTGTCGTGTCTGGTGTGTCTGGTACACCGTGTATGGTGTCTGGTGTCTGGTGTGTAGTGTCTGGTGTGTCTGGTGTGGCGTGTCTGGTGTTGTCGAATCCCTTCCAGTCCAAGAGCTTGAACACGTCCTCCAATGTGTACGTGAACAGTTTCGGAGAAATAATGTCTCCCTGTCTCACGCCTTTCTACAATTGGATTGGTTTCGTACTCTCGTCCTGCTTTACTAAACAGCGAAATATTATAGCGTGGTGTGAACAGCTCTTAAGAGGCCTATTGATTGTGTTAAGCACATTTATTGCAAGAAATATTCAAGAAACACCGCTAGAAAGACGACTTACTTAACAAAAAAATCTTGTCATTATTTTTGTGATTTATGAAATCTAATAATTATCTCGGCCCCGATATTTGGTAGAGAAGAAACTGTAGAACTGATGTAGAACAATTTCTGCTCACAATTGGTGGCTCTTATATATAACACTAATTTCATTAGTGGGCGCTAGTTTTGGAAACGACGCCACTTTTACCCAAACCCCTTTATATTTTTATATGTATATACCCCTTCAGATATTATATTTAACAGCACATTTTTTTTCATATTTAATTTATAGCATAGAGTGATGCATATATAATAATCCTTATCATTATGTTTTTTCATATAATTGTGGGTCCATGACCTTTCAAAACAATCCTTGTGTAAGGTTTTGTTGCTTTATTAACAATTTTTAAAGGTATGAAAATCTAAACAACTGCCGGACATATTTGTAATGTCCGGCATGAGTTTCATACAAACTATATATTTTTTCAGATACCTACACTACATTCTGTCGATATCCTAACAAAGATTAAAAATGTTTAATGCTAGGGTTACCGATCAAACCTTGTTCAATTTTAATGTTACTTCAGTAGGTATTAGAAAAATGGAACGACATTATTGAAAAGTTCACGTAGCAGTGTATATCGTCGAAATTTGCAGTACATAACGCGGTAGAGCTCAGTCGTTTGCAATTAGTTTTTACTGCCGGTAATTAGGGAGGGCCGATTGCGCACAGCTCGCTGCCTCCATCGGGAGACTTGCAAAAGATTGGATCTGTCAGCTGCATTAAATATATAGCTCTTATTTGGAAACTCTTTTAAATATGCTGGCACTCAACCTTGTTGAGTTAATTTCTCTGAATTTTTCTTTGAAATTTCGCATATAACGAGTTTTGAAATACTATGAACATAACATAAGTTTTTACTAAACAGGTTAACTTAATTAATGCCAGCAAGTTGGTAATAATATATATAAAAATCTACCTGTACTTACTCTTAGTTATAGTCAAATCAATGCTTTTTATGTATAAGTTGTGTACGGTTTTAATTGGACTTTAGGTTCACAGTGCTCTATTTAATATATTATTTTCTTAATAATATATAATAGGTAGCTTCTAGTCTATAATTGTACCTTATTCAATAATATAAAATATAAATAAAGTATTGGGCTTAGAGTCATACAAAAATGCGAGGGTAGCGAAATACTTTGAACAGTCTCTATATACTATTTTAATTGTATTGTTATTGTAAAAAAATGCTCGGGATGATTTAAAGTGGTGAATTTTGGGAGTGGACCGAATTTCTTCCGTACGCGGACGAAGTCGCGGGCAACCTCTAGTAATGTATATAATTAAGAATAAGTAACGTATCTGATGCATTTGTAGCTCTACGCATATTTCCCCGGCGCGGAAGTACCAAAAAATAAAAGATGCCGTCATCGCCACATGCGAATCGGAATTAGCAATACTCTGATATCGAGAAGGAAACTTATTTGCAATGGAAATTACCCCTTATTGATATTGTGAATTGAGCAGAGTTTATTATATCCGTGCTTGCTTGGTTATTCGATTAAAACGGAAACGAGTGCTACAGGAACACGAATTGCCGACGCCTACGTTTTTGTCAATAAACAAATATATCATTTAAAATCATGGTATAAAATAGATGTCAGTTTTAAAGGTACTTTGAATAGTTGCTGCTCTTTTGATTAAATAATGGTTTGAGTTATTGAATTTCAGAACTTTTCAAATCTGGACTAGCCTTTATTGAATAACTGGTATTCTACGAAACTATGGGGTACTACACTATTATGTAAGTAAGTTCGTATAGGCTAAGTGGCTAGCCCTAGTGTCAGGGTTAATATGTCGCCCGAAGGACTCTGACATGGCTTGCGGATGATATACGGATATAGAACAAACAACCGGGACCAATAATTTAACGTGTCATTCGACCCACGGTGGCATCAGATGTGCCACTCACGGTCACCCATCCCATGACTGACCAGAGCGTCCGTACTGAACATCGGTGATCGTTTAGAACCACCTAGTCACGTCACACGTCACTATACTACGCCTTGACTGGACCTTGACCGTGTTTTACCTACCTGTTAACCAACTTAATTATATATTTTCGCATATTTGCTGTAATTTTTTTTACATGCATATTACTTACCTGATATCGATCCCCAAGCCGCCGTATAAAACAAAACAGGCTCAGAGTCATGTAGGTCACAGTGAAGTCGCTAGTAGAAAAGACTGGAAGATTCAGCACAACAATGTTTGTTGCATTTCAGTATCGCGGAACAAAATATGTTTCAGCTAAGATTATTCGCGCAATCTCTTTAAAACGTCGAGCCGCGTTTCGAGTGTTTGTAAGCTAAAGAATTAAAGGGTAAGTGCACTTTTGCATAGTGTAGGTGTAATGTAAAACATGATACACAGCGAGGCGGAGCGGCGAGACCGGACGTGACGTCACGTGAACGTGCCGTGTGGAGTAGTGTCTACATGCAGCCCTAGTAGATCCAGTTCTACAAAGAGAACGGTTACTTTGAAGTTGAGAAATAGGTTTGTTTTTTGACCAATGCAAGTTGTTCACAATATATGTAATCCGGCATTATACAGAATTCCTAGGAAATGTATAGAATGCCTAAAATAGATAGGTAATCTACGAAATGAATTTTATTATACACATTATCTAGGCATTTTATACATTTTCTAGGCAGCAATAGGAAATAATTATGTGAAATCGTACTCGGTTCCTTCACTTAAATAATTGCTAATAAAAAACCTTAACCTACTGCTATTCGTATCTGACTCGGTTCTGGCATTGCAAGGGTTTTATTCACTTAAAAACTTATTTTGAGTTAAAAGCACTTGTTTTATTTGTCATAATTTTATACTTTGCCTGACCTCCTCACGGCATTCTATACAATAGCTAGGTATTTTCCAATATCTACTAAAAGTATGTAATAGTAAAAGATAAATAAAATATTTCATACATTACATAATTGCTTATGTAGGCTTATGTTTGCACCCGGTATTACATAGAATGACTAGGTATTCTATACAATAACTGCATTATATGTTTTGCCGGTGACACTCACACACATGAATCATCAGTTAAAATTGTAGAAACGTGATGATTGTCCCGAAAGAGAGTTTCAAGCCCTTTTAATTCAAAATAGGTTTGCGTTTGTTCACATTTTATCTGATAAGTAATGATGCTGACCAATGATGAAGCTTCTGATGTTATTGTTTTATTTATACGGGAATACTCAAGTTTAATTAAATCGGATACTCCGATTATAGTTTCGATCACATCCCTGTGACCTTTTTCAAAGAGTGAAAACAGAGCCCGACGCGCGTGCATGCTCCGTCCAGCTTCTGCTGTTTAATATTTTTACATGTACTCGTCCGTAGAGTAGAGTTTGATAAGAGTTCAAAGTAGTTATCTGATTGTACTTGCATACTTTTACGCAATCAATAACATATTCCATTCGACATTATGAATATACTCATCCTAGTAAGAAGAAACATCAACCTTCCTGGCGAGCTTCTTTATTATTTATAGGCGTGCGATCTCATCTGATGTTAAACGCAGATGCAGTGTACGACGGAGCACGCTTGCCTAAAAGAAACCAATTCACTCGCGACTTGAAGACACCCAGATTATAATTATCGGGAAAGACCTACTCGGGCAGTGCATGCCACTGTTCAGCACGGTTTACTTACGCTATACTTGATGTTCAGCTTTTCTTCTGAACCCACTGCCGATAAATCGTATATAGTCTCTCTCATGAGGCAACAAGCTAGGCTACTGCCAGATATTAGGACAAGTTCAGCTACTGCTGAAAACACGTAGTGCGGTTACGTGCGGGTTCCTTCCACACACTACTTGATATTCGCGCACCGCACCGCACCACATTTCACCCGGCACCGCCTGCTCTTTGGATCTTGAACTTTGTTATTTCTCCTATCCTTTTACTTCCTGCCAACATTCCTCCGCTATGCAGTAGAATTTTTAAATATTTTAATCTCATCGCCACAGTCGGTAGTTAAATGTAATAAAAATCTACGCACTTTCCGGAATAAGGTTGCCCTTTTCAAAGCTTTGAATCTGCAGTGGTAGCATTTATCTTTAAAAGGTTTTTAGTTATAATTAAATCCTGGTGTAGAATGTAATACTGAGAACATTATCGAAACATTTTCTTGGAAACCTGAAAGTCGTCTTAACATGTCGTGACTTGTCTTTTAACATCACTTATTTAGTGCTTATGCTACGCTGCTACGAGCCGTAGCGTAAATGCTACGTCAATCTTAACAAGGCTAGAAATACGTAGTACTATTATTTATTCTATGCTAGAAGTGAAATAGCTTATGTGATTATTTAGTATAGTATAATATTATCTTTGGTGACAATAAAATACTGGTTCATTGGTAATTAATGTGATACTAATGTATGAAACAAAATATCTAGATTATTGACACGGTAACAATTGACCGAAATGAACAAGATTCTCTCGCCTTGAAGTAATATAATCTCCTTCTTATGATCATTGTAGCGAAACATCGAAGTTTAGGTAATGAAGTAAACACCAGCATCAATGTATTTGTGTACTTTGAGACATTCAATGGCGAGTCTCATTAACACTTACAGGGGTCTGTAAGTGTTCTAGAATGTTTCTACACCAATTCGTTGACGGAAGAATACCTGATACTGATCTAACAGAATACTTTGAGTACCAGACATTGATCGTGTTTTTCTTACCTTTTCTTCGTTCCAATAAGCAATATATATCTATTAAACAGAGCGCGTGTTCCTAATGATTTGTTTCCAGCTAGCAATAATAAAACAAACCGGCGCGGGGGCCGCCGACGCTGAAAACCGAACATGTAAACAAAGCGTGCCCGGGGCTGCCAGTTAACCCCAATTTTGCCGACCACATCCTAGCTTTCTGATTTTTTTTAGTTTCAAGTTGATTTGTGTTGCCGCTGCTGACTCGACTCGCTATGAATTTTAAAACTGAGATAATTTTTTACCGGCTAAGCCGTGGTTTTGCCATGAGATGTTCAACTCTTATGCGTGTTTGTTTTATGTTTAGTGACGAAAAAACTAACTTGTAACACGTAGTCACTACATTTTTTAAAAGCTTACTGAATTGTATTATGAATCCACGATTTAAATGTACGCGATTAAAATAAATTTTAATTTTAATAAAGCATTCGTTCCAATGCATAATAGTGGTTGTTAGTAACTAAACAGACTCCTGTTTAAAAAAATATGAGTATATATAAGTAGAACTTGTGCACTCACTCATCAGCCAGAAGGCGTCCATTACTGGACGAAGGCCTCTCCATGAACAGGGAGGAGTTGCTATAATCCCCACGCTTGGCAGGCGGCTTGGGGATCGCAGAATGCTCACCACCGTTAACCAAAACGATTACCACCGATAACTAAGAGGACGCTAGACTAGATCCTCCGGTGGTTTTGGATGCAGTTTTAGGACATCGTCGTCAGCCATAAGACGTCCACTGCTGGACGAAGGCCTCCCAATAGAGGGGTGTTGCCCATAATCCCCATAATGCTTGGCAGGCAGCTTGGGGATCGCAGAATGCTCACCACCGTTAACCAAAAGGATGCTGATGCCCGTCCTCCGGTGTGTCTGGTTGCAGTTTTAGGACATAAAAAGGTCCAACAGTCCAGGAACTTGTGCACAAGTACTTCTAAACTACTATACAATAAACACCGAAATTGTTGCTTATGACGATAGAAGGGCTTTCGTCCCTAAAACGCCTACAGCACTAAGTATAATGTAGGTTAAGTATTCTGCCGTCAGGTGGCCACATTCGCACGGTGTAACGCAAGTGTGTAACGCGTACCACGCAACCTTATCTGTACGGTTCAATAGAGAGCCACTATCGTATATTCCGATCAAAAGTGATAGAAATCCGTAGAAAATGTTTAGTTTCAACTTTTAGCAACTCTTTTCATAAAGTAGCCCTTCTGTAATTAGCGGGTCAATATAATTGAGGCAGGTAGTTTTCGCCTTTATGACGTGTTGCCATACGTCGCCTTTTGATGTACGCACTGTTACCAGGGTGATTTATCGCTGGTCGTACCCTTTGGCCTCTTTTCAAAACTTTACAGCTAAAATAGATGGCTTGTTAACTGTGGCTTTGTGGAAATGTGAAGGGTTAATATTTTAGTGTTGAAGTTAGTACATATACTCTGCTTTTAGGGCTATGTATCTACATATTTAGTTGTTAAGGTACCTACTACTATTGAGTACTTCTTTGTGATCACTTTATTAAGGATGCACCGCCCGACGGCTCGAAGTCATCGGTGGGCGTGGCTAAAAATCCTGCTCTCTTCATCAAACAACGTGTGAGTAAGGGAGAAAGAAAGAGAAATGAACGTGCAAATTTTTTCATGTCGACCTTTGGCTGCAGGATTGTGATGAATAAACTACTGAAGTAATTTATTCCAACTAAATTTATTTGAAATTAAGATGGACGAAACCATGCCGCTTGATACATTATTTTAGAGTTTTCGTATTCCATATGTTATATATTTACGTCCAAAGTGGCGTTAAAATTGTGCTAACATACAAGATGTTTCCTAGCTCATAACTTTCTTGTTTATTAACTTTTTACTTTGTTATCAATTTAAAATCCTAGATAATAAAAAAACAAATTGATATAATACTTAGTCTTGGACCTACAACATTACATAGTGGAGTAATATTACTTCCCCGTTTTTATACAGAAGTGACCGGCTTGTTTACTCTTAATCAAATTAACTAGATGAAAAACACAACTGTCTACGCTATAATAGATAAATCAATAATAATCAAACGATCAAATCGGGCGATCGATCGGGGCGTTTGTAAGTAGGTATTAGGATTCGTAGACAATTATGAATATCTAACTTTATAATTTTACTCTATTTCACTCTTATCTGTTATGATACGATTTATGATGATAGGAAGGTAAATATTAATTATTATTACAAGTCCAGCTCTACCGCAGAAAATATTGAATAAAAATAACATGTAATACCATCTATCTCAATTTTTGTAATATATGAATTTTTTTGTGCCAATAAATTTCATTTCAGCCCATTTTCATACAGCCAGTCAAACGACACTCAAAATTTCGAAGACGCACGAATGAATGGTAGACGCGATAACAGCGTATAGTGCTTTCGAAAGAGAAAAAGAAAAATCAGTAGATTTGCCCTCTAAAATCGGTAGATTAGTACTTTTTCTGGGTTGTTCCTCACTCGTCCTTCGTATTTTTTTTTTCTTAACTACAACAGTTTTCTACTCTTAACTCGTCCGACAGATATTTTAACATTTTATTACTTACTTTTAACTCATCCTTTTTGTATTCTTATCTCATCCAACGTCAATATTTTTATAAATACCACGTTTCGTACATAAAAATACGGTGTAAGCTTCCTCTAACATGGAAAATAGTTCAGCTTGGTTGTTTTACCTTAAAACCTATACATTCATTTATACACTATAGCGCAACAGCCTTTTTTTATGCTATGAATTACGAGACGAGCGATACGTTCGCTTGGTGGTAAGCATCATGCCTGCCCATAACAATAGCAGTAACAGAAACGTGAACTTGCGAATAAAATCCTGCCTTGCACAGCACAGCGCTCGACTACCTGAGATATAAGATGTTAAATATCTAAATTTCTTCATGCTCTGTAATTTCTTTGGTAACATTGCTCTTCAAAACAAAACACAGTAATGCTTGCACTGTACCTGTAACTTGAATAACTAGCAAAGGTGTGGTACTTCCCCAGGCGGGCTCTGCAATATAGTATTAAAACCTCTTCAAACTAGCCATTCTCTATTGCGAAGAAGTACATTAATATTTAGACGTCAGCGAATATTTACAGAAGTATTCAACAGTGTAATTGTTTTTATAAAGATTCTAAAAATTTAATAAAAAGTTCCGACTAGATCTTTGAGGTGCCGAAATTTCTACCCAGCAGTACGTAGGTACTCGAAAATACTTATTGATTATACTCGTTTGGCTTGAAAAATATTACGCTTCTGACTTGTGTTGATTTCTAAAAACTAATAAGTTTAATAATGCTAAGTTTTGTTGCTATCCATACCTTTCTTAATTTTTTTGTTTGGAAAGAGCATCGGATGAGTCAAGATTACATTCCAGATGAGTTAAGAAAATAAATTTAAATTATTCAGTCGGACGAGTTAAGAATAATGATTTAAGACGAATTAAGATAATTTAAAAAAAAGGATGAGTTGACCAAGGATCAGTAAGGAACAACCCATTTTTCCAACTGAAATTGGTAGGTATAATCTGAAAAAATACATCAAACCCAATGCCATTCTTGATCTGATGACGGGTGAGAAGTGTTCGCGACCGAGAAAAACTCCGAGACGCCTGTTCGATAAGCCAATTTCTTTATGGACGCTTAAAAAAACGCTCCTCTAGCGGGAGACGCTCGCACTTCATGCGGCAGCCAGTTGTAAATGACCGGCGCAGTCGCATGCACCAGCTTAGATGTCTTAGCAAGTCGGAGAGGGACGCAGCGTATCCGGTGCGCGTGTCGCGGCTCTAAGGCGCTGTCCGCGCGCGTGTCTCCAAAATGTGAGTACTACTCGGGGTGGTCTCTGGGGTACATAGCCACCTCGAAGCACACGAAACTTGGGATGGTAACTATCTCCATGGACCGGAAATACGGTAGTGCGGGTGTATCTTGTGACACTCTTACTATTGCTCTTACAGCTCTTTTCTGCATTCTGAAAACGTGCAGCGCGTCCCCAAAGCTCGATGCCGTACTGGAGTAACGAGTGCACAGAAGCAAAATAACATTGCCGAACCATGGGATACGGCAAGAGCGCTGAAACACGCCATAGCGCGAAACAGGCACAGCCCACCTTCCTGCACAGTTTGTCTATGTGGCCTTCCCAGACCAACGCTCTATCAATCTGGAAACTCAAAAAGGCGGTCGATTTGATGAGTAGGTATCCCGAAATAAGTAGGTACCTATGATGGATGGATCTGATGTCAAATCTCTTAATGCCCAGTAATTTGTCTGGCAACATTGCCCTTTAAACCAAGTGGTGTCAAACAATTTTCCATAAAACCATGAAAACATCTATTCACAATTAGAACTCCGCCAATTAAATTATGGTGATAGTAAAGACTTATTAGCCCTATCATGTCTGTCGCGATACATACTTGACACACTTTCAATACAGGTTCAATTGTATTGATCAATTGTATACTTTTAAAGTAAGTAACCGTTCGCGACTCGGTCGTAACAAAGAAATAAATGTCAAATAGTCCTAAATCAGCCCCAAACGCGTCGGATTGTTCTTGTCTCAGCACGCAAATAAAGATTTACGAACTCGGAACTGTTTGACTTAAACGCCTCTAAATTTTGTAGGAGCAACCTCCCCACGCACGGTTCGTTATGTAAAGAGGGCAGGCGTTCTGTAACATGCGCCACGAGCTACAACATAACCGTTATAAAAAATTCAACACGATCTCAATTCCGTTTTTCAGTCCTCGACCCTTTTTTACGATACGTTGACTATTAATGCGGTAGTTTTCTTTCCATAAGCTTCGTGTTGCTGTAGTTGGTTAACTATGCCATCAGTTATAACTATAGGCAGCTAATGTATTGAATATATAAAGTAAGTCGGTCCTCAAGCCCCACAGAGAGTATTATTATGACAATACCGGGATCTGAATAAAAAATTTAGTGTAATAACTCAGAGACGATATTCGAAGGATATGTCCAAACAGTCAGGCGCTTGAGTCAACTGTATGAACATAATTATGCCCAAGCAGCTGTAAAATCACAACAGTCACAATCTGTCTGCATTAAGTGTGTACACTGATGAGTTTTAGGACGGTAGTTGGT
This sequence comes from Erannis defoliaria, assembly GCA_905404285.2. Classification (NCBI taxonomy): domain Eukaryota; kingdom Metazoa; phylum Arthropoda; class Insecta; order Lepidoptera; family Geometridae; genus Erannis; species Erannis defoliaria. The sequence goes on from FR990078.1 coordinate 8,380,971, forward strand.
ACTATGTCTGCTTTAATAGCTGTAGGGCGTGGGTTCGATTTTCAACCTGGACAAACATTTATGTGACAAACATAGATCTGAGTCGGCGTATTGTATGTATTATAAGTACGCATTTACAAAAACTGTATATGAACTATCTAGTTCCCTAAATATGAGCGCCGTTGGCAAATTCCTCAGAGCCGGCGTGGCCAAAATTTTCACGGCGGCGGCGGCGTCGCGGCGGCGGTGGCCGTCGTTCTTAAATGTTTCATCAGGGATCGGTTTTTTACTATAATAAATCCGTCAAGTGCGAGTCCGACTCGCGCAAAGAGGGTTCCGTACTACCACATTGACACCACCGAAAATTGCTCTTACGAACATATAAGTCAGGTCAAAAAACAAACTTAACATTGTCCCTGAAATATTTTTCGCCCGTACATCGATGTTATGAGTAAATTTACTAACTGCAAATTTAAGTTTGTAATCGTAAAAGTATTTTTTTATTATGTTATTTAACAATTTACGATATTTAGATTTTCTCTGATTTATGCTATAAGACTGCTTCTTGTTTTATTTCATGGTCATATTTTTAATTTTTTTTACGTCAACTATGAATTTTGATTAATTAGGAGTGAGAAATTAATTTAAGTGGTAGCTACGAAACGTAGTGCTTTATTAATCTGACTTTTATTTATATTTAAACGTCAAATATATAATAAAATTAAAATCTAAAAAAGGCCATGTCATTGTTCTAGTGGTAGGACTTTATTGCAGAGTCCGCCTGGGAAAGTACCACACTTTTGTCAGATATTCAACAATATGAAGACAGTAGAAGCAGAAGTATGCAAGCATTACCGTGTTTCGGTTTGAAGGGCAATGTCACCAGAGAAATTACTGGGCAATTTGGGCATGAAAAGTTTTTCCATCTAATATCTCAGGGTGACGAGCGCAGTGCAGTGCGGCGCAGGATTTTGTTCGCGAGTTCACAATTCTGGTACTGCGACTGTCATGGGCAGGCGTGATGCTTGCGTGGTGAACGTCTCACACCAAACGAGCACCAAAGGACACAGAAAACAATTTAGGCAAAAATTGCTGTATTTGGCTGTATTTTTTCTATTTTATTGCGTTGACTTAGAATCTGGAATAGTAGGAGTCTTCAGTCAGCTGGATCCGCGCTTCCACTCAACCTAGTCACATTTTGAATAAGTCACCTGGACCCACTGTCCAATTTCGTTACAGTCAGGGAGTTAAAGCCTTCGTATTTGATATTTATTTCAACTTGATATCTGCCTGCACGCATTCCTGAGAAAAATAATCTTGACAGACAGACAGAAGGACAACGAAGTGATCCTATAAGGGTTCCCTTTTATCTTTTTATGGTACCTACGGAACCCTAAAAAATTAAGAAAAACCGTGTTGATGGTATGAAAAAAGCTTTATGATTTTTTTAAATAAAGTAACGGAGGATATATTCAAAGCGTAGTGTTTGTTTGTAAATTTTATACGATCACTTTCACTTGGTAAAATACTCTCCTTGATTGATCTAGCGCGAACGCGAGCTGCAGCCGCGTGGCGCACGCGACTGGAAAAGCAAGTTGCGACGGCACGCCGCGCGCTTTTGTCGGCGTCGGCGCGGCGACACCAACTCGCGGCGACGCGACGGCGGCGGCTCGCCGGCGCGGCGCTCATATCTAGTTCAATGGCTCAAGTTTTGCTTAGTTTGGGACTATAGAGGGCGCTATGTGTAATATCCACCAATATTTATTATTCGTTTTAACAAAATGACGATTTCATCAGTAGGTAGTCGTGTGAACCAAAGTAAATGAATATGTAAGTTCTAGTCGGAATACCCTTTAACTCTAAGTAGCCCAATTTTACATGTTTAAATCATATATAAAAAATAAACTGAAATAAAATTCTACTTAGGTTTTATTCAGATGTACTGAAACAAAGTAAGTACCTAAAATATATACATTTTTAGATCTTTTATTTAACATACCAGCTAGTATTCAAATCACTAACACCAAACTATGGAAAATTCCCTAAAAACGTACCTACTGTTAATTCGTGATTAAACATCGATTATGTGTACATTCCATTCAAGTTCTGATGACGCAATTTTTACGAATCAATACGATTGAATTCGTGTAATTTTACCGAGAAATAATCAAACAGAATGAGAGCGCCGTCCTTCTTTCATGTGGCAACAATTTTGAGGAGCATCTGGGATATGTCTTTCACATGTCGAAGCGACTGAAATGATACCAGAGCCGAGGATCAACCTCCGCTGGTTCACTCGTGTGGAAATATAATAATAGCACGCTAGATATAAACAAAATACTTATAGAAGTTGCGCAAAAAAATTGGTAGCGCGTAGCCGGTACAGCATGGGTTCTATGTCTAACATAAAAAATTAGTAAATGTGTCGTAAAAAGCTGTGACTCGTGCTCCGAACACACAAAAGATGCCATGAAATTTCTTTCCACATGTTAGTTTCAATTAATGTCCGTATTTTACTGCAACATATTGCAAATTTTCGTAAAAATATTGTCGAAATTATGTGTCATATCATTTTGCTTTCGGTGCTGCCAGGAAATCCTTTTTTGGTTTTTTCGTGGGAGTTTTTTTTTTTTTATTTGCTTAAATTGCCTTCTTAATTGGTTAATGTCTTAAATCAAAGTGATGTATAATAAGTGGTGTAGCCTTTCTTCGCAAGTATTTTAAAGTAAAAACCTATTGAATTCGAGTTCATTCCAGTAAAATTAATACATTTTACGCTAATATTTCTGAAAAACCAGATGATTTCAATTATTATTTCTATGATCATATTCAGCTTAACTCTCCACTTATGTTATTATTTTTAATAATTGAAACACATGTATATTCTGTTCTACTTGAACGATGAGGCATTTGTATGTATGTAAATTATGTTTGTTTGTATTAATTTCTTCGATGATATCATGATGATGATGATCATAATAATGTATGTTAATTTGTTCGATGATAGCTTCCAAATCGTTGATATTCGACCTTATGATTTTGACTGTATGATATGTACTGAAAATATTTTACAAACTGAAAATGTGTTGTTGTTCGTTAATTTTTTTAACATTGACGATCCAAACAAAAATTTGTATCTTGTTATTGTACTAAACTTCAAAATGTATTCGATATCATGTTATATTGTAGCAGAAGTTTTAGGGAAAATTTTCATCAGGTAGGCAACATCGATTTCGATATCGAGTTTGCGCGAAAACTGGCCAACGACACAAGTTTTTTTTTTGTTGAAAAAAACGGCTCCATTTTTTTTTGCGCGATCGTATAACGTTTATCCCTCTATGTATTTATCTCAATGGGTACAGCCATTACTAGCGTTTATAATCTGGAAGCACGGTTTCTGAGTAATCTAAAGCCAAAGTGCCAAAATGGACACCATTTTAGTCGATACCGTTCAAATTACTTGAAAATGCCATAAAACCAAACATGGCGTCTTAGCAAAAAAATTGCTTCAAGTCGAGCCAAAAAGTTTGGTACGGAAATAACCCACTAATCATTATCAGAATTTATTTATCCACCTAATTTGAACATAGTACATAAGCGATCATGGACTCGAGTAAGCGATTTAAACGTGGATCTTAGTTTATTTTATTTTATTTATTTATTTATTGAGATACGCCAACAGTGAACATATTACACATTCTTAAAGTAGGTACATAACACAAGGATCTGATACGATCACCTTTTACAGGCGTATACAACATCCGCCATAAACAGTGTTTATACAGAGAATTAATGTAAAACTATAAAAACTATGAAAACTATAATTTTAGCAGAACAGACAATTTAAAACAATATGTAAGTACTTAATACGTAACTGTAGAATTAAAATACAACCATTATTCGTCTCTGGTTAGTTTACAGATATACCTATATCTGTAAACTATACATACTTACTCGAAACTGAACAGTGTCCAGAGAATACCTAATAGTAAGTGCATGTTGCACATAAAATAAACATACATAGCTCTAATAAAATACTCAGACGTAATTTCTACAACGATATCAATTCCAAGGCTTTGGACTTTTAGCTGTCTTTCCTCACATCCTCGCCCACTTTCAAAGACATCAAAACGTCGTCGGCAATATGGTGCAGTCATTTCAATTCAATCTATTGCACATTGGACGCCATTACACTGATTAGAACCAGACGGCATCTCAAAATATTTTGTATCGGAGCCAACAAAATTCCTGTCAAAATCGAACCGTAAAGTAGGGAGTTAATATTGGGTAACTGCATACATTGTGGTTTATTTGTAGGAAGATTTAACATAGCTTTTGGTTGGCTCCATGTGCAGCCGGGAAAGTTTGACAATAAAATGTTTGAGGCGGTTATTTTACATCTTTCCTTTCCTACACGAGCTCGCAGCTGTGGCGCTTCTTCTTTACCTTTGTCTTATATAAGTTTTTCCCATTATGTCCAATCCTCTTTTTTGCTCCGTCACCTAATTATCCATATAAAAAATCACGACGATCAGTGGCTCCGATGCTGCAAGAACGAAGAAAAAACAAACCTTTTACACGTTCGCATTTATAACGATACCTTCTGATTCAGATTTTTTATTGACCATTATAACAATGTTCGTCATGAAAGGCAAGTCGGATTACAAGGTTGTTTATTTATATTACGTAGGAAAAAATAAATTTGTAAATAGTATCTTTATCCACTTCGCACCAATATAATTGCATTGCTGGGCTCTGTGTCACAATTAAGCGCCCAATACAACAAAAAGCAGGAAAAAACAGGAATAAAAAAACAAGAATAAAAAACAGGAATGTCAAAATCTGATATCGTATAACTAAGCATTAAATTTAATTCATTCATTTTGAATTGATTATTAAATAAATAATACTTATTTTTTTTAATACATTTTAATAATAAAAAAGATAGATTTTAAATAGAAATATATTTTTTTGCATAACAATCATTATTTTTATATTTATAAGGCAGTGAGAGGAGCTAAATCCTCCAAGTTATAAGGTCCAGATTTTTGTCAACTATATGGCGTACAGGACCCGCTAGCGCCTGTCAAATATTGTCACCTAAAACGTTAACCTGGTGCCTTCGATCCCGATTCTAATAATGTACTCTTTTATCCTGTGCCCGGTTATAGGGAGTATGATGTGTTTATCTACGAGACACGAATGCCATTATGAGATCAGAACATTGTATCGACAAGAAGTTTTCTAGATTAATTTTGAACAGCAGCAGATACTTATTGAATATCTTCCGTGCCCATTCTTCATTGTTTTGTAGTACGGGCAACAATTAATTCAAATTCAATAGCATTGTTTCAAAATGAAACGACACCCCCAACTCGAATTACAGATCAGTAGCTTTGTGCTAACAATGTGTGGTAATAGCTTTTATTGATCGCCCCTTTGGGTATCAGAAACAATTGTGTTGTGCAATTTCTTCACTCTCGAAATTGAAAGATAATACATCGAATGCGTTCAGAAGGTTCTGTGTTTTGTCGAATAACTAGGTATTACGTATTACTTAGGTATTCTATTTATATTTACGGATTAGGATAGCGTCACAAATCAGACGCAGTACCTACGTATACAAAAAAAGTTTTTAATATTTTTCTATATAAGTATACGTACCTATAAAGCACTCTACGGTCCCCCGCACTCCTAAAGTGAAGCTTGCTCTCTTCGCTGACGACACCGCCCTCTACACCAGAGGGTGGAACAAGGTCATTCAGCTAGCCCACCTTCAACGAGCCCTCAATGTCCTCGGAGACTGGTTCAAGAAGTGGGCTATCACCGTTAACCCCGATAAAAGTGCAGCCGTGTACTTTCATCCGTCCAAAAGACCTCCTTCGAAGCATATCATATCATATCATAGAAGAAATAAGGTTACAATCTACAAAACTTGTATTCGCCCCGTCATGACGTACGCCTCCGTGGCGTTTGCTCACGCCTCTAGCATAGATCTAGAGAAACTCCATGTCATACAAAATAGATTCATCCGCAGAGCAGTCTGAGCTAGCTGGTTCATGCGAAACTCCGACCAGCACTGCGATCTCGAACTCCCCTCCATCCGTCAGTACATTAAGTACGCTTCACGCCGCTATTTCGATGCGGCCCCTCACCATCCCAATCCACTCATAGTCCAAGCCTCGACCTATACGACAGACACGACAGACACGTCTTGGGCGACCCGGACGACCCCATCGCCGTCATCACCTCGGCGGCGCTGGGCTCGCCCGATCCGACCACTCCTAGCAACAGGAAGTATTCCGTTTTTGGTACAGGCGCCGGCTACCAGAGGCACACAAACACGCACCGACCTCACCGGCGAGGTCGAGGACTCCCCAGATCCGTCAGAAGATCGGTTAGATTCTCTCCAAATAGTCAACCAAATCAACCTACTAGGGCCCCAGGGCATACCCCTTCTGGGGTGCCAGGGCAAGTCTGACCCCACTCCCGGCGACGGCCAAGCCGAGGCTCGTACCGTCTGAGGTGCCCTTGAGCTAGTCGCCTTTAACCTAAACCTAGGCCGAGCGCCGTTTGCGCTTGCCTAAAGTCCGGTGACGCTGTAGAGGCCATCGGAGGCCAAAAGCATAGTCATTCATTAAAAAAAAAAAAACACTCCATCCAAACACCATCGTGCTTGCTGTATAGCCCGCCAAGGTCATGCACAATGCACGATACAAAACGACAGTGAATAGTCTTGACGTACAGCAAATTGAATGAATGAATTAATTAATGTCGCTTGCTGGACTTGCTGGACGCGTTTTGCATCCAGCGAGTGCCACCGAGTGTTGCCACCGCGAACGAACATGACCTTGGCGAACTGTGCAGCAGAACGGTCGTGTATAATCTTGCAGTACAGCAGATTCCATATTTTTTTTGGTCTGGCTACTACCTCATTGCCTCAAGCTCTAAGCTTGTATCGCAAGGCAACATCACGTCAAAATGGACTGAGAAACGCCTTCAAAATTCATTGACAAGTTCCACTTGTCTGTGGAATGCCTCAAGTACGGATTAAATAAACAAACAAAAACGAATCGTTGACGTATGACCAGGCGTTATGGCTTTAGCCCGCTCTGTGAGCAAAATAGCAAAAAAAATAACTCGTTCACTGCCTTTGTTCACTCCTCGTTCAGCCGTAGACAGACAGAGAAACATGTTGGTTTCTCTTCCTTTGTTTTTGGACTTTTAGTCACGAAAATTTGGATTTAAATAGTTCATTTAACATAAAAATACTTTTTGACAGGGACGATTATAGGGTGGGGGGAAGGGGGGGGGGGGGAATGTTGTATGGAAAGTTCTTTGTTTTTGAAGTTATGGTGATGAAAATTGATATTTGGGTAGTTCATTCAAAGGAAGGGAAGTTGGGAGGGGGTTGGTAGAGTCAGTAGAATCAGTCAAGTCGCTCGAGTCGGTAGAGTCGCTCAAGTCAGTAGAGTGGCTCGAGTCGGTAGGTCGGTAGAGTCGATCGAGTCGGTAGAGTCGGTAGAGTCGGTAGAGTTGGTAGAGTTCGGGGAGTTTTGGGCTATTTTGGGAGCGGGCCGAATTTCTTCCGTATGCGGACGAAGTCGCGGGCGACCTCTAGTACGTAATATATTTTTTTATTAACCAGCACACTATGTAGCGTGCGTGGTGTACTTGACTAGGTGGTTCTGAAAGATAACCAATGTTAAGCAACGGACGATCCAGTTAGTCTTCGGATGGGTGACCGTGAGTGACATTTATTTCCGAGCGCTACCTTGGGTCGGATGAAAATGGTTGGTCCTGGTTGTTTGTTATATTTCTGTAACTTCAAATGTCAAGTCATGTCAGAGGCCTTCGGTCGGCACATTAACTCTGACACTAGGGCTGGCCACTGAAAATGCATTTTAGTGTTTTATGTTTTTGATACACACTCCCATAATAAAATTAAAGGCATTAATTTCTAGATCGCGGGTGTAGTGGTAGGTGAACATACAACTCTACGTTTAACTATACGAGTATAGTATTATTTCTAAGCCCAACTTTACATGCTCAACCCAATTAAGACCTAGCAGCTCGTAGTTTCTTGCGTGTTCTTATAGAATGAAGACTAGGCAATCCTCCGAGTTAGTAAGTTCTTTTAAAGTTAAACCTCTAGTGTAAAATAACCCAGAATTGCATTTGCGGTAAGTTTCTCACGTAGCACAGTCCTTAATTTTATTTTAAGTTACCAGAGGAGCTGGAGAATACCTATGCAACTGAATATTTTGTAAATTTATTTCTCAGATATTCTGGTTCACGAAGTAGATTTTCAGTAGGCAAACATACTTGCTAAAATACTTACAAGATTTCGATCTCTTTGCAGGTCTATTGAAACGGCGCAGTGGCGATCTTGTTGCAATTAATCATCATCGATCATCAGCCCAGAGACGTCTGCTGCTGAACAAGGCCTCCACCACACTGCTACAATAACCTGCTTTAAGCACCGGTTGGCCGCGACTTTCACAATTTCTTCGGTCCACTACTAGACCGGTAGGTAGAGGTCTACTTACGCTGCGCCTTCCGGTTTGTGAACGCCCCTCTAGAACCTTTCTTCCCCATCCGTTATAACTTCTCAAGCAATGCTCCAATTATCATCTCCCTCGGTTGCACCAAACTAAGATGTAAGGTTAACTACTCGTTTAAATCGATAAGGAACTATGTTTGAATTTCAAATACTTTACCTACAGATAGATAATCAACCTGTAAATTGTCCACTGCTGGATGTAGGCCTCGAAGGGCGATTGGGCCATTTCCATGTCGCTGGCCTATAGTTGCGGGTTGGTGGATTCGCATACGCCATTCAATAATGTCACATTATGGCACACAAATACACTATTACACACACACGCACACATACACACCCACACGCCAACACATACACACAATCAAGCAGGGACTCTTAGTACAGGCTTTTTCGCTTAATAAGAGTCCCTAGCAAATTGTTTTATATTCGTATGTATGTATGTTTTATGAATAAAATTATTATTATTCTATACGTTTCCTTGTGATGTTTTCTTTCACCGCTGAGCCAGTAGTATGAAAATCCGTACATAAACTCCAAAGAGTTAATTGTTCGTTGTTCATTGTTTTTTGTTCATTTTGCCTCGGGATTTGAACCCTGGACCTCTCGACTCCAAGTCTAGCGGTCTTCCCATTAGGCTACCACAGCTGTCAATTAGTTGGTTAGATATCTCATCAGAAACAAACAGCCGTCCCTCGGTTTCATCCCGGGAGCCGCATTTGTTTCGAGTTAATAAGTAGGTAACCTATTTGTTATCCAGGGTATAAGCTATCTCCGTTCCGAATTTAATTTAAATTCGTTCAGCTGTTACACCTTGAAGAAGTAACAATCACACACTCTTGCACACAACATGACTTTTTTTTTATCGAAACATACAAACACTAGGATTAGGATAAGGCATGCTGGTATACTTAGCCTTTTAACAAAAAAAAAACAATATTTCATATCATTTTACGGCAGATATACAATTTTATGGTGATTTTACCATAGGTCTAACAAAAAAAGTTAAATAGGGAAATAAAATCCATTAAATTATATTCCGTGTACCTATCGCACTTTATTAATCCTGTTTGATATCATCATCATCAACAGCCGGAAGACGTCTACTGCTGGACGTAAGCCTCCCCCTTAATAGGGAGGGGTTGCCATAATCCCCACGCTTGGCAGGCGGCATAGGGATCGCAGAATGCAGCAGCGTCCTCTTAGTTAACAGTGGTAACCGTTACCTCTTAGTTAACGGTTACCACCATTAACTTCGGTATAGATTGCATTAAATAATGATTCTATGATTTCAGTAAAATACTAACCTAGTAGGTAGGTACTTCAAGTTTAGATTTGAATATAAAATAATTTCTTTATACTTACTCATTCCCAACAATATGTCTATGGGCACTAATGATGTTTGGCTAATTCGGTCGAAGTTTCGAAACCGGGCCGGGAAAGTTTTAACTTAGCTTTTAAAATAATTATTTGCCACCCGTGTATTATGCTCCAAAGATTAAGTTACTCTGCCTAACTTATTAATTTAAAGGTTATTAGCGGATAATTGAAATTAGTTACGAGAAAATATCAAATTTAGTTATTTCAGTTATTGGCTAGGTACCTACTATTATGATATCAGCATAGGATTTTTCAAATAAAAGTAGATTAGCATATGAATAGTTGATCCATCATTTATCGGTTTTTCTTTCAAATTTGTAGCTCGGTGGATAAAGACAAAAGACGGATTAACTATTCCGTAGCTATTATACTACGTTTGTATATTTTTTTTGTCTATCTATCGGCCAGAAGACGTGCACGGGTGGACAAAGCCTTCCCCCTAATGAGCACCCGATTTCAGGATTGGCCCCATTGTAAAAGTTGTTCATATTGATGAGTACATAGTACATACATACCCTTCAGTATTGTTGAACCTCTTTGTTACACGTTGTATATTAAGATTTTATATGTGTGAAAAGAGTGTTTATATCTACTCAAGTAAGTACCTACATTACTTTATGTTCTTTCTAATAGGTAGTAACTATTATAGAGAATATTCAGTACCTCTACCTCCTCTCATACCTCTCAATAGGGCGTATTTTACCGTGTAGGTAGGTAAGCGTGGTTCCATGGTTTTTGGCATTAAAATGAATAAGCTTGCTTAATTAATACAATATTTATTCCCAATCTTTGGACCCTAAAATGCGTTAAATTAACAAATGACAACATTGTATCGATAAAACATGAAACATACAAATAGAAATAAAAATGTATTTCCTGTTTGCATAGATATACCCGTTGCATTTGGATAAATATTCGGAATCAAAATTGCACACAATATTTCATATCATTACACATAATTATCACCTATAGCTAGAGAGCAAAGATAGAGGCTATAATTTACTATTTTATACTATCCTATAGGTATAACAACTACTAAGCCAACTTAACGTTTGTTTTGTTACCTAATGCTATGTAACGAATCGTTAACATTTTTTGCCATAGATGTCCGCTTGATGATATACCAAATTCAGTAATAGGTACTTTATCCTTGTATTTTTGTCCAGTAGACTCTAGACCATCTTGTGACTTTATTATAGTCCAGGTATGTTTATATTCTGCTAGTTAGAGTTATTGGAGACTTATTCAAGTACCTAGGTATTTAGGGCTGGGTTGTTACTGAAATAAAAACTTCGATTGAGGATGAGCTCAAATTTATTTGAATTAACAATGACGTCTCCAATGCCACAATACTCAATGAAGTAAGAAAAGAAAAGTAATGAACATCTATAAAAGTTGTAATAATGATAATTAAGCTAATTTTATCACTATTTTTACAATGTCATTATGTTTTTCTTAAACCACAATAACACTATACCTCCGCTCTAAAAGCATTTAAATAATTCAAATCACACAAATCTAACAATTAATTACTAACTATATAGTTTGTATGTATTTTTCCATATTTTGCTCCATATACAAATAGTTTTAGCAGCGCACTAACTTCTATCCCGAAAATTATTAAAAACAATGTCATTTAATACTGAATCCGAAGCAAACTGTTGGAAATAAATTTGGTATAATTAAGCCATATTTTATAATGATATGATTAGTCTAAAATAACAATAAAATAACATACGAACACTAGACCGATAAGTAAATAAATGGAAACTTGCGCGACACTACTCGGGCTCCTTGCTATTTCGATACAAACAATCTAATCGAATCTCTACCGACCTTAGAAATCAACACTTAGCAGGTATTTTATACTCCGAACGGTTATTTTGTCTTCATTATTTCTATTCATATTGTATCTCTTAGAATAGTATTTTAACTAAATTTATTAAGGGGCACAGAATTGATATGTTTCCGATGCACGGCGTTTGTGTGATACCGCTTCACTTAACCTAAGTTGCAAGGCGACGCTACACCCTACTCTATCCTATCACATGCGGGCCAATGTCACGCGTCTACTACGACGATCCAACCATCTACACGATTTCACAGTAAACGTTAACAAAATATCGCTTTTTAGGTTTACACAATACCGTTTTATTGAATAGTCCGTAATTTTAAACTTAACCGTTAAGTATTCCAAGCGAAGAACAATTTTATAGAAGAAAAAGGTCGCAGCAACAGCCAAGCGAGAATTTCAGAAACACAAAGAAGGATATGCGTTTAGCGTGACATATAGCCGATGCATTAAGTATAAGTTATAGACGAGGAATACAGAATAAAACGTCTCTATGAAACCGCTCTTTACTTCTAATTATACATTAAATATAACACGATGATATGTATCGAGTAGTCCCGCAAAAGGTGACGTAGCCGTGTCCGCAGCCACTGGACGTCTCTTACGCGCTATCTACGGTTGTTGGACGGAATCATGGCGGCGCCGGCGTCCGCGCCGCGCGGCCCCTCCCCCCTCCCGCCGCGCGCCGCGCCGCGGGGAACATGTCGCCACGACGCGAAGCTCATTGGCGGACGAGATAAGTACCCGCAAAACAAAACTTTCAAAGTCACACGATGGCTCCAAAGTCCTGATACTATACATCAAAGAAGAGGACCTGTAACTCGATCGGAATAAAAAGCCATCGGAAAACTCTGTTACCAACAGAAAAGAAAAAGGAAACTTTTCGTTGTATTTTTGTATACGAACGAAGACAGCCGGCGCCGAAGGTATGGGAGATCACTACTACATTACACAATTACTTATATATAAATTAGGATTATATATATAGACGAATTAAATAGGTAAGTAAACATTGACTTAGCTTAGTAATTAGGTAAAACTGACAATTAATAAACGATCTTAACAGGAATATGATTATTTTTGGAATTTTTAAAAAGTGAAGGATAATACAGTTTTCATTATGTATAAATGATATTGTATGAATTTACTATTTTTAATGTAAATAAGCATCGAATTAAAACCGTTATTTTAAGTCATATGTAAAGACAGACTCTAGTAATTGAATAGAGGTATAAAATATAATGTAATAACCATAAATAATAACAATCTTAATAGGCATTTATCAGACCACGATAACATCTGTGTTATTGAATAACATTGTTTGATTGAATTAAACTATCGAATGTAGGTTTCCCTTACAAAATAGGACAACCACGCCTACAAAATATAAGTTTGGTACGGCTTGAGGTTAGTATTAAAATTATGTATTATAATTCACTTATCTTTGGTCTATACGCAACGTTCGGTACACTCTGATAGTTATAATCACTATAAACAATGTATAAAATTTTGCTAAGTCAAAAATTGACGAAATTTCTATTAATTATATTGACTAAGAGATTTTCATAAGAATTCACTTGCGGTATCGACGGCCACAGATCCGCAACGGTCGCGCGAGTACCTCAATAGATTCTGTCGCGTCAATTAACCCAAATTTCCGAAACCTTATTAATATACTCTAAGCAGGGATTTTTTTTTACTTTTTTATATAATTTTTACATGTTTACATCAGCAGAATACGTCACTAAAATACCTATAGATAACATTAAGATTTCATTTTTTGGTTTATTGCTTTCCCGCAGTGTACTATGTGCCAAAGCGCCACACAGCGGCGGCGCTGAGGTAACTAAATCATTTTACATTTTTATGCGTTAGTCAACTAGCTAAAAATAAAAATATATATTAATCTTTTTCTGATTAAACCTAACGTTTCAGTTAATTAAACTTCATTACATCGTTTCATTATTATGTATGAATAACAGTTTCATTAAATAGTAATGTAACTATGCTCGTTCTCTACAATAAATACCCTTATCTAGTATTATTATTCATCTAACGATTACACAATTAAAGTAACTACTAAACATTTTAAATTAGGTTATTACCAAAAAGCTCGTCAAAGCATGCAGATAGGTAGTAGAATAATGGTTTCACTATCCAGCGTCCGGCACGAAGACGCCGAGCTATTTATATAACTATCAATTAATTATTAATTTGATTACATTTAATTATTTAACTCTCATAAGGCCAAGGCTAAATTCTCGCAACAAGACTGAACCGATCTCGATATTGTCGCATCGCATTCCCACGAATGTCACGAAATAACGAACTCCGCGGCTCAGCGGAGTAATTAAAGAAAAATAAACGCGGGTAAAATGCAATTACAAAGTGGAACAGTATAAAAAATTGTAGGAAAACTTTTCACAAGGCACAAGAAATGTTGGTGGAACACCTCATAGATAGCAACAAGGTGAAGGACAGTAACAAACACGATGCGAGCCAGTTCAGAGATGCACAGCACAGTCATAGCTGGCGGGGACGCATACCCGCCGCTTGCATCCGTCAGTAGTTATTATGTTGGTATCTACTGACGTCAACCAACACTAGAAAGAATACCGCAAGACCAACACTGGTGTGCCAGCTTTAACGAGTGATCGAACATCATAAAAGTTACTAAGAAAGTAGGTAAATATAATTTGAAATAGTCATGAAATTCATTTAATTCGCTAACATTATTGAGGCTAAACAAAATCGTCATCATTATATTACGACTCCATTAAATAATTAAACTTGAATTATTTATTTAACAAAACGTAATCTTTCTATGAAGGGCACCTTTGGTTTTTAGCTTATTCGAATGTGATATTATCCTAAAATGTTTAATTTCTGGTTTTACACTAAATTCATAACAAATCCTCAGATGTATACATCGGCCTTGTAAAAATAATAATATACAATCATTTTTATCGTACAATAAGTTAGTTGTAAATAAATCTTATATTACACAGTAAAATGAAAATAATTAAATAAACATGTTTACACGAAAATTAATAATTTATAATAACTTATAATATTTTTAATCATGAACAGTAAACAATAAACCTGGAATGTTAATAATACAATAACACTTTCTAGATTTGGTATAAAAGAATAACACCGCAAGCCCCCCGACGCCAAAATGTAACTAATTAGTAAAGGAGACAGAGCACTAATTTTGTAAGGCCAATGTGTTATTTAATATTATTTTGAATAATTTGAATCTTGATCCAATGTTAGCCGTAGCGCTGACAGCCATAGAAGCAAGGGCTGTTCGCTCCATCCCCCGTTGGTTGTGGTCCGATGCAATGCAAAGGATCAAGATTATGCGTCCCTCATGTAGCTGGTTGTCAAGTGCCGAGAGCCACGAAAGAGTTAATGCTGTTCGCCCTCTTCTCCGTTTTTGGCTCCCTGTTAAAAATAAAACGCGTTAGACATGTAAAATAGACAAAAAAATAAAAGTGTTAACCTATCAATATCGTGATCGGTGCAACGTTATTTTATTTTTGTACTAAGTATATAAAACGCACATGAAACTCCGATTGTATTGTACTTTCAACATTGTTTTTTTGTTGTGGAGTTTAATTTTCGATATTGGAGTAGGTATCGTACGAGATGTTGTTATTATAGACCCGCAGGCCTAGCATGCGCCTCGCGACAAAGTTTTGTCACGCCTTTATGTCACGCGAAAACGAGACAGACTTATACAGATACGTAGCCTTGTCTTGTTTTTTCGTGATAGTAAGAATAGATATAAGATTTTGTCACGGTCCGCATGATAGGCCAGCTGGTATTATAATGTATGACGTGTATTTAGTAAACGTTACTAGCAAGTTGCACAAATCAATGCAAACACTAATTAGTGCAGTTTTCATTAGTGAGGACTGGCATCAACCAAAAAGTACTAAACATCAGTTTTTTATAAATAAATTAACATACTACAAGGGCTACCATTTTACCCTTTCTTTACGTCCTCTGCTTTTGCCTATTTACTTATATAAATTTAACACAGTTGGATTGATACCTTTATTGCTTTAAAAAACTAACTCAGAGCTGCCGTCTGAGGCGATGGGGGTGTATACGCGTGGTTTGTCGCGCAGGCAGGTTCAAATTCGCCGTTTTTTTTAAATTGCTTGTAACAATAAAGGTAAATAATTAGTTTTTAAGGTACCAAACAATCCTTACAAAGATAAATCTTTGGTTGACACCAGACCATACAACAGGGTGAGAACAGAACAGGTGCGCGTGCATACTTCATGTGCGAGAATCCATCCGTTGTGTGCCATCTTATGTCGAGCGTATTCAAGGACGATGGGCCCTTCCGAGCTAAGCAGCAGAGCGCCCTGCAAGCGCTGCAGCGCTGCGGTCGCGTCGCCAGAGGACGCGAACTCCACGAACGCGACGGGGCCCGTGCTCCCGCCTCCGCTGGCCCCGCTCAGCAGACGCAGCCGCGCGAACCCGGGGCAACTGCATTAGTTCACTCTATTGTGCCCGCACTCGTACCGCACCCACATTACGTGTCATTGTTACGCGTATCACATCGGATTCGAACGAACTAGCTACATTTTTAATTTTTTTTGGTTTTCTAAACGTTTTTGGTTTTGTTTAAAAAATGATGTCGTGTTTTTAACAAATGAATATGTATTCAAATAACATTTCAATAAAAACAAGTGTACTTGTATATTATTTTTAACCGACTTTAACAAAAAGAGGAGGTTCTCAATTGGACTGTATGTTTTTTTTATAGAATAAAATGTTTCAATTACATGCCATTCATGTATTTCCTTCGATCCAAAGTATTGAAAGCAAACTCAATGTTAGCCCCGAGTAGATATAATGATTTAGTTCTCTTTTTATGTTTTCTGTTTATTACACGAACTATATGAGCTTAGTTTTATTACAGAAACTTTTATCAATGCGGCATAATAAACATAGGTCATGCAAATAGTACATTTGCTGTTTTTATTAGGTAATTTATGTGATAAAAGATTTGTGGTAAAAACAACATAATTATATTCGTTTTTTTTGCTACTTTTTATTACGACATACTTCTCTTAGCGTTCTTTACGCGTTATAGTTTTTACATGTTTTGAATGCTTTTGCGTCACTTTATGGCCTCAAGTCTGGGTGTAGAAGGCAGGGTTGTATCAAACCCCATAGTTTAAGTCACCGGTTTAGTTTACATGGAAAATCGGAACCAAAATAGTGCAACGACTGTATTACGTTACTGTGAATAACGATAACACGGTTGTTCTCAATCGCTAATTATCAAATCGCCGATGTCGTAATAATTCGGCGCATCTTACTGCGAAAGCCCAAGGCTTCGAAAGAACAAAACTGCGGTGTGTGTTATTGCGAATCATTAAAACAGCGATATTGGTAGTTGATGAGTTTTTTTGTACACTTTATATTTTCTTCTACTTATACGTCATCGCCAGCCATAAGGCGTCCACTGCTGGACGAAGGCCTCCCCCTTAATAGGGAGGGACCTCCCTCCCTACTTATACGTAAAAAAAGAAAATTATTTTGAATTGAAATTTATTATGAAAACAGACTTGGTGCAAAGCAGGACGCAGCCGCTCCCGCGTCGGGCTCTGTTTTCACTCTTTGAAAAAGGTCAACGGATGTGATCGAAACTATAGTCGGAGTATCCGATTCAATTAAACGTGAGTATTCCCGTATAAATAAAACCAAATTTGAAATTTACGTTTGAAATCACTACATTTATCTCACAATTTGTGGTGAGATAAATGTTAACTCTTTACGACCAAGCGTTGATCTTATTATTTTGACGAAAATCTTTAATTTTCAAACGTTTTTTTTAATAGTACCTAATTTCAATTCCCACACAAATTCCAAATCGTTATTTAGTACTTTTGAAGTTTTGAATGTTCGCAGTAAAGTGCGTCGCAGTTTGCAATTTCAGAGTTTTGATGATTCGCAATACCACAACATAGCAGTTATGTTCTTTCGTCGTCTTTGGTTTTCGCGGTAACGTGCATCGCAGTGCTATTATTCGCAGTAACCTAATACAGTCCAGTGCAACATTTATTACTTTTTATACTGGTGTACAATCGAGGCTACAACATTGGTTTTCATGTGGTGTTAAAGTGCTCAGTACGGCTAGTCGTGACAAGTGTGTAATTTGTCATGCTTTTGGTGGTACGGGTGCAGGCTTTTCGCGCTCACACAAACTCACTAAATCGAGTTATCACAATTTGAATCTTGTGTTAACGTATTAAGAGTTTGTGTGAGACACTGATTATACGAGTAAGTAAAAAATTCGGAACATAAAGAACCCAACAGTTTTAACGTGGACGACATGCTCTGCGGAAAGTTTTTTTTTTTAGTTTTTCTCGTTGTTACACGTTTTCTTGTGCATGTTATATGTAGTGCGTGATCATGCACATAATATTGTGTTCGAAATTTCGACTGAAAAGTTGAAATGAACTAAAATAGTTTTAATAAATTGTTAGGCGTTTCAATACTTAGAAATAGTGCATATTGAATAATTTTCAGTCGAAATTTTGAAGGTGACGACACATTTAGGTTCGTACCTACTATATTATAGACTTACACTCTCATTTAGGTCGATTTTGTCAAAAAGTTAATAAAATAAAATAAATAAGTAAAATAAATCATAAAGTAAATTTTCATCCAAGATTAATGCTAATCATTATTTCGTATACGTAAAATTTTAACTCAACGTTATAATTTAGTGAAATATTTTATTTTACAAAACATATTTTTTCTACAAGTTTTAAAAAAAAAGCAGGACTACTTCTGAGTCCTTAAAATCAAAATACTGTTTAAATATTTATCTACTTAAAATGTATAACTTTGGTGTACATAAACTGTCTGATCATCTCGACAATTATTTTGAGATCGCCTACGAAACATTTAAATGAGCGCGTGTATAAAATAAGAGTGTTAGCCATCACTTACTTATACAGGATATTTGATAAAATTACGGCCACAATAATACTCGTCATTATGCACAACTTTTACTACATAATCAAACCTGTCATCACTAAAAAATATCAACTTTATTTTAATTTTTTATTTTTATTTAATAATTTAGTATTCTTAATTTTTAGAACAATAATTGTTGGACTCGACTTTTTCTTTCATAATATTAGTATAGTAGTAAAAGTCGTTCATAATGTTGAGTACAATGACGTCATAGGACATCCGTCGTCTAACGGAACATCCAATTGGACCTTTATAATGATGAGAGTTAAAGCTTACCTGCTAAAGATCTCCTTAAGCTCGTGTTCGGAGACGAACTGTCCGAGGTTCGCGACGAAGAGCGTAGAGCAGGGGTGCGCGGGGTGGGCGGGGTGCGCGGGGTGCGAGGGCGGGTGCGGCGCGCCGCCCGGCGAGCCCAGCGCCGGCGCAGGCAGCACGCACGCGCCCAACGTCAGCGGGCTCTGCTGCTCGAAGTAAGGGCTCTACTTGGCGTTAAGCTGCACTTGATTTTCATGTATACAACTATTGATTGCCGATATCAGTTCAATCACTTATTAAGCAAACTAATAGGTAGTGCCGAGCGTCAGCGGTCTTTGCTGCTCGAGGCTTTACTTAGCGTTAAGCTGCACTTTCATTTTATTATAACTCAATTAATCTATTTAGCAGTCTAATATCAACGAATAGTAAGACATTTATCAAATCTAGTTGTACGGAGTGTTCCACACAAGTGTAGCAAAGAGGGAATTTGCTGTGCGATTCTCCATTCAAACGTATTCCCCTATTTTCTTGCTGGATAATGGCCTCTAGAGGAAACATATATTTTTATGAATTCTAGGTTTACTGTGCTGTCGGACATGTCATTTTTTCTTCTACTAATTGCTAAAGAAAATATACAAAGATTCAGAGACAAATTTCAAAGATTAGTAATCTTTGAAATTTAAAGGGTTATCTTATTAACAAATAGTTGCTGAAAAAAAGAAAATGACAAACAGTAGACCTAGAATTTATAAAAAATCACACGTTCACACGGTCTGCAATTCTCCGTACAAATGTATTCCCATATTTTCTTCCTGGATAATGCATCTCGAGCATATTTTTAAATAAAATCGATATAGGTCTACTGTAGACATGTCTCTGTCATTTCATGTTTTTCAGCAACTTATTGCTAAAGATGTATGGAGAATCGCAATACAAATATTAAAAAAGATTTCGGGCAGACTTCAGTCTTCGGTATGGACTTTCTTTTATGGACTTTGGTACTCACGTGGTGTGGCCTGTCGGCGGCAGCTAGTCAGAGGTAGGAACGCACCGGCGCCATCTGTGGGTGGATGGCGGGGTGCACGAGCCCGTGCGAGAGCGTCGGCAGCTCGCCGCCGTACGCCAGCGGGTGGTGCCACAGCTCGCCGCCGCCCGGGAAGAACGGACTCGCTAGGTCTGCGCAACCGCCACACATCACCATCGGTCAACAAATTGCTAAGGCAGTCGCTTCTAATGCTTGCCTCGTACATTATAGCAGTGGTAGAGACGTGGCGAGGAAGTGGAATGGACGTACTTACGACTCTTCCGCGTATATACTATGCCGTAACCCTTGACGTACCTACTGCGTGCTTGATTACACCACTGACAAAATATATGATATTATTATACTCGCCATCATGAACAAATTTTAGTGTGGAATCTAATCTAAAACAAGCTGGTCCGTAGTAAAATGTCAGCCACCGTCCGAGGAAATGTACGGAACAGTTCCCATTTCAGGTTTGGTCCCACAAAAAAAGTTCTTTATGGCGAGTACTATAATGTCCTGCAGGGCTAACATGCGCACCGCGAGAAAATTTTGTCGTGTCTTTATGTCGTGCGAAAACGAGACAAACTTATACAGATTCGTAGCATTGTCCTGTTTTGTAGAATCGAGAAAATTTTCTCGCGGTGCGCATGTTAGGACTGCTGGAATATATCTGTTGTCTAATCAAACATCCAGTATATGGAAAGGTAGGCGCGCCCACGCCATGTGTTGTGTACGTCACAGTAAAATGCATGGCGGAAAGATGAGAGCAATGTAACGCCACATCCTCGCACCATGTCAGCCTTGGCCTCTTTTTATCTGGCGTAACATCGTCGATTAGAAATATTGTTATAGAAAAAACATTATTTACAATGTGCTTTCCGACATGTTTTCACAGATTTACTACTACTACGCTGGCATGTGCAAAAGGTTTGATCGTAATTAATCGCGACCGCTTTTTTGTAAGTCTTTGTAGGTGTCATAAACTTGTACCTGGGTAAAATTGTATTATAGGAATAGAATAAGCTGCACTAGACAAAAAGTATCCATTTCTACATGCCAACGGTTCCTAAGCCGATAGAGAAAAAGATAATTATAGATACTAGTTAAATCAGAGAACTCCAGAGGTTCTAGTCCTCATCATAGAGCCTACAGATGGAGATTAGCAGTAAATGACGGTGTTATCATGAAAACATGTAATAGAAAACAGTGTCAGAGCACCCGATAGATCAATCAATAAATAGCTTCGCGGGGCTAGGCCTTGCGTGGGTACGTGTAAGCAATCACAGATACTTGCCCCATGCGCCCGCTCGACACCCCCGTCTCATAGTTTAACGCACTTTGCGCCTACCCACTTTTATTACCAGGCGTTCAGGCGGCAATACTGAAACATTTTTGCGTAAGACGCCCTATAGAGGATGGGATTTGTTTCCCTCTAACCACGGAATTGGATGCTTTGTACTGACAGGCCCATTATCGTGTCGAGCTTTAGAGATCAAGTACATTGAATAACGGTAAAATATTGGATTGTCATGCTTTGAAAAAGCTTCACAATAATAATAGTAGAATACAGCATTTAAATTCAATGACTTCGTGGATTAGCTGGTGTGTTACACCATAGAAACGTTTGTTGGATGGTCAATTAACAAATAGGTGTACTACAGTTGAAACTAAAGGCTCCTTCGTCTGCAGACGTTAAAGGGTCAATTAGGAGTTGTGGGTACATTAGTGTGCTTAGAGACGGGTACGGTATGTGTGTGGGGGTCGAGCTGGCGCGGCGTCGGGGCGTGTGTGCGTTCGGCGGTACTTACGTCCAGTGAGTGGGTGCATCAATGCGGGGTGTGCAGCTGGCGCGGCGGTGGCAACTGCCGGCTTCGGCTTGCTGACCTTCGTGTTGCTTTTAGCGAACTCCAGCCGAATCGTTTGCGGCATGTCGGGGTCGAACCGGACGCCCTGCTGTGAACAGCCGCGAGCGGTGCGGCGCTCCGATATAATGACTATGGAAGGGCGGCGCGGCCTCAGGTCGCGTCTCACCGACCGTAGGGCGCGCGATTGCATTGCCAGTCGGGAGAACATTGAATTTTACGAGTAACAAGAACACCGGCAGTGTTTTTCAATCTGGCAAGTGGACAGGATTTAATGTCGAATGTTTAGACCAAGTTTAGACTGTATCAAGGTCCGCGCCTGCGCCTGCTAAAGTGACGGAACACAGTGCTCGGGTTGTGACATCAAAAACCTGTCAAACAGTGTCATGCATTTGCGTATTTACACCGTATTATCACAGTGAGGCGTCGGTAGGCTCGGCGGCCGACTTGATCACCCGACGTGTCTATTCGATATGTGCATAGGTTTAGCATAACTTACGATGCGGTTACTCGAGTCAGGAAATGTTATTCCTAGTCTACAATGAAAATATTACTATAGTGCTCGTTGGCTGTGTTGAGGCATGTGATGAGAAGAGGTTTAGTAACACCGTGCTTTTACATGTTTTAGTATTTACAATAGCTGGGGCTGACCGGGTACAGTGGTCGTCGGTTCAGATATCGTATTGCACTGTAACTCTAGTATATTGTGTTTCGAAGCCAGTCAAGTTGATTAGGCAATATGTGTATGTGATATTGTATTCTCATTGTTAATATTGTGTTGTATTCCGCATTGTAGGAAGTACCTACTTTTCAGATAGGTAATTATATATCGATATATTTTTCTACGTTTACAAGTTTTATTGATTGAGTTTGTTCCAATTCTTTATTTGATTTCGTATGTCATCATTGTTCTCATTAAGTACGTGTTTAATACTTGTACATTGGAGCAAATCCAATAATCAAAGCAACTCCGGACAGCGCCCATTCTCATACAAACTACTGATATTTTATAGGAAGTTACTCGTCCCATAATGAAAGTTGATACAAAAATTGTCAATGTGAATGTTCAGTACAATTTAATATTTTTAATTTAATTACAAAGTTTTTTTTTTCTTAAAATACTACTTTATAATAAAGCATTCATCATCATCATCATCAGCCCGGAGACGTCCACTGCTGAACGAAGGCCTCCCCCTTAGACCGCCACACTGTACGACAACCTGCCATTTGCATCCACCGGTTGCCCGTGACTTTTACAATGTCGTCGGTCCACCTAGTGGGGGGCCTTCCTACGCTGCGTCTTCCGGTTCGCGGTCGCCACAAAAAAGCAAAGCCAAAACATTAAAGTTACCAAATTAAATCGTTTTTCGTTTATGGCTAGAGATTGTTAGTTTGACCAACGACGATATATACAAGATCGTCGTTGTTTTCACCAAAATTGGACGTATTTTCCTAAACAATGTAACTGTGTATCTGTATGAAAATGATCGATGCCTGACGCGCTGTTTAGTAAATAGATATTAAGTATATAGTTAGTCAGCGCGGATTGTAAGGCGATACCAACCTGAAGGTCCTGCTTAGCGGCCTCCGCGCCGGCGCGCGTGTGGAACGTTACGAACCCGACAGGCTGCAAACAATCCAATATTTGTGTTACATTATTCAAGTAAATACAGAGTGCAAGTCGAATCGAATATAATAAGCAGGAACTCACCGAAGCTGTTTTCCCATTCTTGCTGGTAACCTTCAGCAGCGAGCCCTCGTAGCCCTGCGGACGATATTACCATGGTTATATAACTTTGTTATCTAAACAATCCATCTTAAAGGATAGGCTGTTTTAGACTTTATTTAACACGAAAACATAAACAAAAGAAATTTATAATATCAAACATAATATAGGTACTAAAGAAATTACGAAAAAATGTACTACACGTTTTTTTTAAAGACTTTCTTTACAAAGAACATTACAGAAATTGCTTTCGGTGTCAACCGTGTCATAGAGAAATTTTGCCCCACGAAATATCGAAATGGTTCTCAGCGGTGGCTGGTACGCGAGACGAACACGCGATGCTTCCACGGAGCCGACCCTCGGTATAACTTTGCCCACCTTTATGTGTGCGGCGCCATCCGTACCAGGCTAGGATCGAGTGTAATCCCCCTTATCGGTAGACAGAATCGATTCAATCCGAATATTACGAATCGGAGCATGACATTTGATATTTACGGCGCAGTAATCCGACTCGAGATCCTCTAGTCCCGTCGCGTGACGGAAGCGATGTTGTTTCATACGTTTTTTATTTCTTTTCCTTGTAAATATTTGTTCGTTCGTAGTAAGTAGTAGATTTTAGTATCCCGGTAAATACCTTCAGGGAAAACGTTGATACACATCAATTTGGGAAGAAATATTTTTTTAGGAAAATAAACGATAAGCTTTGTTGAATTTATTATTATACGAATAACTTACCTCATATGCTCGAAATAGGAGGTATAATTCCCGAGGCTTTGCGTCCATTGGTAGCCCACTCACGAACAATGTACGCACCTGAAAAAAATGAAATCAGTGTAATAAAAACAAATACAATATGCAATAGATGAACATGTAAATTATTTTTTTATGGCTTTTACTGGCTATTTCTATTATACCTCAGAAAAAAAAACGTATGTACCAAATTCCCAAAACGAGATGCAAAAATATCAATTTCCATAGTTCTTTGTAAACTGCAGCGCATTAATTCGGCGGGTCCATTTAATGAAATAAAACACGATTCAGTAATGGCGGCGCGATTTGCCGAGTGCGGGAAATGGAGATTGATAGCTGGCAGCACCGCTAATAACGAGCGCCATCTTGTTGCCTACCTTATTTATACTTTTACGACCCATTTCCTAATTTCATTATTTTAATTTCCCATTGCTATAGCAGGCTCAGGGTGAAACGGACAATTTATGACTCGCGAATTAATTTATGAGTACTTACTTAGATCTATAATACCTATAATATCTTGCTTAATTCATAATTCGACGAACTTTGTGCGTCGTGGTAATAATTTTACAAGCTAGACGTTCCGAGTTCTATTCCCGGCCTAGATACCTATGTGCGTGTAGGTGTTTGTATCTTGGCATCCAAAACATAGAAATAGAACCTTAGTAAAGATCAGTGAGTGTAAAGTTTTATTAAAAATGGCTTCTTTACGTATTTGTTTATTCACCACATACTTAAAGTGGTGAGTAAACAAATCAAGATAAGTTGGTATGCATTATATTCCACAGGTCCGTTAG
This sequence comes from Erannis defoliaria, assembly GCA_905404285.2. Classification (NCBI taxonomy): domain Eukaryota; kingdom Metazoa; phylum Arthropoda; class Insecta; order Lepidoptera; family Geometridae; genus Erannis; species Erannis defoliaria. The sequence continues at coordinate 8,406,167 of FR990078.1, forward strand.
GTTGATTTGAACTCCGCACGGCGTGGGTTCAATTCCCAAAAATGAGCTCAACTACCGGTGAAGGAAAAAATTGTGAAAAACCCATAGCACGTTGCTACGGTACTTTTTAGTATTCGTCAGGCTAGCAACCCTAACGATGTGTTCTGGTAGTCTCACTTAAGGGCGTTTCTGTTCCACTAGGTGTGTCCAATTATTTTCGACCATTTCGTCATTTTAAATTAGATGAGACTTGGTCAAACATATCTAGTTTAAACACTAGTCAATTTGACGAAACGCAGCACTTATAGGGTAAGGTATAAATATAATATTTTATGGGCTGCACGCGCGCGGCCGATCGAAGAATGTGGAACCTTTATGTCGACTATTTTCCGGTAGAGCGTACAGGAATTCTTTTATACGAGTACACAGCGATAGATTTTACAGCTTTGATTTTGGACATACATGAAAGGTGTTTGTAGAGTTTTGCCCTAAAGGTTAGCGGGTAAAGTTGGATTAATTCTGGGAAATGACGCCAAGCAATAAATAACAATTTACTGCCAACATAGTTTGCTGTTAAACCACCGAATTACTCGCCTGGGGAGCAAAAGTAAAGAATGTCTCAGATCTCATGTCTCAATTATGACAAACATGAGCTTTGAGGCTTCTTTTCTTGCTCCCGGGTGTTTATACGATTTTACGTACCGCTGCGGGGAAGAAGTGGTTCCTATCGCTTCGCGTAGTGGGGCTAAAGTGACTACTTTAAAAATAATTAATACGGCAAAGCAGGCACGTAAAAAAAATTGATATCGGCAATGTTGCTCATGCAATGATTGTCGCAATACTGATGTGGAGCGATTAGAGTCGACACTGCGTGATATTGAAATAGATTTTTCCAGTATTTTAAGCGAGTTTTGCCAGGTTTGAAGTTGTGTAAAAATATGAAGAAATAGAAAAATATTATGGTTAGTTTGTTTATGCAAAATTCTCGGTTTCTAATGTCGTTTACAGACTCATTTATCAATTGGACTTATCATTTTAGTATTTACTTATTTGCTGTACCCAAAAACGTTTTAAAATGTCGTGTAATATTAAGTGCTAACCATATAAAATGATAACTTAGTTTTGTAAACTCCTACTCGTAATAATACTCTCAATAATCCGGATTAACCAATTTGTATTTTATATACCTCAGTATAATAATTAATCGCGAAAACACAAACTGATAAAATTGTTTTCCATGGATTCACAAATCGATTCGTGTATCATTATCATTGAAATGTATTTTCGGTCAGCTCCAAGCGGACATCCTTTATGTCCGCCATTTTCCGTCCGAACGCTTTCCTTTGCCGATGAAAACATTTTCCTATCGTGGCACCAAAACATTCCAGTTGCTGAAAATTTTTGTATTGGAAGGCTGCGAGTATGTTTGGAGGTGATTGTGCTAAATTGTGGTCCAGGGCTATCAAAAAAATCCAATACATCGCTTGTGAAACCGATAATACCTATTAACTTTTAACCGATAATATATATTGTTACGTTATCCGGAAAAATTTCCTTGCTGTCTGTTTAATCTTCCTATAACTTTATTGCTTACCAAAAAGTATTAATTAGGCGGACGCGATCTAAGGAAGCTCTTCTGGCCTAAATAAAGCGATTGTTGTCATGTGACTTCTAGTGCACAAGACCCTTTGATTTAGTTGTTGGACACCAAAACGTTCCAACTTATTGTGCCAACAATTTATGGTCTTTACATGAAATTAAATAACTTAAAACTTAATGTAGAAATAGATTATCTGAAAATAATAATTGTTTAGTATATAATTGAAATAATAAATCAGTCAAGTAAGTCTATTCTTCATCGCACCATTAATGGCGATCCTGTACCGTTACGCTGAGCTACACTATTCTATAATTAACACTATAGCTATACTATAATTAACAGATAATGGCAAATAATATGGCCTATATACATTTTTCATGTGCATTTTCATCTATATGTACAAAAGGTAGGAGATTCGGAGGCAGTGTGGCGACTAAGCACGTACTTCAGATACAAGTGTCAAATGCGCGCTCACCTCGCATATTTCAGGCGGGCAGAGGGCGCGTCCGGTCAGTTTGAAAATACCCCTCCATGTCCACCATTTTACGGTCGGCCGCGCCGGAATCCCTGCACCCTACTATTGAGTTATGTTTCATACTACCCGAGATTGGAGAAAGGATTTTTTCTGTGGAAACATTGAAAACTTAGATATACGTACCACAACAGTATCAGATATTATAACGCCGCACAGCAGTGAGTAAACATTACACACCTGTTCCGGTTTGAAAGTTTTGTGGGTAGTGAAGTTATAGAGGACTAGCCCTGATTATATGGAGAGAGTTCTATAGAGACTCACTTTTGTATTGCGCTATGTTAAATCATGTACTTAACACATTTACAAAAAGTTAAATTTTGAGCTTCCCAAGAATGGAACTCACTGCCGTTTTCCCTGCTTCCTGAGAACTACAATCTGGGCCACTTCAAAGCTATATATAGTGAATATTGCTTGGAAAATCAATGTGTTCGTTCCTCGGTCACACCCACAGAAAAGCGAAAGCCCTACTTCTTATGTAGAACGGCTGTCAAAACAATGTTGTAAAGCAATTGTATATACGGAAAAAACCGCTGTCACCAGTTTCACACATAATTGTATAGAAACGACGACGAAAAATTTACAATCATTGGTCGCGCATTTGAACTAAAACGCTCGAAATGTAATTTTACAACAGATTAAAATTGTAAACAAACAATTACGATGCAATGTGGTTTGGTTTTCTACGCGTCTATTTAAATTGTCTTATTGAGTATTCTCAGTTTAACAACATATATATAGGTTGAATTGTCATTAAGCGCATTTGCACTTAATGCCGGCTAGCGCGGCCCGTCACATTTCCGTTCTATTCACTTCTCTCTTCAGTGGTCACACCATCATCGTTTACCATCAGGCGAGTTGCTGGCTAAACCTAAATCTATTTCCAATTATTCTATCATGCGCCAATTTCATCAGGATTTGAAAGTGTTTCAAATTAAATACATATTATTTTCTATCTTATCTTACCAACCTTACCTATGATTGCCCGAAAGATGTATCTTTATTTTCAAAGGTTATCTTGATTTTACGCCTTCACAAGTGAAAGCGAGTCGGCTATCAGATATGTCCTGAGAGGGCGATACTATCTACGCGTCGACATTAATGCGACAGCGAGATGAGAAATATTGGACTCCTTAGGGGCAAATAAATATAAAGTGAAAAAACGGACAATTCATTCAATTTATGTGACAATATTGCGTGAAACAAACATTGCTTTGGTTGTGAAAACTTAAAATTATATGTGAAATTGTATTTTTTATTTATTATTATGTATATTTGTAATTATGTTTATCACCGGGACTTCACATCACACATCAACAGCCGGAAGACGTCCACTGCTGGACAAAGGCCTCTCCCTTAAAGGGAGGTGTTGCCATAATCCCCACGCTTGGCCATGTTCCATTGGCTAAGACCAAATGAGGGTAGGAGACCACATTACCCTCATTTTTCACCAAGATGACCCGCATTCTTCAGTCAACTCGTGACCACGGCCATTGGAACATGGTCAAAACGTCGAGGTAAAAAGTATATATTTGTGCGCGATTAAGTCCCAGCGATAAACATAATTATGTGTTTAAATCGCGAAAGTTTAAAAGTTTCATGTATATTTATGCATATAATCATCACCAATCGATCCCCAAGCCGCCTGCTAAGCGTGGGGATTATGGCAACCCCTCCCATGGGGAGGCCTTCGTCCAGCAGTGGACATTTCTTGGCTGATAATGATGATGATATGCAATAGCATTGCGTTTCTATCTCATTTCACCAAAAGGCTTCTTCATGAGAATTGTTTTTTTTTTGAGCTTTACCTATCAGATTACGTACCAAAAGTAGGTACATTATTACTAAATATACTTATACTTTTGGTATCTTTTATAACCTAATACATTTATTACAATACACAGATAAGGTCCTTTGTATGGAAATAGTCAAAATAATATAATCGTCAATCATTCATTACTTTCACTTGTCACGCTCGATAGATTGAATTCTTTGTGGAGGATAAACCTGTCGATTCGAGTGAAAATCGAGTATGGTTGGAAAAGTCCCGTATGTGATACACAAATCGATAATCGTACTCGCTGAGGCGAACAAAATTAATTTAATATCGACGAGTGCCGGACACGTGATAATAGTAATTGCGAATACAGTTCGGGACTGCAGTGTTAATATGGCAACACTGAACCTAATTGTGTTATTGCGTACGTGAGAAGTTTCAATGAAAATTCATGCAAGTGCTATATTACATGTTCTTTATTTATTGCTTGGAATTGAGATCTAAGCAATGAAACTTTAAAATAAAGCCGTGTAATCCGAGGACTCGGACAATGAAGGTTCCGTACTCACTACAAGTACTAGATAATCCGCGATAGTTAGGTGTATAGCGAATATATTCTGTGAACATTTCAACCGGCTATCTATTACGATTCACGAGATTATAGGTCAGTAAAGACCGGAAAGACGGATGTACAGACAGACAGACACGGTAGGGGCCTTAATAATAGGGTACAATTGGATTCTCTTTGGGTACGGAACCCTAGAAGAATTTCTACTTCCGTTCAATACGCTAACTGCAAAATTTCAAAAAAAATGTTTTTTATTGCATTAACTTATAAGCTTAATTTTTTTACAGATCTAAGGGACTGTGGACAGACGTATTTGATATTAATTTCAACATTATACCTCCACGCACTCCAGAGAAAAAGGGTCTTGACAGACAGACAGACAGACGGACAACCGAGTGATCCTATAAGGGTTCCTTTTTTCCTTTTGAGGTACGGAACCCTAAAAACAGCGGGTTGATGAAATTGAAAAATGGGATTGAAAAAGTTGATATTTTCTTTTTAAATATATAATTTAGCTGAAAACATTATTATATTTTAGATTTAGAATGAATACTTATGTTAGTAATATTATAAACTAAGCATTATGGTAAAACCAGGATGGTTTTGGAATATTAGGTAATTATCCCCTAATATAGGATAGATGTTGGACCTGTGTATGTCCTAAAACTGCATCCAGAACCACCGGAGCTGCCAGCAGCGTCCTCTCGGTTAACGGTGGTGAGCTTTCTGCGATCCCCAAGCCGCCTGAGCGGCGCCCCAACCGCCAAGCGGTCTGAAGGAAGACCCTTCTTCCTTCATTGACTGACGAGTACGAGAGAGAGAGAGAGAGAGATAGGGTAGATGCCCAAAGTGTAGAGGTCCGCAAAAATCGCTAATGTTTTGTAATTAATAAACCAAAGTACGAGGGCGGCACTGAAAATTTCGGGAATCAAGGAAGTGACACAACATTACTATTTAAAAATATATTTATTGCTTTTCGAAGTATTCTCCGCGAAATTTGACACATTTTTCCATACGATGGAACCAATCATTGAAGCAACCATTCCATTCGGAAGTTGGGGTCTCCAAAATGGCCGTTTTGTAGGCGTCCACAGCTTCTTCAGGTGATGAAAATCTCTGTCCACGCAATTTATTCTTTATTTTAGGGAAAGTATAGAAATCATTAGGGCTTAGGTCGGGGCTGTACGGCGGATGGTCCAATAATTCTATGTTTTCTTGCTCTAAAAACTCTTTTGTTCTGTGCGCGGTGTGAGAACTCGCATTGTCGTGATGGAGGATGATGCGGCGGTTGCAGTTCTCTTTACGGAGTTCAGAAACGACCTGTAGCAAACAAATGCTAGCATACCATTCTGCATTAACCGTTCTTTGTCCCTCAAGAGGAATAGTCGTAACATGGCCGGTTTTGGAGACAAACGTGGCCACCATTTTTTTTGCAACACTCCGTGAACGAACAATTTTTGTTGGCTTTAACTCATTTTCGAACACCCAAACTCGTGACTGGTTTTTTGTTTCGGGTTCGTACGCGTATATCCAGGATTCGTCACCTGATACGATGTTGTATACAGCATTTGAGGATCCTGCGTGGAATCTTTCGAGAGTTCTGACGCACCAAGTAACGCGAGCCGCTTTTTGCTCTTCACAGAGCGAATGCGGTATCCATCGGGAAAACAACTTTTTTACACCTAATTTTTCATGCAAGATTATTTGTATTTGACTCATGCCAATGTCTAAAGTTGCCTGAATTTCGCGGTATGTCACATGTCGATCTTCCTCAATCAGCTTACGCACAGCATCAACGTTTTCTTGGGTGACTGCAGTTTTTGGACGACCTTGACGGGGATCATCACTGAGCTTGACACGTCCACGTTGAAATTCAGCAAACCAGCGATAAATTGTGGTTTTGGATGGGGCTTTATCACCAAATGCAGAAATCATCCGGTCAACACACTGTTTTTGTGTTAAACCACTTCGAAAGTCATAATAAATCATCGCTCTTGAATTTTCTCGAGTCAATTCCATTTTCTCAACGACTAAACAAGTTTGACAAAACCTTGTGACAAGACCGAGAATATTTTTTTAAATAAATAAATGGTATTCGATTTTTAAAACCAAGGAGTTTTCAATTAAAAAGATTTTAATATGACAGAAACAGTGGAAATATTCCATTCCCGATACTTTTAGTGTAGCCCTCGTATCTGCCAGTTTTACATATACTTTTTGTACTGAGAAAGAATTATTGATTTATTAATTTATTATTTATTTATTTAATTATTGATTATTTGATTTCAAAAAGTGTGGGCAACTATCCGGGTTTTTCTCTATGTGATTACATATAAGCACGAAATCGTTAGGTGTGTAGAGCACTCAAATCCAGTCCATAAATATACAAAAAATAAAGGTGTGTTCACACGATTGATCGCACGGTCAGAGCGTGCATTCGAACCGATTGGAGCGGAAACGGCCGGGGCCGGTGCACTGCAAATTTATCATACACCGTGTGTACCTAACTTTCAGCGAACATTACGTGCTCTCATTTTCTAAGCATATCACACTACGAGTTGGTTAAAGGCGTTGTTATTTGGAGAACCTACCTAAAACACTGTTTTGAACTATCACGGTTGTTCACCTCTCATCATCAGCCAGAAGACGTCCACTGCTGCACGAAGAACTCCCCCTTCATAGGGAGAGGTTGCCATAATCCCCAAGCTTGGCAGGCGGCTTGGAGATCGCAAAATGCTCACCACCGTTAACCGAGAGCTAGGACGCTCCTGCCCGGACGGGCAGGAGCGGAGGACCCATAGGTTCCTAGGAGGACTCCATAGGTTCAGGATGCAGTTTTAGGACATACCCAGGTCCATGGTTGTTCATTACAATTATATTATTATTTATGGGATATTTACCGTGATTATGTTGTGATACGAGCACCCAATATTTAGGCGCATTTCCATGCACCATGTTCACGAGCAGATATAAAAATATCCAGTAAATAATAATAGAACGTTAAGTACCTACCTAACTTGACTGCCTTATAGCTCAGTTGGTAGCATATCTGCCTTCAGAGCTGTAGGGCGCGGATTCGATCCCCACCCAGGACTAAAATTTATGTGACGAACATAGATGATTGTTCTGTGTCTGGGCGTAGTAGGTATGTATTATAAGAATGTATTTCCAAAAAAGAAGAAGTATTCATAAGTATTATATCAAAGTATTGAAATGATGTTTTTTTTAATCAAAGTATTATATCAGCTACATGGTTTACATTGTACAAGCTTAGCTTAGTTTGGGGCTAGATGTCGCTGTGTGAAAAATGTCCACCGATATTTATTATTATCGTTTTATTATTTAACTTAGCTTAGTCCAAACGTATACGTAACGATATATTTATACAAGTAAACAATCTATTTGTCCTAATAATCTCATTTAAAACTGAAATGCTACTAATATTAATATAATCGCGAGAGTTTGTTTGTTCGTTTATTTGTCTTTCTGTTCCGACCCGTTGTTCGTTTGTGTTCCGTTGCTGAGTAAAATCTCAGCAAGAAAGTACTCGTGACTATGGTAAGCCCTCGACTTCGTCTCACGGGCTTACATTCGTCTACTCGTTTGTAAAAACCAACTTACCGCACTAGTATCATAAATAACTATAATTTGGGTAGCAGCATTACATGACCATAAATCACTCTAATGATCATAGATCTAGCAGCAGAGGTTATAATATAGAGCTTCTATAAGTCGTGTACAAATAATAACTGCTAGTGATAATGTTATCGCATAAATTGTTATAGAAAATGGAAAACATTTTCACTTTTAAAACACAGAAGGTTAATCAAATTGATCCCGCACGACCATCGGTTGCTGACGTACAACTCGAAAAAACCCCTGTAATGAAAAATGCTTTCACATTGCGAAGCACGAACCCACAAACAGGAATTGAAATTAAATGTCAACCAACTGATGCCAATAAAAATAATCAAAAATTTATCACTTTTCCACCTGACTGATGGACTGCAAGCGGACAACGGTTTTGGGTCCGGGTTTTTTTTCTTTGTTGTATCTCTCTCTATTTCTGCTTGGTCACATTTCAGTGAAGGGTGATCAAACGAATGCATTTAGAAATTGAAATTTTCAATAACTGAAAATTGCTGGAATAGACATAGTTCTGCTCACTGATTCTCAATTTCAATAACAGGCTCACTATTTGCTATCCATGCTGGACGATTATATAGCTGAATGTTTCGGTTTGGTTCTCGTATCATAATAAACGTTAAGTATATCATTGACTAGATAAGAAAAGAAAAGCTTTCATGAGATCACGATGAACTTACTTTTAATCAGAAAACTTTATCCTAGTTTGTGGCTTGTAAAACAACCGATTAAATCTTTGCTACTTTGCTGCACGTCGGGTACAAAAGTATCATTGTTTTATCCCCGTTCCCTTTCTTGATTGAAACAACTCGCATAGAGGTCGGTGAATAGAAAATCGGTGGTTAACTTTCTGTCCGACCATTTTAGCCTGAACTTTGGCAATCCATTTTGTTTTCTACATTTACCCCGTCGGATGAACGAAAAAGAAAACTAAGAATAGCCTTTGTTATTCTGGCTACCGAAGTGAGCTTCGTATTTTAAAAGTGGATGATGCACTTTCGCTTTGCCAATTTAATTTGAGACTGTTTTACGTGGTTGGTATTTAACTTTACTTTCTTTTTAAATAAAAGAATAATAGAAGGGATAAACAATAGATAAAATCTAAAAAAAAACTCACACATTGCACGGTCTTCTTCTGATTTACACATTATATAATAATAGTTCGTTTTTTGTCTCAATCTCTCTTTTGACTCAATACTTTGTTCGATAGAAAATCAAAGAAAAATCAAAGTTTCAAAACACAATCAATCCCGGTCGGCCGTCAATAAAGGAGAAAATAAGTAAGTTGGACAGTGAACGCTGAAATTCGCCGAGGGCAATTTTTCTCGTCTCCTCAATGTCAGCCGCAATAATTCACAAGTTTTGCGGCTCCGCCAGCGCCCGGGTGATTGAGTTCACGCGGCGTTTTCACTCGCTAAATGGAGTGTTTGGGTTTGTTACCACAAACACTTGGCTGGATATATGGTGTTTTTATTTTATTATCCAGTGTTATAATATTTATTCTTAAGCTTAGACATATTTTAATATTTTAAAACTGAATTGGCTTTTGTAAAATTATAAAGTGGAATAATTAAAAATGAATTGACTTTAGTAAAATGAGGTGTAAATGTGTAACACAAAATCTGCCCCAATGGTTAATGGCCTTGATTCTGCCGGCGCCAACCCAAAACATAATTAGAAACACTGATGCGAAGGAAAGAAGAAGTCCAGTTTTGATGTGTGTTGCGCATGAGTCCTCATTATTTCGATAGATTACCAACCTATTTCACGCATTATGGATACGAACAAACTTAATAAATTACTACATGAACAAAAAAAACAGCTCTGTAATGTACTTGGGTATTTTTTGCATCGACTTTTGATGCGTTGTTCAAATCCTAGTTCCAAGTTTTTATTCCAACATCATGATAATACTTACTTGTAAACTGTGAATATAAGCGAAATATTTGAGCCATGGGAAGTTTCATCATTTTATAAAACCGAGACACCGACAACTGGTTTTTGCGCTATTTGATTAAAAAAACAAGTCACTTGGAGCGTGAGATTGTGTCTTATAATGTAGGTTTTGTTAAATCACGAAGCAAATGTTAGCCCAGTCTATAGCTAACCGGTCGACTCAGATAGAGAGATATTTCTAATTTTTCGGTCGACCTGCGCTCGATGGAAGAATGTAGCTTTCGGAAAATAGATAAAATGGACGTAAATAGATTAGATAGCAAAGAAAAAGGTCAAAGCTACAAGGAGAACCAAAGTACATGGAGCTAATTGAAATCATTCGATCGACTTCAAATATTTAACTTTATATTCTGAAATCTTCATTATTATCTCAAAGTTCCGATTGAATCACTGAACCTCGGCGCTAACTACTAAGGAAATAAGCGAATTTCAACTTTTATAATTAACTTTTTAAACTCTTCGAGACTTCGGGGACAATATTTGCTGACATCACAATATTAATGACCTCATCCATATTATTGACATTCTCACAGTCAATATATCTTTTAATTAGTAGAACGTTAATTAATCTTATTCTAGTATAAACAGAAAATTACAGTCATTGATATTTAAATAAATAAGAAAGTTGGTAAGTATGCACTTTGCACATGTTGTAACTCAACTTCCTAACGGCTGGACGTGTTTGAATGAAATTCAGTACGGAAATAATTTATGTAATAATAGCACATTAGTCTTTTACCCCGAGAAAACATACTGTTACTAAATAATAGCTGATGAAACCTCCAAGCGCTGCTACAGCCGCTAAAACCTGTGAGAGGTTACTTTGAGAGATCAATCAATTCGTTGTTTAGTAAACCACGAATAACCTACCAAAATAACAAGCTAAGCATTCTTTATTTAAACATAAAGAGTCACTTATACGGTACACGGCGACGCTTGACTGAATCGCACAAAAGTAATAAAGAATTCAGAAGACAATTAAAATCTCAAAAGGATGGCAAAGAAAGAGTTCCAACGGGGCAATAATGTCGGCCACCTGCTCCGCCGAGATAGGGATCATAATGTTAATTTAATTAAAGGACTAATCTAAATTGCAGAGGACCCGACACTCCGACGACCATTAAAAGGATATTTCGACGCCGACAGTAAGTCGGGGAAACTTGCTGATTATAAATATCTTTGGGGAGCAACCCGGGGAGACAACATTGCGAGTAAAAACATTGTAGTAAATACAAAAGTTTCCAGTTTCCAACTTTATGTACCGTGTGCTCGGTTTTAAAGTACTGTAGACGGAGAGAAATTTTGGGTAGGGCTAAGAGATCCGCTTATTTAGCTTTCGTATTAGCTTCCTGTAGCAAATTTTCATAGTTGGCGTTTTAGGTATTTTTTTATATTTCAAAGAATGGTATTTAATTAAACAACAAGTGGGATACTTATCTAAATTACAGAAGACGAGCTCGTTTAAGTTTCATTTAAAGGGGTTCTCAAGACTACACAAGAGAGAAAAAGTTTTACAGCGATAAAGATGCCTTTCGTCTGAAAAGCAGACAAAACTTGCCAGGAGGCGGGTGGGAAACAATTTATTATTTCCTTTGATAGTCCCCACAATCCTTATAAAGGAATTTGCTTATTTAAAAACGCAGATTGGCCAACTTTTGCTTTAATTAAACGACAATATTTCACACTCCTGAAACCTTTTTGGGAAAGGATAATGGTGACAACGGTTTTACCACCATTTGTCTGTGAATTTAGAATCTCGATGCAAAAAAAAAATTATAGACTTTGCACAAAAACTACTTCTTTATAAAATTCTACAAACAAATTAATATTTGAAATGTTAAACGTATTTTTTGTGGATAATTGAGTGATAATTAATTAAAACTATAAGAATTGGTATAATAAGTACGGATTTAAATAAAATAATACGTAAACAAACGCAGAAATAATTGAAATCTATCAGTCTATCATGAATTTGAATCTTCCTTATTTTTGAATACAGATCTGCTTTATGTATATACAATTTTAGTCACATGTTATTAGTTTCTGTTTCGTTTGTTCACAAAATAAATAAATAAATTTTAAACCGATTTAGTAAATTCTTTTTTTGTTTGTTAGTATTTTCTCGAGGTGGTCCCATTTACAATTGTTTGAAGTCGGTTGTTTTTTTTAGTCTTGTGTTTTTGATGATTGACTCTATTCAAGTATCATTTGTGATTAGCTTTGTTATGAGGCAATAAAAAATAATGCCTCTTCTTGCATATTCCGAGCGAGCAGGCCAGTCGTGCGTAGGGCAGCTTCACTCCGCCCAAATTATGTTCAATGGATAATTAATCGCTGTGGTCCGCTTCGATAACAATAGCCAGTATATCGATAGCGTCATTATAAATCCGCGCCAGAGATTTATTTGACGGCTATCGTTTCATGCAAAAATCATTTGTTGAATACTAGTAAGGGAGCAGCAACGAGTTTCTCACGATTTTGAAAATATTTTTAATTTGACAATACTGCTAACATGTGTTTTTCATTTAATGTGTTTATATTTTTAGCAGGCATGCGTACGTTCAATGTACAATACATAATAACACTACTCTATCCCACAAATTTCGTTACTCAGAAAATAAATAAGGTCTGTCGGCCCCGAGATCTTGGACTATGACTTGATTTCGTTATGGCTTTATCCTCAAAAGAAACATAGGTTCTTGAGCACTGCAGTGTAATTTTAATGGGACCCCAAAAAGAGGGTCGCTCGCAATTAAAATTTTCCATTTTATTAAATTAACGAGCAGAGGAAAGTGCGTCGAGGAGGTGCTACACTGAGCTCTTACCTTCATGAATACGAGTACGTATCATATAGCCAGAGACGCCTATTGAAAACCTACTTTTGATCAAATCTGCCATTTGAAAAGAGACGATTTATGGTTACACTAAATCGAAAGGAAGTTATTGTACTCAACGTAGCGAGCAACTCATGAGTTCATGCTAAAATAATAATTGTAATCATGCATGCAGTAAGTAATTATAATTGTGATTACTTGAAAATTATATTCCTTTTGTTTGCTAGCAGAGGGCCTAGCCCTAAGACAAACTTCAGCGAGGTTTAGTAGGTGCTAGTTACCAAAACCTATACTGTAATAAATGTATCTGAGAAAAAATAAAAAAAGAATTCCCGAATAAAGTATAAGTTATTCGTATAATGACGAGTAGGTACAATGACTTTCTTTCGGTTTAGTATTACTATTGCGCGTAAACTGAAAATATTCACCTCGTAGGCATACAATGCCTACGAGGTGAATATTTTATTATGCTCATCTAGAAGACGTCCACTGCTGGATGAAGGCCTCCCCCCAAGTAGGGTTGCCATAATCCCCACGTTTGACAGACGGGGATCGCAGAATTGTCACTATCGTTAACCGAAACGACGCTGCTGCCCGTCCTACCGTGGTTCTGGATGTAGTTTTAGGCCATACCCAGGTCCAATATAGGGCATGTGGTGAATGTAGGACACATAAAAGTAAGGCGAAACGGAGCTCATTGTACTCACTATTGCGACCTATGTTTACCTTGGGAACAACCCTTAAATGTTGGAAAAAAATGCCGCTCTATCGTTAAACATATAACCCTGTATTATTCGTTTAGTGACTAAACGAGTAATACGGTAGAGTATATTACACGGGTGTAAGGCCAAAAAATATCATACACCAAAACATTTCCACTAGCATAGAATATTGTGTGTCGAATGAATGACCTATCTTTTAGTATCTTTCAGTATATAAATCATAATACTGAAAGATACTAAAACCTATTATTAACTATACTATTTCGTTCTACCTTCCCAGGCGTTAGGATCAGGCATCGGCACTGACAAACACTGGGTTACACTGCAACCCGGTTTGTCTCGCCTTATCTGAATTTCAAATAGGAACGCAGGTGGGGACGCGATTGAGCGAAACTTCCTGTACGTTTAGATTTACCTACCGCAATTGAATATAGCGCCGGAACTTGGAACCCATACAGTTTTCAAAGTGGCTTATGAAATAGATACGGGTGCGAGCTGTTTGAAGGAACCGTCCAGAGGCTTTGTCGTGGTGGTGAAATTTGGACTTATTATTATTTATTATATTATTATTATTTCTGTACTTGATGGTCATCATCATCATCATCATCACGTAAGACGTCCATTGCTGAACGAAGGTCTCCCCTTAGACCGCCACACTGTACGACAACCTGCCATTTGCATCCACCGGTTGCCCGCGACTTTTACAATGACACGATTTTTTTGATTTCTTTTACTTGGTGGTATGGCCGTATTATTGACTCTTTATTTTTCTTTGTTTGATTTAACGGTGATGAAAATTTTCGCGAAGAAACCTGCGTATGACAAAATCCAAAAAGATTAACCTATAATTAGCTTTCTGTTTTTAATTAGTCTATTTATAAGTTACAATAGCTGTTGGTTTTCCAATAAATAAAAAAAAAATAAGTAAATATTTATTTATTGAGATACGCCAACAGTGAACATATTACATATTATTCAAGTAGGTACATACCACAAGGATCTGATACGATCACCTTTTACAGGCGTATACAACATTCGCCATAAACAGTGTTTATACAGATAATTAAGATAATGAAAACTATAATTTTAGTAGAACAGACAATTTAAAACAATATGTTAAGTACAGTACTTACGTAACTGTAGAATTACAATACAACCATTATTAGTCTCTGGTTAGAGACATTACTAATTTGGTTCTAAAAACCAGTAAAGAATCGTTAAATACATCGAGATCATTCAATGAGACGTTAAATTCATTGTAAGTGCGACATAATCTTTGCGTTGGAGAGTTAAGTTAAATACACCAACTTGCCAACAACAATAACCAACCAAACTTCGAGGGTAATCTTATGCTTCTCAGTGGTATGTAAAGACCGATGCAGTACAATGCAGTGGTTTTGTGTCGTATGTATGTCATCATCATGAGCCAGAAGATGTCCACTGCTAGACGAAAGCCTCCCCCCTAAAAAGGAGGGGTTGCCATGATCCCCACGCTTAGCAGGCGGCTTGGAGATCGCAGAATACTCACCACCGTTATTCAAGAGGACGCTGTTGCCTGTCCTCCGGTGGTTCTGGATGCAGTTTTAGGACATACCCAGGTCCAGGTAAATCATATTTTTTTTACAGGAATTGCCTAAAAATATTATGAATTAAATGATGTATAATAAGAAATTTAATGAAAAACTGACAACACTGGTCATAAGTCTACCCTCGACGGGCAATAAGACGATGCTCCACCGCTCTGGCCCGATTACAATCTGTTTATCATTTTACTTGATAAGTTAAGAAAACATACGGTTAGTAGGAACGGTAGGAATGGTAGTACGGTGTATATACATCTATTTAATGAAACGTGGAAAGAAAACAAATAGATAAAAAAAACATCATAAACTTTAGTGGTAACAGTATAATATAAAGAGCTTATTATTTAATTAATCTACAGCTGAAATTACTAACTAGATGTACCAAAGTTGAGTTTGTCTCCATCGGGACAATAATAAAGCTGTCTACGGACGCTCTTACCAAATTGAATGGAACAGAAAATGAAAACATGTGGTTCGAGAGGCCGTTTACCATGATTAGCCTGACATCACAATGTCGTAAGAATGAGGAAAGTAAAGCATTCGCCGACAAAAACATTGTTTAGGAAATTTTATAAATGATTTAGAAATACTTATGGATATTGTTAAGTTTATGAACTTAGACCAGATTACAACATGAGTGAAGCAGATGGCATAACAAGATAGAGGCCTACACTACACCCAGAATTGGCAAAAGGAAGCCTGTGGATAATAATTATGAATCATAAAATTATAATTGAAAATTCTTCTACGAATCCCATTTTTGATTAGATATACTCTTGATAATTCAATTAATGCAATACAATAGTTGAATGATAACACCAAAGTTACACGTCAAATTTCATTAAGTATGTCACAAAAAATAAAGCTTCTTTGTCATATAACAAGTTCTCTTGTAACCAGGAGAAGCTGGTATGCGGTTGTAGATCAAGGATCGATTATTTTCTTAACTACATACACAGATAGAATAAATAAAGAAAACATCTCAGTAAGTGCACAGTTTTCCTTGTTTCAATCAGTGTATTACGCAAGTTGTTTGTTGCTTTTTGTTCTACAGCTCTCATATTCCCCAAAAGACCAGCGCACAGGCTCTCAAATAATTTGGTAGTGAATAAAGTATACAGCCATAAATAACGGTCCCATAAGGGCGATTAAATTCTTTCCTGCTGCGGCGAGGAGAGGGAATACTTCCACTCTGCGGACGTCTCCATCTAAGTAGGTGCCCCAATTGAACATTTTCCTCCGGACATTGTTTTATGTTAGAGTCAGCTAAAGATGCCCAAAAATATTCTTATATTATTTTGTGGTATTTTTTTTTGTATTTAAGTTTTTTTTGTTGTATTGTTTTTAGGTTTTTCGGGATGCTTCGTAAAAATTTTGTATCATAAATTTTGATTTTTGATCTACTATGGACTTATAATATTTCCGAAATAAAATGATACTTGTATTTAATTAATTGACAATGAATGAACATAAGTAGGTACACAATAATTAATTAATTAATTTAATTAATAAGAATAAAAGGATGCTATTTCTGAACATGCATTTTTTTTCTTTTCGTAGAGTGTAGAAATGACCTAATTGCTATTAACACTACGCTCGCCTTGTGTTTAATCCTAATAATATCATAAATGTAAAAGTTTGTATGTTTGGATGTTTTAACGTTTGCATGTTTGTTACTCAATCAAGCAAAAACGATTTAGCGGATTTCGATTATTTGTGGTATCATCATCACATCCAGTGCTGGACGAAGGCCTCTCCCTTAGACCGCCATCGGGTCACCCAGTGGGAGGCCTACCTACGCTACGTCTTCCGGTTCGCGGTCGCGACTCAAGAACCTTCCTTCCCCATCGGTTATCAGTTCTTCGAGTTCTATTTGTGGTACGGAGGTAGCTTATACCTTGGAATAATACATGGGCTACTTTTTATATGAAGAGTAGCGGGGACCGCGGGGAACTGCTAATAAGAAAAATTCTATCATCGTTTATCCTGGTCACCCTGCACCCCTGCAGTCGTGGCTATTTAGGATTTTTCGCAACGCCATGTCAAAAGACTGGTTTGGTTCAATGTTGAAATTAAATGAGATGATTTTGATCTGAATTTATAGAAAAATAATGCGATTTATTGAAAGTCTTTGCATGTAGAGAAATTTTATCCGTTAGTTATGAACTTAGTAATAACTTAATTTTTATCAGTATGAACGTTTCTTACAAGTTTACTCAATTTATCAAATCTTCTTATATATCTCTATCAAAATCAATTGCCGTGCGTTAGTCTCGCAAAAACAGGAAAATGATATGATTTATGCCATTTTCGTCCCTAGAAACTTCGTCCCACATACAAAAATCTGCTTTCTTCCCGCTTTTTATGCCGAGTTCGGCCCAAAGTATATTTTAATTTAAAAAATCTCATTTCGTCCGACTTTTTAGCTCCAAATTCGGGCCAATTTTTTTTAATAGGTAAATTATGATTATTTCAGTACAGGGAAGCGACAAGTTTCTTCACTTGAATTTTATATTTTGAATGTACAAAGCTTAGGTGAACCTAATTTAAAATGCGCCTTCGTTTTATGATGTATTCGTTGGGAAAGACGGCTGCAGCAATTATTAAAATAGTGAGCGCCAACCGCAATGGTTTATATCAGGTTGGTTTATCTGCGACAATACAACGCACAAGCTAATTGTGTAAATACATTTTGGTTTATGGTAATATATTGGTTCTGAGATTCTATCACAATCTTAGTATTTGTTGTTTATTTTAAGCTTTTTGTATGATACGACGTTAGAGGAGCATGTACTTGTCTTGTATATCTGGTAATGGTATTTTTATGATTATACGAGGGCTACACTAAAAGTATCGGGAATGGAATATTTCCACTGTTTCTGTCATATTAAAATCTTTTTAAATGAAAACTCCTTGGTTTTAAAAATCGAATACCATTTATTTATTTAAAAAAATATTCTCGGTCTTGTCACAAGGTTTTGTCAAACTTGTTTAGTCGTTGAGAAAATGGAATTGACTCGAGAAAATTCAAGAGCGATGATTTATTATGACTTTCGAAGTGGTTTAACACAAAAACAGTGTGTTGACCGGATGATTTCTGCATTTGGTGATAAAGCCCCATCCAAAACCACAATTTATCGCTGGTTTGCTGAATTTCAACGTGGACGTGTCAAGCTCAGTGATGATCCCCGTCAAGGTCGTCCAAAAACTGCAGTCACCCAAGAAAACGTTGATGCTGTGCGTAAGCTGATTGAGGAAGATCGACATGTGACATACCGCGAAATTCAGGCAACTTTAGACATTGGCATGAGTCAAATACAAATAATCTTGCATGAAAAATTAGGTGTAAAAAAGTTGTTTTCCCGATGGATACCGCATTCGCTCTGTGAAGAGCAAAAAGCGGCTCGCGTTACTTGGTGCGTCAGAACTCTCGAAAGATTCCACGCAGGATCCTCAAATGCTGTATACAACATCGTATCAGGTGACGAATCCTGGATATACGCGTACGAACCCGAAACAAAAAACCAGTCACGAGTTTGGGTGTTCGAAAATGAGTTAAAGCCAACAAAAATTGTTCGTTCACGGAGTGTTGCAAAAAAAATGGTGGCCACGTTTGTCTCCAAAACCGGCCATGTTACGACTATTCCTCTTGAGGGACAAAGAACGGTTAATGCAGAATGGTATGCTAGCATTTGTTTGCCACAGGTCGTTTCTGAACTCCGTAAAGAGAACTGCAACCGCCGCATCATCCTCCATCACGACAATGCGAGTTCTCACACCGCGCACAGAACAAAAGAGTTTTTAGAGCAAGAAAACATAGAATTATTGGACCATCCGCCGTACAGCCCCGACCTAAGCCCTAATGATTTCTATACTTTCCCTAAAATAAAGAATAAATTGCGTGGACAGAGATTTTCATCACCTGAAGAAGCTGTGGACGCCTACAAAACGGCCATTTTGGAGACCCCAACTTCCGAATGGAATGGTTGCTTCAATGATTGGTTCCATCGTATGGAAAAATGTGTCAAATTTCGCGGAGAATACTTCGAAAAGCAATAAATATATTTTTAAATAGTAATGTTGTGTCACTTCCTTGATTCCCGAAATTTTCAGTGCCGCCCTCGTATATCTGTGATTTTTCGGTCAATTGAGTTTTATTTGTTTTGTATGGTACTGAAAAATATTATATAAAATAGTCTTAAGTGATAGTTTTAAGTGAGTGCGAAGAACGTTGGTGAGTAGCACCGTCTTGCGAAAACCAACGTCAAAGCAAAAGTAAACACTAAGTTTTAACCAATCGTACGTAACGTATCGTAATATTCTAGTTATGTTATTCTTGTTATGTTCTATAATATTCTAGTTATTCTATAATTAGTAGTGTTTGTGTTTATACAAAAAAAAAAGTGAAGATAATCATGTCTAGTCAGCGCCATCTATTCTTTGGCTGTAGAACTACGTTCTGACAGCTGTCAGAAAACTTCCCATTGTTAGGTACCTAGTTAATATTTTCATTACATTTTATTTTGTCGCTAACTGTACAAACAATAATTTTAGTATGCGGGACGATCAAAGGTAAATATTATCATGTGGGACGAACAAAATACTTTTTATGGCCGTGGGCCGAAGACTCGGGACGAACATGGCTTAAATCAAAATGATTCAACCAATTTGAACTTTTTTTGTTTTGTTTGCGTCCTTACACCTTCCTTAATACTGGATTGGTTTAGGAGAAAGAATAGGCGGTACGAAGTTCACCGGGTCATTTAGTTTAGGATGTTACAAAATAAGCTAAACAATCGTATATAATGTAATACTAACCTCATAAAGAAGAAAAAATCGCTCGTAACTTACGCCCGCGGCAGAGGTATCTCGGCAAGTGTTTCACAGCAACTGATTGATGGCTCTAATCTCCACAACTATGGTCCTCGCACGAAGATAGATAGTCTATAGAGCCGAGGCTTGCGTATATTCTTAGAATGTATCTGAACAATGTCCTGAAGCTTTATTATAGCAATTTACAGGATCGCATTGTCCAAAACAAGCCTTAAAAATTACGCTGAAACTTTTGACGGCAAAAATCCTAACCGTAGAGCAAGTTAGAAACTTTTAAGCGTTATGGCTCTCAAAGTCGTAAGGAGCTCGGCGCAACGCCAAAAGTCATGTCCCCGTAACAACGGGGGTAAAATGATAAAGCTGTTTGCAGAAGTCGATTTAAATAGCGAATTCAATCAGTCCAAACAAGCAGAAAATCGAACCCCAAGCCCCAAATCATCCAATCGTAGTAAATCTCAAATTCCGAGTACGCAAGCTAAGGAGCCGGCCGGTCCCGGCCAAGTCCCTGATTTAAATTGCAGATGGCCTCCGGGAACGCAGACTCCCGCGATATGCTAATCATAGTCAAGCCAAGGATTATCCCTGTTTACACTCAACAAACTCACTTAATTTCGCACCGACCGATGTCTTGACATGTCTGTCTTCTATGACATTGCGACGGGCGGTAGATTTGACAGGTTATTATGATCGTGAAATTACTTACCCCAGCTACCCTAGTACAGCTGGAGCTTGTTTTGCAAATCAGCAAACATATTGTTAGATTTTCGTTATCACATCACATTAATCACATATAACAGATGAATTATTTTTTTTACACTTTTTAATTTTTACGTTTGTTCACTTTTTACACTGGAACGACCTGAAACATTTGATTAAAATTTGGAAGATTTGATTGTAATATTTGGAGTTTATATATTTTTTTACATCATAATCTTTTTCTCGGAAAAATAATCTCTCGCACGATAGCGGGTAAAAAATTACCTACTTACAAATTGTGTATTTACGAAATACTTTTGCGTTGCGTTTTGCACAACTTATAATATAGTAACTAATACAACTATTTCTTGAACAAATGATATTACTTAAATAAGTAAATTAGTCTTAGCTATCGTTAAGATAAAACCAAGCTATGCTAACTCTATTACGTCGGCTTCCTGTAAGTAGATTGGAAGAACTTCGAAGCTCTTAGTTATTACAATAAGTATGCATGTAGTGTCTGAAGCGTATGCATTATCTGTACAGCGAGCTTCGCTTATGAGGTACTCTGTATTCTGCAACGGAGCTGCAATTCAATGTAAGTTAGGTATATTTTTGATTTGGCTTTCCTATTTTTAACTAGTTTTGTTTGATTGATTTTACAATTACCTACTAAAACACAACTCTAACAGAACAGAAAATTTTTTCCCTGTTTTTATGTGTACCTATAATTATTATTATGAGATTCTAATGTAATTGGCCTGACCGTGTTTAATCTCAATAAATAAAATTCAATTTAATTTATTTTTAATTTAATTTATTTTTCGGAAAACTAGTATCTTAAAAACGAATTAAAACAGAAAGCTAATTATAGGTTTTCATGTAAAGTGATATCGTAAAAACAAAGTATGGATGAATACACACAGCGCTCGAGTAACACAATATATAGGTAAGTAAAGCAAAAAGTAAGTAGTTGTAAGTTTGCAATATTACCTAAAAATACCTAAGAACGACCAGTGCTTCCACATGTAAATAAAATAGTTTCCGCTCAGACATACACAGGAATTGTAGATATTCAGATGACTTTAAATGCTCGTAGCATAAGTATACGTATAAGTATTTATTATCAGTTAATTAATTAAACATGCATATACCTACCTCTATTTACCTACAGGGGTACTCATGATTGTGAACAACTAAAACTATGAAGCCAACAATGAAACCACGATAAAAAAAAAAACAGTTAAAAAAACACGATTGCCCCGCCAAAATTTTTTATTTTTCACTTTGGAAAATGGCGCCGTACTTCCGCCTTATTGTTTTTTTTTAAAACATTGCGTATGTCACACGGGATGATGTACCTAAGGATTCTAACGATCTGCCATACATCTCACTCGCTATAGGTATTTTTAAGTTACGTTGAAATAAAGAAACTCACTTTCATAGATACATCAACCCATGATCCAATAAAACAAGTCTGCTATTCCGGGAGTGACACTTGCTTACATCACTCCTGTTGACACTCTTATGGCAACAAATTTGGACAATTGGGAATCAAATCTGTTCATAATTTATAAATTATAAAATATACAAATCATTTCAATTGTTATTTCGCGTCAGCTTAAGCGAAATGCTTCAAGTTAAACACGCATTAACATATTAAAATTATGGTTTTAACCAATATCACATAGTTTTATTGGATTCCCACAGGTAATATACGGAGAACGGGGTTCACGCTACTAGTCATTTCACGTCGATGACGTAGGCTTGTGTCACCCACGTGACATTTGTCACTCGGAAGCCATACCTGGCGGAGTATATTATTATACCATGCATCAACCCTGAAAACATTACATTCCTTTTTTGGGTAGCCGTATGAAAACAGCTGTTCCATACTTTTTGAGGAGCGTAAATGATCTTTTTTTATGAGTGCAATGATCCCCTTTCGGCTTAGCACTACCTTTCCGCGTAAGACCGCATAAAGCTAAATCGTAATAAAATAAGAGATATACAAATATAAATAAAGTCTAAAGTAGAGAGATTGTTAAGTCGAAATGATTTAATAAGTTTACGTCAGATCGAATTTAAGTTTTGAGACTTGTTTTGGAACCATTTCTAACGATGTCCTCTTTGGGAAACTTTGTTCTTATAGGATTTAAGTTAACTTAAGTCTTAATTTTCTTGTTATCTTACACGAACTTGTGCTTGTTTATATTCAATATTCTATCTAAGGTAAATATCATTATTTAATTATTTTTTTAAGTATAGTTTTTCGGTCAGTACGAGAATTCGCTACTATGCTGTAGGTATCTGTGCAAACTGTGGACAAATTTGGTTCATACTCCAACTTAAATTCTATTTTAATGATTTATCTAATTATCGATAAAATTTCATGATGTTTATATCACTCAAGTTATCGTCGAATAAACATAAGTTAAAAATGCTTTTTGTTCTTCTAAACTTTATTCTTAGTAGGTATTGGTGCAAGGTTTATGTATAACTGAGACGAGTAGTTCTGAAGATTACTTTGAACAAAGAAACAGAGTCACCAATTTTGTCTCTTTACCATATTATGTAGATGAGAGTTACTTGCACCCATGAACCTGTCTATGCTTTACGCGGTATCATGCACTTTGTAAGTAAATTTACGTTTGTAACTTTATATTTGTTAAAATTTCTAGCGTAGGTGTTACTATACAAAATAATAAAGCCGTCAAATCCGAGGTCTCGGACAACGAGGGTTCCGTACCACTTACTACAAGTACCTACTAGATAATCCGCGATAGTTAAGTGTATATAGCGAATATTCTGTGAACATTTAAACCGGCTATCTATTACGATTCACGAGATTATAGGTCAGTAAAGACCGGAAAGACAGATTGACAGACAGACAGACAAACAGACACGGTAGGCGGCTTAATAATAGGGTACAATTGATTTTTCTTTGGGTACGAAACCCTAATATAATTTCCACTTTCGTTCAATATGCCAAAAGCGAAATTTAAAAAAGTTTGTGTGGTGATAACTCAGACATAATATTTTCTTGTTTTCAAACTCCGTAAAAGCTGTTAAGACAGCCGCCATAGTTTTATTAAGGCATGACTTGGACTTGACCGTGACTGTTTTTGTGTGAACGGCTTTGATTTTTGGACTTATCTTGGTTACTGATACTATCAAAAACTTAAAATGCCAATGGCAGAATGTACAAAGTGTGATGCCAATGGAAACTCATTTCTCCATATAAAAGAGTAAAAATTTAGTTGTACGTAGAAGAAGCCACCAAATTGTCCTACAAAAAAGGTATAATTAAGTTAAGTATCGTACAAAACTCCTTTCTCCCTATGAGTTTTTGAATTGTCTACTGTATAGCCCTACAAATTTGTATTATTGGTACAAAATGTTAGAACTAAAAAACTCACAAGACCTCTCAAAACTCCGTAAAAGCTCATATGAAAGTCGCCACAAACGAACACTAGGGGCTGTGACTATGCATGACATGACTTGTACTTGACCGTGGCTGTTTTTAATTATTTGTTTTTGATAGTATATCAAAAATTGGAAACATGCATATACTTGAAACTGGCAGAATACATATGGTGCGAAGCCAAAAAATTAGAAAGAAAAAAAACGCAGTCACCGATGTACTTACATAAGAAAAGGTTCAAACTTTTATGTGATTACTTTTCTCCGTAGGTTCTAAGGTTTAAAGAATATGGACTAAGAAAAGGTTTTAACTAGTTTGTAAAACTCCTTTCTACAATCTTCAAGAGGTAAATTTGAATTGTAGCCCTCCAACTTATTTGTAATGCTGGTCAAATGCAAGAACTAAAAAAAACAATGCAGCTGTCAGTTTTCTTCAAAACCTACGCTCGTGGCTCCCTCGTCCATCTGTAGGGATAAGTTGGCCGTACATTCATTAGAAGCAGCTGCGATCAAACCCGTCTAAAAACCAACGAACAAAACGTTTGCGCGTTTTAACGGTATAGAATACGCCATCTAGTAATTTTTTTGGTAACTAAAGAAACAAACAAAAGAACCATTTCAGTTTTCGCTTGAGAAATGACGATATATCTACAAATTATCCATTATCAGATTTTTCCCGTAATTACTGTTACGTGACCTTGCTTCTTGCCCAATTTCATGAGTCTAGGTCAACGGGAAGTACCCTATGAATTTTGATTTAGTTCACTCTAAAAACTCACATAAATGGCCGTAATTTTTTATTGCGTTGACTTAGAAGCTTGTTTTTTTTACAGATCTAAGGGTCTGTGGACTGACGTATTTGATATTAATTTTGGCTTGATAGCTCCACGCATTCCAGAGATAAAGGGTGTTGACAGACCGACAGACAGATGGACAACCGAGTGATCCTATAAGGGTTCTTTTTTTCCCTATGAGGTACGGAACCCTAAAAAAAATACAGAAAACGTTACAAGCCAAACATAACATAATATTATTTCCAATAAATATTAACTGCGTCAGGGGTAAATATCTAGACCGGGCAATAAGTACGCTTGAGGCATCGTAAAGTCGACCTGAGTTGGCACTAATACGAATTTATGTCGATGGTCCCGAGCCTTGCCACCAGTATCGATCCGGCAATGCCTATAAATGTTTCAATTTACAAACCAACCGTTTTATGTTAACCATGATATATTTTATATCGCATCACGAGAGCGAAGAAAGAAGCCTATTGGGGCAAAAAAGACAACGTAGGGACAGGTAGAGCTCTCATTGGTATTTATACAACATTGTAGAAATAAACATTATGAAGTCTTCGTAGACCACAATAACACAGAATACTTAATAGTAGTTAAATTAAGTTAATTTTATTTGCACCACTGACTGACACGCAGAAGAATATGCTATATACATTCGACTGCTCAGTTGGTAGCATCTCTGCTTTCAGAGCTGTAGGGCGTCGGTTCGATTCCCACCTAGGACAAATGTTTATGTGACAAACATAGATGTTTGTTCTGTATTTGGGTGTTGTATGTATGTAATGTATGTAGGTATTATAAATATAAAAACTTTTAAACATTCGCGATTTAAACACATATATATGTTTATCACCGGGTCTTACTCCCGCACAAATAAATAAATTTTTATTTACCTCGAAGTTTCGACCATGTTCCAATGGCCACACCCTCATTTTTCGCCAAGATGACCCGCAGTCTTCAGTCAGCTCGTGATAGAACATGGTAGAAACGTTGAGGTAAATAAAAATGTATTTATTTGTGCGCGATTAAGTCCCGGCGATTAACATAATTATAAATATGTAGGTTCTCATAGTACAAGCTTAACTTTTTGGAATGTCCACCAATATTTATTTATTAGTTCAACTAGCAATAAAACTTTTGCTCGTAGGTAAAATTCTTATTTTATCACACATGCAACTTAAGTCAGCAATTTATTTTACCGAACCACACAAAAGCTTGGCGTGCATTGGCATATAAGTCGGCAGCCTGACAGGCGTCTCCGGCAGCAAATAAGTTCGCATCACCGATATCGCTTAAGTTTTATATCGAGTTTTGGTGAGGAAATCCCGACAATTTACATGTGAAAGCCGTGCCGAAAGCCGCGTTCCTATGGACGGTTCAGAGATCTAACAAGGGACAGGAATGTAGGAGGCATCCGGAGCGAGCACGCGGAATACGGCCCCAATATTAGATTGAAATCGCGAAACGTGTTCGATATTAAATTTTTCGTGTAATTATACCATTGACACGAATAGGTATATTGAAATATTCCGCATCGCGTTTTCGTGTTCTATTATACGAAAATTATATGTAAATCGTGAGAATAAGGAACTGCAAATGGTACCATTTCTTCTACTCTGTAATTTTTTGAATTTTGTTGTTAGGTATTTATCGAAATTACTTTATGAAAAATTTAAAAAACATAACAGAGCGCGCAGTTTTAGACAAACACTGATACAGTCATATTCATAACTACCATTAAAAGATAAACATTGTTACCACGTTGGGCGCCAAAGTTAGAGATATGTGGTACGCCACACGAGTAGTACGAGTAATTAACACCGCCTCGCGTCCCCCGCGCTTGTCACCCCACTCCCGGCACTCAGTGGGGCACGCCGATTGAATTAAACTTCGGAACGGTTGTTGTGGTTCGAATCCGCTGGTTTTGTCGCTGGCGTTATGTGCAGCTGCGATTACTGGCAATACTAGTTCGGCGTTTATTAGTTGCACTGAGAATGGCGTACGAGTAACGAGTGTAGCCAAGTTTTACTGGCAATGGTATGCCAAATTTCTAGTAGCTTGTTAATGAAGCGGTACCAAAAGTGTAGTGTAGGCTGTACATTTTGCCTGCCCTAATACCGCATAGTCCACGCAATTAACGTTGACGCTAGCTGTCATAATCATGTAAGCATGAGTATTTAATGATGGCTTTATAAATTCGCATTAGTAATTTATACCATGTCGCTAACTTTGGCGCCCAACATGGTGCCAATGCTTATCTTTTAATGGAACAAACACATTAAAAATATACCTATAAGTATTTGAAATCTAGTTGTATATGGTTGTTTATTTGTTTATTTATTATAATCTCGCCAAAAAATATAGTTACGAAATAATGCAATGTTATGTGTTGGTGTCAATAATACTCGTAACACATAAAATTACGTACCAAAGTCATATTCTCATATAATAGAATACACGTTATATAATATGTATAGTCGCGTCGGCATCAATGCCAAATTGCACGGACTCTACGGCTTAGAGATATCTCGACGAGATAGTACAGCGCGCTTAATAGTAATGCTAATTATGTTAATTTTGAGAAACTGTGTGTGTGAGCGGTATTAATCTTTTTGTATATTATTTTAAAGTGTCAAAATAAATGTATCCATTTTGTATTTAAACAAACATGATTTTCACATAACAACATTTAGGAACATTTTTGTTCCACCACCACACCACCACCACCACCACCACGTCAGTTTTCATAATAAAACATTTAGGAAGTTGCAGTAAAATCGCCTACCGGTTCTATTACCAGATTACTTCAAGGGTCTTAAAAGTAGTGGACAATTCAATATAAGATTTGAACCGGAAGGAACCGAACGTTTACATATTTAAAACTGTGTAAAACAAACATGTAAGCTCGTCAACAATTGTTTCGGGCATGGACATGCTTTATCCAAGTTAAATAAAAACTTCTAAATATTCTTCAAAAAAAGTATTTCGCTGTCCCTAATTTAGTCAAAGTACGTAAATAAATGAGTGTCATTTCATTTGGAAATTTAATTTAGAGAGTAACAAGCTAAAAGCTTCGCTAATTACGAAGAAGATAAAAGATTTTAAAACACGGTATTCACGTTTTTAACCCCCGTTCTACATGAGTCATGAACCCAATGCCTACCTAGAGTTTTTCTTATGTTTACAATGAGACTCGCAAAGAGTAGTAAGGGTTGTCGTGTCCTATTTTCGCTAAGTACTCACTGTCGTAGCTATAATATACAAAGATTCACTCGTAAGATGATATTCGTGTCAATGTCACAAATTGGTAATATGCATGGTTTTTTATTGACTCTCAAAAGAGCTGACTGGCAACAAAATAACACATCGAAAATTAAATTAAAATATGTGCAAAAATAACGATGTTATAAACTACTATTTACTACTACTACGACTATTTAATGACGTCAAAGTCCACGATTCCAAACAAATTCCATAGTAGCAAGTGTTTTGCTAGAAAGGGACAGATGACTCCCTCCCAAATACTTTGAACGCTTATATTTCAGGACTTTACCAGCCGATTTCAATTATTTTTTCGATGTAAGCATCAGATTTAGTTAAACCCTCCACTTATCATATTCCCTATTATCATTTCTAAGCCGACGTTTCGGAAAGTTTTAAGTAAAATTGCATAAAAAATATATTTAAAACTGTGTACTACCCACATGCGTATAATCGCGCAGTTTCTATACACAGGCGACACATAAAAATAAATGGTAATATTACCATTAGCTTAGCATTTGTCAATATAACATATATTCTCTTGTCTTTTTGTTGTATGACATCTTACTCGTATCCATATTTACACTTACCAAAAAAATTAATTACATAAGCCAAATGCCCAAAATGTTAGATGACTTTTTCCTATATCTTTTGTAAACTTTTGCTCAAGACATCCTCACATTCGCGACACGTATGATCTGGTAACCCTAAGTGCAGTAGGTACGTAGAGGGTGGCCCGCCCTATGTAGCACAATTAGCGCGCGCGACTCAACACGGCTTGAGTTTTAACAACGCCGCTCGGAACTCTCGCCGTCATTCACTCGAGATGGGGACTCAAGCTCGCCGGAATCTTGTACTGCACACATGTTAAAGGAAATTGTGACACTGCGTTACATACTTACCTAGGTCTACTTCACTAAATATATGGTACAGGTTTTTTTATGCAATGGACACTGCACAGCACAAGAAAGCTCAAGAGCTCTTCTTCTGCACACTGCTGCTTGGCGATTGAATAACTATCAAAGGCAGGTAGGTAAGTACTTATAATATTTAGGTCTGGGTGTCAACTACCGCTACAAAATAATGCCGTTACACGTAACCCTCTATAGATCTATACACGGGGCGAAAGTTAGTAAACGGAAAGTAGGTCATTGTACTTATTATTGTGAACAACTATGGTGCCAACTCTAAAGGATCGAGCACATTATGACGGGCCGCAGCGGGCCGGAGCGGGCCACATCACAACGAAAATGCTTGCTTAGCACGTTAGTGACATGCCGCAGCGCATTTATGGATTTCAAGTTCAATAAAATGTACTCCCTTAAATTTTACGAACACTATGCCGGGGCCCACCAAGGCGGGCGCGCCGCATCGCACTCACGGATTCCATCGCGCGATAGTTCAAATAAAATGTATAAAATCGATCTAGGCGGATTTTTGAGATGCGCCACGGCCCGTGCCGGCCATTAAAATCGCAAAAAAAAATATACACCTCATAGTACAAGATTTGTTTGGTTTGGGGCTAGATGGCTACGTGAAATGTTTATTTATAAATTTAAAATCCATTGATGGAATAAAGCGATATTTAGTCGAAGCTATAAAGATAGTGCAGCGGTAATAGTTGGAAGCAACTAAGGAGATAACGAGGAATACATAACCTCGGCGAAAGCTCTAAATCTTGCTTGGTAATTAACACCAGCTTGAATACGTGGCTCGAGTAAACAGTCTCTGTTTCACTGCAATGGAAGTTTCAACGACGAATCTACTTTTAGCTACGTAACAAATAAATAACTCACTAATATGATACTCAAATTTTAAGAACCAAATGTTAAGAACATTATTTATGGTCTTCATAAGTCTCAACGACAAGATCAGAAATATCACAATGAAGCGGCTTTTATAATAAGCTATAGAGCTTATTATTGAGCGAGAGAATATTCACATAATCAGAATGTCATTAAGTATAACGCTCGAGTACCGAGGCGGAGGGTACCCATCGAAAGCAAGTGAAATCCTACCTAGCATAAAAGTTAATAGTGCTACCAAACCGTACGGGCTCTCCCAAGACGGCTATGGTATACCTAGTACTTATGGACTCTACAATCAGTGCTGAAGCTCCTTCAAACTACCGACATCGTGCGACCGCTTTTACTCTCGCGTATGTATCTCAATTCAAGCGTTAATTATGGGGGCGGCTAATGCCAAAAGTAAGTAAAAGGTGTATTTTTAAACACATAGTTTATCATTTAATGATAAAGAACGTAAATATTCAGATTAAATAAATACTACAGGTAGGGGAAAAACCTAAAGCAGCCGAGTAACCGAATACAATTTTGAAAAATAACATGGTTTATTAAAAAAAAAAACAAATTACCAACAAAAAAAAAACCTGTTTTAATTCAAATGTTCTAAATTATCAACGACATCACCACATTATTTTTTACGAATTACATAGCCAAACTAATGTTTTAGCACAGTAGCCGTTATTTTTTTTGATTTCATGTCTACATTTTGATTTATTAAATATAATCCCACCTAAATTGCTAACCTAAACACCTAACAAAGCCATCATCATCATCAATTGTATCATGCGATTTTCGACTGTAAACTAACGCGCGGGTGAAATCTGTTATATTTCTGGCATTAGTCGCACTCTTAACCTATTCGATTATTATTCTCATAAAACTATGACTCGATTTCGAAAAATCTAAAATAAACTGTATTTTCTATTTTATAAATATTCACTTTGACTGTGACTTAGATTCATTCGACTAGAAAATTATCAAAAACTTGATACAAATAAATACTTGACACTGGCAAATGCAAAGTGTGACGCCATAATCCTCCTAGGAGCAAAGATAAAATGGCGCGATATAACAAATGGCGCTAAGTGCGCGTGGTAAAAATTAGAAAAAAAAGAAGTTAGTGGTGAGAATTTCTTTCGTCACATTTTCTGTTTAGTATTAAAGTAAGAGAAACGTATTGAGCAAAAGCGCTTCCAAGGAGGTTCGATCATTCAGCTTATTTATTCTCGTAATGTGAAACTCTTTGGTGGAGTTCTTAAATTATTACAAACTTGCACGGCGCTATACAAGGGAGTGTGCGGTAAAATAGGTACTTAGCTGAGAGTACCTATTTTACCGCACGCTCCGTTGTATGGTGCGTAATGTTTATTTTATTTTATTTTCTTAGGAAAATTTACAGCTAGGTACATAATTAGTAAAGGATAAATAAGAATAGAAAGCCAGTTCAACTTTCGAACGATGTATACAGGCTTCGTAAATGCGTTTTTCGAGCAAATGTGTTGTAAATGACTTTTATATGCCATTTAGATCTTTTACGATGTTTTGAATGGATTAAGATTGAATGTATTGTTGTTATAGCGAATAGGCTAGATGACTGGTTTTTTTTATTGTCCTATTAAAATGTGGCCCATAAATATAGCAAAAAAATAAAAATATAGCTAAAATATCAGCTGTTCCATACAAAAAGTTCATCGACCTTCTGCAAAATGTATGGAACAGCTGATAAATATTTCGCGATTTCAATGTTGGCCCCATAGTAAAAGTTGTTTGTGTTGATGTATAGAATATGCACTTAAAAGGGTGCTAACTGATTAGAACGAACCCTGTATATCAGAATGTTAATAACCGATTTAACTTATTTTTTCAATAAACATACTATATTTACTTAAAGTTTTGGTTTCAACGATTTAAACATCTACTCTATTCTTTTTAAGACATTTTTTTTTATAGTGTGTGTACGCTTTTCGTTTACCTTAGGTTTAACCAGGTTATAGAATACGTGTTTTTATGCAATGAAATGACGAGACAAGAGAGAGCAAGAGCGTGTGTTTGCCTGGTAGTATATAGCATAATATATAGCATAACGCCTGCCCATAACAGTAGCAGTGCTAGAATTACGAATTTGCGAACAAAATCCTGCGTTGCACTGCACTGCGCTCGTCACCTGGAGATATTAATGTCAAATCTGTTCATGCCCAGTAATTTCTCGGGTAACATTGCTCTTCAAATCGAAACACCGTAATATCTGCACACTACTACTTGGCAGTTAAATAATTGACAAAAGTATGTAAATTCATAGTCAAGTAAGCATAAGATATTTTTAAAGAAACGTTTGAGCTAAGTAACTGTTAAACGTTGTTATTCTGCGTGTATAGAGCTCGCATCTGCACTCCTGCCACTCGAGGCATTCAAATAGCTGCTTTAGCATATAATATTTGAGGAAATCTTCATATGGTGGCGGGTCTGTGCGGCCCTACAAATAGAATTTGTATACCGAACAGCTCCCGAAAGGGTCTGTGTGCGATTACACTTCACGCATTACGATCTTAGGGTTATTCATGTTTGCTATCACTCCGGTATCGATAAACTTTGATTAGATGCTAAACATTGCGAACACGTCTGTTTGATTCGGGTATGTCTGAGATAATGGAATAATTTTCATTTCTAATTACGCTGTAACAGAAACTCATCCATAAAGTTAGAAGTGGATGTTTTCGTTTTTCAAACAGATTTGTTCGAGGCTTAGGATGCCCTTTGCTAGTCTATTTAAGTATTAAAACGGGGTGCCCTCTCGGAACTAACGTATTCATGACTCCGAGAACTCCGCCCCTTACTTTACGAGCGGCGGTCGCAGTGAATCGAAAAGGTAACCTATTCGGACCTCGACCTATGTGGAATATCACGCTACCATATGTTACGTAATTTGAGGGATTCACGAAAGGATGGCACAAAGTTCGAAACAAAGTGTGGAGTAACCATGATTAGCCTAGTGAATTTAAACTATAGGTCAATCTCATCATAATACCTGGTGTTAGTTTGAACACCGTTATCCTTCTAGGATATCATTGTACTCATCATTATGAACAACTTTTACTATGCCAACCCTGTATCACGAAAAAAAACAGCTGTTCCATACATTTCGTCCAAGATCGATGAACGTTTTTGTATGGAACAGCTGTTTTTTTTTCGTGATTTCAGTGTTGGCCCCATAGTAAAAGTTGTTCATAATGATGAGTACAATGATATCCTAGAAGGATAACGGTGTTCAAACCAACGCCCTGTATTAGCTATATTTGTAAGATAATATGGTAAGATAGCTGTACATGATCACGCATATATGTGGTACGTTATGATTATGAACGCTATTGTTACAAAAAGTATAGCTTGACAAAGACCAAGACAACTATAAATACACTACACTCTATCAGCCAGATGACGTCCACTGCTGGACGAAAGGATGATGATGAAGGGAGAAGGGTCCTTAATAATCCCTGCGCTTGGCAGGCGGCTTGGGAATCGCAGAATGCTCACCACTGTTAACCGCGAGGACGGTGCTCCCCGTCCTCCGGTGGTTCAGGATGCAGGACATACTCATACATACCAGGTCCAATTACATGACCACCTAAAACTCTGACGTCCAAATATTTGTATTATATTTTATATATATATACTCGTATTTGTAAAGTTTTGCTTAAGATGCCAGCCTTCCAGTCCGTAGACATGTACAACCTACAAAACTAGGTATTGTGAATAGCTGACTAGTCAAGAAGCTCGTGGCTTGGTCTCATACGAGAAATCGGAGCGTAACATATTTTCCTGTTTTTCACTGCGCTTATCTGCGATGTCCGGAACGAGGATATTCGCAAAGAACCAAAGTCACCAACATAGCTCGCAAGGTGTGCAAGTTGAAGTGGCAATGGCCAGGCCACATCGCTCGAAGAACTGATAACCGATGGGGATGAAAGGTTCTTGAGTTCCGACCGCGAACCGGAAGACGCAGCGTAGGAAGGCCTCCCACTAGGTGGACCGACGACATTGTAAAATTCGCGGGCAACCGGTGGATGCAAATGTTGTCGTACATTGTGGCAGTCTACGAGGGAGGCCTTCGTTCAGCAGTGGACGTCTCCGGGCGAATGATGATGATGATCTCCGATGTTGATAATACGAATTATTCAATCTACTCCCGGTATGTTCACCCAGCAGAATACTACAGTCATGAATATAAAATTATTTCGTAGGAACTGAATTGAGTTACGCATTTTCTATTAGACATTTTCAGAGAAGTGTTGTTTATAGGGAAACCAATGAATATTATAATGCTTGAGATTGTTTACATACCCGAGATGTAGACATGTTTCAATTTACGCACGAATTCTTAAATCTTTCACGTAGCGGAGAAGAAATAATGAAAATTTTCCCATACTGGTAAAAGCTAGCTTTCCGTTATGTGAGTTTATTTATAATAATAATGTATTTATTTATTCAAAAACAATTCGTATACAATTTTAAAAATACCGAAGAGCACCTGAAAAACATTAAAATAAAGAAAACTATTAACCTATGACAGCGGTTCTTCGGTGTGCCCTGGATCCCACACTATATAGGATGACCTGTGTCGGCTCTTCCTTTCAACAAATGAATTTCCTATTGGTTTTTGTCACAAGCACTAGGTTTCAAGTAATTATATATGTCGAATCACTCCCCACTTGACGCTTATATTATATACTAGTTATTTGCCTTGAACGGTGACCTCGCGATCCCTATATCCTAACCCTTTGATCGATTTGACTCACATTTTATTAATCTAGAATTTGATTTAGTGGAAATCGAATCAAGTTTTGCAACTTATTGTAGAACATACAAACGCCGAAAAATATACATACAACCGCCGAAATGTTCTAAAAATAAACACATTTAATTCTTGCGAAAGAAAGTTTTTGTTTGTCTGTTTCTTACTTTTTTTACAGGTGGATCGAAATTGACCCTAAAAATTAACATAAAACAATGTTCCTTCCGAAAAAATACGGGAAATCGTAACATCACAAATAAAACCGCGGAAAATAGCTACTACAAATTTTGAAAGTAAGTCCATAATAGTGATGCAATATTCTATCTTAAAATATTTGTATTTGGGACAAGCCGTCAGCCAATTAGCCTTGTCCGATTAATTCCGGATCCAAATTGGCAGCTTATATTGACAGTGGCCAGGTGGCTCTACTAGTGGCCTAGTGAGGATAAGCGTCCACATTCCAGTCTAGTGAAGAAATTGAAAATTGAGAAATATGTTCTTGTATGTACGTGTACGTACCTATTCACAGCCTCTTTGAAGTATGGAAATGATCGTAAAGTTATTTGTGGATGACGTATACACAGACGATGTTCGAGTTGATGTTTCAATAACATACCGCAAACGCATATCTTGGAGAGGAAAACAACCGTCGTAATAATTACCTGGAAAAGAAGGAAGGTAGCTTTAGTAAACACAATTATGAAGGTATGACAAAAGGTAACACAGGTATGACGTGAACTGATAAATATTTGGGGCTCCATTAGGTACTTTTCTTTAGTTTTTTTTATATACATAATATTATACATATTAAAGTAATTACTTAGTACTTACTAGTTACTTAGTAATTTGTAATGTGTTATTGATATAAACATATACAGGTGGATTTCTGTCGATACGAAAAGATAAGAACGTAAAATATACACAAGTAGAAGTCTTTAACATAGTTGTTTTACAAAAAAAAAAATAGTTTAAAATTCTTTGATTGTATAACAGATAGATACGGAAGCATATAATACAACAGAGAATTTTAAAAACTGTTTTTGTTTTTATCATTTACGTCTTAAATTTCTAAATACTACAAGTACATGCGGAGCTTAATTTTATTTGTTTCGTTAAAAAATTACCTACTACAAATGGATGATTCGTTCAAAAGTCAATAAATTAATCGGAAACGAGAAGAGCATTACAAGCAGGTTCAACAATACAAAGGGGGTATGAAAGGACGTTATGTTATTTATGATGATGATATAGCAACATGAATTATGTAAATTAATTATCTTTTGTTTTCCTCGATAATAGCTCTAGAAGTCTATATAAAACAAGAGGTCGCCCGCGACTTCGTCCGCGTACGGAAGAAATTCGGCCCGCTCCCAAAATTCACCACGTTTTTTACCCCCCAACTCCCCCCCTCACCCCTTGAATGAACTACCCAAATATCAATTTTCATCACTATAACCAAGTACTTCCATACAATATTCCAGCCCGCCTTTCCCCCCCTTAAGTTGTCCCTGAAAAAAATAATTAAATCAGCATTTATTATTTTAAATGAACTATCCATATCCAAATTTTCGTGACTAAAAGTACAAAAACAAAGGACTTTCGTACAAACGTTTCCCCCCCTTTTCACCCATTTAAGGGTCGAATTTCGAAAAATCATTTGTTAGTACACCTCTACGCATTGAGACGAATACACCCTCCAAATTTCAAGGCTGTACGACCAGCGGTATGGGCTGTGCGTTGTCTGTCAGTCATTATGTCAGGAAAGAGATTCTTAATAGTATTAGATGAGCACACTATGTATGTATAAACAAATTTATCTTTGTTTTTAATAAAACGTTTGCTTCGATAACTATGTAAAACTGAAAGTTCAGTTTTTTCTGTAAGGATGCGTTATATATAAAACAGGCAAACCTAAGCAAAAAAAAAAACCTCATAACGCAACTTTATCTTTGAAAGCTTTGTCTGTTTACACCAAGACTTAACACGAGAAGTTGTTTGGAACTTGTTATTAATATTCTCAAGAAAAATTGCCACATCGTAAAATAAAAAAGCGTAAGGCTCACAAGTTGCGGTACAGACGGCATCTGTCGCGGTCGGATTTATCGCGAGACAAATTGCAACGGCCCGAGCCGACGCAGCGGCGTTCAGCAGTCCTTTGTGCAAATGAGATAATGTAACAATGCTGAAAATGAGTTTCGCAAATTAATATGCCTGCTTTTAGTGTCTTCATATTTCGTGTTAATTTGAATGTTACGACTTTCATTCAAGTACCGCCTTTTGGTTTCCTTTTGAATTAATTTGATTCTATAAATTGTATAGAGGTTTTCCCGGAAAAATGCTTTAAAATCATTGCTGAAAGCCGAGGTATTACCGATTAAGCTATCAACTATACAAACAACTCTGACCTTAGATCCACGAGACAAGTTGACAAAATTCATCTCTTCATCTCGGTTTGTTTAAACGTTAATTATAGCTTTATTTATGTTAGAAATATTCTAATTTACCCCGAGCTAATACCCTGTTTCCTCGACAAGACGAGACAAGACGGCGCCCGTCCCAACCGTCGTCTGACAGGTGTCTTACGCGTGGTCGGATTTATCTTCAGAATAATTTGCGGGTTCCTGTTTTGAGTTAATATCGTGTGCAACCTGTTTGTAATCTAGACTAATATTACGTTTAATAATTTAGGAACATAATCATGTGATTGATTCAGGCGTTACTTTCCGGAAGTCAAATTTAATTTTATAAGTAAATATATAACCAAAGAACCAAGTTACCGACATATCTCGCAAGGTTTGCAAGTTGAAGTGGCAATGGGCAGGCCACATTGCTCGAAAAACTGACAACCGATGGGGAAGAAAGGTTCTTGAGTGGTGACCGCGAACCGGAAGACGCAGCGTAGGAAGGCCTCCCACTGCTGTCTAGGTGAACCGACGACATTGTAAAAGTCGCGGGCAACCGGTGGATGCAAATGGCAGATTGTCGTACAGTGTGGCGGTCTAAGGGGCCTTCGTTCAGCAGTGGACGTCTCCGGGCTGATGATGAAGTAAATATACTTAGAGAAGATAAGATATAGAGGAAATACACTAGAAATAGATAGTATATAGCAATTTGAGTAATTTAGGAGCAACAAATCACGGAGATAATAATTAATATTGCCAATTTGATGTACCTACTGACACCAATTTCATGAGTAGCTTTCCTAAAAACAGGCTGACATGAATACAAAAAAAAACTCGTAGTAAAATTAACTGATACGTAAACAATCAAAGCGCAATTAGACAAAAACTAAAACAACATAAACGATTTAAATTAAAAAATACCGAGGGTTTTGCAAATTCATTTCTTGTTTACCTTTCGATAAAGCGACCCTGAATGGAAAGTTTTTCCTTTCCACCCTTTTGTTTTAAATATGCATAACACTGTCTGTGCTCTGAAAAGTGTCGCAAAAGTGCCTGGGAGCTTATATTAATATTTGATAAAGGAACTCCAATCGAGTCGCAATTTTGTACGGTACGGGTATACGTAGAACTGCTCTCTAGTGTTATTGCAGACTTCCCACAACGGTGGTGTCATGTCGGTCGGCAAATAGACGTAATCTCGCAAACTCAGTACGATATAGGTACTACTCGTTTTGTATAATGTACTCGTATAAAGAAATTACCTAATTATCTAGATACTATAGAAACTTATAGAGATTATAGAGATAGAAACGTCATTTATTTATGGGCAATGCAAAAACTAAGTGGGCAATAATACTAACTACTTAGCGCTATTCCATTTTAAGGGGCGTTTTGAAGTAAGTCTGTCATTGTTTAAAAACAATATAAAATGTAAGTAATAATGAGTGTTGTAAAAAGAATTTGGTTGTATGTTAACGTCCATCATATACCATACAACTCTAAGTCTACAATTTTTAGGTCAAAAAAATTTGCTCGTGGGCGCATTGAGTGCACCCGGTGATAGCAGACTCTACGAAGTGTTAGAACGGATCACAAAATGTTAACAAAAACACGGTGCACGTATTAAGTTTTATGAAAAGTCGTAGAATTAAAGTTGCTAGTGTAGGGAAACTATCTTATTAGGTGTATTAGAAGTAGCCTTGTATAACTAATTTAATTTAACGACACAGTTACACACACCATTGTATGGCGAAGAGCCCCGTTAGATATAAAATCGATTAAACCAATTCACCAATAAATGTATGTCAATTTAAATTACGCTTGTGTTTGTACGTCGACAACATTTGCATTTAAAACTTCGATTAAATTCCTGTTACTATATTATGTAGGTATACGTTAACGAATCATAAATCAAAATGGAACTTAATTTGTGGTTTAAACAATGGAAATTATTTAAACTTTACAAAGTATAATGTAAACGTTATCATTAAATGGAACAAGCATCAAGCACCAATGTTCCGAAACAAAGGATTCTGCCGCATACATTTACTACGAGTAGATAGCTGTAGAAAACGGCGAGTACACGAGAGTAATTATAATAAAATATTTAAAGAGCGCTCGCAGTATCCTACCATTATATAAAGTAAAGCTAATGGTGTAATGCAGCGCTCGGCAGAGTAGGTACCGACCCCAGTCACGCTGCAATGGAGTAGCGAAAGATGCAATCTGCATACATTAGCCTAACGTCTCTTAGTTTTGACACCTGCTCTCGCCTCTCCGCTAAAACACGAACGCCCGGCAGATGGATGGCACAAACATGTCAAGACTAAAGGCAGTTGTTGCAAACTTGCGGAGTTGTCAAGAAAATTGCACGGGCAAAATGTATTGTTCCGAAGAGTTGGACTTGGAAGCTTTTCAAGTAAGTAAATAAGTGTTAAATAGCTGTTCGAAGCATTGTTTGTGTATAATCTCAAAAGAAATAATATCCCTGAGTAGAAATTATAATAATCATAGGTTTACTAAATATTTAAATAAATAAATATCGGTGGAGACTTTTAACACTGCGCTATCTAGGCCCAAACTAATCCAAGTTTGTACAGTGGAAACCAGATACCTGATAGAATACTTATATACTCTTTTTTGTAAATACAGTCTTATAATACTTAAACTACACCCTAAATAGAACTTGTACCCGAATTAGAACTTGTAACAAAGTCCAGTACCGATGGGATCCATTCTAGATTTATTACCTGAAAGCGTAATCTGAGCACACGGCTGGTTATAAATGGCTGCGAAACAACCTCGTAAACCGGTGGCCCAGTGTACCAAACACCTTAAATACTTAACAGCTCAGTTACCGAGTCAAGTTTAAATGTCCGGAGCGCGCCTGAGAGGGTTGTCACGTCAGAGCACATTTTAATAATGCACTTGCTCGTTTAGTATGAAAATTAGCTGGCGACCGGCGGTGGCGCACTATGTTGTCTGTTTTATTGATAGCTCGCTCGCTGTCAGTGTTGCCAACTGGGTATCAGGAATTAAGGCTAGATCAAGATCAAAAAAGAGCTAGATTTGCGCAAAATTTTAAAAACTGGGCTAAATTGCTAATTAATCAACAAAAGAAGTTGTTTATTTAATATAATTTATCAATTTTAATGTGTAAATTAAAAATAATATACAACATTTTGGATTTATTAACATTTCAAAAATTTACAACCAAATTGTTTTAAAAAAAAAAAAAAAAAGTTTCTTTTATGCAGTTTCTATGTTGGCATCTTCATCAGATGAGTCTTCGTTGAATTCGTTGCAGAGGATTTCACTTGTGCTGAAGACGTTGATGTCCGGCACTCATGAAGCGCAGGATTTTTTCAATATAAATGTGTATTTTTCATTAGGTTAAATTGGGGCTAGATTTGGAGCTAGGGGCTAAATCATTATTTTCGCGGCTGAACAAGTCGAAAAAGGGCTAGATCTAGCCCTGAAAGGGCTGATTTGGCAACACTACCCGCTGTGTTGGCCGTAGACACCTCTATCTATCACGAATCACGATGCATTTTACGCAGCAGTGATCTAGCTTCGACTGCTACGTTCCGGTTTAAAATCACGCGCAAACGAATTGATCAACCCTATATAGTCCCACAAGGCCAACGCATGGTTTTTTTTTCTAAAAAAGTGATTATGATGGTACAATTCGCGTCGCCTTTAGTCATAGTCATATTTATTTATTTCCATAGGAGCACATATTGGATCACTTGGACATGTCAACGTATTCGTTACAAAAAATTAAGGTCTTAAACAATTCACAAAATTAAAATAATAAGAAATAAATAAATTTTATCTAGTAAAAGCGGTTTTGTTAACGTTAGTCTTATATCAATACTTCCATTGTGCAAAGCTGAACGACTGGCCTTAATAAACTTCCACGGCGGTTCTATACTGCGTTGCGGGTAATTAAAGCCACCTACGGGAGTCACGCTAAATTGCCCTGTGAAGTGACAAAGGCGGCCGTTTTCGTGTTGCACGTGGCGAAAAAAGACGCGCGGAATGCTTTGTACTACCATATGAAACCGATGGATACTGGGATTTTTTTTAGACTGAATACAGACTGAAAATATTTTTCATAATAAGAGCGTGTTTACTATAACTGGCAATTTGGAGTGACGTGGACTTAATGAAATTGAATAGTGACGTGGAATGCGATAAAAGTGCATTATTTTTCTGTCTATTCCAGACCAGGGGGCGTACCGTGATCCGCTTATTGCGGGACTGAATAGGCTCAGTTGGCGACGCTGCGCAACTGTGAATTTTATCGCCTCGCGATACGGTTCGTGGTTGCGCAGCATCGGCAGCTGAGCCTATTCGGTCTCGCTATAAGCGTTCACGGGCCCTGATATACTTATAAATTCGTATCGAAGTTTTTTTTAAGATTTCATAAATTTTTGTTTTATTTTATTCATCATAATTTTTTATTTATTTTTTCAATTGTGTGTATGGTACTTATTAATGTGACTGCTAAATTGATGATTTATAATATAAGTCTATGACACTTGAAATAAATGATTATTTTAATAAGCTTCCTGTCCTGTCATGCATAAGTCTTAAAGATTTGTAACCAAGAAGTTTCTCTTAAGACATAAAAGCAAGACTCTCCAATTTTTCAGGAGTGTCCCACACAGATAGATATTTGTATAGATGCCGGACCAATCGCTAAAAGGATCTTTACGTTTGCTAGCCCGATACGTGACTCAATTCCTTGCCGGCGTTCGTAAAATCGTTTAAGAAAGTATAGAGTTCTGCATTAACTCGTATCTTGTTATACGACTATTTAAAAAAATACGCTCATAAATAGGTAACCACTACTATTTATTACGGAAGATGAAAATCAATTATTGAACTTTTAATCAAAAATCAATTAATGATCTATTTTTCCATGCACTAGTAGCTTAATTTACTATCGTACGTATTAATCCAGGGTG
The DNA here is from genome assembly GCA_905404285.2 of Erannis defoliaria. Lineage (NCBI taxonomy): Eukaryota > Metazoa > Arthropoda > Insecta > Lepidoptera > Geometridae > Erannis > Erannis defoliaria. The sequence continues at coordinate 8,448,342 of FR990078.1, forward strand.
ACCACCAGATAACCACCACTAATTATTACGGAAGATTATTAATCAATAAAGGAACAATTTTTCCACTAGTAGTTTCATTTACCATCGTACGTGTTAATCTAGGGTGTCCACCAGATAACCACCACTATTTATTACGCAAGATTATTAATCATTTAAGGAACTATTTTTCCACTAGTAGTTTCATTTACCATCGTACGTGTTAATCCAAGGTACCAATACGCTCTCTCCATTCCGAATTTCACTCACACATGCCTTCACTCTCAAACTAATATAAGTGTAATGGAAAAGCGATTTTCCAAGAAAAACACGTTCTTATACTATCTCTTTTTTATATCTATCTCTTATATCTTACTCATAAAACTACGACAAGCTAGGAGTATCGGATTTTATATTTAAAGCTACACGATACTTTGAGTTAAAGTGGAGAAACTGCAACTGTCATTATACGATACATATTTAGATACTATTTTATATATAGAAAGATTAGATTAGATAAGACTATCTATCTATCTTCTATAACTATAAAAGGCTATGTCCTGACTGACTGACTGACTGACTGACTGACTGACATATAGACAACGTACAGCCCAAACCGCTAAACGTAGAGACTTGAAATTTGGAGGGTATGTTTTTGGAGAGGTGTAAACGCCCACTAAGAAAGGATTTTTCTAAAATCAACCCCGAAGGGGGTTAAATGGGGTGTTAAAGTTTGTATGAAACTTTTTATTCTCTGGTTCGATTGATACAAAACTTGGTATACGTATTCTACTATAAAAATAAGAAGATACGGGTGTCACAGTTTTTTCAAAATCAGCTCCCGTTAGTATTAAAAAAAATACTAAGTTTTAGTGATAGTACGTTTGTTTCTCCTTAACTTTGTAAAGGCTGTATATATTAAAATGAAATTTGGTATAGGGATGGGGATAGATGTGGGGATGGGGGTGGGGGTGGGGGTGGCGATGATACTGGGAACGGAGACGGGACGGAGATAGTCATGTTAATATTAAGATTACAATTGGTATCGGGATGGGGATGGGGATGGGGTGGGGATGGGTGGGGATAGGGTGGGGATTTGGTGGGGACAGGTGGGGATGGGATGTGGATGAGGCTGGGAACGGGGATGGGCGTGTCCATATTAAGATGAAAGTTGAAATCGGGATGGGTGTGGGGATGGGATGGGGTTCGGGATGGGGATGTGGGAGGGGACGGGGATGTGGACGGGGATGGGCGTGTTTATATTAATCTATAACTATAAAAGGCTATGTCCTGACTGACTGACTGACTGACTGACTGACTGACATATAGACAACGTACAGCCCAAACCGCTAAACGTAGAGACTTGAAATTTGGAGGGTATGTTTTTGAAGAGGTGTAAACGCCCACTAAGAAAGGATTTTTCGAAAATCAACCCCGAAGGGGGTTAAATGGGGTGTTAAAGTTTGTATGAAACTTTTTATTCTCTGGTTCGATTGATACAAAACTTGGTATACGTATTCTACTATAAAAATAAGAAGATACGGGTGTCACAGTTTTTTCAAAATCAGCTCCCGTTAGTATTAAAAAAAATACTAAGTTTTAGTGATAGTACGTTTGTTTCTCCTTAACTTTGTAAAGGCTGTATATATTAAAATGAAATTTGGTATAGGGATGGGGATAGATGTGGGGATGGGGGTGGGGGTGGGGGTGGCGATGATACTGGGAACGGAGACGGGACGGAGATAGGCATGTTAATATTAAGATTACAATTGGTATCGGGATGGGGATGGGGATGGGGTGGGGATGGGTGGAGATGGGGTGGGGATAGGGTGGGGATTTGGTGGGGACAGGTGGGGATGGGATGTGGATGAGGCTGGGAACGGGGATGGGCGTGTCCATATTAAGATGAAAGTTGAAATCGGGATGGGTGTGGGGATGGGATGGGGTTCGGGATGGGGATGAGGGAGGGAACGGGGATGTGGACGGGGATGGGCGTGTTTATATTAATCTATCTATAACTATAAAAGGCTATGTCCTGACTGACTGACTGACTGACTGACTGACTGACATATAGACAACGTACAGCCCAAACCGCTAAACGTAGAGACTTGAAATTTGGAGGGTATGTTTTTGAAGAGGTGTAAACGCCCACTAAGAAAGGATTTTTCGAAAATCAACCCCGAAGGGGGTTAAATGGGGTGTTAAAGTTTGTATGAAACTTTTTATTCTCTGGTTCGATTGATACAAAACTTGGTATACGTATTCTACTATAAAAATAAGAAGATACGGGTGTCACAGTTTTTTCAAAATCAGCTCCCGTTAGTATTAAAAAAAAACTAAGTTTTAGTGATAGTACGTTTGTTTCTCCTTAACTTTGTAACGGCTGTACATATTAAAATGAAATTTGGTATAGGGATGGGGATAGATGTGGGGATGGGGTGGGGGTGGGGATGATACTGGGAACGGAGACGGGACGGAGATCGGCATGTTAATATTAAGATTACAATTGGTATCGGGATGGGGATGGGGATGGGGTAGGGATGAGGATTGGATGGGGATGGGGTGGGGATGGGGTGGGGATGGTGGGGATTTGGTGGGGACAGGTGGGGATGGGATGCGGATGTGGATGAGGCTGGGAACGGGGATAGCCGTGTCCATATTAAGATGAAAGTTGAAATCGGGATGGGGGTGGGGATGGGATGGGGTTCGGGATGGGGATGAGAGAGGGAACGGGGATGTGGACGGGGATGGGCGTGTTCATATTAAAATGATATTTGGTATCGGGATGGGGATGGGGAAGGGGGCGCTTATAGGGATGAGGCTGGGAATGGGGACGGGGATGGGCGTATTTATTGATCGGCTGATCAGATGGAGCTGCATTTTTGGATAGCATAAGGTTCGGAAACGGACATAGGCTATTTTTTTGTAGGTCCACGCAGACGACTGTTTGACGGACATAATTATTATAGATACTGTACAGCCTAAGCTGCTAAATTAATTTTTACTATTAAATTAACTTACTTTCTATAACTATAAAAGGCTTTGTCCTGACTGACTGACTGACTGACATATAGACAACGTACAGCCCAATCCGCTAAACGTAGAGACTTGAAATTTGGAGGGTATGTTTTTGAAGAGGTGTAAACGCCCACTAAGAAAGGATTTTTCGAAAATCAACCCCGAAGGGGGTTAAATGGGGTGTTAAAGTTTGTATGAAACTTTTTATTCTCTGGTTCGATTGATACAAAACTTGGTATACGTATTCTACTATAAAAATAAGAAGATACGGGTGTCACAGTTTTTTCAAAATCAGCTCCCGTTAGTATTAAAAAAAATACTAAGTTTTAGTGATAGTACGTTTGTTTCTCCTTAACTTTGTAAAGGCTGTATATATTAAAATGAAATTTGGTATAGGGATGGGGATAGATGTGGGGATGGGGGTGGGGGTGGGGGTGGCGATGATACTGGGAACGGAGACGGGACGGAGATAGGCATGTTAATATTAAGATTACAATTGGTATCGGGATGGGGATGGGGATGGGGTGGGGATGGGTGGAGATGGGGTGGGGATAGGGTGGGGATTTGGTGGGGACAGGTGGGGATGGGATGTGGATGAGGCTGGGAACGGGGATGGGCGTGTCCATATTAAGATGAAAGTTGAAATCGGGATGGGTGTGGGGATGGGATGGGGTTCGGGATGGGGATGAGGGAAGGAACGGGGATGTGGACGGGGATGGGCGTGTTTATATTAATCTATAACTATAAAAGGCTATGTCCTGACTGACTGACTGACTGACTGACTGACTGACATATAGACAACGTACAGCCCAAACCGCTAAACGTAGAGACTTGAAATTTGGAGGGTATGTTTTTGGAGAGGTGTAAACGCCCACTAAGAAAGGATTTTTCTAAAATCAACCCCGAAGGGGTTAAATGGGGTGTTAAAGTTTGTATGAAACTTTTTATTCTCTGGTTCGATTGATACAAAACTTGGTATACGTATTCTACTATAAAAATAAGAAGATACGGGTGTCACAGTTTTTTCAAAATCAGCTCCCGTTAGTATTAAAAAAAAACTAAGTTTTAGTGATAGTACGTTTGTTTCTCCTTAACTTTGTAACGGCTGTACATATTAAAATGAAATTTGGTATAGGGATGGGGATAGATGTGGGGATGGGGTGGGGGTGGGGATGATACTGGGAACGGAGACGGGACGGAGATCGGCATGTTAATATTAAGATTACAATTGGTATCGGGATGGGGATGGGGATGGGGTAGGGATGAGGATGGGATGGGGATGGGGTGGGGATGGGGTGGGGATGGGGTTGGGATGGGGTGGGGGTGGGGTGGGGATGGGTGGGGATTTGGTGGGGACAGGTGGGGATGGGATGCGGATGTGGATGAGGCTGGGAACGGGGATAGCCGTGTCCATATTAAGATGAAAGTTGAAATTGGGATGGGGGTGGGGATGGGATGGGGTTGGGGATGGGGATGAGAGAGGGAACGGGGATGTGGACGGGGATGGGCGTGTTCATATTAAAATGACATTTGGTATCGGGATGGGGATGAGGAAGGGGGCGCTTATACGGATGAGGCTGGGAATGGGGACGGGGATGGGCGTATTTATTGGTCGGCTGAACAGATGTAGCTGCATTTTTGGACAGGTTGTTATAGCATAAGGTTCGGAAACGGTCATAGGCTATTTTTTTGTAGGTCCACGCAGACGACTGTTTGACGGACATAATTATTATAGATACTGTACAGCCTAAGCTGCTAAATTAATTTTTAATATTAAATTAACTTACTTTTAAATGCCTAAACTAAATTTTGAGTGGTGTAAACTTACACTCAGCTCAAGCTGTGGTAGCTTCAGTGAGATCAAGCTCGACTCACATTCTTGGGGTCGCGGGTTCGAACCCGGGCGAGCCCGTTCCAATTAGTTCTTTGAAACTTACGCATGGATAATACCACTGGCTTTTCGGTGAAGGAAAACATCATGAGGAAACCTTTATATTTCAGGAGAAGAAATACGATAGTGTATGTGAATCCGCCAACCTGCACTGGGCCAGCGTAGTGAATATGGCCCAATCAGGGTAGGCCGATATACCATTAGTGTTAAGGGCTGATGCAGAGAAACGCACACTCAGCAACGATTTTGAAAAATTCGCAAGGGGTTCAATGTATCATTAAAATACCATTTTGCCGAAACCATTCATTTAAGGCTGTTAAGTTTTTTGACTTAAGAGATAAGATAAAATAAACATAAACATGTTTCAGAATTTTCAAACAATTTCAAAACTGGAAGGCCACGGGTCAGTTTTTCATTTGAAAAAAAATGTTATATTTATAGATTAGCTAATCGAGTGTTTATGCGTAAGGAGATAAATATTTTAAACACATGTACTTGATCCGGTGCACGCACCAAGCACAGCGCTTTCGAAACGTCCATCCCGCATCGGCTCAGATACGTTAAAACCCGAGTATGACACGGTGTACCTCGAGCGCGCCCCACTCCAACCCACACCGAGTCTACCTAAGCGATCAGTGCAGCACTGTATTTTATCGAAGTTTCGTAATTCTTGCGATATTTTGGTAATCTTTTTACGTTCTTTGTTATCATACTTTTTCTGCTTAAGCTTATTTCATTTCATTGACTCTGTTGATACGTTATGCAATAATAATGATGCTGTAAACTATCCAGTTGAGTTTTTAAATTCATTAAGACCAGCGGGGCTACCATATCAGAGGCTTATCCTGAAGAAAGGTACACCCGTCATGCTCCTTCGGAATTTAAGACCACCCAAATTGTGTAATGGAACCAGGTTACAAGTAAAAATGCTGCATCGTAATCTGGTTGAGGCCATCATTTTGACTGGGTGTGCCCATGGCGAAACAGTGTTTGTGCCGCGTATTCCCATGATTCCCAGTGACTTACCTTATGACTCCAAAAGGCTTCAATTTCCTCTAAAAGTTTGTTTTGCCATGACCATCAATAAGGCTCAGGGTCAAACTTTAAAATACGCTGGTATTGATTTAAGGCAGGACTGTTTTTCGCATGGTCAGTTCTATGTGGCTTGCTCGCGAGTTAGCTCCCCTGAAAGCCTGGCTATTTTAGCACCTTCCAACAAAAAAAACAAAAACGTTGTCTACAAAGAAATATTGTAATCTTTCGGGTCAAAGGCCCCGGCAACTATAGCGTCAATTAGCAGACATTTTTAGGGTTCCGTAGTACTACGAGGAATTCTTATAAGTTTGTCATGTCCATCTGTCTGTCTGTTTAAAATTCAACAAGACGGCTTTGTTTTGAAGTAAGTATTGCAATCGCGACATGCCAAATTTGGTCATCCTCAAGAAAACTTAAAGACTTGCAAGCGGTTTGGAAAAAATGCAATAATATACGTATTTTAGTGATTCAATTGAGTTGGGCCCCGATTTAACCGAATTCCAGTATTCAACATTACTACGCGGGCAAAGCCGCGGGCAAAAGCTAGTCTAGATATAAGAATCAGAACTACAATTTTTTGTTTCAGCTTACATTTTCCACTACACTCAAACTTTTCCAAAACACAACCTCAGTAACACGAAACTAGTTAAAATTGAGACCACATGTTTACTCTGTAAAATTTAATGCGCGAGCCGCGGTAACAATGGTTTAAAGCCAACAGCGAACAGCCTTTAAAATATTCACTAAACTGGAAATTCAATTTGAAGTTTCCAGGGAAAGTATTAAGGTAGTTTAGTGTCCTGTATTATAATAACTAGACAGAACCGAGAAGCCCCGCCAACCGCAGCGCGGACATATTTTTAGCCAACTTCTGTTATTAACCTGACACTAACTGCGTACAAGTTGGTCGTTCATCGTCTTAAACAAACTCGGAAATTGAATGAATTCGTCGGAAACTATTTTTCATATTTTCTCGGCGTTGCCCATTAAGAGAAATGGAATAGGGTAGGCACGGGCGACCGATTACTTCGCATAAATCAAACAGATTTGAATGCACAGACTCCGACACGGCTCCGATGCGGTGCCCATTAAGGATCTCTGTTTTATTTTTATCACCATTCTGCTTTTCTGATTGTTTTCTTTCATGCTGAGGATATTGCTTCAGTAGTTTAGAAAATAGGAAAGGTGGGAAGAGAAGCTTTTGCCCAGCAAAGGGCAAGAGTGGCTAGACCTATGACCTACCTACTCTACGATTGCCTTATCTGTATTATCTGTGATATATAGTGCTTTTAAACTCTAATACATAACATTTTGCAGGCACACGAAACAATGCCGCTTCGAGTGTAGTGACCGATCCCGCAACACATTGAAACCGGCGGGGTGCCGTTGGAAATTTTCCGGGTTCTTTAACGGGATTCATTCATAACTCACGGCCGAGTGGAGCCTTCGAATATTTCAGGCTGTAGAGGCCCCTGGCCCCATAAATTCCGCGCGTCGGGTTGCCAAATTAGGCGCGAGGAACTGAGACGTGGTGAGCTTTTAAGTCAGTAGCAAAACTTTCATGTTTACTGAAGAAAAAACGTATTCATTTCAGTAATTATCCCAATAATATTATAAATGCGAAAGTTTGTCGGTGTGTGTGTGTGTGTATGTTAGTTAACTCTTCACACCAAAACGGCTGAACGGATTTGGATGAAACTCGGAATGGGGATATTTTATTTCCAAGAATAGCATTAGGCTACTTTTTATCAGCTTCATCATCACCACGCGGGTGAAACAGCGGGGCGTAGCTATGGTTTAATGAAATTTAACAAACGCGTTGCACTTGACTTTAGTAATTAACTGTGATCTATGTTCATTAGAACTACCTAAAAACAAGACAAGTATCTATGTATATGAAAAAGTTACAATGGTATAGTTTTGGAGAATCATGTATTATCTCCATGGTTCACATCATGTAACGCAAAAACCATACTCTCATTTAAAAATGTTATTGAAATGTTATCCCAGTTATTTAGGGTGCAGATAAATTACTTCGCCATTAAAATGTTACAATGACATTCCGGCTCTGCCATCATAATCATTATCAAACGTACTACACATCTAAAACAGGTCGTACAGCCAACCGCAAGACTATCGGTCAGATAACTATGCTTATGTACTCGAACATTGGCAGCCTACATTTTTTAAGTCTCTAAGTTTCTAAACAATTTTCGTTTTCATGTAGTATAATAATTATGTTCAAAGTTCCATAACTGTTTTATATGATTACTTCGAGTTATCCCCCCTATTACGCCCGACCCCCAATACGAGACTTTTAAGGGAACTTTGTGCGAGGTGTCGCAGGTGTTATAGTAATAAATAATAATTCCCACAAGGCGTGGAACATTGGAAACTTCCGATGAAAAGTTTCTAAGTCGGAATATTAAATTGAAATTGAGCTTGGATTGGGGTGACTACTTTACATGGTTTTAATATAGTAGTTATGGCCTTGTTTTTGATGAAATGTTAAGCTTTATCTCTACATATATTTATTCCGTAGATATTTTCACATTCATCCAACGTTTATATACTGTATATCTTGTGTATTTCCGCTGTACTACCGTATCAAAAAGAGAAAACACAAAATACACTAGATAAGATATACAGTATAAGTTAACAGTTGGATTAAAATGAACTTCCGCAAAGTAACGCCTGATACAATCACAAATTTTTATATTACCAAGTAGGCTATATAATACATCACCATCATCATCATCATTCACTCTTTATTCTACATAAAAAAAACATACAACAGAAAAGCAACAAGTATGACTATCATACTACTTATTTCACCAGCCTCATTCATTCCATTATAGTTTAAATTCAAACGATTTATAAAGCTCAAACTGACGCTTAGCCTGAATTAGAGTCAGAGGTTGGATAAATCTGTATGCTCGTAAAGCAATCTATCGGTCAAAGACAAGCGACCCGTGCGGAACACATTCTATCAAGAATCAAATGGACTTCCACTCAATTTACTTTATGTGTTACCCATTATTATAATTGCCGCACAGTTCCAAAGTTGCGAACCGGCAGCACTCCAATGATAACCATCCCAGAGAGGGCCGCAGCCGTAGGGCACAAATTTTATTTAACTTGGATCTTTAACTTGCAATAACTTTCACTTTTATGAACGGGAAAAAGACAAGGTTTCATGCCATTTTTTATTTATTTTTCCAATATGTTTCTTTCGTACTTCAGCTACATTTCAAAAACCTTTATTTTGCCTAAATCGTAGTGTACCAGGACCGTGTACAGGTATAACAAGTGGAAAGCAGTTTTGTTATTTATTGTATTTCCATATTTACACCTCAGGTGTCGAATATTGTAAAGAATGAAAATGATCCAAGCAAAAATATTTTCAGCTCTTCAAAAACATGTGTACAAAAACTTTCGCCGCTCGAACCATAGTAATCCGATCTATGTTTTTTTATTGTGTAAGGCCATACATTGGACAAAGCACTTTTTTGTTTTCACTAGTGATGGAACGACAACAATACAAAATAGCCTAGATTGAAGTGCAAATCAATGGCAATATTTGTCGGCAAAAGTGTCATCGAGATAACGACAACGAAGCGGTTTCACAATGACCGGTAATTTAGCGAGAGTAATTTCAAACGGGATTTTGGTGAATTTAATTTTATCTGGGATAAGCCCTGCGTGGTAATAATTCATGAAACCACCGCGCGGACCACACTGTTTTCGAAAGGTGGAAAAAATATACCCAAACACTCTCAGTGCCTGCAAAATGTGGACAAGCTTACGAGAACATTATTTTTTACCAAGCACGAGCCGCGAGCTACAAAGACACAAAAAGGCTCTAGAAATAGCAAAAGTGAAATAAGCTTTTTCCGGATGTTTTCTGGAAAAACAGCAAGGCAATATAAAGCTTCTCGCCGAATTGGCTTCATCGCTCAAGCATTCACAGAAACAAGAAAGGAAAGCCTTTGGTATACCTAAGAACACATTTTACGACTTTCAAGGTAACAAAATCGGAGTGAAGGCGACCCGCAAGCGGAATGTTAAACTTAACATTTGTAGCGGGAGGTGAAACAGAGCAATAGAATTAATTCTATCGGTTAAACTTTGTATTCAAACTCAAAGACAATTGTTTCAATTCATGTCGCCTAAACAAGGGAAGCATTAAAGGGTTATTCCGACGAACCCTAAAATGATTGATGGATTCGCTTTAGGAGCAATTAATTTATTATCGAATTCTGTGGTTCATCTACTCAGAATTCTAAGTATTATCAATCACCAAAGAAAATATAATTACGCGACTTGCCTAGTGTGATGTCTGATTACTATGCTACAAGGAACAGGCTATTAATATATCGTCAAAAGGCTCACCCCATTTATGCTGATCTGGAAATCACACACCTTTGGGTTTGGGCGCTCATTATCCTTGCGCGCACTTGCAAAATGTGGAATATTCTCACTCCGAAGATCTTTGCGCAAACTTTCTTGGAGTGTTTTAAAAAGGGCGTCTAGAAATATCTCTCTGGGTCGGCATTGCTAATGTTGCACTGTTGTTTTTATAAAAAAAAAAACATCATCATCATCATCATCAGCCCGGAGACGTCCACTGTTGAACAAAGGCCTCCCACTTAGACCGCCACACTGTACGACAATCTGCCATTTGCATCCACCGGTTGCCCGCGACTTTTACATTTGGCTTTGAATTGGCATTTTCTATAAAATCTACTAAATGTTATTTTAATAAATCAGTATCGATAACTTCGATCATCTAGATAGGCTATTCATTTACAACTACAAATTTTAGTTTTGACAACAGTGATAACTTACGCTCTTATCCACAGCAAGCTCGGAGAGAAGGTACAGCTCGTCATATCTCGTCCAATTAACGTTTGTTTGTTTTACATTTTTCCTGCATCTCGTAGCAGTAAGGGTGTAATAAAACGGTCACAGCAATGCGGATCACGTCACAGCAGAATTATCTCGCAGCGGCAGCGACGATCAATTACACTGACAACGACCACGTGGAAAAGGACAGACTGTGCTTTATATAACACTAACTAAAAGACGGTTATAAACCTTCACCGATTATTTGTTTTAGAATGGGAATAGAACTGTCTTAAAATGAAATCTCATTATAGGATCTTTATTTGACATTATATTATTTTTGTCGAAATTGCGTCATTGTATTTCGAAACGAAACCATTATTGTATGGAACCAATGAAATTTTAAATATTGCTAAACGTAATTGTTCAGCATCTTATTTTATTTTTTGTCAATAAGTTTAAAAAGTTAGAATACTGCCCTATTGTCATCTGTAGGTATACAATGACGACACTTTATCTTAGTGCGAGTTTAACAATATCGACCTTAACATCTTACATTTTAAATTTACATTTCTGTAAAAAGGGAGGCGCGCAGTTATCGTAAGCCCAATTAGACGTAGTAAGGCCTGTGGAACAACGAGAGTCGTTTCGTTCCCCGCTTAAAGACTCAACCCCTGCCTTTATTACGGCTGTTGTAAGTCTTATCATTTTAGTTTTTATCTAGTCTTATTGGGGAAGTTTTAGAGACCATTGGACGACCGTCTATTGCCTTTGTTTAGTGCTCCAAATGTAGAGAACTTCAACCCACATCCGAGTAGATTAAAGGCTGATCTAGTCACGCGAAGTAATCATTTCGTGCAGAGAAAGTATTGTACTTTAGTACGTATACGTGGAGAAATAAATCTCCTGACAAAACAGGCAATATATTTCACGACGAGCTCCCACTTGTCTTGTAATCTCCGTAGTTCTAAATGAAATACTAATTGTGTTCTCGTTACACATTTAACTGAACCCACGCGCTCTTGTACAAGCAGTAGGCATGTTGACAGAAGTCAATTGAAATTGCGCTTAACGATCGCAAATTTAATCGATTCTATTGAATTGTCGGTTATCGAACTGTGAGAAACGTGTTTAGGGACTTGGATACTGACATAGTAAGTGTTTACAGGGTAAATGATAACCAAATACGTAAGTACCTAATCAATAAGTGTCATACAGTTTTCTTTAATAACGTCTCTTTTAATCGAGTCTCTTTCTACAATAAGCCCGTGATTTCACGAATCTTAGCCCGACTTTAGGGTTACACTTACACTCACTCGTCAGCCAGGAGACGTCCTCTGCTGGATGAAGGCCCTCCCCCTTAATAGGGAAGGGTTGCCATAATCCCCACGCTTGTCAGGCGGCTCGGGGATCACAGAATAGTCACCACAGTTAACCGAGGGTTAACGAGGGATTTAGGGTTAGGTTCGTTTCAAATGCAACGAATCATTTTTGATGTATGCGACGTTGTTCATAGGTAACTTGCAAAGTTGTACACTTAACATAGTATCTGAATATAAATACTCTACCGTAGCAGCTACATCTTACAATGTCAAGATAGTGCAGCCAATTCAAGCCAATGACTCAGGATTTAGTCGTCCCGTTCTCACAGACCACTTGCTCTGAAGCGATAAAGTAAACAGTGACCGATTTACCCAGACAACAGAGTACTTGGTATAGGTACAGAAGCTGTGTACCAAATGGCATAAATAAATATTTTTCAATACTTATTGCTCGAAAAGTGTTACTGTAAAACTAAGCTATCGCCCACGCTATGTGAAAACGTGCGATATTATAAAATAAAACGCTCTGAAGTTGACCTTTTTTTTTAAATGTTTGTTCCTACCTTAGTCTCTCTAAAAAGAGGTACTTATACTTACACGCAAGGAGTTCGGTACAACGATACTTCCATGGTGACGACTTATTAAGTATAAAAATTACAGATACGAGTAAATGGTAGTACATTATACAACGTGTAACAAAAAAAAACAACAATACTGAAGGGTAATATTAATATTAATATTAGGGGGGGTATGTATTTTCTCATCATTATGAACAACTTTTACTATGGGGCCAAACCAGAAAACACGAACAAATAATCAGCTGTTCCATACATTTTGTCCAAGGTCAATGAACTTTTTGTATGGAACAACTGATTTTTATTTCTCGATTACAAGGTTGGCCCGATAGTAAAAGTTGTTCATAATGATGAGTAAGTACATACCCTTCAGTATTGTTGAACCTTTTTGTTACACATTGTATAATTATGTTATACATATACTTTTTATCATCATCATCGTTTAATTGACCAACATTTTTAAGACGTATCGTTTTTGTATTATTTAAGTACTGTGATATGATTATGTACGTACTCTCAGCGACGGTGATAATGGAATGGACGGGCCCAGCGCTTGCAAATCGACCAAAATTAACAAGACAACACAATCAAGCATTTCTAGCTAGAAGATTGCTTAATACATTTGCCGGAAAATAGAGATAGCAAATCTAATTACTGCATGACAAAAAGAGAACACAAGTACATGTATTAGAAGTTTGTATTGTCGTATCGTACGGCTCGCATGTCGCAAAGACAGAGTACGACTGACGAGAGAGGAGAGCCGGCGCCCAACATATACTTAGTCTTCAAAATCTGTGCGCCTATTTCCCGTCCATTATTTTTATCATTGTCACTGCCTACTCTATATTAAAATCAATATGAAACATGTTAAAATATTTTGATAGGCTCTAAAATATGTAGGCGTACCTAAGCTCAAAGTTTTGAATACCACTCAAGTCGTAGCTAATTTAATAGACATGATTTTATTTGTGACAAAAATAAACAAGAATCGTACACAACACAAAACAAAAAAAAAGAGAATTACATATAATTTGAAGATTGCCACATTTTTGTTTTCTCGATCAATCGAATTCGATCGGTCGGTCCTAAAAACCTCTTTAATGCCCGAAAGCATTATTTGACACGGTTCAATTTCGAGGGTAATAAGCTATCGCCAAGGGAAAGCGTGAAATTATACTGATAAATAAATTCGATGACAAATTAATGCTGAAAAAGTTAATCATGGCGCTGACTTCGCCAATTAATACCTAATTAATTTACAGTTCACTGACTTGAAACGAAACGCTTTTGAATAATGTAATTAAGTTGTTTTTTTGTGTACTGTTCGATGTTGAAACTGGTGTGTAATTACAAAATATATTTTCTAGATCAGTGGTTCTTAACCTTTTAGTGATGAGGGACCATTTGACAACTTCTTTGTTTTGCCATGGACCACTTACTGCTTGGAGGTAAATACAGTAAATGATTGTTGTAATAAAGGATTGTGTTATTATAACTATAAAAATACAACATGCAAACAACTGTTCAAAGTGGCTACGGCTATGTCCGCTACTTCACTCGTAGCGAAACTAGCACCACGCTGTTACTTATTCAAAATTTTACTGATGGCTTCGCGGACCACCGTTTAAGGCCCAGTTGTAGCGAGGTACATCCAGGCGAGTAAACGATAGGCAGCAAACGGTAGGCGCGAGCGAGAGAGAGAGAGAGAAGGCGCGAGCGCTTGAATTGCTAAATTTAGTAGGTTGTTCTTTGTTTGGAGAAATATAACAATGAAATAATGTAATCTTAAATATCAAAAAACTAAATGAAACTATATCTATCTATTAGTACAAAGTTTACGAGGTTTCATAATGTATTTTCTTAGTTCTAGCTAATCGAAATGCCGATTAAGTGTCTACTTTGTTTTTTTTTCTATTGAGCCAAACATTCAAAATCGCGTTTTCTAAAAGACAAAAAGCTAAAATAGATAATTAGATTTAAAAAAAAATTTTTTTTTGGTTCAACACGTTTTTAAATGTGGGAAAAGTCGAAAACGCCCGTGTTTTGGACTTTTCCCACATTTAAAAAAGTTCGAAATGAGCACAAGCCTGCCTTAAGAACTACTGTTCTAGATAAACGCGTTCTATCTTCAGCGACATCGTTGCTTACCATCAGACGACTTGATAGCCAAAAGATTTTCAGTATTTTTGTACGTTTTTAGTGAGTATTTACATAATTTTGTTTTAAAATGCATGCTTAAATATACTTACAGGTCGCGTCATGTAAAAAGAACGCTGGAAGAAAGTAGAGGGGGTGTGTTTGCGCATGTGTACACTTGCGCACAAAAGTACTAGGCCTATTGTTTTAAATAATTATTAATTAGCCTTTTGCTCGCAACTTCGTATATTGGTTATTGCTAGGTACATGGCAAAATATATTAGATATCGCCTAAATCGCCTACTGCGCAGCTTAACCGCCAGCGTTCTTTTTACGTGACGCGACTTATACCAACAAACATTTTTTTTATACCTACTAATACCTGCTTAGTTAAGATCCATTAATGTATTTTCACAATAAAATTGTGTCAATAAAAATAAAATGATTATATTTGATTTAGTTTCATTAAAAATAAATCCCGTTCTGATGATCATATGTATTTGAAACTTTGCAAATATAAATAAATGTATTTTCGACGTCAACACAATTATAATTATGATAGAACTAATTTGATAAAATAAAACGTATAAATACAGATAATATTACGAGCTTTAATAATCACTATTACCAAAAAAACATTAATTATTACCAAAGACTCACTAACAAATGCTAGACAGATTAAAACCACTCTTGTAATCCGGACCGAACACAATTAAATTCAGAAGCAACCCTTATAAATCTTCCGCAACTCCATGGTTTACAGAGGGATTCTAATTCACGTCCTCCTTTCTAATTGATCTTGTTCTATCTAAAGACATGATCTTATCTATGGCATACAGTTGTTTCGTACTATAATATTTTATAAATGCGAAAGTTTGTCTATGTGTGCGTGTGTGTGTGTGTGTGTATATATTATGTTAAAAAACACCTTCGCGCCAAAACGGCTGAACGGATTTGGATGTAATTTAGTATAGAGTTAGCTTATACCTTGCAATAATACATAGGCTATTTTTATCTCGGGTAATACTGCGGGGCGCAGCTAGTATTACAGTCATTATGTTACATTTATTATTATGCGCCACTTTATTTTTATAATAAGATACCTAAGTCCAACAGTGGACTATGATAGGTTGATTGTAATGTTAATCTACTAGTCGTTCTTTAATCGTCATCGTTCGTTTTCTTTGTGTGTTAGTCTGTAAGGTACTTATTAGTAATATGGGCCCGTGTTTTTTAAGTAATTCCTGTTGCCTGAAATAAACGATTATTATTATTATTATTATAATAGCTATGATATGATGATAAGCTAAGTGGTTAGCGTGTTTGGATCGCTCGGGCGTGGGTTCAAATCACGATTATTAGCTACCGGTAAAGGACAACACCTGGACTTTGGACATGGGTAAGTCTCAAAACTGCATCCAGAATCACCGGAGGACGCGCAGTAGCGTCGTCTCGGGTAACGGTGGTAAGCACTCTGCGATCCCCAAGCCGCCTGCCAAGCGTGAGGATTATGGCAACCCCTCCCTATTAAGGTATTAAGGGGGATGCCTTCGTCCACCAGTGGACGTCATCTGGCTAATGATGATGATGATGAAAGGATAACATCGTGAGGAAACCACTACCCACTAACTTTAATAGCTGTGTGACTGTTTAGTACTTAGCCGGCTAGCTACGACACTCAAGTATCTAAAGGCGTGTTCTGGCAGCCTCACTTGGGCGCCAGTTCCCACTCTACGCTAGATGTGTTTACCATCCTCGACTTCATCGTAAATTAACATTTGATGGGTTCCAGACAAACACCTGTCAAACATAAAAATAAACTCTTATCAGTTCTGTTCAAAAAGAAAGGCCTGGCTAAGAAGTGGCAGATCAAAGATTAAAAAAAACAATAAATAATTAATAAATAAATACCGGAGGACATTTCACACAGCGCCGTTTAGCCCCAAACTAACTAACATTATATATTTGTTTCCAAATTAGATATATTTGTTTGTAAGTAAGGTTTATAAGTCATGATCAAACACAGTACATTTGTTTCTTTTCTTTTAAAAAATGCATCATCATTTTCAGTTTTTTTTTTTTTTTTAGATTTTCATTGCTTAGCACAAACATAACTTTCTTCTCGGTTTATGCTTCATAGAAATAAAACGGTAGCGGAATGAAAATAGCTAGAAAACTATCCTTACTAGGATTCACAAATGTATAAACTATGAACGAACCATAAATAAAAGGGAAGATTCTAAAAGGTTCATGGAGACTTCCCAGAAGATCCCTTTTACATATTCCATAGAAATAAATCTCCTTGTGCTCAGTTGGAATAGATATTTCCGTAAACACAGGAGTATTGTATCCTGTTGTGAAATGTACAGAACTACTACTCAATGTTTTCGATTATCTGAGTATCGATAGCATGTTTTTTTAAATCTGTTCGTTATTAAGTTCTTGAAATTAGATATATCGCAGTCTGCCTTGTTAGTACTAACAATGTAGCTCTTAACACGAACTCAACGGCTTTATTCCAACACCTTTGCCAGTTATTCAACCGCCAAGCAGTAGTGTGCAAGCATTATTGTGTTACCAGAGAAATTACTGGGTATGAAGATATTTAACATCTGATATCTCAGGGTGACGACCGCAGTGCAGTGTGGCGCAGGCTTGTGTTCGCAAGTTCACAATTCTGGCACTGCTACTGTTAGGCAGGCGTGACACTGACCACCAGGTGAAAGTCTTGCTCGTCTCGTCACTTGGCCGTATAAAAAAACTTACGTATGCCAGATAATGGTCGAATAACAATCTGAAATATGTCACTGTGACCCTGGCTCCGTGACGATTTTTACAATTTAGAATTTATTGAAACAAAAAGTTTGCTACGCGCAGGAAAGTGTTATACAAAATCTGCAGTTTGATTACAAAGATTATAACTATGTACTTAAGAACTATAGGCCTTACTTGAAATGTTGCTTAAGTTATAAACGTCACTTCACTTCTGCACAATACAAAAATGAAGTGCACAATACTAACGTCCTTAAATATTTAAGTAATTATGTTTATGAAGACTATTAAAAACCTAACTTAAAAACGCCACTTAAAATTATGTGTTGGTAGTTAACATTGTGCAGTTCATTTTTGTACTGCGCAGATACGTAGCGTTTTTAAAACAAGCCCCTAGTAATTGGTTAAACAGTTTGTACCATATCGCATACAGTTGGCATTACTGCATTACACAGACGAGTGGTTTGGCAAGCTCTAATAGGAATGTAGAGTGGTCAAGCTCTGTCCTAATCAATAGCAATAAATCCGTCAGTCAGGAACCGATTTAATCCAATTCGGAAGTAAAACAAATTACCCATGTGTTTTGTTGGAGCGATTGGAACCTACTTTGTAATTCTATTATTTATCCTAATTGTTTTTTTTTATTTAATTCAAATTATTCGAATAATATTTTGCAAATCATTGCTTTATTATAATGTTGAAATAGCATGTAAACTAAAAATCATACAAATTTACGTACGCTTTGTTTTACTATTTCGTTGTTAGACTTTAATTTTATAATTACCATATCAAATATTAATCGTAATACTCTTATCATATCAATGAGCGTTTTAAATAAAACATAAATTTTAAATGAAAGTGTAAGACTTCACAGGAAACTTGGTTAACTAGCTCCTTTCCTCTCTAATTAATTAAAAAACGCTTTCATTCGGCTAGCCAATTAAATTCTTGTTACCAGTTGCATACTCAAGGGTGTAAGAGAACGCGGATTAAATACGAAAAGTGAGGCTATGGAGCCGTGCCGACCCTTAGGCGCGATTAGGAATTCAACAAACGAATTGGGGACATCGAATCGGCGGAATTGTGCCCGCCTATCACCTCGCCTCGTTTTGCCATAGTTTCGTAGACAGTACGTAAGGCGGTTTTAGTAGACATAATGCTACGAGTATATTCGTAGAGCTTGTAGCAGGGATGCTACGTCAATCCTGCCAGTATGCATCGTTACGCATGTTACATTTACTAAAATTCTAACAAAATAAGAAGGTTAATAAGAAGTAAATGTTACAATAAGAATTGTCAAAAAAAATAAAACGAAAATAAATTGACTGCATAAAGTACTTTTACAAATGTTGAACGCTAATCTCCTAAACTTGGTGCAGTTAAGTACCCGTATCTTGGGGATTAGACGAAAAGACATAATATATAAATTTCAAGTAAATGAAAAGTGTGGAAGGAAACACTTCATAATATAAATAGTCATTAGTTTAGCCAAAGCGACATCTCACGTCAAACTATGGAACCTGTGACGGTTCCGGTTTGAGTAAAAAATTGTGTTACAAACATTTACAGATGGCGCCATCAACAATTTATTTGATCAGCATTATACAGTTTGAGAATTATGGCGGCTACGGCAGAGACTTCTGTAGCTTATTGGCAAAACAGTCAGGACGGACAACCTGGAGATTGCTCGTATGCAAGTTCAAGTCCTGCCAGACGTCTTCATTTTGGCTCCGTATGGAAAGGACTATCAGGGTAAATGACGATTCATATAGCTTATGCATTATTAAAATTAAAATAAGAAGGTTGTTACAGATTTAGCTCTTTGGTTATTCGACAATCGGTGGAAAGCAGAAATAAATTTATCAAATGAGTTTTTTGATATATCATAGACATTAATTGTTTTGATATTTTTTTTACTCTTTGATCTTTACAAGATGCCGTTCCGTTCCAACGGATGCGAAATCATCAAATAAAGCGTTCCTGATCCCCAATTAGAAGCATCGTTAACGCACTGGGCTGTAATAGAGTCATAGAGTCAGGGCGACGCGACCCGCCTCATTGACCCCGCATACAGCACCTTGTCAGGTCAAGTGATTTAATTGTCAGCAGTTGCCGTCAGCGTCAGAAGGACGCACTACCTACATGGAGTGATTAGTCTAGGCTAGGGGAATCACAGTGTTTGTGAACTACTTATTGAGAGTAAGATGATAATATTCATGAGTTTTAAAAGACAACAGCAAAGTCAGAACAAAATTACAATAAGTTTATTTTAGAAATATGATTTATCAACGCAATTTAATACTGCTATCTGAATTTTAATTTCATAACATAGAAAAAAGAATGTGTATGTGTCATCAATTTAACAAGATGTGCTATAATGCAAGCTTCTTGTCAAAATACCATTTGTTTAGTCTTTTAAAAAATATCAACATAAACTTCAATGAAACGTCGGGTTTGGACAGGATATACGACTGTGGCGCCAATACTACTATACCTTTAAATTAGGTTTGACTAAACTATTTTTATTTCTAAAGTAATCTATTAAAAACCAATGTGTTCTTTGAAACAAGGTCTTTTTCAAATTAACAGAAGTTGTTGTTTTAGAAATTAGCAATTAATTTATTGTCGAACTGTTTATAGCCTGACACGCCTATAGTGAACTTTATTATCACGGAACGAGAGTCTCTATACGTTTGTTCACGTATGAAAACGTTTGAAAAAAGGGAATCAGCAATTACCTAATGACGCTCTTCTTATTCTAATTTTCCTGATACCTGCAGCATGTCAACACTTACAAAGTCTCCAATATCCAAGCAAACTACCGTAACAAAAGCGGATGTCACGGTATCATCGAGCCATTGAGAGATAAGGACCGAAAAATGCCACCGTATATATTCCCACCTCGCTCCAGCACACAAAGGGTGTTTGCAAATCTCTCGCAAGGTAAACACTAAGTGATCGGATCAGTGTAACGGTGCCCTTAGAGCGAGTACAGATTGTGTGAGCTTCGGTTATGGGGTGGATTGATAAGAAACTCTTTAGTTAGTTAATAAGAGTAAATAATTTCTTACAATACGTCATTTTTACTTACACGTTAGCCTGGAATATATAAAATTTTGATTTCCATTCAAAAAATATTTAGTATGCATCGACATTTTGTTTTGAAAGTACACCAAACACTAAAACTTAATAATTAGTTAGTTTATTAAATATGTTTTTTGAAATGTACCTACATGAATATTTCAAAATGTCTGGTCAGATTTAAAGGAATATAATAAATAAATAAATGGTAAGTTCTTACAGCTCAATTCACAAACCTTCGTTTTCCGTGGACAAAAAGCGACCCCGAGAAAAGTTTACTTTACAACAACAATACGAAAATTGACGACAAAAAACGACCTACACGATGCGGTGTCAAACAAAGATAATAATATATCGCCGTATCAGGTCGCTCCATCGGCATTGTTGTCCTAAACGTGGCCATGATCCCGGGATCGCTAGCCCGGGTCTCGTTTGTCCCGGGATTTCCTTCGGCAAACATCGTCCAAAAATCCGAGATTCACTAGACCTTTACAAGAGCGCTTTGGTAAGCCGCTCAACGATATAAAAATATAAATAAAACTTTTTTTCCTGCAAAATCCAACCGAGTTTCATCCATATTGTTTCGAAGGTGTTTGTTGAGCTTTATTGGATGATTTCGTTTCAATGTCAGATAATAAAGCCGACGGTAGTTTTCTAAACACTAAGTTTACACAACACGTGTTTGTAACGTTTTATTTTTATGAAATATGCCTTCAATATGATTGAGAAAATTGACTTTCTTTTTACAAAGTCTTAAACAGAATTGATGTCTCGGAAACATTGTTCGGAGATCACGTTGATTCCCCGAGGAATATAAAAAGACGACAGCGGCAAGTTTGCACGGAAACATCCAATAAAACCAAGTGCGATAGTACACGAGGGGTGCACGTAAAAAGTTGGGCGCTTACAAGTGGTGCGACCGGTCGTGCGACTTGTTGGCCTAACGTGGCCCAACTTCGATATTAGTTCGCTAGTGATCGATTTAGCAGGCAACTCTGACAGTTCCAATGTTGACAGATGACGCCAAGCGCCATATCGCGTGGGTGATTTGTCTTCAACTTTGTTTGCGACGCTTCTGTCGAGGTATCTGTCAAATGCATATCTCAGTAGCTTTGATTATAAAAGTTTTGAACAACTAACCTTTTATGACTACTTTTTATTACTTTTATGATGGAATTACAAACGAAAAATAAAACTTGTTCTTTGCATTAAAATTAATTTCACTCCCAATCATTTACAGAATAAATAAATCGGATTTATTCAAAGTTAATTAAGAACTAAGTACATCATCATTATTGTTAAATGTTTTCCACTGATGTTTAAGTAAGTCCTTATCAGTGCGCCCACTTTTCCAGTGCGTCTTTCGTTGTCCAGTGCTTTCTTCTTGCCGTATACAGCTGCTTTAACAGTATTGTCCGAGCGAGCTGGTGGTCTGCTCAGTAGTCGCTTTCCGTTTCGCGGCTGTGACTGCTTTAGTCCACTATCCGTCTTCCCTTCTGACCAGTTTGTTTATATTATGTTAATCAATTTGTAATAACTCATAATTATAACATGCTATCTCTAGAACATCAGATCAATCAGACATCAGACCCATCGTGGGTAATGGGTGGATGAGATTGGCCCGACCCCAGGTAACCCAAGGAATTGAAGGTCTACAATGTGCAACAATACAAAAGGGTATGTATTTACTCATGTTTATGAATAACATTTACTATGGGGTCAACCGTGTAATCGCGAAAAAAAAATCTGTAATTCCATCCAGAAAATTGATCAAAATTTGATGTTTACAAAATATATGGAAAAGCAGTTTTTTTCGCGATTTCAAGTTTGGCACCATAGTAAAAGTTGTCCATAATGTAGGTACATTAGTACATAGTTACATACTCTTTAGTATTTTTGACCCTTTTTGTTTTGTTACACATTGTATATCCAGCATTGGGTCGATACAGGCCGATGTTATCGATGTTGATGTTATCTTAACCATTGTATTTAGAATTAGAAAGTATAAGGCTAGCTAAATATTTCTTCTACTTTTCTATCTATACGCTCTCCGTTAATGCGAGATCGTCTTGGCAACAGGGTGCTTTTCTCGACGTTATCCAGTAGGGAAGTGTTAAACGCTTTTACTGTCATACCAGTGATTAATTCGCGTCGCGCTGTCGTTCTAATGGCCTAAAATAATTTAGTGGGCGGCGGTGTTTATTTATTGTCAGCCGACGGTTTATATCGCTATTTATCGTGGCCCGCGCGATCTCGCCTCATCGGGAAATTAACCCGCGATATTGGGCAGATGATCGTGTTACCAGTCGAATTAAGTTGATTATACAGGGTTATCGATAATTAAATAAAAACGGTGATGGAAAACATCGCGAGGGAACCGGCATACTTCCAAAGAATAAATTCAATGGTGTATGTGTAATGTGCTGGATATGGCTTATTTCCAGCAGTGGATTATTTTATAACGCTGATTATGCAATAAAAACCTTTTAAGAACTAAGGGCATGTACTGATGTGTACCATGGCGCGGCGGCGGCTACACCGTAAAACGGAACGTCGTCGGCGTCCGTTGGCGCGGTGTCGTGTACGGCCCGCCGCGCCACGCCGCCGGCGCCGGCTCTCAGCACACCCGTCGGCAGTTGATGTACCGCTGTCGCTAAGTTCGTACGCACTAAGATGGCTGATAATATCGATGTTGCCTTGTTAATTTCATTAGTGAAGGCACTCCCTTTCCCTGGGACAACACAATAGAGGATTTTAGGGACAAACATTTGAAAACAGAATGGTGGAAATTGTTGCTTCCGTGAGTCGGTGTCTACATTGTAGACGGCACCGTGCCGTTTCACGGTGGCGGCGGCGGTGGTGCTGCGTCGTGGTGATGTGTCCACGCACTAATTCTGTACAATCCAACACAAGGAATGCTTAGTTGAATTGATTTACAGTTTTATTTTAATTTTACTGAAATATTTGGATAAATGTATCCTGTTTAATTTTTTTATTGATACATAATTTAATGTATGTTAGATTAGCATAGATTTAATTCTAATTGTTGATCCTAGTTGAACATCGAGCAATGATTAGCTACACCAACAATATGCTTATGCAAATACTTTGATTACAGTGTGTTTAGCTACATATTACTGTAACACTATGACAATACAAAGTGGACAACACTGGGTCGCAGAAATCATACCATAAGGTTGTGTTAAATCTGTGTATGCATCAAAGGTCCAGAAAATTGCGAGCCACCATCTCGCAAACGCATTTCATCATTTTTGCTGACGATAAAAATCATAGAACATCTAGGGTTACGCATAACGGGTATTAAAATAAATAAATCAATATCAGTGGACATTTCATACGGCGTCATCTAGCCCCAAACTAAGCAAAGCTCATGGCATAGAAATTAAATAGCTGATAGAATACTTATAGACATTTTTTTTAAGAATCTGACGGGTAGGTTAGCAGTTATCACAGAGAATGATACCACGCACCAGTTTCGTCGCCCTTCAGGGTTGGGTGACAAAACAAAACATTCCTCGGGCACAGTTAGAGTAATTCAAAGCTTTGCGAATGTGAGATACGTACCTACCTACTAATCACACTTGAAATTTAATGAGCAATGCGAGAGGAGCAAAGGATTTCTTGGTACAGAATAAGTTCTCTCTCATTATATGGCGTGATTTGTGACTGAAGTTAATGGCGCAGAGCTTTTGTACAGCTTGATACTGTGCTGTTACCGCGAAGGGGTTGGTAATGTTTTGAATTAAATGTCCGTCTAGTTACATAGCTTAATTATAGGAGCTGGTAATATTGTTAACTCGTTTTCTGATTTTTACACGAAATTAGACTTGCGCGTGACTGCTATATTGCCTGAGGTTAAGTGACAAATTGATATGGTTTACGATGAAACCCGTGGACAATGAATACTATAATATCATGTTAAATACACTAAAATTAATATTATGTTATCGTCATCATCAATATTTTTCTGTTCATTGCGATCGTAGGTTTTCTTTACGGCAACCTATCTGTTTCCTTTCTGTTGTTTTTAAAATAAATAACGAAATTCAAGTTTAATCGTATTTATTTAAGATTGCTCATTCTGTTTAAAGTAAACAACTCTCTCGATGGCGCTCAAAACTGAAAAACAATACCGCGGGATACTTATTGCGGTAACAAATACGCAAAGGAGCGACCAAGTTTGCGAGTCGTAGGGAAGCGGGCCCTGATTTCTCCCGTCTATAATTCAACTCTCAGCGGATAAAGAACAAACTTGGGGTCGGGAGACGTCACGCAACAGCCAACTTGGAGTGAAAAGCCGCCAGGAATACGATGTAACTTGTCTGATTTCAGTGAAACTTGCCGCAATCGGCCGACTTCGCTCCAAGTTTGCACACAACAGATCGCGGACCGAGCAACAATGCTTCGCGGAACAAAAGAGCTCTGCAGTAAATACTTAGCTGGTTTGCGGTCAAAATCCACTTATATATTTTCTTTATAGTAAACATCGAAACGACTCCGCATAGTTATGCTTCCTACCTTTTGGAGAATCGAATGGAAACTCGAATTTTATTGAGCCTATGTTTCGTGTTTATGTTTTTCTGTTTTACATGTTACCAATTAGCCGCTCCAATAGCACTATCCGTGGCTTCATTGAAGTCATCAAAAATGCACTAAGATGGGTGATATTTTAGCAGCAAGCCAGACCTCTACATTTGATTTGAGGATGTCTTCAAACATATATTATTCTAGCGGAGTGCTGAAAAATCTCATAGATATCGTAATAATTTATGTACGTTAATACATACGTATTGGAGAGATCCTCAAGAAAATATAAAAAAAAAACTTGAATTTGATAGGATTTTTATTAGCAAACGCTTTGTTTCAACATTTAAGTACTTGAGCCTCTGTTTTATTAGCTGCATTTATTTGCACTGAAGTGCTTCTAGTCCCAAGCTCTGTCATCGTTTACGATTAGTTTCGCGTAAAACAACCATTAAAAGAGCGTCAAGTCTTCTAGAGCATAGTGTATAAAAATATCTCTTAAAAATTTGCTGTTCCGTATATTTATTAATAAAGGAGTTTACAATTTGTTTTCAAGTGGCGAGAATAAACCGGAGATCTTGTATTTCTGCGTACAACTTGATGAGTGGACTCCGTTCCAGGTATAGGAGAGTAACAAGTTCTATTCATAATCGTGGTCTACTTTGAACTCTTGTGCGGGTCGCGTCTCTACTATACCGCTTTCTTCCATTAAAAAACTTCCAGGCTACGTTATAATATAACTAGTTGGTTGGCGGAAACGTTTACCTTGCTTGAAATTAGTTATTTGTCTACAAAACTTTACGAAGATCAGATGGAAGACACTAACATTTTCGTGAAAAAACATACAAATACCGGTCTGTTTCAACTCTGGGACCTTAACTTCACTTAATCAACAATCTGACCATAGCTTCTTACATTTTCCCATACTCGCAACTCTTACTTCTAAAATTTTAAAATCCTGTAGAAAGAAACTAAACGCTGCGCAAGTAACTCAAGTGCTTACGATGACTGAGCAAAAAGCAAGTTCGTATAAATTAAGCTACCACCAACTAAAGTTTGAGTCAAAAAGCCGCTGCATCTAACCTGTCTTCAAAGATATGATACGATATATTATAGCATAGTCTGAAAGTAACTTTAAAGGCAATTCTCTGTGTCGTTAAATTCCGCCGCGTGGGTTCCTGATTAGGAATTTTCCAGAGCAGGAAATCCTTTTGTTGGTCGAGTGGTGCGTTCCTGTTATTCTCACCCTTCGTGTTTCGTGCCCCAAAGAGCCACAAGAGCGGCTAAGCCGGCTTTGCGCGATCGATGGTTGTCAAATTGTAGGTACTACACGAACTTGTGAAGTCGAGCTGTTTCGATTGGGTTGCTTTTGCATATATGTTGTTGAAACCTCTACATAAAAAAGGGAGGAAATTTATACGGGGTGACATTGTATTCATTGACAATATCTTATCTTAAACTTTTCATAATTAACAACTTGCAGCACGAAATAAACCCTGAGAACGCTAAAAGAAATCGGTTGTCCCATACAAAAAATGGTTTTACGAACGACAAAACGTATAGATCTGGTATTTTTTTTGCAATTTACGCTTTGATTTCTTAGTAAAAGTTGTTAATTACTATGAGTTTAATAAGCCCCTAAGATAATGCCAATGAATTCAATGTCACCCTGTATAGCCTATTTCTGGCCCTTGAAACTATATTTTTGTATTTTTTTAATAAATAAAAAACTTTTATAATATTTTGTAGACCGATTTTTTAAATTCTTTTAAGTTATAAGATATTAAACGAGGGAGACACACTTATCCTGTAATTTTATTCATTTTGTTTAACCCTCATAGCTGAACTATTGGCGTTCTAGGTACAACCGCCCAGTATTTACATAGATTGACGTAGATAAGATAAGATAAAAAGAACTTTATTGCCATAAATATATACGTAAATGCTAGATATACTAGAGAACAATAATTAAGAATAAAATAACATAAAGTAGCATTCATTGAAAATAAATATGGGGAAGGTCTTTGCCTAGCACTGGGATCTAACAGTTTACGGTGGGTGAAAAAAACCTAGAATTCGAGTTTACTGTAAGTGAGTTTACGGTAAGTATAAATATACCCAACCCACACACAGTCACGTAGCTGTAGTCTAATGAGACTGGTATGTTGAAATACGTGGCAAACACTACGCTACGCTAAGTTATAAAATATCACAAGTCTTAAATAAACTTTAAATTTTACCACCGATATGCGATCAGTCAGTACACAACATGAAACAAAAAGGTACCACACATTTTTGTACCACGTTGTATATTTCCAATAGAGAACAGACTTGCCCTGCACTTTATTATTATCTATCAACCAAAGCCCAACGAAACCACATACTCACTATAATCCTGACCATTATCCGTCGCATAAATAACGGGCAATCCTGTATTTTATATATCACACAAAAATAAGCTTCATAATTCTCCATTACACGTTTCCAATAGCCGAAAGTATAAAAATGAGGGTAGCGTATTTGTAACGGCCGTTACAAAATATTCGAAGGCCCTCGACCCTTGTTCGACCGGGCTTAGTGAAACTTGGGGTGATCGATTCTTTGCGCTACTTTACAATGCAATACAAAAATACTACACTCCTGCAAGAAAACTGAGAATACGGGTTGTTTGCGGCAGCTAAAACAACAACTCAGGGTTATTAATCTACCCATCAAAGTGAACAACTTTACTTGATATCCTTTAAAATGAAATAATAAATTAATGGATGACCAATTATATCATTGGGCAAATATGATTACTTCGGCTTTCGTTTTCGACTTCAACCCAAAAAGGTTTATAATGTCGACGACTTAAATAAGCAATATCAGATAGTTGGTGTTGTATCGAGTTCTGTACAATTATAATCAATAATACATAAATATATATATGCATATATCTATCTCGAGCATTATCTTTAAACAACTTGTATAAAGAATACATTCAAAAAAGAATTCTGAAAGCAAAACACGCTTTTCTAAGGCAGCCGAGTAGAGCACTTCGTAAGTATATTATGTCATGTCTGCAAGTGTATCCGATAGAACTAATGCTCTTGTCATGCTGAATGAACTGTAACTATCGTTGCGTCCGGGCCCTGTCTTTGGGTAACGTACCTCTTGGGCCATCTTTTGTTTCTCGCAAGTTTTTGATTGTATTCACCTTTTCCAGGATTTTACCTTGGAGGATATTTTTTTTAGCTCAGCGTACCAGCACTTTATTTTACCCTACAGAAAGTAATCATTGTATTTTTATTTATACGGTATTACTTACGTTTACATTTAATGGAATTCGATTTCGAATATTAGTTTCGATCACATCCGGTGATCTTTT
Source organism: Erannis defoliaria (assembly GCA_905404285.2). Classification (NCBI taxonomy): domain Eukaryota; kingdom Metazoa; phylum Arthropoda; class Insecta; order Lepidoptera; family Geometridae; genus Erannis; species Erannis defoliaria. The sequence goes on from FR990078.1 coordinate 8,476,905, forward strand.
TTAAGGAGTGAAACCACGACCTGCTCGCGGCCTCTTACAAAAATGGGTCGGATCCACGTCAGTTTTCTTATATTTATTTTTACATTATATTTATTTTTGTTTTCGACAAATCCCGTCTTTTTAGTTATTTCTAGTGACGGGCAATACTTAGTTAATTTATACATCTGTACAAAATGCTTCTATCTTAGAATTTATTTGTAGGGCTTTATGAAGTACTCCTATAATTACTTATTTAATTTTATTAATTTGTCTGTTGCCTAAACAAAATTCATGAAATATAGAACGAAATTACAATTTTCCAATTTCATTTTTAAAAATATTTTTATATTTTCGCTTGTGTATTTTCCGTAGCTCATTGCTACGAACTACTTGCGAGTGCTACATAAAGCTCTACGTGAAATATTGCAGAGTTTTCAGATAAAATAAGATTTTTAAGTTACTTAAATGATTTTTATTGAATATAAATATTTCAGTAATTTATGAGTACCAACTATCTACGACTACTATGCTCAGAGTTGTAGGCGAATGTTTGCGCCCCGTCGCTAGGCGATACGGGCAGGTGTAGTGGGTCGCGTCAAATATCGATCGGCTTGTAGGTGACATCATGTTTTATTGCGTAGTTAGATATACTACTTTTATCGGGGCGAGGTGAAGAGGCGTTACGTCAGACTTTCATTCTTCGGAAAGGAAAAATACGGATGGATGTTCAGTGTCGACATTGTATTTTTCCCTGTAAGTAAATCTAAGTATTATAGAACTATTTACTCATATTTATTTACTATTTACAGTTGTTAATACTTACATTTTAAGAGTTACGTTAAATTAGAACGCTGGCTGGTCACCTTAGCCTTTTCGATTTTACTAACTTCAAGAAGTAACAAAAACTAATTGTTAGCAGTAAGCAGTCTACCCAAATTTTACGATTATTAATTTCCGAATTAATCTACTCGACAATTCGGTTGAAGCTAAGAAGTGAACAGGGCGTTACCTACTAAGCCCATTACGGCATCTCTTTAAAATTTCACGCGTTCCTCGTCTTTTGAAAGCCTAATTAAAGCCGTCAACGGTTTTACAGCCAGAAGGGGCGTTAACGCGAACTTTCGCGTTTTCGTTACAAGCACACAGAGTAATGGGTTACAGTTATTGCTCCCTGTTGTTTGGTTGACGTAACGCAATTACTGCGGAGCGCGGCGCAGCACGCGATCTCTCGTGTTTGCGCGTTCGTAACGTTTCTAACGAGCGCTCAGGTACTGCGGCTATAACCTAAACTAAATCATAAAGTTCAAACTTCCTGTGTCCTCGTAACTTGTATTTACTATTGTCATCATTACTACTGGGTATGTCCTAAACCGGCATCCAAAACTACGAGGACGAGCAGCGGCGTCCTCTCAGTTGACGGTGGTAAGCATTCTGCGATTTCCAAGCCGCCTGCCAAGCGTGGGGATTACGGCAATTCCTCCTCTAATAAGGGGGCCTTCGTTTAGGAGTGGACGTCTTCCGTCTGATGATGCACGCTACTCAGCCCAGCCTTCGCGGCATCCGCTTCCAGGCACTGCCCGTTGTTACACATATCGTCACTCCATTAAGTTTCGAGGAATCCGCGTCGGGGGAGTTTGTTAATGTCAAGTCGATTTAAAACAAAAATGAATGTCTTCATAATATCGGATATATATAATAGATCCGGTACCAAAGTTATTCGACTTTAAGTCAAATATATTCAAAACGATTAATAACGATAACAATGCATCAATACCTAAATCATTTATCACATCCGAGAGGGAATTGCTATTTAGCCCTCCGCGCTCCGGTGCGGTAAGGCAACGTTCTCTTATCTACACGCGGCCTAATATAACAACCTTGCCACAAAGGGAGGGGAAAACGAAAATGTTTATGGTATTAATGAACTTTCCCCAACTTGTGTTTATAGCATAATTTTGATGGAATTTTTATTGTCGCCAAAATGGGGGTCATTAATGTCAACCGACATGATTGACGGTCTAACGACATGGCGGGTATTAAAAAGTTATGTAGGACGGAACGCTCGATACAAAGGACGCAAATTGTCGGAAGTACTAAAGTCAAACACAATGGTAATACAATGTTGTCACGGAAATTGGAAAAATACATTTTCGAGACGGCCATCAATCTTCACTAGGTATTTATGTGTCGTCGTAGAGGTGTGGCATCAACCTAAGTAAATATTATGTGAAAAACAACGTAGCCTACACATTTCTTGTACGGGAGCCGATGTCAGCTCTAAAGAGCCCAATAGAGGCAGACGCCGTTCAAAGGAGCAAAAAGCCTGGCCCATTACGGGGCACACGTCGTCGGAAACCACAAAAGACCCAATTATTCTAGCGTGTGAAGCCAAAAAAGGGTTGGACCGAAACCAAGTTGTAGAGTGTCCCGTTTTACTTTAAGAATGCACAAAGCGAAATGTAGGACTACTTACGTTTGGCCAACCGACTCGCTTGCACTTTCTTTGTTTCACCAAGTTATTATAAGCAATGATTCAAGTTTTTGCCAAATTCCTGAACGAACACATATTGAGCCGAAACTTTCTTTTACGCTGCTTTTATTCAAACAGCGTCGGGATCATTTATTATCCGAGCACAATGATGACTGACAATATTATTCAGGTTAAATTACCTATACAGACAGGAATTGACGGTCTCGCGTCAAATTTATAACCTTAAGAAGGTTTCGGAAGGTAAGCCATTTTATACCAAAGTATCTTCAACCGAAAAAACACCATCAACGCTCATGTAAATATGAATATCCTGTCGAGTTTTGTCCCAGAACGAATTCGACTTGCTTATAAATTACTTTTATTCATTTGAGACTCCAGTTTACGTTATTATTTAGAATAAATTCAGATTTATGCGACGACGTCAGTGTTTTGCGCCGATAAAACATATTTTTTTACGTTGAAACTAATGTAAAATTTGCCCAATATGTTGCGTGATTTAATAAACGCCACATGTGGGACGGCATTGTTCAAAGTGGCAAACTTGCTCACGACATAAAAGTTCTAGGCTACTTATGCTAGTAAAATGTGTAACATTCTACACGTTTGAAATTTTACGCTTCTTTGCTAAAACATTAAAATAAGTTATGTTTTCGATAGAGCCCGAGGATATACAACCTTTTGCTACATAAATTTTAATGGGAGATGAATCAAAATAGCTTGCTCAAAACAAAAGAAGAAACGAATGAAAAAACTGCGATATTTTCATAAGAGGAAAAACAATAACTTGTACCGAAAGCAAGGGACCTTTTAAGGGACATAAATCAAAAAACTGTACCTACCCACGACATTCTCGGCGTAGCGCGGGATGGGCACTTTCACTACGGGTTTTTCGGGACACATTGGGATTAGTGTTGTTTTTACGATTCACTTTCTACTCTCTGTTGTTTCTTTATTGGCATCGTAAAAAGTATTGGTTTAATCTGGTTTCCTTGTTTTACATGCTGGGCACTTACACTACGATTGGGCAGACGGCGGAGGCAATCGGGAAAATTGCTTTATTTTTCAACGAACTGTTTGTAGCTTTGTATTGATTGAACTAATGAAACTAATGAGCAATAGTGTTGTACCTTTTTGTTTAAAATATTAAACTGTTTCCCAAAAAGGTGTGTACAAATAGATACAACAAAGAAAGTCACTAAAAATTCGTTCAAAGCCTGTATTCGTTTAGTTTCCAACTCATCAAAGATTTAAGTACGTCGACATCGGATGTTTAGTTCAGTTCTGTTCATACATTTAGTATCTAACAATGTTCTTGCTCTGAAAGCACTGCTTGCGGCACGCTCGGAGTGATATTCTTCCTTTGTGCTATCCTATTTCATCCATTTATATATTCCTGAGCGCAAGGACATCGTGTAACAGATTAGAACCCAACATAACTAAACATATTAGAGTTCACTTTGACTTGACAGAGCACTGCAATCTCAGACTAGTTAATGCAATAGTCTGTCACTGCATACAGTAAAATTTGCTTTAACGAATTCAGTCCAGAGTGCTGCGATACCAACGCTGATAATTCTACGTAAACGGATTTGCCCGAACTGTTGGAAGCCAGAGATGCATATTGTTTAATACTCGCCAGACTAGGTGAACATAAATTTAAAACATAGCGTCTGCACCGCAGCTAAAGTTATATGCTTTATGAACATTCGCGCCGTAAAAACAAAGCTGAGGATTAACATGAAAATTAAAAACATGCTCCGGCCACTAGCGAAAACATCGTTAAAATATTTTAATGTAATTTTTGTATGCGACGAAAATTAAGATAAAGAAATAGCGCGAGGGCATCGCTTCAAAGAAAACATTACGTTGGAAATCCAGTGCTCGTTATGAAGTGACAAATTGACGACATTTTTTCCCCTAAAGCTTGGAGAATTAGCGTGATCAATTGCGTTCTTCGGCATTTCTCAACTTCGTCTCTCTTTCTCTCCCTGTGCTGAATAGAGTTGTCTCTTTTTACAGAATTAGAGTAGAGTCATATAAGAACTTTTGTGACGCTTTTTGCATTTTAGTACTTTTTTATGGTTTCAGTAAGAAGTTCGTCTACATTTAGGATTTTTATTCCATTTTATAGGTTTATTCTTAGTTGTGCTTGAAATTTTTATATTGGAACACTTTTTATGACCTGATATTATTATCATAATTATTTCATATGATTATTGTGAAACTACAGTATTTTTTCTACTTATTTCTATATTTTGTTTTGTCTAGTCTAGTCCAATCTAGTTCTTTAAACTTCTTTTAATTGATAAGTTATATTTAATGCTGTCTAATATTTTGACTCATTAAATACTAAATTGTAGGGACTTCCAAGTTTGTCCATATCTTCTATAACTATAAAAGGCTTTGTCCTGACTGACTGACTGACTGACTGACTGACTGACATATAGACAACGTACAGCCCAAACCGCTAAACGTAGAGACTTGAAATTTGGAGGGTATGTTTTTGGAGAGGTGTAAACGCCCACTAAGAAAGGATTTTTCGAAAATCAACCCCGAAGGGGGTTAAATGGGGTGTTAAAGTTTGTATGAAACTTTTAATTCTCTGGTTCGATTGATACAAAACTTGGTATACATATTCTACTATAAAAATAAGAAGATACGGGTGTCACAGTTTTTTCAAAATCAGCTCCCGTTAGTATAAAAAAAAAACTAAGTTTTAGTGATAGTACGTTTGTTTCTCCTTAACTTTGTAACGGCTGTACATATTAAAATGAAATTTGGTATAGGGATGGGGATAGATGTGGGGATGGGGGTGGGGTGGGGGTGGCGATGATACTGGGAACGGAGACGGGACGGAGATAGGCATGTTAATATTAAGATTACAATTGGTATCGGGATTGGGATGGGGATGGGGTGGGGATGGGTGGGGTTTTGGTGGGGACAGGTGGGGATGGGATGTGGATGTGGCTGGGAACGGGGACCGGCGTGTCCATATTAAGATGAAAGTTGAAATCGGGATGGGGGTGGGGATGGGATGGGGTGAGGATGGGGTTCGGGATGGGGATGAGGGAGGGAACGGGGATGGGCGTGTTCATATTAAAATGACATTTGGTATCGGGATGGGGGTGGGGAAGGGGGTGCTTATATGGATGAGGCTGGGAATGGGGACGGGGATGGGCATATTTATTGGTCGGCTGAACAGATGGAGCTGCATTTTTGGATAGGTATTTATAGCATAAGGTTCGGAAACGGACATAGGCTATTTTTTTGTAGGTCCACGCAGACGACTGTTTGACGACGGACATAATTATTATAGATACTGTACAGCCTAAGCTGCTAAATTAATTGTTAATATTAAATTAACTTACTTTTAAATGCCTAAACTAAATTTTGAGTGGTGTAAACTTACACTCAGCTCAAGCTGTGGTAGCTTTAGTGAGATCAAGCTCGACTCACATTCTTGGGGTCGCGGGTTCGAACCCGGGCGAGCCCGTTCCAATTAGTTCTTTGAAACTTACGCATGAATAATACCACTGGCTTTTCGGTGAAGGAAAACATCATGAGGAAACCTACATATTTCCGGAGAAGAAATACGATAGTGTATGTGAATCCGCCAACCTGCACTGGGCCAGCGTAGTGAATATGGCCCAATCAGGGTAGGCCGATATACCATTAGTGTTAAGGGCTGATGCAGAGAAACGCACACTCAGCAAGGATTTTGAAAAATTCGCAAGGGGTTCAATGTATCATTAAAATACCATTTTACCGAAACCATTCATTTAAGGCTGTTAAGTTTTTTGACTTAAGAGATAAGATAAAATAAACATAAACATGTTTCAGAATTTTCAAACAATTTCAAAACTGGAAGGCCACGGGTCAGTTTTTCATTTGAAAAAAAATGTTATATTTATAGATTAGCTAATAATAATAATAGCTAATCGAGTGTTTATGCGTAAGAAGATAAATGTTTTAAACACATGTACTTGATCCGGTGCACGCACCAAGCACAGCGCTTTCGAAACGTCCATCCCGCGTCGGCTCAGATACGTTAAAACCCGAGTATAATGACGCGCTGTACGTCGAGCGCGCCCCACTCCAACCCACACCGAGCCTACCTAAGCGATCAGTGCAGCACTGTATTTTATCGAAGTTTCGTAATTCTTGCGATATTTTGGTGATCTTTTTGCGTTCTTTGTTATCATAATTTTTCTGCTTAAGCTTATTTCATTTCATTTGTTATTTAGATTTCGTATAATTATCGCTATTTGTTCCTTTAATTATTTAGATTGCTATTTAGTTTGTTATTCGTATTTTTTTTAAATTTTAGTTTACATTGTTAGTTATTAGGTTTTTTTATATTGTTACTGTTGATATTGTTATTTAGTTTGTTATTTAAAATGCTTAGTGAACTTCTCTTCATTCACGGAGCAAAGGTAAAACACTATTTTGTTCCCATCGTTGGTGATGGAGCGTGTCTTTTTCGTGCGCTTTCTTTTTTAATGCACGGTACCCAAGAAAAGGCAATTGAGGTGCGAAAATACATCGTTACTCATGTAGTAGCTAATTGGGAGGAGTTTGAAATCATGTCTCATGATTCAAACGGCGACAACTACACCACTGCGACTGCATACTTTGATGACATGTCACGGCAGTCGAGTTGGGGCACTGCGTGTGAACTAGCCGCTGCAGGACAAATATATGAGTTTGAAGTTTATGAAAATGGCAAATTGTATGCAAAGTTTGGTACAGCAGGAAGACCTATAAAGCGGCTACGATTTACGGGAAATCATTTTGATGCGTATCTGTTAGAAGACATAGATATAATTTCTAACGGCACTCCATGTGTTCCAGTAGTAGCGAAACAATAACTAAGCGACGTGTTGAGGTTCCTACATCTCCAAGTTGCATTCAAACAGAAGATATACGTTCTGACGCAACTTCTACTTTGCCTTTGTACTTTGATTCTTTAGCTGTAGAGACGCCCAAAAATAATTACAAAACGTCTTCAACTCATACCGTCCAAACTTCTTCAGCCCGATATTTTTCTGAACTGAATTCACCAACGTTTACGGCTCAGTCTGATAAATTAATTTCACCTACATTTACAGTACAGCCTACTCAGTTAACAAATGACAAATTAATTTCACCTACATTTACCATCCCAACTATTCCCAGTTCATCACATTCTAATTTACCGACCTGCAGTGATATATCTCCCACATATATTTTTAAAAAAGCCTCACAATCTTCAGAAGTTCTATGTCCATCCATCCATCTATTCTGTCATGTCCATCTGTCTGTCTGTTTAAAATTCTACAAGACGGCTTTGTTTTGAAGTAAGTATTGCAAACGCGACATGCCAAATTTGGTCATCCTCTAGCAAACTTAAAGACTTGCAAGCGGCTTGGAAAAAATGCAATAATATACGTATTTTAGTGATTCAATTGAGTTGGGCCCCGATTTAACCGAATTCAAGTATTCAACATTACTACGCGGGCAAAGCCGCGGGCAAAAGCTAGTTTTATCTATAACTATAAAAGGCTATGTCCTGACTGACTGACTGACTGACATATAGACAACGTACAGCTCAAACCGCTAAACGTTGAGACTTGAAATTTGGAGGGTATGTTTTTGGAGAGGTGTAAACGCCCACTAAGAAAGGATTTTTCGAAAATCAACCCCGAAAGGGGTTAAATGGGGTGTTAAAGTTTGTATGACACTTTTTATTCTCTGGTTCGATTGATACAAAACTTGGTATACATATTCTACTATAAAAATAAGAAGATACGGGTGTCACAGTTTTTTCAAAATCAGCTCCCGTTAGTATTAAAAAAAAAACTAAGTTTTAGTGATAGTACGTTTGTTTCTCCTTAACTTTGTAACGGCTGTACATATTAAAATGAAATTTGGTATAGGGATGGGGATAGATGAGGGGATGGGGGTGAGGGTGGAGATGATACTGGGAACGGAGACGGGACGGAGATCGGCATGTTAATATTAAGATTACAATTGCTATCGGGATGGGGATGGGGATGGGGATGGGTGGGGATTTGGTGGGGACAGGTGGGGATGGGATGCGGATGTGGATGAGGCTGGGAACGGGGATGGCCGTGTCCATATTAAGATGAAAGTTGAAATCGGGATGGGGTGGGGATGGGATGGGGTTCGGGACGGTGATGAGAGAGGGAACGGGGATGTGGACGGGGATGGGCGTGTTCATATTAAAATGACATTTGGTATCGGGATGGGGATGGGGAAGGGGGCGCTTATAGGGATGAGGCTGGGAATGGGGACGGGGATGGGCGTATTTATTGGTCGGTGAACAGATGGAGCTGCATTTTTGGATAGGTAGTTATAGCATAAGGTTCGGAAACGGACATAGGCTATTTTTTTGTAGGTCCACGCAGACGACTGTTTGACGGACATAATTATTATAGATACTGTACAGCCTAAGCTGCTAAATTAATTTTTAATATTAAATTAACTTACTTTTAAATGCCTAAACTAAATTTTGAGTGGTGTAAACTTACACTCAGCTCAAACTGTGGTAGCTTCAGTGAGATCAAGCTCGACTCACATTCTTGGGGTCGCGGGTTCGAACCCGGGCGAGCCCGTTCCAATTAGTTCTTTGAAACTTACGCATGGATAATACCACTGGCTTTTCGGTGAAGGAAAACATCATGAGGAAACCTTCATATTTCAGGAGAAGAAATACGATAGTGTATGTGAATCCGCCAACCTGCACTGGGCCAGCGTAGTGAATATGGCCCAATCAGGGTAGGCCGATATACCATTAGTGTTAAGGGCTGATGCAGAGAAACGCACACTCAGCAACGATTTTGAAAAATTCGCAAGGGGTTCAATGTATCATTAAAATACCATTTTGCCGAAACCATTCATTTAAGGCTGTTAAGTTTTTTGACTTAAGAGATAAGATAAAATAAACATAAACATGTTTCAGAATTTTCAAACAATTTCAAAACTGGAAGGCCACGGGTCAGTTTTTCATTTGAAAAAAAATGTTATATTTATAGATTAGCTAATCGAGTGTTTATGCGTAAGAAGATAAATATTTTAAACACATGTACTTGATCCGGTGCACGCACCAAGCACAGCGCTTTCGAAACGTCCATCCCGCGTCGGCTCAGATACGTTAAAACCCGAGTATGACGCGCTGTACCTCGAGCGCGCCCCACTCCAACCCACACCGAGTCTACCTAAGCGATCAGTGCAGCACTGTATTTTATCGAAGTTTCGTAATTCTTGCGATATTTTGGTAATCTTTTTACGTTCTTTGTTATCATACTTTTTCTGCTTAAGCTTATTTCATTTCATTGACTCTGTTGATACGGTAAGCAATAATGATGATGCTGTAAACTATCCAGTTGAGTTTTTAAATTCATTAAGGCCAGCGGGGCTACCATATCAGATCAGGCTTATCCTGAAGAAAGGTACACCCGTCATGCTCCTTCGGAATTTAAGACCACCCAAATTGTGTAATGGAACCAGGTTACAAGTAAAAATGCTGCATCGTAATCTGGTTGAGGCCATCATTTTGACTGGGTGTGCCCATGGCGAAACAGTGTTTGTGCCGCGTATTCCCATGATTCCCAGTGACTTACCTTATGACTCCAAAAGGCTTCAATTTCCTCTAAAAGTTTGTTTTGCCATGACCATCAATAAGGCTCAGGGTCAAACTTTAAAATACGCTGGTATTGATTTAAGGCAGGACTGTTTTTCGCATGGTCAGTTCTATGTGGCTTGCTCGCGAGTTAGCTCCCCTGAAAGCCTGGCTATTTTAGCACTTTCCAACAAAAAAATCAAAAACGTTGTCTACAAAGAAATATTGTAATCTTTCGGGTCAAAGGCCCCGGCAACTATAGCGTCATTAGCAGACATTTTTAGGGTTCCGTAGTACTACGAGGAATTCTTATAAGTTTGTCATGTCCATCTGTCTGTCTGTTTAAAATTCAACAAGACGGCTTTGTTTTGAAGTAAGTATTGCAAACGCGACATGCCAAATTTGGTCATCCTCAAGAAAACTTAAAGACTTGCAAGCGGCTTGGAAAAAATGCAATAATATACGTATTTTAGTGATTCAATTGAGTTGGGCCCCGATTTAACCGAATTCCAGTATTCAACATTACTACGCGGGCAAAGCCGCGGGCAAAAGCTAGTACATTAATAAGATGAATTTGAACAATCTTTTGTCAAAAGCAAAGCATTATAAATGTACCTATTAGACTTAGTCACTGCAGGACCTTAATAATATGGACGCTTAAAGACACCAAAGGACTTGTGACATCAAAGGACCTAGATCATGTTTATTATTACTAGAAAGCGTGAAAGTGGCATTTATAAACGGTATATCTATCGTGTATAACGTGACACGGTCACTAAACGTTATATCCTAAAACAGCAGCCGTCAAGCCATGTCATGTCAGCCTATGAACGGCATTTTTACTCTAGACCAGCCTTAGCTGGCAACCTTTGGGTAGCAAGGGCCACATAGTTGCCAAAGATTTGTAGTTTAATAAGATAGGTATTTCTATCTATACAACCTATTGTTTTGCATTCCAGCCAAATTTACCATATAAAAAGTTAATTGACCTTGTATGGAACTTGAAATGTATGGCACAGCTGATATTTTTTTCGCGACTTCAGGTTTTTTTTTCTTTCAGAGTCAACAAACAGTACACAACAAAATATAATATTAAACTAGTATTAATAAGAAGCTAGGTAGGTAGTGCACCAGCAACGTTGGTCACAGATTAATAAGCCCCACAGGATTGACCCCATAGTAAAAAAAAAAACAAGTATCATTATCCACCTCTGTAAATTTGGCGGGAATGCAAAACAACAGTTTGTATAGGTGATATCAAATTTGTAAACACAATTTATTTAAATTTTAGTAGTAAGTATACGTAGGACTACGTCAACGACAAAGGAGTAATGAATTATAAAGAAATGAGGAACAATATAAAAAAACTACATTTATTAAACAGTCACGGGCCGCAAGGAGGACGGCCACGGACCGCGTGAGCCCTGGCCGCGTGTTGCCGACCGCTGCTCTAGACGTTAGGTCTGGCCACTCAGCCTTGTATTATATCAAAATTAGAGCTTATCACAACGTTGTTTATTTTTATCGAAGTAAGTCAAAAAGGTGTGAACATGTGACGAAAAGGTCGGGCAGTACGATCACGTCTATTTCCAGCGGATACCTGCCCGGGAAACTATTTGGGTTACATAATGTGAACGGTGAACGTAAGCGACATCTTTTCGAGAGATTTGTTTGGGCTGAGGATAGTTTTATGAAACTCGATGCTCACTGTTATTTCCTACCTTAAACTTGGGGCTATCTTAAAATCTATTTAAAGTTTAGTTTATTTTCAGTACAGTCTGGTCAGGTCTGATACAGCAGACCTAATCAATTCGTAGGGTCTTATTAATAAGCGTTGGATTGCTCCGAAATAGTTATTCGACTTTTATCTTTATGAACTGATTTACAATTTTGAAATAAGCTTTTAATCAGTTCTTTATTCTACATTTCTAACCTTAATTTTTTTAATAACCCATTGTTAATTTTTACATGTATAGAGCTTTTAGAGTTTATAACAAATACCGGCGACCATGAGCATGAGATTTGGGAATTTCTTTAATAGATTAGGGAAAGATCAATATCTGGTCTAGATGATGAAGTCCTCACGAGTAGATGAAAGCGTACGGCATTTCTGAGAGCTATCAATCCGGTGGGGCATCTCCTCGGCCCTGCGAGTGACAATTATGAGAGGGCCGTAGTTGAGAAGTTATGGATAGCTCCGCGCCCCGCGGAGGCTAGATAACGTAATTACGGGGCTGTTATTAAATGCCACCCATTACTCATCCACAAGGCATTTCATTCATCACCGTTTAGTGATGAATGATGTGCTACCTATACTAACACCTCTATCTGCATATAGTCTTATTATAGGAAAATACAAGTCATTTATTATTAAACTTTGATACGGTTCCGGAAACCAAATCATTTGAACTGATTTATTGCTGTTATATTATATGATGCATTATTTTATTGTTGACTACAGGTCGCCCGCGACTTCGTCCGCGTACTGAAGAAATACGGCTCCCAAAATTCACCACGTTTTTTACCCCCGATACACGTGCTCACTATTTGTACTTGAATACAAAATTTTGAAATAAACAATTCAAATTCAAAATTTCATCTCCCGTTTCACCTTCATAAGGCTTGAAATTAAAAAAACAACGATAAAAGTTGCGTTAGTTTGCCTAAATAATAAATATTGTGATTTTTACTTTGAAAATGAAGAACTTTCCATACACAACTGCATCCCTTTTTTCACCCCTTCGGGAGTGGAATTTTCAAAAACGCTGTTAATCTAATTTTAAACCGTCATTCTAAACACAAAATTTGAAGATCCTAACTTCGAAATTGACGGACTTTCATATGAACTATCATCCCCTATTTTACCCTCTTAGGGGTGAAATTTCCAAAAATCCTTTCTTAGTGGATACTTACACTTCACAAAGAGCACACCCTCCCAATTTCATGTCTCAAGGACCAGCGGTTTAGGCTGTGCGTTGATAGCTCAGTCAGGACTTTGAATTTTATATATACAGATGGACATTTGAATCAGCAAGCGTTACGTGGAAGATCCTATGACTTGACGGAGTCACAGTCATACAGGTTTTTTCGATAAACGGTAAACATGTTCTATTATATCATAGTACTCATAATTTTGGACAACTTTTACTATAGAACTCTGAAATCGCAAAAACAAAATTAGCCTGTCCAAAGAAAAATGTCATTGGCCTTCTACAAAATGTTTGGAACAACTTCTCCATACACTTTCTTGAGTTTCTTGTCGTTATTTTTTGTGGCGACTGGAAAAAATATTAATTACCAAAGACCAAGGATTGTGCCTGGTGAAGGCCTATCCCTATGCGAGCTAAAAATTATGGTGACATTAAATATTATTTACATCTTCAAAGCAAACGTTCTGTCTATACCTGTGGTCTATACATACGAGTCTATAATGAGATGCCAAAGAGACTATCGTACTATTTTGGGAACAATGTTCGTTGTTTACATTTTACCAACAATAACAAAAGTATTCCGGATTTCATAACATTAAAGCATAAGACCCCATATTGCATAGCACGATGACTCAAGCAGGTATACTGAAAGCAAGCGCCGAACGCACCGAATTATTCACGTGAGCTTGTTCCTTCCGAGCTATTTCTTTATTACATCCATTCTGGCCGCCTCGCAGCCTTATTTCACATGTTTTTATTGTTCTCTTTTAAGGTTTACAGAAATACAAAGGAGAACAGCGCTGCCGTAGGAACTCTAAGTATTTTATAGCGTAATTACCTTCGTATTTGGTGATCGAATTTGGGAAAGTTTAGTGATATTGCTGGAGGATCCTAATTATTGCGTTATCTAAATCTCGCCGAGGTAGCTATTTCGGAAATAGCGTTCTGTTCCAATATGTTCAGCTGGAATCAGGTTTAATTTCACGAGTGTTCGTAATCTAAGGATCATCTGAAAATACTTTACTAGCACTAATGTATATTCAGAACTGAGTCAGATAAATCTTTTACCGTCATTAGCCTCAATTAAAAGATCTTTGGTTTACGATTAGTACGGTTTCTTTAAAGATTGTAAATATAGTTATTTACATTTAACACCGGGACACAATTTATTGAAATTTCATTTCATTTCAATCTTGAAAATATATTTAGGTTTGTCGGCGGCGTGGTTGAGTGGGTAAGTAAGCACGAATAGTTTATAGGCATGTCTTCGTAACGCGGTAAGGTTTCTGAGAAATCTGCTGATACCTACCGTAGTACGGAGTTATAACAACCCTACTATTTACAAGACCAAATGGATAGGAGACCTCATAATCCTCATTTTTCACGAAGACGAAACGTATACTTCAGTCAGCTCGTGACCACGTCAATTAAAACATGGCCGAAGCAACGAGGTAAATAAAAATAAATTATTTTTATGCTCGATTATGTCCCCCCAATAATTACGTTTATAGCAATAAACGTAATTATTTGATCAAATCGCGACAGCTTGAAAGTTTCGTTAAAGTTATTTTATCAAAAATCAAATTTAATGTATATCAAAATATTTGTGAGATAAATGTACTAACTCACAAAATAAATTAAATAAGTCACATTTCTAGAAATTCAATTAGAGGCATCTAAATCGAAACAAATGACAAATTATGAGCACAATTTAATTTGCCTTTTTCAATTTTACGAATACTTCATGCTAATTCAAACGTAAATTCTTAGCCAACTTTCACGTGAACAATTGCCGAATAGGTATTTCTTTGTAATCTAAAGGCGTCGAAGCGACGGCAGCCAACAAGAGGAATTTATCGCTCTCGGCTTGTTAACTTGTAAATGTATCACCTTGTTAGTGTGGTTTATCGATCGGTGCCGTTGCAGACTTAAAAATAGCGATAAATTCTCGAGGCGTATATTGCAGCCTATTAAGATTGGCATACCTAGCCTAAGTCATCCAGATCCTAATGTTATAAATTAAGCGAAAATCTACCTGTAATCTTTTTGTTTGTTATATTTCCACGACCGGACAGCCAAACTGATCTTGACAACATTTGTTATAGCGCTTGTATATCTCGAGGACGAACATGGGTTAATTTTTAAGAAGAGATTACCTATATATGTGAAGTACGATTAGTTTATATATAAAACAATCAAATCAGCTTACGTTGCGGATTTCAGTGGCAACAAACTTTAAAACACTCATTATCAACAGCCCATTATAATATTAAGTCCTCTCAACAAAACATGGCACTCATACCAATCTTCGGATTTTCTCTTCCAGCCACTGCAAATTGTCACTCCATTGCAGGACTTCGTCACACTAATATTATAAATGTGAAAATAATTCTGTCACTTTGTCTGTCTCTTCATTACCTTTTCACGATAAAACAGTTTAACCGATATTTTTGTTTTATTATGAAAACTGACGTGGTTTTGACACATCTCTTGTTTTATTTATACGGGAATACTCACGTTTAATTAAATCAGTGTAAAGCAGGACGCGGCCGCACGCGCGTCGGGCACTGTTATCACTCTTTGAAAAAGGTCATCGGATGTGATCGAAACTATAGTTGGGAGTATCCAATTTAATGAAACGTGAATATTCCCATATAAATAAAACAAAAAACAGTCATGATCTTCATGAGGGTCGATTTAGAATTTATTTCCAGAAAACTGCGCCCAAATTTGTTAACTCCCGTAAACATATAAGAAGGAGGTGTGTGACGATGCAGCTCGCAGGGTTTGCGTGCGTGCTCTGTTAAAGATACATTTTTTTCTTTTCGATGTTTAGTTTCATTTTATTTGGTGTTCCAATTGAATAGAACCATTAGAGAAGTCGGTCCGGTGGAGACGGCGCCTCAATCTGTCTCGCGCAGTGTAATAGAATCGATAGAGCCACCCTGACCGCGCGCGCCGGATATGACACGTCATCCGGCCGGCGGACGGTCGACGTCGCTGTAGCTTCCATAGCTGTTTACCCGCTTTATTGTGTACAAACAACACTTGACTCGGGATTATTGATGTGATATCGAATATTGGAGACGTGTTTGGATTTCGATCTTTGTTGATTGAAGAGCAAGAGGACGAAAAAGCAATTGCTACTAAGTAAAGCTCTACTGTTCTCTCAGCTCTCTCTGTTTCAACTGACCGATATATTTTAGACCATCATTATTCTCGTTATTATGAACAAATGGACCTGGGTATGTGCTAAAACTGCACCCAGAACCACCGGAGGACGGGCAGCAGCTTCTTATCGGTTAACGGTGGTGAGCATTCTGCGATCCCCAAGCCGCCTGCCAACCTGGGGATTATGGCAACCAAAATATTAAGGGGAGGTCTTTGTCCAGCAGTGGACGGTTTCTGGCTGTTGATGTAAACAAATTATAGTACGGGAGCAATCATAAAATGCGAAAGAAAAAATTACAATTTAGTAAATTTCGTCGGGGGTGGTACCCGATATTTTGTGGAACATTTGTGGAACAGGTGATATTTTTGGTCTGGTACACCTATCCCTACCGGGTATTGGCGCCGTAGAAAAATCGTTAAGCTGTTAAAACAACGAGTACAGTGGTAACTTTGAATAAATGCCTTCGTTAACCGGAACATAAAATAAATAAAGTAAGTATGCATGGAGTAGGTAAATTATATTTGGTTTGATACCTATGTAGAATTTGTTAATTTACGTCTGCTGTACCTACCAAGAAATGTAAATCGAAAAGAAGAATATTTTTGAGCAATAGCGCGCTATCGTTCTAAAATATTTTCATATTCTCAGGCACCCAAGCTAACAATACACTAACAATAAAAATGTAATAAAAGTCACCAGAACTTTATGTCTTGAGATGCGATTATGGTCAAAGTCATATAGTCATATCAGGTGCACCTCCTCCATGCTTCTGAAATTTCAGTTTTAATGGCATAAAAATAAAGTATTAAACAAGTTTTGGATACAAATGTACAATAGGTATACGATATGCATCCAACCTATTGTATCCAACATAGTTTGTGGCTATAGTTATGGATGGTGTAGATGTGTGTCGTGCAGTCGTGTCAGTGAGACCGAACGGGCCGCAAACAATTAACTGTCCCAAACCGACATGGCTGCAGGATGAAACTTACAGATATTGTGCACTGCACTACTGCAGCTAAATTATGCTAGCTGCAGATTGGTTTTTGTCTCTAGATGAATGTACCTTACGATCAAATTAAATTATGCTGGTGGTCCAGGATTTCTTCTAGCAGATGATACTTTTTAATAAATTTACGTAGACTAAAGACTTTTATACGTGTGTTACTAAGAATACGAGAGGATGGCTCATCACCAAAATACAGGCTGCTACGGCGGCACGCAAAATATATAATCGTCACCCAATAAAAAGTATTTTTATAATTAAATAAACATATTACACTAGCTTAATATTCATGTCAAAAAAAAATTACGTTATATTCAAATTACTTAAATATTTTCCTGCCACACATGTCACATTTCTGACATAGTACAATAATGTCAAAAAAATAATTCTTAATAATAAATATGAACTCTTTTGCTTATATTTGTATATGTATTTATTACATATAGTCATTTCATATTTTAGAAATATCTATCAAAACATAGTCAAAAATATATAATTAAAAAAAAAACAACAATCAGTCAGTCAGAAAATAACCCGCCCCTCACAGTACCTGGTGCAAATGTGCCCATTATGCTGGCTGCATTACCACGCTGGATGGCAATGGACAACCTTTGCACCAGGTACAAGCCAGCGCGGGAGTCACCACCGCTATCTTTAATTCTGCGCCCTATTTCGCGGACTAACCTTTTGGCATCAGCACCCCAACTGCCCATGGTCTCCACCGCGATAGGCACAAAGCAGTAACTGCTTTCTAAAGCGGCGTATTTAAGCCGTTTTTTGCAAGCGGCATCCTCTGCTGCTGCTGCCGCAGAAAGAACAGAGCGACCTAGGTGACTGGCGGCGACAGTGCTGACGCAAGTGGCGTCCCAAATCAAGCACTTCCCGTTCTTCCAAGGCACCAAGGTCAGCCCGTCTGGTCTCTTCCCGTCTGATCTGCTAAGGCCTGGCGGCTCTAAAACGCAAGGGACATTGGCTGAGATGAAAGCCCTGCGGACTATGTCGTTGAGGGCATGGTGACGAGGGAACCTACCTGCGCAACGACGACAACTCAACGCGTGATGGCCATCGGCCTCAACCATGGAACCGCAGGTGCATTGATGTGGTTCACACACCTTGCAACCCAGGCGAAAGGCCACCGCGACACGCAGAGAGTCGTCGTCTAATAAGGTACCCAGGTGAGGTGAAGGGAGAGCGTGCAGCCATGCCCCGGATTCTGACTGCGACACAGCCCGTAATCTTGCCAAATCTACCCCTGTGGAACTGTCTAACAGCTGCTTATGAGCTGATTTAGCGCCAACCTCATCCCAAGCTCTCTGGACCTGAGGAGCCATTGGAATCTGTGCACCGATGTTGAGCACCGACCAAGCTTCTATAGCCTCAGACACATAAGGAATGCTCGCCCTATCACCGTCGGAATGAAGGATAATAGCGACAAGGTTTGCCACCCCATGCGCCGATGCAAGAAAAGCCGGCAAGCCAACATCACCTGCGCAGCGAATACCAAGGCCCCCATATCGAATGGGCTGCGACGCCAGGCTCCATTGCGACTTACTCAAACAGACGTTCAAGACTGACTCCACAGCAGACTTCAACACGTCATCGAAAGAAGAGATTTCTGTCGCACACATCCAGGTCGGAGTAGTCCTCAGCAAGTATGTAATTTTAGGCAGCGCAAAGCACATACGTAATAATACTAGAGCAACATGCGCGGACAGACCTTCGAGACGCTCCTTAGCGGCCAAGAGAAGATTTTTACGATAATGTATTGCCTCAGGAACAGCTTCCAGAAAAATAGGTGAACCTAAAAGGTTGAAAGTACTAGGGGAAAGTTCTCTGAGACCAGGCAAAAGAGAACTGAAAGTAGGGAAATGTGCACAAGCAGCAGCACTGCAAGGGAAAAATTCGCACTTAGAAGTGTTTACCTCAAGACCAAGCTCCCTGAGCCGAGAAATAAGAGCTTCCAGGTCTTGGTAAACTACTTCAGGTTTCCCTCCAATTGTACCATCGTCCAAGTACCACAAGTTTAGGGAGGATTTCACTTCCGTAATAGCTCTGTGAATCGCCAAACTAAAAACGAGTGGTCCGAGCGGATCCCCTTGCTGTGCTCCAACTTGTGACAGAATTCGTTCATCGTTGAAGAAAAGATTTGAAGGAGAGCGATACACTTGGTGGAGAAAAGGATAGAGAGAAGGTATGTGATCCTTGGCCTCGCCCAACAGAACATCTCTCTCAAGGGTATTGAACGCGTTGCGAATGTCCAATTTAATCACAACGCAGTCCGAGTTGCCAGTATCCATTACATATGCGCGGGTGGCGTGAATAGCCGCCTCACAACCTAAGCGCGTGCCAAAACCCAACTGATGCGGCTGTAGGTACTCCGACATCTCTTCTTTCACCGCTCGACAGGCCAGTTTGGCAACCAGCCGACGAAACACGCCACCGATGGCAATTGGTCTCAACCCCCCATCTTTCTTGGTCAAAGCGCAAAGCGTCGCCCCGTACAGGTATGGACACACTTCCGGATTAATCTGACCACTAAGCATGAAGTTCGAGAGCCTGGTCAAACACTCCAACAACCGCGGCCCGTTTTCCCCTGCCGAACTCGACGTAAGTTCTTTTAGATGCGCGGGGCGGATTCCATCTAAGCCTGCCGCCGAGCCATTATAGAAAGAGCCGAGAGCCTGTGCCACCCCGTCAGCTGTTACCGTCACTGCGGCATAAGATAAGTCAGGTGCCAACGGAAAGTCAAGGGGTCGTGATGGACTCGGGTGTTTATGCTTAAGAGCTATCAGTGTCTCCGGCCCGCGTTGTGCAAAGGTGTCGTCTGACACCAGCAGGCGGACAGCTCCCCTTACATCACCCTCATGCACCTTGGACTCGATGATTCCCCGCACCGACCGTGACCTGGAGCTCGACTCTGTAATGCTACATCCATCATCAACCTGGAATGATTCGGAGGACACGATGTTCGCCTTCACTTTCGCCGTCATATTCCCAGGGAGGTCCCTGGACGGAACCTTTAACGCGCTGTATGCAAATGTGAGAAGCGAACTCCAGTCCCCCGCACCGTTAGAATCCACGCACCTGTCAATGATATCACACAGTTTGCCCGCGGCCTGACACCTCGCCCCCTTGGGGACATGTCGCAGCACAGGTATGCTATCCCTCAAGTGCGCTAACCTGTCCAGAGGACACTGGCGAGGAGTCAGCGGCGGTGCCTGGTGGGCCTGACTGGAGTCCACGCTGACTGGTGCGGCCTGTGCAGTGGTGGCGTGACGTCGTACGTTCTTGTGCTTACGACCTATATGGATTTTGAGCCCATGCGCACTGAACGTTCTTGCAGACCCAGGGCAGTGGGGGCAAGTCAAGGGCACAGATAAGTCACTCATTTTGCGAAACCGGGAGAAATTACGTCACTAACCACTACTAACAAGTGGTACTAAATGTACCTCAAGGAAAAAATATTTATTACAAATTACGAGATGTAATAAAAGTTAGCGGTGACAAGAAAAAGTATATAAAACAGAAAATGCAGATTCAGTTCTACAAAACTATAGACCTATTTTTTTTTTAAATTAATTATCAAATCAAATAAAAATCCAATAACATAAAACTGAAATAGCCATACAAATACAATTTCGTTCAAAATTCTGCAAAAATATTACAATAACCACCCAATATTCAATCAAATTTAAATAAAATTATCTAAAATAATTATTAAATTAACCCCCAAATAAAGTGATTACAGTCTCAACATAAACACTAATTGCGACATATATTTTAAGAAAGGTACATTTACATTACAATACTACCTAAATTCAAACTAACCAAGCAAAATTCTTGGAAGCCTAATGAATAGTTTAGGTACAGAACAATCAACAAAAACAAAATATTAAAATTAAAAACACCCGAAGCGGATATTAATACAAATATAGTCAAAACAATAGTTAAAGACAATAAAATTCACAATTAAATAAAGTTTATTACATTGACAATAAAGAAACCAATGTAATTAAATGTTAAATAAACTTAGGTTATTATCTCGGTTTTATTTTAAAATCGATCAAAAATTGCAAGTCAATAAGTTCTACCACACGTTCTAAATATAACATTCGAAACACGCAGCAATAATACTACACGGCCGAAGCTCGTAACCCGTTGATGCAGACAGCTCACGCCCTCTGTGGTGGATTGCCGGATTAGCTTTAACTAATGAAGTGAAAGCTTCCCACAGCTATCACGCGCGTAATAGCTGACTCCCAAAGAAACATCTATCGCAGACATTAGCGGTGCGCATACGCATTGTGCGTGTAGGCGTAGTACGCAACCCTCGGTATAGGTGGCACTTTTTATTGAAAAATGCAAATGAGGATTTCTTTGGAAAATAAAGATTTCCCATCCGGCCCCCACTCATCAAGATACAGCCATCGCACCAGTAATGAATTGCACAACAAAACACTGCAAACTCCAACCGCCTACTTGTTCACTTGTTTGAATCAATTTGAATTGTTGACGTTCCAATGGCCTCCGCTAACACAAGAAAAACCTGCACAAATCTTCCTTTAACTAGAAAACCGATACTGCATCAGTGAGCGGCACATTAAACTTAACTTGTTATTTGCAAATTGAAACGATTAAACTTTTGTAATGTAATTTTAAAACAAATTTTATTGTGGAGCGATGTTGTTGTGACGGGACTACCCCCGTGTCATTACATATAGTTAATGTATATGTATATCCTTACCAAATTCAGCTTCATTAAAATTTTTTAGACAGAAGTTCAAACGCTTACCTGAAACAAAAAAAAAACAATTTCTTAAGTACAAATAGCAATGAAGCAAAATTAACACAATTTATGATAGGTACAGAAAAAATACATTTAATCTGAGAGGTGTCCTGTCCAGGCGTCGATGCGTACTTAATTAACTATCCGAATTCATCAACGTCTTTCGCCACTGACACCGAAGGTACAAACACAATGTAGGCACGGAAAATATCGCGTTTTCCGTACATCGGCCGATATTCGTGAGCCGCTGATCCCTAGTGAACAGTGTGTGTCAGTTGATTGGACAACGGACTTGACGTGAGTGGATTGATTCCGTCCCCTGTTTCGATGTAGCCGTATCCACACAGTACGTAAGATTAGGCTCTTCCGGGAACGGTACCTAAATAATCGACCTTAAAATCTGAAAAACTAATGTTTATTTTGCAATATGTGTAAACGTAGCAGTACTAATATTATAATTGCAAAAGTATGTTTAATTATTTAATTTTTCACAAAGCACTTTTAAAACTTTTACTTTCACCTGTAAAGACTTTAAGCCCGAAAAATTCAAGCAGCTATGATAATTATTACTGAAAAAGCTATGATACTTTTGAATTTCACCTAGTTTAGTATATCTACATTGCAGTTCATAAAACTGTATAAAATAATCTTAATTGTTATCTGGAAGATCAACGTATTTTTAGAATATTTTTAACCGACTTAAAAAAGGAGGAGGTATGTTTTTTTTACGTATGTTCACCGATTTCTCCGTCAATTGTTCTGAAAATTATGTTTTTATTTGAAAGGTCTTACTCCCGAGGTGGTCCCATATTAATTTGAAGTCGGTTGTTTTTTTTTTGAAATATGTACTTATTTAACTTTCATACTACTGGATTTTCGATGAAGGAAAACGTCGTGAGCAAAACTGCGTACGCCCGGAAAACATAAAATCAATGGCGCATGTGAATCCGCCAACCTGCAACTGGACCAACGAGGTAGATATGACCCTAATCGCCTTAGCGCAGAGAAGGCCTATGTCCAGCAGTGCACTGTAAAAAAATCTATTACGCTGCGTAACTGTTCCATATTTCCAGTAAGTAATGTTCTCTTTTCACTCCTCGCCTTCAGCGAGGTTTGTTAGTTCCGCGACAAATGTTATTACCGAAACTATCTCCTCCATATATTGACCCACTTTCGTAATTATTTTCGGGAGCATATCACGAGATAACTTCGCGGCGCGCTAATCACATTATATTTTCGATCATAATCCCTCCGGAGCGGCACGGGCGGCTAATGCATCACAGAATAACTCAACCTAATCCAACTATCTTATTGAATCATGAAGCAAAATTCAATGCGAAAAGCAATCAAAAAAATGGAAGAAGCGAACGAAAAACAGCCAAATAATTCGACTCCATTTCACAAACTCTCCAACTTGATCTTTTATTAAAGGTCCTCCGATCCCGTTGCTCCAGCGGCTGCGTAAATCCCATTACTATTTTTAATTTGGCAAATATTTACCAAACTTTTCATCCTCGTTTTATTTCGAATCGAGAAACCATAAATAATTTTATCCGGATAGAAATGTCAGAGGTTGTCAAAACCAAAGCATAGACAACTTACCTTGTAAATTTCTCTGAGGTAAACGAAGCATATTTTTTTCGCTGTCACATACAAATGGTACGCAAATATCTATGAAAATCTTGTATAGTAAGACATAAATTATAGCTCAGTGAAGAAAAACATTTTTTTTTTCAAATTTCTCATTTGTCTAGAAAGATAGTGGTACAAATAAAATGCAAAGTTTGTCCATTATAATAGTATATCGACGTTGAGTTTGAGGGTTTATTGACGAATTAAAAGAAAACCGTGTTGATAAAAATGAATACCGTTAGCTTTAGGAGTTTAATAATGTGATAAGTAATCGGTGCCCATTTTGTACCACTTGTCAGTAGAATTTATGTCACGTAAGTCGATGTTTTACAGAGACAGCGTATATTTAAACGATATATAACTCATTCATAAAAGAGTAACAATTCAATTCCATTTGAGGGCGCGAGTCACCTGGGTCTCAAATCGTGCTCATGTATCAAAAGCTGCTGCGTAAATCACGCATCATTTTGGGGAATGACATCGCTGGTACGTCCATATTTCACCGAGTTTTCCGCGAGCTACGCTGGTGTCACCGTCGTCGGTGCCCGGTGACATCACTATGGAAAATATTTGCAACGGGAGTCGACGGGAGAGTTGTATACACTGGGCGCCTGAATGTCGAACAAACTGAGAGGGTGACCATTTATAATCGTCCGCCGTTTTTCGCCTCTATATCGTGAATAGAGATTTTGATGAATAGTTGTTCGTCTCTATATCGAGATTCGGATATAAAGGCGATCTTCGTAAAGCCATCTTATCCAATTGTAACAAAAAATATCAAGACACATGTGTGGTAAAAGTTACTAAGCTACATTGACTCAATTACAATTTTGTGCAAATATGGGTCTTGTTTTATGTAAAAGTAAATAAGTTCATTCGTTTAGGCGGATTGGCCATTTCTGGTGTCTAATTATTTTATGGCCCGAAAGCCTCTGACGATAAAGTAATACGTTATTTAATTTATTTAATTTGAAATCAGGCAAAGTTCTCCCTCTAAGCTGAGCGAGGCGCCTTTGAACTTCGTATAAAAGCTACGAGAGGCGAGGCGCCACACGACGCGATGAAAAAAAATAAGAATTAACATTTTATAACCAGATCAGATTTATGATCTTTCGTCGCATCCTACTTTGTATAAGTCGCACATTATTAAAAATGTAAGATTTTGATATAAACTATCTAAAGATATATTTGATTCTAGGTAGCGTACTTTCCCTTAAATGTTCAGAAGAAATTATTATTTTTCTTTTTCTTGGTGAAGAAAAAAACGGAAGTAATTACGTTAAAAAAAACTTTCTACTTTAGCAGGCTCATTTCAGACCACATCATTGATGTAGGCAGTTGCTTAATTTTAAAAGTTATAAAATTTTACTATACAAACACTTGTGCACGCAAGTGTACCTGCGAGGGTGCTTAAGCATTTTATTTTATTGTTCTCGTTTCGCGAGTCGTTCCGCATCCTCCTTTCCATATCATTGTAATTGGTTCCTTATGACGGCGCGTTTCGTCGCACATGCGAAATATGATACGGGTGGGTTGCTTTGACAAAACCTTTTCCATTTCAACAATAATACGTAAGCAGGTATAGTCTCTATTATAGAATACATATAAATATGTATGTAGAAATTTGTCATTAGCCTAATTTCACTTACCTAAAAATTTAATTTAGAAAAAGCAATAAGTTTAACTAGAATGGGATTTGGTGATAGCATAGCATAAGCCATAAGCCATAAGCTTTAGCATAAGCCAGACCCACCGGAGGTCGGGCAGCAGCGTCCTCTTGGTTAATGGTGGTGAGCATTCTGCGATCCCCAAGCCGCCTGCTAAGCGTGGGGATTATGGCAACACCCTAAAGTTTTTGTTAGAGACAATTCTGTCCCTTTCCCACAACACAAAAAATGACGTCACGCCTTACTTGTCAGAATAGAATTTATATGGCGGACAGAGAAGTGACGTCACGATTTACTGTTTCGCCTCTCCGTCTAGCATGATATTAAAATGCTTATAAGTTGCTAATTTTTGATCAGATTTTCATTTTATTTTCATTAATCAGCTATATATATGGGCCACATTTTAATAGGTCAATAAAAAAAACCAGGTATCTAGCGTATTCTCTCAATAGACTACCTCAGCGGCGTTTGCTAAGTTTAGAATAATTTTGATAAATCTTGCTGACCTCTAAGTCATTCTATACCTACACCACGATGTGCTTCTACATATATTGGCCTTATCATACATACATTTTAATGTAAAAATCTAAGTGCCCAATATTTAAGGTTAAGTGCTCTAATACATTTTAAATGGGTTAACGCCTACACTTGAAAAATATCTCTTTTTTCAACTGACTTCAAAAAAGGAGGTTCTCAATTCGACTGTATGTATTTTTTTTATACTTATGTATGTTACGCGATTACTCCGCCAATTATGAACTGATTTTGATGATTCTGTTTTTGTTTGGTACGCAATATTTCAGAGGTGGTCCCATATACATTTTATCAAAATCGGTTCAGTAGCTTGGCTTTTACATCAAAATTACTAGAAAATATGAAAATGTCATCCAGGTATTCGTAGTTGAAGTCGGTTGTATTAAAAAAAAAGCGTATTATTATGAGTATAAAGTACACAATATTTTTTCCATAAACTCTTGGGAGAGCTTTGAGTATTCTTTCTAGTCGTATTATTTTTTCTCTAGTCTAAAGAAGGTGCAAACTCTAGCCTATCCAACCACCTATCCTCCCTACCTAGATTAGAGGGCTAAAAGCATAAATCTAAGGCTAAAGGCATACATAAAGTGATTTTACTCATGCAAGACAGGAAAGAGATATCGTTTCTTAAAAAAACAATGAAAAAGGAACACAAATGGCACACGGTCCGGATAACATCGTTGGACGACGTCTCTAACTTAGGTTTCCCGCGGAAAAAAAGTCTCGTCCATGATCTGGTTATATTTTCTTCTAAAAATATACTTACTTAAATTCAAGTTTAAGGCGCACAAATTAAAAATCATGCCGACGTTTTACAACATACAAGTCTGTTTTGTGGGTAAATACCACACAAATTCTACAAAATGTAAACGAATAAGTTTGTGTTTTACAGCTACACACACATAAGACGTAATAAACTCACACCTACGTATCACGTACTAATCACAAAACGTAGTCACCCAGGCAACACTTATCGGGGTGACCACACGCGCGCTGTTTATTTAGGACCCTGCTATAATGGACAGAGGGAATGTTACGATGCGTTGTTTCAGGGCCCTAATTGTCAAATCCGAGGGAATGAGCTTCGTCAATTTTAATTTAGCAAAGGGTGCCCATCATCCCTTTTTTACTTGGAATATTTGATTTTAAAAGCTTTCGAGGAAATTAAAATTTGTATGCTTAGTCAACACCCCGGCGGTGGGTGCTTAGTTTGTAACTAACTGCTTACCTGCTAGGTAACTTTAATATTTGTTGAAAGGTCAAGTTAGAGTAGCCTGGAAAAATAATGCTACAGTTTGTGTATAAAGAGAATGTCGTGGTATTTCAAGGTAACCAAGGGAAATTTTGCGAAAGAAACATTGTGCGAAAGGGACATTTTGCGAAATGAACATTCTGCGAAAGGGACATTTGGCGTGCAGTAGACATTTTAGCAAAGGGACCTATTACCTAATTTATTTAAATAGCATAACACTCATATTAAAGCAATGTTGACAATAGCTAAGTATATTTGTGGTAGGGTTCTATTGCAGAGACCGACTGGGGATTTATCATACCTTTGCTAGTTATTCAACTGTCAAGCAGTAGTGTGTAAGCATTATTGTATTTCAGTTTGAAAGGCAATTTACCAAAGGGCATGAACAGATTTGACATCTAATATTTCATGTCAAGTTCACAATTCTGGCTCTGCTACTATTATAGGCAGGCATAGTGCTTACTACCAACGTACTGCAAACGTCTCATTAGTCTCATCACTCCATAGCGTAAAAAATATTAGCAATTTGTCAGAAGGAAGGAGTGGGTTGCTATTTTAAAACCGTAACTTTAGTTCACTTTACGCCCCGACATAGCTCTATTCTAATAAAGACCACTTCATCAAAGGAAGACGTCTAAATGTCAAGCAAGTGACTGCTATTGTCTATTCAGTGGTGAAAACTGCCTAGCATTATACGGTAAGGTCAGTACGATTAAAATCCTGCAGTGCATGTAGTGTCGTTGGTGTCCTATATTTTGAAAGGTCATGGCTGCCGCAACAAAAGCGTTATTATGGAGGATTGTTTACGTCTCTCCAACAGAGGAACAAGGTAGAAATAACTGGAATAAGCTTGGAGGGGTTGAAATTGTGACACGTGATGAAAGTAATGTGCCAGGAGCGGAGATTAATTTCGAATTTTGTGTTTGAGCGATCTCGTTATTACGTCTAGGTCACGTCATGACATGACGGATGCAAAATTAAATTAAAAAGGA
Organism: Erannis defoliaria; assembly: GCA_905404285.2. NCBI lineage: Eukaryota > Metazoa > Arthropoda > Insecta > Lepidoptera > Geometridae > Erannis > Erannis defoliaria. Next base: position 8,504,967 of record FR990078.1, read on the forward strand.
AAGTAATTTTATGTAGACGTTTATCAAGAATATAAAATAGATGTATTCTATGTAGTATATACACTATGTATTCTTTAAGAAAGACAGAAAATCCACAAACAATTTACCTTCTTTGTACAATAAGATTCTGGATATTTAAAATGAAACTTTAAATTTCATTTACACTGATACTTTTTCTTTATTTATATCCTTACTAGCTTTTGCCCGCGGCTTTGCCCGCGTAGTAATGTTGAATACTGGAATTCGGTTAAATCGGGGCCCAACTCAATTGAATCACTAAAATACGTATATTATTGCATTTTTTCCAAGCCGCTTGCAAGTCTTTAAGTTTTCTTGAGGATGACCAAATTTGGCATGTCGCGTTTGCAATACTTACTTCAAAACAAAGCCGTCTTGTTGAATTTTAAACAGACAGACAGATGGACATGACAAACTTATAAGAATTCCTCGTAGTACTACGGAACCCTAAAAATGTCTGCTAATGACGCTATAGTTGCCGGGGCCTTTGACCCGAAAGATTACAATATTTCTTTGTAGACAACGTTTTTGTTTTTTTTGTTGGAAGGTGCTAAAATAGCCAGGCTTTCAGGGGAGCTAACTCGCGAGCAAGCCACATAGAACTGACCATGCGAAAAACAGTCCTGCCTTAAATCAATACCAGCATATTTTAAAGTTTGACCCTGAGCCTTATTGATGGTCATGGCAAAACAAACTTTTAGAGGAAATTGAAGCCTTTTGGAGTCATAAGGTAAGTCACTGGGAATCATGGGAATACGCGGCACAAACACTGTTTCGCCATGGGCACACCCAGTCAAAATGATGGCCTCAACCAGATTACGATGCAGCATTTTTACTTGTAACCTGGTTCCATTACACAATTTGGGTGGTCTTAAATTCCGAAGGAGCACGACGGGTGTACATTTCTTCAGGATAAGCCTCTGATATGGTAGCCCCGCTGGTCTTAATGAATTTAAAAACTCAACTGGATAGTTTACAGCATCATCATTATTGCATACCGTATCAACAGAGTCAATGAAATGAAATAAGCTTAAGCAGAAAAAGTATGATAACAAAGAACGTAAAAAGATTACCAAAATATCGCAAGAATTACGAAACTTCGATAAAATACAGTGCTGCACTGATCGCTTAGGTAGACTCGGTGTGGGTTGGAGTGGGGCGCGCTCGAGGTACAGCGTACGGCGCGTCATACTCGGGTTTTAACGTATCTGAGCCGACGCGGGATGGATGTTTCGAAAGCGCTGTGCTTGGTGCGTGCACCGGATCAAGTACATGTGTTTAAAATATTTATCTTCTTACGCATCATAACTCGATTAGCTAATCTATAAATATAACATTTTTTTTCAAATGAAAAACTGACCCGTGGCCTTCCAGTTTTGAAATTGTTTGAAAATTCTGAAACATGTTTATGTTTATTTTATCTTATCTCTTAAGTCAAAAAACTTAACAGCCTTAAATGAATGGTTTCGGCAAAATGATATTTTAATGATACATTGAACCCCTTGCGAATTTTTCAAAATCGTTGCTGAGTGTGCGTTTCTCTGCATCAGCCCTTAACACTAATGGTATATCGGCCTACCCTGATTGGGCCATATTCACTACGCTGGCCCAGTGCAGGTTGGCGGATTCACATACACTATCGTATTTCTTCTCCTGAAATATGAAGGTTTCCTCATGATGTTTTCCTTCACCGAAAAGCCAGTGGTATTATCCATGCGTAAGTTTCAAAGAACTAATTGGAACGGGCTCGCCCGGGTTCGAACCCGCGACCCCAAGAATGTGAGTCGAGCTTGATCTCACTGAAGCTACCACAGCTTGAGCTGAGTGTAAGTTTACACCACTCAACATTTAGTTTAGGCATTTAAAAGTAAGTTAATTTAATATTAAAAATTAATTTAGCAGCTTAGGCTGTACAGTATCTATAATAATTATGTCCGTCAAACAGTCGTCTGCGTGGACCTACAAAAAAATTGCCTATGTCCGTTTCCGAACCTTATGCTATAACTACCTATCCAAAAATGCAGCTCCATCTGTTCAGCCGACCAATAAATACGCCCATCCCCGTCCCCATTCCCAGCCTCATCCCTATAAGCGCCCCCTTCCCCATCCCCATCCCGATACCAAATGTCATTTTAATATGAACACGCCCATCCCCGTCCACATCCCCGTTCCCTCTCTCATCCCCATCCCGAACCCCATCCCATCCCCACCCCCATCCCGATTTCAACTTTCATCTTAATATGGACACGGCCATCCCCGTCCCCAGCCTCATCCACATCCGCATCCCATCCTCACCTGTCCCCACCAAATCCCCACCCATCCCCACCCCATCCCCACCCATCCCCATCCCCATCCCGATACCAATTGTAATCTTAATATTAACATGCCGATCTCCGTCCCGTCTCCGTTCCCAGTATCATCCCCACCCCCACCCCCATCCCCACATCTATCCCCATCCCTATACCAAATTTCATTTTAATATGTACAGCCGTTACAAAGTTAAGGAGAAACAAACGTACTATCACTAAAACTTAGTTTTTTTTTTATACTAACGGGAGCTGATTTTGAAAAAACTGTGACACCCGTATCTTCTTATTTTTATAGTAGAATACGTATACCAAGTTTTGTATCAATCGAACCAGAGAATAAAAAGTTTCATACAAACTTTAACACCCCATTTAACCCCCTTCGGGGTTGATTTTCGAAAAATCCTTTCTTAGTGGGCGTTTACACCTCTCCAAAAACATACCCTCCAAATTTCAAGTCTCTACGTTTAGCGGTTTGGGCTGTACGTTGTCTATATGTCAGTCAGTCAGTCAGTCAGTCAGTCAGTCAGGACAAAGCCTTTTATAGTTATAGATAGATGAAAACGTGCCTTACAGTTCATACTGTTAGGTACTCATACAAGCATAAGCTGAAAATAGTTTTAGACTAAGCTTAAGTCTATTTTCCAAACAGTTCACTCTTAGACGTTTCAACAACGGGAGACTATTCAACAATAAGAGCATAAATAAGCCTCTGGGTTTGTTGTGGGTTTGTCTGGGCATATAATCGCAATGTTTGTTGTTTGACACAAAAACATTTATCTCTACTTTACCGTGTACAAGTACAATAAGCACATGCTACGATCTCTGCTTCATTATTCCCTCGTAGTATTTTCATATTCGCGTGTCGTGACCCAACAAATGCTCAGAACTACTCGGAACACTCAGTAAAAATGCAGCTTTACAGGCAGGGTATATTATATACTTACCCTCGTCTTATATTTGTCTGTGAAAGCCACTTCATCAGAGGGGTCTTTGTTATACTGACAGATATAACATCAAAAATAATTCGCAGGGGACCAAGATTACTCTCCTTTAGCTGGGTAAGCAAAGCAATCTCTTCCCTAGAGGACAATGTTTAGGAAGCTAGCCAACTACCTTTAGCAATTGGTTTAGTGGAGACTTAATAAAGATAATACTTAGAGTGAAGTGAAGCACTTTGATAAAAATATTCGTTCTGGTCAAAATTAACACTCTTTGCCCACTGACTCAACTGTACTTCCCATAAGCCTGTAACTCAGTTTCAAGAGACGCTTATGCACTTAATTATGTAAGAAGGTATATGTACGAAATAAAGTATAAAACTGTAATTTATAAATTGTTGAAATAAATTTCAACTCCAAAATGGTCAAAAGTGTTTTAGGATTAAAAGTGACTGACTATTACTTTGTGCTCACATAAAAATCCCAACCGAAACATTTTGTTATCTTTGGGTTTTTTTATGCAAGAGTCGGGAGTGAGAGAAGATCCGCTAAATGGAGAGGTATTGAGACAATATGTTTATGTCTAGAGCGGGACACGGCTGTGACAGGACATTGGCGATCCTTTTTTCCAGGGATTATCCCCGTGTATTGCGTATTTATTTTTAATGCGAACAAAACTCTTCACCATCAAAAAGCGGACAGCTGGCTTTGCTTAGCAGCTTAATCGAATCAAACACATAATCGATGATGAACATAAATTTAACTTTTTTGGCTACACAAGTATCAAAACCAAAACATGATGGTAGCGAAAAACCGATAGAGATAAGAATCCCTCAAGTTTCACAAACCGCAGACTACAAGTTTACACCCACATGTGTAGGAGCGTGATTGGCGCACACAAGCGCGCGTTGCTATGGCGACCGGCATGCGATCCCTCGCCAAATAACTGGCAGTAACAGGGTGTCGCGGAAATTAGGGGCAAGCAACCGACCTCGAAGCACTAACTGATTAGAACTGCGCGAAATGCGGAAAATTACTTAAACACTTCATGATATGCGGGCTAGCATTATAAATATTTAGACACGTAAGCATCAAATACTTATAACTGGCCGCGTATTTCACTTAGGTACTTTCCCGTGCCGTAAAACCGTTGTTTGTCACGCGTACAAAGTTTGAATTAACGACTTGAGTGTAAACACATGTTGCACTAAAAGCATTTTATAGTCGTCCGTAAAACGTTTTTAATCTGTCCCTTTAGCAATAAAAGCGCTGATGCTAAATGATAGATTGTCTAAACGCCTATACATATTTAAATAGCAATGAACTAAGCACAGTGAAGTCTTATGCCAATGTAGTTCTTGGGTTGTAATATAGTTCATGTAGTTCTTGACGTACATTATGTATTTAGGTAGGTATGTACGATGGTTTTTTTCGTTCATTTTCGATTAATCAATTTTTTATTGATTCAACTATATTGGAATATAAATAGCAATCTATTTGATATCGAAAAAAAAAGTAAGGGCCTTCGGGCGGCACATTAACTCTGACACTAGGGCTGGCCACTCAGCCTATACGAACTTACTTACTTATCGAAGATAAATACGAAATTTTGAAATATACTTTCGATTATTATAAACGAATTGAACAATCACGAAAAATACGTCTGTTGCCCTTAAAATCACTAGAGCACTCAATCCGTAACAAATCGATCAGTCCTACACATAGATCAAACTAGTTGAAAAAAGTAAGCATGTCTATGTTCCTACACCTGTAAAACTCCCAGTAAAATTCTGTATTGGTTAACACTATGTAAAACATGATGCTCTTCTCATTTGTTTCTAGAAATCATAAATAAATAACTAGTTGTACGTATCTTACTGCACAGTCGTTCGGTTTGAAGAGTTACTTTAATAACTTTGAAAGGATATTGTGGAGAGAGTCTAATAACTTTCGGGGACCGAGATTTAGTGCAGTCCTCTACGAGCTCAAACTTATCTAAGTATAAATTATATTTATAGGAATGCAGTGAACTAGTAAGTATCCATTCAGTAAAATGAATCTGTGCTTTAATTAGACAGATGAACTTAGAGTATTAAACCAAACTTTATTGAATATTTTTTTTATTAGAATTGAAAACAGCTTAGAAAGTATTTTTTTTTAATCAATTGCTGTCTGTGCGTTTTGGTGTATATTAAGCTAACATTACATTATTCCGAGTAACTTCTGACATACCATACTACAGTTAAATAAATAAATATTGGGGGACATTTTACACACAGCGCCATCTAACCCCATACTAAGTAAATTAATAAATAGAGTAGATTACCCTTCGGGCGCGGACGAAACCGGAGGCTCGTAACCAGTTACGGTCAAAGATTATTTTATTAATGAACTAATCATTATAAACTTAGTCTTCAATTTTGAATGATATTGCCATTTATATGATTCTACATCATCCTTTTCTTTCTTGAACTGAGTAGGTACAAGTTCGAAACAAATTGCAGCAAAACTTTACGCAGCTACTTAAAAGCAAGTACTAAGTACCTACTTTTTTAAACATAATCTATTCTTATGTTTGATGTTAATCGCGTCGTACCGGTGATAAACATAATTGTGTGTTAAAAACGCGAAAGTTTGAATGTTACATAATCTATTCTATAGGATTACCTATATATCAATGGCCTATCCAAGTTTAATATATTACAGGTTTTCCTAAAATCTCAATACAGCAACTAAAGCTTGTGATGTACCTCACAGCGTTAGTACATTACCCGTTTCTATAGAGAGCGAAGATGGATTAATTTCAGCCAGCCAAGATCCGTCTACCGCAGCCGCTTTCAGGATTTCAGCGTTCGCAAGAATACTACTTTAGTTCCAGTCTGACTAAGTTCCAATTGAAACTCTTGGGGGGATACAGTTTGACAAGAGATTTGCGGTCGGATTCCTTCTGAGTACCTGTCTCCTTCCACTGAGGGAGGTAATGAGAGGTTTTAGAGGTGTGTAAGTTTTATTGCTAACTTATGTTTTCACATCACACATTATCAGCCAAAAGACGTCCACTGCTGGACGAAGGCTACCCCTTAACGGGGAGGTGTTGCCATCTGTTGTTGTGGTTGTGCCACGCTTGGCAGGCGGCTTGGGGAACGCAGAATGCTCACTACCTTTAACCGAGAGAATGCTGATGCCCATCCATACCGGCCATCTCGTCCCCACTCCCACCGTGCCGTCCGCTAAGCTTGTTTTAATGCTGATTTATTTACTAAAAAAATTAGTAAACTTTAAATTTCAAAAATATATTAAGATTAACTATAACACAACACAACAACACAAGATTAATTAACTATATTACAATGGCCGTAATCACGAGCTGATTGAAGAATGCTTATGGTTATAATTATCTGACGTACGAAATAAGGTACTTATGTTTGTCAAGAATTTGGAGAAAGGTAGTAACTAATGTGATCGTTTGAAAAAGCAGGTGTTTGTCGCGAACTCCAATAGCTAGAAGTTTTGCCGGGTAAAGGTATTTTATAGCACGTCCCCTCTTCATTTTCATCCCTCCGGATCAGAAGGAAGAGCCCTTTGATAAAATATAATATTGCACGTTCAAAACTTGGCTTCGCTCATCATTAAGCCCTGGAGTCATCTATTTTCTGATATATTATTGAAAAGTCGGCAAATAAAAATATGTACTTTCTCGGATGAGAGAAATGTTATTTTAATAAACCATATAAATCACTATGAGAAAACAAAAATAGATCATAGATAAATTATGGAACGAGATTTGTGTTTTTTTGTAAATTTACAGTCCTGTATAATATGTACCTACGTAGCTTTACGTAAAACCATTTCGTATAATATGAAAGGTCACTTGATAAAATTAATTTTCATTTCACAGAACGAGCCAGATAAGTACCAGCAAAGAGAGGTCGTAGGCATTAGCAGGCTCGTAGTACACGCTATGTACGTTTCATTTTAAAAGGCGTCACGTAACCGAGGCGGGAGGGACCCCACAATATTTCATTATAAAACCTGTTGAAATATATCCTATTTTTTGCGGCGGCCGGGCGGCCTCGCGTTGTAGCAAGTGTCGTCATCAAAAGCCCTTGAGCGTGACTCGCGAGTTAACAATGCGCCGCCCTCACGCTCTTTGACCCGCTCCACGCTTTGTCGCCGTAAGGACAGGAGAGATGACATCTTGCTATACGACGGTAGATGTGTCGGGAGCGGTGAGATAGTGTGGTCAAAGCAGTTGCGTACAGAGTGATCACAATGGGTCAGGCAGAGTGATTGGATATGATCCAAACTACAAACACAATATACTACATGTTATACCTTCACGGTATACATAATTATACACAAACTTAATAGGCTAGATGCTAGGTTTTTTTTGTTCTTTTAAAATGCGAACAAATACATTAAAATCTGATCAAAAATAAGCAACTTATAAGCATTTTAATATCATGCTAGACAGAGAGGCGAAACAGCAAATCGTGACGTCACTTCTCAGTACGCCATATAAATTCTGTTCTGACAAGTAAGGCGTGACGTAATTTTTTGTTTTGTGGGAAAGGGACAGAGTTGTCTCTAACAAAAACTGTAAACGCACAGAACGCGTTTATCAGAACATTAATAACCGATTTAATTTATTTTTTCAATAAACATACTATATTTACTTCTTCATCAAAGCTATTGGTTTCAACGATATAAACATCAGTCATCTACCCTATTCTCATTATTACACGTAGAATAGATGACGTTTTGGTCAATGTATGGCTATTGAATATCGTAGTATAAAGGGCCTTGAATATTTTAGTATGAAGCCTGGCATAGGTACCTATTGTCTGCCATCTTTTCTTTATTTTCAAAATAGCGGCAACTTTAAAGCGTATATCTTAGAAAAGTGATTACTATTGATTCTTATAATATTTTTTTAGGAGTACCCGCTATTTAGAAGAAAAATCAAAAGGTATTCCAGAATCTTCAAAACCCATTTTATTACGAAACATGACTTCCACATAATAGAGAGATCCTAGAAAAAATGGATCTATCAAAAAATAGATCAATCGGGAACAAAAAAATCTCATTAGATACATTTTCTGTCATATCTTCGAAAACAGATCTAATGAGTAAATTACATTTCACTAGATCCATCGTGGATCTGGCCCCTGTATCTACTGAGATTGATCCAGAACTACCAAACATACCAGTATTTTTTACGAGTTTATCAGTTAAAATAACTATGTGGGTATATATCATTCACAACTACATTTAGCAAAAACAATCCAACAGTCGTTCACCGGCTCCCCAGTTGCCTTATCGTTGAAATCGATCTCTTCCAGGTGTTAGTTCCAGTTGTAAATACAAAACTAGCTCTCTTTTAATGCTTCCTAAATTTAATTTACACAGAAACAGAGAAAAGTTATTAGTACTGACAGAATAAATGGTATGTAAACAGTTAATACAATTACAATTATACAAATACGACAAAAATACATTTAATAAGTGCTTACAAAGTCTACGCATCTGAATCTGAATTCAAAACGCCCTTCTGAAGTTTCGTGTTTTCCTCGTTAACTTTCGAGACTTCGGTAAGAATAATTTTGCCCGTGGCGTTTTTCCAACGGCCACGACCTGTCTTATATCAAAGCAGCAGAGGCCAAAGTGATACGACATCTTTGACGGCATGTGAGTTTATCTTTGCCCCTCTTGCCAGTCCTTCTGAATGCTTTCAAGCGAAAACATCCGACGTCTTCAAAAAATTGTTATACCTATTCGTATTTCGAGTTTCCATTCCGTTATGATTTTGGAGTTCAGCTTTATGAATTTATTCTTTTAAGAAACGAATTTTAGAACAAAAAAATAGGGTGCTGAAGAGAACACGCTGAAATTCATTTTAACCAACTTCGAAAAAGAAGTAGGTTCTCAATTCAAACAATACCATGTAGAGAAAGTTGAGATGGTTCTTTCAAAACTTTAATTTACTTTGGGTTTGTAAATATTTCAATACCTTCAGTTAAATGTTTTTTTTTATACAATCAAGTGACGAGACGAGCAAGACGTTCGCCTGGTGGTAAGTGTCACGTCTGCCACTAACAGTAACAGTGCCAGAAATGTAAACTTGCGAACATAATCCTGCGCCGCACTGTACTGCGCTCGTCACCCTGAGATATCAGATGTTAAATCTCTTCATACCCAGTAATTTCTCTGGTAACATTACCCTTCAAACCGGAACACAGTGATGCTTACACACTACTGCTTGGCGGTTGAATAACTGGCAAATGTGTGGTACTTCCCCAGGCGGACTCTGCAGTAGAGTCCTACCACTACAAAAATAAAGTTTATGCTGTATTATCCTGAATTGTTGTTTACAATACTATACAATACAACTTTATTGCACATTAGAAATATAGAACAACTTACAACTAATCAGGGTACATTAGGTATTTGGCAGTACAAGGGGCGGCCTTATCATCTTGTTGTTATTTAATGTTTTAAAGATAATTTACTATTGTGCAAAACGTTCGAATAGGTTTCCAACGTCGCTCGTCGTACCGTCAACGTCTCAACGTAGCGTTGATTTAAAGTCGTAATTCCAATGTTATTTTTAGGGATACATAAATAATAAAATGTTGTTTTTTTATTTTCTATCGTATTCCGTGTGGCTACTATCCCAAGCCAAAGATGTTCACGGCGAATCACACAGATTTCTTCACCAGCAGAGGTCGCGCTCAGCGCTCCGGTCACGTACGGAGACTTGATATCTAATATTATGGCGGAGAAAAAAAACGATACAAAACTGGCTCAGCTTACGCGACACGACGTGAATAAATCTAACCACCCATACTGTGTGAAAAACTCGTCACCATAAATATGCAAACTTGTTGCAGATACGAAATAGTGTCACCACCTTGTATGAGGTAAGTACTGACATTCGGAAGAGATCATCGTAGCGCTCGTGGCGTAGCTTGTCTAGGTGATTCTAAACGATCACCGACGTTAAGCAATGGACGGTCCCGTCAGTCTTCGGATGGGTGACCGTGAGTGGCATTTATTTCTGAGCGCTACCGTGGGTCGGATGACACGTTAAATTGTTGGTCCCGGTTGTTTGTTCTAGTTTCTAAAACAACAACCGTCAGCCATGTCAGAGGCCTTCGGGCGTTACATTACTCTGACACTAGGGCTGGCCACTCAGCCTATACGAACTCACTTAGTATATAAGTATAATTTAACTGGTTTTTAACCCCGTGATAGAGTATATAATACAGTAGAAAGTCGGTATTCTTTAATTCACATAGATACAGTCGCATGTATTATGAATTGAGCGTTTATGCAGCAATTTTTTTGCCTTAAAAGTGTTTTACGAGTTTATGATTTACGTTCAGATTTTATGTTCCCTTTATAACCTGAACAACTGCACCGCTTTCGATATGACTGTAAATTAAACGAGTATTGTACCTAAAATATGAAAAATACTTTAAAATAGCACTTGTGTGGACTCACTTTTAGTTTGAATAGATAAGGTTGCTATCTTAGACTATATGGCCTAATTAAATATATTGTACTAAATGTTTGAATCTCTTTGTATTTTTTTATTTCATTAATTGTAAATCAAAAATTGATATATGTACCTAAGGAAATGGATTTCCAAACTGTTCAAGATTAAAAAGGGCGCTTTTTATCAATCGAACTTCAAATTCCGAAATCTGCGAGTCTCGGTTCACTGATCGTAGGTAGTACTCCTCGTCTTTAGATTTGAAGCACAATACACCGCAGAGAATGAGCTCTATGCATGCTCGATTGTACTCTTATATAAGCTAGTACTTGACATAACCAATAGGGCGTACAAGACTTCGTTGCAAATGGAATAGTTCGGGTACAATAATAACTATGAATAGTAATTTAAAGAAGCAATGGCGCCTTAGAAGTGATTTCCCCGTAACACATGGCAATTAGGCAATAGTAATAAGCTGATGATGTATTTGTTGTCTGCTCTTGATTGGTTGCACAACGTAGGTGTCATGCATTACTCAAGTGTTATATTCGTCCTGACTAACAAACCATTAACCTAGTTGTTACTGGTCATGAACGCACAATGTTAAAGACTTTAGCATATAAATATGTGAAAATTACGTAGTGCGAAAACCTTTGAAAATTGCATGAAAACTGGGATCGAGAAGGTCATATTATACTTTTCGAGTAAATGGCAACAATTGAAGCTACTTTTTCATACAAGTTAGGTAATTTGTACGTAATTTTCACAAAATGCTTTTTTAAAACCCCCACCCCCTCATCAATAAAAGTGGAATTTCTTCGGAATAGTAAATCAGCCCGCCTAGCACGCGAGCCGTGATAAACGTCTATCCACTCTTTTTTCCCCGCGAAAACGAGACAGACATATCCATATTCTAGCTTTATCACGTTCCCGAGCAGGGAAATACCAATTAAGTAGTCCTCGGTGCGTGCTAGGGGGCCAGGTGTTTGTCTTTATCCACCAAGGCACAAAAATTAAATAGTAGGAAAAGTACTTACTGTACTTAGCTACTTCACGTTAATTAAAAAGGGATCATATAATATAAGCTGATGACTAATAATGATAATAGAAAAAAAAGTTGCTTGAGTAAAGTGAAAATTTATTTATCTCAAGTTAAGATACTGACAAAATTGCACCAAGTTTTTACTCTACGTCTATCTACATAAGATGGTTCCATATTGAAGCTTATTGGAAAATACCCGATAATTCATTACAGGCATGATAAATGTTCCGTTCCGCGGATCCATTCAAATGGAGCCCTTTTTACTTTAACAGTGATACGCAAAAAGGGTGGAAAGGGCGACCGGGGCAGGAAAGGGGATGATATAATCAATCTAGAGCTGTTCCGATGCTACGCGGTGCGGCGAACTGAAATTGACGGTTGTGTTGTCGGAGACTTTGTTGAGGAAAATATTAATTGGTAGAGTATGTTTTAATTAAGTACTGAATAAACAGAAAAAATAGATATTAAAAATTTGGCAGTGCAATTTAGCGTCATTGCTAATATAAAAAAAACTTAAAAAAAACATAATAATATTTAAAAAAACTTTTTTGTATTATATTGTAAAATACACATCATATATAATTATATATAGTTAATGTTACGAAAATTCAGCTTATTTAAATGTCATACAGGAACGATACTACTAAGCATACTTATATTATTTTGATACATTTTAAGAGTTGTAAAGCAAATAAAATTTAAATATAATAGAGCCGAAATATACAAAATTTACTTATCATTGTGGCCATTATTACAATAAGACTAACTTTTGAATTACAAAAAATAACAGCTGTCCCATAAATTGCGAGTGAATTAATTCTTAAATTATTCTATGAAATAGCAGATTTTTCCACATTTGATCTCATCTGATAGTAAAGCTATTTTAAATAATAAGAACCATGAGTTGGTTTGGTCTTGGTACCACCATCCCATGGACGAAATCGTTTGATACCTTTCTTATTTCATTACGTTCTTTGTGCTAAGCATTAGTGGAATGCGCTGATTTCTTTTGTGCGTACTACTAAGCAGCAAAAAGCGCTGCCCGAGTGGGTGTTTCCCGATAGTTACAATCTGGGTGACTTCAAGTTTTTTCTAGGTAAACGTGCTTCACCGTAGACTATATCTTCGTTTAACATCAGGCGTGATGGCAATCAAACACAATTTATTTAAAATAAAATCCGCGGAACAAAGCATTAAAAAAACCGATCCATCTACGTACCCACAGATATCTAAATCGTATAAACAAGGCTCGACATTGCGATGCACCACAAAATGCGGGTAGAAATAAATCAGCGCACATCGCCGCACAAAACTGTAAAGCGAGAGAATCTCATCAAAAACATGTCAACGATGCGTCAACAGTGAGGGCGCTGTTTACAAAACTGCGATATGCATGCCTCTTTCCGGTTTCATAAACGGTAGCGATAGGTCAGCTGAAAACATAACAAAAATATTGGTACTGCACATGTGTACGTAAATATTAATGTCGTGGTCTAATAAAATAAATAAAACCATTTATTCCCATTGTTACAAAATATTACACTATTTCGTACAGTTACATTTATTTTTATTTTTTTCTTCTAATAGTTGTGAGAATTGTTATTTAAGCGTAATCAACCTTTTTTTTATAGTCCACTGTTGAGCATATGCCTTTCCTCGAAGGGCGATTGGCTTCACACATTGCGCGGTTGAACCTGGGGGGCGCAGCAAGCTATCCATATTTTTAACAAGGCCTCTTGGTGTTGACTTCCACCAACGCTCTCACAATCCGAGAGTCGAAAGAGACAAAATATGGATAACTCCACTCTAATTATAGGTTCTTGTATCTTTTTTTCTTGTATTTTTTTGGGGTACACAAAAAAGAGTTTCTATTTATCTATCTATCTATAGTTTAGGCGATATATTCACCTCTGGTTGTTCAAACATTTGTATTTATTCTACTTTCATTGTAGATTAAAGTGGTATGGTAGCTTAAAGGTACTCCATATACACAGCAGGTTGCTAACGTTTCAAGAACTAGGTCACAGTAGGAATTAATAATGCGAATACTTATAGTTCAACATTAAAGCCAACATAATAAATAAAGGCAAATACCTGAACGATAATAAAAACCAATGAAAATAACACATTTTACGATGTGAAAATGATTAAATTATGACCTCGCAAAATTAAAATTGTAATAATAACGAGTAATTTTAACTGAGTATTGAGTATGCTAATTAGCACGGTTCTCAGTTATAAATCACCGAAAATAAGGGCAACGTTGTCACAGCTATTTTAACTAGCAATAAAGTAAGGGACAGTAAACACATTCTACACACAAATCAAGTTTAGAGCGACTGGCTAGACATTAGACAACTGCGAACGGTGAGCTAATTTATAAATTGCCTCTTAGCAATGCCGGAAAGTATGTCACATTCACATACGCGGCCAGTATGCGACTCTAAACAGAACCCGAGCTGGCTTATAATGCAACTCAATATCATCATCATCAGCCCGGAGACGTCCACTGCTGAACGAAGGCCTCCCCCTTAGACCGCCACACTATACGATAACCTGCCATTTGCATCCACCGGTTGCCCGCGACTTTCAGAATGTCGTCTGTCCACCTAGTGGGAGGTCTTCCTACGCTGCGTCTTCCGGTACGTGGTCGCCACTCAAGAACTTTTCTTCCCCTTCGGTTATCAGTTCTTCGAGTGATGTGGCCTGCCCATTGCCACATCAACTTGCAAACCCTGGGGGCTATGTCGGTGACTTTAGTTCTTTGCCGAATATCCTCGTTCCGGATTTTATAGCGCAAAGAACTCGGAGCATAGCTCTCTTCATTGCCAGTTCCGTGACTCGTGAGTTTGTCCAAAAGGCCAGCAGTTAAGACCACGTTTTATTTCCATATGTCATCACTGGCAAACAACTGTATATAAATTAAATAAAAGCCACCAGATCGGTTCAAGAAAGTAATGAATATGGTACAGATTCTATGAGGTTGTGAACCTATAAGATCTTACTTACTCGTAAAACACCGCTTAAAATTAAGAGCGCGTTTATTTTAGGCGAATTTGTTCGCACCAGTGCAATGCGGTCGACACGCGGTTACATATCAAATTATTCCGAAGAAATTAAATGCCTTTACCTAGAAGATAGAATTCCGATTTACCTTAAACATACGTGAGAGCAATGGCCGAACGGCTACCGCACGATAGCCGCATGAAAGTTTTCGTGTCATCTAATCGCATCCTAAATGATGTTAGCCTGAGTGGCCAGCCCTAATGTCAGAGTTAATGTTCCGCTTGAAGACCTCTAATATGGTTTGATGGTTAATGTTACAAAATAAACAGCTGAGACCGACAACGACGTTGGTTAGTGTTAATTAGCAGTAATTAAGGGTCAGAATCAGCGTTGGGCAGCAGCGTCCTCTTAGTTAACGGTGGTGATCATTCTGCGATCCCCAAGCCGCCTGCCAAGCGTGGGGATTATGGCAACCCCTCCCTATTAAGGGCCTTCGTCCAGCAGTGGACTTATTCCAGCTGTTGATGAAGGGTCAGAATGCTGCGCGCCGCTATCTCGCATGCGAATTTTTATATTTTTTAATGTATGATGAGACCTAGTCGGTGAAATTACTTTAAATAACATTACAAACGTTAAGAAATAAATAAAATTTTAATACAAGCTAGTTTTTATTCATATAACTAAGCAAAACCTAAAATCCCATTTTTAGGTAAGTCGCTACTAAAACTTGTTTAAACTAAAAGAAACTTTCATGAATCACATTTTTGTTTCTTGGTGATTCGTAATGTTATTCACAGTAAAAAAATATTAAAATTAACTATTAATTAGACCGATTGCGATTTTTCATTAAGGTTTTCAATGAATTCATATTCTTCAAAAATATTGAAATGCGAGATTGTGATAGCGGTGCACTGTATTTTGTTCCTTTACTGTAATGAATAACAATTGAAATGTAGCTTCGATATACGAATAGAAAAGACATAGATAAGCCATGTACATTTATAGACAAGTAGTATATTAAAATAGGTATACCTACATAAGGTTTCGACCGAGGTAAGATTAAAATCAATCACACAAGTCACGGACAGCAAACTATGCGGAATGCATGAAGCCTTGAAGCTTAATCACTGTCCTACAGATCAATGTAACAGAATCCGATTCGATTACGTATCGGAGACGTGAGTTTGGAAATCGGGCCTACTGCGGCCGCAGGCTGTGGCTGTGACAGGCCAGCGGGAGCGCAGTCAGGCCTGTCTGCACCACTATTTGAAACACAAGAACCTAATAAATAGAAAAAGCTGCATAACAAAAACGTGCATTTATAAAATTGGGGTTTTACCAGTTTAACACGAGGGGCTTGACACCAGTGTCCAGTTGGTGAAACCCAAAATAAGTAGTCGTCAACTGGACAACTTAAGATTTTTAATGGATCTAAAAATCAATTACTTTTATGATTTCGCCAACTGGACACGATTCGGGATTTTACCCGAATTCATTACAAAATACTGACACACAGGTTATTATACCGTTGTAAAAATTATATGGTAAAAAATATGGTTTTTATTAATTTACGCGGTAAAATAACTTAATTTCAATTAAGATAATCTTTACGTGCAGATGCTCTTACGTGGTCTGAGTACGTGCCATGCGGCTGCATATTATAAGGTAGACAAAATCATATGAATAGATACAATACATACAAAACATACATGCAATACATAAAAAAACACAAATAAATAAGGCACTATAAGTAATACTGTAAGTACATACAGTTTTCAGGATACATAGGTAGGATATAATTATTTAAAAATATGGAGCGTGTCTTTGAAAAACTTGAAACATAAAACTAATGGAAATCTTATTTAAAGTTTATCAAATAAGAGTGGAAAATAGTAGAGGGTAATAGTTCTAAATACTAGCTACCCTACAGTACCTTGGAAGAAGGTGATGAGTGCCTACTGCTAGGCAAGAAAAAAGTTAACGTTTCGAAACTTTAATTAATATTTGTCACGTTAAAAGTGTGATAAAAAAACAAAAAAAACCAGGTCCAACGAACACATGCTTAGCATTCAGTCAAAGGCTTTTTTACGACACGCACATAACAAATTCTATTCTCCCGAAACCCGATACCCGGCACGCTCACTGGGCGGTAACTTTAATCTCGAACACGGTTGCTTTTTCACCCTTTTCCAATTTCCTCGTTGGTATTACATGTGCAGCAGTCTGTTCCCACGGATTGGCCTGCGACAACAGTTGTGTCAACCTTTCACCGCGTTCCGTAACTTCGCCTCGATTAATATTTTGCTTTATTCATACCCATACGCATCTGGTGATAAATTAATTCGACTCAAGTGAAGAAGATTATCTACCGATAATCACTAAAAATAATAAATTTATGTCTAAAAGGGTAGATGACTGATGTTTATATCGTTGAAACCAATAGCTTTGATGAAGAATTTATGTAAATATAGTATATATGTTTATTTAAAAAATAATTTAAATCGGTTAATAATGTTCTGATATATGAGAGTTTAAAGTTTTTGTTAGAGACAACTCTGTCCCTTTCCCACAAAATAAAAAATTACGCCACGCCTTACTTGTCAGAATAGAATTTATATGGCGTACAGAGAAGTGACGTCACGATTTGCTGTTTCTTCTCTCTGTCTAGCATGATATTAAAATGCTTATAAGTTGCTTATTTTTGATCAGATTTTTATTTTATTTTCATTTATCAGCTATATTTATGGGCCACATTTTAATAGGACAATAAAAAAAAAACCAATCATCATCATCTAGCCTATTAGTTGGTAGGGAAAAGTGAACTCGCAACCCCCATATCTTCCACACTTGATGAATTTGCCTTATAATAGAAGTTAATAATTATTTTACAAAACTTAACATTTATTTATTTTTTAAATTTCATAAAGATCGGATCAACGGTTCGCAAGTTATCGTCAACGAAATATGCGTACAAACGCCAACTTAAGTCGGCGTTTGTAGATAATTGTACCTTAGACTCAGACACCTTCGCTTCGGTTGGTCAATAGGGAATGTGCATGTGTTTTTTTTTATTGACTCACAAAAGTGACTTTCAGTGAAGTTGACTGGCAACAAAATAAATCATCGAAAGTAAAATTTTAATATGACGAAATTACAAATAACGAAGTTATAAACATTTTAGTTTCATGTTAGACAGGCAGTTCACTATATACTAGGTTTATGACGTGAAAGTTAACGATTCCAAACAAATTCTATACTACGTACACGTGTTTTGCTAGAAAGAGACAGACAACTCTATCCCAAATACTTTGAACGTTTTAAATTTCAGAACTTTACCAGCCGATTTCAATTATTTTTTCGACGAAAGCATCAGATTAAACTCTCCATTTATCCTATTAATTTTAATAATTGAAACACATGCATATTCCCTATTACTAAGTGGTAACGTTTCCTTTTCGTGAAGTACTCCGCCTCATTTTCCCAAGCAAATAGCATCATAACCCAACACAAAAAGATTTCATATCTTTACAAATTGTATCTAATAAAAGTCTTAACTCGCGATTTCAAGACACCAACATCAAACGAACGACGTGAAGAGAGATAAATCATTACAATCATTCAGTAAATACTTCGAAACTTCATTAAATCATCTCGGCTAAGTACTCACTGGCACAGTAATCACCGCCTAAAATAATATGTCTGTCGGGAAACGCAATAATTAGGATCGAGTCTTATTAATCGCCGCATATATTTGGAAAATGGGCTGGAAAGCTTACACTTCCACTACCTGAATACAGGAAAACAGATGAGTGGCTCTCGTATGGAATCGAATTTATTCAATCTTAGAAACGCGTACAAACGTTCTACGGTTATAGAATAAGTAACAATATGATGTAATTACTCGTATACACGATAATTATGTACAATATTAGTACATTACTGTCTTGTTAAGTGAACTGACAAATAGCCAAAGCATATTTATGAGGTATGCAGTATGTACGTCTTATTCCTGCCAACCTCAAATCACTGCGCAGAGCTATCTCGCTCGCGCAATTCCAACATTTTTTATGATATAAAATTAGCTGTATGTCACGTCACGTCATTAGCCATAAAACGTCCACTGCTGGACGAAGAACTCCCCCTTAATAGAGGGATGGTGCCAGGGGTGGTGTTGTTGTAGCTGTATGTAGTTCGAAAAACCTCAAGCGGTGAAATTACTGAGAACATTACGAAGGTTCAGCAAATAATTTATTTTTTATCACATCTATTCAAAAATTCCTACTTTGTTCCTCGCAAACAGGGCAGAAACGAGCTCTTTCACTTAACTTAAAACTCATTCACTTAAATCACTTTTCCTCCCTCCGGGCGGAAAAATGATTTGAATCTGGAATGTGGATATTGTTAGTAAAAATCCAAATCACCAAAGAGATCAACCGCGGACATTGTATGAACAAGTAGCAGGCTGTTTGAAAAAGGAAGGCACGCGAAAAAATCAAAAATATAGTTTGTGCAAAAAACAATAACGCGCGAAATGCATTCCGCCTTCGTTCGTAATTGTTTACACAAAAATTCGGATTTTACTTTATTTTATTTTAACTCAGTGTATCTTCCTCAATAAAAAGTGAGAAGTGAGTGTGTAGTTTTTTTAAATTTTAAGAATTATTAGTAGACGGTGAAGTATATTAATTATGAGAATTGGAGTTTTTATATCTAATATTTATATGAATTTTGGGAGCCGAATTTCTTCCGTAAGTACGCGGACGAAGTCGCGGGGGACCTCTAGTATAATATTATAATAATAACCCATTATATAATAACCCATTATAATAATAACCCATTATATAATAACCCATTTCTGAAAACCTCTCTTCTTGTGCACCATTTAATTCACTTGTAAGCTGATCATTTTTATTGCTAATATCTATAATGACAAAAGATGTTTCTAGAAATAGAAGAATAATACGATATCTATCAAGACACGGACCGTAATCGACGAGCAGGCGACAGACGAGCGCCACATTTTATGACTTCCCGTGTCGTCGCCGCGAGCTCGACCAAAATTATACTGAAAAACTATCAAAATAATGTGCCGTTCGATATAAAACTAAAAATATTTATTCCTTGATTATAAATAAAAGTTACGCAATTTTTGAGATACATTGATTTCAAAAAGTCTCCTCGAAAACGTTTGATCTTGTATTTTTTTTGGTTTAGCATTGAATTACGACCGATTTTTAATAGTTTTTATTGCGTATGGAAATAGCTAATATCAAAACACTATTAAAACAATGAAGAAAAAAACACATTATTATCAATGAATTCAAGAATTAAGCAGACAAAGAAAATGTAGTACATAATATATTGTACCTAGTGCTCAAAAGATAATATTTAAGAAACTGAAAAATAAAAATATTAGTTAATGTGAAAACAAGAAATGTTTGACTTTTATTGACCTGACTACAGCACGCAGTACATAAAATCTTATTATATTTTATCTTAAAATTGTGTCAATTTACAATTATTGCAACTACACAGATGACATCGTGGACGGTTCTGGATTAACGATGTCATGTTACCAACTACCATTTTCAATATTTTCAGGTATATTTTGAACTCTGTTCCTTTGAATTAAGCTTTATAGTATAGCGTTGTGTACGGTAGTAGTAACCAAAACAAGCCGCACACGCACAGCGACACAGCGCCGGTGAATCACGCGCACACTCCGCCGTGTCATATTATTACGACCTCGAATATTAGCGCTAGTGATGTGATGTCAATACACAAGTTTTACCATATTATCGATACAAAATATATCTATTGTTTTGTTTGAGTACTAGAGAGACATAGACCGGTAAAATGTACCTACAACTATTTAATTAGGTTCATAAAAAATCGAGACGTGCCGACAAATTAAGTAAGATATTCCAAAAACTCTACCACGACGATGATTTTGTCATAGTTATTTAGCATTATAATTTTAGAGAAGTAGGATCTTATGACGTCTCTACTTACCAATTTAGTGCTAGGTGAGATAATCTGAGTCCCATAACGCTTTACAATAGTCTAATAACTAACTAATGCAACAATGTATATTCAATTAACACCGCAGAAGTCAATAAATGGCATTCAGAGCGCGTTATTAAAACGGTTTCATTGTGCTATTAAATACATTGCTGCAATTGTGTTACATCCGTTAGTAGACAATTATGAAACGTCACCGGGGCGCAGCGCGGCGTCGTATTGTCTTGTTGGTGGCAACATGAATACAAATACCAACTTTTTTATTTCAATGTATTTCAATACAATACAAATTAATAAATCTACCTACACTTCCACAAGCTAAATCTTTTAGAGTGTTAAAATAAGACGACGATAATATATATATATATATATATATATATATATATATATGACGTTTACTTTGCTAACTTAATCAGTATTAAAAAATTGTGAATAGGACATTACTTAAGTGACTAAACAAATTCAGAGTGAGTAATGTTACATTGATGTTATTTAACTACTTACACTTTCCATAAGTAACTTACCACAAATTATTGTATTATTTATAAATATTTGTTCACGTTTATTATTTAAACGGATTATATAGCAAATAAAAAAAAGGTGTCAAAATTTCCCGCCAGTTGCCTTAGTAAAAGTTGTAAATAGGTAGTTTTTTTGCTGACCTGATTCCATCGACATCTTTTCAGTCTCATGACAACACTAACAGTTATGCTAATCTGCGAGCTCGGATGTCATCTTGCGCAACAGGCAACCGCGTGTGTGCCCGGCTTAACTCCGCGCCTGTTAATGTCCCACTTTGAGACTTAGCCTTAACCGATTATTAATTTAATCTCGGATTTGGCTACTGGCATTGGGGATTCTATTATTTGTAAGCCTGGATAAAACGATAATATCATAAGCCTAGGTCACGATTAAAATTAAAATACCAAACACTATTTTAAGGTTTACCTAAGAATATAATTTAAAATAATTATTGCTTAGGCAACAGAATGATGCAACCAGTCTTTGGATGGGTAACCGATAGAAACATGAACTGAATGTGTGAGTCGAATAAAAACTGTCAGTCTCGACTGTTTGGTCTTGCTTATGTAACAGTAACCAACAAAACCATATCAGAAACTACTCAAAATAACTATAAGAACTTACTAATGGAGAAGTTATACGAGGTGTTTTCTGTTGAGAAAGAAAATACCCAATCATTCCTTATATATATTTTTTACAATCTAAGGCTTATTATCCGCTATAGGATTCTAAGTATAAATCTACTGTTGCAATCCAACATGCTGGTGCCTTCCGCAGTTGACATTGCGGCGGTGACGGCGACCGGAAGCGAGCAGTTTGGAGCACGCCCCACTTCCGGTGGTCGCGCGCCGTTGCATGCAAATTGACCGGCGTCAGGTAGGCGACACCGTACATGACAAGACACGTTCTTAAAAAAGTAATACCTATTCGAAATACTATGAAAGTGCCTGCATTTTTTTTACATAAACCATAACTAAAGAGCTGATACTATAGGTACGTAACTTGGAGAGCATTTTCCTGAATTAGTGGTGTAAAAAAAAAGAGACAATACTTTATAAAGCTACACCCATCCTGAATGCTGGGCCCTAAATAAATGCAGCGGGTTTCACATACGCGCACTTGAATTTCTTCTCCGGTTATATATGCAGGTTTCCTTACGATGTTTTCTTTCATAAAAAAGCCATTGGTACCTATACATTTTTAGGATCCGCACTTTAATTCAGAATAACTCTTCGGTACGGAATCCGTTATCCGCGCGGGGCTATCATGGCGGTATCATGGTCATTACGGTCTCCTCAGCCTTCAAGGATAGCCTATGCCCAGATTCATCAAACAGAAGATGGCCACTGCTGGACGAAGGCCTCCCCCATAATAAGGCGGCTTGTGGATCGCAGAATGCTCACCACCGTTAACCGAAAGGTCGCTGCTGCTCGTCCTCCGGTGGTTCTGGATGCAGTTTTAGGACATAGTCTGGTCCAGCCTATACTTGCCCGGCAGCGGTATGATAAAGACTGACTTATTAGTAGTAGTTTATGGCATCCCAGCTAGCCTTTTATTTTATTTTAAAAAGTCTGCAGTTTTGTTTCACATTTCACATGTTTACAATAAACTTTGTTTACTTTTCAGCATGCTTTGCTTGACAAGAGACCAACGATGTTATGACGTCAGGCGATGTTATAGCATGACGTACCACGTTACTACTGACAAGAAGTGGATGTTTGCAGCTGTCGCCGGTATAACAAATGCCATGGCAATGGACTTGTCAACATGAAAACACGCTGTTTTCCAGTAAGAACATAGTTACACTGTCCTAAACTGTGCAACCCGGCCGTCGGTCGCTCATTCTGACGTAGAGTCTTATCTTCGCAACCGGATTAGATATAGATTAACTTTTTATTATCTCTATCTATTCAGCCTGATCCTACCCACTGCTGGGTAAATGGTTCTTCTCATTCACATCATGCTTTTCGGTGCCATGCGAGCCTAAGACACTGCTTTCCGACGTGCTTGACAATGTCATCGTAAGTAACAATTTTTTTAAAGCGTCCACCAAAAATTACATACTTACTTATAAAAGGAAACTTGGAAACCACAGTAATAACAGGGCGGCCTTCTTATAGCTAAAAGCTATTTTCAGGCAAGTTTAAAAAGACGAGGATTCAAAAAAAAATACAAGTAGATACATATGCTGATACTCAGAAATTGATTTCAGAAAATAGTTGTTTAATTACGAGTAAAGAATAAACTAAGCCGCAAGGAAGTATTTGTACTACTAATTGTAAACAACGGTTACTATGGAACCTACATTGAATTTGGCTGTCAGCTGTTCCGACGTAAAATATCATTTACACAGACAAATCTATGTGCTAGGTGGTAGAGTTGTTTTTTCCCCCGATTGATGGCTAGCCCAATAGAAAAAGATTTTCATAATGATGAGTACAAATAACCTCTTTTTGGCTTAGCGATACTATTCCATGTAACCCTGTATTTTTAACCTTAAAAACAATATCTTCACTAATTCCATAAAAACTTAAGAAACTATCAGCCACCGGGAAAAATTACGACTCTTTATTTTTTATACACATGACACACGTCATATTTTCCCGGTCGGAATAAGAATAGGTAGCTCAAGGTTTATCGCATCAAATATTCGGGGCTAACCTCCCCGGAGTTGGGGAAGTGAGGCGAGGATGGATAGCTTGTCACGTCAAACACTTCCGCATCTACTCCGGTAGGTACCGTTCGACGTTCGTGCTGAATTTTTTATTCACAATTATTGCCCTCCACGGATACTTTATCCGGTCTATTTAATTTTATGGAAGGCTTAGTAACGCGGGGTAATTGCCCTGTGACACTGTGACGCAGCAAATCGATCTCGGTTAAGTGTATTAAAGTAAAACGAATGGCGTCATTAAGAGTGCGACTAATGCCAGAAAAATAACAGATTTCACCCGCCCGTCTTGCATTAGTTTAGAGTCAAAAATCGCATGATACAATTGATGATGATGATGGCTTTGAGCAATTTAGGTGGGATTTTATTTAATTAGTCAAAATGTAGGCATGAAATAAAAAAAATAAACGGCTACTGTACTAAAACATTAGTTTGGCTATGTAATTCGTAAAAAATTATGTGGTGCTGTCGCTGATAATTTAGAGCATTTGAATTAAAACAGTTTTTTTTTGTTGGTAATTTGTATTTTTTTTTTTAAATAAACCAGATTATTTTCCAAAACTCTATTCGGTTACTCGGCTTCTTTAGGTTTTTCCCCTACCTATAGTATTTTTTTATTCTGAATATTTATGTTCTTTATCATTAAACTATGTGTTTAAAAATACACCTTTTACTTACTTTTGGCATTAGTCGCCCCCTTAAGTAAATCAACTGATGTGAACTACAGCTGGAGTTAGTTAACAAAGATGTACCTACTTAAAATACATTTCATCTCATTACAGCAAAGTCGTTAATTTACTAAAAGCGTAGCTTTGCGTTCTTGCAATGTTTTCAGTTATTTCATTACTTAAGGATCGCTGAGTGAGCGGAAAGTGAAGCTTTGCATTTTTCCGTAAGTATTTTCTATTTCAAGACACGTACAAGCAAATATTTTAACCAAGAATTCTTAGTGAAATTGATTACGGTTATTTCTTTACATCTGTATGTCGATCAGATATTTCAGCATATTTTAGCTAACCTATGACGGTTTGTGAGATATGATAGAAAGTAGCAAGTTTGTAGAGTAAAGAATAAAATCTTGACTATTGTATCCTTCCAATTATTTTCTAAAGTAGGCATCTCTTATGTTAATTTAGGTCTGTAAGCCTCTCAAGGTAGAAACTAGAACACCAACCATGAAATATTAAAACCTTCTTTATTTTTTGTTATGTATACCTAGTTTCATAGATCAATCAATCATTCATTCATTCAATAGTAGTAAGTGAGTAGAGTTTGTAAGTCGATTACAAGAAATAAATCTGCGGATCTGCATGATCTGATCCCAACCCATTCTACTATCGGACGGCCAGGAGCTCGAGAAAGCGACATCGTTTCATGGTTGAAATCCCAAAAACACGCACGAAGCGATTCGATTCCACCTTTATTTTGCGAACTACTAAACAGTGGAACGCGCTTGTCGAGTGGGTCTTTCTCGACAGATACAATCTGGGTATCTTCAAAGAGCGAGTGAATCGCTTTCTTTTAGGCAAGCGTGCTCCACCGTATACCGCATCCTCGCTTAACATCAGGCGAGATAGCGGTCAAACGCAAGCCTATATCGTATAAAAAATCAAAAATCTAAGTAAAAATGTTCGTCTATTCGGCTGCAAAGAAAAAAGTATTTTAATTGGTTTAGGTTAAGTGTCAACTTTTAACATCATTATCATAATAATAAATCTATCAAGTCCCTCAGCTTGATCTTAGGTTATCTGTTCCGGTCTCTGTAAAACCATCTTAAGTTTAAAAAAAGAAAAAAAAAATCGGTGGTAATTTTTCACACAGCGTCATCTAGTCCCAAACCAAGCAAAGCTATGGAAACCAGATAGCTGATAGAATACTTATATATATATATTTTTGTAAATACATACTACACCCAGACACAGAACAAACATCTATGTTCGTCACATAAATGTTTGTCCTGGGTGGGGATCGAACCCACACCCTACAGCTCTGAAGGCAGACATGCTACTAAACCGTTGGCTCCGGTTGTTTGTTCAACTTAATAACAACAACAATCCAGTAATCAGTTCTTCAGGCGGCACCCTAACTCTGACACTACCACTCAGCCTATACGAACTTACTTACTTTACAAGATTACACAACATAATCATAAAACAGACTCACCTCTTAAATCAAATATACTATAGATATATATGACTATGTAAAATCAAACCTCAAAAATATCCCGCGCGTATATTGTTTAATTTTAATAATGAACCTTAACACCCTGTAATTGCGTGTAAAACATACGGTACGTAGCACGTTAAACGATTGACGCGATCACACGCGGCAAAACAAGGCATATTACGCTACTTATGCCTTGTCTTGACGGTGTCGTTTTCGAGCGGCGTTCGGGGATCTACCCTACGTTTCATCGCAGACTCACCTACATTATTTCTCGAATAAACAAATTAGAAAAAGTGAATAGCAACAATAACAGGCAGATTGCGTGCAAGAATCCAGTGTAGAACAATACCGACGCTCCGGGCGAGGCGAGGCGAGGCGAGCCGCAGTAATCAGGCACACAATGCAATGGATGGTACTGCGACCATTTGTACTCGTTAGTTGCTACACTTGGATATCTTTATTTGTAATTTAGGGATGTTCTTGCGTTAGATGGTATAGGTACTGATGTAACGCTCAAAATATTGAAGTAGAGAACAATAAGTCCAAGAGCATTTTTATCTCTGTAGTAATGGGCAATTACCTAGTTCATAATGTTCGATGAAATTCGGATGTAAATGTGCAGTTATTACACCTGCGAAAACAACAACGCAGGATATCAAGCATACTAAGCAAACATTTACTTACATTTACATAACTAAAAATCTAAACCAAGCGCTTGATAAAGTTTTGCAAAAAGGTAATGTATTATGTAGACGCAGGACAGATCATTTTTAGCTTGGAATAAATGTGTACTTAGGTATGTGACATGAAGGAACTAACTTTATTGACAAAAAACTTAGGGCGCAGCTAATTTTCAACCGACTTCAAAAAAGAAGGTTCTCAATTCGACTGTATGTTTTTTTTGTATGTATGTTACGCGATTTCTCCGCCAATTAGAAACTGATTTTGATGATTCTTTTTTTGTTTGGTAGGTAATACTTCAGAAGTGGTCCCATATACATTTTATCGAAATCGGTTCAGTAGTTTGGTTTTTAAATCAAATTTACTAGAAAATATGAAGATGTCATCTAGGTATTCGATGTTGAAGTAAGTTTTTTTAAAGCGTATTATAGATAGTAAACATTACACAAAACGCTACGAGTGAATAATTATGTCATAAACAGAATAAGCCCAATTACATACGAAGACGTCTTTGCATGATGTTTAATATTATTCAGGATCTATACTGTTACGATTGTAGGACAACGTTGTTATGGTCACGTTCCATCCGTATTACGAATGGTAACTTAAAATGCCGCAACTCGGCCAATAACAGTAATTTTGTTCAATGTCGTGAGAAAATGCTTCGAGCAAGGTAAAACAGGTACTGAACTATTCCACGGATTAATCGTGGTTAAATCTTAACAGCGATCGTCAGAATCCGGTGGTAAGACACGGTACAGGTAGTAGGTAGGATGAATATGAAACTGACTGAATCTTAAATCTTGTATGGGACTAAAGAATAATAAGACATTGATGTAATTATGATTTACAATGACATTTTTATTTTATATCAAATTATCCGTTGTCTGCCTACTTAATAATGTATATTGACTGTATTGACAATTTATTTTATTAATATTCACTTGATGTTGTAACTATTTTAATCATGCCGTACTACTTACTTGTTTATTAAATGTTTTTTAAAGTTATTTTAAGAGTGATATTGTAAGTTGGCTTGCCTAGTGTAACATTTGTAATAAGGCCAATAAAAATATTCTATTATATTCTAGAGCCTGTCGCGGATAAAAAACTGTGAGTAAAGGATCGAGAAGGAAATTCGATTGGATCTCTGAGCTATTGTGCGTGATTGGTAAAGTTAGGCAGTATGCTTTAATTTATCTAAACAAAGAGCTTGTGTAAAGAGTGTAAAGGTTGTCTTACATTGAAACGAGATAAGAGACGCGTGAACGCGATATTGTATAAGTAGTATGACATGATTTGTAATATGACACACTAAATAAAGCGTGATGGTGAAAGTTCGCATTCGAACGTAGTGCTAATAAACTTTGGTTTCGGTATGGGGAAGCCTCAATAAACGTTATATCGATATCTATTTTATGACGTACCAGTAAACCAAATTGATAGGGGTATGAACTAACACAATAGCCATCTAACCAATAAAAAAGTATCTTCTCGGAATTAATTAAGTTTAGAAACAGAATTGTTTGAAGAGAGAAATTTATTCTTGGGGAAAGATTTCTGGGACCTCAATTTCCTTCAGAGAATTATGGCTCGTCAAGGGATAGAATGTATGTAAGAGTCAGCAAATGCTCTACTTACCAAATTCTACATATATTATCAAAATCGTATCATCCGTTTAAACTCAGGCAAAATTGTTGAGTACATACGATTAATAGATAATATTATATTATCCTATTGCTAAAGTTAATCATTTATGCTTCGGACTCAAGCAGGAGATTAGCGCAATTACTTCATCCGGCATTAGCGTCATAATGAAACAGTTTATCCGTTAATAGAACAGCTAATAACCATTAGTTTCAATTATTGGCGCATTTAAACTTTGTGACAAATAACTCAACCGTGACTCAAATTAACTTCCACGAAAATAGAGGTAAGTAACTTTCGGTAAAATAGTGGTATTTTCAACCGACTTCTCGGGATCTTACAAGTATTATTTTTTGTTTGGTAGGTGATACTTCAGAGGTGGTCCCATATACATTTTATCGAAATTGGTCCAGTAGTTTGGTTTTAAAATCATAAATATTGGAATAAATCAAAATATCTGGAAAATATGGAGATGTCATCCAGGTAGTCGAAATTTAAGACGGTTGTATTTTTTTTTAAAAGCGTATTAAGTATATCATGAAAACTATATAGCAGTCCGTCAGGCTGTCAAAAACATATTTCTAAACGCAATTAAATATAAATGGACCCCTGTCCCAGTCATACGTGAGATACATATGCATAATTTTTTACGTCCTCTAGATTTTATATAAACAAGTATATATACTTACTTACCTAAATTATGTGTAAAATATTTAAAGTCTCGCATTCATACGAAGAAATTCTCGTCAAAAAAATTGACAGATCATTTTATAGAGCCTCACAAATCTTAAAACCTAAAAACCTCAAAACGTAACCTTACAACAATCTTTTGATTAATAAACCAGAAGTTTAATTTAAGGTGCTACGCAATACGAGATACAAATAATCATCATCATCAGCCTGGAGACGGCCACTGCTGAACGAAGGCCTCCCCCTTCAAACAATGATGACAGAATTAAAAATATTTTATAGATCACCTGTATCCTATAGCATCTATCATCTGTTTAAATCAAAAGCTTCACAAAGCTGTAATACTCACTTTGCAAGTGATCTATACAGCATAGAATGGAGCATGCATCTGAAACTCAATCAGTGCACTCACAACCGGACCACGGTCGACTGCACAACGTTGCCTGATGAAATCGAGACCACACCGCAATAGCAGCAAGTAAATGGGTATAAACTTACTGCCACAGTAAAACCACCTATTTAACTATTATAAACCACTTTTGGTTATAATAAAGCTACTCCTATCTTTTCCGCGAGTCGCGTGGAACGGCCGCCTCTTTGAAGTTCTCTTTATTATGGATAGATCGCCATCACCCTACGTTACAGGTGAAGCTTAGACGGTGATGCCAATGTAAGGCCTGAGGTGCGGTACATGCGTCATAGAAAAGTTTCTGGTTCACCGGGGTTCAAAATTATGTTGCCTGTTCTACATCATTGTAAATGAAATACCATTTTCATCACACTTGCTCGTAAAGTGGATCTTATTGCATCGGTTTTAGGCTCATAATCCAAGCTATTACGCACGCTTGCTTTTTACTTTACATTACGGCACTTGTGCTATAATAGGTATAACCCGGTAAAGTCAAGTTTGTACGTGACTGCAATTAGACGTATGTATACGAAGCACTCTTAATATAGCCGGGTAATACTTACAGTTTTTTTGTAATATCAACAAAGAGTTCTTATGCCGCTGAAGTAAATGTCAACCTGCGCGCGCATTGCTGGTTTGGGCGCCATTTTCCGCAAATGTTTGTTGACGTTTTCTCTGTGTGGTTGATTATTATCAAAAAAAGTTTGCTTGTTTTTTCCTCGCATGTGTGATGAAAACAGTCGTATGAAACTCTTGTGCTATGTTTCAATACACTCTCGGCTTCCTTATTGCGCTCGCCTGCGGATCGCGCGCATAATACCGCCTCTAGTATGTAATGACCAACATAGCACACTCGTATCATAATGTATTATTCTAATCTACAGTCAACCGGGCAGGACTAAAATTCAGCCCTTGCTTGTATGCCCCACGTCGCTTGTATGCCCGCCCACTCCTGGCTTCGAATTTGTTGTTATGTTGATAGAGTTCAACTGTTCAACGAAGTTAGAATAACAAGACTGGAGTTACACCGTCGTTATAAGGTAAGATTGTGTTGCCAACCGACAGATAATGTTCAAGTTATTTTTCTATACCAATGTTTATCTACAATATCATTTTCTAAAAAAATAATTCGGTACTTGTGCATCAGATCTGCAATGCTCATAGTTAAAGTATTAACATATGGCATGTATTGTAAGTGAAACCAAACACCACGTAACTTCCGTCCACAGAATGTAGTTAGATATCCGATGTCGGCGGATACGCCACCGCGACGGGTCGCAGCGGACACGGTTGCGGTCACACGCGTCCGTCCGATTCCGATCTGACTTGTCATTTGTCATAGGCTTAATAAATTATTCAGCTACTTAGATAACAACAACAATATTAGCTAATGAGACACAGATGAAGACAGGGGAAGACGCAGCGTAGGAAGCCCTCCCACTAGGTGGACCGATGAGATTGCGGTCAACCGGTGGATGCAAATGGCAGGTTGTCATACAGCATGGCGGTCTAAGGAGGAGGCCTTCATGCAGCAGTGGAGATATCCGGGCTAATGACGATGATGAAGACAGGGGACTATAACTCTTAGGAAGTCTGGGTATGGTCTGGAGCCCGCTCAGAGCAGTTTTTAGGAGCAATTTGCGAGCACTTACATTTTAAAATGTTTTCTGAGGACGTTATTTCGGGAATACTGTCTGCGTCAGAGCTCTTTTTCAACCGACTTCAAAAAAGGAGGTTTTCAATTCGACTGTATATATTTTTTTGTATGTAGGTATGTTACGCGACTACTCCGCCAATTATGTACTGATTTTGATGATTATTTTTTGTTTGGTAGGTAATATGTACTTCAGAGGTGATCCCATATAAATTTTATCGAAATCGGTTCAGTAGTTAAGTTATTAAATCAACATTTCTTGAAAATATGAAGATGTCATCCGCAGGTATTCAATGTTGAAGTCGGTTGTATTTTTGTTTTAAAAGCGTATTATGTAGAAGTAAAGTCTGACCGCGGGCAATTTTTTATTATGGTTGACAACAAAGACGTTTGACTACAAAAGTATGAGAGAAAAATACTTTGCAGAAGGAATTAAAAAAAAAAATATTAAAAAAAATTATTTATGATAGATTTTAAGATTCGATAAAAAAAAAAAAAAAAAACTTGCCTAGAAATATCTCTAACTGACAATGAAGAGATAATGCAACGCCGAATCAAAGCTGCAATTAGCAATGGCTGATGTTAGTTAGCAAATCTGTAAGTATAGGTACAGCTATATACTATAGTTAGGGTGAGTGTAGCGTAAAGCACCGCCCTAATCGTGTTCGCAAATACCTGATGTCATCCTCGTGACATGACGTGTCTAGGAAGCTTCTATTAACTAATGCGGTCGATTTACAAGAGCAACATTGTATGGGGTTAGAATATGTGCAGCTATATAATTATGTAAGTACAAACTTCACAACCTTGAAATGGTCCAGTTATGTGACGCTAAAATAATAATTACACCGAGTACAAGATTTAACTGTCTACTACGTTATATTTTCTGTACAAAGCTATTTATGCAGTGTTGAAAAGAGTGTTTTGACTCTCCGGTAACCACATTGATTTGTAATTATCCATATTATCAAAAGATACGTCATATTGTTGCATGAAATAAAAGTAAGAAATTCAGATGATCATTAGGACATCAGTAAGTAAGAGAAAAACATTGATCTAACTAACTAGAACTTGCCAACAGACCTGTTTCATAGCAATTTCTCAGGCCCACGTACACATGTATTGCTCGAACAATAACAAAGAAAGTCTTAACAAACAGATTAGTCGACCACGAAGCCATAATATACGATACACTAGCGAACGGTCAGAGCACTGGAGACGCCAAGAACCCTCGGGGAGACATAAAAATGATATAGAGTCCGCGGTGTCGTCTGCTGGGCAAATCAATAGGTGAAAATGTCAAAATAAGGGCGGAATGTTCGCTTGCTATGAAAAAAAGTTACTCATAAAGCCAGAGGATATATTAAATCGTATTATTTCCAAACTTCGATAGCTAAAATAAACTCATTGGTATAGGTAGGTAAGGAAAAAACAAATAGGACCGTTCCTGTGCCACACGATAAAAAAAATGCGTGAAAGAGGAGCCAAGTCCGCTGCGTAAGAGTATGCACTAAAATTCTTACCGGCCGGTCTACTTATTCAAGCCCAGGTTTCTAATCCAAAAATATTTACCTGCAACAAAAAATCGCAATCAGTTTCAGTTCAAAATCAAGAACTTTTTTAATGACATGTACAAGTACACACAGGAAGCCAACAAGCGGATACCGCCTTATCTGATCTAAAACAAAGTTAACAGTCATTTTGTCCTCGGAATTCTGACCTAGAACCTATGTCTCACGGTGCCAAATAATAATGTATTTGCCAGTACCACTTGCTAATAAGAATGTCAATTGTTTAACAGCCTTGCTTTATTTATTTTGGCTGCAGAAAGCATTGTATAAAATTTAATTAATACGACTGATGCATTATTGTTGCTGTAAGACTGCATCGATATTAACTAAATGGCAATCCCTGTGCTAGATTATCACACTGTACGACTAAAATAGAATAAGTTTCGGTAACGACATCTAATCTTATGCCATACTAGAAAGACAAATACTTGAAAGAATACGCTACGTACTTAATATAAAAATATCACAACTTTAGGAATTTTAAAATGATCCATACTTCACTAAAAGTTTGTGGATAATATTGAGAAAACGTTGCATTTGCTTTACTAATTTAACCTTAGTCAATATTAATGTGTTCCGATTCGTTTTATAGCATTCGGGAATTTTCGCCTGGCATCCCTGGCAGTATAAACTAGTAATTTTGAAGCTCTACGCTAATTAAATTAATAAAAGTGAACAAAACAGTGCTGTGTAACACAAAACGAATAAAACATTAAGTGCATATAACCTGCAATACAACTGATGACAAAAATTTCCTCTGGTGAGCTTCATTTTGGATAAAACCATGATAAATTGCAGTTAACCATCACATACTCAAAACCGTTAGCCGATATTTCATACAAATATACACATGATTTTGGATTTTGGCAACAATTTTTTTGGTTTATGTTCCACATTTTCTGACAAAATCAAGGAAATTTTACTAGAACAAAACACATCAAAGCGATGTATAATATGATTACCGGTCATTGACATTTAACAATTGACGTTTGACGCTGACATCGTTTTAAAAACGACACAAGAAACTGCATATTGACAGTTCTCGGCACTGAAGGTTGCTGATAGGCTATTTGCCTTTGGCCAATTATAATGCCGCGCCTTGGTTAGGCTATGACGCTTTCGCCCGCTAAGCCTTGGATACGCTAAGGGACTTTGGCCCATTTAGAATTCATTCAAAATCAAACAAATTATTATTTGTGGAAAGTATTAACTGCACAAATACCTAAATTGCATATATTATTACCTAGCATTTTATCTATTAAAGAGTAATAAGGACACAAAACGCCAAATGACTTCAGTCAGCTCAAGACCGCGCCGCACTAAAGTTAAGAAAATTATGATAGAAAATGAAGATCAAGATAAAGATGCTGCTATAAAAAACTATCAGAAAATTATCAATAATCTAAAAAAACAAATCGATGACGGTAACAAGTTAAAAGAAACTTTACTTGAAGAGCAGGATAATAATGAAAAGGAATGTGAGAGAATGTGCAAACAAATAAATATCTTGAAAAAGAGAATATCTGAAGAAGAAGAAAAGAATGACAATCTAAAAGAGTATATTGACAAACTATTAGCTGACAATAATATACTGCTGGAAGAGCAAAGTGCGTATGAAATTGTTTGCAGGCGTAGTGCCTTTGAAAAAGAAATAAAAGAGAAAGAAAAGGAATGTATTGAATTACAGCTCAAATATAGTGAATTATTACTCAAATCTACTGAGCCAACAAGTGTAAAAAAGGGCTTTACCTATTTGAAAAGGATCTGGCATAAAAAGCAAAACATAAAGAAAAAAGTTAAAAAACTAGCTAAGAAGGTAAAAATACTTATGGCAAAAATAATAATAATGGAACAAGAACTAGCAAGGAGAGAAGAAACCGCTACAGCATTTGAAGAAGAAAGTGAAAAGCTTTTGAAAATAGTTCATGAATACGAGCAAGACCAAAAAAGGAGAGATGAGGCACACGAAGGAGTTCAATATGTAGAGAAACAGGTGATAATTTTACAAAAAATAATAGAAAATTTAGAAAAGAAGACAGAGGTAGAAACAGAGACGGATTTTGGGACGGAGAAATTAATACCTGAGATCATTAACACAAGTACGGAACTAAACTTACAAAATAGAAAGTCAAAGGTAGAAAAAGAGAGGGATTGTAGAATAGAGAAATCAATATCTGGGCTGAATGACACAAGTGCGGAACTAAACTTAGAAGGCAGAAATCGTACCCTGAATAGATGTACCACATCACCGCCTAAACTGTATACAGATGGTACAGTACAAAGTCGGCAGGTACAAAGTGTGATACCTTCTAAAAGAAAAGTTCTCAAAATGGTCTCAGATAGCTTCGGTAGGAATTTGGCAGGCACTATAACGAGATGCCTACCTGAGAACTATCACCTCACTAATTCTTGCAAACCTAATGCTCTCTGGGATACGATAGTTGATGAAAAGTATCTAAAAGAACAAACAGATCATGCTGACATTTTTATAATTATGATCGGAATGCATGAAACCATCATACGCACTGCAAATGATTACATTTGCAGTATAGAAAACCTAACCAAACACCTTAAGATAAATGGAAAGAAACTTGTAGTTTCAACAATCGCGTACAAAAAAAGCCACAAAATGAACTTAAATATATCGAAGTTCAACGAAAAGCTCTACATAATGGCATCCCTGCATGACAACCTCAACATTGTAGACCTAAATGAGCAGCGAATAAAGAACCTCGATGACGTAGCCTGCACTGTAGCTATAGCATGCCAACACGGAGTAAATAAGAGTAACTTAACTTTGTTGGTCGATGACACAATCTCGTCACCTCAAAATTTTCCCAAAATATTAGCTCAAGAAAGTGTGAAGTAAGTCTGTGTCACCAAAATGTGCAAGGTGTATTTACAAAAGCAGATACACTAAGTTTATTCCTACAACAAGAATCTATTGATATAATGTGTATGACGGAAACCTTTCTTAAAGCAGGGAAGTTAAATGTATTTAAAGTAGAAGGCTTTAAGTCAGCCTCTGCATTTTGTAGGGATAAATATAAACAGGGCGGATGCATGATTTTAGTTAGGAATGACATTAAGTTTAAAACTAGGGAAGATATCAACAAAATGTCCATAGAAAAACATTTTGAGATAAGCTGTATTGAAATAAAAAATTGTATTATTTTGGTAGTATACAGATCGCCATCTGGGGATCTAAATATCTACTGTGACAAGATGGAACAATGCCTTGATAAGGTTACTGATCATAATAACAAAACTATAATTTTGTGTGGCGACTTTAATGTCAATTTCGCATTAGATAACATGGGGATTAGCAGTATATTGTTGGATGTTCTCAACAGCTTTTGCTTGAAAAAGCTTATCTGCGAGTACACCAGAATCGTAGATAAATCAAAGACATGTATCGATAATATATTTACTGACTCTGATTGCACTATTAGCACGAAAGTTTTACCAGGGGTCAAATCAGACCATACTGCACAAGTAGCTAACTTTGAACTTGAAATGGATTATGTAACAAATAGTAACAAAATGTGTCGTAAAACTACGGGTGCTAAAATTGATTGTCTTAAGTATAGTTTATATCAAGCATGGCAAAATCCCAACGCTTACAATGATTACTCTACATTCTTCAAGGTTTTTCTGAAGAATCTAGATAGAATTATCCCTGTTACTAAAATTTCGAATAAAGGCGCAAAGTTTTGTGAATGGGCCACGAAAGGGATCTTAATATCCAGACTAAAAATGTTCGATTTGTATTCTTTGTATAATGAAGGTAGTAATGTATCTAGAATGTTTTTAAATAAGTATAGCAAGATATTTAAAAAAGTGTGCCTAGCTGCCAGAAAGATGTACTTTAAACAAAAGGTTGATAATGCTACTAATAAGATTAAATGCGCTTGGCAAATTATCAAAGACGAAACTGGAAAGGGTGGTAACTGTGATAAAAACTGTGATAAAATTTTAAATTGTAATGGTGATCTAATGTATGATAGAAATGAAATTTGTAATGTATTCAATAATTATTTTGTTAATATAGCTAATGATCTCACAAAAAATTTGAACTGTTCTACTGAGGACTCTCTGACATTCTTAAATAATTTTATACCTAGCCATACTTCAAATTTTATCTTGAGACCTATTTCTGTAAATCGTGTAATAAAAATAATTAGGCAAATGAAACCCAAAAAATCCAATGATTTCTGGCACATTACACCGTATCTTTTGAAAAAACTAGAGGATGTAATTGTACTCCCAATTACGACTATAATTAACAACTGTATTTACGAAGGGGTTTTCCCTGAGGACATGAAGGTTGCTAAAGTTGTTCCGATATTCAAAAAAGGTGACGTTACGAACTGTAACAACTACCGCCCTGTATCTGTTCTTCCTAGTGTAAGTAAGATCTTTGAAAAATATATCACCGAAGAACTCATGTCATATATGATAGATGAAAAGCTTCTCAATACTCGTCAGTTTGGCTTTCAAAGGTCTAAATCTTGTAAGCATGCTATAACTCAACTCATTACAGACATTCTGTCTGGCCTTGAAAGACGACAGAAAACTTTTGGCGTTTTCTGTGATCTTTCAAAGGCGTTTGATTGTGTTTCTCATGATATTCTTATTTCAAAACTAAATCATTATGGTATTCGCTGCACTGAGTTAAATTTGTTTAAGTCGTATTTGCATGATAGGAGTCAGGTAACAGAGGTAAATGGGTGTAGATCTAATAGGAGTACTATCAACTTTGGTGTTCCTCAGGGATCAATCCTGGGACCCCTGTTATTTATTATATATGTAAATGACCTGTCTGTTACAACAAATAATGTCGACGTGGTTTTGTTTGCGGACGACACTAGTTTAGTAGTTAAGGACGAATCTGCATCGGGTGCCATTTCACAAATAATACACTCGATAGAAAATATCAAACGTTGGTTCTCAGCAAACAATATGCTGTTAAATGTTGAGAAATCTCATGTAGTTAACTTTGATCTAGGCACGAAGAGCAAGCCTTCCTCAATTCAACAGGTAGATAAATCTCTAGGTGACTTTAACTTGTCAATTTCAAATGAAGTCAAATTCCTGGGTGTATGGCTTGACAATAAATTAACGTGGATTACTCATATTAACGAGTTAACAAAAAAACTTAGTTCAGCCACGTATGCTATAAAAAAGATTAAAGACCTAGCTGGGCCTGTAGCAGCTAGAACGATTTATTTTGCATATTTTCACTCGCTCCTAACATATGGAATACTCTTTTGGGGATCAGCTGCTGAATGTCACACCAAAAGAGTATTCATTCTACAAAAACGAGCTGTGCGGTATATACTTGGACTAAAAAAATTAGACTCATGTAGGAATGTTTTTAGGGAATTGGGCATTATGACAATGACGGGTGAATGTATCTATCAGAATATATTATATGTCCTTGAAAACATTAATAGTATGAAAAGAGCCATTGATTGTTATGGAGATGGATGTCGAGATAAAAATCGAATTCTACCGCCACCAAGAAGGTTGACGAAAACTAATAATAGCTTCTATTGCCTGGGAATAGAATTTTATAATAAGATCCCTGATTGTATCAAATGTAAATCTAATAGTGACATATTGAATTATATTAAAAAATGTTTGATTGATAAAAGCTATTACAGAATAGCAGATGCTATTACGGACAGAACTATATTTAAACAGTCTTAATTTATATTTAGTTTATAAAATTATATTATTTTTTTCTTAAATTATATTGATTTAGTAATTTTAATTTTGACGATGCTTTTGCTGATCTAAATAATTATAATTGTTATTTTATCTAATACATATTCAATATCAAAGTGAACTATTATGATTGTATAATTTGACGTTTCTAAATGCATGTAATCATGTTTACAGAATAAAATGAATTTGAATTGAATTGAATTGAATTGTGATTGGTAAAAAAGAGATGGTAGACGAACAGAACATTTGTGGAGAAATAATGGGAATTTTACAGATTTATCAGCAAAGAAAGTACAGATTACAAAAAAACTGTATCAGCAGATGTTTCATGTAGTTAAAATTTAGCTTTGGTACCGTCTGCTATTCCATTCAATAAAATCAACACACCAGGTTCACTTTGCAAGCACACCTCACCAGTGACAGATTTATCACATTCATGTGGGCCTAACGCGACTGCTAACTTTATTTACGATTTATTAATTATTATTTGTGAGTGCAATTATTTAAAAAGTATTGTAGATGTAAGCACGATGTTTGTAAATCCATTTGTTTGTGTCTATAACTTATAGTTAGTAAAGTCTATAACAATAGTGTACTTTATAGGACTAATAACATTTTGACATAAAATCGTTTCATGAATAGAATGAAATCATGAATAGAATCAGTTCGAAGAATTGTTTAAGCTTTCTTTTAATTCATTCGCAGGTAAGTTACTAATGGTACAAGGCAATTTGTTGAACATTCAGATTTTGTTTAGTATAAACCTGCTTTTCGTCTTTTACCCACCTTTTTCTAGGTTTTAAAAGATTTTCTTTATTTTGCAGGTTAGTAGTTAGTTTGCAGTATGTGTCTTAATTTTTGGCCAGATTTACGTCATAGATTTGTAGACGTCTAAAAAACCTGTTTGATTTGTTAATATTGTTCATGTTTTTATAAATAACGACAGCAACAGTTCTCTGATTTATGGGTCTTCAGGCATAACATTATGTGCAAGTATAATACAATGTCATCAAACGCATCTTTCCACTAATGTTTAATGCAAATAATTCTTGGGACGAATATAGCATACTTAAATCAAATAAATGTATCTTAAGAGACTAATGAGAGGTGGTGGTCACGACCCTCAGACATCAGGAATGCGAGTCAAGGAGGAGGATCTTTAAAAAAAAACAAATAATAATCTTTCAACATTTACAGTGGTAGCAGCTGGTCAAATATTTCATATTAGTTAGTTAATTTAAGTCAATTATACAATTTTACTCTTCCATTTTGGTAGCTTTTTCTTGAGAGACGGTGTCATAACTCAACTTTTTTGATGCCTAACTTTAATACGAAAACATTGCATGTTATTCATAGCAATAAGCAACTTTAAAACCTTGCAATAAAGCTCAAAAGTTGGCAATATATGTCTGCAACAATAACAATCGGATTATTTCATCACTTCTCGCCATCCATTAAACGTATATGATGTATTGTAATGTCTCGGACATTTGGCTTTTATCGTTTATGAATTATTTTGCACGATCATTTTCTTCGTTGATATTTTTACATTCATCCTTAAATTTTACGGACAGAATTATGTCTTTCAAATAATAACTATTTACTCGATTAATAATGGATTCAATCAAGTTATGAACTTAAAACGTCTTACTAAACACTTTTAACTAATACTTAGTAATACTGATAGGTACCTAAGTATATCCATTTTGTTCTGGAATGTTCTCACTCTTAGAAAGGAAACAAAAAGCCGGGGAAAAGAGTGAGTGACTGTAAAATTTCAACGTAGCTGTTTACGCGGGACCTTTTTTACGATGTTGTTAACTGTTGATTCTTTTTAAACATCTGCCTCGCTGACTGTAAACTACATTGTTCTGAGGTTCGAGACGGCGGAACGATCTTGTGAATCGAATTTATTGCTTTATCACCGAATTGTACGTGACACAGACGAAACAGTTCATTTTCCTGTTCATTGCTAGGTTGCCAGGGTTACCAGGTGCTTCAGTTATTCGATGCGGATTATGTGAATAGTTTATATAGTTCGAGTAATGGTGTCTGACTTATAGGCTTTGAAGTAACGAAATAATTTTATTCTGAGGTTTCTTTTAGTGATTATTGAAATTTATTAGCAAATATAGGGTGTTTCCCATGCAGTCCTATCATTCGGTCGGGTGAGATTTTTTCTCATCCAACTGGCAATATTTATTAACTAACGGGACATTACAGTAACATTAACAAAGGTCACCAGAAAGGAAGTCAATATGACGACTATGTTCCTATAAATTCCTATACATTTTGAATTTCCCTACGTAGCCGTAAAATATGACTCTTAAATTTATGTACTTTTAAGATTTTTATGGACGAATTCAGAAATTTGACACAGCGCTACGATTTGTAAACGCCTCGTTGCCGCCTTGCTGCCTACCACGATTTTTTTATTTTCTTTTACACGCCCATCGAAGTGTTCGTGACCCTATTTGTAATTTTTGGATACAGGATCATGACATATTGATGTTCTATGATCGTACATGTATGCAATTACTCAGGCAGAACCAGGAACTGATGGAAGAGATGTCAATATGTATAGTTTTTTTAAAAGAAAAAATGAATTATGGAAATCATAATAGTATCTACTTACTTTCTCAAAATAAATCTGTGGCATAAGTAAGAGAAATGAATATAAACTTGAATTACTATAATATAAAATACAATGAGAGTAATACAGGGGCCTAAAATAACTTAAGTACTCCGTAACATGTGAAGATTGGGATGTTGTTTAATTTAGGACAAAAAACACAGGAAGCAGTTTGTGGTAACGTTTAGGGTGAAATCACTTTTAAGAATTATGAGCATAACACCCAAAAGTGTATTAGAAAAAAAGACAGAAATTAAATAGGATAAGTAATATTTTTACGTCATACCTATTATAATATTTTATTATATTAAATAAACATATTTTATTGAATTTTATATACGAGTAGTTCAATGATCATTGTGTAAATGCAATGAAGAGAAAAGATACAAGGTCCACTTACCTTATATCTATACAAATAAGGTGACATTTGTATAGATATAAAAAAATACCACCGATATTTATTTATTTAAAATGGAAACGAACAAAGTAAATAGGAGTCCTCATAATCGATACAAGGTTATAGTATCACATAACGTCCAAGCGCGATCGTTAAAGCGATTCGATTTTTCGCGCAACTAATTTCCTTTCTCGCTGCATATCGCTACAAGCACGGAAGCCTTAATCGCTCCCAGCATCGATACAATTTTAATCGGAATAAAACGAGCAAACCGTATCGATCTCTATTCTATCGAGAGCAAATCGTACAACTGAAGACGTTCTCGCGTGGAATTCTCC
Organism: Erannis defoliaria; assembly: GCA_905404285.2. Lineage (NCBI taxonomy): Eukaryota > Metazoa > Arthropoda > Insecta > Lepidoptera > Geometridae > Erannis > Erannis defoliaria. The sequence goes on from FR990078.1 coordinate 8,546,904, forward strand.
GAGGCGATCGGAGATAGTTACTGTCTGAAAGTTCCAAAAGAAAAAAAGTTAATTGGTAATGTTTTTTGTCATTGCAGCGCTCCGTTACTCCTTGGACTAATCTTTTTCTAGTCGGTACGATCGAGATGTCTTTCTCACCTAGTTTGCACAGTTTTACAGCAAAATTTCGAAAGCGTGAAGAAGTGGGCCGCAAACTTTTCTATCGCTTCAATAGCAATGAAATCAATCTCTCTTCTGTTTCCGCATTTATTTCAAACGGTTTAATTTAAAAAAAACTTGAATCTAATTTCAAAAATTAAGGAGAAAGGACTTACTAGACCGTATAAGGTTGAGTAGACTTTCATTGAATTTTTTTGGTTGTTGTTTTCAGAGATTCGAAATTTCAATTTCAAATTTACTAAGCGCCCATTTATAGACTTGCCTGCCATTATATATTAATGAACTCGTGTATTTCTAAGCTGAAGGCTCAAAATAACAGTCAACACATTCTAGAATTTGAGTAAAAGAGATATTGTAGTTCATCTCTAAAATTGAATGTTTCGTAGTCGTTGAATAATAAATCATAAGCCAGCGTCGTTACAAATATCAAAGGGAATCTTCAGTGGTCACTTAGCGTTTTAAAAGAACCGTGCATATAGAGTATATTTACATGATGCGATATTATACAATAATAAAAACAACCAGCCATCAGCTTTCAGCTATCTAGTTACCATATTACAAGCTTTGCTTAGTTTGGGGCTAGATGGCGCTGTGTGGAAAAATGTCCTGCGATATTTATTTATTTATTTATTTATTTATTGCTCAAAACTCTACTGTTTTACTTCACTTTCTCACGAACGCTACTTATTTATTTACATATAATTATGTATACTTAAATTATACATGTACAAAACTTAAATTAAATATTTTTTCTTACTATATACTATTGATATACAATAAAAAAAAATATATACATATATATAATTTAAAAAATACGCTTTTTTTAAATGAACGTTATCAAATTGCGCACAGAGTTAACTTGCTTAATAACTTGTGTTTATCTTACCATTCAGCTACATTTACGAACTATAATATGCACACTGACGGTACCTAAGAGCATAGCCATATTAGATTAACATCGTATGTTTACGCCAAATGTAGCAATTTCATGAGGTTTTACAATGGTTTACAAAAACGAACTTTATCCTTAATTATTAAGGTGCAATTTAAAGAAGAACGATCGCTATCAACGTTCATCTTGATAACTTCAGTACGTACGCATACGCACGTATGCGCAAACGCAGACCACGCGAAGCGTAAATAAAGAGACACGCATCGTAACGGTTCTTGCTATTACCGTAGATTTCTAGCTAGCAGGCCAATGCTAGTATGATCTTACATATCTAAGCAGTTAAGGCTTGTTACTTTCCTAATATTACAAAAAAATTACATTATCTTTCTTTTATACGAGCACGTCTACATAAATCTGACTAGAGACTGTTTATTCAACGGTACGTTTGCGATCGGGAGCACCTCGACAGTAACCATCGGATGAACATTTTAAACTATGTTAATGATCTCCACGGTGTTCTCGTGCGCCAGGACTGAAATTAATTGCTAAAGTCTATATTTATTCAATAAGTTTTTCATTGTTCCCCCAGTTTCGACGGTCCCTGATTACATTTTCGCGTCACTGTCACCCACAAACAAAGACACCGAGAGGAAGCCATCAGTCATTATCAGGAGAAAGAACAATAAAATGGCGAGTCACGGTCGTTAACCGAATCCACCTTACAATAAGGGAAGTCAGACCTCAGGCCCGAATACTTGGATAAGGTTTGTTCGCCACTGCCTGAAATCCGAACAGTCACGGCCGCCAACTAAGTAATTAGATATTACAATAATTAGTTACTGAATTTAAATATTTGAAATTCTCTCAAGTCAGGCGTTTTAATATTTTAGGAAAATTACTCAGGTTATGTTCAACTTGTTAATGTTTAAATGGAATTTTGGAAGAGTTGAGCTACGAAATTATTCCAAAACTTAATCATTATCGCCACCGTCATCATTAGACGGCTTATATTCAGCCAACTACACAGCTTACTTCTTTCGCCAGTATTCCTTGTTTATCACAGTCGGGTCCATCCACAGAACTTTCACTACCCTCCACTGTTGGCCTAGTCTTCTGGGATTGGGACTGCGCTTATCATCACGTGGCCACAAATCTGACAAAGATCTGTCATCTCCGCGTCTGGTCAAGTGTCCTGCACACACAACGCTACTTGAGCTTATACTTTAACTTCTACTTTGTCTTCTACGATTTGGTGCTTCGTCGGATCTCCGTATTTCAAACTCTGATACCTACTTCGACAATATGAATCATAGCAAAAACTTGCAGTGCAAGGATTCATAAACGTCTAGCCATATTATCAAGGGTTTCATTTAGCTTTTTTCATATAAGCTTAAGTATAAAATAGTTTGCAAAAGCGAATGCATATTAATAATACTTATATGTAACTTGAATAAGCTTGTGCGTAGCAGTCTTAACTTCTTGGCTTAACTAGCAAACCTGCACGTTTGGGACCCCTTATTTAATACGGTTGAAGGCGTAAATCGTTGCAGAGAAATGTAAATTTTATAGCTTTTGGGTAAGGGTGAGATTCCACGGTCTTGTTGAGACGTATGACGTTTAAGACTAAAAGATGGAGTCCATTAGAGACTATGATGCTTGTAAAGCTGACATGGGCGAAGAATTTGCGTAAATTGTTAACGTAAGATTTTCGTAACTAGATCGTGGTTCGTAGTAATTGCTCGGCAGCTCTGTATCTATGAGAATTAGCTACTCTACCGTTTGGACGAAAACAAGCTATGAAATAGCTCCATTAGCAAATGAGAACTTTGCAGTAAGACTTTCAGAGATAACATTGGTAGTGTCGAAAAAACAACAGTAACTATTTCTTGCGTAAAAACAATCCGTGCTTACAAAATGAAATTACTATAAGTACTCACTGTATTGGTTATAGTTGAGAAAGTCGTCATTTTATTTACGTCAATGTTACCGTGTTTAATGCAAACTATAAATTAAAATATATTTCCGTCATAATACATTCTGACATTCGGCACAAGCATGACACCGCGGTCATCAGCAGAAAAATATTTTAGTAAAACAAGCAAAACATAACCTATTTTTAACTCTATCGAATTTATATATTTCTTAGTGTATTCGTGTAAAAGCAAATGGCTAATTTGTTTTCACATAAATATTAGTTGGAAATGTTGAATAGGAAGTATGTAATTTAGATGACAACATTTTATCAGCTAGAGACGTGATTCGTGATATGGGGATATGCCTAATGATGGTAATCGTCACAGCCTACGGCAAAGAGCTTCGACTCGAACTCGAATGTACGAGTAATTACGGTTAAGAAAGAAGCGAGTAAGTACAAGTTGTGGACTGTAGAACAAGTTTCGACATCGTGCGATCAAAAAAGACGAATGCATTAATCATTAGAGCACTTTCTAAACTCTTTGTTGGTATTGTTACGAGAGATATGTGGTGATGAACTGCGGTCGGCTTCGTGTGCATGGCTCCTAATATATGTCATAGATAATTATAGTACAAACCCTTAAAATATGACAACAAAATAATAAAAACTTCGAGTCTGGCTCGTACTAGGAATTATGAACTGAACAAAGGTCACTTTTTTTTACTATAAATTGAGCTTGTTTCGAAAACCTTGAATCGAATTGGACTCGACCAGTATTTTTATTTTTATTGGGAAATCCCTAGATGTAAGGAAAGAAAAGAAGGTCGCATATTAACAGGAAGCATAAAGTCTGGTCAGAGTAACGTAGGTCGTAGATAAACTTTTTTTTTTATACTCTGAAGTGACGAGACGAACAAGACTTTCACCTGGTGGTAAGCGTCACGCCTGCCACTAACAGTAGCAGTGCTAGAATTGTAAACTAGCGAACACAAGCCTGCGCCGCACTGCACTGCGCTCGTCAGCCTGAGATATTAGATGTTAAATCTCTTCATACCCAGAAATTTATCTGGTAGCATTGCCGTTCAACCCTGAACACAGTAATGCTTGCACACTACTGCTTGGCGAATGAATCACTGGCCAAGGTGTGATACTTCCCAAGACGGACTCAGCAGTTTTTATTTAGGAAACTCTAGATGCAAAGAAAGAAGGTTGGACGCACCAGGAAACAAAGAGTGGTCAATGTCGGAGGTTTGGCGGGAACGCAAAAAATCAAGTCGCTGCATTGTATTTTTTATTATTATTTCCATATCGCCATAATCCTCTTGGAGGAAAGAAGGAAAAAATGGTCAAAGTCATGTAGGTCGTCGATAGTCTTCTATTTTTCATACCTCATATTTCCAAAGTCAAAATATCATTCACAATCCCATCGTTGATCATTTAATTCTATAACGGAAACTTACAGAGCGTTGTGTCGACAAAACCACACAAGCTTTTAGCGAATCTATTCAAGGAGAACATGAAAATAACCGCATGTAATCACTTCAACGACACAACCACCAGCTACGGGAAGATTCAACAATGGCCGAGAAAGTTTCGAACGCTACCATTAGTCGTCAACTGAGAATTTTCTCACGATATTAGTATTGTTGCTGCTTTGTTAGGAGTTGCGTTATTCGGAAGGCTTTACTGGTTGTTAATTTCACCTATTAGTTTTGTAAGTAGTGCAAGATAAACAACGGTAATTTGGTTTTGAGCTTGTTAAATAAATTGAGCAATTTTTAAGTATACAAATGTTACACAACGTTTCCGGCCTCGTCATTACTTTTGTGCGTTGCAATGCATGCTGTTTAATTGATGTCTACAAATTAATCACGATTTATCTAACTTCAATGTATCGCTCGATACTACTATTGAAAGCAGTATAAGCTTATTAAAACTCGTATTCGGTTTTCAATTGTTTTTATTATTCAATACAAAAAATTCGGAGCACAACTCACGGGTCAATATACCACGTCTAATCGATTCTCTTTTATTTTATAGTCAAAATATTCAAGCAATCGAAGTGTACCTACAGCAGAGTCCCCGTGGTATAGTCCAGGTACTAGTTCCAATAGTACCAGCGGGCGGTCGTTGCACCGCAGTCCCACCGTCGAGTTTTAGTTCAGCGATAGTGGATAAGGAACAGTCAACACACGCGCCCAAACAAAGGACGCACTTGTTTTGCTTTATTTCGCAATGTGCCACTTTTATGGACGCTTTTCCGGCTCGCAATATTAAACTTCGCATTTTATGGTATTGTGACTGTAGACTAGCTAGAGGCTAGAGAACTATCTAGCCGGATCTTACTATCATATACGAGTATGAAGTTGTTAGTTCCTATTCCAGGCTAGGCAAGTTTATCACCTATTACCATACTATCACTTAACATTTCACATTGAACTGCGGTCATACAGCTTGTCAACAGATAAAAAGCAGTATTATCAAAGACTTTTAGATCGATCAAAACCGGCTTTATCGATTTAGCATCTTGTTTAGCGCGTATACCTGGGTGCTACAGACATGCTTTTTAATAGTTCTTTAGTTTAAATTCATTTTCATTTAATATACAATTTCAATGTAAAAATATGGTAAAAACGATGAAATATTTTTCCGTGCGGATATGCCGAGAATTTAGAGTATTCGTATAGTATTCTTATTTTTCTCGAATATTTGCCACGGTATATTTACCTCATCTCTAGTCATGCATGACGTTTGCAAAGCGCTAATCCCTGAGTGTAAGAGGTTTGGAGGAAGCGGCGACTTAGTAGCTGAATGTGACGATACTAGAAATGATTTAACTTGTCTCACTGTGTGGTCTGATCTGAATTTTATAGGTATGTACGAAACAGTCTTTATATTAAAATTATCTATGTATAGTAATGAGCAATAGACTCATTAAATAGCAATTACGTAACATTCAACCGTGAACATTTCCACTTTGAAGAAAATTCGACCCTTTTATGTCAGTAAGTGCAGAAGCAAATGATGATGTTGATGTAAAGAGGTTCCCAAATGAGGACTGTCTCGGGAAAATCACGCCTAATTACCTGTTTGGGGAGTGCACAGTAAGTTATTCAAAAATAACTCCCTATCTACCCGCGCTTCCCCTCTCCTCTTGTGTTACTCAACACAACACGGCTCATTAGAACCGGGCCGTGGGAAGCGGTGGCAACTATAGGGATGGTAAAAGTTGTGTCATTTTTATCGATAAAAATTGATTTGGATATGTTTTAAATAGCGTAGGTACACTAGCGTAGGTAGGCTTGAACACAATTACTTTTTAGACGCGCTAAAAAGTTACATTTCCTAAACTAAATATGTGATGTCTAAAAATCCATATAGATGTGCCAGCTATTTTTTAATAATACTTTGTAACTAAACTAACAATTTTCTCGGTAAGCTTAAATTCTTAAAGCTGAGAGTTTCAAGTATCTAAATAGTAAATATTAAAATAAATAATAAACTAGTTTCTTAGACGCGTAAACAAAAATAATTTACAGGGTTGTTGCTCAAATGGAAGGCTAAACAGGACGCCTCGGGATTTTTCATTTCATATTAAATCACGCTAATCAACATGATTTAGTTTTGGAATCTGTTTTGATTAATAAAGATTTATGAATGGAAGATTCAAATAAACTGGAATTCACTCGTATAAATTGTTTAAACTAACGTAAATACATTTGTTATTACAAAGAAACAGAAATATTTGTACCTTCGTGCGTTGAGAGACAAAACACAGGAGAGTTCAAATGGAATGCAATGTTTTACCGACTGTTTAACTAGAGTTCATTAACATTTTCTTTTGCTACAAAAACACACAAATGATAAAAGGTTGAGATAGCTTCAGTTAAGAGATTTAAATTCTAGAGATTAAGTTCAAGTAGGTACCTAAATATCTATAAATATTCGTGCAAACATTTTCAGCATTTCTGGCTTAATATTGAAATAAATAATGAAGTATCTCCAATAATATTTATTACATATATAATAATACTAGACGTACCCCGCGACGTCCCCCGCGTACGGAAAAAATATCGCGCGCTCTCAAATACTCTTATCTTCTATAGCACTGGGTTAATTACTAATTATTTTCGTCCCCATATTCAACACTTATAGTATTAGATTTTTTTAAAACGCTAGTGACGAAAAGTGAAATCTGATATAAACGATATAATAAGACTAAAATCTAGTTCGTTTCCGACAAAACTTAGCTGGTTGTATACTAGGGATATGTTTCATTTAAAGCAATACAATATAATCAAAAACCCGAAACATTTCTGTACATAGTTGACGATAAACAAGGCAAGCACTATCTTGATTGCAGCGCGGGGCTTACAAACCTCGTCTTCCTGACTGAATGCCGTATGCATTCAGACATTATGTGTATGTGACTAGAGCACTCTTTATATCTAAGCCTCACACTAGACATACACGTACCTAAAGGATAGTATGAAAATATTTACTGACAAATTAGATAGTAGGTATCTCAGGATTTTCGATAATCGAAAAATTACATATAATTACACAGGGTTACGCTAAACGATATTACTAAGCCGAAAGAAAGTCATTGAGCTCATCATTGTCAACTACTTTTATTTTACTAACGGGCTAAAAAAACAGCTATTCATTTTGTCTCTGACCGTACATTTTGTTATATATGACAACTTTTAAGAAGTAACTTGTAAAAAGGGGTTATTTACCAACTCGACACGAGGGGCTAGACACGCGTGTGTCCTGTCGGTGAAACAATAAATAGGTACTTATACTTTTTCTTTCGTCATGTGAACACGCTAAGATTTTCACGCGTGTCCAGATAGTGAATCTTAAAATAAATAACTTTTATTATTTACGCCAACTGGACACGAGTTGAGATTTTACCCGAATTCATTAGAAAATACAGTCACGCAGACCAATTTCTTGTATACCTAGACCTACCTTTATAAAATTATTAACTACTTACTAGAGGTCTCCTTACGACTCTGTCCGCATACGGAAGAAATTCGCCCCATATATCAAGTAAGTATTTTTTTTCCGCATAAGCGTGCAAAATTCATGCAAAGCTCAAGTATAAAATAAAACCAATTTAAAGTTGCTAACATTATCTATATCCCAAGATCTGAGGCAGAACAACTTACGCCGGTCGCGTATATAATCTTGAAAGTGACATTACTGGGAAAATTTCAACTTCCTTAAATGTTGAAACTCCGCTTTTTACGGCAGTTAGCCGCATGGATTCATGTAAGGCCCATAGCACACCGCGTATTTTAAACGCGCAGACAACGCGCGATTCAGGAACGCGCTTCATCGGCGCCGTAAACACTGATTGCTGCGTTTACATTGATAATAGAAACGCGCGCATGAAGCGCGTATACGCGCATTTGAAGCGGTACAAACGCGCGTACAAAGGAGCGGAGTACGGGCAGAGGGGGTGGGGGTGCTTACGCCACCACTGCGCCCGCGCCTCACCTCAGTTGCAATAATGGTTTACTGTGTGCTGCGCGTGTATTTCGTTTAAAATGGAACCCTTCGACACCGACCGCTTTATAACAGAAATAAACAATCGTCCAGCTACATGGAATGCACTACTGCCCGAATATTCAAACAAAGTGTTAAAAAGAAATGCTTGGGATGAATTGTGCCAAATTTTTTATAACAATTTCAATGAAAAAACCAATAAGGAAAAAAACCTGGCAGGTAAGATTTCTTATATTTATTTTAAAATAATGTATTATAGTTTAAGGTCTTATCTATATCTATCTATACTTATAATAAATCTGTAGAAGTAAAATTTCTGTACATTGAATATATCAAAAAAATAAATGGCAGGGGGTGTTACTAGACCGACACCAAACCCAAAAATGTGGTTAAAAAATTTTTTGTCTGTCTGTCTGTCGTCTGTTTGTTCAGGTATCACGCAAAAACTACCGATTCGATTACGATGAAACTTGGTATAATTATTCTTTAATATCCTGGGCACCACACTGGGTACTTTTTATCGATGTACCTACCACGCAGCCGAAACCGCGGGTGAAAGTTAGTTTGTATGTTCGTACCCGCTAATCTCGGTAACTGCGGGTCGGATTTGAAAAATTGTTTTTGCATTAGATAGGTTAACTCATAATTAAGGCTAATAAACTATTTTACATACTCTTTAATCCGCAGGAGTTGAGCAAACACTACGGTTTTGCGAGTATCTCACTTGAATCCCAACCCGTATCGGTGGCACGGCAATCGACGACGCGCTCCGCCCCGCCCCGCATCCCGCGCCGCTAGGTTCTCATGTTGTTTCGATCTTTTGCAGGATATTCGTTTGGATGTCTTTTAGGTTTTTCTTATAATATTAGTTTGAGTTTTGGTCGTATATAATTATTTTAGTTGGTGTGCTAATGGATAGGTTATTAGGTTACACGAGTTGTTCCTACTTACCTATATTATTATGTTTGTTTTGATTTGTGTGAATATTTTTTCTTTGGATTTTTGTCGTAAGTATATTTGTTTTGGTTGGTTTGATAATAGGTAGGTAATCAATACAAATAAATAAAATTGAAGTGTCTGTTTTTAAGGTCAAAATATCAATGTTTTTTTAGCAGGTATTTATTTGCACGATACCTATGCCTAAAATATAGTTTTTTTTTTTTTGTCCGTCTGTCTGTCTGTCTGTTTGTATCGGCTAATCTTCTAAACGGCTGAACCGATTTTGATAAAATTTTAGATGCAGACCACCTGACTGCAAGGCGCGTAACATAGGCTATTTTTTATGGATGTACCTACCACGCAACTGAAACCGGGCGAAAGTAAGTTGTTCAAAAAACGACATCCAGGCGGACGAAGTTGCGGGTAACAGCTATTAGTTAATAAAACGACTTCCGTGCGGGAGAAGCCGCGGGCAACAGCTAGTAAATAAATTGTATAATAAACGTATAAAACAAAAAATAATAATAATGTATTTGTTTGACGGTTTCTGTCGACTGGCCAGTAAAACAGTAGAACATGTAATTAGGTAGATACCCTAAATTTTAGAATCTTGCCATGGTACTGCACCTTCATCACTAATAAAATAATCAGTGTACATATTTCGTATCATAGTTCCGCTTAATTGTCCCTGTGACCTTCTTGCACCAATCGAAATCAAACTTGCATCTTCAGGAGGATCTTCTAAACCAGCTATACTCAAAGAATTATGAAAATTATAACCGTCACGTTCACGTATGAAATTATGCAATACACAACAGGCTTTCACAATAGCCACACTGAAGTCAACGCTAACGTTCAGTGGTCGATTAAAGATTTTAAATTTGTTGCTTAATATACCAAATGTACATTCAATGTATCGTCTGGCACGTGTCAAGCGGTAATTATATATTCTTTTCTCTCGTGGCAAGATTTTTCCAGCGTAAGGTCTCTGTAAATTTTGAGATAATGCAAAGCCTTCATCTCCAACAAACGTAAATGGTATTGGCACTCCATTATTAGATATTGGTCTCGCAATTGGTATATTATAATTTCCTTGCCTTAGCTTTTTGGTCCATTCACTACATTCATTTATTGTTGAGTCTGCAGCCTTTCCATAGCATCCAACATCTATATCGATAAATCTGTAATTTGCGTCACATATTGCAAGCAATACGATGGAATAATATTTTTTATAATTAAAATACTCTGATCCACTATGTTGAGGTTTTATAACTCTAATATGTTTCCCATCAATAGCCCCAAGTAGGTTGGGAAAATTTGCGTATTTCATAAATCCTTCAGCAGTTTTTAGATGTGATTCTTCGGTTGGTTCTGGCATACAGATGTTTTTTAATTTATCCCATATTATTTTCACTGTTTCACGGACTATAATGCCTGCCGTCGTTTGTCCACACTTAAAGTCATAGTGAATATCTGAGAAATAGCAACCCGTAGCTAAATACCTGAAAAGAATAACATTATTAAAACTTCTCTTGTTATCGTAAATTTTACATATTTAATTAAAATTAACCTACAACTACTTATTTCAAATGAATTAAAATTAACCTAATAAATAACTAAACTATTAACACTATTATTGTTTTCAGTCATTGAACTTCAAAGAAAATGGAAGAGTATTAAGGACGCTTATAAAAGAGACAAAGCTAAGAACAATAACTGTTCCAGTGGATCTGGAGCTAAACCTAGAAGACCCTACATATATTCCAATTTGCTAACTTTTTTAGACCCACTTTACGAAATAAGATCTCCAAGTCAAAATGATGATGCAGCACTGGGTAATAACCAAGACTGTGATTTTCAAAAACCACATTCACCAAAGAAGTCTAAAAAGACTCCAAAACATGAAGACCCACAAGAAAAATTGTATGAAGCACTGACAGCAAATCTCAAACAGTCTAAGGAAGCAAATAATACAATTTTATCTGAAAATCCCGACGTACTGTTCTTAGTTTCGTTAGCTAAAGATTTTTCTGCTATCAAAGAGGAATTTAAGTTAGAGGCCAAAGCTGATATGATAAATTTAATTCGTAAATATAAAAATATGGGACAGTCATCGAGAACATTAAATGAAAATAGATACCAAGGTGCATTTCAATATGAACATCAGTATGGATACGAGTCTGGATATCAGTCTGAATTTCAGCCACAATATCCAAGTAATCAATCAGCGCCAAGAAACGAATCTGTCAGTTCACTCCAAAATTTGGATAGCAATGAATCGGTAACAAATGACTCCGATATCATATCTGACATGTATGGTGATATTGAATAAATCTTTTTCTTTTATTCATAATCTAAGTGCACTTATAACATTTTACGATTGATTTAAAAATGTAACAGGTCAATTAATAAATAAATACATAATAAATAAATACTAGTTGTTTTCTTACCTCAATGTGATGAGCAAACGTTCTTCTGCCGATATACATGATCTCATTGCTGTATTTTGACGAGTTAACTCAGGTTTTACAATCAAAAGAAGTTCTTGGAATGACGAATATGACATTCGATAACAATTATAAAATTTCTTCCATCTTCTATGTATTACCAATTTTTTAAAAGTTGTATGATAATGACCACACAATCTTTTTTCACTCGTAAATGGGTCTATCCAATAAATTCGTTTTTTTTTACGTTTTTTACTTTTTAAAAGAAGTACTAAAGCCAACGTAAGCAGTGTTGTCTCAACCGACGCCATTGTACAACTGAAGAAGAGGAGTCTCTGATCAAAACGCAAAAGCTACGAGCGACTACAGCGCGTCTGTACCGCTGTATCTGCGCGTATACGCGCAGTAGAGGCACGTTTTACAATCGCCCCGTGTGCTTAAGTTACAAGGTTGCGATCCAATCTCGTTTGAATCGCGTATACGCGCGTTCTCTGCGCGTCGTCAGCGCGTTTAAAAAACGCCGTGTGCTATGGGCCTAAGATAATATTTGCGTTTCGAAGTGACAGGCATGAGATTTTTAAAATATAACGATTAAGGACATTATATTTCGCATTCACGTAGAAATAAACTCACCATTTCTAAACTACTATACCTTTTAACTTATCTATCTAGACCACTTTTGTATTTTTAACAAATAATAAAACGTCGTATTAAAACTTTATTCATTATATCAAATTTTATAAATAAAGCAATATGAGAAAAGTTGGCCTCTCGCCTAAAAGGAAAACGAAAATATTGATAGGCCTAATCGAGCAAAAACCCAGTTCAACAAAGTCCAAAATTGAAATTGAGTTAAACAAAGGATTACCTTGAACTCGACAATGATTAAAGTTTACGAGCGGGCTTATATTTAAATTAAAATGAATCAGCTGAACTATATTATTTTCGGCAAAGAGTATGAAACAATAAGTACCTACTGCGGTGGCTACTCTGTAAATATTACATAATGTTAATTAATGTGCTTAATTTTTTTTAATGTAAATAACGAATTAAAATTACTTTCACACTTTATTTTCTTTCAATGTTTTTCTTGCACCTGAAGACAACTAGAATCTTGCCCTACAGTTGGATTCTCTCCAAATCTATGTCAAAGTTTTTAGCACGCATCGTGTTAAAGCACTTACTCTTAGCAATTTTCATGTTTAAATCTAATACATTCAAAACATTATGGGCCTTACTTAAAAAAACTTCTCAACTGTTAGTCACTGCTTAAGATGCTCTGCCATCTTCTCTCTTACGTGAAGTGTAAGATGCAAGAACAAGACAGATAAGTTTAAGCAGTGACTAAGAAAATCGAGATTATTTTAGGTAAGGCTGTATAATATTTGTTATTTCATGTGCGAACTGAATATTTAAGTTTTATCGCGGTGAGCATACATTAATAATAGGTAGGTACATAATTGAACGTTTACTGGAAATTTCAGGACACGTGTAAAAAACAGCGATGGCTAGTATAAAGACAGTAGATATTAACATTTTGGGCTTAACATTATATACTAGGGCTAAGAACGCAGCGTTATTTTACAAACGTTGTTTAACTTTAAGCGGCGGTTTTAAGTATAGCTTTAAGTCTACATAAAAACCAAAATCACTGTTTTAAACTATCGCCGTTGTTCGTTACAGTTAGATGTATGATTATTTGCGATAGATATATTTTAGATTCTATTTCACATAGCAATCTATCTAATACGTACTATAAGAACCTCTGTCCTGACTTAACGATTCACTGACTGACAGACAACGCACAGCCTAAACCACTAATCGTACAGACTTGATATTTAGATGGTATATTTGTTTTGATGCGTAGGGGTGTACTGAGAAAGGATTTTTCGAAATTCGACTCCCCAGGGGCTCAATAAGGGGGGAAACTTTTGTATAAAAGTCCTTTGTTTTTTAACTAAAGTCTTGAAAATATGTATTTGGGTAGTTCATTTGAAATAAAAAAAAATGATTTTTTTTACGCCGGATAATTTATGGCGTGAAATGGGGGATGACATTTTGTATGGTAAGTACTCTGTTTTTGGAGTTATACTGATGAAAATTGGTATTTGGGTAGTTCATTCAAAATAAAACACGGTATATTTTTTGAGTAGGTAAAATGAGGGATGAAATTTTGTATGGTAAAATTGATAGTACTTTTAAAAAAACTGACAGGGTTGACTTAAGGGGGGAGGGAACTGGGGTGGGGGCTTGGGGGGTGGAGATCGGGATGATTTAAAGTTGTGAATATGGGGAGGAAAATAATTAGTAATTAACCCAGCGGTATGGAAGATACGAGTATTTGGGAGCTGGGTGTTTTTTTTTCTGTACGCGGACGAAGTCGCGGTCCCTCTAGTAATTTTATATAGAAATAATATGAAATTATTGCTTACACAAATTGAAAATAGAATAAAAATTAAACAAGCATAAATAACACCAATATCACTAAAACAATGACTGTGCAAAAAATATGAAAAGCTTTTAAAAGCTGTTCGAAGGTGACCACTCAAAAGCTCGCGGTGCGGCGTTACGCATCGCTTACCACCGAGCTCATTCATCAAACTCAATATTAAAATCTATATAGAAATGCCAAAGTATCCACAAAGCGCTATAAGTATATACGGCTAGAAGCTGTTCTCATAATGTTACAGATTAGCCGATGAAAAAAGATCATGTCTCATTCACCCAATCACTATTTTAAGAAATATGAAATGAAATATCACTGTAGACAAAATATAAACCTTGTACTATCACTTTCAACGAAACCACTCACAAGTAACATTTTTACAAATACGTGTCTTTTTGTTGAACACATATTCGTATTTTCAAACATCACAAAGCCACAGCTTTCCTTTTACCTATTTTATGAAAATTCTAATTCAATTCGTACCTAAGTATATAACATATTGAACAAAAATATCGGCGAAGCGTGTGATTGCCAAAAAACTTACAAAAGCATATGCCTTGATCGCCCGGGTGGCAGCTGTCCGACATCAAGACGTTATGGAGGGTAATACTGCTCACATGTTGAACTAAAAACGATCGCGCGTCCGATCACGTATCGATCAGGAAAGACTCGAGAAATCGACAGGATTTTTTAACTCAAAAAACTAAACCGTTAAACTTATTTACCCAATGATACAAGTATAAACTAGTGGACGTACTCGTACAATGTTGTGTAGGTACATTTAACGTTGCGTACAGCAAGATAGCTGTGTATTTTAGGAGAACCATAATTAGGCAAACAGCGTGAGTAATCATGCCGGCTCGTACCTGTGCCGAGTCGAGTGTTAATCCTAAATACGGGCCAGCCTTGCGTTCAGTTTACACAAACTTCTCAGAAACTCAGTCGACTGACGCAATTCCGGCCGTGGATCTCGCTTCGTTCCGAATTTGCACCACTTCGGGCTAATTTCCGAGCGTCACTTTGTTCTACATTCAATTTCCGATATTGGCTGTTCCACGATTCCAATTTCAAATTCTATTTATTGTTTTCTTTTGAAATTAAGAACAGCAGAAGGGCTTACTATTACAGCCTGCCAGTATTTAATAAATGATGTTTATTAAGAAGGAGAAAAATAAAAAAGGATGGTGCCTGGTGTCCTAAATTAAATTCCACGCCGGGATTAACGTGAATTACGCAATTAGGGAAAATAAATTACGATTTGGATTCCGGGGAGAAAGCGAATGGCGAGGTAAATACCTGTTGAGGAAACCAAATAGGACAAATTGCAAATACTCTACTTACCCTGAGAAGCGTAAGTAAATTGTAAACAAGCTTATTACCGGAAAGTTTTCCGTTAAAACCGTAGTTTTTAAATCCAGTATTTGTTCAGCTCAATAGCTTTTAAAGTGTACCTACTCTAAGAAAAAACAAAACCGTACAATTTAAGAGATCAGGATAAAATTTATAATTCATAGGAATGAAATGAGGAAGACAATGATTGATACGAAGCGGTAGGGAAATTTAGCGTCTTCCTCGAAAGCTTCCCTGTTCCATCCCCGCCTCGCGCGGCGCCTTTGGCCGAATATTAAATTCGCTTCATCTTTTAGAAATGGCAACGTTTTGGCATCTATGTCGACTCAAAGGTCACAACATACTGAGTCTTTTGTATTCAATGTTGGGTGACTTTTTTTTATACCGAATGGAAAAAGTTAGGACGTGACAGATAAGTACTCGGAATAGAGGAAAACAAATGATACCAGTAAATGTTTTACAAATCGTTCAGTACATATTTTAATAATATAGTTTTTTTTGTCTAATAGTAATAATTACATAGCTCAATTATTTTTTCTGTACTTGTCCTTGTAGCCACCCAGTATTACCACTGAGAAGAGAAGTAAAAGTAGGGCTGTCGCTTTTCTGTGCAGTATAAATTACTGTCCTATTACCTTTTCTGTGGTTTTATTACTGTGTTGGCGAAAATGTCAGCTCGTTTATATAGAATCCGAAAAAATATCACGGCGGGTCTCTCTGACTAATTAACATTTACAACGTAACCGTGACCGTATCAACATGTTACTGGTTAGCTACAAATATTTTTATTTTATGCTTACCCAAGTATAATCAAAAGTAGGTACTCGAATCATGTACTTGAATGATAAGCTTACCTGAAAAAGAAAAGAATTAAAATTAGTGATGTGGTATAATTAAAAAAAAACAAAAAGAATTATAAACATAGAAAGGCTTATGAAATAGAGAAATCATTCAAATCTTTTTTATCACTCTTAAATAGATAAAATCTTTCAAAAATGTTTTAATAGTCTTAACAAGGATTGAAGTAAAAATAATAAAAGAACCTTAATAAAAAAAGAAAATTTTGTTAACTTTATTAACACTCCAAAATAGATCAAAATCTGTCAAAAAAATATTAATTAATCTACTCATATCCATGAACCGAAGCAAAAAGCTTCAAGTGTTTCACGTCGAATAAAAAGTATCAAAAAACCATAACTCATGCTTCGACTATCGCCAGCCAGTTAAAGCAAAAAGAAGAACGAATAAAAAAATTGAAACAAAAAGTGCATGCCCCGACAGATGTCGGCGCATCGCTGCTGAAGGATCGGAACAGGTGCTCTCGGTTAGGGTTGCTACATCTCTAAACTAATGGTCTCTATTATAATTGATTATTTTTTCATTAATATTATTTATCAACCAAAGATTACAGCTACGAGGTCGTGTGAACTAGGGTAGGCGGATGATGATGGTGATGGTGACGAGGAATTAGTGATCATTTCATTTTTAATCTACATTTTTTTTACTAACAACGCCACGCGGTTTTACTCCTGATTCTTAGTATTATAATACGCTTTAAAAAAAACGACTTTAATTTCGACTTGTAAAAACATACAGTCGAATTGAGTACCTCCTTTTTTTAAGTCGGTTGAATAGTAGCCTATGTTTTATTCCTACCTCTATATCAAATTTCATCCAAATTCTTTCAGCCGTTTCAGCGTGAAGGAGTAGCATACATACACACACACACCCCGACGAACTTTCGCTTTTATAAAGTTTGTATTTAAAACAAATTTTGGCTAAGTTTGTTTTGTTGTTTGGAAAATTACGTTCACCGTCAGGCATTAAACGTCCACTGCTGGACGAAGGCCTCCCTCTTAATAGAGGGGTATTGCCATAATCCCCACGCTTGGCAGGCGGCTTTGGATCAGAAAAAAAATTACGTTCATCTAAATATTATAAGCTTTAAAATTACATTGCGGCAAAGCTAAAACGTTTAATCTTGGGTTCTGTAAATATATTTCTACACCGCTACTTTCTAAATATGCCACTTATTTGTAGGTTAGTTAGATATAAGTAATTATCGTTCCAAAAATATATTTTTTCATTTCATTTGAGTGTATACATTGAAATATATTGTTTAAACCGCGCTTATTAAATCTCGAAAAGTTATAAAGCGAACACATTTCTTATGAACATATCTAAAAACATTTCTTAATTTTTGAGTTCCTAAATTTCATATTTCAATGCGCTCGTACTTGACATTCGCACATGCACGTCATAATCCTCTCAAAAATAAAATACTACGGCAGCTCTCTTTTCCGTTAAAGTAGCATTAAAAGTGACGCAGACAGATAGGCACAATAATAATTCATACTAACAACATAACTTCCAATTCCTCGAAACATACGGCCAACCTCATAGGTTCATAGATCTGACAATTTGGCAAACCACGCAATTAGTGCTAATCGTTATAGTTTCCCAGCAATTTGTGCAAACGACGCGTTGTCGACGCGACAGCTCTTTGGTTAATGAGCTATGGACGTAGTAATGACGGCATCGATTGCTATCCGAGCCTAAGGATCACTAATTAATATGGGACATTAACAATTAACGATATTGATAGGAGTGTTGGGTGATAGGCGGCAGTGCAGTAAACGATGCCATTTGTCTTTACGACTATTCTCCTCTTGATTTTATTTAATACGCTATTAATATTTTTCTAGCAAATGAGGTATAAAAGATATCACATGCATCATGCAACCCACAGTAACACAGTGTGGATTACCAATCATGTAGCCAAATGCCAAACCAAGATGGGACAAGGCATATAGGTTGTATTGTTGAAAAAAATAATTATGGTTTATACTATTATTCTAAATGTATGTAGATACAATGCAAAAATAACGATTTTTTGTTTTTACTTGTTACTTTTAAAATGTATTACATTTAAATATCCACGCTTAGTCGACGCCACTGGTGACAAGAGAGCTGGCTCATTCCTCGCGCAGAGAATTTCTTTAATAATTCAACGCGGGGAATCTAGCCAGCGTTCTTGGCCCTACCACATGGACGCCGTTACTTTTTTTGATTAATTGATTTTTAAGTTTGTTTAGGTAGTTTTAATTCATTAGTCATAAAAATAAGGTATCTACCTAAATAATAAATTGCAAGGCTTTTTCCGCAAAATTATTACTAAGTTTAGCTTGTAGACCTTTTTTTAAAAACGTATACAAAGGCTTAGCACGTTTGAGATAAGACCTAGCACGTAGACAGAGCGTTAAATATACAGCTCATAATGTTTTTTAAATAGAAATTACGCAAGAAGTTAGAATGCCACATCTATAAAAATAAACCAGATATTAGATAATTAGGATTATTTTTGTGGTGCCAGCCCTAATGTAGAGGCATCGACAGCCCGGCCGCATCTTGGCCCGTGCTAATCGACCCACTAATCGGTCGGTTGCCGCTGCACCGACGGACTCGTTAACTCAACGTAAATAATAAGACGTCACACGCTTATTTATAATTTATCAACATCATCTGCATTTAATTTTCGTATTAAACGATTAAATTTATGTAGTTTTAGATTAGATAATAACGGCCAACCATACAATTGTGCAAATTGCAGTGTAAATGGTTAACCATTGCAAACCACATATTTATGTGGTTTAAGCCATACTCATGGTTTGGTATGGTATGGTTTTGAGCATAATTAGTAGGTATGTAAGTAAGTAAATCATATTTATTTTATATGAAAACGTCCAACACAATGATATGCATGGCCAAGCAGATATTTTTTTACTATTTTCCCTTCGTTCAATGATATTATATTGACCGGAAATATAAAAAGATTCTGAAAAGTATTAAGAAAGTGAATAACTTGCTTGAATAGACTGTAACATAAACAAAGTTAAACAAACCAAGTTGGTTAACCTACGATTAAGTGTCACTTAAACAAGCTGCCTTAGAACGAAACCCGCGCGCCATTTACAAACAGAAAAGCTTCTTATAATCACCGCCAAAACAAACAAAAGAAAATAAATCCACCAAAATGCAAAACTTTCTGGTCGAGGCTTTCATATCTTTCGTATTTTGTTGCTAACACGAAAGACTTGACCGCGAAAAAACAATAAAAATACTGTAAAATGCGAAACAAAAATTAGAAACTGATTATGAACAAAAAAAATACATACACGCAGATGCTGACGTTTCACCATAAGGGTTCGTTTTAAAAATCTTTGTACACAACCCTAAAAATTAAGACGCTATAGCCAAATATATTGCAATATGAAGCAATCTCAACAAAGACATTCCACAAGTCCGGCTTACATCGCCACCGCGCCCCACCCCAGGGAGCAATCCCCCCTCCAGCCGTTGTTTAATTCCATTAAACCACCCCTTTTATCTTTTCCGCTTTTATCTTTTCCCCACTATTGGATTACTGAACAAAATGGCGTGCAAGAGACACACGCAATCTTTCGCCTTTGCCATTACTTCACCTCTATTTGTGATAGCCTTTTCGGATCATCAGAAGAGCTTTTATGCATAATTTTAAAGCAATCGTTCCATGATATTGCCACCTGCTACTTGATGCTACAGACTTGCGCGGAAAGATAATAAATACTAATCTGAAAGGAGATCAAGTACTCATAATTGTGAACAACATTAATACTAAAAAACCCTGAAAATGGGAAAAAAAACTGCTGTTTCATACATTTACATTCATCCTCGTCGAAATGTTTAGAACGGGTGATTTTTTGGCTGCAACCTCAGGGTTGTCCCCATAGTAAAAGTTCTTAAAAATGATGAGTAGGTACAATAACACCGCGTATGTAACCCTACATTGTATATCTAAATAGAACAAACTAATTGCCACGAATAGCTAGTTTTAATTAGTCTACGCGTTGAAAGACCGCAACAAACAAATTGTTAAACTATAAACATATCACACCAGTGTAGTATTTTAATCATTGTTACAGTCACAGCCGCGTTCACCACGTCACTTACCAACCCTGAGGTAGTTTCACCCTTTCGTTAACTCACTATTAAAACCGAACTTAATCAACTCCCGAGCACCTGAGAATCTCACTTTGATCTCTCTGTAGGGCCGTATCAAAGGTACTTTACACACACACCTCCCACCATATCCTTGCACCACTTTAATCAGTATAGCGTAAACAAACGGGTTCAATTCAATTTAAACTCGTACGCGAACTAAGTGATTCCAGCAAGCTGTCAAAGTAACAATAGTGTAGTTTAACTGACGTATCAAATTGAAATAGTTGCGCGGCGTCGACTAATCGAGCAACTCATTTGGTTTAGGCATCACGCGAATTCGCACACAATTTGGCACGAATAACGCTTTACCTGGTATTAAAGTTAGGGCGTTACAAGTATACTTCCAACTAGCGAGGTATATCCTTCGATTGCAGCTATAAACTCGTAACTACTGTAAGTTGTAGAAGGCAAAATAAAAGCAAGTCTGCCTGTTTCGAAACAGATTTTTTATTTACCTATAGATGAAAACTTCGGCCGAATGTGGAGTTGCAAATGCGACGATATTAGATTTTTTTAATTAAAATATGATTTGGGCAGAATACGGTATACAATGCAGGTAGAAAGCAGATTTCTTAATATGGAATGAACTTTCACGGGACGAATATGGCGAAAATCGTATTTTTTTTAAATCTTCGAATAAGGAGCGATTTCGCTGCTTCAGTTCTGTATCAGAGGTGTCATCATCGTCATCATCACTGGCATTTCATTCAGGCCCTTAGAGGGCCATCTTTCGCCAATCTTCCCTGTTTAGCGGAGGCGTGCATTGGCTTAAGTATAATCAGCCTTTTTAATCCACTGCCGCACTTAGGCCTATTCGAAGGGCATGTGGACCATATCAACCACCCTTTACCAATTGTGGGTTGGTGGATTGAATTTCGATGTTTTCTTTTACCGAAAAGCTAATGGTATGAAAATCCGTACTTACATAAACTCCAAAGAGCTCATTGGTCGGGCCTGGATTAGAACCCGCGACCTCAAGATTTCATGTAGAGCGGTCTCCCGATTATACTACGTCTCACGACGGTTTTGCATTGGCATAAAATGGAAAATCTATAGACAAATAACCACTTTAAAAATAAGAAAACCGACATTGAAAACCTTGGCGTGCCTTGGAAGAAGACTATGTCAAATAGTTAAATGGACTATGATAGCCTGATTATGATGATGTTGATGCTTGGAATATATACTGATACAGAAAATAACTGAACTACCTTACACCCAACACCCCCTTGAATTAACTACCCAAATAAAAAAAAAACATCACTATAACTTCAAAAACTTATACTTTCTATACAACATTCCATCCCTCCTTTCCCCCCCTTAAACGGTCCCTGTTATTTTTAGCATTTTTTATTTTAAATGAACTATCGAAATCCAAATGTTCGTGGCTAAAAGTACAAAAACAAAGGACAAACGTTTCAACAAAAAGTCTTTTCTTTTAACAAAAATCCTTTCTTATTACACCCCTACGCATCGCGAAGAATACACCCTCTAAATTTCAAGACTGTACGACCAGCGGTTTGGGTTGTGCGTTGTGTGTCAGTCAGTCAGTCAGTCAGTCAATCAGTCAGGACAGAGCCTTTTATATATATAGATTAATCTAATTACAACTTCCTGACAAATTGAGGACGGCTAAAGACAGAGATCCAAGTTGATCCAACACGCATATAACTCCCATACCGAGACCCCTATAAGACGCATAATTCGGCGCAAACTTCATGCGTACGACACCCATCAAAGTGATAGTCAAAGTTCTCGCTCTGGTCGATTAAGGTTAGTAAAGCAACTAATTTCTAATATGTTTGGTAAACTGCTCTTATATGAGTTTCCCTTCGCTGGCAAATTTTAATCGGGTAGGAGAGCATAGTTGCTAAACTAACTTAGCACTTTGATGTTAATCTATAAACGTCGTTCGACAGATCAGTGTCGGTACAAATGAAATTATCTCCGTTGTCTATGATTAAGTGCTTAAACTACTTACGCAGCCGAATAGTTAAGTCCTTCATTTATTGTATATCGACAATGGAGATAAGTGCCACTTGACACAGCTCTTTAATACAAAGTTAATCCTCTCGAAGAAACCTGAAGCTTGAGGATTAGAAATAGATGCTACGCTAATTATTAAGAGCTACGATATTTATTTCATTACAATTAACAAAGTACTTTTTTTAAAATTACGCAGCATACGTCCTACTGCCAAAATTATAAAAAAATAAAAAAAAAACAGCCCTATAGAAATGCGGTCTAAGATGGAGCACGCTTACCTAATTGGAACCTGATTCTGGATTTAAAACTCTCATATTTTACGAGTATAGTATCATCATCATCAGCCAGAAGACTTCCACTCCTGGACGAAGGCCTACCCCTCAATAGGGAGGGGCTGCCATAATCCCCACGGTTGGCAGGTGGCTTGGGGATCGCAGAATGCTCACCGGCTTCTCCGGTGGTTCGTTTTAGGACCCATCCAGATATAGAGTATAGTAGAGAATTATCTAAATATAAAAATAAAAAGAGATTCGACTCTACATAAATACAAAATACACAAAAAACATATATTTTTTTATCTTTAGAAGCTGTCCTAACCGTATCGATATCGACACCAATGGATCGTAGACATTGGAATATCTATCTTATATGGCTTTACAAAAGTGTTATCTAGAGTTAGCAATTGTATCGGCTTCTTGCTTGCGGGTTTTTAAATATACGAAGGCACCTAAAATGGCTCCCGACTGATATAAAGCTAAATTACAGTTGACAGAAGTAATGAATAGATACATTCTTTGTTCATCATTGGCAGTAGACACACAAAAAGAGAACGCGCGAAGTACGTGCTTAGCATAGCGACATCTAGGGTTGACACGTCTAATCAAACATTTAATTTCTATTAGTTTTTAATTTTCAAAAACATCGGTATATTCTATAGGGTGACTTGGAACGGTTTAGTAAGACAGGAGGCCATTATACCTACTCATCATTGAGAAAAACTTTTATTAAGGGGCCAATCCAAAATTAGCGATAAAAGTTATACATTTCAAAGGAAGGTTGTCCCTCCTTTCGGCTCATTTATAACGTGCCGCGTACTCTGTATAGTTTTTTGTTATATTTATTATGTAAGTATCTACTAAGATTCACTATGCTATCTATCATCATGTTTGAACATAATATAGAGTTCAGACCTAATTTGCTACAATAACTGTATTATAGTTAGATCGAAATGTTAAAGTGTCAAATAAAACAAATATCAAAACACAACCCTATTCTTTGAGCGCTAAATCCTATACCTTTACCTATTGCGTGTCATGTGCCATATCGGCTGTCCACTCACTTTCCTGCGCGCACGCATGGAATTGCATCGCCTTAATTACAGCGTAGTAGCGCGCAGCTGTGCACAGGACAAAGTCACATAAATATACATATTCTTACTGTGGTTTTAGACCTTTCCCGAGGAAACATAGATCCCGAATCATTTTATTGTACAATATCGTATTTTTTTTGTTTAATGGGTTTCTTACCAGCAGGCGAGATCAATTTTTAATAAAAACTAGTGTGTATGGGTTTAAGGACCTGGGTATGTCCTTAAACTGCAACTAGACCCACCGGAGGACGGGCAGCAGCGTCCTCTTGGTTAACGGTGGTGAACATTCTGCGATCCCCAAGCCGCCTGCCAAACGTGGGGGCCTTCGTCCAGCCGTGGTCGTTTTATGGCTGACGACAAGTTGTTCTGTGAATGTAGACCTCGCCAACGGAGACCTTACGGCCTTGTCATGACAACCTCTTGGTCGTCTTTGTTCATATCCGAAATCCTTGTTTAGATTCATCATCATCATCAGCCCGGAGACGTCCACTGCTGAACGAAGGCCTCCCCCTTAGACCGCCACACTGTACGACAACCTGCCATTTGCATCCACCGGTTGCCCGCGACTTTTACAATGTCGTCGGTCCACCTAGTGGGAGGCCTTCCTACGCTGCGTCTTCCGGTTCGCGGTCGTCACTCAAGAACCTTTCTTCCCCATCGGTTCTCAGCTGTTTAGATTGAGTACCGAATATTTCTGCCAAATATCATAAAATAATCGGCCGATAGATGACGCCGCAGCAAGCCCCCATTTTGGGGGAAATGTCCATGCAATCAAAAATCTTTGGAATTGAAAAGCTTTTCTTATACAAAGTTTCGTCAAGATTTTTTTAAAATACGACGTTTACGCGATTAAACTAACTTTCAACATCCGGACAGATGAAAGCAAATTTTGCCAGCTGTTGCAAGGACTACGTTTGCTTCGCTCACTCGGTCAAAAAAGTTGAAGTATTTGTCATTTTCATAAATGGTTACCTGAAAAATATTTCCTTGGCAACATTATTTACCATGCCCTTTAAAACCTATGTATATGAGTTATCTACACAATAAAACTATAATGGTCAGTTAACCTTTAATTGAAAATCATAATACTTCGTGATAACAGTTTTACGAATACATAAGTCTCCGTCGCAGAATGTCTCTTTCCTAAAATGTACACTGCACGCAAAATGTCCCTTTCGCAGAATGTGTTTCGCTGAATGACGTAAGTAAGTAGTATTTATGTCCACGCCTACACTGGGAAGTGTATTAAAACTCGTCTGTCGTCAATTCACTATATCAATAACATCAGAAAACACTGACAACGTAAACAAATGGGAACGTACGTATACGGATACTGACCAATCGGGGTCGGTATCTATTATTTCATTCGATCGAGTGCAAAAGCGTGTTATTTAGATACAAGCGACCAAATCGAATGCCTACTTTAGCGCTGTTGGGACGGAACCTCATTAGGAAAATAACCGATTCAACTAATCGAATGATTTCCATTAATCGAATTATAATCATTGCGGATTTGAAATTAGAATGACGACCGCTACAGATTCAAGCAAATATATGTTATTTAAATAAATAGATAAATCGATAGGCACAATGTACATGAAACGAACACGAAGTACGTAGAACCTTCGAGGACTTTTTACCCTCTAGTTTCATTAACAGGTAACAAATTAGAAATAAAGGATTATAAATAAATCGTCAACAAATCCGACACAAAAACGATCAAAAAAGTTAATAGCTCTTTGCTTTTATTTATCCAATCAATTCGGTGGTAACTCGTTAGAAAATCGAACAAACCAATGGAAGCAATCAATCACCAAAGGCAGCGTTGATACAACTAATCGGCAGGTCGAAAGCAGACCCTGCCGCATCGGCGCTGGCGGTTTTACAACCCTTTGTGACGGAATCACTTTGATCGGGAGATCGGAACACAATCGCTAACAGAGGAAGGTCGTAATCAGCAACCGATTGTCACCCCATGCTTAAATATCGCCGTGACATTCATCAATAATTCCATGCTATATTTATAGTAAAATGATACGATAGCTATTGGAAAAGCCAAAAAATATAAGATCAAATACATTCCGTTTTCAAGTAAAGTGCCTAATTAGAATTATCTAATTCATTTGAGTAGGTAAGTACTGACCTATTGTGGATCGCTGAATGGTAAAGCTCTTTCAGCGGAGACGCTTTTGTATTGTACCAATTTCAATCACGTCCTTGAAAACGTTCTTTGAACTTTCCCGGTCACAAATCAAACGCTTCAAAAATCGTAACTTCAGCTCACGAGCCATCTCAAATCACTCGTCTCGACTCCAGTCAGGAGCCGACCGTCCTCGAACGCGCCCGAAGCTCGAATATAGAGCACCAATTACTTACAAAAACGACCCGCTCGGTGAGTATTAAAGCCACATCCAATTTCCATCTGTATGAAATGACTGCCACATCTAATGTTGCCGAGTCATGCATTCTATAATCCCCCTCTCTCCCGCCGGCGAACCTCAATCTCTGCTGATTGAAACGTGGCGATGTGCTTAGTGCGCGTTTCGGTTCTTCGCTGTAGACTTAGCCAAGTTCACGAACAATTTTACCGAGGAACTTCAACACCGGCTGTTAACAATGTTGGGAATAACTTAGCGTCACGATCGATGAACTTTGATAAATCGGAGACGTTGGCTTTCTTTTGAACATGAGATAATTAAAGTGAATTTAAAACAATATTGTACACTATCTATTCTAGCAAAATAGTAATAGAGCTTATAAGTGGGTATTACAGTAACAATATTTTTTTGGTTAAATGGAAATGCTAAAAAAAACACAATTTCATTGAATATCGGTCATCGCTCAATTAAAAAGTGTTATAATACTTTTTAATAGAGCAATTATAAATTAACAACCGGTACTACCACGTACGAATCATTAATCCACCAAATCTACGCAAAGCGACGTATAATTTATTCCAACCGCGGAAATAAGGATAAGGATAGACCGATTGTAACCACGAGACACCCCTAATCCTTTGATGGATTCTTTCTCGCCGTCTCGGGGTGAAAACCCGGAAAAGTGCACTCGAGAGGGAAAAACAAAAAACAATATTCTCGAGATCGAGCGAAAGTGTCGCCAATCGAATTTCTATAAGTAGGTATTGCCCCACTCGTAACTCGCTATAGATAGAAAGTTATGTTATATTATAATCGCACATTGATAGACTTTTACGTTTATTTTTCCTTAGAAAAAACGTTACTAAAAGTTGCAAAAGATCGTCTTAATATGTGTCTAGGAGATAGTGCAACTTTATGATCACAAAGCTTAAACATACATCGTCATTTAAAGTTATGCTTTACGGGAAAATAATGTTCACCTCAACGTACAGATCTCTACAGTCAACGACCTGGGCAGCCAATCGTGGCGGCTTTAGCCATCGCCATCCGAGACAAATTGATGTTATTTTCAAGCATTTTTTTATGTTTTACTCGTCACAACGCGACGACGTTGTTGCTCAAACGTTTCGGTACAGAATATAATTAAAACGAACACGTTTCAGTCGTAAAAACGACTGTATCAGTTGAACAGAGCTTGGTGTATCGCCTTGTAGCTGCTTCTTAGACGTGATTGTCTAGTTGACTAACTGAATTGTTTTCTTCTGTTAAAAGGCTTATTACATACTACACAGTATATAGAAAGCCTGAACATATCCAAGAAAGGTGTAATACGAGAAAGAGAAGCGATACGCTAACAAGTGGCCATGTTCACCAAGAATAACAAGAAGAAGAAGTAAGAGGATAAGTGAAGTGCATTGGGTAAAAGAGTTTTTTTATGCTTGACACACTATTGGTGTATGACCATAACTCACCTAAAGCTCAGAATAAATAATAGTACTACGTACAGAAAGTTCACTCCGCAAAGGAATTGAAATAAATAAGGACTCTATCTACTAGGCAATAAAGTAGCAATTCAACTCGCACAGCGCTGGATAGCGCTCGCTATATTCACCTAGATATACCGCTCTCTTTCTATCGAGGCTAGCGTGCGTGGGGCCATTGACTTGCATTGTCCTCCCGGACGGAGCTCCGGCCGAACGTACCTAAACTGCGAAGTGACACCCCCCTGCCTAAGCACAGAATAAATAATAGTACTAAAGCTAAAGACGGTATGGTCAATATTGGTAAACACCTAGCCTGGATGGGAACTGGCTCTCCTGTGAGGCTACTGGAACACACCGTTAAACGGTTGACGGACGCTACCATACGCATGCTAACACTATGCCAGTTACTCAATCGCCAAGCAGTTATGTGCAAGCATTACTGTGTTTCGGTTTGAAGGGTAATGTTACCCGATAAATTACTGGGCATGAAGAGATTTGACATGTTATATCTCAGGGTGACTCCTGACGAGCGCAGCCCAGGGCGGGGCAGGACTTTGTTCGCGAGTTCACAATTCTAGCACTGCAACTGTTATAGGCAGGCTAGATGGTTACCACCAGACGAACTTCACGCCTGTCTCGTAATATCTAGTCAGCCGAGTACTAGAAATTACTCTACCAACATGCACGACAATATAGCCTCAAAAATGTCACAAAGAAACCTCATTAAACTTTTGTGCAATAAAAAAAATCACGGGCGCAATTCTAAATAACGTCATTCATTTATTATAGACCTTAAAAACATTATAAATGAGAAAGCGTGTTTTGGTTTATTTGTACGCAAATACTGTACCTACCCTACAATTTCATATGGTTCGCTATCATTAATTTTCTCAAATAATTACGTCCATGGCAGACCCATGTTCTACCAACAACGTACAGCCACCCGGCGATACAATAACTGTTAAACAACAATAATAACTGTAACGCAGCGAGTGCGGCAGACGTTCCGCTTCAAGTTCACTGAGTACAGCATACAAGCAATGCCGGCAGGGTTACCAGCACGGTAATACGAACTGGTGCTACATGGCATCTAAAAAGTGCTAAAATGGTTAATTAGCAAAAAATGCTACATTCTCCAATAAAAAATAACCATTCAGCGTTTTGTTACTGTCAATTCCGTTGCGTTTTATTCAAAAACCAAGAATTTTTATTGCTGAATGTAGGTATAACAGGTCTTATATAATAATACAGTGCTATCATACTGTTAAGATGACCTAGGTAGATCCTAAAACTGCAACCAGAACCACCGGAGGACAGGCAGCAGCGTCCTCTTGGTTAACGGTGGTGAGCATTCTGCGATCCCCAAGCCGCCTGCCAAGCGTGGGGATTATGGCAATACCCCTCTATTAAGGAGGAAACCTTCGTCCAGCAGTAGATGTCTTATGGCTGACGACGAGATACTGTTATGAGATAATAGAGAGCTATTTAGTGCGAGATTTGGTGTTAGGTGCTGATATTAAAGTTCAGTGCTCAACATACGAAAATAGTGCTAGATCTAGCACCGAAGATGCTAATTTGGCAACACTGCATGCCAGCGCTAAGGCGGCTACACCACGCTGTGTCGAGTTAATTCTACTAATGCGCTTATACGGTTATACTACACAAATGCATTTACAATGCTGTTACTTGATAACACAATACTCGTACTATGGTTTTGGGTACATTAATTTTCCGCGTCCGACTAACCTTCACACTTTTCTTTGCTAAAAGTTTAGACTACATTATTAAAGCTCATTTTAATGAAGTTTTAGTAACCAATTTAAGTTGACTTATGACTTATTTCCACTGGCTTCTCGGTGAAAAATTTAAGGAAATATGACCATGGTTCGTATAAATAAATGTGAAACCTCCAACTTCAGTGGGACAGGCTGTAATATATATCTATAACTATAAAAGGCTTTGTCCTGACTGACTGACTGACTGACTGACTGACTGACATATAGACAACGTACAGCCCAAACCGCTAAACGTAGAGACTTGAAATTTGGAGGGTATGTTTTTGGAGAGGTGTAAACGCCCACTAAGAAAGGATTTTTCGAAAATCATCTTCTATCTATCTATAACTATAAAAGGCTTTGTCCTGACTGACTGACTGACTGACTGACTGACTGACATATAGACAACGTACAGCCCAAACCGCTAAACGTAGAGACTTGAAATTTGGAGGGTATGTTTTTGGAGAGGTGTAAACGCCCACTAAGAAAGGATTTTTCGAAAATCAACCCCGAAGGGGGTTAAATGGGGTGTTAAAGTTTGTATGAAACTTTTTATTCTCTGGTTCGATTGATACAAAACTTGGTATACATATTCTACTATAAAAATAAGAAGATACGGGTGTCACAGTTTTTTCAAAATCAGCTCCCGTTAGTATAAAAAAAAAACGAAGTTTTAGTGATAGTACGTTTGTTTCTCCTTAACTTTGTAACGGCTGTACATATTCAAATGAAATTTGGTATAGGGATGGGGATAGATGTGGGGATGGGGGTGGGGGTGGGGGTGGCGATGATACTGGGAACGGAGACGGGACGGAGATAGGCATGTTAATATTAAGATTACAATTGGTATCGGGATGGGGATGGGGATGGGGTGGGGGTGGGGTGGGGATAAGGATGGGGTGGGGATTTGGTGGGGATGGGATGTGGATGTGGATGAGGCTGGGAACGGGGATGGGCGTGTCCATATTAAGATGAAAGTTGAAATCGGGATGGGGGTGGGGATGGGATGTGGTGAGGATGGGGTTCGGGATGGGGATGAGGGAGGGAACGGGGATGGTGACGGGGATGGTGACGGGGATGGGCGTGTTCATATTAAAATTACATTTGGTATCGGGATGGGGATGGGGAAGGGGCCGCTTATAGGGATGAGGCTGGGAATGGGGACGGGGATGGGCGTATTTATTGGTCGGCTGAACAGATGGAGCTGCATTTTTGGATAGGTAGTTATAGCATAAGGTTCGGAAACGGACATAGGCTATTTTTTTGTAGGTCCACGCAGACGACTGTTTGACGGACATAATTATTATAGATACTGTACAGCCTAAGCTGCTAAATTATTTTTTAATCTATCTTCTATCTATAACTATAAAAGGCTTTGTCCTGACTGACTGACTGACTGACTGACTGACTGACATATAGACAACGTACAGCCCAAACCGCTAAACGTAGAGACTTGAAATTTGGAGGGTATGTTTTTGGAGAGGTGTAAACGCCCACTAAGAAAGGATTTTTCGAAAATCAACCCCGAAGGGGTTTAAATGGGGTGTTAAAGTTTGTATGAAACTTTTTATTCTCTGGTTCGATTGATACAAAACTTGGTATACATATTCTACTATAAAAATAAAAAGATACGGGTGTCACAGTTTTTTCAAAATCAGCTCCCGTTAGTATAAAAAAAAAAACGAAGTTTTAGTGATAGTACGTTTGTTTCTCCTTAACTTTGAACGGCTGTACATATTCAAATGAAATTTGGTATAGGTATGGGGATAGATGTGGGGATGGGGGTGGGGGTGGGGGTGGCGATGATACTGGGAACGGAGACGGGACTGAGATAGATAACTATAAAAGGCTTTGTCCTGACTGACTGACTGACTGACTGACTGACTGACATATAGACAACGTACAGCCCAAACCGCTAAACGTAGAGACTTGAAATTTGGAGGGTATGTTTTTGGAGAGGTGTAAACGCCCACTAAGAAAGGATTTTTCGAAAATCAACCCCGAAGGGGTTTAAATGGGGTGTTAAAGTTTGTATGAAACTTTTTATTCTCTGGTTCGATTGATACAAAACTTGGTATACATATTCTACTATAAAAATAAAAAGATACGGGTGTCACAGTTTTTTCAAAATCAGCTCCCGTTAGTATAAAAAA
The DNA here is from genome assembly GCA_905404285.2 of Erannis defoliaria. NCBI lineage: Eukaryota > Metazoa > Arthropoda > Insecta > Lepidoptera > Geometridae > Erannis > Erannis defoliaria. The sequence continues at coordinate 8,578,751 of FR990078.1, forward strand.
AAAACGAAGTTTTAGTGATAGTACGTTTGTTTCTCCTTAACTTTGAACGGCTGTACATATTCAAATGAAATTTGGTATAGGTATGGGGATAGATGTGGGGATGGGGGTGGGGGTGGGGGTGGCGATGATACTGGGAACGGAGACGGGACTGAGATAGGCATGTTCATATTAAGATTACAATTGGTATCGGGATGGGGATGGGGTGGGGATGGGGTGGGGATTTGGTGGGGACAGGTGGGGATGGGATGTGGATGTGGATGAGGCTGGGAACGGGGATGGGCGTGTCCATATTAAGATGAAAGTTGAAATCGGGATGGGGGTGGGGATGGGATGGGGTGAGGATGGGGTTCGGGATGGGGATGAGGGAGGGAACGGGGATGGGGACGGGGATGGGCGTGTTCATATTAAAATTACATTTGGTATAGGGATGGGGATGGGGAAGGGGCCGCTTATAGGGATGAGGCTGGGAATGGGGACGGGGATGGGCGTATTTATTGGTCGGCTGAACAGATGGAGCTGCATTTTTGGATAGGTAGTTATAGCATAAGGTTCGGAAACGGACATAGGCTATTTTTTTGTAGGTCCACGCAGACGACTGTTTGACGGACATAATTATTATAGATACTGTACAGCCTAAGCTGCTAAATAATTTTTTATATTAAATTTGATCATCCTCAAGCAAACTTAAAGACTTGCAAGCGGCTTGGAAAAAATGCAATAATATACGTATTTTAGTGATTCAATTGAGTTGGGCCCCGATTTAACCGAATTCCAGTATTCAACATTACTACGCGGGCAAAGCCGCGGGCAAAAGCTAGTAGTATATATATGTATATAGTAACAAAAATAATAATGTGAAATTTCCCATTTTGTTAATCTTTAACAACCCCTATTATGCCCATTACGCCCGATGTCCACAGCAAGGGCGTATATAAAGTTTCGTCTAGGCGGGGGTTCACACCCCTTCTCCCTTAGCCTATATTGGCCCCTACAGTTTTCCTACTTATACCGTAAACTCGCAGGCGTGAGCCAATAAAAAAAAACTTTATACGAAGTTGGAACCCCGCGTGAACTCTATAGCTACGCTCGTGACTTTGTGATATGCTAATTAGCATAATTATTATCAGGCGCATAGCTTGCCAAATCATCTTTGTGGGTACATAAAGATTGAAAGATTGATGTACGGAGCAGAAAAGCATCTTAGAAGTGCGCCTAATGCCAGAAAAATATCAGATTTCACCCGCACGTCTTGCATTAGTTTAGAGTCGAAAATCGCATGATATAATTGATGGTGATAGTGACTTAGAGCAATTTAGGTGGGATTTTAATTAATTATTCAAAATATAGGCATGAAATAAAAGAAATAAACGGTTACTCTGCTAAAACATTAGTCTGGCTATGTAATTCGTCAAAAAGAATATGGTGTTGTCGCTGATAATTTAGAGCATTTGAATTAAAACAGTTTTTTTTGTTAGTCCTTGTAATTTTCTTTTATCCAGTTTATTTTCCAAAATTATATTCGGTTACTCGGCTTCTATAGGGTTTTCCCCTACGTGTACTATTTTTTTAAATCTGAATATTTACGTTCTTAATTATTAAGCGATGTGTTTAAAAATACACTTTTTACTTACTTTTGGCATTGGTCGCCCCCTTAATGTGTTTTGTTTGTAAACAACTTTTCAAGAGCACGTAATCTTATGCAACAATATTGAGTTTTCCGCCGAAGCAAGAAAACAGAAATTACGTTGCCTAAATGTCAGGGGCGTGTGACCTTGTTTCTAAAATAAGCTGGGAGAGCCGCAATTAATACTTCGTCTGTTATTAATAACATCGGATTAGCAATGCACCAAGCGTAGCAAGATGCATTCGGTGGACTACCGCCAACATCCCAGTTTGTACCCAACAATGCAATGATATTTTTTAGGACTCGTATATTCTGGATAATTTCCTTTTTAACCTCTGTCGCAAAAAGAAGGGTGTTATACGATGAACGTGTGTATCTGTGTATCTATCTATGACGTCATGGCTCGCAAACTGAGGAACCGAAATTGGTTAATTTTGTTTGAAAGTTGACTTGATTGTTTTTAGATAAGAATCAAGAAAATTGGGTTTTTTTCTTTTTAATCTAAAAATTTACCAGTAATTAACAAAAAAACAAGTGTTTAATAGAAATAGCCTTTGATTGTTGTTTTTCTTTGAAATGTATAAGATCTCGATTCATTCAGCAAATTGTTTTTTTTTTACAAATTTACTTTTTTAATTATTTTTTTATATATTATACATATTTTTTTAATTAGAATTAGTTTAGATTTAGTTAATTTAGAAGATAAAATGTTTAAATAAAACCTACATTTGCACTTGCTAATTTGTATTGCCTTTACTTCTTTTAAGGTGCCTTAATTCACAATACATTTCACAATAAAGCTCCCTTAATTACATTTTGTGTAATAAGTCTTTACAATAAATTCGGTGTAAATATAGGCACAGACTTCAAGAGTAATAAAAAAGTAAAATAAAGGCAGGGATAGTCTAGTAAACATGGTGTGGATGGTTACTCCGTTCGGGATTAGCAATTTACCAGGACGCTAATTTCTCCCGAATACTGAATGAGCCATTTATTATTTACAAAGCATCGCATTAGTTACGACGTGCTTGAGATGTCAGATACTGTCATATGATGTGGAAGCTTGGAAGCCAGGGTGGATGTACCTATGTAGTTCTAGGCCTACATAATTAAACGAACAGTTGACAAGAGCCTTCGCTGAAGCATGCTTCAGCGAAGGCTCTTGTAGAAATGATACTCCTTTGATTTGATCCTTGAAACAGTTAAAATTTCAAGAGATCATACTTTGCACCGACGTTATAAATGCGAAAGTAATCGGTATCTTTGCTTGTCTGTGTGTAACCTGTTAAAAAATAAACGGCCGAACCGATCATTATAAAATTTAAAATCACGGTAGTGCATTATGAACACGGATATAGGGTACCTACTCATTCTTCCGGAAAAGGCAGGAAAGCTGAAAATTCAACAGTGTCAAATTCACAAGTGAAACTGCGTTTGCACCGACGTTATAAATGCGAAAGTAATGATGATCGGTATCTTTGCTTGTCTGTTTGTTACCTGTTAAAAAATAAACGGCCGAACCGATCTTTATAAAATTTAAAATCACGGTAGTGCATTATGAACACGGATATAGGGTATCTACTCATTCTTCCGGAAAAGGCAGGAAAGCTGAAAATTCAACGGTGTCAAATTCACAAGTGAAACTGCGGTATGCGGCTGGTATAGGCACGATTATTCGTAAAGATGCCTGTTTAAAAAGCTGTTTATAAAGAGAAGTACAATGTGTAAATGCCTATATTATAAATAATTTATATTATGTAACCAATTTCTCTGTAATAATATAAATATTATAAAATGTAATATGATTATTATGTTTTTGGGTTAGGATAGATTAGCATACTCATTCGTAAAATCTCTGTATAACTTTGTACACCGTAACTACTTACTTACTCTAACATAAATATCTACCTACAATTATACGAAGAACTGCGTAATAAATTTACATATAAGAGCAAATAAACTTTTACGGCATCGAATTGAACAAATAGAATAGAAATCATACAACGCAATGTCTCAGTATAGTCAAAAAACCGACTCGGCGTCTCAAGTATAAGTTCCCGGCGAATCCCACAGCAGAGCAAATACACACGACCATCAAAGACAGACATCGTGTTATGAAAACAAGCAACTGAGAACAAACACAAACAAACACGCGAAACAATTGATGAGAATGGGGAGGAGACGCCGGCATGTTTCGTATTCATAGCTTTATGAAGATTTTTTTCGTATTTATACTTTATATACTTTTTGTCTTTTTACAGCGTTGTAACTGAAGATATCAAAAGCGTAGTGCGTGTTTTATATTGCTTTGTATGTATGAGTTCAGTCTGACACGCGATAATCAGACACGCCAAAGTAGAACAAGATTATACTTAACTGCATATTTCAACTTATTGCAACTAGGTACATGTTTCTTAGCAAAAAACGAGATTTGTGTTGTAAATTAAAACAATACACTGAAACGATAACTGTTCCCCGAAACTATACCATTACACCACTAAATATCCTGACAAGTTGTAAATCTACCATTCGTAATTGAATTATGAGTTGGCTTTGCCACACGGAAACAAGCATTAGTAGGTTAAAATAAAACTCGTATCAGGTACACCGATGTCTAACATTTAACGAGACCCCAGACGTCATTTATCGATAGCTAGCGCGTCAAACGTGGAGAAATTACAAATTGCGTTTACTTCCTCGATAACGTAACGCGACTAGTGCCAACCCTGGCTGTTTTACAGTATTACATTTATTTTTTCATAACCCTGTTACTTTTTAATCTAACCTGGCCGAAATAGTAACTTGCCCCAATTTAATGGTCAAAGAGAGTTAACGGCTTAGCAAGTAAACTAATTCGAGGCAGCCATTTTGTAATATGGCGGACATCATAACCTCACTTTATCGAGTCCATTTGGCCGTCGCTACTCTTTTTAATAACGTGCTTTAATTTTATGTCTTTTTATCTCGGGATTATAGCACTTAATTGAGGTTTTTCGTGCACATGTTCATGTTAATTACATTTGCTTGCATGGAATGTAGGTACGTTACACGCATGGCTTATCTTTCTGTAGTAAACACTCGATTAAATTTGTTTCGCTTACAACAATTACTGTAGATGGACCCGTAGGAGCTATTACAATAATCTTGGGACTCTATATAATATCTTTAGATGTAGTATAGATTGTAGAACTTCACAACTTCTTAGTTGTGGCGCTTCCGGAAAACTCGATCAGTCAGGGATCCGAGAATACTACAATGCCTAAAGTATACGCTGTCCACAATGACTTACGGTGTAGAAACATGGACGCTAAACAATCTCGTGGCGTAGCTTGTCTAGGTGATTCTAAACGATCACCGATGTTAAGCAACGGACGGTCCGGTCAGTCTTCGGATGGGTGACCGTGAGTGGCAATTTATTTCTGAGCGCTACCGTGGGTCGGATGACACGTTAAATTGTTGGTCGCGGTTGTTTGTTCTAGTTTCTATGACAACAACCGTCAGCCATGTCAGAGGCCTTCGGGCGGCACATTAACTCTGACACTAGGGCTGGCCACTCAGCCTATACGAACTTGCTTGCTTTTTTAATGAGACTGTGTACAAAATCAGAGTTAGTAAGAGAGCGTTGTATCATCATCATCATCATCAGCCCGGAGACGTCCACTGCTGAACGAAGGCCTCCCCCTTAGACCACCATACTGTACGACAACCTGCCATTTGCATCCACCGGTTGCCCGCGACTTTTACAATGTCGTCGGTCCACCTAGTGGGAGGCCTTCCTACGATGCGTCGAGCGTTGTATGCTAGGTATCAACTTGTGGGAGTCTATAATACGAAAATTCTCTCTCTGCGAACACAATTGGCAGAAACCGTATCGGAAATTTCTTTTGTGGCGCATTGACGGCAGGTTGAGCAAAGCGCTGAGTAGTGGTTACCGATGGTAGACAAACGTTCCTATGGGAAACAACCAGCCCGATGATTCTACGACATTGAGGGTCATACCTGGATAAGGTTAGCCTGAAACAGGAAATACTGATCTAAGGAAGAAGAGAGCTTTATAGGCTGACATTCATTCATGTATTTGCAAAATATGCTTTCCACACTTACAGCGATTCTATGGCATGCGACCAGCCAGCTCAATAATGATTATGATGGCGGAAAATATTGGAAGAAGTAGTAGGTAAAAAATATATTAAATAAGCGTTTACGAAATTTAATGCCATTACGCGTAATCTTGAATAGGTATTTTCATTATTTCTTTCATCTACCTTGAAAGATTATTCAAAGCTGATGCTGATGGTAAGGTTCAATTAGCTCGTAGAATCAGCTACATAAATAAAGTGTGTAAATAAGGATTAATGTGATTTTATTAGCCTGGAGGCGGCTTAACGAATTGTTATATTATTATAACCGTTAAAGTCAGCATGTTTTCTATCAATAGCCTGCTAATTAACCAACGTAAACTGCTAAATTAACTATTATCGGCCAGCGTAGCTGCTTTACGAGCGTACATTTTTACTTCACTAGCTGCTATTATCATTCTTAAAATCAATCGCACTGGTTACTTATTAAATATAATGGAAATCACGCTGATACATACAGATTTTGTTTTATGAGCAAGCCGCGCCGCACGTTTTCACACACGTATAATTTAACCTCAAGAACTGTGCATGGTTATCGGGATAGAAATTAGTCCTTGTAAAGTGAGTGCATCTTCAATAATCTAAACGAAAAAACACCACGTTGTTTCACTGATATGTTGTAGCGTTCAACAGTTCGAAGAAGAACAATCACACGAAGAAACTGATAAACCACACTAACATACTTTTACATCCAAAATATTGGTATGGAATTTGGAATAGCTTATTTACAATCACCGTTGAGGTAGACGCATTGAAAAAAAACTATGTGTAGGCAAAGATACAAATACAAATAGTTTTATTACCAAATAGAGCTGTACATAATTATTTACTTAAATTAGGTACAAACTTAAAAATCCAGTTGCAGAAAAAGCAAAGAACAATAATAATAATCAGATATCAAAAGACGATGGCGGTGGTGTGACATTACACGTGTAGGAGAAACAGTTCGAACTGGCTGAAGCATAATCAGATTCAGTGGCGTGGCTTAGGTAATGCTTGGTCCAAGAGTTGACTCAGATAAACTGAATAATGATGACAATGGTTGCTGGAAAAAAAAGACAAACAGCATAAATTCTAGGTTAAAAAATGTTTAACAAGATCTAAGTGTCAGTGTAAAAGTTAAAAGCTATACATAAAACATGCAGAGACGTTCAAAGGCTAGCCGGAGCGTTCGCAGCGTATCTCTACAGAAACGTTATAAATTTTTACTAAAACTAACAAGCTCTAAACCAACAAACACCACGCACGCGCCACAAACCACAGCTCGCACATCATATGAACTTTTGCTAAAATTATATATTTTAATCACGCTGTCTAATATCCCGATAGAGCGACTGAAAACTTAAAATGCTATGTATTTATTTAGATTTTTGTGTACCTGTAAAACAAAGTAAAGTATCTCGCGGGCTGAACCTGGATAAGATTGGCCCAAGACTAGGAGTGGCGTAAAAGAAAGTTATCAGTTGCGGCCAATTACAGGCTGAAAATCATGATGATGATGATGTAAGTAATTAGCACCAACATCCCAACTTTTGACCGAAATAACAAACTATAAAAACTTCTAATCAAAAATCAACTTCTTCATAAACCCCTTTCCCCCAACTTTCATTTCCATAAAACCAAACTCAAAAAGAAATCTCCAAACGGGGACCTGTCAAATCAGTTCCCTAAAGGCGAGAATCATAATATCCGTAAAAGATCGACTACAGAAAGAAGAGAAAATTTATTTCGATATTATTTTCATTCGAGAGAAAACATCTCACGCCTCATAAGTTTAAGTCGATAAATCAAGATTTTAGACAGCAGCTCGAGGGTGGCGGGCAGGGAAAAAATGAAATCGTCTTTCATCAATTATCGGAAGTTGAAGCTTCCGTCTGCTTTATTTATATTCAAATTCTCTGTGATGACGCCTCCAACAGGCGCTGCATTTGACAAATTGAATAAGGTATGAAGTAGAAAACGTAATAAGACTAAAGACAAATCTTTTTAGACTTTGTCCTCAAACCTGACCTTTATCTTACTTCAAAAGAACTAAAACAATCTAGAACGTTAAATAATAAATAGGCAACGACAGCAAAACTAATCGTGGCGACAAATCATATCTAATAATGATATCTGTCACAGGTTTGTTCTAGCTTACGAGTCATATCATATCCATGGCAAGATCCATCACTACAATTAGGTCATGGAATGACTCGAATTCTATTTCTGTCTCAAACGTTATGACCAGTTTGCTTACAATTGTACATTTTGTTTCATTAAATTTATTAGCTATCTTTATTTTTATCTTACTTACTCTTGTATCTAAATGGTAGAGGACCGAATTTAAAACATCACTCTTAATTAACTATTTCGCTTTTAGCATTTATCTTTTAATTACGGGTTTCTGAGTAAGTCTGCTTTTCGTACTTTTATTTTCGTTTAACAAAAGTATTTTATGGAGTTGCTTCGCAGCTTTAAGATAAGCTAGTACAATTATTTTATGTAGACACTAATATTATAAATGTGAAATTAACTCCGTCAGTTTATAACTTTTTCTTTTTTTACTTGGTTGGACAGATCTTGAAGAGATTTGGCATATTAGTAGTGTACATCAAGAATATAGGCAAGAAAATAAAATACTCACCCCTCGAATATACGAGAATACTTGAAAATTGCAGTATTTTTTATGCCTGACTGGCTTGGTATTTGAGCTCAGCTCACCTGATACTAAGCGACGGTGTGGTCGAACATAGTAAACACGTCCCAAACAAGTGGAATAAAGCTAGTATACTATGTACTATTACCTAACTACTACTTGGAGGTTGTAATATACCTACTCATTTACAAAGTGCATAAAATATTGTATATTTTTTTTTCATTGAGTCAAAAATAATTTCCATATTATTTAAATTTACCAAAAGCTTTTGTCCATCTTATAATGCCAAACAAAATAACAAATTACTCGTAATCGCTAAATAAACAAGTTACTTGGGAAAGGCAAGTATTTTTGTTCCAGAATCCAACATTAAATCCTGCAGTAGATCAGTAGTAAAATAAAGATGGCAGAATAACAAGCTGACGAATAAAACATCAGAGCATCAATGTTGTCAAATTTAAATAATCTAAATTCATAGAACCATTAGATGCTGCACTGCATAACTACACTGAGCGTGGCAATAACCACAGTAAACTGGTCGGCCTTGAGACAGCATGAAACCCAGCAACCGCATTAGGTAAGTACATAATATGTACCTATTATGTCAGTCAGTTGTTATCTATAAAGTCTATTTAAATTATGTACGTACATGCTAAATGATGACATGGTAAAGCTTAGTCTTTATTAATTGAGTATTGATTCCCGACAGTTCCCCGTTGCCTCGAATAATAAAATTAGGTAGTAATTATTTAAAGGTCGGTAAATAAGTTTTCTTTTTGTATTAGTAAACCGCCAATCACCTGTTATGTAAATCAATCTAGAAACGATATATTAAGAAACTTTCTTTCAAGATTTCAGTTGCAAATATTTGGAGCATTTCTATAATCTAATAGTAACGCTTAGTTATATTATAACAATAAAGTAGGTAGCAATTGCGCCATTTTATCATCATCAATGTCAGTCGTATTTCATGTTTATTCACTACCTTAGACGTCTCCTTAAAAGCCCATATGCCAAGGTAAACTTATCAATACGAGGCAATTTAAAATTCAATCTGCAGAATTTGTACTTGTCCTATATTCCTTTGGTCTATACTAGAATCTTAGTCTTTATCGTTAGAGGGATTGCACTGCCTTTATCAACGGATGTCTACTTCATGAATAGAGTTTACCTAGATGAATAGAGTTACATCTTTAGATAATAATATCTCTATTTTATTTTATTTATTTTATTTTACTTTATTCGGGAAACTAACAGCGACAAAAAAACATAATTACTAAACATATACATATTAGACTAATTAGACACTTGTCTGCAATTACTTAAATGAAATTAAATAAATAATATTTAGGTATACTAAGTATAAGTCAAGGAGACATACCAAACCAGTTTTTGGTAATATTAAGTTTTATCGAGTTCGCAGATGAATTAAATAAGTCAAATTCGGGATAGTCTTCCAGTTTATTTATATAGTTAGATGCTCGTAGAAAGAAGGAGTTCTGTCTATAATTAGTCAATATCATAATATCATTCAACATAATATATATTACCTTTGTGATGACTTTTATTTTGGATAGTACCATACCTATACCTATAATGTTAGTGTGCCTGCCCCATAAATATAGGTGCCTTATAAAAATGCTCGCAAACACTACTCGCGTATACTTACGTCTGTTAAAATCGTATAAAATTAATAACAGCAAACGAAATATTCCAGTATACCTACTATTAAAGACATCTAATAAAATGGTACGTCTATAATATAGATATCGACTATATATCGATAATATCTCACATATTTTATGTTCAGCTACTTACCTACAAAACGTAAAAATAATAACCGATCCTGGTATCCTAGCAAAGGTGAACCCACATAACTTACGTTACAAGTTACATTTAATATTTCCAACTGGGGGTGGGCCAAGGAAGCAGGTGACCCGACATATGCCTCCCTCTGTGCCAACGACCCCGGGCATATAACGTGCTATTTGTATATCAACAGCTGATCTTTTAATACCCCTTAGGAACGTTATGTGCCGCTTTATTGCGCCTCTTTGGCGCTTTAAAGTTGAATATAAAAAATGTTATCTTGGTGCTCAAATCGAGACTTCGTGCGAATACGGCAGACGTTACCTACCATCTAGCCAGTAAATATTTTAAAGGTACATTTTTAGAGCGTATTAAGTTTGTATGTTACATTGAATTTTGATTGTTTTAAATGTGTTCGTTTAGTTTGTTTTTTTTTTATCGAGGATAGCGACGGTAAGTAGAGATCGATGCCGTGTGGATTCGCCCAAGTATCCACAGAGGAGTTTACTTGGGCTAGTCGATATTTTTTAAATTGTAGTTACATTATAAAAATGTCGATTCGCCCAAGTCCGTCGATCCGATCTTTATGAAATTTGGTGTAGTTTGTGGGAATCGAATTTTCAAATTCGAATATGAGCCAAATCCGTCAAAAACTTTTGAAGGGGTCACAATTTAAGGCGAACCTATAATTTACAACGAACCCATTACAAATAATTTATCTGACAAGACTATAAATATATCTTTTTTGAAAAAAATAAATGAAACAAAATGTACTAAAAGTTAAACAAATCAAATTATAATAAATACGCAAAATTACTTTATATAAAATGAGTAAGCATGTAATCCTAACAATAATTAGGTACCTAAAATATAAAATCAACAATTCAACAAAAGCAATGGTAATAGAGAGTTATTTGTACCAGTCTACGAACAAACAGACTAATGTTAATTTACAACAAACTGATGCTAAACAAACATCCAGAGCAAATTAGTGCTCCTAAATAATACTAGCTTTCTCCAACAAGACCAGCGCAAACTGAAACTTAGCATTGAAACAAATATACTTCTTAAGTATTACGTTATAAGACTAACGTTCTTAGTAATAACTTGCTAAGGAATAATAATCCAATGCTACCAGTCTGTTGGAAAATTATATTCGAATAATTAAGGGCCCGAATTATTTCAACGATATGAGAATTTAAACCTTTGGAACACGTTATAATTATTTGTTTAAAGCATAAATTGTGAATACGGCTAATAAAAATAAAAGGTCATTTTAACCGACCTTTACAAGTCAAGCGGTCTCCCGATTAGGCTATCACGGCTCAATAACGAATCCGAATTAGTACTTATTGATGTTGAATTCCTACAGAAAATCCCATCGAATGTATATATAATCCGCATGAAATCAGAAGCCGAAAAGTAGGCATTTGATACTCGCGGACGCTCGCGGTCGTTAATTAATAACTCAGTTTAATCCTCGGCGGCGAGGTTTAACACATCGACCCGGGCCCGAACTTCCGGTCGAATCCCGCGCCTCCGCCCCAAGCACTTCCGGTCAACGAAACTCTGACGGAAGCGCACAAATAACGCACACCACGGATTATACCTACTTATGTAGGGGAATGTGAAGTAAATGCCGGCTCCGAAAACATATGAAGCTTATTCTAAAGGGCAGCAAAATATTTTCATTTGCTCGTTCAAATAAAGCTCCGCAGTTATGAGGGTACAATCGTTTCACAACATACTTTCCTTTAAAGATTATTCCAAGCCGGCGCTGTACAGAAACCTATTACATTTTGCGAAGTATTGATTATGAAGATATAGGTAAGTGTTATGAATTATAAATAAAATAAAATAGCGAGTAGACAAGTTGGTCACTTCTCCATAGAAACGCGGTAGTATTACTACTCCACTATGTAACTTTGTAGGTCCAAGACTAAGTATTATATCGATTAATCTCTTCATTATCTAGGATTGTAAATTATTACGAAAGTAAAAAGTTAATAAACATGAAAGTTATGAGCCAGGAAACATCTTGTATTTTAGCTCAATTTTAACGCCACATTGGACGTAAATAAATAACATAAGGAATACGAAAACTCTAAAATAATTTATTAAGCGGCATAGTTTAGTCCATAAACATTTAAAATAACTTAAGTTGGAATAAATTAACTCGGAGTTTATTCAACCACATTACTGCAGCCAAAGATCGAAAAAAAATATTTGCGCGCTCATTTATCTTTCTTTCTCACTTTCCCACAGTTTGTTTGATGAAGAGAGCATGCTTTTTAGCCGCGCCCACCGATGAGTTCGAGCCGTCAACTTGTCGATCCTTAATGTTAAATCTAATTATTAAAAGTAAATTATTTTTGGAGCACCCAAATTTGGATGAAGGCCTCCTCCATGCCTTTCCATTCTTTTTGTGCTATGCGGGTCCATGCATAACCTGCTACTTCTGCAACATCGTCGCTCCATCTCCTTCGTGGTTCCTCTTTCTCTCTTTCTCGTGTGGCGTCTCTGGGATACCAATGCACAATGCGCTCACTCCACCTATCCACTGTGTTATGATCATACAAAGCTTAATTTAAAATATGTCAACTGCAATAGGGAATATGCATGAGTTTCAATTATTAAAAATAACAGGATAAATTATAATAAAAAAGATTAATTGAATCTGATTCTTACGTCGAAATATAATTTTAATCGGCTGGTAAAGTTCTGAAATATAAGTGTTCCAAGTTTCTGGGAGAGAGTCATCTGTCCCTTTCTAGCAAATAACGTGCTTGTATAGAATTTGTTTGGAATCGTGGACTTTGACGCCATAAACCTAGTATAGTGCCCTCCCTGTCTAACATAAAACTAAATTTTTTATAACTTCGTTATTTGTGCACATATTAAAATTTTACTTTCGATGATTTATTTTGTTGCGAGTCAGTATTTTTGTGAGTCAATTAAAAATAACATGATTATTCCATATTCCAGCTTGGACCGTATACAGTTTATTACTTGTATACTTGCCATTTTAAACAGTTTATTTTTTAATGCAAGAAAACTTGTTCAGTGTCTACGTCTTGCATATGTTTTTTAAAGAAAACAGCTGCATAAAAACTCGTAATGATAAGAAACGCGTCCCAGCAGCATTGTGTATTACAGTATAGAAGGTGTCACCAACAAAATCAGGTAAAACAAATCCAAAAAAAAAACAAAATACAAACAGTGTCTATAAACACAATCAATGCTAAATAAGTAATTTCATTTGAGCACTTTGATTTTATAAAATCATATTGCAGACTCAGTAACTACCATCAGGCATCAGGATACTCCCAATATCATTAAAGTCCTAATAAAGTGCGTGATTTCAGGCACTGTTGCTACGTAAACACCCCTTGAAGGGTGCTTTTATTAACCCCCGCACAATCACAAGAAGAAATTCGGCTAAGGCTGAATACTTGTGTACTCCCAAGGTACCTTATTTAAATTTTTCATCACAACCTTATTTGTAGATTGGAGAGGGTAATAAAGCTGAAGATAGATAAAATAGAAATTAGGAATAGTGAAACAATAACATAACTTGCAAACTTGCCGCTTGTTACTAAGAACTTATAAGTGATTGTACAAAAAGATCTTGAGTTTAAAGATGAATACTCTATTATGTAAGGCATAGCAAAATCTGTCTTTTCTATGCCTTTCATAAGTAATTACTAAGTTCTAAAGTAGTAAGTCCTAATTTTACAAGGTGGTAAAAAATTTAAAGTTATAAACGGTAAAAGCAAAGGTTATGCTTATTCAACAAAATAACACTCGCATTCTCACAAAAAAAAAACAAGAATCTTGACAATGTTTTCCAAAGTTTATTACATTTCGACGTCGTCCGACGTCTTTCCGCACTATAAAATTAATCAAACCGCTCTAGAAGCGCAGCGCTGTCGTCTGATGACTCAACTAAGCAGGTTAACTATGCGCCATTAAACAGCTTTTAACAAATAAAATTCGACATTGACGAGACAGATTGCTATTACAGGGACAAAATAAGGAAAAAACAAAAGCTCCGGTGACATGAAACTTGTAAAAGTCCGCGAGCAAATTACGTTAAAAGTCGAGTGAGAACGAAGTCTGTAAGTGAGCCTGTTTATTTTTTATTGAGTCGCTGTTTCAGTGACGGCTGGGGGACATCAAAGATGCTTTTGTGCCCGCTTAGACGATCTCTACCAACAATGTCTTGTTTTTATCTATATTTCAAGGTAAGTTTGTAGCCTTCGCACACGAGTTTTTCTTTTACTAAACATCTATTACTTATGTGATATTGTTTTAAGAACCTTGTATTATTCGTTCGCATATTGTCACTGAAATGTAACCTTGTTTAAACACGGACATGTTATTAATGGTAGTATGGCGGATATCATTAACATCGACTTAATAATGGCATCATTATAAAACCGATCAATTTAACAAATTTATTGAAAATCAATCTACTAATTCGCATGGTGGAGAGACATTTTTATTTTATTTATACGGGAATACTCACGTTTAATTAAATCGGACAACAAAAATGTGTCAAAACCACGTCAGTTTTCATAATAAAAATGGTGGGAAGAGTTTAGTTTAACAGCTAATCAGTAAAAGTGCTATTACTGGCGTTTAAATATATATACTATACAAGATTTAATTTATATATAAGTACAATACAAGGGAAAAAAGTAAAAACCATAATCGTTTTAAAAAGCGATTTCCTATTTTCTAATAAGCGTGGTAAGTAGCTTGGTTTATATTATGGGCACTTTCCACCAAGGTCTTTCGTGGTCAAACGCTAGTCTGTGGTAAATATGATTTTTGATGGCTACTATTCAGCCAATACAGAAGGAATGCGGTTACTGAATGAACTAATTTTTCACTCATAATATTATTTCGAAGGTTTCGCAAATACCACAATTGAAACAAAAAGGTCCAAAATAAATGTCAAGATAAGCCGTTCAAACCAATAAATACGTACATTTCAAGTGGACAGTGGCCGAAACTTCCAAATTTCGGTAAGCGTTCGCGGTACACCGCTGACCCAAAGTTGGCAAGGATTACGGGAATTTCAGAGGCGGGCAAATACAGAGGGAGTCGAGAATACGTAAGCTCTTTTGACCCCGAGACTGCGTCATCTGTGCAAACGAAACGTCACATTGAGCCAAGTGGCTTCTATATGGGGTTATTAATATGACCTAACAACCTTCTGCAAGACTATTTACTACATCATAACTCACCAACTTTTACAACATACCTTTTGACTATAGGTACCTAAAGCCTATATACTCAATGTTTTTTTTTCTGTATTGCTAAATTGATTTTCTAAACTTTACCCGTACTCAGGGTTCCATTTTAATACAGAAAACTTAAATTTATTACCGAGCCTAATTCAAATATTTTCATTTTTGATACAAATAAAATTTCGAATGAAGTATTTAACTCTTATACTTAACTAAAGTTAGGTAGGTACTAAGTTACTTAGCAGTTAGTTATAGAACTAAAGTTACCATAAGTACCATAAGTGTGAGATCACTTCATACAAAAATATTCATAGAACTAAAGTTGTTTGTGATGATCTACAAGACTTAAGCTCGAAGAGATTATGTTGTATTGTACTATGTTATATTATAATCAATAACTTTGTATAATCGAAATGATTACTACCGACTTGCCTGATATCAGATAGTTAAATAACATAATAGTTAGAACTACAGTGATAACTAATAAACAGCTACTTAAATTATGCGACCTTAGGTGAACGGCTGTCAACAGATAGCAACACTTTAACGAATGCACTTGTAAAGTATCGATAAACAATGTATCGAGAACACGTTTAATATTAAATTAATCGATTAAGTCTAAGAGGCAAGTATTTGGCTCGCTACTAGTAATCGTAGTTAGGCCTATAGCCACAGAATAAATAATAGTACTACTAGCTATTATATATTCTGTGCTACAACCGCCAAAAAACTTAAAATAATATGAACCCAGACACGCCATCACGCCAGGTGTCGCTGCGACATGGCAGGTGTAGAACAATGGTTGCTGTCTCTTTCACACCTAGTATCTCACACTAATATTATGCAACTCACTCCCTCTCCAATTTTTTTTGTGTCGTGTTAGGTTTTTTGGAGGGTAGATAGCAGTACACACATCGAGTAGAGTTTAAACGACACATTCGTGTCACAAATGTCACAATTTATCCGCCCGCTCCTGTTATGCATTTAAAATTGGCTTTTGAGTTAAGGCTCAGAATAAATAATAGTACTACGTAGTTAAGGCTCGGAATGCTGCGCGCCGCTATATCGCTCGTGCAATTCAACATTTTTAAAGATTAAAATCACTATCATTCAAGACTATCTGCAGTTAGGGAAAATCGTAGTCGTACAAATTACTCAGAATAACATTCACAATGGTTTAGAAAATATATAATATCTATTTAAGCAAGTTTTCATTCATAAAGCTTATAAGCAAATTTTTTTATTAACCGACTTCAAAAATGGTTCTGGTTCTCCGGTTCTATGTTCGACGGTATGTATGTTTTTTTTAAATGTATGTTCGCCGATTTGTCCGTCAATTGTGGACCGAATATAATTTATTTTTTTAATTGGAAAGGGTAGCCGGGCTTCCGAGGTGGTCCCATATTAATTTGAAGTCGGTTGCTTTTTTTTGAACAAGTTACTTGTTTTTTATTAGGTAAATATTAAAACTTGTTTAGATCAAAATTATATTTGTGCTGAACACTTTGTATTGCTATTCTCAGCAATTTCCCAACTATATTCAGTGATCTTATTATATCTTCAAAAATGTTGAAATGCGCGAACGAGATAGCGGCGCGTGGTGATCTGGGGCTTAAGTCCGTGCCTCTATGTCACCATTGTCGTTTTGCTTCGTCCCAGTTCCACGTCACAGTTTTCCGCACTTTCTGAGGACACAGGTGCTAACTATGTAGGCTGTGTCAAAAGTTTTTACGCTAATTAAACGCGTCTCGGACTTACCTCATTATTTCATACTAGCTGTTGCCCGCGGCTTCATCCGCGTAGGCTATATTACAGGTAGATACGATATTAGTATTTGGCCTAAAACCATATCGGGGGTGATAACTTTAGAACCCCCTTGCACCTCCCATAGTTAAAAAGTTTCGGTAGTTTAACAAAAAAACGTGTTTCATTATTTATTCTAAAGTTTATGTGTGCCGAGATTTGAGTGAATCAAACCAAGGAATAAAAAACATACATATAAACTTTACCACCCTGTTTAGCCCCCTTAGGGGTTGATTATTGAAAATTAGGCTACGCTATGTCTTATTCCTGAATTTAAAGTATCCAAATTTAAAATTTCATTAAAAACATTCACTCACACAAATTTTCGCATTTATAATATTAGTAGCATTTTAAAATAATGCGTGATGAGCTGGTCTCATTTACATTTCAGCACCATTTCTAAAAGGGCATTGATAATTACCTGACAACCTATTAGGGTCAAACTTCAGCACCATGACCTCTAAAGGTTCGATATTTTTTCTTCCATACAAAACAAATAGGCCTCTAATTATCTCTCTAAATGCTTCCTATAGTGTCCGACTATAACAACACCTTTGATTTTTTAACACGTTTTTGTTTTGTAGATTCTCGCCTATTTTGTAAGCGATGATATGGTCGAAGGACTTTACCTTTGCACCTACAAAATACAAACCTAAAAAAATAGCTATTATCAGCATATTTTTAATTAAGTATAACTGGATTGTGATCGCTCTCCGCTGAGCATAAAAAAATACAAATTTAAAAAAATCGGTGAGCTTATTGACTTGTAAAAAGTAAAAAACATTTTTTTTAAATTATGATGGAGGAAATCTGCCTGCGTAGTAGTAAGGTAATCGCAAATAACCTTATTCACTATTCTAGTTACAAAAACGCTTACAAAATAGGTAGGGTATGGAAACAATGTATTCTCTATTTAGTAATGTATAAGTATAGGCCAGGAGTTTTGGCGGGAACACGGAAAAATCATGTCGTTGCATTCTATTATTTTCTTAAACTTGTGTATTTTCGCGAATTAATGATTAAAAATGGTGGTGTTTTATTCATTGAGTGTTGAATTACATGCACGAGTGTGGGCAAGTGATATAATGTGGTGAAACATGTCTTTTTGTGTTGTTTTCAAAACTCCGTAGAAGCTCATAGTAAAGTCGCCACAACTTTACTAGGGCATGACTTGGACTCGACTATGACTAATTTCGTGTGACTGACTGTGATATCATGACATATTTGACTTGAATTTCATATAAATACTTGAAAAAAACATAAACTTGACACTGGCAGAATGCACAACGTGCGATGCCAAGAACTAAGAAAAAAAAAAAAAGTATAGGCCAATGAGCGGCGTAAAGATAAACGTATGCGATAAGTTATCACCGGATCAATAAATTGTTTCAACATATCGCTTACTATTCGCACAACGAAATAATACGTGGGCTTAGAAATAATGCCTCGAGCGGATGTTGAAATATTAATTGGCCGTTACAGGGGATAGCACTTGTCTAATGAATTATATTGATATACTTAGCGTAAAGTTCACTAATGAAAAAAGCAAAATTATTATGAGATTAAAGATGGCGGCTGAAGTTTTTTACTTCTTTTTCTACGAATTGTACGGATAATTCAAAATTGAAAGAAACCCATTTAAATTAATAAATCTAAAACCTAAGATCGGGCCAACTGGCGTGCCTTGATGAAAATTGTGTGTTACTTTCCAAATCTACTAATACAGGGTGTTAGTTTGAACACCGTTATCCTTCTAGGATATCATTGTACTCATCATTATGAACAACTTTTACTATGGCGCCAACCCTGAAATCACGAAAAAAACAGCTGTTCCATACATTTTGTCCAAGATCGATGAACCTTTTTGTACGAACTAACTAACCAGTATCATTAATGCGAAAGATAGTGAGTGTGTACGTGTATGTTTGTTGCTTTTTCACGTTGGAACGGCTCAATGGATTTGAGTGACATTCCATTCCACAAACCGCGCAGCGTTGGTAGTTTCTATTATTTTGACCAAGCGAAGCAAGGGTCTCCTAGTCTAATAGGTAGATTAGTGTTTGTATGTATGTTTGTATCTATATTTGTTGCGAACCGTTAACCAGATCTCTATGAAATTTTGTAAGCAAGTATTTCTTGCAAATATAATTATCACTTTCACATATCAGCCAAATTGGTCAAGTGGCTAAGAAGATATGGGGGACGCGAGGTCTCAATTCGCTGCGAACTACTATTGTAACAAATTGTTAAAAAATTATTCGAACATCTAGACACTGGACCTGTTTATCTCCAAAAACTGCGCATCCAGAACCACCGGATGACAGGCAGCAGCGTCCTCTCGGTTAACGCTGGTGAGCATTTTGCGATCCCCAAGTCGCCTGCCAAGCGTAGGGATTATGGCAACCCGTCCCTATTAAGGGGGAGGCTTTCGTCCAGCAGTGGACGTCTTTTGGCTGTTAATTTATCTAGACACAAGTAGTTCGATGTTTTTAAAGCTTAAACAGTAAGAAAAATTATGACCTCTGGCAGGACTCAAACCTGCATACGAGCAATCTCTGGGTTTCCGTCCCAACTGCTTTGCCAATAGGACAGATGACTGATGTTTATCTCATTGAAACCAATAGCTTTGATGAAGAATTTAAGTAAATATAGTATGTTTATTGAAAAAATAATTTAAATCGGTTAATAATGTTCTGATATATGAGCGTTTAAAGTTTTTGTTAGAGACTACTCTGTCCCTAACAAAAACTTTATTAGGGACAGACTTTGGGAAACTTTGTTTGCCACAAAACAAAAAATTACGTCACGCCTTACTTGTCAGAATAGAATGCATATGGCGTACAGAGAAGTGACGTCACGATATGCTGTTTCGTCTCTCTGTCTAGCATGATATTAAAATGCTTATAAGTTGCTTATTGTTCATCAAATTTTCATTTTCTTTTCATTAATCAGCTATATTTAAGGGCCACATTTTAATTGAACAATAAAAAAAAAACAGTCAACTAGCCTATTAAGCTACAGAAGTCTCTACCTTACCCGTCAAAACTCTCAAACTACAACAAGTAATTCGTCTCGACGTTTCAATTAGCAACTTTTAATTTAACACCCAATTAATGAAATGTTCCCGAGGGGTAATAGCGGAGTGGCCATCGGCCTGATTATCTCATGTGGCGGACCCCTGTCACGGCCCGGCCTACCGCTCATTAAACTAATATGGCGACATTTTTCTCCAGGATTATGTACTCTCTGGGGTAGTAACTTGACAAGTTTGGGCTATAATATTAAAACTGACGTGGTTTTGACTTATTTTCAACCGACTTTTCAAATCGACTGTTTTTTTTAATGTATGTTACGCGATTACTCTGCCAATTATGAACTGATTTTAATGATTATTTTTGTTTGGTAGATAACACTTCAGATGTGGTCCCATGTAAATTTCATCGAAACATCTAAATCGGTACAGTAGTTAGGTTTTTTAATCAAAATTACTAGAAAATATGAAGATGTCATCCAGGTATTCGAAGTTGAAGTCGGTTGTATTTTTTTTAAAGCGTATTATTGTTTTATTTATACAGGATTAAAGCCGTCATAGACGAAGATGTTATATTAATTCGTGTTAAAATAAAATATCGCACGCCATACAATTATTCAATATATTATTATCTACGTCTCTTGTTCGTAATTTGTTTTGTATGGGTAGCGATATTGAAATATGTTCTAAGATAACATTAAATTTATAGCATTTTCAATTCTTCATCGTGTGTGACGGCTTTGACTCACGTGTAATTAAGTCGACTGTAGTAGTTACCTAGCCCGCAGAGCAACATCTGTCAAAACGCGCGACGCGGCCGCACCCGCGCGTCGGGTTTTGTTTTCACTCCTTGAAAAAGGTCACCGGAGGTTGATCAGAACTATAGTCTAAGTATCCGACTTAATTAAACGTGATAAGTAAATAGTAGTATAAATAAAACAAAAGTTTCTGTATAGTTGTGTGTACTATATCTTATTTTTTTTATTTCGTTTAAGTACCTATTTATTTTCAGTGCAATAGTTTAATTGTTTTTTCATTCAACTTGAAAATTAAAATTGATGGGGGTCGGGGGTATTAGTATTCAGTCAGCTCGTGACCACGGCCATTGGAACATGGTCGAAACGTCGAGGTAAATAAAAATAAATTTATTTGTGCGCGATTAAGTCCCGGCTATAAACATAATTATGTATTAGTATTAATACAGAAACACGTTACGCGTACAATAATTATCACTGTAAACAACTTTTACTATGGGTCCAAAAGCTGATCCTGAGAAAGAAATTGCCGTTTTCGTTTGAGTCTGACCCTATTACCAATTGCGTCTCGCGATTGTCTCGGGTTTTCACCTAATTTCTGGGAGAAAGCTATTTTTAGTTATGCCAAGTTATGATAAGATTGGTTCAATCGTGATATCGAAATATTACAGGCAGAGCTTTAGTGACAGAGCTAAACTTACTAAACTTGTCGCTAGACAGGGCCATCACTTCGTGTTCGTGACACAGGCAGAGTATATTTCGTCATATTTTGTAATATTATTATTATTTTAGTGTTTTTTTTGTGTATATACATTTAACATTATTAACGTTAAGGGGGCGACTAATGCCAGAAGTAAGAAAAAGAGTTTAATGATTAAGAACGTACATAATCATATTAAAAAAATACTACAGGTAGGGAAAAAACCTAAAGACGCCGAGGAACCAAATAGAATTTTGAAAAATAATCTGGTTTATTAAAATAAAGAATACAAATTAAGTACATACTAACAAAAAAAATTACAGTATTAATTCAAATGCTCTAAATTATCAGCGACAACACCACATTATTTTTTACGAATTACATAGCCAGACTAATGTTTTAGCAGAGTAACCGTTTTCTTTTTTTATATCATGCCTATATTTTGAATAATTAAATAAAATCCCGCCTAAATTGTTCAAAGCCATCATCATCATCAATTGTGTCGTGCGATTTTCGACTCTAAACTGATGCAAAACACGCGGGTGAAATCATGTATTTTTCTGGCATTAGGCGCACTCTTAACGCCGTTTCATAGTTACTGTCTACGCTGTCTACTTGTACTTACCAATATTTTTGACAGAAATATGTATTAGTAACACATCTCATCGTGATTCAAACGTGAAAAATTCGCACTTTGATGTTTATAGTAATAAATATTTATGTGACACTAAACTATGCCAAATTCTTTCAAATATGTGTCTCTACGTCATAAATTAACTACTTTTAATTCAATAACATCACGCCGGTGTAATATTTTGTGATTTTATGACATGTTACACGGTAAATAAATCTGAAGCAAAATACGTTTCTTCTATGGCGGCCATCACAGCGTCATAATATGAATGTGGTCACGTCACCGTCATATTATATCAGAGTGTATGTTATATTGTCCATGGAATAGAGCTAATGGCGTATTTGCGTGTGGGCGCGCCCTTACAGGCACGTTTTGTGCTTGCTCACCGTGTGGCCGCGCCTTTACTTGGTAATGACATGCTACGGTGAAAATTTAAACTGACGCCATCAATTATAGTTTTGCAAAAAAGAGTAAAAAAAATATGGGCGCGACTGTCGTCGCGACCTCGTATAACGACAGAGGAAAATGATTTGATCGATGCACCCACTGACGCTATTTTCCAAAGTATTGTCAGTCTCGAGCGAAAAAAGTATTCGTTTCACGACTTTTTGCCAAGCTATAACTTTGCGAACAAGTTTCGTAGAAAACTAATTATGTACGGCACCCGTTGAATTCTTTTCTTTAGCTGAACTTCAATTCTAAATATTTATAAAACACATTCAGTTTATTACTTTTAACATCAAAACGAGCTATAAAATTAACCACACGTGTTCGTTATCATCAAAACAGTAACGCCATGTGAATTATGACTGTTATAAATCATACGAAAATTCAAAGACATAAGACAAAACGTCTCACAGTGGGGCAGGAGTAGATAACATATACCTTGTAACGTAATATACATTTTGTTCTAACAATGTTTTACAAATAGTGCTAATAACGCTTGAGAATAACGAAGGCCAAGAGAAGATTGAAATCTAAATTGCATTACATAGTGGTTTTTTTCACACTATTGTGTCAACTATTCATCGGTTCGTGGCGATTTATGATGGCTGCGACACACAGACAGGAAGTTCAGCAAGCTTTTATAATCTGGCGCGAAATATTTGACCTAATTTCTATGATTTATAGGCATTTTTTATTTATTTAGGTTTAAAATATTATATCGTGTGCTTAATTAGTGAGCTATAAAATACTGGATAAGTCCAAGTAGGCAACGTACCTAAATCACATCGTCGTATCTATATAGTACACTCGTGTAATTATTTTTGTTATAAATCACTATTCAAATTAGTTATATTTAAAATTATACTAGAGGTAGCCCGCGACTACGGCCGCGTACGGAAGAAAAACGGCATGCTCCCAAAATTCGTTTCGTTAATTTTAAATTTTATTCATCGCAATAAAATATAGTTACACAATAAGCAATCTCTAGTAGTTGGACATTTCTATTTAGTAATTTATCGCGGCTCACTTTCAATCTTGACCACCTTCTTCACTTTTACACTTCACTTCACTTCACTTCTTTCTTTCTTCTTCTTTTTTTTTCCTTTTTCACTTCTTTTCTTACTTCACCATTTTAAGCTACTTATATGATCCGCTTTTAATTTATTATGAGCCATACAATAAATAAAATTAAAATAAAAAGTAATAGCGGATACTCTCACTACTTTAGCTGTGCCTTTATGCAAAAAGGAAACTTTCGCGTGCGCGCCGCACCGGACGACCGTATTTTACGGTTGTTAGTTGATATTCTCAGGGCATTGTTTAAAGCACAATGTTGTTTTCTTGTGCAATAATGCTGAATTCGCGGCGATTGCGCCACTGTGTGGATACGTCCGCTCGACCCACCTGTTTGCGCATATTTACTGTACTAGAGGACGCCCGTGACTCCGTCCGCGTACGGAAGTATTCGCCCCATCCCGAAATATATTCCATACCGCTTTCATAACCCTAGCAAAAAAATTATAATGTTGATTTTGTTTATAAAAAGTCAATCTAAATACCAATTAAAACACTATAACTTCAATTCAAAGAACTTTCTATACAAAGTTTCACTCGCCTTTTCACCCCTTAAGTCATGCCTGCCAAAAATATTGCAAATACTATACTTCATTTTTAAATGAACTATTGAAATACCAACATTCATCACTATAACTTCAAAAACAGATAACTTTCCATACAAAATTTCATCCCCCATTTCACCCTCTCAAGTTGAACCCATATTTAACCCCTTAGAGGTTGAAATTCGAAAAAGCCTTTCATAGTACACCCCTACGTATCAAGACAAATACACCCTCCAAATTTCAAGTCTGTACCACCAGCGGTTTAGGCTGTGCGTTGTCTGTCAGTAAATCAGTCAGTCAATCAGTCAGTCAGGACAGTGGTTCTTATAGTATTAGATTGTCACATGCAGTCACATTTTTACATGGTACTTTTTGACGTCATATTAACTTTAAAACATGAGTCACGAGCTCACGAGAGAAAACTAACTCTTCGAAACAATGTGAATTTAGTGTGTGCCAACGCATGACCACTACAACGTCTACACATTTACACGGGACATTGTGAACAACTTTTACTATTTTACCAAACCTGAAATCCGATAAATAAGATTTATTATGTCGGGATCGAATCACATTTTCAACCGACTTCAAAAAAGGAGGTTCTCAATTCGACTGTATTTTTTTTGTATGTATGGTACGCGATTACACCGCCAATAAGAACTGATTTGGATGATTCCAACTTGATTTCCTTTTGTTTGGTAGGTAATACTTCAGAGGTGGTCCGATATAAATTTTATCGAAATCGATTTAGTATTTTGGTTTATAAATCAAAATTACTAGAAAATATGAGAGAGTCATCCAGGTATTAGAAGTTGAAGTTGGTTGTTTTTTTTAAGTGTATTATAATATGGGATGGATGTTTTTTCCCGATTTTAAAGTTGCTTATATGTTGTTTTTAATAATGACCCAATACCGTATAACCCCATATAAAACAACTAAGTTTATTTTTATGAAATTTACATTCTACGCAAGAAACTTACTGTTGACGTCTGTATTCTACATTTCGACATCGGAATACATACCTACAAGTTCTAATTTCAGTATGCTAATGCGTATTCTGTACCATGTCAAGACTGGTATTAAAGTAGACACTAACAATTCATAAATTTTAATTATCTTTCAAACATATTGTAAGAATGGCAATGCGCATTACCGTTTGAAGAATACCTCGTAAACTTCGCAAGCGTTTTAGACTTACAAACAAATAGCTAACAAGTGGTTAAAGCGCATAAACGCCTAGTGGTAATTGTTTTACGTAGTGGTCGTGCTTATAATTATATTATATTATATGGAACTGCCAATACTAAATAATTTGTAGCTATTAAGATAAGTTATTCTGTTTCTATGTGTATTTTTATTCAAGCGACAAGTTAAGTAAGCATCCGAAGCATATCAATCCGTTATCCCATAAGTATTTTAAGCATTCGTAAAAACTACAATTTCAATGTATTTATAATTTATTTGTTGCTTAGTAAGACGGACTCTAGAGTTCGTGCATTTTCTCAAAATTTTTCTAGTAATTTTTTCCAACTAATACATAACATAAAAAACTAAATACTTTACAAAAAAGCTAAATAAGGAAATTATTGAAATTATGTATTTAAAGTTCAATCTCGGTTTAAAGTAGATAAACTCCCTCGCGGAGTTTTGGCGGGAACACGGAAAAACCATGTCGCTGCATTGTATTATTTCTTAAACTTGTTTTTCGCGAATTTATAATAAAAAATGGTGGTGTTTTATTAATTGAGTGTTGAATTACATGCACAAGTGTGGATAAGTGGTGTGTGTGAAACATGACTTTTTGTGTTGATTTCAAAAATCCGTAAAAGCTCATAAGTAAAGTCACCACAACTTTACTTGGGCATGACTTGTATTCGACTTAGACTAATTTCGTGTGACTAACTGTGATTTCATAACATATTTGACTTGATAATACTACATAAACTTGAACGTTTATATACTTGACTCTGACAGAATGCACAACGTGCGATGCCAATAACAAAGAAAGAAAAAAATACTCCCTCGCATTTGTTTTAATACGTATGAAGCAAAATAGAAAATTCGCATTGTATACATTTTGAACTCAGCGGGACCGTTAGTAAATAGGCAATTGGCACTGTTTGCAATGCTGACCTTTTGCGATATCAAATCAATAAGGTTAAAGCCAGCAAGTTATTGTTCTGTTATTATATTAACAGTGAATCTCGGAAACTGTTGATCTCCGCAACGCTTGAATCGATTTTAATAATGGTTATTGATTGCTATGGATTTTATTAATATTGTTCTTCTTCTTCTGTTCCCACTTTAAGTGGGGTCGGGTCTCCCAATCAGCCCAGGACGCTCGGTCCCGGGCTGTCCGTTGGTCTAAGATTACCTTTTTAAACGTTTGTGACATGCTAGTCCAACTGATGAACTAGCATGTCCCAAACACACTCATACTCACACTCGATTGTTAACCGACTTGAAAAAAGAGGAGGTTCTATGTTCGACTGTATCTATGTTTTTTTTAATGTATGTTCACCGATTTCTCCGTCAAGTGTGGACCGATATTAAAAATCATTTTTTAATTTGAAAGTGTTAAATCTCAAGGTGGTCCCATATTAATTTGAAGTCGGTTTTTGTAAAGTTATTATTAAACACGTATTTTTTTATTTTAAATTACAATAAAATACGACTTGCCTACGAAACATTATAATAGGATTAATGGTACACCAGCTAATTATAATTATGCTAATATTACAAACGGCTGAACGGACTTGGATGAAATTTGTTATAGAGGTAGCTAAAACACAGGCCAATTTTTATCGAAGGAATCGCAAGAGAAACCTATAAGCACTACTAGTTGTTAAATAACTGTACAAACATACACTCTAACACCAGTTTGTACTCTCGACGTCCACTCGGTCAGTTCGATGTTTTTGCAGTAGGTATATCTTCTTGACATAAATAAAATCCTTACCAATAATTTATTTGATGATTGATGTAAATAACTGCAACTTACCTGGAAAAATAAAAAATTAACATAAGTCGAGTCACTCGTAATCCTATACCATAATAAGCATTTAAAAAAAAACAACCGACTTCAACTTCGAACACCTGGATGACATCTTCATATTTTCTAGTAATTTTGATTTAATAACCAAACTACTAAACCAATTACGATAAAATTTACATGGTAACACCTCTAAAGTATTACCTACCAAACAAAAAAGAATCATCAAAATCGGTTCATAATTGGCGGAGTAATCGCGTAACATACATAAAAAATAAATAAAATAAAAACTTGCAGTCGAATTGAGAACCTCCTTTTTTGAAGTCGGTTGAAATCATTGCAAACGCTACATTTTTATTTTTCTAGTGTGTAAGTGAGAGTCAAAAGTAAACGTCTCATTTCATTACCGATCAGGCTAGAAATATGGGGGCATTGAAAAAATAAACAATGAGTAACCTTTCCAAGAACTCTTTTGTAAATTTGGAGACATTTTCCTTATCGCAAGTCCATATGTGTACAAAAATAAGATAACATTTTCAGGACGGAATTAGACAGCGTCTCGTAAGGATATGAAAGTGATAACCCTACCCACATCACTCGAGTATACAGAGATTCTCATACATTACAATGTCCCTATTCCATATTCCATCGCTTGCAAATCGTGGACGAATTCGAAATGAGGCAAATAAGCAATTAATACGCTCATAACGGCCATATTCAGGTTCGATAACGTGATGTGGGAAATTTTAGATGCACGATCGCACGACTGGTTTTAGACAGACCATGAATAAGTAACTGACGATGCGGACGGACAATAATAAATGATTTTGGTAATGCAAACGATCAAAGTTTAGTTATTATAAGTTATAACGATATAGTTCATGTAATAAGACCCTGAAGAACACGCGTTCAAAATGACTTACCTAAGGGTAGGTAGAGACAATAAGAAACGTGTTATTGGACACATTCTTAGTAATATGAATACCTAGTAGCTTAAGTTACAACTTAATTACTTATAAGCCTAATTAAGCTAGAATGTAATGAAACTTAGGTGATCACTTTAAAAGAGCACCTAACAATAACAAAAATACAAAGGTCACACGTGAGTTTATTCGTCATAAAAAACTTAAAAAAACATCGAGCGGAAAGCTGCATACAACTTATGTCTGGAGAAGAAATAGTAAGCGTGTACTAATTCATCAACGACCGGGTGATCGTCGAACATTAAAGCTAAAATACCCTTCGAGGC
This sequence comes from Erannis defoliaria, assembly GCA_905404285.2. Taxonomy (NCBI): domain Eukaryota; kingdom Metazoa; phylum Arthropoda; class Insecta; order Lepidoptera; family Geometridae; genus Erannis; species Erannis defoliaria. The sequence continues at coordinate 8,607,446 of FR990078.1, forward strand.
CCAGCCTACGGCCAGCAGTGAGATGTTAAAAGCTGATGCAGTAACGATCTTCTAATCTAATACTATAAGAATGATTTAAAGTGGTGAATATGGGGAGGAAAATAATTAGTAATTAACCCAGCGGTATGGAAGATAACGAGTAATTGAGAGCGGGGCGATTTTTTGGATCAATCTCAGTAGACACAGGAGCCGGATCCACGATGGATCTAGTGAGATTGTATTTTCTCATTGGATTTATTTACAAATATATGACAGAGAAAGTTCTCACTAGATCTAAAGATTTCAAAACTGTATCTTATGGGAAAAACATATTTCACTAGATCCATCGTAATTTAAAATAACTTAAAAATGGATCTAAGTATCGGGAACAAAAAATCTCATTAGATACATTTTCTGTCATATCTTTGAAAACAGATCAAATGAGAAAATATAATCTCAGTAGATCCATCGTGGATCGGGCTCCTGTATTTACTGAGATTGGTAGTTTATTTTCCGTATGCGGACGAAGTCGCGGGGGACCTCTAGTGTAATTATAAATGACAGATTTGACAGCAGTTACAGAACAGACGAAATATAAGGAATATTTGCATAAAAATTCAATAAAAACGGACGACGCGACGGCAAGAAGGAAAAAATATTGGCGCAATCTACGTAAACAAAAACAGCTGCAGTGAATAAATTCCTGATAGCTACTCGTATATAGTATAGAGTAAAGCGCGTAGTCAGTAAGGCGCCTGCAATTTTATCAACAAAATACATGAGGGATCGCATTTACATAATAAGCCTCCGCCCGCATTCATAGGTAACACGGGCCAACGTATTCAGATTACGTTATTTTACCTCGTACAACAATCTGCTCTCGAATTACACCGTGCGGTTAAACTGTGGGTTAAACCAAATACGTACAGATAACAACGACAAGAATTTAATATCCATCGCATTTTGCACATATTAATTTGAGTTTGATTTTTAAATCAAAATTACTGCAATAAATCAAAATAACTGGCAAATATGGAGATTTCATCGGGGTAGACGAAACTGAAGTCGTTTTTTTAAGCGTATTATTTGCTGGACAGGTTTGAATGAGAGACGGATTGGTCGAAAGTAAACAATTATTACAACCAAATTTTGGGAAAGCGGATTTGTCGCTTTTTATTCCTGTGTTTCTCAATCATATTGTGAATACTTATATTTAAGGTCTTGATAGATGATTTGAAAATCACATCTTGTGATTACCTATTTAGCTAAGCCACTAAGCTAAGCCTCATGAAGGTTTCACTGGGTTCTATCCCTCATAAAAGAACAGAGCTCCACTCCGACACAGTCGCGAATTTTCAAAGATGTCTCCCATATTCAACAAAAAAGGGGTTCACAACAGATTACAATTATTGTAAGCAGCTTTCGCCAAAAATCATTTATTGGTCAATGGGGATCCAAACTATAAATTAGTTCCACCTAGAAGGCGCCAAATTATTGTTCCAAATTATCTATCAATCATAGAAATTAAGTATATTTTTGTTGATTTCATCTATCTATAACTATAAAAGGCTTTGTCCTGACTGACTGACTGACTGACATATAGACAACGTACAGCCCAACCCGCTAAACGTAGAGACTTGAAATTTGGAGGGTATGTTTTTGGAGAGGTGTAAACGCCCACTAAGAAAGGATTTTTCGAAAATCAACCCCGAAGGGGGTTAAATGGGGTGTTAAAGTTTGTATGAAACTTTTTATTCTCTGGTTCGATTGATACAAAACTTGGTATACGTATTCTACTATAAAAATAAGAAGATACGGGTGTCACAGTTTTTTCAAAATCAGCTCCCGTTAGTATTAAAAAAAAAATTAGTTTTAGTGATAGTACGTTTGTTTCTCCTTAACTTTGTAACGGCTGTACATATTAAAATGAAATTTGGTATAGGGATGGGGATAGATGTGGGGATGGGGGTGGGGGTGGGGGTGGCGATGATACTGGGAACGGAGACGGGACGGAGATAGGCATGTTAATATTAAGATTTCAATTGGTATCGGGATGGGGATGGGGATGGGGTGGAGATGGGGTGGGGATTTGGTGGGGATGGGATGTGGATGTGGATGAGGCTAGGAACGGGGATGGGCGTGTCCATATTAAGATGAAAGTTGAAATCGGGATGGGGGTGGGGACGGGATGGGGTTCGGGATGGGGATGAGGGAGGGAACGGGGATGTGGACGGGGATGGGCGTGTTTATATTAAGATTACAATTGGTATCGGGATGGGGATGGGGATGGGGTGGGGATGGGGATAGGGTGGGGATGGGTGGGGATTTGGTGGGGACAGGTGGGGATGGGATGCGGATGTGGATGAGGCTGGGAACGGGGATGGCCGTGTCCATATTAAGATGAAAGTTGAAATCGGGATGGGGGTGGGGATGGGATGGGGTTCGGGGTGGAGATGAGAGAGGTAACGGGGATGTGGACCCCCGTCCACATGGGCGTGTTCATATTAAAATGACATTTGGTATCGGGATGGGGATGGGGAAGGGGGCGCTTATAGGGATGAGGCTGGGAATGGGGACGGGGATGGGCGTATTTATTGGTCGGCTGAACAGATGGAGCTGCATTTTTGGATAGGTAGTTATAGCATAAGGTTCGGAAACGGACATAGATTATTTTTATGTAGGTCCACGCAGACGACTGTTTGACGGACATAATTATTATAGATACTGTACAGCCTAAGCTGCTAAATTAATTTTTAATATTAAATTAACTTACTTTTAAATGCCTAAACTAAATTTTGAGTGGTGTAAACTTACACTCAGCTCAAGCTGTGGTAGCTTCAGTGAGATCAAGCTCGACTCACATTCTTGGGGTCGCGGGTTCGAACCCGGGCGAGCCCGTTCCAATTAGTTCTTTGAAACTTACGCATGGATAATACCACTGGCTTTTCGGTGAAAGAAAACATCATGAGGAAACCTTCATATTTCAGGAGAAGAAATACGATAGTGTATGTGAATCGCCAACCTGCACTGGGCCAGCGTAGTGAATATGGCCCAATCAAGGTAGGCCGATATACCATTAGTGTTAAGGGCTGATGCAGAGAAACGCACACTCAGCAACGATTTTGAAAAATTCGCAAGTGGTTCAATGTATCATTAAAATACCATTTTGCCGAAACCATTCATTTAAGGCTGTTAAGTTTTTTGACTTAAGAGATAAGATAAAATAAACATAAACATGTTTCAGAATTTTCAAACAATTTCAAAACTGGAAGGCCACGGGTCAGTTTTTCATTTGAAAAAAAATGTTATATTTATAGATTAGCTAATCGAGTGTTTATGCGTAAGAAGATAAATATTTTAAACATATGTACTTGATCCGGTGCACGCACCAAGCACAGCGCTTTCGAAACGTCCATCCCGCGTCGGCTCAGATACGTTAAAACCCGAGTATGACGCGCTGTACCTCGAGCGCGCCCCACTCCAACCCACACCGAGTCTACCTAAGCGATCAGTGCAGCACTGTATTTTATCGAAGTTTCGTAATTCTTGCGATATTTTAGTAAACTTTTTACGTTCTTTGTTATCATACTTTTTCTGCTTAAGCTTATTTCATTTCATTGACTCTGTTGATACGGTATGCAATAATGATGATGCTGTAAACTATCCAGTTGAGTTTTTAAATTCATTAAGACCAGCGGGGCTACCATATCAGAGGCTTATCCTGAAGAAAGGTACACCCGTCATGCTCCTTCGGAATTTAAGACCACCCAAATTGTGTAATGGAACCAGGTTACAAGTAAAAATGCTGCATCGTAATCTGGTTGAGGCCATCATTTTGATTGGGTGTGCCCATGGCGAAACAGTGTTTGTGCCGCGTATTCCCATGATTCCCAGTGACTTACCTTATGACTCCAAAAGGCTTCAATTTCCTCTAAAAGTTTGCTTTGCCATGACCATCAATAAGGCTCAGGGTCAAACTTTAAAATACGCTGGTATTGATTTAAGGCAGGACTGTTTTTCGCATGGTCAGTTCTATGTGGCTTGCTCGCGAGTTAGCTCCCCTGAAAGCCTGGCTATTTTAGCACCTTCCAACAAAAAAAACAAAAACGTTGTCTACAAAGAAATATTGTAATCTTTCGGGTCAAAGGCCCCGGCAACTATAGCGTTGTGGTATCTAATACTCACTATTAAAGTTCTGGTGTTTATTCAATAGTAAACACAACAATATAAATCACAATAACGAAACAGCAATGTCAACACGGGCCACTGGATGGAGCGGCGATCGAGCGTGCGTCAGTGCGCAATGTCTATGAGTTACTAACTGGCGGCCGGCGCCGATGCCTCGCAAGCCTTCAAGGTCATGCGCCTGGTGCGGCGCGACGGGCTTAAACTCGACGATTCGCTCCCGACATTTATGTCGTAAGGTAAGTATTATTTATTTATTTATTATCATACAATTATTGGGGCATTGGCAAGTATGCCACAGTTCTCCCAAAGAAGCAAGACGGCCTCTACTTTGCTGTTGATTGGTTTGATTCCAGCTGCAGATACGATGCATCCCAGAAAACTGACATTTTCTGCTCCAATTACACATTTGCTTGGGTTGATAACCATTCCAAATTCTTTCAGCCGATTGAATAGCTGACGAAGGTGCTGGAAATGGCTGAAGGTATCCCTGGAGAAGACCAGGAAATCATCCAAGTAAGCGTAGCAGAAGTCCAAGTCTCTCGTCATTTCATCGACGAACCGTTGAAACGTCTGTCCAGCGTTTCGCAGACCGAATGTCATAAATGGAAATTCGTACATTCCAAACGGTGTGGTTATTGCCGTTTTCGGTATGTCTTCAGGATTGACTGGGATCTGATTAAAAGCCTTCACCAAGTCAATTTTTGAAAAGACCTGGCAGCCAGAGATGTTCTGCGTGAAGTCTTGTATATGCCGGATGGGATATCTGTCAGGAACAGTGCGGGCGTTTAAGATCCTGTAATCGCCACATGGTCGCCAGCCGTCGTCCTTCTTTGGAACAAGATGCAGGGGTGATGACCATGGGCTCTCTGATGGCCTAGCAGTTCCAGCGTTCAGCATATCGTTGAATTCCTGCTTGGCTATTTTGAGCTTCTCGGGTGCCAGACGTCTGGGAGTGCAATAGACAGGTGGTCCTGGCGTAGTTTTTATGAAGTGAACTGTCTTATGGTTGATAACTCGATGTGTGCCTGGTGGACGAGTAACTTCTGGATACTCACGAAGAAGTTCAGTGTACTTGGACTCGCCAATGATCGTCTTGACAGAGGAGATGGCGTCTGATGACAGAGCTGGTGTTGCAATTGCCGAAAGCGTTGTGCGGTTATCGATGAGGCGTCGGTTGCGACAGTCGACTATCAACTCGTAATGTGATAAGAAGTCTGCACCAATAATCGCCTTACTGACGTCGGCCACGATGAAACGCCAAGGGAAAGCGCGACGGAGACCTAAGTCGAGTTCTAACTGGGCGAAACCATAAGTCGCGATCGGTGAACCATTTGCTGCGAAAAGTTCATAAGTGGTCTTTAGCCGTCTGTTCTTGCAAGCCGTACGTGGGAAAACACAGAGGTCGCTTCCAGTATCGACTAGAGACTGCGTCTTCGTTTTTCGGTCCGATATAAACAGGCGACCTGAAGAGGATAGGCAATCGTTTGTCGCCATTAACGAGTGCCGCTGGCTTTTCCCGGCTGATAATCGCAGGGCTTGACACAAGTTCTTGCGTGGTCACCATACTTGTTGTGGTAGAAGCAGTTCGGGAACTTGCGGTAACTCGATTCTGACCGTGTGCGATTTCTGTCTCGCTGGCCGCCTCGATCTTTCGAGCGGGATCTTCCTGCATTGTTGGCAGCGAGGGCTTGAACCTGGCGCGTCAGCGCTGCGACTTCCCTGGTAAGTTTTTCCAATAGTGATCCAGGAACGGCGTCTGCAGATGCAACCTGGGGGGTTGATGGTACCAGGTCATGCACTTTGTCCGCTAGGTCCGCGAGCGCTTCCAAGGTAGATGCTGGCTGGGACGCAATAACGGTTTGGAGGCTGGTCGGCAATCGGCTAGCCCAAACAGTCCGGATGAAATCGTCTGGTATGTTCTTGCCGGCTAGATGACGAAGATGGCGCAAAAATTGTGAAGGACGCCTATCTCCCAGTTCTTCATGCATTAACAACTGTGTTACCTCCTTCTCTCTAGACGCTGATAGGCGCTTTATCAATTCTGCCTTAAGAGTCTCGTATTTACCAGTTGCTGGCGGGTTCGTTAAAATATCCTTCACCTCGGCCGCAAAACGATGTTCTAGTTGAGCACTGACGTAATAATATTTCGTGTCGTCGTCTTTGATTTTCGACAAGGCAAAGCTGCCTTCAATCTGAGCGAACCAGACAGCCGGCTCCTCCGGCCAAAATGGTGGCAGTCGGACACCGACACGACATAAATCGTATGGTGTAAAGGAGCTTTTTTCGGATTCGTTGGTTGACGTGCTCATTTTTCCTTGTCTCGGGGTCACCACTGTGGTATCTAATACTCACTATTAAAGTTCTGGTGTTTATTCAATGGTAAACACAACAATATAAATCACAATAACGAAACAGCAATGTCAACACGGGCCACTGGATGGAGCGGCGATCGAGCGTGCGTCAGTGCGCAATGTCTATGAGTTACTAACTGGCGGCCGGCGCCGATGCCTCGCAAGCCTTCAAGGTCATGCGCCTGGTGCGGCGCGACGGGCTTAAACTCTACGATTCGCTCCCGACATTTATGTCGTAAGGTAAGTATTATTTATTTATTTATTATCATACAATTATTGGGGCATTGGCAAGTATGCCACAGCGTCATTAGCAGACATTTTTAGGGTTCCGTAGTACTACGAGGAATTCTTATAAGTTTGTCATGTCCATCTGTCTGTCTGTTTAAAATTCAACAAGACGGCTTTGTTTTGAAGTAAGTATTGCAAACGCGACATGCCAAATTTGGTCATCCTCAAGAAAACTTAAAGACTTGCAAGCGGCTTGGAAAAAATGCAATAATATACGTATTTTAGTGATTCAATTGAGTTGGGCCCCGATTTAACCGAATTCCAGTATTCAACATTACTACGCGGGCAAAGCCGCGGGCAAAAGCTAGTTAATTATATAAATTATCGGACGCTGTGTAGCTTTTGGCTGTGAAGAAATAGGACAAACAAATTCCCAAATTCCCATGTGATTTTTCTTTCTTCGCAGCGATGCACTTCTTTATTTTCAACTCTTCTTTCAACTGGGCATTACGCCAGGTGGAATACTAAAAAACTCAACAAAGCTTAGATATTCAAAAAGGCAATAATCCGTTTTTATCAAGTGTTTCTGCCTGCATAGCTTTTGGTAATCTTCCCCATTACGATAAGTTCTCGTTGCCAATGACTGGCCGGTATTAGCCTGATGAAAACATAAAATAAAAGCGGGCGGTCACTGCATGCCGACAACACAGCGTTGGTCGGCGGCCAACTGTCGGCTGAACGTCTGAGGGCAATATCGTAGCCGCGACGCCGCGCGCCGCGCCGACGCAACGCTACCACTAATCGAAGTGGCAGATCCATTTATAAGTAAGCAGCGTATCTAATTGACATTTGCCATCGCGAAATAGCCAGCATGACATTTGGCATACCGAAAATATCCAAGTGTATACGCGACATAAAGTTCTATCTAATTAACTTTGGACCAAATCATTTCATCCAAAATAGTTAAATTATATATTTTTTTGTTGCAGTTTCGATTATGATGTCATTTTGGTTATTATTTTTTATCTACCGTGAATGAGTAGACAAATGGACTTATTTTATTTTTCAACCGACTACGCAAAAGTACTTATTACGTTCTATTTTCTGCTTAACATCAAGACATCTGTGGTCAACCACTTAGTCTACCATCATAAAAATATGCATACATTCCCAAATAAGAGCCTGATTAACTTGCCATTGTAACGCATTTTGAGAGACACGCAGACAGGAGCATGACGCGACCCCCGCATAGATCGAAACAAAATAAAGAACCAAAACACAGTCGCAGTTACGCATTACGAATATTAATGCACGCCGTAGGTACGTATGTTCTATAAGGTGCAAACAGGGTGGTCCACCATAGTATGAGCATTTGTATACAAATTGCGAATATATATGTAAATAATGAGACTAATATTTAACTTTATCTGTCCCCGATCTAAATATAAATCAACGGTAAATGATTACTTAATCATAACCCAACATCCACGTCCACACGAAGAATGTCTCGGATAATTGTTAACTCGACATTACACACCCACGCAGAAAATATCACGATTTTCCCTTAAAATGCCCGAGACTTTTAGAAAAACTAATCTATGTTACGACAACCCTAGTTCCAAGATTACGGTCACAGAATGTGGCAGTAGGGTAATAAATCATAGTACCTTTTGCGGTGTGCCATCCGTGTCCACACACGTCTTTGGCGTGCTTACCGTGTTATGGCTTGGTGATGTTACCACGACGTCACCAAACCTATGTTCTCGCTTGCCCTAGAATATAATATATGTTGCGGTCTGTTATAACCTTCTGCTCTATGTATCTGTGAAGGCTTCATATTGTTTAGTTAACTGATGTTTTGCATTTTAAAGCATTTATAACTGATAGTATAATAGCCTTTGTTGGCCTAGTTGTACTCATTATACTGTTTTGACCTTCTCCATATGAGGGCTGTTGTTTGTCCAAATAAAATAAAATAAAAATATGAACGATCGTTAATGTTTTAATGGATCAGATCTTCACAGATCACACACCACTGATGCTGTTCCAGATACTAAGTGGTCCGTAGTGATACCAAAAATGTATCTTTAGATTCGCCCTCACAAAAAGTTTTAGAATCACTGCTACATATGGAGTATTAGAGGTCGCCCGCGACTTTGTCCGCGTACGGAAGAAATTCGGCCCGCTCCCAAAATTCTCCACTTTAAATCATTCCGAGCAAACTCTACCAACTCTACCAACTCCAATGTATGTAACATCAAGACATAAAAGACAAATCACAAATTGAACTACCGAGAAATCGTTTCATCAAATGTTTAAATTTACATTCCCGTTTGATTTTCCAATAGCAACTCTTTGACGTGTGCAAGAGGATGGATACACTTTATTTAACCTTCAGCGACGCTACAGAAAGATAGAAAGGTTTTCCCGCAAAAATAGACATGAAACGATATTTGAGGTGCAAATTGAGAAATGTATAAGAAAGTAAAAATAAACAATGGTATCATTTAAAGCAGGACAGAAAATGTTTAGTTTAAGATAAACAAAAATCATAATCGAGTCAAGATTCACCTACGATGGCGTCAGTTAAGCCTTCCTAAAACCTCTGTCGTGGTTATAACCGCGTCTAGCAATTTACTGTTTCATCAGATCCACACCACACTAACGCTCAGCAGTTGTAAATGCCTCTCACAGTCACCCACCTCAAGATTGTATGGATCGTCATTTGATCTTTTTTGGAAAACCTAATTGAGCTACCTCGAACGCTACGCAATATGTAATTGAAAGTAGCAAATAATAAGTAGGTGGGCTACCATAAATGGCAGCGATGACGATCTCCCTGATCATAAAAACCTGATAAAACCAGTATAGATGACAAATACTTCGTAATACCACCGAGGCTAGTAATAGAGCAATTAAAATGCTAGATGCATCGCGTTTGATCAACCGAGCTATTGCAATGAGGCCATACCTATTGTAATTATTTACTCTCGATAATTGCGTTAGACAGTAGAAATGAGTAAGCGTAGTAAGTATCAATTAATTATTGCGTAAAGATATCACGTCTTTTCTAGTAAACAATGCCCACAATCTCAGAATGCTCTTAATAGAATTTAACAGTGTCGCAATGATGTGCCTGGGTGTTGTTTTGGAATAATATATCTGAAATGGTTATTGGCAATTTGGCACGCATTGACTCTTCCCATTACGAAAGCGTCTGATTCGTCTTATTTCTAGCTGCCATAAAAACTACTAGTTATACTTCAGGCAGCTTGTTGGATGTAGGTTGAAAGAAAAGACTGGCGACTCCCGCTCCGGCTCGTACCTGGTGCAAAGGTAAGCCATATCAATTCAGCGACGCATTACGGTTAGTGTAATGTGCACCTTTCCATCAGATACCGTTATGGGCGGGCTATTTTGTTGATGAGCATTATAATTATGTGATATTTTATTTTATTTTGTTTCGATTAAAATAATGTTTTTTTTTATATACAATCAAGTGACGAGACGAGCAAGACGTTCGCCTGGTGGTAAGCGTCAAGCCTGCCACTAACAGTAGCAGTGCCAGAATTGAGCACTTGCGAACAATCCTGCGCCGCACTGCACTGCGCTCGTCACCCTGAGATATCAGATGTTAAATCTCTTCATACCCAGTAATTTCCCTGGTAACAGTGCCCTTCAAACCGGAAACGCTGCACACTACTGCTTGGAGATTGAATAACTAGCAAACGTGTAGTACTTCCCCAGGCGGACTGTGCAGTAGAATCCTACCACTACAGAGAGTTTAGGCAGTAATTTATTCTATTCAACATTTGGTTCGAGTTATTTCTTCCATAGTAACTAGAATTCGAGAGATTTCTTAGTTTCTGTCCACAAAGCCGTTACATTTTATACGTGCAGCTGTTCTGATCATTTTAATTTGTTTATTGCACGTGTTGAGATGCTCGTAACTCATAATTGCTCAACTTTAGCAATAAACTCGTAGGGATGTTATTATGAGAGTATGATTACATGTTACTTTAGACTAAGCGATCCTTAAATCATCTGTTGTAATGTATACCTTATTTCACGCTATATTCACGCGTGGGTATGAAATGAGGCTTAACAATATCGTTATTGGAATTGTACTGTATTTAAGCATAAATAATTATTCTAGTTGTTTAATTACCTTGTTTCTTTAATAAGACAAAAAAATATGTGTTAAGTACCCAAAATGTGGCCACTTGAAATGAGAGTTCGTTCCAACTATTTTTAAGCGAGTGTTTCGTAAATTATGTAAACATTAAACAATCTCCATTAATTTTAAATTCGTTTTAATCAGTTAATACGTTTTTTAATGTTTTAGGTAGTTAAGGCACTATTACGTTACTATTAATACTTAATGTTTTAAATTACTCTTATTTGGTTAGATACCAACAACTGCATACTCTCCAAGAGTATTGAAACCTGACCTGAATAATCCCAAACAATACAAAATCAATCATGGTAGAGATACGAGTAAAACAATTTATAATTTTATAACTAATAAATGCAGCCAGCCACTTGATAAAAATAAATATAACGAACTATGTTTAGCATATTTTAAGACGTTCACAAATATTTTATTATGAAAACTGACGTGGTTTTGACACATTTTGTGCAAAACACGACGCAGGCGCACGCGCGTCGAGCTCTGTTTTCACTCTTTGAAAAAGGTCACCGGATGTGATCGAAACTATAGTCGGAGTATCCGATTTAATTAAACGTGAGTATTCCGTTATGCCGTACCCTATTAATTATCCTAACTCAATATTGCATGATTGAAATAGTAAAAATATTTTCATCTCACTTGCTCGTAAAGTGGATCTTATTGCATTGGTTTTAGGCTCATAATCCAAGCTATTACGCACGCGTGCTTTTTACTTTACATTACGGCACATAGTGCTATAGGTATAACCCGGTAAAGTCAAGTTTGTACGTGACTGCAATTAGACGTATGTATACGAAGCACTCTTAATATAGCCGGGTAATACCTAAAGTTTTTTTTGTAATACCAACAAAGAGTTCTTATGCCGCTGAAGTAAATGTCAACCTGCGCGCGCATTGCTGGTTTAGGCGCCATTTTCCGCAAATTTTTGTTGACGTTTTCGCTGTGTGGTTGATTATTATCAAAAAAAAATTGTTTTTTCCTCGCAAGTGTGATGAAAACAGTCGTGAATGAAATGAAATGAATGAAACTCTTGTGCTATGTTTCAATTCACTCTCTGTTTCCTTATCGCGCTTGCCTGCGGCTCGCGCGCATAATACCGTCTCTAGTGTAATGACCAACATAGCACGCTTGTATCATAAGTACTATTCTGAACATTTTGTTGATATTTATATAAACATATATAAAACAAAATGTTCACAAATATTTCTAATATTTCAATTATGCAATATTGAGTCAGGATAATTAATAGGGTACGGCATAACGGAATGCACGGAACTTGTGAAGAAAATAAATTATTGTCACGTTCTGTGCTTATATCCAACTTAATATCGGTATTCAAGTTAGGACAGGTATCGGGTACGTGACGCGACGCCTGTTTCGAGGATTTTCTCCGAATACGGAACGTCCCCTAAAAATAATAAATCAAAAACTGTTACTATAATATGGGACCCGGGAATATTGGACAATTCGTTTCGTATTTGAAATTAGAGTCCACAAAATTTAAAATTAATAAATGCTTCCCGCCCAATATCACTAAGTACCTATTAGTTACTAAGTAGGTTTAAAAATTCAAAATTAGCTCTATCTGTCATATTGTTTTTTTTTTACAATCTATCTGCATAAATTTGGTACTAAGAGAACCTAAACTCTAAAAACAAACAAATTGCAGCACTCAATCGTCATTGTCATCATGATCATCATCGCCAATTGTATTAGTAACCACTTGGCTGAAACTATGAGTAATTGAACAGAGATTCAAGATTCTTTCAGGAATAATTTCCAATAGCTCAGTTTTTTCAAAATTAGTTATTAATTTTGGTGTTAATTTAACTTGTTGTAGATATGAGTCAAGAAGTCAGCAATTATGTATTTCTTCATAAAAATAACGCAAACCTCATGCGCAGTTGGAAAAACAAAAAGTTAACAAGATAATCCTAATAGGCTTTCCTTTCCCGCCAATCCTTGGGGAGTAAAAGGTTTTTGCTTATTTTTGAAATCCTGTTATTTTTCTGCAATGCTGCTGGTTGTTCAATGTTAAGTGTGTATTACTTGGTTCTCTTACAACTACAATTTCTATCGCAGGAACTAAATAGATCAAATAGTTTAGGGCCCAAAAAATGGCACGCTGCTGTCGTTATCTTACACGCACATTACAATATTTTTGAAAACATATAATTACTGAACATAAAGCAAAGACAGCTCTCAATTATTTTTTCTGTGTTAATATATCAACTTATTTAGTCAATCATTTCTGTCAAATATAATAATCAATAAAATTGCAATTATATCATTGCTTTTATCAGTTATTGTAAGTTTTCAAGTGTTGAGCGACCCCAAATAGCGGCGAGCCATTTTCTGGCCCTTAACATTTAGGGCCTTACTTAAAGTGAAATGACGTTCGTAAATATTGCCCACTTCATTTTAGTATTTCGCAGAAGTTATGCGACGTTGGTTAATTTTATTAGAGTTTAAAAATAAACCCCTAAATCTCAAAGCTACAAGACATGATTCTAGTCACAAACAATTTTACATTCTCCCAATCACACCGCTGAAATCAGTCTCCAATACCTCGCTGTTTGTAATCTGGTCAGTTTTACTTCACGCTTACGTAATTCAATCGCCTGCGTTTCAAAACTCCCTCAACTGTAACTGAACTGTCAGTTTGTTCACCCTCCGATTTCTCCATCAACACCGGCTCTGTACTCACTGGGCCGTATCAGACTGTTTCTATTACAAACATAAAACTGTCCGGTAGCTCGACAGTCGCGACCAACTTGTGGATCAACGTAATTTTTTCCCCAAGTTTAATTTGTTTATTACTTGCCTTTAAAGCATTCCGGCTTTTCATGCCGTCGACTTCGTAAACACACCGCACGACCAAATCCTTTTAAGTTTTCACGGATGGCTGATACCGATATTGCTCCAAAGAGAAAAGCTGTTCATGTACAGCGAAGTGTGCACATCATTAGCATAATGTGTTTGATGGCAAATCAACTCAAGATTTTGTTAGCCATGTAAGCTGGATGTTAGAATTTTTAAGTTAACTTTATTGAAAAAGACTTGGGAACTAAGATAAAAGGAATAAGTAGTATGTGCTTGAGAAGGATATTTAGTTAGGTGGGAATAATTGAGAAAGAAAAAAGAGAAACAAAAGAAAGAAAGAAAAAGAAAAATAAATAAATAAAAGAAACCAAAACCAAAAAAAACATAAAGAAAGAAACCATGGCATGTCAGAAACGCCATTGCCATTAGACCTACCATAGTCTAGTGGGAGACCGCTCAACTTGAATTCCGGATTCATATCAATGAGTTCTTTGGATATGTACGGATTTTCTTACCAATGGCTTTTTGATAGAGGAAAACATCGTGAGGAAGCCAACGTCCGAAGAAGATATTCAATGGTGTCACGCAACGCAAAATGGGCAACGATGTAGAGGCAAACCTGGTGGCATGCCTTAATGTCGTCGTCGCAATGGCCAGATAACATTGTCAAGTTCTTTAGAAGGCTGGATGACGCTCACACATAACCTAAAAGAATGGGGTGTACAAACGTACCTATAGGCATTCTCTCGTACACCTCGTGCAGTGGAAAGCAGATTAGATACATTTTCGTTTACCTATATCTTTATTGACCGAGCGAAGCGAAGGTCTTTAAGTCTACTGGGACAGATCGACTGTTTTATGTATATTTGTTCGACGATAACTTGTGAACCGTTGATCCGATCTGTAGGATTTTTTTGTATGAAGTCAAGTTTGAATATGATGCGAACTACTGGTTTATAAGTGTCCCTGTCCAATGAAATGTGCAATGTCCGTATGAGAATGTTTCCACCATTCATCACGATAGAGCCACGTAGCCGGCAATGAACCGTGGCTATATTACAATTACCTACTGGCAAACCCTTTCATAGTTTTCACGGGTGATCGGGCGCTGGTGTTGTTCGGATGCGGATGATTCCATTCGCCCCGAGCACACCCTGTGGGAGCCAGCCGACCGTTCACTTGCGTTAGTTATGTCGTAATCATTCGCTGAAATCCGGTAAATACTGGTTCACACCTATTCTTCATAGCTATTTTCCCAGCACTCGGATCATTCAGTTGATCAACTGATGCTAGTCAACCGTAACTGTAGCGGTTGATATAAACATATTCGTATTACTCTTTGCTTAACAAAATATAGACGTGGTAATAGCAGTTTATGAAACTTTAAATTATCGCGATTTGAACACTTAAATAATAAAAATGAATCGTTTTGTGCGCGATTAAGTCCCGGTGATTAACATAATAACAGTTTACTTATGAGCCTCGTACTCATTGAGTTTTATAAGACGTCTAGCTCAATGGGAATTATATTGAAAGAGAAGAAAAAATACATTTATTTATTCCAATAGCTATTTGTAAGCGGCAGATTGGCTCTCAATACGTTGATTGAAACAATATTAGGTATCGATTGATTAATAATTGTTTTGTTAACTTTGCGGTTGACCGTGAGGCAGTGTTAGAAAAATGTGAACTGCATTCAACACTGCTCGCTTGATAAGTCAGATGCTCGCCGGTATCTCGCTCGCGCATTTCACAGTTTTTAAAGATATAAAACCACTGAAAATTAAAATTCGGAGTTGGGAAATCGCCTAGAATAACATTACAAAGGTTCAGCAAAATATATATATATTGATCTAAACAAGTTTTAGTACCTAAAAATGGGATTATAGGTTATGCACAGGGGCCGTACCATGAACGCTTGCTTATTGCGGGACCGAATAGGCTCAGCTGCCGACGCTGCGCGACTGTGAATATGATCGCCCCGCACTACGGTTCGTGGTCGGGCAGCGTCGGCAGCTGAGCTTATTCGGTCCCGCAATAAGCGTTCATAGTACAGCCCCTGTTACATTCATGTAAACTTGCTTGAATCGAAGTTTATTTTTTTCTAAACCATTGTAAATTTTTTATGCACAGTAATTTCACCGACTGCCTTCATGACTATTCTGCAGTAATTGTATATCTTTAAAAAATTTGAAATGCGCGAGCGAGATAGCGGCGCGCAGTATTCTGAGCCTTAATACTTAAAGACAGCTAACATACATGTCATATTTGCGAGTATCCATCACCGATCCCACAAGCGTAATCACGCGTCGATTTCCGCACCTCAGCCCCTTTATTGGAGCGGGACAATATGCATGACCTAGTACCGAACGGTTTAATATTCAAGAGTCGCGCGTCCGCGGCGCACGCCCCGATGTAATAAAAGCACGCTCCGACGCTTAACGAGCCAGCCGATGAGATCCTTCGTATTTCAAACAAGGCGACGCAGTACGTGACCTTAACTGGAAGACTTCATTTATGCACTAACTAGAAGATTCCAATGGACAGCGTTTAATTACTCAGAGACATCACGCATTAGGATCTGTATCCACTAAAGCTGAAGCATAAAAGACTAAGTACTTAATGGACAAAAGCTTAATAGGTTCGTAAGTATTCAATATCGATTGTATGTTCAACTAGCTGCGCCCCGCGGATCTGCGTGATTATGAAAAACGGTGATGTTGATGATGATGATAAAAAGTTGACTATATGTAAGGGAAATAAACTATCTTCATTCCGTGTTTCATCCAAATCCTTTCAGCCGTTTTGGCGTAAGGGGGTAACAAACACCCCTGTGAATATATGCCACCAAAAAGAAGATTCCGTGTAAAATATTCCGATTTTAAAATATGCATAATTCATTTCATTATTCATAAACTGATAGATTGAAATGTTACTTTTCAAAACAATGCTGCTAGCTAAAGAACCGTAGTGATGGATTACTTCAGTTTTTATCGTTCAAAAGAATTATCGAATAATTATTAACTGCCGTTAAACATTTAAAGTGCT
Source organism: Erannis defoliaria (assembly GCA_905404285.2). Classification (NCBI taxonomy): domain Eukaryota; kingdom Metazoa; phylum Arthropoda; class Insecta; order Lepidoptera; family Geometridae; genus Erannis; species Erannis defoliaria. The sequence goes on from FR990078.1 coordinate 8,624,252, forward strand.
ACCAGTGGAAGTGCAGGTAGAAAAGGGAAAATATTATTGTGTTAAAAAGTTGCTCTGTATAATGCTACAGGGAAATGTTAACTTTATTTTCATGATTATAACCTTGAAAACATTAAAATCGTGCATAAGTCAGGAACTACATTTTTTTTTTACTTTTAGTAAGACTAACATCCAAATATCGTAGTAGTTCACTAGTGTGACATTATTAAGTTTGTTAACATAACTTCATAAGTCAATCAAAAGATTACGTTTCTTAACACAAATTTTGCCAGAAATTTGCAATACTCGAAATTACAGTTTAGTCCGTCCAATTATGAATTATGATTACACATAACTGTTACTTACAAATTATTAACCTACACATAGATACTGTTACAAACAAAACAGAATTTTATAACTTTGCTAAGTAGATAGGACACATCGCTTGAAGAACTGATAACCGATGGGGAAGAAAGGTTCTTCAGTGGCAACCGCGAACCGGAAGACGCAGCGTAGGAAGACCTCCAACTAGGAGGACCGACAAAATTGTAAAAGTCGCGAGCAACCGGTGTATGCAAATGGCAGGTTATCGTACAGTGTGGCGGAGGAGGCCATCGTTCAGCAGTGGACGTCTCCGGGCTGATGATGATGATCTTCTTCTTCTTTTAAATCAAATTAAATTATTCAAGTAGGCAAAATAAGCTTTTTCTCAAACCTTATCCAAAAAACTGCTTTTCGATTAAACAATGGAATACAAACTTTGGAAATTCAAAACGTGATCAGCATTAAAATGTTGCTAAATTAACGTTTCTTTGTTGGGCTATTCCGGTCTTTTGAATTTAGGTTGTCTCGACAATTGCATTTTTTATTTGTTTAATTTACTAATAAGTATTTCAATTTGTGTTATCGTTGTAACCCAAATACATATTCAATTAATTCTTCATCATAATTTAAATCGCTGAAGTCAAACTGGCTTCAGACAAAAAGCAAATTTTTGGGCAAATTTATAAGTTAGTTAATTAATTACATAAAACAAGAAAGAGTTAAATATAAAAAAATAAAATTGTTCTTTTTTTTATAAATAATAATATATTATAAATTTGAAAAGTACTTAAAATTAAAACTAACTAACAACTAAACAAACCCTAACTAATAAAACCAAATAGTTAATTAATTAATTTTATAAGTAATATTAGTAAAATACTGCTTTAAACTATCACGATTGATCATTACATTATATGATTAATTATTTAGTACACGCACGAAAAATATCCCTTAAAACATAAAGCCTTTTCTAATGATCTCTTGATTTTATACTAGGTATATTGAAATGACTGAAATATTTTTCACAGATGAAAATGTCTCTACTTTTCCTACAAAGGTGAAATAAGTACGATGAAGCCCGTTAGAGTATCGGCCCCGTCGAAACGAAAATCCGTGGCGCCATGCCATAATACGAGTAAGGTAAAACGGCACTAGAAAATATATGCAGCGCTTACGAGGTTTCGCTCCCGCGTTTCGTGTTCCGTCCTGAAAACTATATAAACTGCATGAGACTGCTTATTAAAATTAGCCGAACGTTTTAAACTCATCATCATCAGCCAGAAGACGTTCACTGCAGGACGAAGGCCTCCACCTTAAAAGGGAGGGCTTGCCATAATCACCACGCTTGGCAGGCGGCTTGGGGATCGCAGAATGGTGAACATTCTGTTAACCAAGTGGACGCGGTGGTTCTGGATGCAGTTTTAGGTCATACCCAAGACCCGTTTTAAACTGTACCGCTGTAATAATGGTCATAGAAAGAAAGCCGTCTCTTATCATAATAAAGCGTTGTTCGTCTGATTTCTTCGAGCTTGTATACCTTTTGGCAGTGTTGTGAGTTGTGAGCGCTTATACGAACAGGAATTTGTTTTCAACCGACTTCAAAAAAGGAGGTTCTCAATTCGACTGTATGTTTTTTTTGTATGTATGTGAAGATGTCACCCAGGTCTTCGAAGTTAAAATCGGTTGTTTTTTTTAAATCGTATTTATTAGTGTGAAAAGTATTTGAAAATGTTTGTCATGCGTGTTTACCTTGTCCCCCGCAGTGCCATAAAAATGATTAGGCAGATTATTGCCATACTATGCGCAAAGTCTAATTTATTTGTTACTGTAAAAACATAGATTTAAAGTTTGTCTATCATTTTACCCGCCCTCTACACGTCTCACCCTACCGTTGAGCGTCAGCGGATATTAATAGAGGGTAGGCTTCTGCTCAATAATGGGTTTTTTAAAAGGCTGAAGCAGAGCAAGATTTTCATAACATTTGAAAACTCTTAAGTGAAACACTAAAAGTCGCCACCGCCTTTAATATGTCTGGCAGCACACCTAAGTGCGTCTAAACCCTAATCCAGAATGCAAGACGAAAATCGTCGCCGCATTGTGTGGAAAATCGAACGACGACGTCGCAAGACGGAAGGCTCTTTGTGAGCAATCAATGACCCAACAAATTCTGGTAACTTTATTTTCTAAAAGTAGTTGGTAACTGATACTGCATGTTTGTAAAACTTGAAAAATTGTTGACATCGGTAAAGAAATTTAGAATTGTATTTTTAGTTTTTTGACAAACATGTTTAAGAGGCAAATTTAGCCAGTAACTGGCTAAATTTAACCATAGACTAAACTTCGATTTCAATGTTCAAAAGTGCATTCCAGACCTTTAAACCTTTTCTTAATGGTACGGTGGCGGTGGAATTGGGATTTGCCACTTTGTTGCTAATCATAGGCTTCACTCATGCTCTAAGCAAAGTTGGAATAAGCATAGGTACAAGAAGGTATTCACTTTATACTAGAAGTCACGAGTATGTATCAAAGAAGGTTACATTTAATAAAGCCAATATCAATATCGAACAATCACGACTGCATTTACACCATTGTGTTCGGAAATCGAACTTTAATGCCGCAAGTCGAAATAGAACTCCACGTCGCGAGACGAAAGGTCCTTTTGTGCGCAATCAATAGGCTCTCGATTGCTGATAACTTTCTTTGCTGAAACTTTGAGTTGTGAACTGCCGAGTTTCTTTGATAGAAACGGATAATATCAGTATCGTATAAACAAATATTCCGACTGTAGATCAGGTTTAAAGATCATTTATAAAAATAAAAAACTTTCATGTGCATAACACCTTTATCACAACAACATTGAAATAATAGGCTTAGAACACAAATCGGCCCAAGTTAAGTGGAGCAATTTCAAGTAGGCCTTAAAAGGCCGAGTATGGTACTCGACCTGTTTTTCTCACGATTAATATAGGTACTTTCTTCACTCCCTTCTGTTCAAAGTCCCAACTTACGGCGATAACGTCTTTTTATTTGCAACAGTTTTTGAATGCTTGTGTGCGTGTCAAAGACTGTAATTACGAAATATCTACGCACACGTATTGGTTTTATTCGGCTTCACCATTGAACGGAATTTCGAATGAAACTATCAATCTAAGTGAGACTCTAAGACCAACAATATATTTCTCTATTAAATATCATGAAATTATCAAATGAACATTGAAATATTTTCAAACTAGTCACAGTAAAAATCAAGCGCAGCTTGATTCATGGCTAAGTCTAAGACACGTCCTAGTAAAGCGATGGAGACTCTACATTAAGCTCCTACAGAGTTTCAGAAATAATATAAGTATAGAGGCACGTTTCCCCATATTAGGTACATCACTTGCCTGCACTCCTGCAGGTATGAAATCGTCAAAGAATCACAATTAAAATAACTAATATTCCACCGCGATTGCAAAAGTTTTGGCACATAAAAGACTAGGTGACAGGGGTTAACTCTGGCTACAAATCTGTCAAAGGGAATATTCTTCCAATGACACAATTTGCCAAGCTCAGCAATACGGGGTAATTAGTACATCGCTAGGATTCATACTGCCCCTGGATATGTCCAGTCTGGCTCGTAGCCAACGCTTGCGCAATGGACAATAAATACCTAGTACTAGCACAACTCTTAATTACTTAGCTGCTGTTAAGTGCTACCTATCTGCATAATCGTCTTTGTTTTGGAAGTGTTTTATTACTTTTAGATGTACCTAAGGTTCACTATTCTATTGTTTAGTTCTTCAAGCATGTACCTTTGGAGATACCAATCGCGATAATCTGTCTACTTAATCTTTTGTCACTTTTTGCGGAGAACGATGTAAACACGTACACGTATGACTCTCTTTCAAGTAAACTTTCACACTAATAAAACAAATGTTTGTTCGTATGAACGCACATTAACAAAACTCGCAACACAAACAAAAGGTTTAAGGTAACTGACCTGATATACCTTTTGCTAGAAAGGTATGCCTTGTTTTGTTTTGCTCAAAGTGTGTTTTGTGTTTTGTTATTTTGTAATAAGCGACAATTTAACTGACAATAATATTATAGTAAGTACAGAAACTGAATTAGGTATATCGCCGCTATATCAAATATATAAAAAAGGAATTAGCATAAAAGGAAGTATAAAAGGAAGACACCCTCCGCGTCTGTCTTTTTAACCTGTTCTAAAACACGCAACGGATTTTGAAACTGTTTTCACCATCATGTAGATATTTTTTCCGGAAGGTTTATATGTATAGTACAACATAAATCCTAATTAAAATCTAAATTGCACCCGTGCGAAGCCGGGTTGCTTATTTTATAATATTATAAAAATAATTCGCTATAACAACAATAAATTCAATCTAATCCATTCAAAACATTGTAAAAGATCTAAATGACATGTAAAAGTAATTTATTTTCCTATAAACAATCGATATGATGTATGAATAATATTTTTCAATCCGACAATGGTGAAAGAGAAAAAAATGCAATGAAAACTGACAAAACTGCCGTCTGAAGTCTAGATACAATAAATTATAACAACACGTCTGAAAAAACACTACCCCTTGAAATAACGCAAAAGAAAATCAAAAGATAAAAACAGATTACAAAAAGACAAGCCAAACTCACTGAGTTGCTAGCATAATTAACCCTTTGATTTTTTTTTCAGTTTAAAGACATGGAACGTGTCTTTTTGCACTATTTACTGGTACGGCGCTCGGTCGGTAATCCGAGGTGCAGGCGAGTCGATGCTCAGCGCATTGGAAAACAGTTTATTGGATGTAAAAGGTCTCTGTTTGCGGGCCGATCTACGCTCGGCCACTCGTGTGCTTTGCGTTGCCAGATTTAAATGTCATTTTGTGCATATTAGCGTCGATTTTTGTCTTTTACGTCGATTGAAGTAAGTGCTTATAGGTATATGGTGAGTAGGAAATTTCAGGCCACCTAGAATGTCGATGTTCTAGGGCAAATTACCGGCATCTAAGTAAACTCTAACGTGTCGTGTCGTTAGTTAGTGTTACGTGTTAAGTAGTGCTCAGTTTCAAATACTATTCTCAGATTCTTTCGGATTATCCGACCACAAGCGGTATGCAGACTTGTCGACTGATGTTTCATTTAGGTGGGTTGATTACCTATAATGTATTATAAAAATCACGTTCCTGTTTGTTTGAGAAACAATAGCTGATTCAAATCTTCAAAATTTAACCCACATTTCTAAATGAGTAGATTTAAATATCATAAATTCCAACGTGAAAATAATGTGACCCCAAATTTAGGTAAGTACCTAAGTAACTTCCCAAACCAAATTATACACAAGCAGGTAAATTGATGTGAAACTCTCACAAAGCGTTACCTAAAAATTGTTTTGAAGCCGTAACAGCATCCGCTCGAGTCAAAAAGCCAAAATCGACCAACAAATTCAATTAAAAGTTTTCAACGGGTAACTCAAACCCGAGTAACATTAGATAAAGCTCGATTAATTATTACTGCTAATGGACAAAGAACTTCTCGCAGCCAACAAACAGCCTCCAAGTGAACTAGACAAAAGCTTCAACGTAAACACCAATCGCTCATTCAAGCGACCCGCGCCAAGCTCGGAAAACTATGCTTCCTTTTTCCTCGTTTAGTCGGAATATATCTGTCTTTATCGTTCTGTAAGGGGAAATGCGGGAGCAGCTATTTGTTTTTACAGTCGAGCGCCGGCGAACAAATTAGGTGGACAAACTGTTGGAACGGTCGAGGTGTCTATATTCCTCTCAACGGAAATTCTTCTCTTAAAATCGTTCGTAAGGACTGTCGCCGCGATCGAGCGAGAGCGAGGTAATAATTTTCTCTTCAGCTCCGAGGAAGAGATATATTCCCTCGATCTGCGTATTATTGGCAGACACTTAAAGGATTTTCGATAACAGAATTGATTTGTCTCGCATTAACTCGCTGTTTTCTATGCGAAGATATTTTATGACTTGGTAGTGCGATAATAGAACTTTACCGATCATTTATTAATTTATAACATTGTTTAGAAGTGTGTAGTTTCGAAATGTTTCCTCAAAACGTCCTTTTAATGTCTTGGCACTGGTACTCCTACACTGCGCACATAACAACTACTTAGTTAATCATAGTTGGAGTTGTGTAGGCTGTAGGCTTCAAATGAAACTTGAAGGCCGATACAGAGATTACACAGCGCGTCTTTTGTTGGTGACCTAAAGCAATTTGCGCGAAATTTACTTAAGTTGTTCAGCCTTTGCCGAACACAAGGGAAAGAGGGTTTCGCTCGTTGTTTGCGGCCATTTAGTCTAATTCGGATTGCCATTACGGGGTTTGGTGAATAGCCGCTTTTGAAATGACTTATTGCCGTTGACTTTGGTTTCGTGAAGCCGAATAGGGAGTAGCTATTATGGAAACCAAGTTTCCAAACCATGTTTGGTAGCTTTAGAGTACCTATTTACATTTCAAAAGTTTTAGATAATTAAACTTTGCGGTCTTGGTAATTAACATACAACTAAAGGCGAGAACAAAAAAAAAAGTTAATAAGACCTCCGATTACGACGAAAAAAGACACCTGGTTCGCAAGATCACGTAATTTTGTGCTATCTGTAACATGTAGTTATACTTATACACATACCTATTGGGAGTACTTTCCGGTCCGATATCGCTCCCCTTGATTAATATTCTAAGCTTGTCTGCAGCTAACTCTATGTAAATTCGTACAATATCCTCTGGAAATGTAATTGAACCATCGTTTGGCGTCTCAAGTCCCATGTTTGATTGTCATATGTATGGGAGGTGTGCAGCGTTAAACAAGCTCTCTAAATTGTTATGTATGATGTATGTATTAGTAAAGCCAATAGAGCGTAACGGTTTATCTTTCTATTCTACATTTTACTGGTACAAAAAGTAATTAATGTGATATTAAATTAATTTCATCTGCGCCGGAGCTATTGTAAAAAATATATATATATACAAATACAACACTTGGATACAAGATTTTGCATGTATATTACTTTAGTGAGACATCCTGAGACTCGCAGTGACGATATACGTAAGACAGCCAAAGGCTGGAAGCGAAAACTTGAAATTCAGGCTCAGTGGTGTGCCTTGGCGGAAGCCTAGGATATGTCGAGCTGTGGATTTTGATACGCTTATATCTAATGATGTGATTTAGATCATCATTTTAGTGAGATATAGACAGATATTTTTTCCTAATGTATGTGATCTTCATAAAAACTTGATCTTCTATTTACTAATAAAAATCCAATAGGTAGGTACTTAAGTAACTTTGACATTAGGGCTAGTCGTTCGGCTTATATATAAACTTATTACTTAAAATACTTAATTATGCATTTCAACTTTCTTGATCCTGATGCCCCCGAATAATCTATTTCATCCAAGTTCGAACGAAAACAAACTAGTTTTTCTAAAGATTCCAATAACAGACAAAATTGCTTATTTTAAAACATTCGAAAAGATATTTTACACCAAAGTTTGAAATTGGACAGTCCAATTGGCACTAGGGGTTCGAAATTATCCAATTTCAAGAAAACGCGTCTCGCATCTCTTTGACCACTGTTGAAGAAAGATTCTTTGTGAATGAAATACTTATTTTTTTGTTTTGTTTGAAATCGTCTGACGGGAAATATAAAAAGATACATACTTTTCTTATTCTGTTGTTGAAAGTAAAAAAATCATTTTTTACTTCTAATACAAGAACACGAAATAAATAATAATATCGTTTATTTGGCGCAACGCATAAGCATTGCCATTTAACGTGACAATGCCGCCAGCATGCTGGGTACGCTGCCGATTGGTTTTGGATTTGAGCATTTGGATTGTCTCTAGGCTGAGTCTTCGGTCAACATGGACCCCCCGCTCGCCCGCGGGTCCACTTGAACACATCTTTTTTCCCCTGTATTATTATTGTTTAACTGGACTCACATACAAACTGTTAAAAAAACTATTGTTTAAATCTACCAGTGGGTACAGACGAGCGCAAAATTGGTTAATCAAAATATAATAAAACGCAATTCAAGAGTCCGCCTGGGGAAGTACCACATCGTCGCCAGTTGTTCAAGGGCCTAGCAGTAGTGTGCAAGCATTACTGTGTTCCGGTTTGAAGGGCAAAGTTACCAGAAAAATTCAGATTCAGATTCAGATATTTATTGCTTTACTTTAAATTACTGGTTATGAAGAGATTTAACATCTAATATCTCAGGGTGACGAGCGCAGTACAGTGCGGCGCAGGATTGAATTCGCAAGTTCACAATTCTAGCACTGCTGTTAGTGGTAGGCGTGACACTTCCCACCAGGCGAACGTCTTGCTCGTCTCGTCAGTCTGGGTTTCAATCCTTTTGTTGTTGTGTAGTAGGCTAAGTAGTATAAGTAGGTAGTCTTTGTAGTTTGTTGTTGTTAATAAAGGCTTATGCCCAGAATTACTTTAGAACACGAAGAATACTTTTCCACTAAACTCAAAAATGTCCGTATATTAATTTTAACATTGTCATTTGTATTTCAGGGAACTATTTAACTATTGAACTATTTTACAAATAAAAATTAACTTGATTCTGTAAAAAAAACACATTATGTGTTAATTACTTACATTTCTCCTCAGAAACCCCTTCATTTACATGTTTTGTACGTAAATTTTTAGTACGACAGTCAATCAAAAACAGAAAATTTGCAAGAATAACCGAAATCTCAAATATTATTATCGTGTATAGAGTGAACGACCTTTGAAACAGAAGTAGATAGTTACAGGTTTCAGGAAGCCGTGTCGGAGTTGTCTACTCTATGTTACTCGACTCTTGAGGGGGCATACTACGCAACAAAATAATATTTGAAATAATAAAAACATATTTTCATATAAAATTTACAAGAGAGCTTTTTCAATGCAATAAACTTTTATGCATTCGTGAAACATAGATAAGTAAGTAAGTAAGTTCGTATAGGCTGAGTGGCCAGCCCTAGTGTCAGAGTTAATGTGCCGCCCGAAGGCCTCTGACATGGCTGACGGTTGTTGTTATAGAAACTAGATTTGAAACATAGATATCTACATATAAATTCACAGTCGTAGAGCATTACGATTAAAATTATGCGATTGGGCAATTTTTGCGTTTCGTGGTAGAGAATGAGATAGATAAAGATAGATACCTACAATTACCGGGGCGCGTAACTTTAATTAACTTTTACTAACCGATGGGGGAAGAAACGTACTGAGTGGCGACCGCGAACCGGAAGGCGCAGCGTAGGAAGGGTTCTCACTAGGTGGACCGACGACATTGTAAAAGTTGCAGGCAACCGGTGGATGCAAATGGCAGGTTGTCGTACAGTGTGGCGGTCTAAGGGAGAGGCCTTCGTTCAGCAGTGGACGTCTCCGGGCTGATGATGATGATGATAACTTTAATAGGCTAGATGACTGGTTTTTTTTAATTGTCCTATTAAAATGTGGCCATAAATATAGCTGATTAATGAAAAGAAAATGACAATCTGATCAAAAATAAGCAACTTATAGGCATTTTAATATCATGCTAGACAGAGAGGCGAAACAGCAAATCGTGACGTCACTTCTCAGTACGCCATATAAATTCTATACTGACAAGTAAGGCGTGACGTCATTTTTTGTTTTGTGGGAAAGGGACAGAGTTGTCTATAACGAAAACTTTAAACGCTCATATATCTGAACATTATTAACCGATTTTAATTATTTTTTCGTTAAACATACTATATTTACTTAAATTCTTCATTAAAGCTATTGGTTTCAACTATATAAACATCAGTCATCTACCCTATTGTAGTAACTCACGGCAAAGTTAAAAGATAAGGGTAAAACCGCAGAGCGCTGCTTTTTTTATTTTATTATATTCAGTCTTTATAGTAAAATTGTGCAATGTCTTCCTTTTTTCTGTAGTCACCTGACGCGCCGAATACAGAAGTATCCCCGCTGTCAGACGATCTGTCTAGCCGGGCCGTCCGGACGTGTGGGGCCGACGATCGATTGATACATTTATCAAGCTTATGAGTTACGAGCGGCGGGCGCGGTGCTTTGTCATTCACTTAGCTCGATCCCAGTTATTGCAGGATTTCAGAATTAACAGTAGCTCGTATTTACGATAGCTCTATAGTCCTGTCGGTAGCCCAGGTAGGAGACTCGGTCCTCATAAGTGAGTTACTGGGTTCAATCCCGGGCTCATACCAATTAATTTTTAATCACATTGGTATTTCGACAGAATAATATCGCGAGAAAACCTGCACAATATACCTTATTTTCTATGCATAAACTTCGGAAACATGTTTTAGTTTTATGTTTACCCTAAAAAATTTGATCCGAAGTGAGATCATTTTTTATTCCCTTTGATAGGTTTAAATAAGGTAGGAATAATTCGTAGGCTTTAGTAGACGTGTTATTGGCGGCTCAAACCATGCCATTTGTTCTTTGATTATATACCCAGAGAGCTAGATCCTCCAAGCATTTGTACGGTTTTCAATTACGTTGTGATTAATTTTGTTGATCAAACAAGATAATTAGGTAAGTACCTATACTCAAAGAAAATGTATTTGGCTATTGATGTCATTTTTAGTATAGCATTTCAACAACAAGATCTACGAAAATATCTTCACAGCCAACTCGTCCACAGGTGTCGTTACGGAAGCTGTCGGTAGATAGATATCGGTCGATCTGTGTCGTCTCGATAGGAAGTTCAAATACCTAGAGCGTGGAGAAAGAGTATCGACTTTCAAATGTATTTTTCGAGCTTATAGGGTCTCTTTTACGCACATCCGAGTAAAAGATGTTCCTACATAATAAAACAGAGGTAAACATCACTAATGTGTGATCTTGTTTTTGCTTCAGTAATCATTCAGTAAGTACTTATAAACTGTGATTTGATAGACAGCGCTTATGAGTATGAATTTTTATTAATTATCAGATTTATGCACGCTCGCTTAGATCTTATAAACGGTACGTAAACGAAAAGTAGGACATTAAACAACTCGTTAGATCGGTATGCCTACTTGCATAATAAAAATCTATCCAGGTCTAGCTTGGAAACGATTGGCACAGAACCGGGATGAGTATAGTGCACAAGAAGAGAGGCTTATTATTATACAGAATAAATCTACGTTTGACCGCCAACTCAGTAGATGGAAAACAACGTTGCAGTCGAAGATGGAGCAAGGGATCCTAACTTATTTAGATACTCTTAGATAATAGTTTTCTGCTTAGCAGTGAGTGATTACAAACTTGAATAATATAATGATCAGACAATCAGTGTATGTTATCTGTCACTTACACAAGTGAATAAATAAATGTAATACAAGTTAAAGAAAAAACAGTCGTAAAAACTGAACACTATATACACGATTTAGTAGGTACAATGTTTCAAGCTATCGTTCGATGGGACGTAAAAGCAAAAGGCGACGCAATAATAATGTAATATTCGAGTCATAGACGGCAGACCAGACGGCGCCGTCCACCGTCCTTGGTCGATCGTCGCCACGGATCCCTCTACTAACTTGTAGGTAAGTAATATATTTTTTATATAACGTAACCATCTATTATTTTGCACGCAATCGTATATACAGGATATTTCAGGCAGGTGTAGCCAATCAAAGTAAACTACTTGAGAGTTGAACTCGAGAACAGATGTTGTGTTTTCCTTCTCATACAAAATGCCGCATCCACCTGATTATTAATACCGGGTGTTAGTTTGAACACCGTTATTCTTCTAGGATATCATTGTACTCATCATTATGAACAACTTTTACTATGGAGCCAACCCTGAAATCACGAAAAAAAAACAGCTGTTCCATACATTTTGTCCAAGATCGATGAACCTTTTTGTATGGAACAGCTGTTTTTTTTCGTGATTTTAGTGTTGGCCCCATAGTAAAAGTTGTTCATAATGATGAGTACAATGATATCCTAGAAGGATAACGGTGTTCAAACTAACACCCTGTATTATGGATGCCCAAACTTTTATCGCGAATTTAGCAAACTTACGTTTGTTTTAAAAGTTGTTTTTAGTTGTTCTTTCTACATCCAACTGAAGCAGCCTATATAAGTGAAACGCTAATTTGCTTTCCAATGCTAGACTACAGCTACCTACTGCTGAATAAAATACTTATTTACACTTACACCGCCAAAATAAACCGTGAATATTGGTCAAGAAAAGCATAATAACAGATGGCCCATCCAACTTCTTAACGAGATAACTTCCGCAAAACAGCCCACACAAAAAACTCGGCGAGGATTGAACGATGACGAGAACTCTTAGTACGAATTGGCCAAAGTTTTAGCCGAAGTTACGTCAAATAAGAGTAGAGCTTAGAGCCCTATATCGACACTCGCGACAAGCAGAAAGCGAAACCCCTGGAGATTACTATAAACGACACATCGAAATTGGATTGCGAACTAACGCTCCGATAGAACGAATTAGGATTGAAACATGCGGTGTGTTTCGATTACAGTGTTAAGTTGTGTTCTTTCTCGAAACTCCCATGAGAAATGCTTCAAATTCGTAACTTCGAAACGTGATCGAAATTTTTGTATCAGCATTCAAAACATCGGTAAGGTTGAAAAAAGGACATCAATAAGTTCCAAACACAAATAGTTACATTAGTGTTCAAAGCGAGACCATTCTTCACGCAGTGCCGAGTAAGTTTTGCGCAATACATTCCGAAGTGCCGGACTGTCGCAGGTAGGGTTACCACACTTTAGGATTTTGCCAGACAATTTAAACTATTGAGTGTATTCTCAGATATTCGAATTTTATAATGATTCGGAATTTTTGTATTAACCGATTCTTATTTACTCTTATGTTTTTTGTATTATAAAGTGACTATACTTACAGTAGATAGTCTATTTTAATTACGACTTTTTACCAGCGAATGAGACTAGTACAAGAAATGTAGAGTTAGCACGCTGATGAAAACCCTATATTATATAACATATTATACAGGGTTAGTTCTAATCAGTTAGCATCCTTTTAATGGCATATTCGTGCATCAAAACAAACAACTTTTACTATGGGGTCAACATTGAAATTTCAAAGTTCATCGACCTTGGGCAAAATGTATGTAACAGCTTTTATTTTGAGATTTCGATGTTAGCCCCATAGTAAAAGTTGTTTGTTTTGGTGTACATAATATGCCCTTAAAATGACGCTAACTTATTATAACTAGCCCTGTATATTACATATAATAAGTCTACAACTACGCAGGAGCGGGCGGAAAATGTATTATTATACTAATGAAACTAATTGCTATAAAGACTACTAATTTATATAAAGACGCGTATTACATCAATCACAATAAATACGTTTGACACAAAAACCAAAACACCTAGAAAGATGATGTGGACACTGGACAGTACTACCTGCTATCCAAGTGATCGTTCTATCCTTATCCCACTAAAAAGAGTTTTCTTTATAGAACAGGAAGTTTTCTATCCCCACTTAACTCGATAAACAGAATCTCTCCGTTCAGTCTTCGTGTTATGCGTGGGGTGGTCTTTCATAAGTATTAGGTATAATCATGTTTAGTATCTGCTACTAAAAAGAGGTTATTTTTTTTCACAATAGGGTAGATGACTGATGTTTAAATCGTTGAAACCAATAGCTTCGATGAAGAATTTAAGTAAATATAGTATGTTAATTGAAAACATAATTTAAATCGGTTATTTATGTTCTGATATATAAGCGTTTAAAGTTTTTGGTAGAGACAACTCTGTCCCTTTCCCACAAAACAAAAAATGACGTCACGCCTTACTTGTCAGAATAGAATTTATATGGCGTACAGAGAAGTGACGTCACGCTTTGCTCTTTCGCCTCTCTGTCTAGCATGATATTAAAATGCTTATAAGTTGCTAATTTCTGATCAGATTTTAGTTTTCTTTTGATTAATCAGCTATAGTTATGGGCCACATTTTAATAGGACAATAAATAAAAACAGTCATATAGCCTATTACAAATAGTATTACCTATATGACTATATGGTAACCCTTATTGCGGCTGAATGCCGAACCCGCGCCTCTAGGGGCTATTGTATCTTTGTTACGGGCTCCTTGTTTCTTGTGGCGTGTGTGGATGCTGAAACATTTTGTTAATATTCATCAGTGTCCCAAAGGTTTCACTGTTGCTTTGTCATTATTGTTTAAACTTGCCGGTAGAACTTTGCACTCTGTGATTTCACTTTAGACTTAAACAGTAACAATTTAAAAAAAACATGAAAGTAAAACCCCCAAACATGTCTTATCAGTACTACAGAAAGAAGGTCCCCGAAATGGGGATCCACACTGCGTTTTTGCCGCTCGATGGCGCATCGTCGATGCGGCCGTAGTCAACTGTCAATCGCATTTTTTTTTTGTTTTGGTGTACTATTAATGGTTATACTCATATTAGACTCGGATTACCAGGATTACACAAATGTAGAGTCTATGTATAGTTAATCTAGCAATTTTTTTTAATATTTATTTTTATTTTCTAAAATAAACATGCTATTAAAAAGCAAGCAGCTACAAATGAGAGTATAAAGTTGAATTATGTTTACTTTTCCATGCGCCTTCTGGGATCTAGCCCCTGCCAAGTGTACGCAAGCAATATAGCGTCGCATGAATGGCTGCACCTACGCTATGCGAGCAAAGGATTCTATAAGCCAGCACGAGTTCACATCAAAGGAAAGAGGGAATTCAACATTAACTTGCCAAACAATACTGGACACCGTGAACGAAGCTGCGATGGACTAATCGAGGTATTTGGCCCTGATTTTAATTTTTTTTCATTTAATATGGTACTTCTGTATCATCTTTATTGAACACACATACAGAGAACATCATAGGTAGATAATACTTCAGAGGTGGTCTCATATAAATTATATCGAAATTGGTTTAGTAGTTTGGTTTTTAAATCAAAATTACTAGAACATATGAAGATGTCATCCAGGTATTCCAAGTTGAAGTCGGTTGTATTTTGTTTAAAGCGTATTATTTAATATCACAAACGCACGTGCGAGATTGCGGCGTGCAGCATGCAGAGGACGTCTTCTGAGTAATCATGATCGTTGTAACTAAAACTACTGAACCAAAGAAAAATGGAACCGTCTGCATTATAATCCAGGTATTCATTAAACGCGTTGTATTGTAGATGTTTGGAATCTTCAACTCCGCTCAACTTGAATATTTTCGCATGGCGATCACTACTTCAAAAGAAATCTCGATCGCGCCACACAGAGCATTATCAATGACGATTTCGATCAAAGGCCTCTCAAACGTTAAGGAAGATTCGCGGAAATCCACCTACAGAGATTTTATTATTATTACATCCAACACTTCCTGTTGTATTTAAGTTAAGTATTAACAACTTTAAAAACAGTAAACAGAAGCCATAAATTAATGTAACAACATTTATATTTTATTTTTGTGTGATTTGTTTGAAAGATACCGCCAAAGCTATACTCGTACTCCCAAACGCATAATTCAATGGCCAAAATTATCTAACCTGCTCCAATTACGATGTAATAAAATTAACTATTCAACATAATTAATAAATTGCCATCTCGATCATCCTCATAATACACATGTAGCCTGATTAGTTGTAAGTTGTTCTCTGGTGTGCAATAGAGTTGTATTGTATTGTATAATATCAGAAAAGCGAGAGATTTTGTTATGTTATCTGTTACATTTTTAAGGTACTAGTCAAGCTACTAGATCAAGCTTCAAGCTACTAGATCAAGCTTCAAGCTACTAGATCTTACATAAACTTCATTAATTCGGTAGAACGGATTTAAATCGTTTTTTACCTGGAAACGGTAAAACTGAGAAACAGCGGGACGCAACATCTACTTAATAATACTCGTAGATGCTATAATCGCTATCGGATGATCGTTGACAGATCTAGTGAACAGCATAAAGCTTAATTAAAATTATGAATTTGATTTTTTTCTTCGCAATATGTACCTAATAATAGATACTATAATCGCTGTCGGCTGATCGCTGACAGATCTAGTGACCAGCATAAAGCTGAAGTAAATTTATGACTTTGACTTTTTTCTTAGCAACATTTACCTAACAATAGATGTTATACTCACTGTCGGCGGATTGCTGGCAGATCTAGTGACCAGCATAAAGCTGAAGTAAACTTATGACTTTGACTTTTTTCTTAGCAACATTTACCTAACAATAGATGTTATACTCACTGTCGGCGGATTGCTGGCAGATCTAGTGACCAGCATAAAGCTGAAGTAAAATTATGAATTGGTTTTTTTATTTAGCAACATTTACCTAACAATAGATGTTATACTCACTGTCGGCGGATTGCTGGCAGATCTAGTGACCAGCATAAAGCTGAAGTAAACTTATGATTTTGACTTTTTTCTTCGTAACATGTACCTAATAGTAGATACTATAATCGCTGTCGGCTGATCGCTGACAGATCTAATGACCAGCATAAAGTTGAAGTAAACTTATGACTGACTTTTTTCTTTTCTTTTTTTCTTATTTGTTTTTTTTTTCTATCTTTATTTTTGGATAATCCTCAGCCGCAGTGGCGATTATCCGCTAATAGATGAACTATAGTTCAATACTACTAATACCAAATGCGATATATTACTATTAGAATTTTCCCTACTATTTTTTTTATTCGCAAGAGATCTTAATAGCGGCATGGATGTGACCCGACTGCCCTAAAAGTTTTAATTAATGCTTTGCGTAACCTTATTCAATTTGTGGATTTGCCCTAGTTTTGACGCGAACCAACGAATATTAGTTTTCACGTAATAAACTACACGAACTTCGAGTAAACACGAATCCTGTGGTGTGAGAAAATAGAAATGACATTACACTCGTAGCGTAAGAATTTTATTGGAGAGCTATTTTTGCTGTTATCTTGAAATAATATCGCAGGGAAAAAGACTAGGAAAAACTCGATGCAACTGTCACTTAGGTAGCACTCATCTGACTAGATAGTACCTACCCACTACGATTGTACGAGTAATCACGCAAATTATTATAAATACGTACGTAAGCTTGTGTGAATATGTCTATTTGTTACTTCTTCACGCTGTAACGACTTATCACTTATTGAACGGATATGAGTGAAATTAGAAATGGCTTTTACTCTAGATTAACGCGTAGGCTATTTATTTATTTTATTTTATTTTATTCGGGAAACTAACAGCGACAAAAAACATAATTACTAAACATATAGAAACTATGCGCCATTTAAGAGTTTCCGCATATTGAGACTAATCATTGAGACATATCTATTTATTATCCCGGAAAAATATACTGTTGCTGTTGTAAGGTAGCGAGTGAAACCACGAGGCGCTCCTAGTCTTTACTATTGATTTATTGGTTTCTTCAAAACAGTTTCGAATAAATTTTAAAATTTACTTTGCTTGTTATTTCCTTTCTTGTAGATTTGAGTACGTACAATTTCAAATACGACTAAATGGTCTGTGAAAACTTGATCTAGTGACTACTGACTAGTAATTTTGTATGGAGACTCAATTTTTTCATCGTTTTGCGTAGCTTTGTATTATGAGAGTTGGAGTAGAGACTGTGAAAATATAGGTATATAGGGATAGAGAGGACACCGTTGTTGTTGCAAACAACCAGTAATAATATTATTATAACAACATCTGAAATACCTTAGATCAGGTACGATTACATGCACGTGATGCTAGCGTTTAAATTATAACTCGAGTAGGTAAATTTTGATACTAAATTGTTAAGCTGTTGCATCTGGACAATTTCAAACGTGAATATCTATTTACTTACGTTAGTATAATTCCGTTGCAACGTCCGGTTTTGCCAGAACGGCAACCGAATATTTTCTAGGATAAAATTTAGCTATTTTGTGTTAATTAAGTGTACCCATAAGCTCATCATTACAAGACTTCAGAAGATGTCCACTGCTGGACGAAGGCCTTTCCCTTAGTAGGGAGAGGTTGCCATAATCCCCACGCTTGGCAGGCGGCTTGGCTACATTATAAGCTATTCCTTTCTAAATTTTACTCAAATCTGCTGTGCCGTTACAGCAAAACAATATACCATGTACATACTCACACGCTCTCTCAAACTTTCGCATTTGGAATATTAGTGTGATTTTATGATTTGCATGAACTAGCAATTTAATGTAGGTAGTTCTTATTCTGAAACTCGAACCTTGTTAAAACTTCAGCTATCACAAACGGCTCTCTGGTTCATGATAATATCTAATACTAAAAAATCATTGTCCTTACTGACTGACTGACAGACAACGCACAGCCTAAACCGCTGGTCGCACTGACTTGAAATTTGGAGGGTGTATTTGTCTTGATGCGTAGAGGCGTACTAAGAAAGGATTTCTCGAAATTCGAGATGATATTTTGTGTTGAAAGTTCTTTTCTTTTTTTTTGGAAGTTATAGTTGATGAAAATTGGTATTTAGATCAATCATTTAAAATAACATATAGTATTGTCAATATTATGTGACAAGGATGACTTAAAAGGGTGAACTGGGGGATGGAATTTTGCATGGAAAGTTCTGTTTTTGATGTTGTAGTGAAGAATGTACCAATGTTGTATTTAAATTGTTCATTTAAAAATAAAATATTATATTTGCAATATTTTTGACGGGGATGACTCAAGGAGGTAGTAGGGTGGTTGAAAATGAGTATGGAAAGTTATTTGTATTGAAGTTATATAGCGATGTTATTGGTATTTGGATTGCCTTTAAAAAACAAAAACAATAATATTTTTGGTAGCGTTGGTATAAAGTGGTGAATATGGGGAGGGAAAAAAAGTTATTAACCTAGCAGCACGGAAGATAAATTGGGAGCGGGCCGAATTTGTTCCGTATGAGAAAGGAGTCGCGGGCGACCTCTAGTTAGTGTATTGATTCCTTGTACCGTTCAGAATCCTAGTTAAATACAGATTAATCTATTTCACGAAGAGATTTCTAATATGCTATTACCGCGTATATTTATCAACCAACGGTATAATTGTGTAACAAAGCACCGTCCGTAACGTGGCGAAGGTAGCTGGGGGTAAATAAATGTACAAAGAAAACAAGCTATTTATAAAGCTGTCCGTTGTAGGGTTGCCGTACTCTTTTCTCTTTTTCCTCCGTACATGAATGGCATCTCTAAAAGAGTTCTTTGCAATAGAAACAAAGAAAAATATTTTTTAACAAAAACTTAGCCTGTGTTTGTTGAACAGTGTTTTTCACGAGGCTTAAAAGATTAGGAATCATTAGGTGTATTCAATTTTTATTTATGTGTACATTATAATTATAAGTATACATAAATGAAAATGAAATAAACCTAGGTATAATTTATACTAAATAATAGGTAGGTAGGTCTAGGTAGGTAGGAATCCATAGAGGCATCAGAACAGATTTATTACTTGAGTGTGCAAAAGTCCTGTTATAGTCTACGGTGATTTGAATTCCAATTGATATCCCAACATTTTAGCTGTAGAGGTAGTTACCCTAAGCTGGAGAAAAGCGGCTGAAAGCGCTGGAGCGACATCCACTCTATTTGTCTCGGCTAACACAACCGCTGCCCACTTCTAGTCGCCGCCTAGTTTGCGTTAAGGATTTTATCGCTTTTACTTTATAGATGCGCTTGTGTTGCTTTGTGTTTTGGGTCAGCTGACGTCCACGGCTCATAAAATAGATACACCTTATTTAGGGATTAAAGTTTGTTTTATACTTCTTTATGTATAAAATGATAGTAGATTATGCACTAAGGAAATAAAGCAGTGTCTTACGTCGCGGGCGGCATATTGAACCCTGAGCGTAACGAGAGAGTCTAGAGTTAACACCCGAGCGTAGCGAGGGAGTTATATAGAGTCCTGAGTGAAGCGAGGGATTCAAGCTACCCAAGATGAAGACAGGATTTATTCCAGAGGAGCATACTCTTCTTTTCACACCTTCTGCGAGACAATAAAAAGCCAGGACTCCATAAATTAAAATTCACTGACAATCACAAGACCAAACACCATCTTTTGTTTCACATTCTTTGTAATTCACCTTTTTTTTATTTCTGCTTATGGTGGCTAGTTCGGTTTTCCTCTTTACAATGCCATATGGGTTTTTTTTACTTAGAGTTTTCCACGAGTTTCCACACGAATTTGACGTTCCAAATTCAAATCACTTTATTCCTTAGGGAGTTTCATACAACTTTATATCCCTTGAGAGATAATGCTTTACTTTACGTTGAGGTTGCATGATATGTAATTGGACATTGTAAAGCAGGTGGTGTTAATTTTTTGCTGTTAGTATGTTTTATACTCTTTTATGTATAAAATAAAACGTTAAATACATAATTTTCCTTTGTATCTTTCGGAAAAATCCGATGTCGCAGCTATGGGAACATACTGTGACGGCATCATTTAATGTAAAAGTACCTATCTAGTATGCAAGGAGAATTATAAAATAATGTATGTTTTTGAATTGTTTTAGGATCACGTCAAAGTTCATTGGCATTTGAAAACTCCTCGGTTGTCCGTAAAATATAAATGAAGCTTCAAAGTTGGTTCCAGAAATGCCATCGAGCTCCGACATCTTTCCGAAAACGAAAGACACATTAATAATGTAAAATTCAATGACTTTACAATGTTTCTGCTACGGAATTCATTAAAAAAGTGAATTCAAATGTCGAAATATTTGCAGAAGACAACTCGCGATCTAAGCTGGAAGTGACGGCGCGGTGTAGCATAGTGCTGTGTTTGACACATCGATATCAATATAGCCCATTATCGACTCCCAGTTAAGGGAATAAGACCCAAAATATAACAATAGGTGGCTGCGATGTAATCTTTCGACTCCCAGGCATCATGGTCGCGAGGAAAATTCCCTTTTATTGTGTTAGCGAATGCTTATTGTATATCCGAACATTTTCCCCATTGTAACGGCGATGGAGCAGCGCCTCGGTATTACTTTACAATTGTTCGATGACAAATAGCTAAAGCGATACATTAAGACCTCTTCAAGCGAGGAATTCAAAGCGTTCTAGTTTCTATTGTTAATATATACGCCCGGCACCGCCATCGTCGCTGTGAAAATGAAAGGTGGAATACGTGGAAATCGGATTAAACTTAACAATAATTTACACAAATATTTTTACAGTGGAATAAGAAGTCGATGGAACATATTGATTATTGGGTTAGTAACCCATCGGCAACTTCACTAATGCTGCCGGTGTCCATAAGAAGAGATTTGCTTATCATCAGGGGGACCGTCCGCTTGTTTTGTCTGCCTGTGTCTGTGTGTTGTGGTTTGTCCATCTTTTATATATCTTTATATAACTTACCTCTTCCTCGGTGGTGACGGTGTTGACGGAGTCCATGCTCTGGCAGAGCGCGAGCTCCATGGTCTTGTGTTGTGGGGACGCGGCCCGCGGAGAAGGTTGCTGCGGCGGCACCAGCGCGCCTTGTGTCGCTCCCGCGGCTTGCTGTGCGCCTGCGCCGGCCGTTGCCACAGGGCTCGACGCCTGCAGGCTGTGCTGTACTTGCAGGCTTTGCGCCGCTTGCAGACTCTGCTGCGCTTGCAAGTTCTGTTGAGCTTGCAAGTTCTGTTGAGCTTGCAAGTTCTGTTGCGCCTGCAGGTTCTGTTGCGCTTGCAGGCTCTGTTGCGCTTGCAGGTTCTGCAGCGACTGGTGGGCCAGATTCAACTGGTGCTGCTGCACGATGCTCTGCTGGACTATGCTTTGCTGCACTTTGATGTGCTGGTGCACCGCGAGCTGGTGGATGGGGTGGAGAGAGGCCGGGGGAGCGGGGTACGGGGGGGAGAGCCGCTGTCGCTTCACCTGCGCACTCTGAAGCGCTTCGTGCAGCCTCTTCACCGGAAGGGGGCTCTGGCCGAGGTTATCCACGGCTGTGGCGGGGCGTGCCGGCCGAGTCGCACGACTCCGGCGAGCACTGACTCGACTGGCGACAGGACGCGCGACACGCGCTACCGATATCGGGCTATCGACCGCTACCGGCTCTACTCCTTGCCCACGACTCTCCGGTAATTCACTTATCGGTTATATCGTTAAAACGACGGTTGCGGCTAACGATTGTCTAATGATTCAGCGCCTGAGCACTTTAGTTCTCATTCGTTTAAGCCGATCTTCTAGACGTTATTCACTCCTGAAAAGAAATAAATCAATTATAGGATGATGCTTTCTAAAACCGCAAAAACAATAAAGTAAATTGGAAGCATTAATTCAGAAGGCAGCCAGATACAAAAGAAATACAAAGGATTATTTTTATTTCAAGCTTTTTTGTTGAAAAGTAATTCAAAACATTTCAGGTTTTCTTCGTTCAAATTAGGAAAGGAATCCTCTTATAACGCCCTTTACTAATAAATCGATACGTAACCCTCGAGGGATGTTTCTATCACACTCAGTATTTATTTTTAGAAAGGAAATTCTTTTTAGAACGTAATGTTTCCGGGAAAAAAGAAGACGCCCAATATAGGGTATCTAGAGTACCCGATAATTTCTAAGTTGCGTGTAAAAAATCGTCTCTATTTTGAATTATTCTTATGTTTATAGATATAGATATAGACATTGAATTCATTGGCAATATCTTAGAGGGTAATAAAACACATCAGAATGGACAACATGCACCGTAAAACCAACCCTGCAAACGCGACAAAAAATGGCTGTCCCTACAAAAAAAATACACACGACAAAATGTATGGAGCAGCTGGTTATTTTCGCGTTTTTTATATGATTTCGTAGTAAAAGTTAACTACGATGAGTTTAATGACGTCCTAAAGATATTGCTAATGAATTTAATGTCATCCTGTAGATCGATAACAAAATTAAGACATGAAGACGATTATCATTGAAATGATATTTACATACTGCATGAATAAAAAATCAATTGTACGTAGAATATTTATTATGCACGTAGGTTATACAGGTCAAAATAGTATAATGAACTTTTCATTACACTTGCTCGTAAAATGGATCATATTGCATCGGTTTTAGGCTCATAATCCAAGCTATTATGCACGCGTGCTTTTTTTTTTACGGCACTAGTGCTATAATAGGTAGAACCCGGTAAAGTCAAGTTTGTACGTGACTGAAATTAGACGTATGTATACGAAGCACTCTTAATATAGCCGGGTAATACTTACAGTTTTTTTGTAATACCAACTAAGAGTTCTTATGCCGCTGAAGTAAATGTCAACCTGTGCGCGCATTGCTTGTTTGGGCGCCATTTTCCGCAAATGTTTGTTGACGTTTTCGCTGTGTGGTTGATTATTATCAATAATGTTTGTATTTTCCTCGCAAGTGTGATGAAAACAGTCGTATGAAACTCTTGTGCTATGTTTCAATACACTCTCGGCTTCCTTATCGCGCTCGCCTGCAGCTCGCGCGCTTAATACCGCCTCTAGTGTAATTACCAACATAGCACACTTGTATCATAATGTACTATTATGAACTATAATATCTTGTAATGGGTTTTTTTTAATTATTATTACTTATAGCCTTGCGTTTGACTTCTCGTCTGATGTTAAACGAAGATGCAGTCTAAGATGGAGCACGCTTGCCTAGAAGAAACCGATTTACACGCGACTTGAAGACATCTAGATGTTTTTTGTCAACAACCCATCACAACAGATGGGTTGTTTCCAAAGTACTCCATTATTTTGTTCTAAAAAGATAAGAATCCCATGTGGGACCAATTTGGTAATGTCAAAAAAGATAAACCTCAAACACAAAAAATATGTAAAAATAGCTTGTATATTCGGACAATTTTGATGAAATAATTAAGATTAATTACACATCTCGCCTGACGTCATAAGAACCAATTTAAATACAGCCTCTATAATAACTCATACAGGCATAAGATTTTAATTGACTCTAAAAGAGTTGTAATACTCAATGTGTTATTATTTTGGAACGATATTTCACAAAACAACAACTCTAAATACGAATTACTACTTTAAAACTTATATCTCAAAGTACAGTTGTAATTGTGCCGTAAGAATTATTTTTAAATGTCAAAAATTGCCGATAGCAGATGGTGTGGGCAGTGGTCAACCGTTTATATGATTAGTCATGGCAATAAACGTCTGAGATATTCTAAATTAAAAGACTACACCAATGATATAAGAACGGTATATCACGAGGTAAGTAGGGTATCTGAGTTTACAGTTTTACAGAATTAGGTACCTACTGGATAAGAGACAGCTGTAGTCGAATTCATAATTAGACGGACTAAACTGACATTTAGCGTGTTGCTACTTTTTGGCAGTGCTGTGTTAAAAATATTAAGTTTATTAACATTATTATATTATGTTAAGAAACTTACTCTTTTAACAAACTTAATAATTTCACACCAGTGAACTACTTCGATATTTTCAAATTAGTCTTTGTAAAAGGTGTAGTTTCTGACTTATGTACGATTCCAATCTTTTCAATGTTATAAATCATGAAAATAAAGTTACATTTCCCTGTAGCATTTTACAGAACAACTTTTTAACACAATACGTTTTCCCTTTTCAACCTGCACTTCCACTGGCAGGACTTTTTAAATGTTTGAATGATAAAAACTGAATTATATCCATTACTACGGTACTTAAGCTGGAAGCATTATTTTGAAAAGTGACATTTCAATCTGTCAGTTTATTCCGTCTTATTATAAATCCGACTAAAGTTGGTAAAGAAGCGATACAGTTTATTAGGTAGGTATACATAATTATACTTTATTGAGGCGGCTGTTGATGAGGCATGTGATTATTGCTTACGTCTCCAACCACAGATAACATAACAGTAGGTACTAGGTACACAATATTCACTCCCATAGAAAGCTTGTCTAAACGTAGATAAGTAACTACAACAATGTCAAATTCAGTGCAAGCAAATTTGTATTTTACTCAAATGTGATAGTGTGTACATTTTTCACTGTAGCGCTTGGATCGTTGACCTCACGTGGCTCCCACCCACCGACTAAGTACTCCCTTACGCTGCACCACGTAACTAAGAATAATTGTTTCATACAAAATTTTATGACAATGATTGTATGTTTGGTTGTTTAGATGTTTGTATATTTGTTACTCAATCACGCAAAAACGGCTGAACTAATTTCGATGAAATTTGGTATGTAGAACGTTAACCGTGACCGTGGCTTAACACATGCTATTTAAAATCTCATGAATCGCGGGTGAGACCGTGAGACACTGCTAGTTTGAAAATAAATATGACAAGTTGAGCACAGCCAATTTTTCAAGACGGAAATTTAGGTTTTAAAGTCTGCCATATTGGATTCATAATAAATAAACAAACTCTTATAACATGCATGCATACTTGCATAGTACTTAAGTCTTGTTAAGTAAAGTAAGTCTTGTTGTGATAGATACCGTATATACTATATACCTACCATAATACACTCTTTTTTTTTTTAATACAACCGACTTCATCTTCGAATTCCTGGATGACATCTTCATAATTTTCTAGTAATTTTGATTTAAAAACCAAATTACCGAACCGATTTCGATAAAATGTATATGGCAAATGTATATATAACCACCTCTAAAGTGTTACCTACCAAACAAAAAAAACATCAAAATCAGTTAATGATTGGAGTAATCTACGCGATTACTACGCTGTACGCTACACAAAAAGAAAAAAAACTTACATACATACAGTCGAATTGAGAACCTCCTTTTATTAAGTCGGTTGTAAATATGATGGGTAGTTTAAGAAAACTATTTTGTACTGTTTAAATTTGTTATGAGTTTCTATTGTCTTGTCTTGTGTACAAAATATGTTTTTCCTACAAATAAAATATTGTCTATTGAATGTAAATAATTTATAGACATGTAATTATGTACATGACTATACTAGTCAAATTATTACCCTTCTTTTTGCGTCGTCTATAAAAAACGAAAGTGATTTGATACCTTTTCAACCATCCACTCAGTCAATCTTTTATTTGCCAAGCAGAATTTGTACATCACAAGAATACATTTATTCCCAAAAAAATATGAAAAACAAGAAAAACTTGTGTAAAAGTGCGAAACGTTATATCAAAATATATCGTCCTCCTTGACGTGTCCGTCAATGGCGAACCTTGCTAGCTCTTGTGGCGAGCACGCAGGTGGCTGGCAAAACCAAATTTACTTGTAAAAGTCCTACTGCAAGGCGCACAATGCAGTTGACCGTCTGCATTGTAGGTGTAAATATAGGAATAGCAAAATGCCTTTTTTTATCTGTAATAAGTATAGTTTCTGTACAACAAACATTGTACTTTCACCGCTACGTTTTGATGTTATGAATAGGTTTATCCATTGTTAAGTTCTGCTATTGTATTTCTGAACTTACAAAATAGAAATACTTTTTCCGTATTTTCTAGGTTTTATACCCAAAAAAAATTTCTTTGAAGTCTTGTTTGTCTCTGTCTTTATCCTCTATCTGTTTGTTCGTCCTAGTTTGTGTAAGACGTAACAAAATCTATCGGTACTTTCCGAGGAGACACATCAAATACGATGTCGATCAAGAACTTGTCAGTTTGCCAGGAGGGTAAAGATCGTCTCCACAAAATGATTCGAGGTTACGAATACAAAAATATGATATTAAAATGTTATTATAATATTTTCTTGCTATAAATTAATCAAACATAACTCATACCTACCTACGTAATACAATGCGGGTAAGAACATTTTGTTATGTTTCCAATAGCGCTGCGCTACACAGGTCAAGGTAAGTAAGAGGTAAGAAGCTAGTTAATATAACCACAGAAAAAAAGTATGTACTACGTATATAATTACGAAGCTCACTGAATAAAAGTACCAAAAAAAATCGGGTAGAGATATCCATATATAACCTCTACCTCTCTATATACAATGTGTAACAAAAAGGTTCAACAATACGGAAGGGTATGTATGTACTCATCATTAGGAACAACTTTCACTATGGGGCCAACCATGAAATAGTGAAAAAAAATATCTGCTGTTCCAAACATTTTGTCCAAGGCAATGAATTTTTATATGGAACAGTTGATATTTTTTTCACGATTTGTGGGTTGGCCCCATAGATGATGAATACATACATACTTTTCCGTATTGTTGAAGACACATCACACACAGTGCACACATGTTACACATAGTATAAAAAAAATTTGGTCAAAATGAACTTCCGAAAAGTAACGCCTGATCAATTAATACAAGTACATTTACAAATTACAAAATACTTACCAATAACTTTACCTACTTTAAGTTTATAAAATATACAATAAAACTTGACAATCGATAACCTAACCCGCAACATCAAGACAGCGAATTTGTTTTCCGTCATTTTCTAGTTTTTCCGATATTTTAAATAATTAACCGTCTTGAAAAAAGGATGAGGTTCTATGTTCGACTGTATTATGTTTCTTTTTAAATGTAAGTTCACCGATTTCTTTGTCAAATGTGGACTGATTTTGTTATTTTTTTTGTTTGTTATGTGATATGTCAGAGGTGGTCTATTATAAATTTTATCGAAATCGGTTTTAGTAGTTTGGTTTTTAAATCAAAATTAGTGGAATAATAACTGGAAAATATGAAATGTCATCCAGGTAGTCCAAATTGAAGTCGGTTGTTTTTTTAAGGGTATTATTTTTATTTTTAGGCCTCCCACTAGGTGGACCGACGACATTGTAAAAGTCGCGGGCAACCGGTGGATGCAAATGGCAGGTTGTCGTACAGTGTGGCGGTCTAAGGGGAAGGCCTTCGTTCAGCAGTGGACGTCTCCGGGCTGATGATGATGATGATTATTTTACTGCTCTCGTTAAAATGTTATACTATTTCCTTTCCTTTCAGCAAAATCGTAAGTTGTGTATCACAAAGCTTGAGCGTCAGGTCATGCGGGTCATGGCATGTGTTATCTCGTACCATCAGAAGAGTGTCTTAATTGTCTTCTTATTTTTAATCTTTTAACCAGCTTCTCGTTAAAAGTCACCAAAAACATCAGTTCATCTATTTAGTCATCAAAAAACAACTGATACATTTATCACGTGATCGGGATGATACAGAATTAAAATGTCTATATCTGCCATAAACATAGAGTTAAGTACCCATTTATTACAAGCTAAGAAGGCGTGATTATTTTGTCTTTTTATTCTACAGATCACCGTGACTTAATAGTTTTGGATTGATGTCACGATACAACATCGTCCACAACACAAAAAAAATATTCTATAAAAAACATTGTGTCTTTTTTTCGAAGAATATGGGAATTGTTCAGACTGTGTTATTTATAATGAATCGGGTCATAAACGTAGCTATGGTACGATTCATTATAAATGCATTATGCCATCATAAAGGTTAAAAAAGTATTTTTGTAATAAAAAAGTTGAGTTCGCACGACAGCTATCTCGCCTGATATAAGGAATTATATAGTTGTAGTCTTTTTAGAGCACGCTAGCCTAAGAGCAAACGAATTAAACTATAAAGTAGAATTTTCATGTTTTATCTCCCTACAAAAACATCTGTCTCCCTGTTTTTTGTGTGTGTTCGGATATTTGTGTCTACTAAACTAGCAACCCTAGTCTATAGTGTAGTGTGAGGAAACCTTTAATATTGCAATTGGCGTATTTATAAACTACAAAGCCAGACGCAAAGACTTAATATGTAACAATCACGTGGTCTAGGAGTCATTAGGAGCTCCAAGGTTGCCACTTTTTGCTCCTACTCTCCGTGACTAAGTGCGTACATTCATGTACTTAAATAAGTTAGAGTTCGTAATACATAAAGACTCGATGTTGTTTGGTGTAGCAGAGGAAGAGAGTCGAGCTAAGTCATTGCCAGGGGGTAGTCAAGATAAAGCAATCTAGAAGTTTTTCATTCAACAGCAAGGTGGTCCACGGTAGTGCCAAAGTAGCAATGTGAAAAAAAATATGTTCTATGTCTGGGTGTTGTAGGTAATACAAGTACGTATTTACAAAAAAGTAAAAAATGTGCCTGGTTCCCATAATACAAGCTTTGCTTAGTTTGGGGTTAAATGGCTCTGTGTAAAATGTCCGTCAATAGTTATTATTTAATATTAAATAGAGCTGAGCACACCGTATAATAATAAAGAGATTTATTACCAGCACTGGCATAAAGAAGACTACGGATGATGGTGACGGTGATAGTTTCGTTTTACCGGCTAGCCCAGATATCTAACCTAGGTATATCCTACTATAAAAGACATATCCTACTATATAAGATTTGTGCATGGTACAGTCAGAACAAAGAGAACTAACTACATTCTAGGTTAATGATTATTATTTGTAATGATGAACAAGACCACCTCATTACTAACATCAATAATAATTAATTAACAAAGTATCCACCTACCATATTAGTACCATTGGTTTGGTACATTTCAAATTTGTACTCGATTGTACGTTATAGTACAAACAATATTATTATGTAAAAAAAATGTGGCTTTTGCTTGCAAAGTGACCGCATCCACAGAAACCTATTGTGATGAGCGTGTACTAGCACGACGAGACGTACGAGTGGCAAAAACAACACTTGGAAACAAGATTGTTTTTTGTTAATGGTTATTAAACGATCTGGTGTTGCCCACTGGCTCGCTTAGACATTATGACCTAGTCACTTAGGATAAATTCTTTAATCAATACACATTAAAATGTTTATTGAAGAATGGCACATACTTAGCACATTCACAGTATTTTCGGTCTTATTAAGAATCTACTGACACCAATTTATGGTCTATCTTACAACAAGTACTAAACTTTAAAAAAAACGGACCTCATAACCTTTTATGTAAGCTTGTATCTATCTTTCAAAAGGAAGAGCCAGTGCACACCGATAGTTCTTTTTTAATGTATATTATATTGGTAACTGGCAAGGTGTTGTATTTAGTCAAAGTATTTAAGTTTTAAAAATAAATTTTCTTAATATTTTCCTCGAGAGGACCCTTTCAAATAAAAAAATAATTTACAAAATCGGTTTACAATTGTCGGAGAAATCTGTGAAAGTACTTTAAAGAAACATACATACAGTCTAACACAGAACCTCCTCCTTTTTTGAAGTCGGTAAAAAATAGGTATAAAATACAAAAAGTTATATTCAGATAGCTCCGTAATGCAGTAAAGTAGTGCATCAATTTGACAGAAAAATTACAATAATCGTCATCATAATTTTCAACCCTTTTCACTCTCACTCTCTTTTGAGTCCACTGCTGGACATAAACTTCTCCCAATGCACGCCACTCAGTCCGGTCCTCGGCTTTTTGCTTCCAATTGCAATACCTTATGCCTCAATCTGCCGCATGTACCTAAATCGTCAGCAAAAAGGAAAAATAATAAGATTTTTCTATTTCGGAGCACTAAGTTAATACAATACAATTGTTTATTACACCAAAGTTACAAGTCAAACAAACGTTAATAATAATTATTGTCTCGAATCGAAAGTTGCTATAGTTCTAGGAAGTCTATGTACCGATAAGTATCGAGTCTAAAGCTTTCGAGACATGACATGAAACAGAAACTCTTAGATATGAAAACTGTGTCAGACCCCAATGGCTGTTATGATTATGACACACGCACTGCATGACCAAACATTATTGCTTACGTTTCAAACAAAAACCGCACAGTGCGCTAGTTTATTATAAATCAAGCTAATTTATCCAAACTTTTTAACTCTGTTTTTATAACAAGGCACGTGTTCGTTCCGAATGACCTCATCCAATTTAAACTGCTCGACTAAAGGTCGGTTGAAAGAATTCCGGAAAATTGGAGCAATTCACCGCTTCTGCTAGGACTCCGTTCTTAAACTAGTAGAGTCTTAACTTTCAAGGTTTGCTCAGAAAACTTTACTAAATAATTATCGACTCGAGATTTCCGAGATATGTGGAACCCAACATGGACTTATTCTTTGAAATAGATATAAATACAAGATATTTAAAACCGACTCCGTTATGTAAACTATAATGACCCTGGGAATATGAATTCTTCTTTAAAATGGAGATGTAAAAGATAACACAACCATTTGCAAATAATCTATTGAGTGAACAGAATAAAAAAAATAAACAGTCGATAAAAAAAATATTATTACGTAACCTTAGTTGACAATTACCTGTTTAATGCACAGTGAACAAAAACGCCGCCTATTGTTATCATGGCTGCAATCGTTGCATCACCGCGGTGACAATCAACGTTTCATTTGAACGTTGCAAAAAGCATCGCAGATTTACCAGACATTTGCGAAATAACCAACTTTGTGATTACTTGTAGATACTATCAAAAAGTGTAAATCCCAGAGTATGCAATAGGAGTATTGCCAACTATAAAACTTGCATCTGTAAACAAACTTAACCCGCGATTGATGACGTATATGTCTGTCAGACCGAGGTGACCGAGGTTCGAGAAAAGCTAATAAGTAACTTTTTAATCCGCCATCGAATAGAGCTGTGATTTCGTCGAATAGCTGTCTTTTTTTACTCCCCCCACCGATAGCCTCATTTGCAGCGGCGACGCAGACGCACCTTTCCGGAGTATTAGCGCCAACCCGGTGCGTAACACCGGGGTGACCCCGGTTGACGCTGGTATACTATTATTTGTATGGTTTTTTTTTTGTCACAGAATGACTATTCCTATTGTTATAAAACCGACCAAGTCTAAATTAGTTACACATATTTTTTAATCTAATTAATTCAGTTTTGCATTTTCTAAAAAAAATGTAAAAATCACAGCTTAAAAATGCCGGTGCATGAGACCGGAAACTATAGTTAAAGTCACGTCACCGGTGGTGGGTTAAGGCTCAGAATGCTGCGCACTGCTATCTCGCAAGCGTCTTTCACCAATTTTAAAGATATACGATCACTGTATATAGTGAAAAATCGGAATCGGTGAAATTGCTGTGAATAAACATTACAAACGTTCAGCAAAATAATCATTTTGATTTAAGAAGCAAGTTTTCGTTCCTAAAAATGGGATTTTAGGTTTTGCTAAGTTTTATGAATGAAAACTTAATTGGACCGAAATTTTATTTAAATATTACTAAACCTTTGTAATGTTATTATCATTAGTTTTACCCTTTTACCGACTGTGATTTTTCTTAACTTTATTCAGTGATTTTATACATTCAAAAAATCTTGTTATGCGCGAGCAAGATAGCGGCGCGTAGCATTCTGAGCCTTAACAAACAAAAGCTACAAACTAAACAGACTTTTTAAAATCTTGCAAAGTTTTATAAATCTCTCTGCAATTTTTTTTTATTCGTCGGAAGTACTTGCCTTGTTCAAACTTATAACAATTTATCGAATTCAAGAAATAACTATGATTGCAAATAGGTACTATTTTTAAATAAAAGCTGATGTTGCATGATATTTTACACATAACAACAAATTCAGTAGGTATTAGGTAGGTGCTAAAAATTACACAACTGTCATTACTTACCAGAATGTACCTACCTACTCCTACTACAGTTACAAATCTAAAAAGTAACGTAATACGTTGCAACACGATACAGATATAATAAATACCTTTACTTCGAGCACAAGCATAACATAACATATTAAGACTTTTACTATCAGAAAGTGCTCGGGAAAATCAAAGCGCAAAACGCGCTATATTTTCTACTCTCTAGAATACTCTAAGCCCGTCGTATATTCATGGTGTGGTGTTGCGGGCAAATAACTCCCGGGAAACTCTTCCAGGTTCCATTTGTTATAACTACTAAGTCCCGGGAGATCCCGGACTTCGAAGGAACTTGCGATGTACAAGTTGGGAATATGCCGATAAGCAACGAACAGTGCGGCGACAAATACTAAACAATTCAAAGCAGCTGTGTTTGAAATGAAATGTAGTTTAAACACCTCATTCTCGTAGATTAGAGCGGTAACAAAATACGTTTAACGTACGAAACAATAGAATTCTGCAATAAAAACCTGGTTCACACTGATTGAATTTAGATAAAAATATGTTAAGTGTATTTTCTTAGATTACTTACCTATTTACAGAACTCTATTTAAATATTTTATCTGACGAGTAATATTACAAGCTTATAAATAAATTCCAGCTGTACTCGTAATAACCGCGAATCTGATACAACTTGTGCAGTAAGTATGTCAAGTCGTATGTGAAAATTATACTGATCGAATAGAAGAAACTTGTAAGATCTTTTTCCGGTTCAAGGCATACACTGAAAGCAAGTCTTTTTCTGACTGAGCCTTCGGGAACTTATGTGTTGTCAACGACACTTGTACCCTCTTCGAGTTCAATAATAAAATAACGAATCTACGTCACTTGTTAACGTAGCAACAGAAGAAAATAAAATCAATAAACACGAGCAACCGCGAGTGAATCGGCTAATTCTGTGTATTCACGGTAACGATCAAATAAATACTCCCAAATATAACGTTCTCTCTCACGTTCCACAATTCTAATAATAAGTACTTGTTCCTACAAACAAATCTGAATATTCGAAAACTTCGAAGTGCGGAAGCCATTGAAATTTTACGAATAACGTGATTATCGCAAAACCATTACTGTACATACACCCACACACATGTAAGCAATTGTTTATTAGATTAGTGAGTAGTACAGTAGAGTCGCGTAGAGACTTGTCCTTAATAACAGTTTGTTTACAATGTCAAAGAGATTGGTAAGCAAAATCTCTAGAATGTTGCGGCTACTGCTTAGTTTAAAGTATTCGCTATGTACGCCCAACAAACAACCCTAATTTAATTTGAAAACTATGAGGTTGGGCACAAGGAAATAGTTCAAGGATCGGTACCAGCTCTAGAATTGGTTAATAAGAAGCCGATCTAAATAGAACGGACTGGAAAACTTACAATACTAATCAATTGGAATTGGTGGCTCTAATATCTATCATAATATTTACTTTTTATTTGGTGTTCACTGTACTATTTTAATTACAATTATTATGAGGTGATTGGACCGCGCGTCGAAACGAAACATTTTGGATATTATAGTGATGGAAACCGTCGACATTCCTCTATTTCATCAATACGGTTCACAAAACATGGCCATTCAATTAACTACGTTCTGAGTTCTGACAGTCGCCGATGGCGCCATTTGTGTAATGAAATTTGAGTGAAATACAAACTTAGCTATCTATCTGCAGATAGATCCCATTGTTCATACGTGTTTACTTTAATTATTAAGAGTTTCGCTGGCACTCATTTCACCCAACTTTCATGAATAAAACTTTCTCTGGAAACCGATATCTAATTACGTGTATTAACGAAGAAAATTAGCAAGTTTACTGAAGGAATTGGGGTAATTCCACGAGAAAGGAAGCTTTGTTTCACGCAGCCCATATTCATAGAGCGAAGTCCCGCAAATTGAATGTAATTGCCGCAACGAAGTGTTGAATCAGACCGACACGGCTGCTGGCCTAAATAGCGCCTATTTACCCAGTTAAGATCAGAATTCTGAACACCCACAGACCACCTGTTTACGAAGCGAAATTTTTGCGGAGCAAGTGACATCAGTTGACTTAGTCGAATGACAAAAATACTGGTAAAAAAAACCTGAATTTAATGAACAAAGTTGTCCACTGTCTTTGTTCAAAATATTGGCCGGCCAGTTTTTGGTATATTATTGGCTAAGCTGATTTTGAAAGTTTAAATGTAACTAGTTTTTTATATCTATCTGTTTTTATGCTAGCTAAGTCCCGCTGACGAATCAGTCCAGTTTATTTTATTTCCAGACCTTTCAGCAGTGTATTACAGTTCTCTTTTTTCGAGCGATCGACTGCAAACGTCCTGTTATATTTAATTAATCACCCAAATAGATTTTATTGCGACAAATATTTACATCTGCCGCAAAGTGAGGTCGTTGTAACCGACAACGATCTGGTTTTATATTTTACGAACTGCCAAACTGCAAACTGAGTTTACAGCGCTCTTAATGTTAATTCTGTTTAGAATTACTTTCACCAGCCTCCAAAATGACCATTGTTCTAACACGAATCATGCCGTGGGAACAAGTAACGTAGTGTACGCTACCTGTCTGTATACAAAGCTGGATATAAAAATTGGATCAGCTCGTCATAAAGCCATGACGGTGCAATAAAAATGAAATAGAATATTTATTTACAACATTTCCCGGCGCTAAGCTCGGCACGGCCTATTGGTGCCTGTTGTGAAAGAGGACGCACCACTGAAAGCGTGACAAAGCAATATTTTTTATTGCAAATCAATGTTATATCCTATCGTTTTCCGCAACACACAAAACAAATTGCTATAGTCAGTAAAAATCGATTTGAAGCTATTTTATACGAGTAAAACCTATGCGCCACGCCATGCGACGATTTCTGTGCCTCTTGCCAAGTATTCATTACCCGGTTTTAACCTTTTCAATACTGAAAAATGTTTCATTTTCAGTAGATCGGATCGCAGGTATTTTGGTTTATACTGAGATTTAAGGAACAGTTCTATTTTACTTGTACTATTGATAATACTTTGTGCGATTTTATTGGACCAAAAATGCTTTCAAGTACCAAAAATGTTGTGACATTTAGAAAACAGGAAAACTTATACAAATTTTAGTGGAAACTTAAACGATATTTTTATTAGTGTTATATATTTACTAAATGTTGAAATTAACTCAAATACTTCTACGGAAATACTAAGAATTATACCAAAACGTACAAAGTCTGTCGTTTATGACAAGAAGTTTGTCAGTTGTTAGTTCTGATGGTTTTCTATATATAATAATGATCATATAACTTCTTACCAAATGATAATGCAATGATTATTATATTGCTATGTGTTGAGCTTCTATACTTTATTTTTGCCAATATAGTTATTTTCACATTTATCTAATAGAATGTCCTCTATGACAAGAAGATTATCTGTTGTAGTATTATACTCTTATACAAAAACACATATTATTCTAGTTTATTCGTAGCATACATGATTATGTACTTACTCTAACAAATTATCATTTAATAGCAGGTGAGCTCCTGTGGCTAAGAAGCCTAGCCTGTTAAATATCATATTTTTAATATCTCGTTGAAATGATTTTATTTTAGGAAATACATAAATATGTCAGATATTCACAAATTTATCACATAATGTTTTAAATAATTTATTCTTTAGAATTCATAAAAAGTATCTTTATAACGAGTTTTAAAACAAAGTGCTCTTCAAAATGCGGAATGTTAAAATGAGCTTCATAAAAAACTTTGATTGATAAGGTTGAGTAATAAAAGATGATTAAGGTAATTTAAAGGGAAAAATATATTATTACATTCATAAACACAGCAATGAACTTATGGTAAACATAGAACATTATGACATCGATTATGTTGGATCCTTTTCTCGCCTGAACTTAAATTGTCAAATCTGAGATATTACCAATGTTATCTACTGTTATGTTTTCACACATTTTTAAGATAAAAAAGAAGAAGAAACTTTCAAATGCTGAAAGATTATTTGAGCTCCGCAAACGGTGTAACAAAAATGATATATTAAACCTAGTCTGTACCGTTAACTAGATATCAAATAATACTTGTATGTATGCATCTGACTATATTAAATTAGTTAAGATCAATTATTATATGACAGCTGCTTTGTCAAGTTCAATATATTACCCATAATAAACGAGAGCAAAACCATATTTTAATTAAGGCTAATAATTTAGCCCCTTTAAACTCAATAAATGCCCTGTTCGATCTCTCCATGACTAACACCAATTTGACTACGATTCACGCTGGACTGAGAATTCCTTCATTAATCGAATTAACCTCTAATTTCTTTCGTTAGGGAGTCTAATGGTCATGCTGCCGTTAGTAGGCCTTCGCTTATTGGGATCAATTAGGCAGGGCATTCGAGGGTCGCTGCTTCATAAATCATTTATGTTCGGCGTCGATAGTTTACTCAAGGCTTGAGACGTAATTTCTGCAGTATGACAAAATTTGGCGCCATTTTGATAAATCATTAAATCATGTAATTAGCACGGAAATGTTGAAAAAGATCTAATGACATTTGAAACATCAAACTTTAAATCAAATAAGAGTTCTGAAAGTATTTTAATATTTTACCACCCTTCATGTTTTCGTTGTTATTTTTGCCGGCTCAACTGTTTTGTCGTCATTAAAAAACCTTATTTTACAAGTATCTTCAGTTCGTACGAGTATGTACTAAAGTCGTGTCTTCTACGCTGGTGAGCGTTGGACCATAACAAGACAAGCCGGCCATCTGCTTGTACATTTGCGCAATCACCAACCATGACAGAAGTCATCCATATACATCAGCTGCTTCAAACGACGCCTTGAAGGCGAATCGTTTGTTTCTCATTCCATCTCGACAATCATTTAGTTAACTTGCAATTGAAGGTTTAGTAACAGAAACACTGTTCTGTTTTACACATCTCTGGTTACTTTATCTGTTGAGTCGTTTCAACTGGTATTCTTTGGATACACTCAAAAACGTATCTTCGAGTAGAACTAAAATTGCTTATTTGGACCTACTAATTGTCATAAAGATTTAGTTTTTGGTTTTGTGGAAGAGAGACCTGAATATTAATAAGATACTGCCAGACTGCAGTCTGCTTTAATAGGTATCCCAGCGTTTTATAAATTTGTAATAGACACAAATATTTTAACAGATATTTTAGACACGAGGTCTATGAATATGATTTTTGGAATTAATTCCCAACTTTCAGTCTTGTCAAGTAATATTTTAGTGGCTTTGCGACAGTTAGTAATACATGGAGATCGAAATGTTATTATTAACATACTGTAGGTACCTAACAATAATTGTAACATAACAGCCCATGTTTAATGAAATAAAATATTTGAATTTGACTTTGAAAGTCATGTTTTACTAATTCTAGGTTATCGAAGGTTTTAAGACACCGAGCAAATTCTTCTAGATTTTCCTTATTATTGGTTTATGTTAGCGCATTACTGAGTGAATAGATATTACGCAATGTCGATTAACTGCATCTTTTTAGCATGCATGTTTTTAGTAAGTTCTTAAATAAATGTCTTTTGGAATGTTCGAGCCTACATATTTGCGTTTTTAATCAGTTAACATGAATACGATGTACATATACTTAATTGCATTGTTAATATTTTTAAAGATTACTTTGTAGTTATCTCTTAAAAGTTAAATTTCATTTTGTGTCCAATACTTCCTAAATCCAGTTCTTTCGTGTAAAATTAAGACTTGAAAAGATCCAACATTTTCAATTGTTACGGTTCCACTCTGATGGCCACGCTAAAAGACATCAGGCAAGACAGTAGCCTCGGTGCTTGTTCAATCATAATCATTGCACAATTCATCAGCTTTCTCTTGTCGTGAAACTGGTGTCGGCGGCCATTGCCCATTTGCTACGGTTGTTGTTGTCAGTTTTTTAACTCGAGCAAGGTAATTATTTTCCAACTCACAGTGAAACCGCCTCTCACATTTTTAACCAAAGTATTGAGTGAAGCATATAGCCTCTCGTTTCATATGAACAGTTGTAGAGTAACGAATATCAGCGAGTGTGTCTCATTGTTATGATTCAGTACAATGCGTGGTTTCAGAAAGTGCTCCCGCTGTCGATACTTGCCAGTAATTTCTACGGTTGCCATTGTTGTGCGCCTCGCTTTTGCGACTTTTGTGTATCACATGAATGACGTGACTTTGTACGTTCCTCGTTTCGGATATTATTTTCATTTCAGCGTCTCACAAGTCTGCATCGAATGATGATTATGTTAATGTTGTTATGTTTTGAATCCTAATTATACCTATTTACATTATAACTGCTTTTCTGTTACGGTTTTACTTTTAAAAATGAGATACAAATACTCTCTAGGGTTTAAAGACAAACAACGTTCTCGTAATAGGAATAAATATTTTTATTGAGTTTCCCACTCAGTTACTAAAACGGCTAATGTTACACGTTGTAAGGCTTATCTAAAGCGGCGCAAACAATTAACGGGTCATAAATTGGTACCGCGCTACCATTACGAGCTGTGCTTGTGCGCTTTAACTTTGATAAGAGACGCCACCAATCATCAAATCTGCTTTAGGAGGCTTAGCGCTTGCAGCAAGTCTCCGGCCTGCTTTTCCGGCGGTGCGGTGTTTCGTGGGAATCGTAATAAAAATGAAATTAAAACCGCGCGAACAAGTGCATCGATTAATAACGTCGCATCCGGCTGCCTTTTACATAAACAAAGTCTCCGTTACCTAGAAAACAATAGCACATTTCACAAACACACACACTGCTCTCGTCGGAAAACGCACATGCACAATTTTCCGAACACCGGTTACGGACACTGCGTCGGTCGCGTCAGAGCAAAGAGCGGCACGTACAAACGCTGCCTCTGCGCGCGATAGACTGCCAGTTCTCGGGCGGACTCGCGCCGGAGCGGGACGCGCGGCGGACGTGCCGTGCCACTGCGCGCGCATCTCCACCTCTCTCTCCCACGCACCGCACCATACATACACTCGTCTCTTGTCCACACGCTCTAGCACACCTTTCGTTCCCAAGACAGGTGTTCTTGTCCCTGTGTGCGTACAGATACACAAAACCCGAATGTGTGCGCGCTTCCTGCGGCGGCGGTGGATCGTTTTTTATGCCCGGCAGAAATTATAAAAAAGTAAATGGAGGGAAAATTAAATAAAACGTTTACAATGAAGCGTTTTCCTGTGCGCTTTCAATGATTCAGTGTGCGCTATTTTTCTGGGTCGGTATCATAGCGGTTGGGATTACGGAGCTTTTTACGGATGTTTGAGTGATGTAGGTGGGCGTAATTAGACACGGGGCGGAAAGGTATATTGATTGCGGTGACGGGGGTTTGTGGAAAAATCGATATTTTTGTATAAAAGGTGGCACGCGACGTGTCCGGTG
The DNA here is from genome assembly GCA_905404285.2 of Erannis defoliaria. NCBI lineage: Eukaryota > Metazoa > Arthropoda > Insecta > Lepidoptera > Geometridae > Erannis > Erannis defoliaria. The sequence goes on from FR990078.1 coordinate 8,664,350, forward strand.
CGTCCAAGGATGAGTAAGCGTATCGATCCACACGCCAACTTTCGACCATGGTTTATAGGCGAGCTCTATCATTTATTGTGCCACGCTGTGTTCTCATATCTCATCCTTGACATTTGCCCCGCACTTCCGAATCACTACTATCAAAGAAAGTCATTCATCGATCTTATTTTAAATTGTAGGGTTAGGTATTAACAGCCTTACCTAAAATAATCTCGATTCTCTTAGTCACTCCTTAAACTTCTCTGTCTTGTTCTTGCATGTTACACTTCAAGTCAGAGAGAAGATGGCAGAGGATCTGAAGCAGTGACTAACGGTTGAGAAGTTTTTGTAAGTAAGGCCGTATGTGTATTTATTGTTTAGTTTAGTTGAAATAATATTATGTAGGCAGTAGGCACCAATATTTGTAACGTAACTATTTGCCGCGTCGTTCATGGTCAACTGAAAAATCCTGATTCCTCCCCCAGGGGGGCACATCAGGGGAGACACGAGACCGTCACCATTTTTAGTAATTACTTAAGTACTTTATGTACCTGGGTAACCATAAGAGGGAAGCCGGTGAGCGATTCTTCATACAAACGTATTCCCCTATTTTCATCCTAGATAATGCCTCTAGAGCAATCTTCTTTTTTAAGTCCAGTTAGGGTAAGTTAGGGCAACTGCAGACATGTCTCTGTCATTCCCTTTTTTCAACAGCTAATTGCTTAAACAAATAATATTATGTAACTCTGTAAATTTGTAAATTTTTACTGTAAACTGAAAATTTTTGGGCGATTATATTTTCTATTTAAATCTAATATTATATTTCAATTTTCCAATATCTATATCCAATATTCTATGTTCCCCGCACTTCAAAAAGCCAATATCCCGGGTAAAACTAGGAAACTGGCAACATCGAACCAAACTCACCTACGAGACCGTTATCGGGAACGGTTAAACTGAACGCTTTCATAAAACCGTATGCGACGACGTAAGCTCCATAAAAGCAAAATGTAGTCCTTTATGCGACGAGACGAAACTAATAAAATGTTTTAATAACATTTCGAGCATTTCTTTTTGCTTGAAAACGAAGTCTTATGGAAATAACAAATCAAACGACATAACAGACATACTTAATTCAGCCAAAAGTTGATTAGTAGTTGCATTTCCATTTTTATTTATCTAAAAACGTCATACATACTTAGTCAGAGTAATTTATTTGTAAAGCCAATTTATATGTCAAACTTATAGCTGAATAAAATGAGAGAGAGAGCTAGATCCTCCTAGATAAATAATAATTATTAATAAATATCACTTTTCACGTAGTTTTTTTTTTAATAAACTTAAAAAATGTACATAGATAGATAGATAGATAGAAACTCTTTATTGTGCACACCAAACAAATATAATAGAGAAAGATACAAGAACCTTATGAGCTAGTGCCACAATTGGCAGCCTTATCGCTAAAAGCGATCTCTTCCAGGCAACCATAAGGAAGAATATACACATGGATAAAAACGTGAGAACTTTAAAAAAAATATTTATTGTTAGGTATAAAAATCGTGATATCGATAGAATACTTGCTCAATAAGCCAACGCTGGAGGCGATATTTGAAGCTATGCACCATGGGAGCTGCAGTGATGTGTTCAGATAGATGGTTGTACACGTCACGGCCCACGATACGAGTCAGTTTATCCGACTTTGCCATCGTTCGCTTGATGCAGGTCAGATTTTATGCGGTTCTTATGGGGCTTATTTTAGAACCTTCGAGCATACACTATACAGGGGTTGGCAAGCCTAGGCGCACTGTAAAACTAACAAAATAATTCCTTCAGATAAGACCTGCTTAGTATGTGATAGTGACTAATACCATACCATACAATTGTAAGTGCCAGAGAAACAACTAAATAGCGGACGGAATTAATCTATTTCTCAACAAAGGCTGCGTCTACTAACGACTGTGTCTATTAAAATCGCCGCCTAAATCATTAATCTTTCAGCTAGGCCCTAAAAACCTCTTCAGACTAACATATAACGTATCGTATGATAGCTTCGTGTCTTACCTCGAAATAATATTTTTTGGTTGTGGTACGAGTAGGACTCTATTGCAGTCCGCATGGGGAAATACCAAGCCAGTTTTTCAATCGCCAAGCAGTAGTGTGCAAGGATTACTGCCTTTTGGTTTGATGCGCAATGTTACCAGAGAAATTACTGAGCATGAAGAGATTTGACATCGAATACTCGTATCTCTCTGACGAGCGCAGTGCAGTGTAACACAGGATTTTGTTCACAAGTTCTCAATAAATTCTGGCACTGCTACTGTTATGGGCAGGCGTAATGCTTACCATCAAGCAAACGTCTCGCTAGTCTCGTCATTGTATATAGCATAAAAAATATAAAAATATAAATATGATTGTTAACTCTCTCTACTGCTCAGTTACTTTTGAAACTGATGGCTTCTGATGGTAACTGGAAGCTTCCGGCCGCCTTTTTACTGACTTGGACTAGCAAGAAACTATTCGAGTAGGTACTCGCAAAAAGTATAATCAGCCTTTTTTAATTGTACACTGCTGGACTTAGTTACGCCTACCCTCGAAAGGCGAATGGGCCATATTCACGACGCTGCGCTGGCCCAGTTGCGGTTTGGTGAATTCACATAAGCCTTTGGATTTCTTCACCGGACGTATGCGGGTTTCCTGACGATGTTCTCCTTCACCGTAAAGCCAGTGGTATGACGAACCGTACATAAACTCCAAAGAGTTCATCAGTACAGGCCTGGGAATGAACCCGCGACCTTACGATTACAAGTCAAGTGGTCTCCCGATTAGCGATTAGCGATTTAGCCGATTCACTGCTTATATTCGCAGGATATTTACCACAATTTTACTAATAAGACCCTTAATAGTTTTGCCATGTCAGTCTGTCGGTCCGTCTGTACGACGCGATACTTTTATTCAGAGATTATTTGGAATATGGTGTTGAAATTAAGTCTGTGTATGGTTTTAACCATCCTCCCTAAACCGCAAACTTGTCCTTAAACTGCAAGCAGACCCACCGGAGGACGGGCAGCAGCGTCCTCTTGGTTAACGGTGGTGACCATTCTGCGATCCCCAAGCCGCCTACCAAGCGTGGGGATTATGGCAACACCCCTCTATAAGGGAGGAGGCCTTCGTCCAGCAGTGGACGTTTTATGCCTGACGACGATGGTTTCAACCTGAAAAAAGCTTAAAATTGAGAGAGAGATGAAAAAAGTTTATCAACACTATCAAGTATTCGGTCACAATCACACATGCACATGGCACGTCCTATACACTCGTATCCAATAATCTGTGTTATGATTTAAATGTGGGACAGATGAGGCAGTCGACTATGCGATATAGTGTAGCTTAGTATGAAAACGCTTTTCTTAATATCCCTGTTGGCTTGAAGAACTAAGTCTGTGAAGACTAGCACTCGACACTAGATGTCGGCTTAGGGCTTAATGTATATTTGATTGCAAAATAATTCCTACGAATCTAATAAAATACCTAACTAAGTACAGTTCAACAAGCCAAATGTTCTTAATTCTGATATCTCGTCTCAATAGGCCATCCACTTTATTTTTACTAAACTTGATATTTTTCCATTGCCGGTCACCTCAAAGTTTTATATAGAGGAAACTTGTCATTTTTCGTAGTCATTAGGTAAAAAGTGGGTAACGCAGATATTAGAGCAATGGTCAGTATCCTATAAATTTTACATAAGCAATTATATAAAGCTAAATTACTTTTCGTTTCGTTGAAGTTTTATAAGGCAGACGAATATATCATACATCTTCGAAGCATTAATGAACGAATCATATCAAACAGAACTAAACCTAAACATTAGTAAGTAAGGTCCAAAACGATGCGTGCCGTACTCGCGCAAACGGATTTTAACATTTTTATAGATTTCAAATGACTGAATATCGTTATAAAAAATCATAATCGGTGAAATTGATGTGAATAACAGTACAAAGATTCAGAAAAAAGATTAATAATATAATAATAATATTCTTGTTTGATTCAAAATGATATTTTTGCTGAGCCTTTGTAATGTATTTTGCGAAAGGGACATTGTGCGTAAGGGACATATTCCGAACGGGACGTTTTGCGAAAGGGACATTCTGCGACGGAGCCGTTTATTATCATCTAGCTGCGCCCCGCGGTTTCACCGGCGTGATGATGATGAGAAAAAAAAAGGTGATAACGATGACGATAAAAAGTAGCCTATATCTTATTCCAAGAAATAAGCTATCTCCATTCCGAGTGTCATCCAAATTCGTTCAGCCGTTTTGGCGTGAAGATTCAACCATACACAATTACCGAAAAAAATTCGCGTTAATACTGTTAGAGTGAAATTAGTGTCATTTATAGCAGTAATCTGGACCTTAAATTCCCTAGAACTAACGCTCAAGGTTACATTCTACACTTTATCTTTATCTTTGTTCTTTTTTTTTCTGGGTGTAATATGTATTATAAGTATGTATTTACGAAAAAATAATGTATGTAAGTATTCTATCAGCTATCTGGTTTCCGTAATACAAGCTAGCAATACGTAATACATAAAAACTGACGTGGTTTTGACACATATTTTTTTTTTTTTTTAATTATGTTCTAAGCAGGACGCAGCTGCACGCGCGTCGGGCTCTGTTTTCACTCTTTGAAAAAGGTCACCGGATGTGATCGAAACTATAGTCGGAGTATCCGATTTAATTAAACGTGAGTATTCCCGTATGAATAAAACAAAAACGTAATACATACTAAATGGGGCTAGATGGCGCTGTGTGTAATAAATGTCCCCCAATATTTTTTATCTTAAGTTTATCAAAATATCAAACCGTAGGTTGCAAGTAGATCACCGTAAAATATTTACGCAAATTGCGTTAGAAGTCCATCCACGACATTCACCAGTCCGAGGCAGTAAACGTAATAAATTATACTCTTTCAGAATAACATGCTCTTTTCGTTGCCGGCTTTTTATATTAAAAGCAAAATAAGACGGCTTTCAAGCGGCGCCTAATGTACCGGAGTAATGAGAGAACTACGCCAGACTTGTTGGAAACTGTTTAAAAAGAAACAATTGGTAGATTTAATAGAAAGTAAGGAAGCAAAGAAGTCTTATCTTTATTTAAGACTAGAGGTCGCCAGCGACTTCGTCCATGTACGGAAGAAATTCAGCCCGCTCCCAAAATTCACCACTTTTTTTACTAGTTCAGATTGATTTATACATTCCATTCGTACACATATTCAACAGTTTTATCAGAGACTTTCTTGAGTTTCCGCGTTATCTAATATAATAAAAGGCTCTGTCCTTACTGACTGACTGACTGACAGACAACGCACAGCCCAAACCGCTGGTCGTACAGACTTCAAATTTGGAGGGTGTATTCGTCTCGATGCGGAGGGGTGGGTGTACTAAGAAAGGATTTTTCGAAATTCGACCCCCAAGGGGGGGGGAAAAAAGGGAAGTTTGCATGAAAGTCCTTTGTTTTAGAACTTTTAGTCACGAAAATTTGGATTTGGATAGTTCATTCAAAATAAAAAAAGGCTGTTTTCATTTTTTTTTCGTCAGGGACTATTTAAGGGGGGAAAGGGAGGGTGGAATGTTGTATAGAAAGTTCTTCTCTACAGATGAAAATGTGTATATGGGTAGTTCATTCAAAGGGGAGAAGTGGGGGGGGCGGTTAGGTTAAGTTATAGTGATAAAACTGATATTTGGGTAGTTCATTCAAAGGAAGGGAAGGGGTAGGAAGGGGAGTTGGTAGAGTCGGTAGAGTCGGAGACGAAGCAGGCGAAGTCGCGGGGGACCACTAGTCCAATATAAATGTTTTGTGTGAACGTAGCGCTCAAACGATCACCGATGTTAACAACGAATGGTCCGGTCAGTCTTCGGATGGGTGACCGTGAGTGGCATTTATTTCTGAGCGCTACCGTGAGTCGGATGACACGTTAAATTGTTGGTCCCGGTTGTTTGTTCTAGTTTCTATAACAACAACCGTCAGCCATGTCAGCGCCTACGGGCAGCACATTAAATCTGACACTAGGGCTGGCCACTCAGCCTATACGAACTTACTTACTTTTGTTTGAACGTCAACAAAAATAAGATATTTACTAAGAAACAATGCTTCATACCATCAGCCAGAAGACGTCCACTGCTGGACGAAGGCCTCCTATGAAGGGAGAGGCCTTCGGTTAAGGCCCCGGTTGCTGCAACCCCCATGCTTTCCAGGCGGCTTGGGGATCGCAGAATGCTTACCACCGTTAATCGAGAGGACGCTGCTGTCCGTCTTCCGGTGCTTCTGGATGCAGTTTTAGGAACCTTACTCAGGTCCGAATAAAGGAATAATGGTTATCACACATTATGTATGACCTCTTTAGTTTAGTTGTAAAAAGTACAGTAAAACATTTGCAAACAGAAGGAGTAGCAGTTATTTTGCCTATACGAAGGCGTAAATTAGGCGGGTTCTTTTTCTATCAAATAAATATCAAGTTCTCAAACTTTATATCAAGTTCTCAAACTTTAACGTGTTCAAAACACATTACTCAGTCGTAGGGTTATCTTCACCGTATTGCCAAAATCAAGTTTCGTAGCAGCGACTACGCGCTACGAGTGTAAAAGGGTGGGGTGCTACGGGCGTCGAATACGTATACTTACGCGTCGAATACGTATACGTACGTATACTTATTCGACGCTCGTAGCACCCTGCCCTTTTACTCTCGTAGCGTGTAGTCATTGCTACGAAACTTGATTTTGGCAATACGGTAAAGATAATAGGCAAGCTGCTTCAAAGCAAGCTTTCAGAGTGTTCCGGCTTAAACAGCATTGCATACGCAGCGTGTCTCAAATGTGCAAACGAATGCTCTACAGCATATATGGAAAAACAGTATCAAAGCTTAGCACCGTAATCAAATCAGCTTTTCACAGTCTGCTGCTGGACATAAGACTCTCTGAGAAGGTCCTAAAGATTTACATACTGGTTTTTGTCCTATTGTCTTGAGTCATACGCATCTAGTCATAAACTTCTGTAGTTCATAATGATACATGCATATTTTTTACTGGCATAAATATTTTTTGTCCTAGTGTTAATCGATCTTAACAGTAATGTAACATAATGGTTATATATATCCTAAGATTTGTTATCATAAATAGTAATTTTAATTTAAATTTGTTTGTTCGTAGATTTATTGGTCCTAAGATTGATTAGTTCTATTCGCTAGGATCTAGCTAGTGTGACTATGAGGCAGGTAAGGAAAATTGGTTGGGACCTCGAGTCAAAAAACATCTCAACGAGCTTCAGAGCGTCCGACGCCACATTTGCTGATTTGTGGGGTTCTATTCGAGAGTACGACCGAACGGTTACCGTATCTGCTACACATAATATGATCAAACCACTTCAGCAAGCAAGCTTTTCACGTTCGGGTGAATACATTGTCCTAATTCGGAAATTGGCACAACGAGCCAACCTGCCACAACTTTCCACTTTACCGCTCCAAAAGACTGCAGTGTTGTACAGATCTTTATCATAATAGTATTTAGTTACAGTCAGCTGTTGAGCACTTAGGCTAGCGCCGGTTTCATTATGAATAGCAACGGAACTAGTATTTTGCGGTCGCCCCAGTGGAGGCAGACGCAAATTAATGCCCAGCCTTTCAGCTAGAAATTAATGTAATGCACCTAGGTTGCGTGGTCAAACTGTTGGTATTTAGCGAACTTTGTGAGCGTACCGGTTCATACGCCGAATCGTATGATTGAATTTTTGATAAGCCGAATTACAAAGGGTGCAATTTGAAGCGGACGGGTACTTTTATCGTATTAACGACTTAATCCGCGGATTCTCATTGAAATGTGCCGGTAAATAAATAAACGTACCAATTGCTGCGGTTTTCGGTGTACGGCTTTCTTCAATAGACCATCACATGACGAGAACTATTGAGATGAATACCTATATGTACTTACCTACATTTTATTTAGTTACCTAATTATTTTATTGTGTTCTATTGTGATCTGTTAACTGTGTTTGTATTTGTTTGTTGTGTTGTCTTATGTTGTGTTAACATCTTTTTCTATGATCTTCACTTAGGTACTCAAATTTTACATAGAAACTACTTTCAAGCAGATACATAATATACACTAAAGATTGATCCTGCAAGCATCCTCCAAGCTATGTAGGTGATATGTCTACAGAAGAAAAAGTAGGTATGTTATACTTTTCTAAGTAGTGTCAAAACGCTAAGCACTTATGTTGAACGCTGAAAAAACACTTAAGAGATTAAAACGCTTATCGTATGAGTTCCTTGCTCGTTTTTCATTCTTTAATTTAAGAGCTTTTACTTTCTTCCTGTTTACGCGATGCTCTAGGACTTCCATGACCAACTACAGGCCCGCTGCGCGGTTTTCGGAAATAACATAGTGCGCCCCACGCTTTAAACTAAAGTAAACAAAATGCTTAGTTCAATTTACACAGTTGATTGTAACTATAAGCAGCAATTCCACTAAACTATTTTTGTAACTTAATACAAGAATTGTTAATTGACCACAAATTTATATGTATAATTATTTCGTTAAAATTGGTAAACCTACTTACTTTGTTGTTGTATATATTCTTCATTAAATGATGATGTTACCAGTAACTTAAATGGTACTAGTAAATTCATAAAATTTATAAATCCTATGAGATATTTAAAGAAATGGATGTAATGAAAGGTACCTATTTCTTTCGTGTAGAGTAACCTGCGTATATATTTTAACTGGGCCGCAAATAAAAACGGTTGGTCACGGATGCTCTAAGAGATTAAATTTAAGGCCGCTCTTGTAGGTACTTAAGTATTTTATTGCAATGCTATCGAAAGCTATCTTTTACTCATTTGTGTAACCTTTACTAAAAGTACTACTGAAGAAGTACCCATGTTTAGTATTTTTTATTAATATATTATGTTTTGGAGAAAATATTTAATACAAAAATAGGTTATTTACTATGAATCAAGAAGAACATTTTAATTTTTCTTAGAAATAACATAAAAAGTTCATAATAACTTTAATTGATTCAAAAACTTTAAGCTATTATGTACCGTACCAAAACCTTACTTTACCAAAAATAAGTAATAAGTACCTTGGCAAAAAGAAATATATATTAAAAACAGCTTACGATCAATCGGTCTGTTTTCGATTCCACATTAGGGTATCTGTGTAGTGGGTTCTAGGCTCTTCCTAAATATGGTATGTAAAAAATATAAGGGCAAATCTTACGGTTACTAAATATAAATTTACCAAACCATTTAGTTACTAGTAGTCCACAGCGAACTAAGACCTCGCGACTCCGTGTCTTCTAAGCCCCTTGACCAATTTGACTCATTTAATATCGGCCAAATTGGAGGCAAACTTGATAATTTTTCAACCAACTTCAAAAATGGAGGTTCTTAATTCGCCAGTATGTTGTTGTTTTTTTTTATATGTATGTATTTGTGTATATTACTCCGCCAATTATGAATAGATTTTGATGATTTTTTTGGTAGGTGACACTTCTGAGGTGGTCCCATATAAATTTTATTATAATCGGTTCAGTAGTTTGGTTTTTAAATCAAAATGACTAGAAAATATGAAGATGTCATCCAGGTATTCGAACTTGAAGTTGGTTGTATTTTTTTTTTGTAAAAGTGTGTTATATTTGTATATGCACGAACTACTATTTTACAAAATTTCATAAAGATCTGATCAACGGCTCGCAAGTTATCGTCGAAAGAATATACATACAAACGCCAACTTGTCCCCTTAAGACTCGGAGACCTTCGCTTCGCTTGGTCAACAAATATGTACGTTCAACAAACAGTGTTGACCCAGAGAAACTTCATTTATTTGTAGAAATAGAACAGAGTGCGTAACAAAATTGTGACCTATAAGTAATAATCAGCGACAATGATAAAATGAATGGACGGGAAATAAGCGCACGGATTTTGAAGACTATAATTATATTGAGCGCCAGCTCTCCACTTGCGTCAGTCATACTCTGTCTTTGCGACATGCGAGCCGTATGACATGACAATACAAATGAATCCAAATTATGATTTCGTGTGCATTTCCCAAGTGTAAGAACACTACTAATATTCGCAATAAAATTTGGGGATCACATTCCATAAGTAAATACACATTAATCACTATATTTTGTCACAACTGCAATTATTTTCAATAAATATGCTAAGGTAATTGCCATTTTGACGCGATCGTAATGTTACGAGACAGAGACACTTCGGGAATCCTTCGTCAATGCTCGTGAATGTTCGAGATCCGAGAGAAATAGACAAATACATGTGTTCTCTTTTTGTCATGCAGTAATTAGATTCGCTATCTCTATTTTCCGGCAAACGTAATATGCGTACTCTTAGCTAGGTATGCTTGATTGTGTTGACTTGTTAATTTTGAACGATTTGCAAGCACTGGGCCCGTCCATTCCATTATCACCGTCGCTGGTAATAATAACGTAGAAGTAAAACTGTCATCTCTGTGAACATTCTGCGTGTTCTGGACTCGGAATCATGAATTCTGTCTAAGATAATAAAACTGAGTTACATCTAAATCTATTTGCAACAAAAACGTATAGCGCTGTCCCTTCTTTAATTACGTCGTCTTGTGTAGATCTTTGCCGTAGCCAAATATGTTATTATTTAATTGATTTGTAACGAACGTGAGCGCGAATGATTGATACGTGAACCATCCCTTAAAATAAGGGTCTGTTATTTGTTTATAGGGTGTTTCAGGCAACCACAGGGGACCTGGGTATGTCCTAAAACTGCATCCAGAACCACCAGAGGATGGGCAGCAGCGTCCTCTCAGTTAACGGCAGTGAGCATTCTGCGATCCCCAAGCCGCCTGCCAAGCGTGGGGATTATGGCAACCCCTCCCTATTAAGGGAGGGGCCTTCTTCCAGCAGTGGACGTTTTCTGGCTGATAACAAGGGTGTTTCAGGCAACCACACGAAGAAAACTAACAAATATTAAATATTTACAAAAGAATATTGAGTAGAAACACAAAATAGATCACGTAACTGGTCAATTTGTTTGAGGATGCAACTTATTTTACTTACATTTTACAAACTTATAATATACAAATACTTTTTAATAGAAAAATCTGATATCAAAATCAGTTGATACAAAAATCTGATATAAAAAATTGTTGATATCTTTTTTCCAGTTATTTTGATTTAACCAAACTACTGAACCGATTTAGATAAAATTAATATGGGATGACCTCTGAATTATGAACCTACCAAACGAAAAAAAAACATCAAAATCAATTACCTTAGTAATAATTGGCGGAGTAATCGCGTAATAAAAAAAACAGTCGAATTGAGAACCTCCCTTTAAATCCGGTTGAAAAGTTGTTCACATTGATGGGTAGATTTTTCAAACTTATGGTCTAAATGTTGTTCATAAGCACAACTTTATTATTAAGCTTTTGGTGGGCATAGGTAAAGTTCCACGTTCGTTCATTACAATAAAAAAAACAGGAAACGATAAGAAAATAACCTAATACGCCCAAAATAAATAATACGACCTCGATGTAATCAATTTGTCACAATAACCGGAAAATCTTACCCCATCTCAAACCGAAAGAGTCTCATTCCGTTCCGCGAGAGCGCACATTGTGCCTGTAAACCGCGCTAAACATGTCGGAGGCATGCCGCCGCCGGATACGGTAACAATTTTAATAAATAATTATCCCTCCCGGTGCTCTTGGATAAACAGATTCGGCTAATTCGTGCACACGCCCACTTAAGGTTGAAACATGTTGGAATGTGAGGATTAGCGTTTCCCGTTTTAAGTCTACCGTTTTCAGGAAAATATGGCACTCTTGCAAAACGATTCATCGTCCACAGTCTTTCTTATCAATAGGGAGAATATGCATGTGTTTCAGTTGTTAAAAATAATAGGATAAATTGAGAGTTTAACTGAATCTGATGCATACGTTGAAAAAATAATTGAAATCGGCTGGTAAAGTTTTGAAATATAAGAGTTCTAAGTATTTGGGAGGGAGTAATCTGTCCTTTTCTAGCAAAACACGTGCATAATAAAGAATTTGTTTAGAATCGTGAACTTTGACGTCATAAACCTAGTATAGTAACCCTGTCTGTCCATGAAGCTAAAATGTTTTATTAACTTCGTTATTTATGCACATTTTCGATGATTTGTTTTGTTGCCAGTCAGCTTTTTTATGAGTCAATAAAAAAAACACATGCATTTTCCCTATTATCATACTGCTCCTAGGCTCTCTCTATGCAATCCCGCTTCGGTTCTGTAATATGTATGTGTCTATTCCATGTTCGATTCGCGATAGTGACCATATCGTCGACACATCTTGCATCTGGACTTACAATGTAACAATTACGTTCGCTGTACGTCCAACTTTCTCACGTACCTTCCAAAGATTAGGAAAGATCTTTTTTACTCAATTTGATTTTGTTTTAAACCGATCGAATTGATTTCTGTAGGTATATTTTCCAAATACTGTACAAAATAAACTTATACAATGTAGAGTTAGTTACCATGGCCAATTTATAACTAATGTGGACCTATGAATCCAAGTCCATAATTTATAAATAGTGTTTTATCGGCAGCTAATAATTTCAATACACCTACTTGGTGGATAGAATGACGGCTTGTTCTTAAAAGCACTTTTTACGTTCTATCACGTGGCCTAATATAGGGTTAAAAATTTCTCGGACGATTCTTTTTTTTTGCAGAAAATGACTCAAACTTTTCATTCTACCATTAAAAATGAGACACATAAATTCACTAATTTATGTTCGTATTACGTGCTTCATATGCCATTGTAAAAATTTTAGTACCCTCATTTATCAACCAGACCTGCTTCGTCAGGAAACATTAATTACGTCTGGTAACATATATTCACGAACTTCAGGTAAGCATAACACGATATTTTAAACAATTTGAGAAATGTGTATTAGTATTGACTATAGATACTACAACTACTAAAACTATACTAAAACTAAAACTGCAACCAGAACCACGGGAGGACGGGCAGCAGCGTCCTCTCAGTTAACGGTGGTAACCATTCTGCGATCCCCAAGCCGCCTGCCAAGCGTGGGGATTATGGCAACACCTCTCTTTAAGGGAGAGGCCTTCGTCCAGCAGTGGACGTCTTCCGGCTGTTGATGATGATGATGATGATGATGATAGATACTACTTTCTCCTAACGCTACAAACTGTCGCTTGAAACAATATATCGTAGGCGTATCGTTTTCTTCTAAGAACGTATTAAATGTATATGCACCATATCGTTCTCTATCTTTTGTCGGTTCGTCGATCCGTAAACATTTTCCCGAGCCGCAAAACTAGTCGCGGGCACTCCTACAACACTGGAGCTAATTGCAGTAAGATTCCGTCCTTTGCTAATACGATACGTTACAGGGCGCGGCTGAAAAACGATGTTCCCGACACAAATGAGCCTTAACCCTTCACTAACTTCGACTCTATTAATCGCTACTGCAGGGTTCAGAATCGAGTGTGCCGATTTAAATTTGGGTCGTTCCTATTGCGACGCGCCTTAATGGAAATTGTGAGCCGTGCCCGTGTCGTTACGCGCTGCAAATGTACATAATGTGTCGTCAAAAGGGTGAAATATACTTTAGTAGGCTGTGATTTCGTTTGTGCCGAACCGGGGCTTACCGGCTTTCAAAAGTTTTTTCCGCTGTGCGTCGCTTCAGAAGGCCGAGAGAGACGTTAATCCCCGGACGTAACATATTTTGTATAATCTACATATTCAGGCCAACAAGGGATTTGTCTTTCCCTAAACGAGCCCCCAATAACGATAATTGTTCCGAAATGCGACAAATATCCCCAAGCAATTCAAATTTAATTTGTAAACGAATCCTAAGGATAGAGTCGTATTTTCTTTTGTCGTTAAATGAAAATATTTGATACCTCCTCTAAATATGGCGCTTTTATTAAATTCTTGCGTTTATTAACTTGAAGTAAAATTCCACGACTTGCAAGGAAAAGCTAAAATAAGAGAAAAAAGTTTCGTGTTTCTTCTCTGTGGAATTTTATTAATGTTGCCAACATTGTTGGTTGGTGAAACATTATTGTAACACCCGCCAAGTTTCATCTCGTCTTTCTGATGAAATGTAATAAGCCATCTGCGGACTCAAACCTTGACTCTTTAAAATTTCAACCTGCTAAAACTAATGTATTAACAACGTTTCCCCAACTTCTCTTCTTTTCTTGACTAGGACTAGGTTTCTTGGAACTATTTAGTTTTTTATTGACCTAGAGGAAAAAATGCGGATACAAAACTATGGCTGGCTGTCAATATTATATGGTTTCTAATGATGCAGGGATAAGAGCCACAACTCATATGATTACAAATCATAATGATTATTTTAGAACTCATATCATAAAGGTATTGTGGGGGTATTAAGGTACTGAAATCACAAAAGATAATAATCCTGGCAAAAAAGAACTAAGGTTACAATGTTACATTGCAACTCTATCCGATGCTGACTATCGTTACTTTGAGCCTACCCGCACATGGACACGCGCCACATCCACAAAACGCTGCCACCGTGCTACGGATTTCAGTTTTTAAACATTTTATTTGAACTTGTAGTGGTATAAGAATCTTATAGAATAAGTTAGTAATAAATCATCATTAATAGAGTGCCCATGTAGGTATTATTACACCGCTCCCGGACCCCCACCTTCCACTTCGCATGGAACTTATTCTATAAGATTCTTATACCACTACAAACTCGCCTTATGCGTGTCACGCGCTTTCACTTCGTAGAAGCCGCTTCTAGCTTCAGGCAGCGGCGTTTTGTGGCTGTGGCGCGTATATCTTGTGCTAGTAGACTAAACATCGATCTCTTGCAGTCGTTGCATTCTTGTTATTGCAGTGTTAACTAAAACTCTTTTTACATAGATCTACATGTACATAAAATTTCCGAAACCTATCGTATTTACCTGGCATATGCATTTCAGTCGACCCAAATTTGGAACCAACCGCATTTTAGCACAAAATTTATTTATAGATATTAATACTAAAATTAACACAATGCACCTTTGACATACGAAAAGCCAATTATGTTTGGTTTCCAAATTAAATTGAATTAAGGTTATCTAAACGCGCAGATCAAACGCCACTAAGTCACTAATTTAATTTAATATCTGCGGTGCGGAAATTATAATTAAAACCTAATCAATCAATGTAGGAATTTTTCAACATCTTCGTCGGAAAGTATCCCCAAATGAAAGCTTGGTGGTAGACCCCTTTCTACTCGGTTGGCAAGCTACCACCTTCAAGTTTAAAATTTTCTGACAATCGCTTAACGGTGTGTTCCGGCAGCCGCACTTGATAGCCGCAGTTTCTATTCTAGAATAGTTGCCGGACTCGTGTCTCCCCTGATTTCTCCCTGGCCGGGAGATATTTTTATCAGAACTTACTATAAGTGGGTTTACCGTTTTTCTTATGACGTTGTGCGTCACATACCTACCTGACCGTGAGATGTAGTCAAACGCCTAGTCAAACAACCATAAAAAAGTAAGTACTTAACCATGTTGAAATTAGATAAAACTAAACTAAGTATATGATAACCTCAAAATTCGAAGCTTGACACGCATGGATCTGCATAATCTCCACACTTAGCCCTGCTAAATGTGATCCTATCTGATACCGGCTTAGACTGATAATTGAGCGCAATGAGCGCTTGAAACGTGGACTATCCTGGCCTTAATTTTGTTTCTAATAGTTCCTGGCCATGGATACTAGTCCTTCAGCCGAATACATATTTCTTCATCGATCCTTCTTTCTGCATTTAAATGAGTCGTAGTCACAGTCTAAGTCACACACAGTAAGTCACAGTCAAGTCGAATCATGCCCTAGTAAAGTCGTGGCAACTTTACTACGAGCTTCTTCGGAGTTTTGGAAACAACACGAAAAGACACGTTTCACTACATTATATCACTTGCCCACACTCTTGCTCGTAAATCAGCACTTAATGAATAAAACGCCACTATTTTTATGCATTAACACTCGAAAAAACACAAGTTTTGGAAAATAATACAATGCAGCGACATGATTTTCTCGCGTTCCCGCCAAAACTGTCCTGGCCTTAAAGACTCAGGGTATTGCTAGCCATAAAAATATAATGAATAGCATAATATTGACTCCCTATTTCCATTAGACTTGATGAGTCATTAAAAGATTGGAACTAAATTATATTTGCTCGCTGTTTTTACGTCAAACTAATAGAAGATAATTTAATTTTATCATAGTGCTTACAACAAATAGCTACAAAATGATTTTTATTCTCTAGCATAAGACTTTTTTGTATTCAGTTTACGTAGAATGATTTTCATCTCAAAAAATAAAGGAAATCCATAAAATTTCAGTGGAATTCGCGGGCGTGAAAACATTAGGTGAGTGTGAGTTTTTTAATTTATTTAACAAAAATTACATTACATTATAACGGTTAAACTTTCCTAAAAACTTAATTGAATATTTAGGAACAAAGTTGTTTAAACTTTTTAAACAACAACAATATCGAATCTTGAATGATAGCTAGATCTTCAATGGAAGATTATCCCTGTTTGGTAAACAACATTAAATGCTGAATTGACACCATTTTTGTGGCATCGAATAGCTGTAGTTATATAATAATTTACATTTTTTTATTTTTTTTGCTTTTTTTTTACTTGTAATGGATTTTGTTGTCCGTAATAAAAACTTTTTGATTTTGATTTTTGAATACCTATAGATATAAAATAAAATGATTTCTTTCATCCAGTCTTGAGGCCGTAAGTTCTTGCGTTCTTGTGATCTAATCATGTCCCAAAATATATAACACGGCTAGCCGCGCCCTGTCCGGCGCTGGGTGTGGTACCGTTCCACACATGATAAATGTCAAAAGCAGCTGCATTGCAGACCCACACGAGCGCTTTGCCAACTGTAAGCGCCATGTTTCTCAGAACGGGATAATCAAGTTATTACATGACAGGTAGAATTATGTTCAAACAGAGCATGCCTCGATTTAAGTTCGCCAAAAGCACAAGCATAATAGTCAGACTGTTAATAGTGCACTACTGAAGTCAGGCCTACCCTCAAAGGGCGATTGGGTCATATCCGTGCACATTCGTTTAACATCAGACGATGTTAATGGCAGTCAAACGCAAACAAACAAACAATTTAACAAAACACCAAATAGGCCCAGTTTTGACTTAGTGGATTCACAAGCGCCATTGAATTTCTTACAGGGAATTAACGAGGTTTTCCTTCACTGAAAGCCAGTAGTGTCCAGGGGTCGTACCGTGAACTGCTTATAGCGGGACTGAATACGCTCAGCTGCCGACGCTGTGCGACTGTGAATTTTATCGCCTCGCAATAAAGTTCGCGGTCGCGCAGTGTCGGCAGCTGAACCTATTCGGTCCCGCTATAAGCAGTTCACAGTACGGCCCCTGTACTATGAAATGTTCATGCTCACCAAGAAAAACCTTTTATACAGACAATTTATTAACATAGTTTTTACGCATGATTGTACTGTTATTCTTGTAATGGGTGATGGCATATATTCAGACCACCAGCACAACAATCATAATACTTTTTCAGGCATATCGGAAAACAGTGGAAGGTGCTAGCACAGGTCCAGAAAGAATGGGGTGAACGGGAAGAGGTGTGAAGTGCGCTGCAAGCGAGACTTTGCGATTGTACGCACACCGCACGCCTTATTTTTTGCTACTGTGCAGCGACTTGCGCCTAAGTTCACAACCGCCATTAAGTTTGAATCAGCCTCTACATCGTCATCATCTTAATGTCCGTATATTTATGCCACTAGGTGAAGTAGGCACAGCACATTTTCTTTCTTCACTTTATCTACCGTCAAGCACTTCCCTCATACACATAGATACGAACATAGCAGAATAATAAAGATGCATTATTTTCTACTCACTTAATTGAATTAAAGTTAAAATTATTGTCTGAAGGCAAGGGTCTACGACCAGTGTGTGTTGCCAGTGATGACATACGGAACTGAAACGTGGGCTTTAACTGCTGGCCTTTTGGAGAAACTCAGAGTCACGCAACGGGCAATGGAGAGAGCTATGCTCGGAGTTACTTTGCGCGATAGAATCCGGAACGAAGATATTCGCCAAAGAACCAAAGTTACCGACATAGCTCGCAAGGTTTGCAAGTTGAAGTGGCAACAGGCAGGCCACATCGCTCAAAGAACTGACAACCGATGGGGAAGAAAGGTTCTTGAGTGGCGACCGCGAACAGGAGAGACGCAGCGTAGGAAGGCCTCCCACTAGGTGGGCCGTTGACATTGTAAAAGTCGCGGGCAACCGGTGGATGCAAATGGCAGGTTGTCGTACAGTGTGACGGTCTAAGGGGGAGGCCTTCGTTCAGCAGTGGACGTCTCCGAGCTGATGATGATGATGATGATGATAATATTCCTCCGAAATAACAGTGTAACACTAGTTCGGGAACCAGTGGCTTCATAAGTATTCATGTACCTACCACTTTGTGTCAATAAATAAATTGATTGATTGATTTAACAGTGCTAATATTAACTACGAAAAGATTTAACAAGATTTGCTTCCACTGATCAAACACAGACCAAGCAGTTTCCTACTGACCCGAACCAAAAATAAAAAACTTAGGGAGATTCGAAATTAATTGCCTCGAAAAAACATAAACAACAATAATAATTGTACCTCAGAAAAGTCGCTAAGATTCTTTCGTAATATCTAATGAAGAAAACAAGTAAACACTTTAATTAATCTTCTAAGACTCGCCGCCGGAAATACCTGTAAATTCTTTCGCAATTTCCTTTTAGCTTTTCTTATCACAACTGAATTGTAGTACTTATTTTTTTTATAATTGTTTTTAGAAACTTTTTTATGGACTTCGTTTGAATTACTTTATTTATTCCTTTATTTCTGTACAATTTTCATTATCATTTATTATTAAGCTCTTTTGGCCAGAAACACAGGATTTCCTAGTTCAGGCTCACGTGTTTTATAGACCTAGGTATGTTACACAAGTTTGGGTGGTTTTGGGTAGTTTTGTATTTTTGTCAGCCTTTTTTTTATATTTTTGAATATATTATTGTTTTTAATTATTATTTTTAATTAATTAAATTATGTGGGTCGAACTTTCTCGGGACGAATATAGCATAATATCAAGATTAAACACAGAAATGTTTTTATTGCGACTTCCAATGATCCGGTCAAGTTGTGCTTTAAAGGGTTTTGAAGCGTAAGGTCGTGGGTATACATTTCGGACTAAAAGGATAAAACCAATTAGCTCTATGGAGTTTATGTATGGATTTTTATACCACTAACTTTTCGATGAAGGAAAACCTGAAAGGAAACCTTCATACAATACATATCTGCTGGAGTAGAAATTTAATGTGTATGTAAATCCACTAACACGCAACTGGACCAACAACATGGTGGATATGGCCCAATCGCCCTTTTTATTACAAACCAACCAACCATCAACCAACCAACCAACCAACCAACAACCATCAACCATTTGGCAACCATCTCGCCTGGTGGTACACGACGATGTGACAAAGAACACGTCGATCAAGAGTATCTATGACCAGCAGTAGGTACTTACTTACTCATCATCATCATCGGCCAGATGCCGTCCGCTGCTGGACAAAGGCCAAAGCCCGGGGTTAACCCCACGCTAGCTTGGGGATCGCAGAATACTCACCACCGATAACCTAGCTGCCTGTCCTCCAGTGGTTCTAAGTGCAGTTTTAGGACATACCCAGGATACTTATTACTTATACTACAGTAAAAATACTGGTCCTATCAAGATGTCCTCAAGCCGCAAGTGAACCGGTTTCTTCCGGGCAAGCGTGCTCCATCTTAGATCGTATCTTCACTTAACATCAGACGTGATGGTGGTGAAAAGCAAACCCATTACGTATACTCAATAAAAAAAGGTTCTCAAAAAAAAACTTGTACACTTCGTGCATAGCGGTTGATCGCAGCAACGCGCGACCGCGGCCAATGCGTCAATACTAGCACTATGAATAATTAAGTATGGAGCCACTTTCGAGGACTGCGACAGACGTATGCGGCTGACGACTGAAGCGGTGCCATACATTTTCATAGCGTTTCATAGCTGGTATTATCGCATCGGCCGCGGCCGCACGCGGCTGCGATCCGCCGCGATGCACGACAGTGTAGCTATCTTTGGGACATAAGTAAAATTATACTTTCTAAATGTATCGGTTGTTTTGTGGAAAATAAATAGCAATAATAGTAGATTAGACTTTACCAAGGAAGCAAACAACAATTTTTAAGACGAGAGTGTTTGATTGAATCCCGAGCGTAGCCTGAGCGCAGCGAGGGATTCAAAGTACATCACTCGAGCTTAAAATAGTGTTGTTCCAGAGGTGGACTCTTTTCCTATTATCATACCCTCTATGAGAAAATAAGTAAGTGCAACTTATGAATAAGAATAGCACCTACGTTTATTTCATTCTCACTACTTGAAGTAGATACACTCAGTTTTATTAAAAATCTAAGTGAAATCCGAATTTGGGTAAACAATTACGAACAAAGGTAGAATGTGTTTCGCGTGTTTTTTATTTTAGCACAATTTTTTTTGTCATATATTCGCGCTCTTTTCTTTATCATACAGCCTTACTTGTTCATACAATGTTCGTGCTTGATCTCTTTTGTCATTGGAACTTTTACTAACAATATCCACATCCTAAATTTTTATCGAAGCGTCAACTCATCGACATGTGTATCTTGCCCATCCTAACCTACGGTGCACAAACTTGGTCACTTACCAAAATCCAGAGGTCCCGTCTCATGGTTTGCCAAAGAGCAATGGAACGCAGTATTCTCGGGATTAAAAGACAAGACCGCGTCCGTAACACCATGCTGCGTTCCATGACAGGCGTCACAGACGTAGGAAACAAAGCTGCCAGGCTCAAATGGGAGTGGGCAAGCTACGTCAGCCGGATGCACCCAGACAGATGGGCAAAGGTCTCTACGGATTGGGTGCCCCTGCACAGTCGACCTCGAGGTCGCCCTCCGACACGATGGCGCGACGAACTCGGGAAGTTTAAAAAAGATTGGACGGCGCTGGCACAAGATCGAGACAGCTGGAAGAAATTGGGGGAGACCTTTGCCCAGCAGTAGAACAACACAGGTTAAAAAAATAAAAAAATAATCATTTTTCGTTACTAGGGTTAAAGAGCTATTTTGGTCCCATTTTGCGAGGAACAAACGTGTGATAAAAACTTACTTAATTAATTAAAATTCGTTTTTGGTATTATTGCAACCAGTTTGCATTAAACACTGCCATTATGAATATTAAATGACCCTGCAATGAGTAGAGCCAGTCAATGAACCAAAATTATAATTGAAGCATTTAAATTATAGCCTTGTCCAAACTATGATATCACCAACAATAGCCTACCACATAATGGAAAACTACAACAAAAATTATCCTTTTGTATATGAAAAATCCTTTGAAACGGCAGCCATTTTACTTTTTTATGTAGGACTCGACGCAACAATTGCAATTGCGTTGAAACGGATGGCCTCTATTGAGAAAAACAATGTCTTTGTTAGCGTTCGTTTTAATATTTTACCCTGTGCGTTTCTTAAGAACTTATTTTACAATTGAAAAATTCAAGAAAAACATTTTTTTATCCAACTATTATATCTGACCAATAACATTTTTAGTAAACAACACAAAATCTGTTTTCTTGATTTTTATACCTTCAAGTGACGAAACGAGCAAGACGTTCCCCTGGTGGTCACGCCTACCACTAACAGTAGTAGCAGTGCGAGAATTGTGAACTTGCGAACACAATCCTGCGCCGCACTGCACTGCGCTCGTCACCCTGAGATATTAGATGTTAAATCTCTTCAAACCCAGTAATTTATCTGGTAACATTGCCCTTCAAACCAGAACAGAGTAATGCTTGCACACTACTGCTTGGTGATTGAATAAGTGGCAAAGGTGTGGTACTTCCCAAGGCGGACTCTGCAGTAGAGTCCTACCACTACTAAATGTAGTTCATATGTTTGTGTAAAATCTGTTTGTAAACAGTGCGAACTAACTATCTAGAAATACTAACGTATGAAAGATATAATTAAGCATGTGGTTGTGGACTTTTAATAGAAATGTAAATCTACAACATCTATCCTAAGATCTCATCAATTACTCTAATGTAACCAAACTTCAGGGCATTCGGGGAACGTACTTTTCCAAGAACTCGTATTTAGTGGAATATATTCGCTTCTAGTATTTGAATAGTCTAAACACAACAGATATACAGGCTGATTGAAACTTAATGGTGGCTGTGAACTTAGGCGCGAGACGCTGCGCAGTAGCAAAAATCAGGCGTACAATAGCATTCCCGCTTGCAGCGCACTTCACAGCCGCCATTAAGTTTAAACCAGTCTGTACCATCGAATTATCTGTAGAGAAACTAACATTCTCTTTTTTCTAGTTACGAGTAAGTTAACACATGTTCGAAAAGTAAAGTTATGCACAAAAAATCAAAATATCAAGCAAGGTATCACAAGCAAATGTTAACATTTAATTGGTTGACGAATACAAGTCCGTGCAAACGAAAATGTACTGTTGTAAATTTGCATAATAAAAACGAGAAACTCCTTTCATATTTATCCCTTTGATCTTCAACACATGACTACTCACGTTGCGTGTTGTTGAAATATTAATAGGTTTGTACCGTTTGGGACAACTGTACGTATCTAATGTTTCGTTGTTATTACATTATCCAGATACTCCTCGTCAGCCATAAAACGTCCACTGCTGGACGAAGGGGTGATGCCATAATCCCCACGCTTGGTAGGCGGCTTGGGGATCGCAGAATGCTCACCACCGTTAACCAAGAGGACGCTGCTGCCCGTCCTCCGGTGGGTCTGGTTGCAGCTTAAGGACATACCCAGGTCCAGATACTAATAAGCATTCATTTCATATTATTATATACCATACTTAAATTAAAATGGAGTCAAAAATATAAAAAAAAATGTTGAATAGGTAACATATAGAGACGATCATTTGTATTACATACTCACACCGAAGGCTCCGTACCACTAACCCAATCTCTGTTGCTTTAATAACATATTTGTTTAAAATAGAAAATATTACTTTATTTTCAATTATTTGAAGTGAAAAATATGACCTGGGTACTGGGTATGTCCTAAAACTGTATCCAGAACCACCGGAGGACGGGCAACAGCATCCTTTCGATTAACGGTGGTGAGCATTCTGCGATCCCCAAGCCGCTTGCCAAGCGTGGGGATTATGGCAAGCCCCCCTTTTAAGGGGAAGGCCTTCGTCCAGCAGTGGACGCCTTTGGCTGATGTGTACTATGAGTGTGTGAAATAAAAAAAAAAATTGTGCACGCACTCGACTCGCTTTTGGCCAAATTAGTAAAATAAAAAACTAAGTGATTGCAGATTGTGTCCTTCCTACTTAGGTAATCACTACATTTCAGTATTACCGAACATACCAATTATTATTCTATCGATGTTCCTACTAAGTTAACTATATAGGTACAATGTGTAACATATACGTGTGCATTTATTTGACAGCGCGATGTGATTGGTGCCGAGACAAACCATGGTGGTTTTTCGGTACTACTTATGATGTAATAATGTATTTACAAATTGTAATGAATAAAAAAAATAAAAAAAATAAAAAAAACAAGCAACAAACAATGCTGAAGGGTATGTAAGTACTCATCGTTATGAACAACATTTACTTGGGGCCAACATTGAAGGCGCGAAAAAAAATCAGCTGTTCCATACAAAAAGTTCATTCACCTTGGACAAAATGTATGGAAAACCAGATTTTATTTCACGAGTTCGGACTTGGCCCTATAGTAAAAGTTGTTCATAATGACGAGTACACATATACCCTTCAGTACCTATTGATGAACCTTTTTGTTACAAGTTGTATAGATAATAATAGCAATGTCCTCCGTGTATCCTTCATCAATGCATTATCATAATATAAATATTTATTTTAGCCTATCGCGTGTCCCCCTTATGTAAACCTACTCTTTTTTGTTTATTCTTTTCCCTCATGGCATGAACATTTTTTCCAAGCATTTTGTCGAACTCTACAGTACAAACGTGCATATTAGAGTAGAGCGTGTATTTTCCAGGTTATTCCCAATGGATAAGAAAGTCAAACAGTGCCAATGTCCTGCACTGTACGAGCGAAGAAGCACCTGTAACTTGAAGTATTCATAAAGGCAAGGATGTCAAGAACTAGACTAGACTTTGTAATTTAGAGATGGGACATTCATTATACGACAAATTATACTAGTATTGTAACATTTCATATCACATCACATCAACAGCCGGAAGACGTCCACTGCTGGATGAAGGCCTCTCCCTTAAAGGGAGGTGTTGCCATAATCCCCACGCTTGGCAGGCGGCTTGGGGATCGTAGAATGGTTACCACCGTTAACCGAGAGCTGGACCTGGGTATGTCCTAAAACTGCATTCAGAACCACCGGAGGACGGGCAGCAGCGTCCTCTCGGTTAATGGTGGTAACATTTCATATACATTTACATATTATTATTTTTAATTTAAAAACAATATGTAACAATGTGTGATATAGGAAACTGAAGATAATATAAGATGATCAATATACCAAAAAATAAAGATATTCGCGATCATAAAGCCGATGAACTGACTCGATCAAGATAGAAAAGTATGGTACCTATTAGTTTATGTAAGTTAGAACACATTTTACTTACACAAAGATATAATCGCGAAAAAAATCGGCTGTTCTCTAGAAAAATGTTACTCGTCCTAGTCGAAATAGCAGATGTATGGAATAGCAGATATTTTCGCGATCTTAGGGTTTGCCTTGTATTATAAATTGTGCACAATTATGAGTAAGATGTCCTCCTTTCGGCTTCCTAATTATGTTCCGCATAACCTTACACAATGTGTAACAAAAAGGTTCAATAATACTTAAGGGTATGTATGCACCCATTATAATGAACAACTTTTACTATAGGGACCAACATTGAAATCGCAAAAAATAAATCAGCCGTTCCATACATTTAGTCCAAAGTCAATGAACTTTTTGTATGGAATAGCTGATTTTTTTACGCGATTTCAGGTTTAGCCTATTAAAAGTTATTCATAATTATGAGTACATACCCTTCAGTATTGTTGAACCTTTTTCATGTTGTATATTGGAGCACTCGCCAAGTTTTTTGAACGATGCTTGTTATTGATATTTACGCCATCTACAATAACCCGGAAAACGCTATTCGATGATGTTAAACCTAATTTATAAGCCAACGTCTAAGACCTTAAAAACATTAGCTGGGTACGAACTACGAAGGTACACGAATAGGTTATTCGTTCCACGTTCGCACCCCTATAATACTGACAATGTTACGAGTCGTCACTAGAGGTCGACGGGTCAGCTGAAACCTTAGGGGGTGCCAGGGGGTAGGGGAACGGGCGTTGCTATGGTACCAGCGCCCTACAACACGCCGCCGCGGCGCCACTGTGTTTGTAGGTACACAACCAACCTTATTATGTATGTTTTATGTTTGTAACTCGGATTGCAACGGGTCTATCTATGTGGGTGTATAAGCCGTATAAACATACGCATGGGAAATAGAACATGCTTTAATATTTAAAAAGCGTATACGTGGCGCGTCGCTGGACCGATGCGATGCTTGAATATATGTAGTGTAATATTAATTAGGCTATACAGGGTTATTGGCAACTAGCTTTCGATTTCTGTAGATCAATTAACTTGATCTGCAGTACAACATGACAAGCTTATGAGCTGATACTCAACCTCTTTAGATCTATGACTTATAAAATTCGCATGCAAAAACGGCTGTTCCATAAAAAAAATATATTATTTTAATCTAGTAAGTAAATTATCAAATTAGTAATATAATAGTAAGTAAATTATCAAATTAGTAGTATTAGTAATAAATAGTAAATTTATCTTCTTTTGTTCTGCGTAAGCCACACTATACAGAGATTAGATAATTTATCTAGTAAGTTAATAGTCATATACCTACATATAAATCTATCCAAAGACTATTAATTTTCTGTACAGCATCACGTTTATATATAATATTAATGTGTTTTTGTACAGAATCTGATCCTAAGAAATTGTTAGCTATTTACTAATAGCCCTGTACTGTATACATAACATTATTGTATATGGTCGCATTATTCTTAACACTTCCAGTGCCAAAAAACAGTCAACTGCCACAAAAGCTTGTAAAAGCCACTGATTACCACGCACATAAATAAACATAGAAATTGAAACTATTCCCATCTATACTTAAAAGAAAAGCTATCTATTTTATATAACTTTCATTGATTTACATTTGTGAATGGTTGTTGGGTGAGGTATTCCGCAGTTTACGCAGCTTTGTTTACCCTAGAATTATAATCACGACCGAGATACGACTATAATCTCTGTAATTATCAAGATAGTTTCCACCACAATGGTGTGTGCCACTATTATTACGCCAATCTCCTCAGCCCTACACTAGCCTTAACTAAGGCAATTACATTACCACGTTGAGGTAGGAAATGAAAGATCAATAGCGGAAGATAGCGCAACGATATTTCTTAAACTACTACCTATAAGTATACCTTTGTGTGCGTTTTTAACTGACTTCAAGAAAGGAGGAAGCTCTCTATTCGTTCTTTTTTTTAGTTTTTTTTGCTTCGTAACTCGTTCTATTATAAACCGAATTGAAAAACTATTAATTTTTTATTTGAAAGGATATATACTTTCAGACAACCCCAAAGACTATATTTTGGTATTTAAGTCGGCCTGGTACACAAATCCCTACCAAGCTATCCCTACTGGCGTATCTATCTATCTATCTACTGGCGTAGGGATAGGTGGAAATAATTCCACTTAGATCTACCGGTAGCGATAAGTGGAAAGCTTGTCCACTTATCCCTACTAAATAAAAATAAATAAAATGAATACAACACCACCATTAGACTTTTGCCCAGCAGTGGGACAAGTGACAACACAACACAGGTTAAATAAAAAAAGCAGCCAAATAATGGAAATTGAAGTCGGTTGAACTTTGTTTAAAGTTCTTCAGTAGTTTGGTTTTTAAATTAAAATTACTAGAAAATATGAAGATGTCATCCAGGTATTCGAAGTTGAAGTCGGATGTTGTTTTTTTTTGAAAGCTTATTATTTATATCAATATCTTGCCCTAGCTTTTAAGGTAAAATTTACCCTGATATGTAGGCTTATTTGACCACCGGTTCCTAATACGGGTTATCCGAGGATAATGTCCTAATCTTTAACTGTTTGTTCACTTATTGTCTCTCAATTAGAACATTCGCGTGTGGCACTTGCTACTAAGCGCTACCGTTGATCGGATAACACGTTAATTTGTCGGCCTTGGTTGTTCATGCTATATCAGCTGTCAGAGCTATCAGAGACCTGCTATCAGTGGCATACTTAGACTGACATTAAGATTGACTATTGAATGAAAATCAAAAAGATTATCTGAGCGAATGTTATTAATTTACATTGATAATGTGATTAAGGGCTACGATAAATATAAACTCCATCAATAAAAGTTGTTAGGTACGTATATGTATAACCCTTAGCGGTATGTTAACAATTTCAACTTAACGAAGGTCGTCAATAGACAGTAGTTTATATATTTAATACAATAGTGAATACACATACCTATACCCACATAATAGAACCTATCGAATTCTAATCTAGTTAATTCACCCGCACACAGATTAGGAGGCAGTCAGTACGCAGGCACGCGCAGTGCCATTAGACATTCTGCGGCATTGCCAACAAGACTCGAATATCAATGGCCGCAATACTGAACGAGGGTCGGGTATCCCCTCCAAGTACATAGCAAGAAATTGCAGTAGATCTATTCGAGTTCTTCGCATGCAAAAGATTACTTCTCTAGGACTCAAATTACAGAGTTTGGTTTACTAGTTAGTGGTACATTAGGTATATTTCTTTATAAGTTTAGGTTACCAACAGAAGAAAATGTTTAAAAAGAAAACTATAATTTATTAATAAAGTAAGGTTACGCAATTTGCTGCGCATTTAAATTTCCCATTCTGTGTATGTTGTTCAATTTCTACACTTTTTAGCTTGGCTAAAAAGTGTAGAAATTAATAGCGGCACATAGTATCACAAATAGTTCTAGGTAAATGCTAGCAACCCTGTAGTACAAAAAAGGAAGGTGATTAGATGAACCCACTGACGTGATTATCCACAGTATGGCTATGAGAGAGACAAGTTTACGTTTCGAGACTTTTTGCCAAGCTGTACGAATCCCGCCAGTCAGTAAATTTTACACAATCTTATTTATTTTTTGTTGCAGTGTAGGTTTATCTTGTATTCTTATTTCTTACTAGAGGTCGCCCGCGACTTCGTCCGCGTACGGAAGAAATTCGGCCCGCTCGCAAAATTCACCACGTTTTTTAGGGGTGATATTTTCAAAAATCCTTTCTTAGTGGATACCTATGATTCCCAAAGAACACACCCTCCAAACTTCATGTCTCTTGAACCAGCGGTTTAGGCTGTGCGTTGCGTGCGGTTCAGTCAGGACTTTGAATTTTATATATACAGATGAATATTTTTTAATAATTCTTGCCAAACATAATTAAAAACAGATAAAATTAAATTGATCATGTTTCAACTACGAAGTCTTCGAACAACCGCCAATGATCGCAAGTTTGTGTGTAGTCATAAAATTGACGATCGTTATCCAAGTACCTCCCCAATGTAGTTCAATCTGCTATTGGAAAAGATTCGATTGAACAACAAACGTGATCGTAAAGAAATCTCACGTCTAATTGCATTATCCCATCTGCGACCCTCCACACCGTATTTCGAAAGTGTTACTGTTTACGTTTACTCCAGTATCCATTAATTCCCTATTCAATTATCCAAGGAAGCCCTTACCTAATGTTTAGGAGTACATTGGGAGGTAATACAAGAACGTTATGGTACCTATAAGGTACTAATTGACGCCATAAAAGGCAGTTTTCGCGGCGGGTGTAGCTACTGTAACAAATGGTATACGTATGTACTGGCCACACGCACCAGTGTTAACACAGAAGAAAAGTTACTAGTGGGTAAACTGATGTGATTTGTTAAGCGAATAAATAAAGTATTGTTTATACGGAAATACACACGCGTAATTAGGCTTGAGACGGATACTCCGACTATAGTTTCGATCACATGCAGTGGAAGAATTTTATTAATTAGAAATATGTCTAATTATGAAAAATATATTATGACTCGATATTTAATCACTAAATCGTTACTTAGGCCTCTCTAGCATGGGCCGAAAAATTGGGCCGAACCAAGCATGAATCTCTTATAGTCACGCTGCATGTGCCCTTTTTAACTCCCGACACAAGCAGAGGGGTCTGTCTGTCTGTGACATGCTAGCTTCCAAATCAATGAACCTATTCTGATTTTGATTTTTGTTTTGTATAAAAGATGACTTGATAGAGAATGTTTTTTCTTGCCTAAACCTACAACTCCAGGAAGACGGGATTTTTTACAGTTATAATTTATTATTATTATATTACTTTTACTGTAGTACTTTAGCTGTCAAAATAGTAAGTCAATCGTTTCCGAAGAAGAGACTTTGACGCCATATTTGTATTCAAAGATAAGAGACGCACGTCAAGTAGATAATACCTGCAGGCCATAATCTAATGTTTCATTATATCGCCATCTTTAGGCTCTAGTAGCTTTAGCAATGATGAGAAAGCTATCAAACAAAGCCCAATTATAAAATAAAAAATTGGCACCTATACGTAGGGTGTTCAATAAAAAGTGAGAATGAGTATGTTGTCGGTAACTTTTATTGCTGGAGGATTCTCAAGTATTTCGAAGCCAGCATCACGAATTGCAGCCATAGCAACGGAGGACTTGTGAGCCGGGGCATTATCTTGATGGAACAAAACAACAATTTTTGCTAGTTTGCCTCGCCGTTTCTCGCGTATTTCGTTACGCAATTTTTTTATTTGTTCTGCATACAAAGAGCCCGTTACAGTAGTTCCATGGTCGAGATATTCTATCATGACTACCCCTTTACTATCCCAGAAAAGAGACCCCATGATCTTTTCGGCGGAACGACTTGCCCTAAATTTCTTAGGAGTTGGAGATGATGGTATTTTCTAAGTCATAGATTGTAATTTTGTTTCAAGATCGTAATAGTGAAGCCATGTTTCATCCATTGTTATGAATCGAGACAAAAAAAGATTAGGATCTTGTTGTAACATTTCCAATGAAGCTCGAGAAATGTTCAGCCTGGTTTGTTTTTGTGCATCGGTAAGTATTCTGGGGACCCAGCGAGCGGATACTTTTTTCATCCATCGAAGCGTTCGTGTAAAATGCTATGCACACTACCAGTCGAAATCTTTGTTTCATCGGCTATAAAACGTACCGTGACACGACGATCTTCTAAAACAATGTTCTCGACTTTTTTTACCGTTTCTTCGGTCACTACCGTTATGGGGCGGCGAAGGCGAGGGTCATTTTTGGTGGATGTTCTTCCCCATTTAAATTCGGCCCACCAACGAGGTACTGTAGAATAAGTTGGTGCATTTGCTCCTAAAGTATCCTGCAAGTCTTGATTAGTTCGTTTCGTAGTGAAATTTTTCAAGCACAAGTACTTATTAACCGCGCGCAATTTATTTTTTTCCATTTTCGACAACACGCTACGACAGACTGCAAACAAAACTCTTCCATTTTTTTTTAAAACAAAAGATATTCAAATTATTTCCTTTTTTTCAATCTTATCAATATACCAGCTTTACCAACCAGTATTTACTGTTTTCGGTTCCAAAGAGTTTGTACCTCATTCTCACTTTATAATGAACGCCCTTCGTATATGATGTCATTATATTTATTTCGTACAATAAATAAATAAAATCGCTAGTACTACGGCGTCAAATAATTTCTACATAGTCAACTGGTAGTTATACTCTGTGGTGGACTGAGTCATTCTAAAAATGGGTATAATTATTATGTATGAAGCATTGGGTTGCGTGTTTTTTAGAAACGGAATGCACTAATTAAATATTAAGTAATGAGATCAAATATTTCAAGTGATATTAGTAAAAAAAATAGAAATTACGATAAAAAGCCTTCACTTGCCACACAATACAGAATTTAGTTGTGTTATACATACGAGGATTATCAGAATTATACTACTTTGAATACCTACACGAGATCGGGAGACAAGGTTTTATACTACTCGTTAACCTTGTAAATATAATAATATGAACTTCCCCACAAAAATATTACTTAACTGAGTAAGATCTGGCCAATTGGACTCCCTGCGACAAAATAGAGTGGCTTGCTTGTTAGTTATAACCAAAACTATTTAAATAAATAAATAAATTAAATTAGACATTAAATAATATATTTTGAATATTTTTGTATGAAGTGATTCCACGCTTATGGTATTTCTATATATATTTCTATATATGTATTTCTATGTATATTTGATAATATTATTTAATGTTTTTAAAGCTTAAACAGGAAGAAAAAGGGCAGTCTCTATGGGTTTCCGTCCCAACCCCCGTTCCGTCCCGTTGGGACGGAAACCCATAGAGACTGCTCGTATGCAGGTTCGAGTCCTGCCAGAGGTCATAATTTTTCTTCCTGTTTAAGCTTTAAAATCATTAAATAATATTATCAAATATCCGATTTAATCTCATTCGCAGTGCAGTGCGGCGCAGGATATTGTTTGCAAGCTCACAATGGCCACTGCTTCTGTTATGGGCACGGTGAACGACTCGCTCGTCTCGTCACTACAGTCATTTAATTAAAAAACCCATTAACTTCCCAAGAAGTATGTTACGCGTTTACTCCGCTAATTATGAACTGATTTTGATGTTTTTTTTTTTTGTTTGGTAGATAATACTTCAGATGCGTTCCGTCGCAGAATGTCCCTTTGTAGTTCCATATAAATTTTATCGAAATCGAATCAGTAATTTGGTTTTCAAATCAAAATTAGTAGAAAATATCAGCTATTCGCAGTTGAAGTCGG
Source organism: Erannis defoliaria (assembly GCA_905404285.2). Lineage (NCBI taxonomy): Eukaryota > Metazoa > Arthropoda > Insecta > Lepidoptera > Geometridae > Erannis > Erannis defoliaria. Next base: position 8,696,441 of record FR990078.1, read on the forward strand.
TTGTATTTTTTTTTAACGTATTATTATATAATAAGTATAAAGATTGTAAATACCTAAGGAAGTGTTACATTAATAATTAGGCAGGAAATATAAGTTGTTTTAACAATGATTATCTTTGGTTCAACTTTGTGCAGCTACAAATTAAGCAAGAGAATCATTTTATAGTGTAGGCATTTCCTTTATTTTTTCAGCTCAACAGATTTACGACTGTCACCATTTGCAACCATAAAATAACAAACAAAATAAAAACATGTGCTATAAAAGTAACTAATGGGTCAATAAAAAGAAACTGTCCGAACATGCCCTAAATCCGTCAACGCCTTTCTACTGAAAACTCCCAAATAACTTTAAATCTAAAGAAATATGAAAATCGTTTAATTTGTATGAAATATTCATATACTTAATGACCTGTTACCAATTTAGCATAATATGCCTGGCTATATAATTTTGAGACCATATAGGAAAAATCCAACTTGCCATTGTCGTAAAGTTTGCGTAGTAATAAATATATTTTTCGATAGTTTTTATGCTAGGGCTACACTTCTTTTCCGAGACATGGCGTGTAAAAAAAACATACAACACATTGTGATGTTTTTTACTATAATTCCTAAAAACTTAATAGAAAAATGTCCGTATCACGCTACGAAATCACGAACACATCACATTTTTCACTGTGCAACCCATCCAATAACTAACTCAGTTTTTCCCATAAACATACCAATCGCATGTGTTTGTCAGTTTTTCTGTTTATCCGCTTTACGGTGTTTGTCAACCTCAGCTGTCAGGCACGAGGTTGGCATGAGGCTGCGTGCCACACGCAAAATCTTAAAACCAACTCCTACTGCACACGCAAAGAAAATAAAACAAGCTATTTTATTTATTAAAATAAGTTAGATACTAGTAAAAGAAAGCTGAAGGTTTGTGAGTATTAAGTACCTACCTAACCTACAGGCTGAAATTCTATAAAAGCTGTAAAACGCGTATAAAATCCTAGCATAATACATTGATTTCAACTGGCACTTTCAAACATATATTTTTTTACTAATTCCATATGTCGTAGTAGTTTATATATCGCATAAAGTGTAGGAACATTGGAACACTAGAAAATACATTGAAAGATTTTTTTAAATTCACCTGCATGCTGTCCTGAATTTTCACCGAAATGATAAATCAATCCACTGAAATGAAACAATAATCCACTGAAATTCATAACACTCACCGAAATGATAATTTGTATCATTTCGGTTGACAGTTTAGGCCACCGAATCAACCGAAATTAAAACACCGAAATTAAAATCTAGGACTAAATTAGCATTAAAAGAAAACCATTTACTATAACATAATGGATACTACACAAATCAACGTAGTACAAATACCGCACACACGAATGTTTAATTAAATATATTAGCTCATTGGCGGTCAAGCTGTTCTTGTTCACGGAAATGTAAAGATATTGTCCCATGACACCGATATAGACAATAGACAATATTTTATTTGTAGTTAAAAACACATTTTGTACACAAGACCGTTGGAACCGTTAGTGACGTCCCCCATGCATACCACATGGCAGGGTACGCTTAAACAAGCAAATACAATCTAGAAACAAACAAAAACAATACAAGGTAATAATTATATAATATAAAATAACTAAACAAATAAAAGACGGCGTTTTTTTTTTATGTGTCGTGGCAAAAAACTGACGGAAAATAGGTATCTGACAGTGACATAATCTCACGTAGATAAAGTAATCACTGGCAAAGAGAATGTAACACTAAACATAGGGTGTGGTGACTAACCAACCAGTACCAGCCTATTATATATATTTAAATATATTATATGAAATATTAACGTTTTTTCGGGCACACGCAGGCAAGCAACGCACATTATCTCATGTTAAGCATTTAGGCGGCACTGGTACGTAGTTTCTAAGCGCATGAGCTAGAGCTAGAGTTGTTCTGTGCAAAAATATTCTTGATAAACTTTTAGTCACCGAAATGAGAGAACTTACTGGGACACATACATTTTTACTTAACAGATATTAAACTGGGTAGATATTATTATTAAATTACTTTGTGGTAATAGTATCATTATTCACGATTTCAATAAAAGTAGACATAAACCTAAAAAATCAATAGATTTTGTTGTACGAGGAAAATTACACTGAAAAGTATAGTGCGGACAGCCACCGAAATTAACAATTTGGGGCTTTACCAATTGTTTTCCTAATTAACTGAAATCCTAATCAAGAAATATTTTTGCCCCTTAAAGGTAACTTCCTCTTCTACCTAGAAAAAAATATTAGAACTGTCTATTAACGTTCTGCACTACCGATTTCATCCGTGCCGCGTAAATTTTGCTGTTGGGAAATCCACCCATTAATCCTGTAATATGTTGATAGTTGATGTATAAGATACAATACAAAGCTATTGCCTTGTATTGTATGTATATTGTATAAGATCAATATCTAATATATATCTTGTCATGTACTTATATCAAAATTAAAAGTAACTGTGGGTAGAACCGCGGGCTCAGGCGATAGTAAAATACAGTCGATAATTAAAATACATATACAAAATCATCTGTATTATTTCGATCGTTTTAATATAATCTACTTGTTTTATATTTGTTGATTAGCACCACGCGGAATCCGGAGTCCGTGCTACTCGTATTTGTCAAAAACAATATTGTTGTCACTTAAACCTATCAACATTAAAAAATCTAACGACTTTACAAATGTTTGTAAAAAAGGAATGTAATGTTTCAGTGTTCATGTGTGTATACACTATGCATAATGTATACACACATTAATGACACATTTAATGTGAGTTTCTTTATTCCACCATAACTTATAAATGCCTGAACAGATTTGGATGTACGATTATCCCGAGTGACACAGAGTAGCCATAATTTTTTGAAAAAAATTAACTATTGTTGCGGCTGTATGGCGTCATTTTCAAATATGAAAATTGTGTTTTACTTTTTAGTTCGTTTTATGGCAGGGCACTCGTGTTTTTTAATTTCTTTAAAAATATGTCATGTTTAATGCAATTGAGTTATGAGACGAGCGAGACGTTCGCCTGGTGGTAACATCACAGTAGCAGTGCTAGAATTGTGAACTTGTGAACAAAATCCTGCACTGTGCTCGTCATCCTGAGATAGATGTCAAATCTCTTCATACCCATAGTAATTTATATGGTAACATTGTCTTTCCAAAAGAAATTCAGTAATGCTTGCACACTACTGCTTGGCGGTTGAATAACTATATTAAACGACTCTGCAATAGAACCCTACCTACTTAGATGCTTACAAAATAGTGAAATCGCAAATTGATTTTTCAACAATATAGCCCGTTACTGTAATCGCATCAATCCAGTTGAACAGTGTCACCGGAAATTGGCCCACTCTGCACGGGTCGGCGCGTACGCAGGAAATGAAACCGCGTCCGACGATGCGTCCGACATTCTGGTTGCTCTATTGTAACTGTCCAAACTATTTCATACTAGTTGTGATATACTGTTTAAGTCCGGAATAATTTGCTTTACTAGCCAGTCTTCGCTAGGCAAGCCATTTACTGAGCTCGCAATGTCAAGAAGGCGAAGAGTTTGTTCGAGAAAGGAAATAAAATGTTTATATGCAATGAAGTGACAATACGAATGAGACGTATATGCCTGGTGGTAAGCATCACGGCTTCCCATAACACTAGCAGTGCCAGATACGATTTCATTCATTCAAAAATAAGGCCCCAGGTCTCTAGCGGACGCGCATACTTCCACGGCTTCTGACCACAAAAACACAATTCAGAAGATAACTCCCATAGAAAAAAAAATATAAAAAATTGTATAACTACAATCATGTCATCTTCGGTGCAAGTTAATTTGTACTCAGTGCAAGTTAATTTGTACTCATTGCAAGTTAATGTGTACTTGTATAGAACAGTGTCGATTGACCACTGTAGTGCTGAGGCGCGCCGGCGCGGCGTCACGGAAACCGCGCGACATCAACGAGCGAAGCGCTACAGTGGAAAATCAACACACCTTATACCTACAAATAAAGTATCTACAAATTAGCTTGCACTGAATATAACATTGTTGTAGTAATAGGTATTTCTACTTTTGGACGCGTTTTCTATAGGAGTGAATCTGGCCTTCTTTTTTTTTTTTTTTTTTTTTACGTTGGGAAATGCTCTTACGCATACCCTCCCGCCAGGGCGCAGGAGGGTTATGTCGGACTCGATGCCAGAGTGCAAAACCCAACGGTGTTCCCACACTGCGCTTATTGTCGAGGTCACGGGTACGCTCTCGCATTCATCCGCGACCTCGACGGCGCTGCCCTTTCGGGCCCACCACGGGGAGCCGAAGCTCCTCCCGCACCGATGACGATGTGTCCGAACACCCAGACACATCGTGCATCCACCTCGGAGGCCATGCCAGCGAGATGGGTGCCGGACGGCCCTACGTCCGAACGCCCTGGCCTCCATGCGGCGGGTCAGATGAGTGGCCCCGCCGCCTGCCACTTCGGCCATTGGGAATGGGGAGCTCTGGCCCCTCTGGCCAGTCCCCATTCCCACAGCCCCACCACGACACACCCGGTGGGTACCCCCTCAAGGAAAGCCCTTGATGAGGCCACCACCTGGCCGTCCCTCCTCGCTCTCCACTGTGCCCTCTGCTGATCAGAGGGACACGCGGAGAGCCCTCATGTCCGGACCAAGTCCGGACCCTTAGTAAGGGCCCAGCCACCACCGTGGCCCTTGGGAATGGAGAGCTCTGGCCCCTCTGGCCTGTCTCCATCCCTCAGGCTCGTGCAGTGGCCTAGCCCCCACCACTGTGGCCGCTTTCGCGGCCCCACCTCGGGTACCTCTTCGCTTCACCGTGGTCCCCCGCCCACGGCTACTAAGCCCCCCCGCCCCGACAAGTCGGGTACCCCCGGGGGGGAGTGAATCTGGCCTGGTCTGACCAGCGCAACTTCGGAAGCCCTACCCGAAGACGCGACTACCTTTCATTTACGTTCAATAACGTTTAATTTTCATTTCTCTTCACGTTTGGCATCATCACGTCCAAAGCAGTTCCATCTTAATTTCTCTTATCTATTTCTTCTACTTTATGCGAGTCGATGCGTTGCTAATCCCAACCCAGATTTATGTTTACAGTCTACCTTTTTAAAACGTTCCCACATTATCACTCTGCGGAAGACCTTCTCGGGAAGGACATTCCACATCTTACAAATTAATTTGATGCAAGTTGTGGTTTCTTGCATTGATCGTCAACATCACTAGTTATTTCATCATAGTGCGTTCAAATTCTTCTGGTTGTTTCAGTTTTTTGCCCAATGTTGATAATGAATGGTTCCAGAAAAAAAAAAACCGCTTCTATATACCATTACCGTCACAAACATGAGAGAAATGCTTAGAAAACTATTCATATTTGCAAATGAATTCAAATTATTATTCTTTGGATCGTAGCGCACGAAGCGACTGCTAAGTAATCTGTTGATGCGCGTGCGCAGGATTTCAAATCGCAGCTGTCCAATTATGGAACTCTTTGAAGCGTATAAAACTTACGATCGAACCTCCGCTGTTAGTAAATTACTAATTATGCCCTTTTTCGTGTACTTAGGCTCTTTTATTAGGTTAGTATTTCCTGTAGAAAATCTTTGGTGTAGAAATCGCGATCAATTATAAATAAATTCGATAAACTTTTAAATGAAAGCATTATAAGCAAATTGGTGGTTGGTATGTAGTCAATAATTAAACAGGTCTATACTGAGCTTTAAACACTTGTTTAATAAAATATGTGAATCAAGATATTAAATAGGACGTCACGTTTCAACATGGCGTTTCGTCATGGCTTAGGACATTTTGACTTACCTAACTTACCTACTGAACTGTTGAGTTGGGAGATTTGTACCACTAGAATATATTCCTATACTCCCAAGCTGGTTCTGAGCCGTTAGCGTGACCTATATACCTACGATAAAAAGCAGTGAATGTGTAGACGTCATTGGATGTTTGCAGCACAATTCGATTACATTTTACTCACTCTAAAAAAGTCAAATTGCGATTCACAAAAAGCTATGAAAAATTCCGGCTTAACGATGTAGTTTAGCATATCTGGGTGGAAATGCATTTTCTTCTTGACCTTAAATACCCAAATACCTACACGAACTATCGATATCTCAGTATGGTAGAATGTGAACAAAGTAGTAGGCAGCGACGGTGATAATGGAATGGACGGGGCCAGCGCTTGCAAATCCATCAAAATTAACAAGACAACACAAACAAGCATACCTAGCTAAAAGTATGCATATTACATTTGCCGGAAAATAGAGATAGCGAATCTAATTACTGCATGATAAAAAGAGAACACATGTACATGTTTTAGAAGTATATATTGTCGTATCGTACGGCTCGCATGTCGCAAAGGCAGAGTATGACTGAAGCGAGTGGAGAGCCGGCGCTCAACGCATATAGTCTTCAAAATCCGTGCGCTTATTTTCCGTCCATTAATCTTATTATTGTCGCTGGTACTAGGTAGGTATGTTGGTTATGCGGTCAGTCAATTGTCGCGTTCGAATAGTACAACGAATTGTGCGGTAGGTACCAAAGATAGAATCAGATAGTATGCACTAGTATGTTTTTTATCTACTATTATTAATCTGTGCTAGTATTTTATTAACAGACTTCAAAAAAGGAGGTGCTATGTTCTATGTATGTACTTATGTTTTTTTTCCTTTTTCTGTACGTTCACCGGTTTTTCCGTCAATTATTGTAGACCGATTTCGAAAATTCATTTTTTTAATGTTATTCTATCGTTCGTTGGTGTTTTTTTTTTTTACTTTTTGATTGTAACGTTTACGTAGTAACTACTACGTACTTAGAAGAGACCTTCTCTATCTTCCTTTATATTATTATCTCAGCCTACCTTTTTATGTTAAGCACCTCTTTTTTCTCAAAACCATTTTTAAGCAGATCACTATTTTAATATAATTATAATAGCAATTATACGCTTCTTGAATAAAAAACTAATACCTACAATTAAAAATAAACCTTTTTTTTATAAGGCTTGTCTTTGTAAGGGTAAATCTTAAAAATGTATGTACCTAAATGAAAATCTTAGGTGTGTCTACCCCACAGAAAAGCGAAAACCCTACTTCTTATGTAGAATGGCTGTCAAAACAATGTTGTAAAGCAATTGTATGGAAAACCGCTGTCGCCAGTTTCACACAAAATAGTATAGAAACTACGACGAAAAATTGCCAATCATTGGTCGCGCATTTGAAGTAATACGCTCGAAATGCCATTTTGCAACAGATTAAAATTAATCTTATTACGACGAAATGTGGTTTGGTTTCCTACGCGTCTATTTAAATTGTCTTTACTGAGTATTCGCAGTTTTAAAACATGTATATTAGAAGAATTCTAAATAGACTTAATGCCGGCTAGCGCGGCCCGTCACATTTCCGTTCTATTCACTTCTCTCTTCAGTGGTCCACCCATCTATGACCACGCTCTTCTTTGTCAAATACAGCTAGACGAAGTGCTCGTCAAATATACAACATTTTAAAGAGTCATAATATATAAAAAAGAACGATTGCCCTGAAAAACGTTTTTCAATATTATATATTCAGTTTCACTCGGCATGATTTAAGGATTCTAATGATACCAATCATCCAATCCAATCCAATCCAATGACCCAATCAATCCAAATCTGTTCAGATACGTGAACCCTGAAAACATTACACTCCGTTTTTGGCAATCGTGTATGATTTCCACTGCGGAACGAAGACCCCTACTTATACTTTTACTAAATAATACTCTTTTTTTTATATTGAGAAGCACAAGCAAAGTATAGGTACTACCCAACCAACCAACCTAATCGCGCAAACTACCCTAAACATGCGAGGTCAGGCGTCACGCGAGGCGCGCCCAACCTTCTACTGTGCGTTTTATAGGTGAAATAACTTGGCTTTCTTACTGATTGTTAGAGCGAATTGACGATTTCATGTGAAAAACTTACTTTTTAAAGGCTTAATAAACACGACATGTCATACATGGGTGAAAATAGATTAAGAATATATGTATATATATTTTATATTAAATAGGATATTCTGTAACAATTTAAACTAATACAATAACAACTGACTGACAAAAAAGAAGAAAAAAGAGATATGAATGTACCGATAGCAGTCAGCATTGTTGATGACTGCCAATGGTGACCCCTTGAAAATCTGAAAATCTGAACGACGCCGATTTTGACGTGTATACAAGACATTTACTTTTATTTTATTTTATGTGTAGAAGTATTCTATAAGCCATCTGGTTTCCATATTACAAGCTTTGCTTAGTTTGGGGCTAAATGGCGCTGTGTGAAAAAATGTCCGACGATTTTATATTTATTGTAATTTTTATTTTTATTCGCTTTTGTAATCTTTCTGTGATTATTATCCAATAGTAGGTATCCCATCTAACATTATCCCATCCCGGGCCCCGGGTTTGGGGCCACCCGGGCCCTTCCGGACCAGTCTGACCCTGTTAGACTCTGATACAAAACCACCTCATTTCACTATCTTACACAGGTTCACGACAGGTATAAGTTTAATTTTTTCGGTATGTAATCCAGTTATTTTGTATTTTATTGCGCCAAATATTTAAGTCCACCTAACATGTGATTGATTCAGGCGTTACTTTGCGGAAGTCCATTGTTACCAAAATTTGTTGTGATTGTTTGTTTTTTGTTTGTTTTATTTCTTGTGTTTTGTGAAAAACACTAGAAATTGAAACAAATTTTGGTCCACATAACATTTTTATTTTATATACAATCAAGTCACAAGATGAGCAAGACGAAAGGCCTGGAAAGCCTGGAAGGCCTGGTGGTAAGTGCCACACCTGCCACTAACAGTAGCAGTGCCAGAATAGTGAATTTGCGAACACAATCCTGCGCCGCACTGCACTGCGCTCGTCACCCTGAGATATTGGATGTTAAATCTCATCATACCCAGTAATTTCTAATTTCTCTCTCTAATTATAACCAAACTTCAAATTAATATACCTTAAAAAAACTCTTTTTCTCCGAGTTTGAAAACCAGGTGCTTTAAGATTGGTAGAGACATAAGGAGCTTTTTCTATACCACGTTAACAGCTATAAAAGTTCTTAAAATGGTAAGTAAAATGGTGATTCTATAGTCTATTATTTTCCAACCCCCTAGCCATTTGACTCGAACAAAAAGAATACAAAGTTTCCATTCAATATAAAATATTAACAGGTACCGAGCTGCCAAACAGCGAAGTCACGGAAAAGCGTAATTTGAATTCAGTAGAGCCGGCTCTACGCACCTTTGTTTGGCTTCCTGTCGTTTACCGAGTTTTCACTTTGTCGGGGAAATGCGTCTATATTAGGCAAATAGAGTAGGTATCTAACTAGAGACACCTACCTGTTTATCTTGACGTCTGACGTACATTCTATACAGGGGTAGGTACTGGGGTTATGTTGCCGGCTAGAAGTGACAAAATTATTATTTTAAATGATTTTAAGATACCTTGTTGTTGATTTCGTTTCTTATGGCGTATTGAGATTTCTCGTACAAATTTGCAAAAGACTACCTTATAGATAGAGGTGCAAGAATATTAGGTCGAAAGAATCAAATCGAGTAGGTTAAAAGCTTAGAGTTAGGAGTTAGTTATAGTATAGTACTCTAGAGTAGAGAGAGTAGACAGAGAGAGAGTAGTTATCGTAAGAAAAGTAAGAATATTTTGAAGTAATTATTCACGACGAAAATGAAATTAGTCTTAAACTATATTTTATAGTTAGATTATCACTAAACTACTAAACAACTAACTAATTGGTAATATGCATGTGTTTTTATTATTGACTCACAAAAAAGCTTTGCAACAAAACAAATCATCGAAAGTAAAATTTTAATATGTGCACAAATAACGACGTTATAAACATTTTAATTTCATATTAGACAGGGAGAGCACTATAGTAGGTTTATGACGTCAAAGAACACGATTCCAAACAAATTAATATAGCACGTGTTTTGCTAGTAAGGGACAGATGACTCCCTCCCAAATACTTTGAACACTTATATTTAAGAACTTTACCAGCCGATTACAATTATTTTGTCGACGTAATCATCTTCAGATTCAGTTAACTAACTCTCCATTTATCCTATTACCTATTATCTATATAATACGAGAGGTCACCCGGTGGAATGTTGTATGGAAAGTTCTTTGTTTTTGAAGTTATAGTGATGAAAATGGATATTTGGGTAGTTCATTTAAGAGGGGGGGAGTGAAAAAAATTGCTCGGGGTGATTTAAAGTGGTGAATTTTTGGAGCGGGCCGAATTTCTTTCGTACGCTCTCTTGTTTTTATTATTTATATTCCCTATTCAAAATCACAACTTACCGTAAGGATCTCCTCGATCTTCCTCGATATTCTTAAACAGTTCTTTGGTAGAGTTCCACGATTTTTCTTCTCGTAGAGTACCCGTTCCAGTAAATTTATATCAACGCTTCGAAATATGAATAAATGCTTATAAGTGTAAATATAAGAGATTTTTTAAATATACAGGCACTATAATGATATGTATTTACGTTTGATTTAATTACAAGCTACATCAGTCCCACATCAGTGCGCGTGTTGCGATGCACGTTTGTTGTCATGCACAATATCCCGCCATGAAACTCATGACAAAAACACCTCTAGTTCTTTGAGTATTCAATTAAAAGTCAGTCTCTGAAACACTCTCAAATCCATAGTACAATTATCACTGTTCATTGCGGCTGGAATCACTTTAATTCACAAATATTTGACCAAGTTATGGCGACTTGACTCGGTTTGGTTAGTTTAGAAAACTGCCTACAAAACAAACGTAGCTAGCGGTAATTTTGTTCTAATTGAATGGAAAGTTCAAAGGAAACTATTCGCAGTTCACTAAAAAGAAAGCTGTTAGTGGTTTAGTGAGGCTAAAGATGTTTTTCGGGTGTATTGCTTTGCAGATTTTCAGTGCTTTAATGTCAGAGCTGTCATTACCGCACATGCGCACTAGGGGATGTTTGACAAACCTTGTACAGTATCGGTAAAGCAGAGCTACTTACTAAAATGCCTACGCCTCGGGCCTACTACTACTGCGGCCTATTGCGTGAGTCGACCCCCTTCGGCCGCGTACGAAACCGGAGGCTCGTAACCAGTTACGGCAGAAGAAAAATACTTCGTTATACGAAACTGGTTACTAGGAAATACGTTTTTTTCTTTACACGATACTGACTGTTCATTTCGTAACTAGGTGTTCACCAGGTGAAAGTCTTGCTCATCTCGTCACTTGAACGAATAAAAAAACGATAACTTTACAAGGTAAGTACATAGATAGATTAGTAGATGGTACAGTACCGTACAGTTCCAAATGTTTCAGACAAATCTAAGAATACTAAATTAAAACTTCTTTCTTCTAACCACTTAAGCATAAAATCATATGTGAATTGGTTGTTGGAGGATCTAGCCCTCTCTGGGTATATATAATCAAAGGAGTAGGTTAGTTATTTAACTACTTTTTTCTACATGCTCCACGATTTATATAGGTAGAGGTAGGTACATTTTTCTACTTATATTTTAGTTTTAATTTATCAACACCCACGATCAGGAATGAACTTAACTTGACCTAGCCATAATCCACATGCTATTTGAGTTTGCATAGCGTGACAATTGACTTTTATTTTTCATATTTCCAACATTGTGGCAAAAAGTAATGTAAACGTGCGGTCATTTTCCACAGGCAATGCTCTACGTTGCGTGATGGTTTAACCCACGTTTATGTCGTGGGTTTAATTAGCCATTAACAAGTATTGTAAATCTTGTGGAAAAAAGCTGTTATTTTCTACTCCAATAAATTGGTCATACCAAGTTCGGCCATATAGCATTTTACTGATAATGTACCTTCTTATCAGACTACAGAAACTACCAATCGAAAAACACGTAGTAGGAGAGTACTTATGTAAAAGATACAAAATTGTATGAAAAATGTGTTTCCGCTGTCCCAGTTTTGTACATTTTACTATTATAATTTATTTTTGTTTTATTTATACGGGAATACTAACGTTTAATTAAATCGGATACTCCAACTATAGTTTCGATCACATCCGGTGACCTTTTTCAAAGAGTGAAAACAGAGCCCGACGCGCGTGCAGCTGCGTCCTCATAGAGCAGAGTAATATTGTGCGTCCTGCTTAGCACTGCGGGCCGCTGCGCGTCGCGCGCGTGATGACAGCGGTTGCTAAACGGGCAAGGGGGTGGGGGCGGGTAGAGTATCGTGCTGCGCCGGCGCTCTCTGGAGCTCTTCATCACTGGAATCGTCTCGTGCGGTGTCGGGAATATTCCAGCACGCGGTGCTCACCACGTCGCCTTCAGATACGCGTCCACTCTCGCGGGCCCCATGAAGACAGGGTCTCCAAGTCGGTGGCAGATTCCATCCCCCGTCTCTAATGAAGTTAGGGCGCTTGCTAATCTCTATGGCCTCCCTAACTTTACGAGGCACATACAACTTTTAAATTATAGTTTACGTACTAATTACGTATTTTTCGATAGTCTCTGAGCTATTGGCTTTTGTATAGAACAAAACCACACTATTAGATAATTACGCGTGATACGTCTGGATTTAGTTATTTATTGTATCAACAAGTATCATCGAATCACAGGTGAACCGCATAGTGAGTTTATAATCAAACTAAGTTACCATGTAGATATACGACAAACAAGCCAAGCAAACCAATTGCTTCCAATTAAATTGTAGGTAAGTTCCATTTTACTTTGTAGCCTTCATTCTCCCGAATTACCCAAACCTAAACGTATTCAAGTCACAAGACACGCAACCCAATAATAAAGGTCGTTACGCACGGTAGCAATGCATTGTTCAAATGTAGGTACGTAATTTACGCGTGATACGTCTGGATTCAGTTATTTATTGTATCAACAAGTATCATCGAATCACAGGTGAACCGCATAGTGAGTTTATAATCAAACTAAGTTACCATGTAGATATACGACAAACAAGCCAAGCAAACCAATTGCTTCCAATTAAATTGTAGGTAAGTTCCATTTTACTTTGTAGCCTTCATTCTCCCGAATTACCCAAACCTAAACGTATTCAAGTCACAAGACACGCAACCCAATAATAAAGGTCGTTACGCACGGTAGCAATGCATTGTTCAAATGTAGGTACGTAATATAGTCTTCACATAATAGTTTATTGTTCTTTGTGAGCGGCCAATGGATCGGAACTGGCTTTGTTGCGATACAGTTATGATAGCCGCTGGGTTATGGGACGAGAATCGGGTCGCTTGATGGACTATCTATGCATGTGATATTTTCGGCTTGATCTTGTGCGCGTATACGTAGTAAGAAGAAAAGACCAAGCTTTATTTAGCTTAAAGATAAAATATAAAGTTCAATACCAGTACAAGTACATATTTAACTATTTTTCCTGCGAACCAATACTTATCTTTAATTTTCTAATGAGGGTTCTATTTACAAAAAAACTAATGAAGTAAAAAATAAGCAAACTAACTAGATTAAGATTATACTTAGACTCTCTAGACTTTCATCGGTCTGGATCAATCAAACAAACAATCGTTTTGTTTTTGTGTAGTAAGCTAGTAAATAGTCTATAAGATTTAGTAATTGGGGTAAATAACATTTTGTCATGTAGTGCTACGACCTACGTTGGTCTACGGCGTAGCTGGTAATGTATTAATTTATTTAAAAGGCTTTAACTTGTTGGCATCATAAACCTCAACTACTACTACTACCTACCTACTAGTACAATCTCGTTGTATTTATCTCTCTAGTTCATTTTCTAGGGTAATGCAAAGTGAGTGTTGACTTCCGACACCTATGAGCTGTAAATTTTTCACGTCCTGAAATCTGAACACTGAACTACATAGGTTTATAAGTTTTCGTAGTATTTTTTTCTCCTCGATGGTCCACTATAAAGATTAATACAAACAAGAATAATTTATTTTGTATTATCGTCAAGAGTCGAGCGATCGTGTTCTTTTGCTGGTTTTCTGGATTACACACACAATCCTCTTATCTAAAATATAATTATTTTAAAAAAGAAAACTGACTAAGTTTTTTTTATTATTGTATTTTAGATAAGAGGATTGTGTTACCCTGATAGGCAGACACCGCAAAACGAAAGTGCAGAAAAAATATCTCTTGGAAATTGAACAACTTTGGTACATATTCCTTATAAACCATATACGGGACCTTATCATATACTTTAAGAGCTAGTGCCACTTGTGGCTCTAACTCATTTCTTTTTGTATCTTTTATATTGTATTTTTATATGTAAGTACACAACAAAAATTGTTTCAATTTATTTTTCATTTCATTATTTTTTTGTGTAGTAGGCTAAGTAGTATTTGCAGTTTGGTGTCTATATATATAAAAATCAATTGCTGTTCGTTTGTCTCGCTAAAACTCGAGACCGGCTGGGCCGATTTAGCTGATTTTGGTTTTGAAATGTTTGTCATAGCCCAGGGAAGGTCCAGCCGGTGAGTAACATTTGGCCGATTTGGATGAAATTTTGTGTTCCTAGAGCGGGTCATAGTAGCGAGGCCGAAGGCCGAGCTCTGCGCGTACGAAGTAGCGGGTATCAGTACTTAATAAAGGTTTCTATCTACTCGTACCTATCTATCTACCTACCGAAATGGTATCGGTAACCAACGCAAGTAGTATTTTAGCAAACGCAACATCAGGATATGTAAACGATCTTAGGTGCTTTATATCTATATTTTTTATTTCGTCGTAGATTTAGGTAATTATTTTTTTGTGTAGTAGGCTAATAGTAATAGTATGTGCAGTTTGTTGTGCTTAATAAAGGTTTCTATCTATCTATCTACCTACCGAAATGGTATCGGTAACCAACGCAAGTAGTATTTTAGCAAACGCAACATCAGGATATGTAAACGATCTTAGGTGCTTTATAACTATATTTTTTACTTCGTCGTAGATTACAGTAGCTAACTCAATATTACAAACATTTTGTCAGTAAGTAGGTAATGTAAGTAGGTGCGTAACTCAATTATTGATGCCATACAATTTTTTGGCCAGAGAAGGGAAATAAAATTTAAATGTCATCGTAGCGTTGTTATCTCGGGGGATTGTGTTATTTTCATATGAAAAAAGCTCCTAAAGCAAACCCACGCTACATCGAAACGTTAACGCAAAGCCCCTGAACAATTACGTTTTATATAAATACTATATGGAAAAAACAGACTGTGTTAGGAAGATCCACCTGGACCGCGTGCTGATATCAAATTAATAATGGTATCTAAGAAAGTCGGCAGAATACCGGACGCGCTGTCTATTAGCAGTGACTTTGAGCATTTGGATTTTCTTTTGACTCTCATTAGTCTATAGGCACCTTATATATACCTAGTAGTTAAGTAGATAAGGTAGTAAATAAAAAAAAAATTAGTATATTGCAAAAAATATAACTATCTTAGCTTTGGGTTGAATGCGATCGGTAGGATCATTCTATTAATCTAAGAAACATTTTACGTGCCTGCGGGGCTAAAGTGGCTATTTTAACTCCGCTACAAGGAACGAAAGGAACCAGTTCCTCTCCGCACATAAAATCGTACACACCACGGGAGCAAGTAAAGAAGCCTCAGATCTCATGAGGCTCCTTTACCTACTCTAGGTGAGTAATCTACTATTAGACATCCTTAGTAAATCCTTCTCGAATGCATCCAATGAATATTATCATAGAATATAATAATGTGGTATATTCACAAACCATAATTAGCCTATTTAATAGGGTAGATGACTGATGTTTATATCGTTGAAACCAATAGCATTGATGAAGAATTTAAGTAAATATAATATGTTTACTAAAAAAATAATTTTAATCGGTTAATAATGTTCTGATATATGAGCGTTTAAAGTTTTTGTTAGAGACAACTCTGTCTCTTTCCCACAAAACAAAATATTACGTCACGCCTTACTTGTCAAAATAGAATTTATATGGCGTACAGAGAAGTGACGTCACGATTTGCTGTTTCTTCTCTCTGTCTACCATAATATTAAAATTCTTATTTTTCATCAGATTTTTATTTTCTTTTCATTAATCATCTATATTTATGGGCCACATTTTAATAGGGAAATTAAAAAAAAACCAGTCATCTAGCCTATTGTCCACTGCTGGACTTAAGGCCTACCCTCTGAGGGCGAAAGGGTCATATCCACGACAGTGGCCCAGTTGCAGGTTGGTGAATTCACATACGCCATTGAATTTCTTCTCCGGACTTTTGCAGGTTTCCTCACAATGTTTTCCTTCACCGAAAAGCCAGTGGTATGAGTAACCTACATACACTCCGAAGAGCTCATTGGTACGGGCCTAGGTTTGAACCCGCGACCTCATGATTACAAATTAAGCGGTCTCCCGATTAGGCTACCACGGCTTTACTAATAATGTGTATTTGTAGGTAAAGGTAACAGTAAATAACCTATTAGGTACAATATCATCATCATTATCATCAGCCCGGAGACGTCCACTGCTGAAAGAAGGCCTCCCCCTTAGACCGCCACACTGTACAACAACCATTTGCATCCACCGGTTGCCCGCGAAGTACAATATAATACTAGATAATACTGGAGGAGGTATTTTTACGAGGGACGTTGTCACCTAAACTGTAGATAATTTATCTTCGATTATATTATAATTTATTAACGTTTTTTGCCAGGATTCACTGTACTAACAATTATTTGCAATATTATAAATCCGTATAAGACAAGGCGGCTCGCCATCTTGCGGCGTCCGCGCAATAAGTTAGCTGGTTTTTAGTATTCTGTCGTATAAATAGGTAGAATAGGTAATAGGCATGATGACTAGAATTTTTTTATTACCTCATAAAAAAGCTGATCATCAATAGAGCCTATCAACGAAAACAAAATTTAAAATAATTCAAAAATAAATAAGTTCTAAGTATTTTTATTTCAAGCTAGACAGAGAGCGCGCTATACTGAGCCATGACGTCAAGCCTCGGGCGCGGCATACAAATGCTATACTAACACGTGCTTTGCGAGAAAGGGATAGAGCATCCCCTCTCTATCCCCACCTAAAACTTTAAACGCACATATCTCAGAGATTTATAAGCTAATACAATTTATTTTTTCAGTATGTGTAATGTATTTAGTTATATTCATCACTAAGCCTGTTATTTGTCATAAATTAAACATTAGGTCACATGCCTATTGTTGTCAACTGAACGCACACATATATAAAATAACCGCGTAAATATATAAATCAATATCTATATATACCTACCTATTAATTATGCCCACTCTACATCATCCTTAACAAACTTAGCTAAAACAAAGTAGGTGTAAGTCCTAATACATGTAGGTCAGTACCTACACAAATATAATCTAAGGTATAACGACACAAATAGATACAATCAAATTAGTTCGCTTGGTAGATACTTTCGCAGTAATTACGTGAAGCTTATTCTCATACCTAGCAAGGTTATCAAAAACATTAATATTGATATAAATCATTGCGTTATTAACGTTCCTATTCATTGTTTGAAAGCAAATTGATTCAGCCTTGGGCTGACTCGCTGTAGGGACGTAGCGTGGTTGAGTTATCGAAATTGCACATAGGTATACAGGGTTAGTTCTAATCAGTTAGCATCCTTTTAGGCGCATATTCTGTTCAGCAAAACAAACAACTTTTACTATGGGGCCAACATTGAAATCGCAAAAAAAACAGTTATTCCATACATTTTGCTCAAGATCGATGAACTTTTTGTATGGAACAGCTGATATTTTATTTGCGATTTCAATGTTGGCCCCGTAATAAAAGTTGTTTGCTTTGATGTAAAGAATATGCCCATAAAAGGATGTTAACTGATTAGAACTAACCCTGTATAATACTGCATAGGTATAGGTAGACCTACTTTAGAAAATAAGTTTAGTACCTACTACTTAGAAATATGAAAACTGACGTGGTTTTGACACATTTTTGTTTTATTCATACGGGAATACTCACGTTTAATTAAATCGGATACTCCGACTATAGTTTCGATCACATCCGGTGACCTTTTTCAAAGAGTGAAAACAGAGCCCGACGCGCGTGCAGCTGCGTTCTGCTTAGTTCTGCGTTGTGCTAAGCAGAACGCAGCTGCACGCGCGTCGGGCTCTGTTTTCACTCTTTGAAAAAGGTCACCGGATGTGATCGAAACTATAGTCGGAGTATCCGATTTAATTAAACGTGAGTATTCCCGTATGAATAAAACAAAAATGTACTTAGAAATAAGTAGTTTCTTTTATCGTCCAGTGACTAGACGAGCGGGACGTTCGCCTGGTGGTGAGCGTCACACCTGCCCAAACAGTAGCAATGCTAGAATTGTGAACTTGCGAATACAATCCTCCGCCGCACTGTAGAGCGCTCGTCACCCTGAGATAATAGATGTTAAATTTCTTCATAACCAGTAATTTATCTGGTAACTTTGCTCCACATACCGAAACACAGTAATTCTTGCACACTACTGCTTGGCGGTTGAATAACTGGCAAAGGTGTGGTACTTCCTCAGGCGGACTCTGCAGTAGTCCTACCACTACTAAATTGAGACTGATCGACTAGATTGATCGTTATTTACTAACTAGTATTTAACAAACGTCTTGTCTGACTTTCTAGAATCCCCCGTTAGTTTACTCAAAGTTTTCAAATGGACACTTTTTTTCTCTCATGACCATAATGTGGATCGTCACGTTAGTGATTGAAATTCATCCAATAATTTTAATCTAAAGGCGACATTTCCCATACGCAGGTGGCTTAGTAATACAAACTTTCCATACCTTCTATACAATGTGTAACAAAAAGGTTCAACAATACTGAAGGGTGTATATGTACTCCTCATTATGAACAAATTTTACTATGGGGCCAATACTGAAATAGCGAAAAAAATACTGCTGTTCCGTTCATTTTGTCCAAGGCCAATTAACTTTTTGTATTGAACAGATATATTTTTTTCGCGATTACATGGTTGTAAAAGTTAACGTTGTAATAGTAAATAGTAAAAGTTGTTCATAATGATGAGTACATACATTCCCTTCAGTATTGTCGAACCTTTTTGTTACACGTTGTATAAGCCAAAATGCCATGCTTTTATTACAGGGTTGCTAGTGTTTAGAGTTATTTCGATAGTGGCGCTCTTATTAAAATGATTTTTGCCAATATATTCTTAGTGATCTACTTACCTTTAAATCTAGATTAAAAATGTAACCAAGAAGTATATAAAAAAATGTATACTGATATCACTTACATAATTACGAGTAGGTACATCCGGTGAATCCGGTCAATGATTTGGTTTAAGTATACCAACATTAAAAAAAATATCGATATATCATTTACGCCAGCCCTAGTTACGTTACGACGCTAAGAGGAACAATTAGAAATCCAACTCAAACGCCTTTGCGTGCTACCGAAAACAATTAGACGAGCAGTTATCTAGGTAGCCAGGCCAAGACGATGTTAGTGGAGTTAGCGTAACTGTGCGAAGCTTAGAATCACTGAAATAACTACCTAATAGTATAGATACTTAGATATACCTCAATCTTGTACGTGAAATAACGTTTTTTTATTAAAAATACAGGCTACAAAACACTGCCAATAACCTTTCCAATGGGATTCACACTGCGATTTTTTTCCTCTAGGTGGCGCGTCGTTGATGCGGTAAGTAAGTAAGTAAGTAAGTTCGTATAGGCTGAGTGGCCAGCCCTAGTCTAGTGCGGTCATAGTGTAGTGTTCTTTATTTTCATCATCATTATCATTACTATCCATCTTTCGATGCAAATGTTTTTTTTTTACATAAGTTGGATATGAATGATAATGATGATGAAAAGAAAGAACACTACAATAGTCAACTGTCAATCTCATACATTTTGTCACACTTTGCTGTTTTTTTTTCTACAATTAAATGGTTTTACTCTTATTAGACTCGGATTACCAGGGAGAAATCTGCATAATATACTGGTTTGTACACCAATCCTTTCCTTGCTAATAAAAGATCTGTCCAACATAAAATGTAAGAAACTATCTAACCTACAAATCTATTTTCAGGCCGTCGACAGCTGCATAGATTCTTAAAACAAGGCACAGTACCCAGTTTTTTTCCTTGGACTAAGATGATCGACAACGCCCTCATCAAGAGCAGATAGATAAGGATATAAGCAACGATTAACAAGAAAACTTGATTTTGCCACATCTGGACCGCTGCTGGCGCCATCTGCGAAAAGTTTTGCCTGGGGAATTAGATGAATTAGAATACCTACTTGGGGTCCGAACGCGGAAATCCGGAACGAGGATATTCGCCAAAGAACCAAAGTTACCGACATAGCTCGCAAGGCTTGCAAGTTGAAGTGGCAATGGGCAGGCCACATCGCTCGAAGAACTGACAACCGATGGGGAAGAAAGGTTCTTGAGTGGCGACCGCGAACCGGAAGACGTAGCGTAGGATGGCCTCCCACTAGGTGGACCGACGACATTGTAAAAGTCGCGGGCAACCGGTGGATGCAAATGGCAGGTTGTCGTACAGTGTGGCGGTCTAAGGGGGAGGCCTTCGTTCAACAGTGGACGTCTCCGGGCTGATGATGACCTACTTGAGATGTACCTATATTATTTGGTATTGTAGGGAATACCCGCCACCGCTTAAAATACTCACCTTACACCTTTTATCTGAGCAAAGGAGTACGATGAAAACCAGCCCTGCGTGACCCTCCTGGAGCACGCAGCACAGCGCTGAGCGTACCCCTATTGCCGAACAACGACTGTTATGTTTTATTTTAGTGTTGTTCCTCGTGTTTTTGGCAATAAATATATTCGTATTCTTATTCTTATTCTCATTCTATATTCTGACTACCTACCAACTAAATGATCAAAGAGTTGGTGCTTACCAAAGTCAGTTTGACCCATGGAGAATTCTATTACTCTGTGGTTCGACCAGCCAGGTTTAGCGTCAGAGTGGTCAGAATTAATGTGCCCGGAGGTCTCTGATATAGCTTGGCGTTTGTTGAAATAGAACATACAACGAGACCGACAATTTAACGTGTCATCCAACCCATGGTATTGCTCAGGTATTAACGCCACACGTGCGGTCACCCCTCCTAAGACTTACCGAATCATCTGATGCTTACTTATCTTTGCTTCGTCCGGTACTCACTGTAAATACCCTTTGAAGTAGGTTTTTTGGTGGCTTTAGGCAACGATTTAGTAGGTACTCCTGTAAGTAGGCAAATGATTGTTATAATTGTAGCTACCTTAGCTATCTTTTCTCCGAGTAGGTATCTGGTACTCCATGCACTTATCTAAAAAACTAAGTCTGTTTAAAGCGCAACATGATCGCAGCGGTATCAGAATTCCTTACAACTTTCATCAGGATGCCAGAACGAACCTCATTAAAACCGAGAGTCAATGAATTTTAAAGTAGCGTTCCAGCGACTCGTGCGCAACCCAATCCGCGCATCCAAGATGGCGCGTAAAGCACGGCGCACGCTCCATGTCCGACGCGCTTGGCTGCTCAAGCGCGAAACATTATTTTTTCTACACAAATAGAGTAGAAATCGACGAGCGTGACTGCGGCCATTGTTGTACAGGAGTTAAACACCGTGGATATCAGAGCGTGGTGCGGTAAAATAAAACATAATGTTTTATAGATGGTAACTGTCAAACGTCTGTTGGACAGGATGAGTCAGTCACACTGAATCTAGGTAGAGACCTTAGAAATAACTAGGTAAATTTTCTAAGGAAATGTTGCCACTTGACTCTGAAATGTGACATAGACGCAGACCGACAATTTTCGGCACCTATTGGGGCAAATCTTCTTAATACTCGAATGTAGATATACCCATAGGAGTACAGCCGGGTATTGTAGAGTTGCACCAATCAAAACAGTATAAGTTGTCTGCTGTATGTGCCTGACGGAAGGCATTAGGATCTCTTTAGAAACGCACTACCACCCTTTATTTGTGCAGGAGAGATCAAGGTGTTATGTGGGGCTCCATTATATTGAGGTGTTTCTCAGAGCCGCCTTTAGCCCATGTATCACCTGGGTACAATCAATACCCTGGCGCCCTCTAGTAAGCGCGCAACTGCTGAAAATAATAATGATAAGTAGTTATATTTTCACGGTGGCATGCTAGCTCCGTCAACGTCGGCCATAAAAACAGGCGCAGGGTCTTTGTAGAGCGCTGCGAGCGACGCAGGCTCTTTCACAGGTGACGCTCAGCGCCCCCTAGGATCCTACGCCCTTGTGCGGCGCCGCACATCCTGTACTGTAAGTAAAGCTGTTTCTGCACCAGTTCCCCCTTTGTTGTATACAGTAACACTCCTGAGACCAGCATATCTCCTTTTCATCTCTACAACTGCTCGAGTCACCGAGCCATTTTTGTCGCTGAAATGTTTCTACAGACAGTACTTATGTATATTTACCTAAAAATTATGCAAACAACACGGGAACAGATAGTAAGCCGAACATGACAGATAGGTTCTACCACTTACATGACACTACATCGATAAGAAATAAGGCAAGGCCACCTTTGTAGCGGATGACATCGCATGCATGATCCTACAAGGGTTCTATGATTCCTAACAAGATGGATGAGGATGAGGATTTTAGACGTAAAAGATTTTACATTTAAATCTCCATTCATCATCATCAAAACGTGGCTAATATAGCAGGCCACGCTCCCTACGCTAGCGTCCCACACTTCATCAGCCCCGAGACGTCCACTGCTGAACGAAGGCCTCCCCCTTAGACCGCCACACTGTAGTGTACCTATCAACATAAAAACTCGAAAGTGTTCAATTACCACCTAAGTTAGTTATTCGGAGGTAAGTCCCCTCCCAACCATAAGAGTTTAATTTTTCGTAATTTTCTTATAGTGGTAGGACTCTATGCAGAGTCCGCCTGGGGAAATGGTGGTATTGTGGTAATAACTGGCAAAGGTGTGGCAAAAACCTTTGCCAGTTATTCAAACGCCAAGCAGTAGGGTGCAAGCATTACTGTGGTTTCGGATTCGGTTTGAAGGCCAATGCAATGTAAGGATTAAGAAATTACTGGGCTAAACTGGGCTTGAAGAGTTTTGGCATCTAATATCTCAGGGTGACGAGCGCTGTGCAGTGCGACGCAAAATTGAATAAGTTCACAATTCTTAAACAGTACCCAGAACCACCGAAGGACGAGCAGCATCGTCCTCTCATTTATCAGTGGTGAGCATTCTGCGATCCCCAACCCGCCTGCCAAGTGTGGGGAGTGTATGCCAACTTGGCAACCCCTCCCTATTAAGGAGGCCTTCTTCCAACTGTGGACGTCTTCTGATGTGATGTGACTGTTATGCTACCAGGCTTGCTACCAGCCGAATGACTCTCTCGTGTCATCACTCCATTTCATAAAAAAGGTACCTGCGTAGAAGTATAAATAGGTACAATACAAGTATTGGTACATTATTATCACTCGTCGAACCCGTTTGTTAAGCACTTCCGGTTGATGTAAGTATATCTTTGTTCGAGCCAGTTCGAGCGCATCTATTCAAATTGCTCGATATCGATGCGCATACGCAATGAACCCGTATCACACGTACCTCATACATTTACAAGGAATAATTTAAGCTGGTATAGTACTTTTGCTTACAACGAAATGTAAGAAATACAATTAAGCGTATCTTTAGATTCGTTTTTCGTAAGTTTTTCCGTGGTACTAGGGTAGGGTGGGGCAAGACAGGGTAGTGAGGTAAGATGGGGTACCCGGTCTACAGCCTAATCATCCCAAAGCAATATGTACACACCAAATAATAACATTAAAGCATGCTCCACTCCCGGCGCCCTCGGTCACCTGAGAACCGTTGAGCTGGATGGCCGCGCTTTGACGCCACTCTTCAGATTAGATAAAACAAATCGTCAAATGTCAAAAACGTGCTTATTGTGGAAGATGATGACGATGGAGCTGTTTATATCTTACATATTGCGTCTTCTAGACTAAAAAACTTTACTACTTATCATTACGATGAAAAGAGTTTTCTAAAACTGTTTTATTTGAGTTTGTTTAGCTGAGAGCTATAAGTGTTTTGCACGTTGAAAGTTTAATTAAAGTTCCACCACCACCCACCTATGGGGCAAGATAGGTCGAAATTACTTTTTTAGGTTAGGTAATCGTTAATTGTATGAAAACTTTTTATTTATGGAGAAAAAATTCAATGGCCTATAGTATATATATATGTGAATTCACCAACCCCCAACTGAGCCAGCGCAGCGTGGTGAATATGTCCCATTTGCCCTTCGAGGTTAGGCCGTAGTCGCAGTAAAAATTAGAAAGGCTGATTATGCTTATGCCTAGGTACAAGTCCTGCCTACCTGAAAAAATAAGTAGGTCGGTAAGTATACCTAATACCTATTCTATTTCATAGTTAATTTAAAATCATGAAAATGGGACAAACTGACTAATAGTTTCTGCTCTCTAGTGTAAACAACAGTTTCTATCTATTTATCTAATTTTGTATCCATAATTAGCCCTACTTTTATAAGTAGGTACTTATTACGTAAGTGAGTATATATAGATGTAGATAGATATATATACCAACTTATACTTATAGATGTACTAACTTGTATTGTGGACGGTTTTCTTTCCATAGTACATAAATGTATGAAGGTTTCCTTAGTTCGTGTATCCAGGCCAGCGCTATTATAAAATCGATGGAGGTTCTACAAAGGCACATTTAGCCCGTATAAAATATTTAAAACACTGCAATGACACAGGTCTTTATTTACCAGGGCCGCACGAATGTCTTTACGCACCATGTGTTTATTCCCATGGCTTGGCTTATTTTATGCCTGGATCGATAATACCTACTCGTCTAGTTTCAACAAATGCTTTATTCGTAACGACATTCATGTAAAACTCAAATAATTATGCATAATCAGTTAAACAAGTTAACCGACTTCAAAAAAGGAGGTTCTCAATTTGACTGTATCTTGTTTTTTCCTTTTTTTTTATGTTTGTTATACGATTATCCTCATCAAGTCATACTTCAGAGGTGGTACCTACCATATAAATTTTATCGAAATCGGTTCAGTAGTTTGTAAATCAAAATAACTGGAAAAGATGAAGATGTCATCTAGGTAATCGAAATTGACGTCTTTTTTTTTATGTAATAGATATAATATTCCACCTTCTGAGTTTAGGGCTAACCCTCGAATGACGAGTGGGTCCTATCCACCACCACGTGTTGTTTATTCATACACAGATTGGCAAAAAAGTCTTGTTTTTCCTTTTTCCTGACAGTAGTATCTTAATAGTATCATCTTCCTTCGAATTCGAAGTGGTAGGACTCTAACTGCAGAGTCCGCCTGGGGAAGTACTACACCTTTGACAGTTATTCAACCGCTAAGCAGAAGTGTGCAAGCATTACTGTGTTCCGGTTTGAAGGGCAATGTTACCAGAGAAATTACTGGGTATGAAGAGATTTAACATCTAATATCTCAAGGTGGCGAGCGCAGTGCAGTGCGGCGCAGGATTGTGTTCGCAAGTTCACAATTCTAGCACTGCTACTGTTAGTGGCAGGCGTGACGCTTACCACAAGGCGAGTGTCTTGCTCGTCTCGTCACTACATTGTATAAAAAAAACTACAGGGTTGCTAGTATTTAGAACTATTTACGCGATAGTGGCGCCGCTACTAAATTCAATTATTATTTGCTTTACGCCATCTTTCTTCTCCGGACGGCACTGGCTTTTCGTTGAAGGAAAACATCGTAGAACCACAGAAAACACCGTGGTTTGTAAATCCATAGATATGCTCTAAAGAGTTCATTAGTAAGAGCCCAGGATTTGAACCCGTCGCAGTCAAATCCGGTCTCGGTCCCAATTTCTAGTCGAGCGGTCTTCCAAGTAGGCATCCGCAGCTTAGTCCGTTAGATAACAGTACTGTTATTAATCCAAGGCAAACAGTTTTTCTCCACTTATTCAAACTACTTTTTTCACTTGCACAGCTAAGTAATCACTCTTAAAACGTTTTTTTTTTAAATATCAATCATGCAATTAGATAAGGAGTAAAAACATTAATTGACCGGTAGCATTCTTGGAGGATCTAGCTCTCTCTGGTAGCATTAAATTTGTGAATGATACTTTTTGAAAAAAAACAACCGACTTCACATTCGACTACGTAGGTACCTGGATGACATCTTCATATTTCCAGTTATTTTATTCCAGTAATTTCGATTTAAAAACCAAACTACTAAACCAATTCATCAGGCGGAGTAATTGCGTAACATACTTACAAACAAAATAGTTATTTATGATACTTAGCGAGGGCTTACCATAGTCACGATTTTATAAAAACCAATACCGCACTAGTGCTATACAACGTTTTACAACACATTTGCGAGAAAACAGATAACAGAAGTACTACAACAGATAATGAGGCAAAATTTATTATTTTGTTTTTATTATATCGGACGGAAAGTGAATACCAAACTTGACACTGGCAAATGCTCAAAGTGCGATGCCATAATTCTCCTAGGAGGAAAGAAGAAGAAAAAGTTCGTTCTAAAGTTAGTCTTCGTTAAAGCGTTTTTAATATGAGTGTCTTTTCGTGTTGTTTCCAAAACTCCGAAGAAGCTTATAGTAAAGTTGCAACGACTTTACTAGGGCATGCCTGGACTTGACTGTGACTTACTAAGTGTGACATCACTTTGACTGTGACTTAGGCTCATTCGACTTGAAAATTATCAAAAACTTGATACAATTAAATACTTGATACTGGCAAATGCGCAAAGTGCGACGCCATAATCCTCCTAGGAGGAAAAATTAAATGGCGCTAAGTGCGCGTGGTGAAAATTAGAAAAAAAAATGTGGTGAGAATGAGGCGTTTGTTTTAAAAAAAAAAGAATAGTTCGTGATGTTTTACTAGATGGCGTAAGAAGCACAGAATCTGTTCTGTCAAACCTCGTTTAATCTTTTTTTGTTATTCCTGGCCATGGATACAAGTCCTTCGGCCGAAACACAGGCAAACCGATTACGTATGGTGGTGGGTTCGTAACGGGGAAACGGGGGTAATGGGGAAAAAAACCCAACGAGTCAAACTGTGACTGAGTTTGACTCGTTGGGATTTTTCTTCCCATTGAGACTTGTTGGGAAAACCTGTAGAAAAAAAAGTTTCACCAGTAACAGAGAGTCGATGGGAAGAATAAAATCCCATCAAGTCAGATCTCTAAACTCCGAAAAAGCTTCTAGTAAAGTTAACATGGCTTTACTAGGGTATAATTAGACTTGACCGTGACTTACTGTGTGTGACTTGGACTGTGACTAAGACTCATTTAACTAGAGTAAGAAGGGTTGATGAAGAAATATGTATTCGCCTCAAGGATTAGTCCACAATCCAATCAGACCATCCATGAACTGTGTGTGTGACTTGGACTGTGACTAAGACTCATTTAACTAGAGTAAGAAGGGTTGATGAAGAAATATGTATTCGCCTCAAGGATTAGTCCACAATCCAATCAAACCATCCATGAACTGTGTGTGTGACTTGGACTGTGCCTAAGACTCATTTAACTAGAGTAAGAAGGGTTGATGAAGAAATATGTATTCGCCTCAAGGATTAGTCCACAATCCAATCAAACCATCCCTGATCATGATTCATCCTTGATCCATCGATCCATAATGGATTGTTAATAGATCCATGAACAATTTTATAACAACAAACAATCAGGAGATCAAATCAACATAATGTTTTGTTGGTTGTTTTAAATTTTTCGGTTTTGAATAAACTTTGTAGGTTTTAATCATTTCACCCAAAGCAGTTTTGAGAAGTGTTAGTAAACAGTATTACGTCCAAGGTAAAGAAAACATCTAATAAATATTTTCTTTACCTTGGACGGAATTAACAATATCGCTGAAGTGGTAGCTAAGTAGGAGACGGGCCGCTTCGCATTCGTGAGTTGGCCGGTTCACATCCCGACGACTCGTACCAATGGGTTCGTTGGAATTTATGTACGAATTCAAATACCACTGGATGACGACTGGCTTTCGGTGAAGGAAAAAAAACATAGTGAGGAAACCGGTCTTATGTCTGGAGAAGAAACTCAGTGGCGTTTTTAATCTACATACCCGCACTTAGCCTTATCCAGTTTGCTGGACTACGGCCTTATCACCCTGAGACATGATCTTGGGTAAAACTTAAAGTGAACGCTCCTACAACGTAAGCAAATCGAAGCCAAATCGAAGCTAGAAATGTCACGTTCAATGGGTCCAGAAAAAAAAGCTGAGGCGTTGTAAAGCGCAAAAAACAATAACAATAATATTCCACGCTCGTGAGCGAAAACAAACTAAAACGTAGTGTTTAATTTATCCATGAAACAAACTGCAAACTGCAATGAGTAAAGAGTGTTTTGTTTTTAAACGAAATGAACTGTTTTACAATCAATGTCAAATTGACAAGTTTGACAGAACAAATTTCAAACGACTTCACGCCATCTATTATAATTTTCGGAACTAACCCTTTTTTTTGTAAAGAAAACGCCTCATTTCTTTCGTCACATTGTCTGTTTCAAAAAGTAAGAGAAACGTATTGAGCAAAAGCGCTTCCAAGGAGGTTTAGATCATTCAGCTTATTTTTATTCTCGTAATGTGAAACTCTTTGGTGAGTTCTTAGATGATTATATGGAAAAAATTCCGTAAAGTTTACGCACGGCGCTATACAAGGGAGCGTGCGGTAAAATAGGTACTTAGCTGAGAGCACCTATTTTACCGCACGCTCCGTTGTATGGTGCGTAATGTTCAACTTTGTCCAACGATGTATACAGGTTTCGTAAATGTATTTTTTCGAGCAAATGTGTTGTAAAAGTCGTATTGAGAACCTTCTTTATTGAAGTCGGTTGAGAGAAATAAAATTAAACGAAAACTTGAAAGAACGTTCTGTAAAAAGGCTGTCTAAGAAATTTTCGAACCAAAAAATGCAAAAGAAACAAATCCTGTAAATAAAAGCTGCGCTGCAGAAAAGGCAATACCTACTTAACACATTTCTCGTATAAACATGTACTTGACTAGGTACTTATACTTTCTAGCAAGGGCGGATCTAGGATTTATCTGAGAGGGGCACATGGGCCATAGGCCAAGTTCCCCCATATAGTATCTATAACTATAAAAGGCTATGTCCTGACTGACTGACTGACATATAGACAACGTACAGCCCAAACCGCTAAACGTAGAGACTTGAAATTTGGAGGGTATGTTTTTGGAGAAGTGTAAACGCCCACTAAGAAAGGATTTTTCGAAAATCAACCCCGAAGGGGGTTAAATGGGGTGTTAAAGTTTGTATGAAACTTTTTATTCTCTGGTTCGATTGATACAAAACTTGGTATACGTATTCTACTATAAAAATAAGAAGATACGGGTGTCACAGTTTTTTCAAAATCAGCTCCCGTTAGTATAAAAAAAAACTAAGTTTTAGTGATAGTACGTTTGTTTCTCCTTAACTTTGTAACGGCTGTACATATTAAAATGAAATTTGGTATAGGGATGGGGATAGATGTGGGGATGGGGGTGGGGGTGGGGATGATACTGGGAACGGAGACGGGACGGAGATCGGCATGTTAATATTAAGATTACAATTGGTATCGGGATGGGGATGGGGTGGGGATGGGTGGGGATTTGGTGGGGACAGGTGGGGATGGGATGCGGATGTGGATGAGGCTGGGAACGGGGATGGCCGTGTCCATATTAAGATGAAAGTTGAAATCGGGATGGGAGTGGGGATGGGATGGGGTTCGGGATGGGGATGAGAGAGGGAACGGGGATGTGGACGGGGATGGGCGTGTTCATATTAAAATGACATTTGGTATTGGGATGGGGATGGGGAAGGGGGCGCTTATAGGGATGAGGCTGGGAATGGGGACGGGGATGGGCGTATTTATTGGTCGGCTGAACAGATGGAGCTGCATTTTTGGATAGGTAGTTATAGCATAAGGTTCGGAAACGGACATAGGCTATTTTTTTGTAGGTCCACGCAGACGACTGTTTGACGGACATAATTATTATAGATACTGTACAGCCTAAGCTGCTAAATTAATTTTTAATATTAAATTAACTTACTTTTAAATGCCTAAACTAAATTTTGAGTGGTGTAAACTTACACTCAGCTCAAGCTGTGGTAGCTTCAGTGAGATCAAGCTCGACTCACATTCTTGGGGCCGCGGGTTCGAACCCGGGCGAGCCCGTTCCAATTAGTTCTTTGACACTTACGCATGGATAATACCACTGGCTTTTCGGTGAAGGAAAACATCATGAGGAAACCTTCATATTTCAGGAGAAGAAATATGATAGTGTATGTGAATCCGCCAACCTGCACTGGGCCAGCGTAGTGAATATGGCCCAATCAGGGTAGGCCGATATACCATTAGTGTTAAGGGCTGATGCAGAGAAACGCACACTCAGCAACGATTTTGAAAAATTCGCAAGGGGTTCAATGTATCATTAAAATACCATTTTGCCGAAACCATTCATTTAAAGCTGTTAAGTTTTTTGACTTAAGAGATAAGATAAAATAAACATAAACATGTTTCAGAATTTTCAAACAATTTCAAAACTGGAAGGCCACGGGTCAGTTTTTCATTTGATTTTTTTTTTATATTTATAGATTAGCTAATCGAGTGTTTATGCGTAAGAAGATAAATATTTTAAACACATGTACTTGATCCGGTGCACGCACCAAGCACAGCGCTTTCGAAACGTCCATCCCGCATCGGCTCAGATACGTTAAAACCCGAGTATGACGCGCTGTACCTCGAGCGCGCCCCACTCCAACCCACACCGAGTCTACCTAAGCGATCAGTGCAGCACTGTATTTTATCGAAGTTTCGTAATTCTTGCGATATTTTGGTAATCTTTTTACGTTCTTTGTTATCATACTTTTTCTGCTTAAGCTTATTTCATTTCATTGACTCTGTTGATACGGTATGCAATAATGATGATGCTGTAAACTATCCAGTTGAGTTTTTAAATTCATTAAGACCAGCGGGGCTACCATATCAGAGGCTTATCCTGAAGAAAGGTACACCCGTCATGCTCCTTCGGAATTTAAGACCACCCAAATTGTGTAATGGAACCAGGTTACAAGTAAAAATGCTGCATCGTAATCTGGTTGAGGCCATCATTTTGACTGGGTGTGCCCATGGCGAAACAGTGTTTGTGCCGCGTATTCCCATAATTCCCAGTGACTTACCTTATGACTCCAAAAGGCTTCAATTTCCTCTAAAAGTTTGTTTTGCCATGACCATCAATAAGGCTCAGGGTCAAACTTTAAAATACGCTGGTATTGATTTAAGGCAGGACTGTTTTTCGCATGGTCAGTTCTATGTGGCTTGCTCGCGAGTTAGCTCCCCTGAAAGCCTGGCTATTTTAGCACCTTCCAAAAAAAAAAACAAAAACGTTGTCTACAAAGAAATATTGTAATCTTTCGGGGCAAAGGCCCCGGCAACTATAGCGTCATTAGCAGACATTTTTAGGGTTCCGTAGTACTACGAGGAATTCTTATAAGTTTGTCATGTCCATCTGTCTGTCTGTTTAAAATTCAACAAGACGGCTTTGTTTTGAAGTAAGTATTGCAAACGCGACATGCCAAATTTGGTCATCCTCAAGAAAACTTAAAGACTTGCAAGCGGCTTGGAAAAAATGCAATAATATACGTATTTTAGTGATTCAATTGAGTTGGGCCCCGATTTAACCGAATTCCAGTATTCAACATTACTACGCGGGCAAAGCCGCGGGCAAAAGCTAGTAGTATATATAGTAGATACTATGCTGTCTTTGGGATCGATTCTTTTTCAATTACATACAATAATAACTATAAAAAATACTTTTAATAAAGATTAAATAATGAGTAATTGACGTCATTCACGAAGGTACTACGCCTGAAGCATGGCACAGGAGTGTGATGGTGCTATTCTTCAAGAAAGGAAATAACACCGTATTGAAGAACTATAGGCCCATCACACTCCTAAGCCATGTGTACAAGCTGTTCTCGAGAGTCATTACGAACCGTCTCGAACGCAGGTTTGATAACGTCCAGCCTCTCGAACAAGCCGGTTTCCGTAAAGGCTTTGGCACCATAGACCACATTCACGCGCTTCGCCAGATTATACAGAAGACTGCGGAGTATAATCGGCCGTTATGTCTAGTGTTTGTGGACTATGAAAAAGCCTTCGATTTAATCGAGACCTGGGTGGTGTTGCAGTCCCTCCAGCGATGTCATACCGACTATAGGTATATCGAAGCGCTGAAGTGTTTGTATAGAAACGCCACAATGTCAATCCGGTTGCAGGACGAGAGCACGAAACCAATCCAATTGCAGAAAGGCGTGAGACAGGGAGACGTTATTTCTCCGAAACTGTTCACGAACGCATTGGAGGACGTTATCAAGCTCTTGAACTGGAACGGATTCGGCATCAACATTAATGGCGAATACATCACTCACCTTCGCTTTGCTGTTGATATAGTCATCATGGCAGAGTCGCTGAGGGACCTCAATACTATGCTCAGCGAATGTAATGTTTCCCAACAGGTGGGTCTTAAAATGAACATGGACAAGACAAAGATAATGTCCAATATCCATGTTGTACCCGTACCGGTTGTTGTTGGGAACGATACTCTCGAAGTTTTTGACCACTACAATACCTTGGAAAGATTGTTCAGTTAGGTAGGTCCTACTTTGACTTAGAGGTCGCCCGAAGAATCCAACTCGGATGGGCAGCGTTCGGGAAATTGCGAAATATCTTCTCGTCCAAAATCCCACGGTGTCTGAAGACAAGGGTCTACGACTAGTGTGTGTTGCCAGTGATGACATATGGAACTGAAACGTGGTCTTTAACTGCTTGCCCTTTGGAGAAACTCAGAGTCACGCAACGGGCAATGGAGAGAGCTATGCTCGGAGTTACTTTGCGCGACAGAATCCGGAACGAGGATATTTGCCAAAGAACCAAAGTTACCTACATAGCTCGCAAGGTTTGCAAGTTGAAGTAGCAATGGGCAGGCCACATCGCTCGAAGAACTGACAACGGATGGGGCAGCAAGGTTCTTGAGTGACCGCGAACCGGAAGACGCAGCGTAGGAAGGCCTCCCTCTAGGTGGACCGACGACATTGTAAAAGTCGCAGGCAACCGGTGGATGCAAATGGCAGGTTGTCGTACAGTGTGGCGGTCTAAAGGGGAGGCCTTCGTTCAGCAGTGGACGTCTCCGGGCTGATGATGATGAATGAGAAATTACATGTTTATTACGCAAAAATAAAGCGGTTTCTTATAAATCTCCCAGTTCTTTGTTATAATTATTTAAACCGTTTGAGGGCCCCCTGACGCGTGCCCCTGTGCTGGATCAGACCTTGCTTTCTAGGGAACGACAAGAAGTTACAGGCAGGGTGCACCGCGCTTAAGCTTTTTCATTCGTCATAACGTAAAACAGTGAATAGCAAGCATAAAGTTGACGAATAAACGTTTGTTCTAGTTTGATAACGTTCCTTATAATACTTTTCACATGGTTGTTACAGTTTTATACAGACTTTGAACACGCGAGAGTATTTTCTGACACGAATGTCGGTGGCCATAGCTGGATGACTTGTTACAAAAAAGCTGCGAGTTAATAGGGCAAATCCCTTGGCAGTAATTGACAAGAGCTGGAAATAGGTACCTATCAAACTGAAATAAGTATACGGCTCGACTTAACTACGTATCTAACCTACCTACAATGTGGACGTGGAGCGGTAGCTGCTTTAGGAATAATGGAAAGAGAATTCATGTCTTTATATTAATTGCGACAGAATACATTTTATTCTGTGCTCGCGGTACGATATCAAGTTTGACCAGCGATGTACTCGTAGGTAGACACCTACCAAGTTCGCTCAACCGACGCAATTAATAAAAAGTCACGAATTCTCTTTACATTCGGTATTTCTAAAGCAGCTAATTACTCCACGGCCATATTGTAGGTATGTGTGTGTACCCGGTAAAATAAGTGGAGGTGGCAATGATTTCTATGTCTAGATACGCCTGAGCGTAAGACTATGGGCGATTTACTGACAGCAAATAAAAAAAAAAATTACTTACTTATACATACAGGGTTACAGGTTAAGTCGACCTAGATCCTTTAGGGGGTTTTAGTATACATCATTATTGACTGATTTGACTATGGGACCCCCTATCCAAACCTTGTCGTTTTATTTTGCATTCTAGACCAAGGAATACATAACTACTAATTAATTACTACGGATTTTAAATGTTTTTTTGTTTAATGCCGTAGTAAAAGTTGTTTGTTTTGATGTACAGAATAATTATGCTCTTAAAAGGATACTAACTGATAAGAACTAACCCTGTATATATATATTATACTAGCTGAGCCCGGCGGTTTTACCCGCGATTGTTGCGATAAAAAGTAGCCTATGTTTTATTCCAAGGTATAAGCTACCTCTATACCAAATTTCATCTAAATCCGTTCAGCCGTGTTAGCGTGAAAGGGTAACAAACATCCATACATCACACATTTTCACACAGCGCTATTTAGCCCTAACAGCGCCGTCTAACCCCAAACTAAGCATAGCTTATACTATGAAACTATGATGCCATGCAGATAGCTGATAATAGAATACTCAGGTATTAAGGTGTTTTTATACATACTTATAATACATACGCAACACCCAGACAGCACAAATATCTACGTTCGTCATATAAACGTTTCTCCTGGGTGGGAATCGAACCCACGCCCTACAGCTCTCAGCTCTCAAGGCAGACATAGTACCAACTGAGCTATAAAGCAGTAAATGATCTCCTTTCAGCTTTATCGCTGCACGTTTCCCGTAGAACATAAAGTGCATTTTAAATACTCTCTGTGTGAATAGGCCGGGCCAGTTTATGCCTCTAGGCCGATAGATATTTACGGCGTATATACCCTCGAGTTGGCTGTCCATAAAATGTGGACGATACGGGACGATAAACAGGGAAGATAATGTCACATCTTTGAAGGGGAACGTTGACATTTTCAAGCACAATTAGGTGGTAGGGAGGGTCGTTGCTTGAAGGAATACTGGTCGTGACTGCTTGACTGCTAAATCGGGTAATTTATGAATTAAAAAGATAAAGCAAACAACCGATATCCGATATTTTAACAAATGTGTATAAGCAATCACCTACCTTTAATTCACGAAATCGGCAACCTAGGAGGCCATCCGCTTATTATAGGTAAGTAACAAATGACTGGTTGTGTTTTTTATAATAAAAAAAATCTCATCGAGTAACAGTGTGACAGTTGAGGGTGTTACTCGTTGGGAACAAACCCCATATTTTTCCTGCCAAGTGCAGACAAAGTTTATTGTTCTGCAGCGCGAGTACTGAATGTCGCTAAATTAGACGTTTCGTTAAACAGCTGACTTATTTGACGAATTTGAGAAAATAGGTACTTACCGATTTTTATCGAATTTTTACCCATTAATAAGTCAAATTTAATGATCGTTAAGAACGGTTCTCCCGCTGCTGGACAGTTTAAAGCACATGGACAGTTTACAGCACATGTTTTTAATTGTAGGTACAGGATTACGCGTAACCGGTAGCTGTGGCAGGGGGGTGTCACTCCGCAGTTTAGGTATGTTCAGCCGGCGCTCCGTCCGGGTGGACAATGCAAGGCAGAAGTCAGTCGCCGCCCGCACGCTAGCCTCGTCGCACGTAACTAAGCATACGTGATAGAAAGAGAGCAGTATATCTAGTATCTAGGTGAATATAGCGAGCGGTATCCAGCGCTGTGCGAGTTGAATTACTACTTTATTGCCTAGTAGATAGAGTCCTTATTTATTTCAATTCCTTCGCGGAGTTAACTTTCTGTACGGAGTACTATTATTTATTCTGTGGCTGTGGTAGCATTATCGGGAGACCGCATGAGTTTTAATTGTGACGTCGCGGGTTTAAACCCAGGCCCAGGCACTCCTACCACTGGCTTTTCGATGAAGGAAAACGTGAGGAAGCCTGCATACGTCCGGAGAAGATATTCATATATATATAGAGGCGTATGTGAATTCACGAACTCGCAACTGGCCCAGCGTCCGGTGAATATGGCCCATTCGCCTTTCGAGGGTAAGCCTAAGTCCAGCAGTGGACAATAAAAAAGGCTGATTATGCTACGCGAAACTGTATTACTAAGCCTATAAGATGTCATTGTAAGTACTAAGACTAAGACGAAGACAGGCTTTATTCCAGAGGAGCATACTCTACTTTTCACACCGTATACTACTACTATACTAAATACTACGTAATAGCCTCATAAGCCTCCTAGCCTCCTAATAGTGCTCTATAAATTAAAATTCACTGACAATCACAGGACCAAACACCGTCTTTTGTTTCACATTCTTAGCAAACGCAACTTTTTTTTTTAGTTCTGCTTATGGTGGCCAGTACCCTTAGTACAACATTTGATAGTTTTCGAAAACTTTTTTCGTTTACGTATCAGTTCTATTTTCAAACTCTTTACAATGCCATATGGGCATTTTTTTACATAGAGATTTTCCACGAGTTATCACACGAATTTGACGTTCCAAATTCAAATCACTTTATTCCTTAGGGAGTTTCATACAACTTTATATCCCTTGAGATAATGCTTTACTTTACGTTGAGGTTGCATGATATTAATTGGACATTGTCGAGCAGATGGTGTGAAAAAAAGTTTATTGACTCATAACCAAAGACATTACCCTATAAAACTTATGGAACAGCTGTTCTTTTTACTATTTCAGGGTTAGTCCCATAGTAAAAGTTGTATGAGAAGTTGGTATATTCACGAAGTAAAGCCGTCAAGTGCAAGTCGGACTTGCGCAACGATAGTTCTCTACTACCATAAGTATATTATTTTCTTGGTAATCCGCCATAGTAACGAAAATTCTGTCAAAATGGTTGGAATTTTCACAAAATATTCTTTACAATATTTTTTTATCACAATTTTTTGGGTTTGCCTTTCACTGCAATCTCGTCTGATGTTAAACGAACATGCAGCCTACGATGGAGAACGCTTGCCACTACTACTCGCTTGATGGAGCTTGCTTGCTTTTACTTTGGCGGCTACCTATTACGGTTCACGAGTAGTTACGGGCAACGATCTTATTGGTTACGGGTAAGTAAAAATCAGATTTAAGGAAGGACAGACAGACAGATGCGGCAGGCTTAATAATAGGGTACAGTAGATTCCCTTTGGGAATGCAACCCTCGGCTTAGTAAACCCTAAGCCTATGACCCTGTATAACCTATAGACGGACCTATACAGCGTGGCGCCACTGTGCCGACATTAAATTAACACACGTATAGGGTTTATGATCAGTAACCATAAATATCAAATGTTCCATAAATTTTGTCCAACTTCGATGAACTTGGTATGGAATATCTGATAAAAATCTTGATAATTTTTTTACATCATTTTTATGGTAACTGATCATTAACCCTACACGTGTGTTAATGTCGGCACAGTAGCGCCACGCTGTATAAACCTACAAGATACCTTATATAGGGCATAGATTAAATAATAGTACTTCGTACAGAAAGTTCACTCCGCAAAGGAATTGAAATAAATAAGGACTCTATCTACTAGGCAATAAAGTAGCGATTAAACTCGCACAGCGCTGGATACCGCTCGCTATATTCACCTAGATATACCACTCTCTTTCTATCACGTATGCTTAGTTACGTGCGACGAGGCTAGCGTGCGGGCGGCCACTGACTTCTACCTTGCATTGTCCTCCCGGACGGAGCGCCGGCCGAACATACCTAAACTGCGGAGTGACACCCCCTGCTTAGGGCGGCAAATTAACTCTGACACTAAGGCTGACCAGTCTCCATACGGGCTTACTTACCTAAACATATATAATACCAACAGTACCTTTACCTACTATTAAGTATAGAATCAACACAACTCACCGGACAACAGTCGCGTTTGTCGCATCAAATATTAACAGCTAACCTAGTTACGTGTCCCCACAGAATACACGAACCCTCTAATAACCGTGGACCTAATAACACGCTAGCTTCCACGAAACTGCTAGACTATAATCATTTTTACCAAGAAATTATAGGTTATCGAAGAAATTATCGTTCCACAGAAGGATAATACATTTATTGATCGGTCGGCAAGGTTGTAAGAATTTTAAAGTAGAAACAGATTTTAGATAGCATTTATTTTATTGGTCTTAATTTTAAACAACATAACAATTTGTAAGTGCTTTCATTGCCGGCGCTGGCGACGGGAACGGCTGCCAGAGGTTTGGAGCAAACTTCGAGCATATAGTAATGAAGTTGACAAGCCAAGACGTACCCCTCTGCTGAAAGGTATATGGTCAGTGACCATATACACTTTGTGTGCGTTGTGAGTTTGTTTTAGTGTTCATTCGAACAGAACT
Source organism: Erannis defoliaria (assembly GCA_905404285.2). Taxonomy (NCBI): domain Eukaryota; kingdom Metazoa; phylum Arthropoda; class Insecta; order Lepidoptera; family Geometridae; genus Erannis; species Erannis defoliaria. The sequence continues at coordinate 8,734,899 of FR990078.1, forward strand.
TGAAAGTGAGCCATGTGTGTTTTCTTAGTCTCCCGCAAAAAGTAGCAGAAAATTCTAAGCAGGTTATCACTATTGGCTTTTCCATTGGTATATGCTCCAAAACTAAAAAGTAATTCACCAGTTAGGGTTTTACGGCCTTACCTAAAATAATCTCGATTCTCTTAGTCACTGCTTAAACTTCTCTGTCCTTTTCTAGCACGTGCAACTTCACGTCAGAGAGAAGATGGCAGAGCATCTTAAGCAGTGACTAACGGTTGAAAAGCTTTTTTAAGTAAGGCCGTTATTTCGTAACACAAACCGAAAACCCTCTCTAGGCGACATATTAGACCCGTACGACGTAGAAAATCAGCTGTTCCATACACTTTACACAAGATCCATGAACATTTTGTACAGAACAACCGTTTTGTTTTTCATGAATTTTCAAGTCTTAGTACAAAAGTTGTTTGTTATCTTGTATACAACATGCTCACGACCGCTACCTATCCGATTAAATAGCACAGTGTATGCATGTGTATGACAGAATACAACGCAAAAATATGCCTAACGCTGTCCGAATTGCAAATAAAAATATTTTAGTTGAGTAAATAAATAAATAAATATTGGTGGACATTTCACACAGCGCCATCTAGCCCAAACTTAGCAAAGCTTGTACTATGGAAACCAGAACGCACAGCTGGGTGGAAATCGAACCCACGCCCTACAACTCTCAAAGCAGACATACTATCGATTGAGCTATAAAGCGCTTATGAGGCAGTCCAACTACAAGTAGGTAACAGAATTGCAAACGATCCCTGTGTTGCATTTAGTTGAAGTATCAAAAATTACTCTACATTGGTGTCGATTCTGTTGCACCGCTCACTAAACTAAACTTAATTTGACAGGACGAAACCTGTCGACATCCTTTTCTAACATATTGAAATGAAATGAGACGCGTATAATTTTAGTCCTATCAGATTAGTTTAGTTTAGTGAGCGGTGCAACAGAATCGACACCAATATCAATAATTAAGGTTAATAATTATTCGGAAGCCCGATCACGCGAGCCGTGACAAAAGTCTATACAATATTTTTACCCCGCGAAAACGAGTGATGTGTCGATATTCTAGATTTATCACGTTCTCGTGCGGGGAAAGACCAATCTTATTAGTCCTCAGCGCGAGCAGTCATCATTGCTATGTCAAGTCCATTAACTCCAATTCACAGTTATCATTACAATTTTGGTCACTAAAGACTAGACAATAAATTAAAGTGGTACGATCACGATACAAAAAAATACTTAAATACTAGTAAAACACATCATCAGAACCCGGAATTAAAATATGTTTACTATACAAACAATATTACACTAATATTATTACATAACAAATATGAAATAATTTTTTTTGTGTGGATATCAACATTTTCGTGACAGGTTACGAAACCTATTTTTGTTGTTTTTAATATTTCCTGGCCATGGATACTAGTCCTTCAGCCGAATACATATTTCTTCATCGATCCTTCTTTCTTCAGCTAAATGAGTCGTAGTCACAGTCCAAGACATACAGTAAGTCACCGTCAAGTCCAATCATGCCCTAGTAAAGTCATGGCAACTTTACTGCAAGCTTCTTCGGAGTTTAGGAAACAACACAAAAAGACACGTTTCACCATATTATATCACTTGCCCACACTCATGCACGTCAGTCGGCACTTAATGAATAAAACGCCACTATTTTTATGCATAAACACCCAAAAAAACACAAGTTTTGTTAAATAATACAATGCGGCGACATGATTTTTATCGCGTTCCCGCCAAAACTCTATGAGATCAATTGTACTACGGTGTTGCTAGAATTTGCGATAGTAGCATTCATTTCTACTCTTACTTGCCAAGCTATACTTTCGCCATTCGGTTTTTAGATTTTGATACTTTAACCTCGACAGTATCACAACCACAAAGTCAAGTCAGAGGCATTTGTGCACCATATTTTGCTCAGAAATTACGGCTGGCCATAATGACCAACTTACTTTACTTAATTTTTGTACTGTGCAGCACTTAAACGACATTCAACAATTTAAGTTTGAGTTTTTTAAGGTCTTTAAAAAATTAATTTATTGATTATGTATCACCGCATATACACTAAATCCTTCGCAGAAGTTTTCAATCATAAGAGAGAGAGTCGTAGAACTAAAGTTGTTTTATTTAATGTAGGGAAGCTGCCTGTAAAAAGTCTTCAGTGTTTCAGAGATGACCCTGTATCTGTATAAACATTTCCAAAGCCCTTGACAAAGAAGTCATGTGAACATTATAAGGTCTGAAAGTGAACATTCAATGACAGAAAGGGCTTTCAATGGCGAAAAATTCGCTGACACCTTGTTATTAAATATACCTAAATAGAGTCAATGTGAGTCTTCAAATTTATCCTCTATCGTAATAAACGGTGGTAATACATAGAAAATAAACTAATGCAAACTCTTAGATATAAAAACAAATAATAAAAACCAGCCAAGTGCGAGTTCGTTTTGATTTAAGGATTCCACAAATCGAACCTAAACCCTAATGTGTTATTAAAATATTAACTTACAAAGGGGATTATTTTATTCATCGTTGTAAACAATTTTTACTGACAGCAACGCCAGAATCACGAAAATATCAGCAGTTCCATACATTATGTTAAATGGCAATGAACTTTCTCTATGAAGATATAGATAGGTTCACTCAGATAAAAAACACGTTAAACTATACATCTATTACTACAACAATGTCGAATTTAGTGCAAGCTATTTTTTACTGTACGTGTATGTATACTATATTATAATTATGTATGTATGTAAAATAGTATCAATTTTCCACTGTAACGCTTAGCTCGTTGACGAAACACGGCCCCCGCATGCTGTGCGCTGAGCCACGCGTACTAAAGTGGAATTTCGACACTGTAACATGCAAATAGATTAGGTACAATTGGGGATTCACACTGCGATTTTTTCCGCTAGGTGGCGCATCGTCGATGCGGCCATAGTCAACTGTCAATCTCATTTTGTTGTTTTTTCCTACAATTTAATGGGTTTGCTCTTATTTAACTCAGATTACCAGGGATAATCTGCAGTATACTGGTTTGTACAGCAATCTTTTGCCTTGGTAATTAAAGCTCGGTCCTAACTAACCTACAAATCTATTTTCAAGCCGTCAACAGCTGCATAGATTCTCAAAACAAGGCACTGTACCCAGTATCTTTCCTTGGACTAGATTATCGACAAAATCAAGAGCGTATAGTTAATCAACGATTAACAAGAAAACTCTATTTTTCCACATCCGGATCGCCGCTGGCGCCAACTGCGAAAAGGTTTGCCTGTGGAACCTCACTAGCTTGCACTGAATGACTGATGATATGATTGTAATTATAGGTATAATCTGGTTCAACTATGTTCAAAGACGCATTTACTAAGGGACTCACACACACATCACATCATCCAACATCTACATATGTAAGTAGTACTATTACATTATCTGTGTTAGTACACAAGCTTTAAAGTTACAATTTGAACCCTGTTTATGGAAGCTTAATGGGAAGATTTTGGTAAACATAAGATATTTTCGTGGTGGTACAGAACCCTCAGAGCACGAGTCCGATTTGCACTTGCATAATTGCATAATCATACATCTCTTCTCCGGACGTATGCAGGTTTTTTTTCAGGGGTATGAAATTATGTATGTCCTAAAACTGCATCCAGAACCACCGGAGGATGGGCAGCATGATCCCCCGCGGCGGTCGACAATTGATATTTATTCTAGTTGTAACCGAATTGGAGCCTGTCCTAATTACACCTCGACTTGAAAGCTGGACCCGCCCTTGACCCAAGCCGCCTAAGCGTGGGGATTACGGCAACTCCTCCCTATTATGGGAGAGGCCTTCATCCAGTAGTGGACGCCTTCTGGCTTATATTATTGATTTATTAATATTTAAGAAGTATATTTATATTTAATAAGTTAACTTATTAATAAGTTAAAGTACCTACCTACTTTTTGAATGTATTCTATCATATCTTCATTTTTCCAGAGATTGCCCACAATACAGTATAAATACTTTTCTTAAAACTCAAGATATAGATAAATGTGGGTAGTTTGCTGTGGTCATTGCATTCCTGCTGACTCAATGTATTTTGCACTAAAATGGGAGAAGACTCTGGTCCCGAAATACAGTGTAACACTAGTTCGGGAACCAGTGGCTTCATAAGTATTTATGTACCTACCACTTTGTGTCAATAAATAAATTGATTGATTGAATTGATTGATAATGATGAAAATATGTACATAAAACTCCAAAGAGCTCGCACTTGGCTGGTTTCTATTTGACTGAGTTCAGGCTATGCCTTTATTCCCAGACATTTACAATCTAGCAAGCCATTAAAGCTACCATGCGATCCAAGGCGGTTGATTCATCTTGGTCATTTGTACATGAGTCATGTTAATGGGCAAATTAATTACAGCATAGCTTTTCTTCAATTTTTTCAGGGTCCGGAGTATGTTGAAACCGCTTCGACCCAGCAGGAAGCCTGCTGGTATATTGATATCTACCTCCATCCTGCAATTAATAATGAAAATAATTTATAACTGCAGCGGAATAAAGCCTGCCCGATGGCTCGAACTCATCGGTGGGCGTGGCTAAAAAGCATGCTCTCTTCATCAAACAAAGTGTGGGTAAGGGAGAAAGAAAGAGAAATGAGCGCGCCAACTTTTTCATGTCGACCTTTGGCTGCAGGATTGTGATGAATAAACTACTGAACTAATTTATTCCAACTAAAATTATTTGAAATGTTTATGTACTAAACTATGCCGCTAAATACATTATTTTAGAGTTTTCGTACTCCTTATGTTATTTATTTACGTTCAAATTGGCGTTAAAATTGAACTAAAATACAAGATGTTTCGTGGCTCATAACTTTCATGTTTATTAACTTTTTACTTTATTATCAAATTACAATCCTAGATAATGAAGAGACAAATCGATATAATAGTTAGTCTTGGACATTACATTACATAGTTTGACATAGACATTACGTTAACATTACATATTGGAGTAATATTACTTCCCCGTTTCTATGGAGAAGTGACCGGAAGTATTACGTAAACAGAATGTATTATAAAACTGTTTAAAACTAGGTAAATATTCGATCCACCACACACCTCGTCCACCACACATTTCGTCTGTTGTGTACATGATTACTAAATAAATAAATAATAAATATTGGTGGGCATTTTTCACACAGCGCCATCTAGCCCAAAGCAAAGCTTGTACAATGGAAACCAGACAGCTGATACAATACTTATATATATTCTTGGCCAATTTCTAGCCCATTCTATCTAGCGGTAATATTATCTGGTAGACTATTTCATTTTGTAAAACTTACTTGTCATCTACCATCTCAATAAGATGATCAAGTGACTCGTCCCACTTGTCAATGGACTCGGTGATGATCATCGCTCTTGCACCAGCCTGCTGCGCCTTTGCTGTCTTATACACAAACGAGCATTCCCTGCAATACACCAGTACATTTATACAACATAACTCTTCATGGTTCACCTTTAACCAAATATTGATCAACTTGTTCACACTAGATATTCAAAAATCAAAAAAAAACATCAGAAAAAACAAAAAGGGAAGAGATTATTTTTTTCCCTGTCGAAGTATAATGGGGATCCATACTGCGTTTTTTTCCGCTAGGTGGCCATAGTAAATAGGCATGTGGCCTAATGTTTAATTTATGACAAATAACAGGCTTAGTGATTAATATAACTAAATACATTACACATGCAGAATAAAAAAATGTATTGGCTGATAAATCTCTGAGATATGAGCGTTTAAAGTTTTAGGTGGGCCTAGAGAGGGGATGCTCTATCCCTTTCTCGCAAAGCACGTGTTAGTATAGCATTTGTATGCCGCGCCCGAGGCTTGACGTCATAGCTCAGTATAGCGCACTCTCTGTCTAGCTTGAAATTTAAATACTTAGAACTTATTTATTTTTGAGTCATTTTAAATTTTGTTTTCGTTGATAGGCTCTATTGATGATCAGCTTTTTTATGAGTTAATTAAAAAAGTGTAGTCATCATGCCTATTGTCAATCTCGTACATTTTGTTGTTTTTTGTTATATTTCTGCAGAAAACATTTTGAAGACCCGGAATACCAGGGAAAATATGTGGCTTGAATTGCTGTACAAGTACTGGCTTGTACTTGTACAGCAATTCTTTGGCTTGCTAATTAAAGCTCTGTCCTACCTAACCTACAAATCTATTTTCAGGCCGTCAACAGCTACAGAAATTCTTAAAACAAGGCACATTTTTCAGTATTTTTCATTGGACTTGATTAGATATAAGCAAGAAACAAGAAAACTTGATTTTGCCACATCCGGACCGCCGCTGGCGCTAGCTCCGAAAAGTTTTGCCTGTGGAACCTCATTATGCTATAGTAATCTACTAAAAGGGGTGTCGATATATTAATAAAAAACTAGGAAGTGTCATCATCATCACCCCAAGCCTCGCTTATCTCTCTCTTATGGACATATTATGCCTCTTTCTTGCTATGCCAGCTACTTGGTGACATAATCAACCTGTCTTACAAAACAATGCTCCGCTTAATTATTATTTTAAGGTTAGCTACTAAGGGGACGCCTTAACGTTTGACGGCAGTTAAAATATGATAGAATAGAATAAATTTTATTGTGAAACTGTGTACTAAGATGGTGTAACATTAGAGTAAGTATCAACATACAATATTTAAATGTTATTATTATTGCAAATTAAGCTTAAGATAACATTAATATAAAATTTTACATCATCTTCCTAAATACAAATCATTACTTTTCCCTCCACATCATGGTGATAGGACCTGGGTATGTACTAAAACTGCATCCAGAACCACTGGCGGATGGACAGCAGCATCCTCTCGGTTAACCGTGGTAAGCATTTTGCAATACCCTGGCCGCCTGCCAAGCTTGAGGATTATGGGAAGGCTTAGGACATTTTCCATATCCAGGTGGACTAGTTGTACAAATTTCTCATACCTTCTTGTAAGAACTAGGCAAAAATGAATGCCTTTAAATATTGTAATAATTCTTTCGCAAAAAATATTATGTGAGTAACTATGTATAATATAACAAGCTTGTAGTTACCCTCTCTCGGATAAGGCGATATGTCCGACAATTTCTTCATGATTGACAATATCTGAACAACTGTGTAACGGCACAGTGGGCACTAAATGTGCTTTCTCAAAATGCAGACTTTCATTCTGAAATTTGGAAAATAGAGTATAATTAATCATTACAATCCAATATAAAAATGTTGTGGTTAATCTTTAGTGTCTGAAGACAAGGGTCTACGACCAGTGTGTGTTGCTAGTGATGACATATGGAACTGAAACGTGGTCTTTAACTGCTGGCCTTTTGGAGAAACTCAGAGTCACGCAACGGGCAATGGAGAGAGCTATGCTCGGAGTTACTTTGCGCGATAGAATCCGGAACGAGGATATTCGCCAAAGAACCAAAGTTACCGACACAGCTCGCTGTAATATAATTGATGGGCAATTGTAATATTTAAAGAATGAAATAAATGAATAGTATGAAAAGTGTCTCGTTGGCCATATTTGTATAATTATATCGAGCGCCTGTTCCAACGATTAAAGTTAGAAATAAAGAAAAGAAAAATTACCGGAATAGTTCAGCTAGCATTGACCTTTAATCACAATGGCAGGGGATTATTATAGTCTAAAAAATAAAATTTGGTTTGTTTGGGGAAATAAATATTTTTAATTTGGAAAAACTGGGCTTCTAAGTACATCAATTCTGTAAAGTCTAATAAAGTAAAGTAAAATCTTGATCTTAATTTAAATTTATAAGGTCTAATATGTGATTATCTTTTTGAATCTATGTCATTTTTGAATCTATGTCATTTTTGAATCTATGTCATTTTTGCACTATACGAGTAGTTTAAATAATAATAGTTTTTAATAATATGAATTTCTTAGCTGCGTTCCCTGAAGAAAGGCCGGACCTCAGCTCATCTTGTTGAAGTTACATTCCTTTGCAAGGAAGGTGCAAAGAAAAGAAAGCTTTTAAAGAAAGCTTCTAGTCATTAAAGAAAAGCTTGTAATGAAAAAGAGAAACTAGAAAACTCTTAAGAAAAACTGTCTAAGAAAAACTTAAACTTGAAAGAAAACTAAAGAAAAATCCTAAGAAAAATCCTAAGAAAAACTTCTAAGAAAAACCCTAAGAAAACTTCTAAGAAAAACCCTAAGAAAACGCCTTGATGACGGCTGCAAGGAAAATAAATTGCTTTGATTAACATTTGGTGTTCTAAAAATAGACCATGTTGATTTCACAGAAAAAATAACCAAAAAATCTCACCGTTTTCTTAATTTGGAATGATTTCATCCTTTTTAAAGTATTATATGGAAGATTCAGGTCATGATTCCCTAAAACAAGATAAAACAATTGAAATCGCGTCGCAAACCAATACCACGTTTTTGATCAAAATCACCGATCGGATATAAATCCATGATCTGACATAATACTTACCAATAGTTTAATCCATTTAACGGATTTAAATAAACTTTGGGCTTTAAAAAGCCATGATGCAAAAAGATTTTAAAATTCTAATAAAAAATTCATCTTGTCAGATGCAAAGATAAGCGGAAAGTGAACTCAAACCAACTCCTGTCAACGTCAAACCAAAAACTGTCAACTACAAACGAAATTTTTTTGATAAACAATAAAGACGTTTTGGCGTCTCACATCGCCCATTCAACTAGATAAAGAAATAGCAAAATATCGGCGTCTCACATCGCCCGTTCGGTCAAAAACTGCAAATAAATATTAAGGAATTCATAAAAATCTGTAACGTGTAAAACCTACGTTACAATACATACTTCCCCAAAAAAATAAAAGAAAGATACTTTCTTTTATTTTGAGACGAATCCCAAAAAGTTACAAGTCCAAAGCGACTATAAAGAAAACTTGAGACAAAACTCAACTAAAATCCAAAGCTAATAAACAATAATGTTTACTTACTAATACTCAAAACCTCAACTGTTTTGATAAAACAAAACTTTATAATTCTAACCTCCATAGAACAGTTAAGCATCTTAGCCGCTGTCTAAGATTCCTTAAAGACTACAAAATTCAAAACTTCAAGTTTCTAAACTCAAATCTAAAGATATTTTAATAATAATAACCAACAGTAATACTCATTCCAAAAGCTTACTCAAAATATACCAAAGTACAGTTAGGCAACAGCCACTGACTTGTTGTCTACTACTAACAATCCATAACTAATAACTTCCTTTCTTAACATTATTAAAAGTATGGTTAAGCACAAACGCTACCAACTCTAACGTCAAGAAACTTCTAAACTAACAAATATAACTGAATAGTTATAAAGTGTAATTCGGTTAAGCTTACGCTGCCGACTAAATAATTCACTTTAAGTGATTAAATTCGCCTTTGAAAAGCGCATGAACGAAAGTTCAAGAGTTCAACTTCTTCCTAAATCAGAAAACATTCTCTCAAGAGCGGAGAAAATAAACTTATATAGTGATCGGCTCAACCCTACCGACTTTCCGAGCACTAAAAAGCTATAAAAAAATTGTTGGGAAAACAACAGTCTAAATTGTATATTGTGACCGGCCTAACACCACCGACATTCCGAACACAATAACAAATAAATAAGTCTATGGAACAAAAGCGTCCATATCCTTATAAAAAGAATAGGTGAAAGTACCTAAAAAGTTTATTTGAGTCATAAGCCCAAAATATCAATTCCGAGAAGTAAATCCGGGTAAAGTTGTATGAGATATCTCTAAATTGTCACGTCCGAGTTCTTAATCTATATTGAACACAACACAAAACAAAAATGTTTCACAAAACAAAACACCTTTCTAAATTATAATATACTATGTGCAAAATTAAAGTTTACAAATTGAAACAGACCAGCAAAAACTATTTGTCAAAGTTACAAAGGGTTATGCATCCCATGCATACCAATTTGTGTAAAAAGAAAAGTTAGAAAACTTTTAAATTAACTATAAAGAAAAGTTAAAATTTTCTCAAAAATTGAAAAAATATACAAAATGTACAATAAGATCTTTTGATGTTTAAAATTAAAATTAGTAATTGCAGAATGGCAACTAAAATGTTTAGTGAAAAGTATTTAAATTAATTAAGAATAAAACTTTCCAAAAATGTACTAACATGAATTGAAATTAATGAATTGAGCTGAATGAATTGATTTGACTGACCTAAGTTAATCTTTAGAATATTTAGAATTGAACTTTAATAAATTATTATGAGTTTCCTTTCAGATTCACCATTCATAATCCTCAACTCTTCCATTCATCATACCTCATCCTTCACATTCAAGAGGATCTCCCCATACAAAACATCAAGACAAAACTAAACAAAGTTTGTAACCAAAGTTAATATAAGAAAATTATAATTATGATTTTAATATTTAATAATATCTTTAATATGGTAACGTCCAGTTGTTGTTTTATTTACTTGTTTCAGAACATAAACGTTAGGTGAAATTTTCTCTACAATTTCGCACTTTACAAACTTAGGTGCAAGTTTAGCCGAAAAATATGCAGGTGCATTAGATTTAACAAAACTTCTTCGCCATACTACATCACCAACATCAAAAGAAATGACTTTTCGCCCTCTGTTATAATAAATAGCATTACGCTTATAAGCTTTCAAAAGATAAGCTTGAACTTTAACAAAAGTTTCACTAAGTGAATTCAAAGAATGAGCAAAAGACTCACGAGTACCAAACTCAAGTTGATCTAAATTATCAAAAGATTTACTAAAACGATGTAAAGATGCATCAAAAATTAGTTCTCTACCGAACATTAAAAAGTTAGGAGTGTATTCTGTAGCAAGATTCACACTACTATTCAAAGCTAATTGAACATTGGACAAAAATGTAGACCAAGTTCTATGATCATTTTTAACAAAACAAGATATACATGTTTCAATTGTCTTATTATACCTTTCAATGGGATTATTTTGTGGAGTATAAAGTGTATTGTAAAATATTTTAGTAATGTTAAAACTTTTAAGAAAATCTACAAAATTCTTAGAAATGAATTGACTTCCATTATCAGCAACTATTATCTTTGGCACACCAAATTTAAGAAATATCTCTTTTTCAAGAAGTTTAGAAATAACCTTAGTTGTAGCATTAATCATGGGAAAAATCCAACAATATTTAGTAAAAACATCAACTACTGAAAGAATATATTTATGACCAGAATAAGATTTAGGTAAAATTCCTATAATATCAATAGATAACATAACCATAGGTTGTTCAACTTTTTTAGGGTTAACCATGTTACCATAAGGAGCAAAGTTTGAATGTTTATAAGCTTTACAAATATCACAAGTTGTAATATATTTTTGAATATCACCAAACATTCCTTTCCAAAAATAATGTTGTTTTATTTTTGCTAAAGTTTTATGAATTCCAAGATGTCCAGAATTAACATCATCATGATTAGAACGAATAGTATCTAAAATATGTTCTTTAGGTATAACTATTTTCCAATTCAAACGACTGTTTGCATCATATTTATTTTTACAATATCTATACAAGGTATTATCTTCTACTCTAAAGTTTTTCATTCTACTAGGAAATTTCTGACAATTAATAAATATTTTTCTATACCAAGGGTCTTCTACATCTTCGTCAGGGTTAATAACGTTAATAGGGGAAATGAGAATTGAATTTACATAAATTCTAGACAAAGCGTCTGGAACAAGGTGTAATGATCCTTTTTTATGAATAATATCAAAAGTAAATTGGGAAATTCGAGCAGCCCAACGTGCTAAACGTCCACTAGGATTATTAAGTTTTAAAAGCCACTTTAAACTAGAATGATCAGTAATTACTGTAAATTTCATTCCTTCGACATAAGGTCTAAAATGTTCAATAGAATCTAAAACAGCTAATAGTTCACGTTCAGTTGTACTATAATTTCGCTCACATTTATTAAGTGATCTAGAATAATAAGCAACAGGATGTTGTTCATCATTTTCATCTTCTTGACATAAAGAACTTCCAATTCCTACTCCGCTTGCATCGCAATGTAAAAAGAAAGGTTTTTCAAAATTAGGACACTGTAAAACAGGTGAAGTAATTAATGATTGTTTTAAATCTTTAAATGCTTGTTCAGCTTCATCATTCCAAATAAAATTATATTTAGTTTTCTTACTACCAGAAGTTAACTTAGTCAAAGGGGATGCAATATCTGCAAATTTATCAATGAATCTACGATAATATGAACAAAGTCCAATGAAACTTCTTAATTGTTTCAATGTTTCAGGACGAGGAAAATTATCAATAGCTTTTAACTTAGCAGGATCAGTGTGTAAACCATTACTGTCCACTACATAACCAAGATAACGAAGTCTTTCTTTACAAAATTCACACTTTTTAAGATTAACTGTCAAACCAGCATCTTTAAGTATATTATAAATTTTACGTAGGTATTCTAAATGAATTTCCAGGGATGTACTTATTAAAATCAAATCATCCAAGAACTTGTATAAAACGCCATCAAATTCAGGTCCAAACAATTTATCTACTAATCTTTGCAACTCAGCAGGTGCATTTGTTAATCCAAACGGCATTCTAACGAATTCGAACAAACCTTTTCCGGGAATGACAAAAGCAGTCTTTTCTCTCGACGATTTTTCAAGTAATATTTGATTAAAAGCTTTAGAAAGATCGATAGTACTAATGTACTTAGCTCCACGAAGGCTATCAAGTATCCTAGAAGGATAAGGTAAAGGATAAGAATCTTTGACGGTCATAGAATTCAAACGTCTCGAATCTAAACATAATCTCGTTCCACCATCTTTTTTATTGACAGCTAAAACAGGAGAGCACCAAGGAGATTTAGAAGGTTGTATAATATTTTCTTTTAATAGAACTTCAACTTCATCATAAAGTTCTTTTTGTTTAGCAGGACTCAAAGGCCAATATCTAGATTTAAATGGTTCACCAGTAATATTAATTTTGTGTTCAACAAGTGTCGTAATACCTAATCCACTTTTCTCATAAGATATATCTTCAAACAAAGCAATAGTTTCATCTAATTTTTGTTTCTCAGAAGAATTAAGTTCAACTGCAGAAGTAATCGCACAAACTTGTGGTTTATCATCATGAATATACTCAATATTTTTCCATAAGTCTTTAGCTAAGTTAAACTCTAACCAAAAGTCAAATCCCAATATAAATGGTATATCAAAAGATGGAATTATCAAAAAGTTAATAACTTTACAAACGTTATCTATAGTTACAGGTAATCGCATAGCTCCAATAACTTTTCTTGAAGAGCCATCAGCTGTATAAGCCGAGCTATCTTTAAATTCAATAGGAAATCCCAAGCTAGTAAAATGTAAATGCTGATTCGCACCTAAAACACAACTACTAGAACCACTGTCTAAAAGTCCAGAAAAGTTTTCATTGTTAATTGAAAATTTCAAAAATGGTCGGGTGTCTTCATTTCTAACAACTAAAACGGGAGCAGCCCTATAAATGGTAAAGAAAGTTTTTAAGTAATCGAGCCAATCCGAAAATTCTTTCCTACAAGTATTGTCATCAGGTTTATAACTCCTAACATTCCTAATCGGGTCACCTAAATTTTTATCAAAAAATTGGGCCCGATGCCTTACAAGTTTTTTGAACAATTAATCTTGTTAGCATCTGTCAGACAGACATCACAATTCTTTGTAATTACGCCCACCTTGTGGCATTTAAAACAAACAGGACCGGGTATAACGGTGCATGTTTTGTAAGTATGGTCGGTTGAACGACACTTCAAACAAGAAGGTTTATTATTAATGTCCACTGCATGAACGCGTGGTTTGTCTGTTCGACGGTTAACTAAAGTTTCCAACTCCTTTGCAATGTCTATAAACTGATCAATTGAATCAATACTTTTCCCGAAGAGGAAAGGTGTATATGCAGAAATCATATTATTTTTAATAATTATTATCAAAGTTTGTTCTGAAATTGGATTTACTAAACGACTTAACATATCTAATATTTCAGTTATAAAATCTGGAAGAGATTCTTTAAGTTTTTGCTTGCGCGTACGCATTTCATATTCGAGGTGATAGTCGAATTCAGGTTTATCAAAGCGATTCAGCAACGCAACTTTAAGTGCTGACCAAGATGAAATCTTAATACGAATACTGCGAAACCATTTCACTGCAACGCCGGAAAGTAAGTCAGAAAAAGAACCAACTAAAAAGTTTTCATCAAAATTCTTAAATAGAAAGTATTCTTCTACTTGAGTAATGAATTCTCTAACACAAGTACTTCCATCAAAAGTTATCTTACTCCTTTTAAGATCAGGTAGTTTCGAAGTTGAAGGTAAATGTTTCTTCAATTGTTCATTGAGTTGAACGTTCATGGTATTAAATGAATGTACTGTAGTAGCATGAGTACTATTACAAACTATGTGTTCAGGTAAGAATGAACCCATATCATCACTAACGTTTTGCCTACTGGTTTCAGCATGAACTGGTTTAGTAACAATACTTGCTGAAGTTTCAGCAAACTCAGGCAACGGTGGAAATTGTACTTCTTTATCATTCATCTTGAAATGAATATTCAAAAGCAACAACAATAAACAAAACCAAAAATTTATCAAAAGATATTCAAAGCGAAGTGAAAGTTGAAAAATATTAAATTAATTCACAAGCAAAGTCAGGTGAAAAAGCTAGAGTTTCAAAATTGTTCAAACTCAATGGTTTAAGCAAGAAATTCAGATGAAATATCTTAAAGTTCAAAGTTCAAAAATATTTAAATAGAATTGCAAGCAAAGCCAAGTGAAATCACTAAAGTTCAAAATTAAATTATTTTTTAAATATGTTGAAAGCAAATCCATATGAAAAAGCTAGTTCCAATATTGAATAATATTGAAAGCAATGTTTAATGAAAATGATAAAGTTTTAATATTAAATAATGTTCCAAGCAAAGCCGTATGAAAACACTAAAGTATTTTGTTTGTTAAACTCAATCGTTCAGTAAAATTGTTCAAGTCTTTTTAAGTTTAGTTTCTTTGAAAGTTACTTTTAAGTATATAGTGCAATAATGACTCACAATGTATTCTATAGTTAAACACTTAACACTTATTAAATAGTCATGTCACTTATTAATCTATGAAATATTCTTATGAAATATCACTTTTTTAACAGTTGTAAACGCATGTAAACACTCTTTATACACTCTCATATAAATCCAGGTTGATAAGTAAGACCTATTAAAACATTGTATGTTAGTTAGTCTTGCTAAAGTAAACAATAGTTTGTAAAAATAACAAACATAAAGTTGGTAATGTTCCTAAAATGTTGGAAACATACACACAAAATTGTCAATGACAAAAATAGCATAATAACAAAATTAGTGCAAAAATGACCAATAAATGGATAGCCCATCCACGTCCCTGTTCGGGCGCCAATTGTAATATAATTGATGGGCAATTGTAATATTTAAAGAATGAAATAAATGAATAGTATGAAAAGTGTCTCGTTGGCCATATTTGTATAATTATATCGAGCGCCTGTTCCAACGATTAAAGTTAGAAATAAAGAAAAGAAAAATTACCGGAATAGTTCAGCTAGCATTGACCTTTAATCACAATGGCAGGGGATTATTATAGTCTAAAAAATAAAATTTGGTTTGTTTGGGGAAATAAATATTTTTAATTTGGAAAAACTGGGCTTCTAAGTACATCAATTCTGTAAAGTCTAATAAAGTAAAGTAAAATCTTGATCTTAATTTAAATTTATAAGGTCTAATATGTGATTATCTTTTTGAATCTATGTCATTTTTGAATCTATGTCATTTTTGAATCTATGTCATTTTTGCACTATACGAGTAGTTTAAATAATAATAGTTTTTAATAATATGAATTTCTTAGCTGCGTTCCCTGAAGAAAGGCCGGACCTCAGCTCATCTTGTTGAAGTTACATTCCTTTGCAAGGAAGGTGCAAAGAAAAGAAAGCTTTTAAAGAAAGCTTCTAGTCATTAAAGAAAAGCTTGTAATGAAAAAGAGAAACTAGAAAACTCTTAAGAAAAACTGTCTAAGAAAAACTTAAACTTGAAAGAAAACTAAAGAAAAATCCTAAGAAAAATCCTAAGAAAAACTTCTAAGAAAAACCCTAAGAAAACTTCTAAGAAAAACCCTAAGAAAACGCCTTGATGACGGCTGCAAGGAAAATAAATTGCTTTGATTAACATTTGGTGTTCTAAAAATAGACCATGTTGATTTCACAGAAAAAATAACCAAAAAATCTCACCGTTTTCTTAATTTGGAATGATTTCATCCTTTTTAAAGTATTATATGGAAGATTCAGGTCATGATTCCCTAAAACAAGATAAAACAATTGAAATCGCGTCGCAAACAAATACCACGTTTTTGATCAAAATCACCGATCGGATATAAATCCATGATCTGACATAATACTTACCAATAGTTTAATCCATTTAACGGATTTAAATAAACTTTGGGCTTTAAAAAGCCATGATGCAAAAAGATTTTAAAATTCTAATAAAAAATTCATCTTGTCAGATGCAAAGATAAGCGGAAAGTGAACTCAAACCAACTCCTGTCAACGTCAAACCAAAAACTGTCAACTACAAACGAAATTTTTTTGATAAACAATAAAGACGTTTTGGCGTCTCACATCGCCCATTCAACTAGATAAAGAAATAGCAAAATATCGGCGTCTCACATCGCCCGTTCGGTCAAAAACTGCAAATAAATATTAAGGAATTCATAAAAATCTGTAACGTGTAAAACCTACGTTACATCGCAAGGTTTGCAAGTTGAAGTGGCAATGGGCAGGCCACATCGCTTGATGAACTGACAACCGATGGGGAAGAAAGGTTCTTGAGTGGCAACCGCGAACCGGAAGACACAGCGTAGGAAGGCCTCCCACTAGGTGGACCGACGACATTGTAAAAGTCGCGGGCAACCGGTGGATGCATATGGCAGGTTGTCGTACAGTGTGGCGGTCTAAGGGGGAGGCCTTCGTTCAGCAGTGGACGTCTCCGGGCTGATGATGATGATGAATCTTTTGACCGGTAATGTAAATAATATATAATAAATAATCCAATATTTGACGAGTGCTACGCTTGTCTGTACACCAACGATGTCAATACTGACCAAAAATATGGCCTACAAGAACATTCTTATATAAGAATATCTCATTTCGATACCCCAATTTTTTAAAGGTCATTTTTGGTGTCATTTTTGATGACTACTGATGTACACAACGCAATTATAGCAGGTGGTCAGAAGGTTAAAAGTGCATGACAATAGGGTAGATGACTGATGTTTATCGAATTGTTGTTATTTTTGAAACCAATAGCTTTGATGAAGATTTTAAGTAAATATATATGTTTATTGAAAAAATTATTTAAATCGGTTATTAATGTTCTGATTTGTTCTGTTGTATACGTTTAAAGTTTTTGGTAGAGAAAACTGTCCCTTTACCACAAAACAAAAATTACATCACGCCTCTGTGCGCCATACTTATCAGAATAGAATTTATATGGTGTACATAAATGTTCCGAGGTCAAGATGTCAATGGGTAACAGTCTCAGTGTCAAAATTTACAAATCGCTAGTGCCAAAATTTACTTATCCCCTAATGTTGCTATGATAGAATATGTTAATGATACAATGTCAAAATGATATAAGGTAAAAATTATAAGATATCCAGCGGCCTGAATGTGTTATTCTGGTGCCTAATTAATATATTATACAGTATTAATTTCGAAGGGTGTGTACACATCTGGCGAATGCGCCGCACGCTAGCTGCGCGCATGCTTTATGTAGTGCAATCTGCTCACGTCTCTGTCTTGCTCAAAAGGCGTTAGGCCTTGTTTAGGTTATCGGCGACTAGCTCAAGGGCAACTCAGACGGTACGAACCTCGGCTTGGCCATCGCCGAGAGTGGGGTCAGACTTGCCCTGGGGCCCTAGTAGGTTGATCTAGTTTACTGTTTGGAGAGAATCTAACCGATCTTCTAACAGATCTGGAGAGTACTCGACCTCGCCGGCGAGGTCGGTGTGTGTTTGTGTGCCTTTGGTAACCGGCGCCTATACCAAGAACGGGATACTTTCTGTTGCTAGGAGTAGTTGGATCGGGCACTTTGCAGATTCTGTGCAGCTGCACAAGTGTGCAGCTCGCGCGCCACTTCCTCTCGCCATTTCTCCGCTACCCGCAACTCAAGGTCCAGTGTTTTCATGCGCGCGAATGTACGCGTGTAGAAGCCTTATTTTTTAACCGACTTAAAAAAAGGAGGAGTTTCTCAATTTGACTATATCTATATATGTTTCTTATGTTTTTGTTGTATTTATGTTATGCGATCACTCCGTCAGTTATGTACCGTTTTTGTTTGGTAGGTCATACTTCATAGAAATGTTATCAAAATCAGATGGTTTTTAAATCAAAATAACTGAAAATGAAGTCTTTTTTTTTTATGTACATATTATAATTTTTAGATTTTATATTGTAGACAAGTTTTGTAATCCAAGTTTTTGTCACCCTTGTTGTTTTGCCTTGTTCGAATGACATAAGAGACCTCGACATATTTTTGGGTGGTTTTCACCCCGTGGTTCCGGTTCATTCCCGAAATGTCTAAATAGTATATTGGTTTACGGTGCATTTTGGCACCATGATATTTTCTTCATTTGTACATAATAACACAACGGTGTTCTGTCTCTTGTACTTATTAACACCTGCTCGTTCATATACATTACCACCTCGGAACATTTATGTTCTTGAGTGCTTGAGTTATACTGCTTGGACTATTTGCAGGTTGTTCTTTATGATGGACATATAGGTAGATTCCATAAGCTGTCAAAGATTTCAGTACTTAAAACTTACGAAGAAGAAATCTCTAAATTATACTTACAAAAGGACTACCAAAGTCTTTAGCAGGTCTAATCCGATATGAATATCTCAGTTCTGGTGGGTCTAAAACTTCGAAAAATACATCACCAGCTATCACATCTGCCATAGATGATCCATCATAGAAATGGAGATCATTTGCTGAAATGTAAAAGACAATATTTTGAGCCATTATTTGTTTACTAAATATTCTAAATTGATAATTAAGGACTATAGAAAGAAGCAAGAAAAAGTGTACATCTAAGTCAGTTATCAAACTTCACAATTATCTACATAGTCAAATGAGGTAGACATAATGTTTTTATCCAAGGAGCCAGTGCTGTAATATTTTTTCAAGAGCTTGCTCATTTTTTTACAATGGACCTGGAGTTATAATAATTTGTAAACTACCTAATAGGGAATATGCGTCTGTTTTTTTTTTTATTGACTCCCTAATAAGCTGGCTAGCAACAAAACAAATCATCAAAAGTAAAAAATTTAAATGTGCACAAATAAAGAAGTTTTAAACATTTTAGTTTCATGTTAGACAGGGAGCGCACTGTAATAGGTTTGTGACGTCAAAGTTCACGATTCCAAACAAATTCTATACTATATGCACTTGTCTTGCTATAAAGGGACAGATGACTCGCTCCCAAATACTTTGAACACTTATATTTCAGAACATTACCAGCCGATTTCAATTATTTTTTCGACGCAAGCATCAGACTCAGTTAAATTCTCCATTTATCCTAATATTTTTGAATCACATGCAATTGAAGCACATGCATATTCCCTATTAAGCTTGCATTTGGCTGGATCTCACTATTCTTATTGATAATTGCAAAAATTATCTACATAGTCTAAGTGTGCAACAGATTTCTTGCTTACATAGACTAGCTGTAAAATATATGATACTATCTTTTGACTACAAGTACTGGGGCAGTACCTGAGGGCTACTGCCTACCACATACTCAAAAACCTTAATTAATGTACATTATATTTTGTTACATTCTAAATAGGTATTTGATCCGCTTACGAACCCCAAGCCGAGCTGAGCATTAACCAATTTTACATAAGTAACTGACAGATTACATAGCGTAACAGAATTACCTCCAGGAGACACGACTGTAATAAATATACTAAGCAGGAGAATAGCGTATAGTGCAAAAAGACATTTTAGGTTAATTTTGTACATTTTCAATAAAATATTACAGTTCGCAACGCTGCTGCTGCTGCAGCTTTTCATTAACTTTTCAAACTCAAACTTCAGAGAAGATACTGCACTGAGCACACTGCAATAAAAACGTAAACCGAAGTCCTAACTTCTAACAATAGGAGAACAAATAAAAGTTAAACTAAAATAAAATGTTAAGCTATCGGAACTTGCGGAAATCCGAATCACATTACACACATCAGAGAAACATCTAATTAAATGCTCAACATAGAGTAAGTAACGTAAATGCTCAATGCATTTAGGATCGTTTTTAAAGTTTTTGTTTTGTTTTTAATAGTTCCTGGCCATGGATACTAGTCCTTCAGCCGAATACATTTTTCTTCATCGATCCTTCTTTCTCCAGTTAAATGAGTCGTATTCACAGTCCAAGCCACACACAGACAAGTCCAATCATACCCTAGTAAAGTCGTGGCAACTTTACTACAAGCTTCTTCGGAATTTTGGAAACAACACGAAAAGACACGTTTCACTACATTATATCACTTGCCCACACTCTTGCTCGTAAATCAGCACTTAATGAATAAAACGCCACCATTTTTATGCATTAACACTCGAAAAAACACAAGTTTTGGAAAATAATACAATGCAACGACATGATTTTCTCGCGTTCCCGCCAAAACTTCCTCGTTTTTAAAGTTTTGTTTTGTTTTTAATAGTTCCTGGCCATGGATACCAGTCCTTCAGCCGAATACATATTTCTTCATCGATCCTTCTTTCTGCAGTTAAATGAGTCGTAGTCACAGTCCAAGTCACACACAGTAAGTCACAGTCAAGTCCAATCATGCCCTAGTAAAGTCGTGGCAAGTTTAATACAAGCTCCTTCGGAGTTTTGGAAACAACACGAAAAGACACGTTTCACTACATTATATCACTTGCCCACACTCTTGCTCGTAAATCAGCACATAATGAATAAAACGCCACCATTTTTATACATTAACACTCGAAAAAACACAAGTTTGTGTTTGTTCAACAAGTGCACAAGTGGAGTTTTGGCGGGAACACGGAAAAATCATGTCGTTACATTCTATTATTTTCTTAAACTTGTGTTTTATCGCGAATTAATGATTAAAAATGGTAGTGTTTTATTCATTGAGTGTTGAATTACATGCACGAGTGTGGGCAAGTGATATAATGTGGTGAAACATGTATTTTCGGGTTATTTTCAAAACTCCGTAGAAGCTCATAGTAAAGTCGCCACAACTTTACTAGGGTATGACTTGGACTCGACTATGACTAAATTCGTGTGACTAACTGTGATTTCATGACATATTTGACTTGATTTTAATAAAAAAACTTGTAAATTCATAAACTTGACACTGGCAGAATGCACAACGAGCGATGCCAACAACTAAAAAAAAAAAAAAAGAAAAAAAAAAAGTGCACAAGTGTTCAAAACACATTGACAAGTTTGACATAAACAATTTCAAACGACTTCACACCATATGTTATAATTTTTGGAACTAACACTTTTTTTTAAATAGAAAACGCCTCATTCTGTGACTACTGCAAGTTTTTAATTGAAATGAAAATAAAGCTTTTGTACAATACAGCAGTGTTGTATTTCTCTATGAAACCAATTTGATTTATTTTCTTATTTTTTTGCTCCCCAACCAATTCTTCCCTTCCTTTGAATGAACTACCCAAATATCAATTTTCATCACTACAACTTCAAAAACAAAGGACTTCCCAGACAACATTCCACCCCCCCTTTCCCCCCCTTAAATCGTCTCTGTAAAAAATAATTGAAAACAGTATTTTTAATTTTAAATGAACTATCCAAATCCAAATTTTCGTGACTAAAAGCTAAGATGTTTTTACCTGTAGATGAGTTGTCCCCCCCGCCATATTTACTAGACGAAATCAAGGCAATTGCCGTGATCGCTACCAGTCGTTCACTTCCGAATGTCCGGTAATACGCTGCCGCTAATCGTATGTTTTCTAGCAAAGAGATGGTGATATAATGCCTTTCTGTGTATTTGCACAATCTATACAGGCACTGTGAGATACAAAAAAATGTTAATTTCACACCTAAGTACTGTATTTTTATTGCATGGGAAAAAATGAAATTTACTTTTATCTTAGGCGACTGTTTCTCACTTTGAAATGGATGACCGAGATAGATAGATCGTCTTGTGTGAGAGTGAAAGAGAGTCACACCGGCGCGGCGAGGGCGCTCGCTCTGGCCAATCAAGTTGTGAAGCTAATTACGCCGTAAGAGAAATTAAATATTTGTCTCTTTCTAACAACAGGTGTGGCGTATAAAGTCGGTCATATTCTTTTCTTTTCTTCACAAACTGCATAGAAACATGCGTAAGTATATTTATATAGGCAACTTCTAGTCAGTGTTTAAAGCAGTTTTGTTCGATTATAACTAGGTACTCTATTTATTTCAACTCACTGACTAAAAGTCCAAAATCAAAGGACTTTAATACAACCCAATTGGGGGTCGAATTTCGAAAAATCTTAGTACTCCCCTCCGCATCGAGACGAATACACTCTCCAAACTTCTCAAGATAACGTTTATTGCTCAAAACTGTGTACATAAAGGTGTTTCATACAATTCTAGACACAAAGTTTATCCTAACCGACATGCAATATTTTGGTTGTTTATAGGAAAAGTTTTAGTGGTTATAACAGCCTTGTGTAGCCACTAACTATTACAAAATATAACATCAATAAGCATCAATAAGACCTATAATATTTTAACAAGATAAATAATAAACTTTTAAGCTGAGATCAGTTTTTCTTATTCTAGATACTTACAACTTTTTTAAATAAACATCTGTACATCGATAAAATTCGTTAATGTTGTAGAAAGCATTTTCTATTAGCCATTTCTTTAAATTATTTTTAAAGGTATTCCCACTTAAGCATTTTATATGTAACGGTAGGCTATTATACACTTTTGTTGCTGTGTTAAAAGAACTCTTGTGATACATTTCATTATTCGATTGCACAGTAGGGACATTGAATTTATATTTAGTGCGTAAAATGTCAGCACGAGCTGATTTAGTTCATAAAATAAGCTGGGTTGTTTTTTACAAACAAACAAATTTCTAATATAAATAATATACTTGTCAAGGTTAGCAATTCTTTTTATCTAAAAATGTTTTTAACTGATTCGGTTCTATACAGGTTGTAAATGGCCCTTATACATCTCTTCTGTAGCTTAAAAGTAGTTTCTACATTTACCGAATTGAGATTGTTATACAGTTCTATATAGATCTTGGAGGATCTAGCTCTCTCTCTGGGTATATACTCAAAGATAATAGATCCAAGTTCTAATCCATCCTACCAACCACTGAGTTCCACGTGGCTATGAATGAAAACGGAATGGAACCCTGTCGAATAGGTACTTCCCACGAATTCTTTCACGACCACGATATAGATATAAATATACGTTTGTTTCTGGTTCGGAAAGTACCGAATTACATGACATGACTTCTTTTGCGTTCCGTTCCGTTTAAGGCAAATAATAAACCACTTCATGTACTGAAAATTACTAAGTATTTTTTGGAACTATAAGCAAGTGTTATGCAATTAAAGAAGTTACTTTGTTGTACTTTCTATTTTTAGCTGTACCTTTGATTTTTCTTGTACATTAACAAAGGTTTTTATACATAAATTCTATTGACATAAAATACAACGTATAACGAAGCCATCACGTCAAATCTTAGAGTTGCCTGCTAAATATATCTACCACCAACAAAAGGAAATATTTTTTAAATAATGTAGCATACTTAAACGTAACTTTATACGGTCGGTTTATACTTACTTATTAGTCTGGAACTAGCCGGACTGTATTACCGTCAGTCATAGCAATCGCGATTTTGTTTGATGGACTTAGCGTCTCGTGGTGCTCAGTGGTTATTCCATAACATCCTCGAATGTGAAAAGGTTTTCACCAATCATAAAGCATAAAAAAAATTGCGTCATTTCACAGTTGACCCCTAGTAAAAGTTGCTATAAATGTTAAGTATAATTACTTCCTTTCGGCTGCCGCTCCGCCTAACCCAGTAATACCGTTTGGAATACAAAATATCTTACAAAGAATCATTGATAGCGTAGCGGATTGCATTAGGCATTAAATATCTACACCATCTACACCTCTACACCAATATTATGAAGAGGAAAGATTTGTATTTTTGTATGTTTGTAACGAATAAACTCAAAAACTACTGGATTTCAACGATTTAAAAAAAAACTCCATTAGAATGCTACATTATTCCTGAGTAACAGGCTATATTTAATCCTAAAAAATAATTTGGGATCCCTACTAAAACTTCAATAATGTCATCATCAGCCCGGAGACGTCCACTGCTGAACGAAGGCCTCCCCCTTAGACCGCCACACTGTACGACAACCTGCCATTTGCATCCACCGGTTGCCCGCGACTTTTACAATGTCGTCGGTCCACTTAGTGGGAGGCCTTCCTACGCTGCGTCTTCCGGTTCGCGGTCGCCACTCAAGAACCTTTCTTCCCCATCGGTTGTCAGTTCTTCGAGCGATGTGGCCTGCCCATTGCCACTTCAACTTGCAAACGTTGCGAGCTATGTCGGTAACTTTGGTTCTTTGGCGAATATCCTCGTTCCGGATTCTATCGCGCAAAGTAACTCCGAGCATAGCTCTCTCTCCATTGCCCGTTGCGTGACTCTGAGTTTCTCCAAAAGGCCAGCAGTTAAAGACCACGTTTCAGTTCCATATGTCATCACTGGCAACACACACTGGTCGTAGACCCTTGTCTTCAGACACTGGATGAGAAGATATTACGCAATTTCCCGAACGCTGCCCATCTGAGTTGGATTCTTCGGGCGACCTCTTTGTCGAAGTTGGAGTTCTATAATGTAACCCAGCGTAATTTTTTTGCCATAAAAAAATCTTTCATCGCATGCGCTGCGGAAACTATAGAAGATAGAACAAAAAAATATTCTACAGTATTAAAGAACACATCAATATCTTCAAAAAATTTCACGATACCATACGTCCAACTATTGTAATTAAGTTACTATATCGACTTTTTGACATCTTAAAAGTTGATAGAAATGCCGACCAAAATCGGACCACGTTATCCATACCTTTGTATGAACCCTTATTCAAAAAAATTTAAGACTGTATCAATACATGTCTATTACTTTTTAAATTATCTAAATTGGACATTCCATTCAAGAGATATTACGAATTTAAAAATCTAAACAAAATACTAAACACCGCCGCACCGTGTGGCCGTGTGGCCCCGCTCAGCGCAGCGCGGGCAACGCGGCGAGGGAATGACACCGAAGTGTGGGAGAGGGGCGTGCACATCTATGAAATGGTTTCTTACCAGCGTGGTCCACGTATGTGTTCCACGGATACCTTTTTGTGCCCTTAGACTGCCCAAAAGGTATACCACGTGTAAATATAATATGTAGTGCACTTGGTTCACCCAATAGGTGAAGTAAGAGTAAATTAAAAAAAATTAGTGCCCTTGGTTCACCCATTAGGTGAACCACGGGTAAATCATTAAACAACTAGCTGCACCCTGCGGTTTTACGCGATTATTGCGATAAAAAGTAGCCATGTTTTATTCTAAGGTAAAAAGTACCTACCTTTACACCGAATTTCATCCAAACCCGTTCAGCCGTTTCAGCGTGATGGAGAAACAAACATACACACACGCACACTGACAAACTTTCGCATTTATAATATTAGTACACAATTAGATAAAATGATATATTTAAGTTACCACCGTAAGGACTTACAATAAGATACCTAAGGTAGTATACGTACTCTAATTTAGACGACTTGAATTAAGCTATATAAAATATCGTTGAGTAAGTGTGTGCTTAGGAGTGCTGAGGTAACAAGAACTAGACTAACTAGAACTAACAAGAATTGAGAACCTCTTCCTTTTTTGAATTCGGATAAAAAGGAAGGACATGGCAGTGAACGAGTAAACGATGGGTATTCTGCGGGTACATTGAATTACGCATTGTCCGAATTGAGAACCTCCTCCTTTTTTGAAGTCGGATAAAAAGGAAGGACATACGAGTGACACAACAAATGGGTATTCTACGGGTACATTGAATTACTATTCTCACAGTTTTTCTATGGTAAGTATTCATCAAAAGTTATTTTCAATGTCTTGCTTAAAGATAGGTACTTACTCTACGTTTAATCCCAAAATGTTTAAAAAATAATAGTCCACCCGTGCGAAGCCGGGACGGGCCGCTAGTTTTATATAAGTCTATGTAAGCATGGGCGTCGCCAGGGGAGTGCAGGGAGAGACAGCTACCCCTTGCAAAAAAATGCAAAGCAACCCAAGTCCTAAGTCACCACTCTCCCCCCGTCATCTAGTCAAGGATTGGATTGAATCTGATGTCGTTTTTTTAGATACCTATATACTTTTAGTTGGAAAAAGTACAAATCCAACGATTTTGTATTTTCTCGTTAGAGCGAGAAGAACACTGGTGATTATTTACAGAAGTTGACCCTAAGGGGACGTATATTCCAATAACCCTGTATAAAATAATGCCTGAGGTTTTTTTTTGTTGTTTTGCCCTTCAGGCAGGCTAAAGCCATAAAGCCATACTACCTCGTCATACGTTAATACAATTTCTTCGTGAGGAGATATAAAAACGATGTTCTAAGATTTTCACCTACAGTGTCAATAATAACAGCCTATAGTGCCTATAGTGTGTGTATGTATATGAGTATATACATGTGTGTGTGTGTGTGTGTGTGTTTGAATAAGTTGAGGCATTCATAAGCAACTCTTTAATACAATGCGGGACCTATTCAAAATCGCTGTAGAGATGCAAAAGTCCGTCCATCAGCTTAGGGCGCTGAATGCCGAACGCCAGTCATTAAAAAAAACATGATAAAGGTTCTCAACTTCCTGCATTAGACAATATTTACAGTGAGGAGAAATGGAGATCCTAAGACGGAAAAGATGGTAATTTAATCGTCAGTGACCAAAACGCAAACGACAAATAAATCGTAGATAGAATAAAACTTTTTTTTACAGAAGAAGGAATGGAATTTTATTGTAGGGTAAAAATGCAAGCAGATCGGGTAACATAACAATTTTTTTTATGACACTCGATTAGCTCGTGCGGCCGGGCTGTCTGTGAAACAAATAAATAGTATTCTCGTATTGTAATTGTCGTACATAGGTTCAGTTGACTGTATCTTCTTAATATATCACACAAACGTAATAGATAAATAATGCAGGCATCAATATAATTGTGCTAGATTAGAAAAGGCAGTGAAACAACTTTCTTGAGTGCCGGTAAGGAGAAAAATTTGATTTAATTTCACCCGTAACATAATAAACACCAATATTTCTTGCTTTAGATGTCCCAACCAACCACTCCCAGAAACAAAAAGTAAGTAAGAACTAGATAAAAATATTCAAATCTAGGTACATTTACCAATATCCTAATTATTTTATTTAACATAAGTTACATAGGTAGGTATTGTATAGTGTTGCACTGCACCTATACCCGGGATCGAGTCTCAACAGGTTGGTTTATGTACATTCATCATCAAAGGGACATTCAGACATTGCTATTTTACCATTTTATATGCATTATTAATAAGCATTTACTTATTCCTATTTTGTAGCATAAGTTTCTGGTATTTAGCATACAGGTACCTACTTTTTAATTTAATAAAAGTTTAAAATGTGGCAAGTGTAGGGCGTTTACCATATTATATGCATTTAAGCATGTAGCCAAGTGGTGCAACTAGCAAACACATTTGCAAACTTTGTCATTTGCCTACAAATATTAAATAATTTAATCACACTCATCAGCCAGAAGACGTCCACTACTGGACGAAGGCCTCCCCCATAAAAGGAAGGGGTTGCCATAATCCCCATGCCTGGCAGGCGGGTTGGGGATTGCGGGTTGGGAATTTAATCAAATCCCTTAAACTGTTGAAATGAAAATTATAATTTAATAGCTTAGATCAAACATAGTATAGATACACATTACACAGTCTCAATGAAAATCAAATCTCAAAAGTGTCCCCGCGCCAATGCAGACATAATACCTCTCCAGCTAATATAAAAAAGTCCACAAGTGGAAACTGTTTCATTTTAATAATGAACCTTAATAGAGTTGTAAAACATTGCTGGATAATAAAATACTATGTAGGTAGGTATGCTCCAATAGCTGATGATAACTCATAAGAATTACACATAATGTGAATGAAATGTGAATTATTGCAAAAAGAAAGTAATAAACTTGCTAACATAACAAGCTTGTTGAATAGGTATTACATTGACAGAAGCTGAGACATTTTTTACACTGTTGTGCAATACCTAATAGGCTAATGGCACTCTCTAATAAAAAAGAAAACAAAGCCTATAGAAAGAATTTAACATAGCATTTTTTTATTACATAGAACAATGTGCAAAAAATGTTTTTTTTTTGTGATTTTATGTATTAAAAAAAAAAATTTAATCATGTTTCCTATTGAGGAGAACTAGATCGTCTTTTTATAACGTTCTAGGTATGCTTTTGACCACAATCTCACCTGATGGGAAGTGACGATGTGATTGACGATGGAACATGCTTGCCTAGGACACCCATTCACGTTTTTCTTGAACAACCCCAGGTTGTGAAATAGACGCTGTTAAGCAATTCCGCAAAAAGGTGGTTTGGAAACATTTAGTCTGATTAAAAGGAATTTCCACCGTAAGAGGGTGAAGATATCAAGTCAAAGATATACCTAGGTACATGTTAAAACCATAATCCATATTGTTATTACACTTAAGAGTAAACAACCCGGTCAATTCTCCATAGAAACGGGGAAGTAATATTACTCCACTATGTAATGTTATAGATCCAAGACTAAGTATTATATCTATTTGTTTCTTCATTATCTAGGATTGTATATTTTTTTTTTTTAAGTATTTAATAAACATGAAAGTTATGTGCCAGGAAACATCTTTTATTTTAGCTCTATTTTAACGCCACTTTGGACGTAACTAAATAACATAAGGCATAGTTTTTTTCTCCTTTCTTCGGACGGTGCATCCTTAACCTATTGAGCACCAATGTCACTTATACATAACAAGCGCTAGCGGGCACTGTAAGCCAACAATGTTTATATTTGAAAAAATGATGGCTGCTAAAACCATAAAAGTATATACTTTATTAACATAAATAGGTATATCTGATTTTGAAATCTCCATTTATTAATAGGTGGTGAGCGCTACCGTTGGTCGGATGACATATTAAATTGTTGGTCCTGGTAGATTGTTCTATGTTTCTATATCAAAAATCATCAAGCCATGTCAGAGGCCTTCAGGCGGCACATTAACTCTGACACTAGGGCTAGCTGAGTGATCTTATACAATCTTACTTAATAAGTAGTTTTTTTATTAATGAATGATATAATAACATAAATATGATATTTTATTCACAGGCCATCATGGCCGAGGAACTGTTGTCCCGGCCATATCAGGTGCAACTCGAAGAGATTGCTACCCATAAGAACACCATCATACATCTACCAACCGGTAAGTCAAGTAAAAGCAATGGATGACGAGTAAGATTTTTATATGTTAAAAAGCCACAGGTAGAGATAAAATAAACCTATTGAGTTTATAAAAAAATTCACCCCCCCTTTAAAAACCCCCTTTTCCCTGTCAAAAATATTGAAAACATTTTTTATTTTAAATGAACAATGCAAATCCAAATTTTCGTGACTAAAAGTACAAAAAGGACTTTCATACAAACGTTTCCCCCCTTTCCCCCCCCCCCCCCCCCTTAGGGGTCGAATTTCGAAAAATCCTTTCTTAGTACACCTCTACGCATTGAGACGAATACACCCTCCAAATTTCAAGTCTGTACGACCAGCGGTTTGGGCTGTGCGTTGTCTCAGTCAGTCTCAGTCAGTCAGTCAGGCCCCATAGTGAAAGTTGTTTATAATAATGAGTACATACATACCCTTTAGTGTTGTTGAACCTTTTGTTGCATGTTGTATACTTACCAAGGTATTATTTATTATCTGTTATATACCAAGCTTTAGAATACGTGGTAACACAAAGTAGCACTAAGCTGTAAGGAGGTCACCGTTGACAGCCATTTGGGTACTGATCATTGTGAATATCTTTTACTATACAGGCCAAACAAGAAAAAAAACAGCTGCTACCCCATTACTATCTCCTGTCGGGTTAGTGCTACCATTCCGGTTCTCGCAACCTAGAGTGCTTCACTTCACACTCTGCTACGGGAGAACTCTGAGAACAAGAACAGTTTCTAGAACAGTCATTATATTGAATATCGATGGTCTTAAACTGTGATTTGACAGGACGAAAAAATAACAGTTTCCGAGTAAAGATATCCTGTTATCCGTAAAGCAATATATTCAATATTAGGAATGTTGAAAATCGACCCTAATATAACACCTTTACTTTGTTTGTACAGGTTCTGGTAAAACATTTATCGCGATATGCGTCATTAAGAGATTCAGAGAGGCCCTTCAGAAGCCGTGGGGACAAGGAGGCAAACGAAGTTTCTTTCTAGTCAACACAGTCCCGTTGGTGGGGCAACAGGTGTGTATTATTAAAATTGTATGGGCTTTAAGAGTGCGCCTAATATCAGAAAAATATCAGATTTCACCCGCACGTCTTGCATTAGTTTAGAGTCGAAAATCGCATGATATAATTGATGATGATAGTGACTTTGAGCAATTTAGGTGGGATTTTATTTAATTATTTGAAATATAGGCATGAAGTTAAAAAAATAAACGGTTACTCTGCTAAAACATTAGTCTGGCTGTGTGTAATCCGTAAAAAATAATGTGGTGTTGTCGCTGATAATTTAGAGCATTTTAATTAAAACAGTTTTTTTTGTTAGTATTTTGTAATTTTCTTTTAAATAATCCAAATTATTTTCCAAAATTCTATTCGGTTACTCGAAATTTATAGGGTTTTCCCCTACCTGTAGTATTATTTAAAATTGAATATTTACGTTCTTAATCATTAAACGATGTGCTTAAAAATACACCTTTTACAAACTTTTGGCATTGATCGCCCCCTTAACAGTGCGACGCAGATATCCGTGACGGATTTGACGTCCGTCACGGATGTCTGCGTCTGATACATCAATGTACGCGGACATCAATAGCCGGAGAACTACAGAAATATCCGTCTTGCTGTGCGTTCACAGCAAGACGGATATTTCTGTAGGCTATTAGTAGCTATTTTGCCGTCCGTCGCGGACGTCCGCGTTGCACTGTAAGACAACAACAAAAGGAAAGAACACTGTAAAGGAAAAAAAACTAAAATCAAAGCAAATAAATTACCCTTTTTCAAATATCGTATCGTTGTTACGGTACTTTAAAAGAAATAGCCGCTATAAAAGTTCGTTCTGTGGCCTACCTATGGTTACCTGTTTAATTTATTGTTGTTAAAAGAAATCATTTTGCCATAAGTGCAGGCCACACAGAAATGGCGCCGGCGCGGACATGGCACGGGCGGCTGCCACATTCCATTCATATTTCATACTAAACTCATTGAATTAAGGCAGACTATTCAATTGTTGAGTATTTTTTTCGCGGCAAAAATAGGGAAATATTTGTTATTGCGTATTTTTTTTTCTTGAAGATAAAACTTATTGCTTTACTTATTTGACTATAAAAGTAGCAGTTTTCTATTTGCCAACTCGCTATCGACTTGATAGTTTTGAAAATTGGTATTGGTTGACCTAGTAAAAATCACGTTCCGGAAATTACAAACAATTTCACAATGTTGTGAGAAAACAAAGATTTCGAGTCGCGCTACTAAGCTGAATGCTGTAATGGTTCTAACAGAAATAACAGAACTTATTCCGCTGCTAAGCAGTTAACCGCCTGCTAAGCGTGGGGATTATGGCAACCCTTATTAAGAGGGAGGCCTTCGTCCAGCAGTGGACGTCTTCTGGCTGATGTGTGTATATATCCGCCCGCAAGATTTTAAACGAAAATTGTATCTTAGAAAAAATCGAATTTTTACTTATCTTTCTGTCAACATATTATTAATTTATAATTATGCTTTTATTTATTACAAAAGTGTTGTTGTATTGAAGAATAACATAGTTTCCCTTTTTATGCAATAGAAGAAGAATTCTGGCAAAGTTCAAAGTGTTCAGTTCAATAGATAAAATAGCCACAATAGCCCTAGGTCATCTTACTTACTCGAAGTCTTACGTTTTTACTAACAAAAATTTACTTTTATTGTCTGAAATAAATTCTTTGATTTTGAAAGGAAACGGGAGCACATTCACCGTAGAAAACGCTTCTAAACGTAGATTAATATTATAGGTATATTAATCCAACGATGCCTTAGTCAGTGCAAGCTAACTTGTACTTTATTTCTGTAAGAAAGTATCCATTTTACACTGTAGCACTAGGCTCATTGAGGTCACGCGCCTCGCGCCCGCTTGGCGCGCGTCTCTGCTCTACAGTGAAACATCTACACTGTTCTTTACAAATAGGATCAAAATTAGCTTGCACCATAGATTAAGTATGGCTTGCATTGGCATAGATAATATTGTAGTTCAACTAATGTTTCGACGGGTTTTGTATGGGATTGAGTCTTCTGTAGTAGTACAGTACTATCATGATTTTCTGTGGGCAGACTCCACTTGAGCATAGATTAAATAATAGTTCATAGAGCTGAGTCATAGTAGCAACAAAGTAGATAAATCTGTTATTATGATATAATAAGGTACCTACCTAATTATACAATAAAATTATCAGAACGAATTGTTTACTAATCTCAATAACAACAGAGTCGCGCTCTAAGACACTTATGTAGCAACAACGGGCTTCTTTATTTGACTTGTTTTTCTATTAATAATTAGTCATCGGCTTATCGGCCCTCATAATTGCTATTGATAAGGGGAGGCCTTTGTCCTGCGTTATGGCTAAAAATAATTATATTTGTCAACGGCTATACGCTAACGATAGGGTTTGTCAACAAACGCTATCGTTAGCACTGATTTCGATAATTTAGCCTGGCCGCACACGCATTCGGCACGGCTTCCGTCAGGCACCAGTCCGGCGCCGTACGACCGTAACACACTGCGCACAATAGGCATGATGACTAATTTTTTTTTATTACCTCATAAAAAAGCTGATCATCAATACACTGGGAAAAAAAAGGGTCGATTTATCGGCTTGGCAGAGCCGTATAAACCCGGTACTGTAGTTGCAGTCGTGTCAACACGGTAAAGTTTGTCGTGTGTCGCTAACACGGCTACGGTGACACGCGGTTAAAAATATACACGGCTAGGTACTGCAGTTGCAGCCGTGTCAACTGGTCGACACGGTTATGATCAGACACGGCTAGATTTGCACACGGTACTGCAGTTGCAGCCGTGTCAACTGGTCGACACGGTTATGAGCAGACACGGCTAATTTGCACACGGTACTGCAGCTGCAGCCGTGTCAACTGGTCGACACGGTTATGAGCAGACACGGCTAGATTTGCACACGGTACTGTAGTTGCAGCCGTGTCAGCAGTTCAACACGGTCACTGCCAACAGTGTGCGACGCGGTTTAAGTAGCCGTGTAAATCGGTTGCTTCAACCACGTTAGCACGGCTTTCCCAGCCATCTTACTACGGCCCTATGCAGCTGGCGAAGCCGTGTGACGCGGTTTAAGTAACCGTGTGAATCGGCTGCTTCAACCGCGTCAACACGGCTGATCTAGCTATCTTTCTACGGCCCTATGCAGCTGGCGAAGCCGTGTGACGCGGTTTAAGTAGCCGTGTGAATCGGCTGCTTCAACCGCGTTAACACGGCTCTCCTAGACATTTTCCTACGGCCCTATGCAGCTGGCGAAGCCGTGTGACGCGGTTTAAGTAGCCGTGTGAATCGGCTGCTTCAACCGCGTTAACACGGCTTTCCTAGGCATTTTCCTACGGCCCTATGCAGCTGGCGAAGCCGTGTGACGCGGTTTAAGTAGCCGTGTGAATCGGCTGCTTCAACCGCGTTAACACGGCTCTCCTAGACATTTTCCTACGGCCCTATGCAGCTGGCGATGCCGTGTGACGCGGTTTAAGTAGCCGTGTAAAGCGATTGCCTCCGCCATGTCAACACGGGTATACTAGCAGTCTCCCTCCGACCCTACACAGCTGGTTTGACGCGGTTGAGGCAGCCATTTTATGCACGGCTACTTCGTTCGCCGCGTCAACCAGCTGCGTAGGGTAGCAGGAATACGGCTGGCATACCTGTGTTGAAATGGCTGAAGGAGCCAT
Organism: Erannis defoliaria; assembly: GCA_905404285.2. Classification (NCBI taxonomy): domain Eukaryota; kingdom Metazoa; phylum Arthropoda; class Insecta; order Lepidoptera; family Geometridae; genus Erannis; species Erannis defoliaria. Next base: position 8,769,293 of record FR990078.1, read on the forward strand.
ATTACAAGGCTGGTTTAACCACGAGATACGGCTTCGCCAGCTGCGTAGGGTAGCAGGAAGTTGGCTCGAACAGCCATGTTTTGACATGGGTAGGTGGTAGTAGGCGTAGTTTCACCGCTGCGTAGGTATCTAAAGAACTGAAACAAAGCAGTAGAGTGATTACCATTATTATCCTAGGTGTTTGATCCATTATAGGTGTTGTGATTAAATTAAATAAAAAGTACTTTACGAAACAGCAATTTTATTTTTATGTCTAAATCAAATATTTTTAACCTAATTATTATACAGAATAAGATAAGGTTAATAAAAAATTTAAAAAAATACGGAATGGTGTAGTGATACTTAAGGGAAGTTGATCTAGCGAACAGCAGAACCTTAATCGTTTGAAAAAGGACAGATATTTTTTTGTTGAGAATGAAGAGAATGATCACGCGTGTTCTAACTTATACAACGTGCCTAAAAAAGGTGTCATAATACTAAAGGGTGATGTATGTACTTAACATTATAAACAACTTTTACTATGGGGCCAAATCTGAAAGCGTAAAAACAGCAGTATGAAAGCTAATTATTTTTCTGGATTTCAGGGTTGGCCTCGTAGTAAAAGTTGTTCATAATGATGAGTACATACAGATTACAAATCTCTTAGGTATTACCACTTTTTGTGACGGGTCGTATAAGGACAATATTTTTTCTCCAGTTTACCACATTATCAACAAAGTTAACACTGTATTACTAAACTATAGCACTCAGTACAGGAGTTTTTTTTAATACACACTACTAAACAATAAGATCAATTATTACTTATAATCGTTTTTGCTTTGTGGAATGGAGTATCGTCTATTGAATTACAAATAGGCACAAACAAGTATTATTGATCATAGCCCTGTATTAACTCAATATAATGAAGTATTCATTATATTCAAATAGGTATAAAAATATATATAATGCAGTAGTTTATACAAATATCCATTCAAACATAAAATACTTTTCATGCTTACTTCTAGTTATTATTTTATACTAACTAGAAGTAAGCAGACTATTTGGTTACAATTACGTAAATATTTAAATGCAATATTTAAACATATCCAATCAATGGTTTCAAACATTTTATACGTTTCATGTTTACTTCTAGTTATACAGAAATACTTAGGACTATTTTGGTTACAATTACGTACATATTTAAATGCAATATTTAAACATATCCAATCAATGGTTTCAAAAATTTTATACGTTTCATGTTTACTTCTAGTTATACAGAAATACTTAGGACTATTTTGGTTACAATAACGTCAATATTTAAACATATCCAATCAAAGGTTTCAAACATTTTATACTTTCATGCTTACTTCTAGTTATACAGAAATACGTATGACTATTTGGTTACAATAACGATGACGAATTCACAACGATGAGCACAATTATACTCTTATGGCTTAGTACAATAAAAACCCCAATATTACACATCAATAGCTAGGCTATGCAATGCAATTAATATTATCATACAATAAAATTAATATTTATTTAATTCAAGTTAACTGGTATAATAAAATAATAATGCCTCCATGTATAAACATCGGAAAACCATCGCAAACACATTCCACACCTATAACCTCCCCATCCTTCGACATCACTGTACTTCGGACAACCTACTGTAACATGAGAAAACAGTAAACACAGCTCACGGAAACCTTTTTTGCAGTAATAACAAGTGAGCATCTTAAATTTATTTGGTTATATTATGCCTCCTTCTTAACTTCAGGTGGAATTTCCTGTCCATTAAAATGTCAAGGCTCATGAGAGAAGGAGTTTCCAGCCTCTTGAGAAAAAATACCTCCAGTCTCTGCAGGAGAGTCTCCAGTATCTTGAGAGGGAGAGCCTCCAGAATCTAGAGAGGGAGAGTCTCCTATTTCATTTACGAAACTGTTCACATCAATTATGTGTTTGTCCTGTTTTACGTTTCTTATACCATAGCAAGTGAACTGTAGCACCTGCCAAATCTGCTCACACTCTGTTGGATATCCGAGGTTAAAGACATAGAATGTTTTGAAACAAAGGTCTACTGCTTCTATTACATTTTTACAGTAAAACCAAATGTCAACTACAACAACAAATGAGCTAACAATATTAGCCAAGTCCTCACCTACAGCGACGACTAGAGGCTGCACTCCGACGCCTGATGACGCAGATTTTTTCGAAGCTTCCTTTCGCAGTTCCTTTAAATGGGCCTCTCCCTCGCTACGAGTTTTGGCGAAGAAAATAAAGCGGATTGCTGCGTCGAACCGAGAGGCTTTAGTCCTAATATCGACCTTACCTCCGACGATTCCAAATGGTAGTATTAGAAGTGTCGCGGTCAATTTCTGCAGCTCGGTATCTGAAAAGTTTAATATCTTTATTTAACATCTTGTCAAATAATAATTATACTCTGTTCTATTCTTCAGATTGCCCATTTCTTCCATTAGTATATTTGTCATTTCTACAATCTACAGATTTATGAATGAACGAATGAATGACGAAAGTTTACATTACATAATATATGAATTCTCTTAATAGGTACATCGGAACCTGGAAAAAAGCTTATACCACCTCCAGCCACCTCCAGCTCCTAGTTGAACTACGGACAATGCTACTTGTCCTTAGTGCTACTTGTAGAACCACGGGCAAAAAATGCCCATGTCACTATTAGTAGAAATATCCACAACGCCCACGGGCAAAGAATGCGTTGCTTAACTTGGTGGCAAAAATTTGACACAAGACACTCAGTTGGCCATTATTTATTGTTTTTAATTCAGAGTGTGTACTGTAATTATGCCAAATTTTGTATTACCGTTTTTACATTAGAGCATATACACAAATATGGAGGATGACAGGACAGACAGACAGCGTAGGCTTAGTAATAGGGGGTTACACCCTTTGGGTACAGAACTCTAAAAAGGATCACTTACCAGGTAAACAACGCTTGGTGACCAACGCTTGGTAAACAAATCACAGGGAATTTTTTCAAGTACTGTGCAGTCGTAACTAAAAGCAAGTACTGCTTACGAAGCGACCATGTTGCCTTCCATGCTGTTTCTAGTATAGACGATGATTCCAATCCCTGGTACTTGGATATTGTTATAATGTCACTATTCGTTTCTAGCTCTTCTGTGGAAAAATAAATATTTAAAAGTAATTAAAAGTTAAACCTACAAAGCGGCCAAGCGCGAGTCGGGCTCGCGCACTGAGGATTCTGTACCACCACATAAATTGTTAGCTACTAAAGTACAAAAAAAAGTAGTGCAAAAAGACACAAACCAAGTCGGTTAAAAATATATATAAAGAGCTACATAAGAAAAAGAATACCTAAAGAACTCACAAATTTTCTATCGCATTGCGTTATTACTCATATGGGTATTTCTAGTTAACTACTGTTAAGTTATATAGTATAATGATTAAAGATGTTTTGTTTTAGAAGAGCAGGTGTACCACTGGTCAGTGTAAGTCCAATCAGGTGAAGTCTAGTCTAGTCTTGTTTCCTGAGATATAATCTAGACCTCTTCAAGGTCAGAGTGAATAGGTATCTTCTAAGTCTGCGTGCTTCATCCTCGACCACATCGTCGCTTACCAACAGGCGAGTTGGTGGTCAAACGCACACTAAGAACAATAAATGTTAAAAAAATCCTAAATTATTGTATTGTCATCCGGAGTACATATAAGTAGGTACTTGCAAAGTTTTAAATTGATATGACGAATTTATTACTAGGTTAAAGTTGACTCCCAAAACTAATTACCTACCTACCTCTATGGTAAGTACTTAGTTTATGTCAGGAATTATGAAGCTATCTCCGTCAAGCAACTGAACTGAACTTTTAAACTGCGAGAATTATGAGACCAAGCCTAAGATGTTTTTATTTCAACTCACTGGACCAAGCTATGACGGACGACAAAACTAGTATGAACTTGCTTGCGACGCGACGCAACGAACACAATGATATTATATGTAGAAAAACACGAACTTCGAACAATCACGACACTTTATCTCCATTCTTACCTTTAAACGTCGATATGTATGCTTCCATTTGCCAGGATTTTAATAGTTCTGAAACTTCATGTTCTAGCTCATCGGCAGTCGCGCCCATACTTTGGCATTCGTCTGCCATCTTCCTTCACATATAAGATAAGTATAGGATTTCCGAAGCACAAGGCAATATTAAATACACGACCACCGAGTACGATTTATTATTAAAAACTTTCAATTGACTGATTTCGAATATTTCGAACGAACCGCTCAGACTCACGTGAACTCACGGATTCTTGGGTTGCCAGACACATGGCCCATCAAAATTTGCCCATTTTCCACAAATAAAAATAAAATCTTCGAGAGTATTTTATAATAAAAAAAATGTAATTCTCAAAGTTAGTGATGTATCTTTAATCGATTTATTGGAAATCGAATTTTATCGGTCTGATCGACATGGTTGATTGGACGAAAGAAATGATAAGTTTGGAGAGAATCTCGTTTAAACAAGAGAGAGATCATAAAGCGTTTAAATTTTTTGTATCTGAGCATAATCTACCTATGTTCTTAGATGACAAATTGTGGCCTCAGGGCATAATTTTTAGACGATTTATTAATTTCCGAATGAAGAGTACGAACGGTATCAACGCCGTATCGGCCACACAACGTATAGTCGATGGCAAGCGATGACTTGTACAAATTTGTCAGTTTCAACTGTAAGAATGTGAGGCGCTCAGTTGAAGACATACGACAGTTGTGTCGTACATCCCAGATAATCGCCCTACAAGAACATTGGTTACTGCCGCACGATATTGACTTCCTGAGCTGTATCGATGACGAGTTTGCATACACAGGTGTGTCGCCGATGGATCTCACGGAGGGGATGATTGTCGGCCGCCCGTACGGCGGGGTTGCTTTGTTATGGAACAAGACAACTTTTCAAAATGTATCGGTAGTGAAGTGCGATAACACGAGAATGTGTGCGATAAAAATAGTGCAAGGCCAAAGGTCTTTTCTAGTGTTCAGTGTTTACATGCCGACTGATAAGACGGTCAATCTATCGGAGTTCACGGACTGTCTCGGGTCGCTCAGTGCTATTGTAAGCAATGAAGGTATTGAATGTGTTTATATGCTTGGTGACTTTAACGCACATCCGGGCGCGCAATTTTATTATGAGCTTTCTAATTTCTGTGGGGATTCAGATTGGACTTGCGCAGATGTAGAACACTTAGGGTTATACTCTGATACGCACAGCTTTATTAGTGACATAAACGGGTCAATGAGGTGGCTAGATCATTGTGTCGTTACTGAATCAGCTCTTAAAACTGTTGTAAATGCACATATTATGTACGGTCCTGTGTGGTCAGATCATTTACCCCTCATAATTGAATGTAACTTGAATATAATTAATCCTAAAATAATGAATAATAAGTTTTATATTAAATTTAATAAAGTGCGTTGGGGCGAGAGAACCGCCGAGCAAATTGAATTGTATAGTGAATTATGCAATGAAAAACTAAAATTTATTGATTTTCCAGCTGAATTAAGTGACTGTAGCGATAATCGATGTATTGAGTTAGATCATAAATATGTTATTGACAAAATGTACCGGGATATAATTGATGCGTTATGTTCGGTGGCCTCTGATACCCATTCTTTTAGGCAGCCGAGAAAGAAGAAACCAGTGTTAGGGTGGAACAAGCATGTTCGTGACGCTCACGGGGTGGCGAGGTGTAAATTCAAATTATGGGTTCTAAGTGGCAAACCAAAGAAGGGTTGTGCGTGGGATCAGATGCGTGAAAGTCGTAAAATCTTTAAAACTCGTTTGAAATGGTGTCAGAATAATAGCGAACAGATTAAGATGGACATACTCGCGTCTCAACACTCTAAGCGTGACTTTGGTAGCTTTTGGAAAACCACCAACAAACTAAGTAGTAAGCCGAGCTTACCTGTGAGCGTCAATGGAATAAGCGACTCTGAATGCATTTCTAACATGTTTAAGAGCCACTTTGCTGTAAAATCACCCTTGGGGCCATCACAGTCTGTCAGCGAATATGCGAGTGGACATCATGGACAGGGGATGAATACCAGGTTCGCGGCGAAGGATGTTAGAAATGTTATTACATCAATGTCGCGAGGGAAGTCTCCTGGACATGATAGCCTAAGCATTGAACACCTAAAACATGCTGGCAGCCACTTGCCTAGAGTCCTCGCTATGTTCTATACGCTTTGTGTGGGACACTCATTTTTACCAGCAGATATGATGAGGACTGTGGTGGTACCAATTGTAAAGAGCAAAACCGGTGACATAAGTGACCACAATAATTATAGACCGATCTCACTGGCAACTGTGGTCGCGAAGGTGTTTGACAGCCTGCTTGATTCTCAGCTCGATAACTACTTAAATGTTCATGATAATCAATTTGGATTCAAATCTGGACTCTCTACAGAAACAGCTATCCTAAGTTTGAAGCAGACTGTCAAGTACTATACCGATCGGGCCACGTCGATTTACGCATGCTTCCTCGACCTTTCGAAAGCGTTCGACTTGGTTTGTTATGACATCTTATGGCAAAAATTAAATGACTTGTCCATGCCTGATGAACTAGTACACATATTCAAGTATTGGTACTCGAATCAGGTCAACGTTGTTCGGTGGTCGAATGCACTATCGGAGCCGTACAGGTTGGAGTGCGGGGTGAGGCAGGGGGGGCTGACCTCTCCAAAGCTCTTCAGCCTGTACGTGAATGCTCTAATAGAGGAGCTCAGCAGTACTCGTGTCGGCTGCCATATTGATGGAGTTTGTCTCAATAATATTAGCTACGCAGACGACATGGTGCTGCTGAGCGCTTCGGTCTGTGGCCTATCCAAACTTTTGGGCATATGTGAGGAGTATGCACGGTGTCACGGTTTGCTATATAACGCAAAAAAGAGCGAATGTATGGTCTTTCAGGCCAGAGGGAAATGTCCAGATACCATACCAGCTATTAGGTTGAATGGTACTGAATTAAAGAGGGTGGAAAAGTTCAAGTATCTTGGGCATTTGGTAACCTCTGACCTGAAAGACGATGCAGACATAGAGAGGGAGCGAAGAGCGTTGTCTGTGAGGGCCAATATGATAGCCCGCAGATTCGCTCGTTGTTCGGGGGACGTCAAAATTACTCTTTTCAGAGCATTTTGTACGTCCTTCTACACGAGCAGCCTGTGGGTGACGTATACGCAGAAACAGTACAACGCTCTTCGTGTACAATATAATAATGCCTTTAGGATGCTGATGGGACTGACCAGGTACTGCAGTGCGTCGGGGATGTTTGCCGAGTCCCGCGTGGACTGTTTCTACACAACCATGCGGAAACGGTGCACATCCCTGGTGCGCAGGGTGCGGGTCAGCTCCAACAGTATCCTAAACGTATTTGCGAATAGGTTTGACTGTCAGTACATGAACCACTGTTACAGGGTTCATATACTGACTAATAAGCAAACAAATAGATTTAATTAGTAATTATATTTTAATTTTAGTGTTATAGTAAATTGTATTTTAATTTTATTTTTTATTTTTAATGATTATTGTTTGTAACTATGTGATATGACCTCTATGTCGAAATAAATGAAATTTGAATTTGAATTTGATCGGGGCACGGCAGTCCCTCCGCCAAGTCGAGCGCCAAGCAAACACTGCCGTACCATCCTTTACTGGAACCATTTCGCCGCATTTTCAGGCTCTGGATAAGACCAGCACCCTTATCATGGACGTTCGTGATTCTGATTGCGAGTGTGCGCGAGCAGGAGGGCGCATGACGCGAGTGGGTTGGCAGGATGGCATGCTATGGCAATTGAATCGCGAACGTCCACGATAAGGGCGCGGAACGCAGAAATTTTAATAATACTTATTTGATGCGTATTTCAATAATACTTATGTGTAGGCGAGCCTGAAACAAACAGTATAAAAAAATATTTCCACATGTACGACTATTTTATGTTAGATCTTTGGTCGATTTGACGCTCTAAAAAGAAGAGAGCAGAAGTCAGCATTGTCAATGCTGAATGCACGTACGCATTCTGTTTATGTTTTTATGTAGCATAATACCATTATACAATCTAGTCTGACAAAGCCTCTATACAGCTGCAATTCACCCGTTATTATTTATAGCTTAAGATTATTTTGGCAAAAAACCTGTCTGTTTTTATTATACTTATCTAACTAAAGTGTACACAAAATGACGTATCTAAGAGCATTGTGATGACATCATCACTCGATACGATCGACATCAAAAGATAAAAAATAAAGAATTGAATTGCACGTGTTGCACAATCAACAACAGCCTAAAATGAGACACTAGCGTCCAATTACCAATACCAGTATGGGCTATTATCTCGCTTAACAAACATAGGTAGTTACAACAGATATAACATTATTCCTGTTTCTAAATCCTGCTGCCCAATCTTTCCCGGCACATTTTTTTTTTCCATGTCAAACTCATAAGCCAATGTCGTGTGCGTACTCCTGGCGGAAAAGTATCGAAAATATAATTTTGGTTATGGCAAATAATTAGATCATGACGTCGTGTAAATGTTTGTGGTAATTTGAAATTTGTTCATCCAGCCATTTTTGAGATATCTGCAAAATAGAGATTCCGCCAGGGGAACGTTCCCCCAGCGGCACTTTTTTCTAAAGAAAGAACTTTTGAGAAAAAAAAGTATGCCACGAATTAGATCAAATTTGTTTGTAAATGTTTGTGCTAGAATGGAATTTGTTTGTCGTAAGACTTCCGAGATATTCAAGTTTTTGCTGGGGGAACGTTTGCGCATTTGCTGGATTTCGTAAACGGTTAGGCGCACAGTTATGATTTTATTTACACATATTGCTATCAATTTGTTTATAATGTTTGTGCAAACAGAATCCGAAAAAACAACACCGTTTGGAAGAAAAAAATATATTCGTAAAACGAGGTTTTTAGGTTCTAGTACTTAAAATATATGTCATAGAGTCTAAATTTCAATGTCAATATATGCCTTACAACTGCTTACAACGTCACGCCAATTATCATTTGTGTGATGTAAGTAATTAACGAGTTATTATGAGTTAAGTGAAAAAAAACATGACTAAATCATGACAGTTTTCGCCATTGGATTGCACGAGTTCCTTATGTACTGACAACCTAAAAGTAACGCAATAATTAGATCATTCTTTCAATTATCTACCTGACAAATTTTAGCTCGATGCACTTGATAATTAAAGAGATATTAATCTAAACCTAACAAGACTTCAAATGGTCGATAAACCGGCCAAGTATCAAAGGTCACCAAAAAGCGGCCGCGCGGTATATAGTGCTAGCCTTCTAAAATCTATAGAGTTGTACCGATGCTTTTGTACATGTGAGCACACAATCATGATCGAGTGACAAAAAACAACGACGGTTTAGTACTGGTGTAGTACTGTACTTTGGTACAGGAATGGGGCACCTTTATACAGAGATGGGGCACAATGATACATATCAATGTGCCCCGCACTTTGTTGCATCAAAGTGCCCCAAACGACATTTTTCAAAATTCAAATTATTATATTAATACTAACTTTGATTTTAAGTAAAATTAACAAAAATCATAATAATTGATAGTTTAACTTACCTTTGGTATATAAAGATCCTCGTTAGATGTTATCGAATAGCGTCGAAACACTTTCACATATTGCGTCAGAATTTACTTAAGATGCTCAAAACACGTCTCGACATGCCCGAGGACGGCCGTTGACAGACGGTCGGAACGGTTACAATGGATGCGTTCGGAAGTTTTTCCGAACGTTTTAGAGATGGCGCCACTCAAATCCATTCGATAAATTATTAGATAAGGCTAGTGTATCAATGTGCCCCTTGTATTAATGCACCCCACCTCCCCTTACGTGTAAACAAAATTGACTTGTACCCACTAACGTATAAAGAATGTTCTACGGCCAAGTCACACAACATTAACTATAATAATAAAGAAACCGCAGTAAGGAACCTTAGACTTGGCACGACTTTGTCTAGATTTCATTATTTTTTAGAGATAAACAAGCAGCTCCATCGAGACTTGGCTAGTTTTTTACAGATTGTTTTTGGTGGGATTAACTAGACCGATTCTTGAACCCCAAGAATCGAGCCGATTCACGTATTGAAATCGAACCACTCATTCGATTAAAATATCGAAATCTCGAAATCGATAATAGTATAACATAATTTTCTACGGAAACTATTTACTGGGTCGATATAAAGGCATCATCACTATCACTACATAGTATAAAACAAAGTCGTTTCCCGTTCCCGCTGTCTGTCCCCATGTATGCTTAAATCTTTAAAACTACGTAACGGATTTTGATGCGGGTTTTTCAATAGATAGAGTGATTCAAGATAAAGGTTTATATGTATAATACATGCATAATATAGTAGAGAAACACTGATAATTTTAGAGGTTTCTAATGTGATGTCGTAAATAAACACATTTTTTGCGCTTACATTGCAAACTCTGGTTGAACCCTACAATATAGATCAAAATAATGTACTACAGTATTGAATACCTTCAAAAGTCCTACAAAAAAGTTCACGATGGTATATGTCTACCTTTTAGGGATAACCCACAATAACCATTTTTTATCCTTTAGTTATCCTAAGCGAGAATCGATTCGGTCAAACACAATTTAAATCGATTCAGAAAGCGATTTTTAAGGCATAATTGAAATCCCTTTTCAAAGTAAGAGTAGGTATCCCCAAAAAACGATACAAATTACAATTAAATTATTTTATTTTTCCCAGAGTAATTATATGTAATACTTATTTTGAGAAATAAATTACTATTTAGGTTAGGATACAATCCTTAATGTATTTTATGTTAGGTAGGTAGTATATAAAGAAAAAATAAGTAATACGTAAAGTATGTAGTACCTAATGTTAATATCTATTCAAGTATGTATTTAAAAATATATATTATATGTATGTTACATATTACAAGCTTTGCTTAGTTTGGGGGTCGGATGTCCCAAAATATTATTTTGCCTACGTATAACACACTTAATTGTAAATCCTTGACACAGTTCTTTATTTATTTAGTAAGTGTGATAAATCCTTGACACAATCTTACGGTAGGTAAAGTTATTTCGATTCTAAAAATAAATTTAGTCTTCTAGATCTTAATTAATTCTAGAAACACTTTAGTGGTAAATGGTAAATCCATCTATGTGGCAATACAGCTTTAAGCTCGATCATTAGTACCAACTTTTTAAAACGAAAACACGTGGTGCGGACCTTTTTTACTTGTACACCAATATTTATAAGCTTATATTATAACACTTTGTATAATAATATAAAAAATCCATTTCAAAAACCACTGGATTATAAGCTATGTGCTCATGCGTACTGTAAACTGAAAAAAAACGCTAGATTTGTCCCGAAAAGCGTAATGTTGGTAGCATGGTAATTTTACCGGGAAATATTTCGCCCATTCGGCAACATCGCGGCAAAGTTGCATTTCTTTAGGGCTGCCTCATGCTATGTTAACCGACATAGTAAGAAAATAACAAACAGCAGGGCTATCCAGTGAGTTGAAATAAATAGAGTAGTTATAATCGAACAAAACTGCTTTAAAAACTGACTAGAAGTTTTGCCTATATAAATATACTTACGCATGTTTTTATGCAGTTTGTGAAGAAAAGAAAAGAGTATGGCCGACTTTATACGCTACACCTGTTGTTAGAAAGAGACAAATATCTAATTTCTCTTACTGCTTAAATAGCTACACAAGTTGATTGGCCAGAGCGAGCGCCCTTGCCGCGCCGGTGTGACTCTCTTTCACTCTCTTACACAAGACGATCTATCTATCTCGGTCATACATTTCAAAGTGACAACAGTCGCCTAAGATACATTTTTTTTCCCCATTACAATAAAAATACAGTACTTACGCGTGAAACGTTTTTTTTTGTTTCTCACAGTGCCTGTGTAGATTGTTCAGTGTCTAAATACACTGAAAGGCATTATAGCACCATCTTTTTGCTAGAAAACATACGATTAGCGGCAGCGTATTACCGGACATTCGGAAGTGAAAGTCTGGTAGCGATCACGGCAATTGCCTTGATTGCGTCTAGTAAATATGGCGGGGGGGGACAACTCATCTACAGGTAAAAACATCTTAGGGGCTATCATGTAACTGTTCGGGATCGCGATTCGGATGCGATTTGTCATAATTGTCACTTGTCACTCATGTCATAATAGCCCCGCTGGTGTTTCTACATTATCATCAGCCAGAAGACGTTCACTGCTAAAACCTAGGCCTCCTTTAACCTACACACTGAACGACATTCATGCAGACATCCACTGAATGCCCGCGACTGTCACAATGTCGTCGGTCCATCTAATGGGAATGCGTCTTCCGGTAAAAAATTGTTCTCTTACAAATTTTGAGGCAACCCTAATCATTCATTTACCGACGCGCCTGCGCGGCGGCACGCTTCGTACTTTCCGTATCTTTAGGTATCCGGATCCGGAAAGCTGGCAACGCCACGCCCGCGCCATCGCTGCGCCGGTTTCGTAGGTAAATAACTGGCCAAGAGCGTGTCGAGACACGCATATGGTTATATTTTCCGTAGCCAAAATCATATGGGTAATTGTGGTCACAATAATAGTTGAGAAATTGGTGGTCACAGAAAAAAACGAAAGATAGAAGCTCTGTGGATTTAGCCAAATTTCAGAGATGTAGGTAGGTATAATGCCGACATATCATATAGGTACCTAGTACCTACCTACTTTCTTCGTTAAAATCATTTTACGAAAAGGACCTTTGAGCTACGTCTTAAATTTATTACAGTTTTATCGCTATAACTCAACGTTATGGGTGTCTATAATGTACAACATGATATTTGCCAACACCATAATGTACGGCCTAATAATGCACAGCATGATAATTGGTGTACATGTGAACATGTACATCGAATATCATGCTGTACAATACTGCATGATATTCGATTATCGGATCGTGTCTATAAAGTACGGAAAGGAAAGCACAACCAGGGGCCGTACTGTGAACTGCTTATAGCGGGACCGAATAGGTTCAGCTGCCGACTCTGCGCGACCGCGAACCTTATTGCGAGGCGATAAAATTCACAGTCGCACAGCGTCGGCATAGCGTATTCGGTCCCGCTATAAGCAGTTCACGGTACGGCCCCAGTACTGTACAGGCAATAATCCATGTACATGGGAAAAAATCACGTTTTATCGGGCTGTACATTATTATGCCGTATTTTATCATGTCGTGCAATACGGGCTGTGTTTTGACGACACGGGCCGATAATGTACAACATGATAAAAGGTGGCATCTCCCGTATTGGCTAATATTGCTTAAATGTTTCTGCTCTGATTGGCTGTCAGGTCCGGGATTGAAAAAAAAACCTAATAACCTATCCAATAATCTATCCGCCTCTAAACGAAGCTTTAGTTTGAAATTTGTATGCCATCAATTATCATGCTGTACATTATTGAGCCGAGCCGATAATGTACGGCATGATATTGCACGGCACGATACTGCACAGCATGATATTCGATGTACATGTACGTGCATTATTATGCCGTACAATATCTGTGTCGTACATTATTGCCTCCCAACGTTATTATATATTATTATTATTGTATTATATAACGTTATTATCAGAAAAAAATTGAAATCATTTTGATTTAAGGTTTTTAATAGGTACTTACGTATGACCTACCTAACCTATCAGCATGGCAAATTACAAGTACCTACTCGTATCTGTGTCTAATAGTTTAGAAAGGGGGGACCAACTTTTTGCCTCTGGCGGGCCTTACCTATTCCACAAAATAGACATACGTACCTACTTTATGCCACCATGAACAGCGCGCAATTTGTAAAAAATCTACTAAGAACGTGTCAAGACACGCATATGGTAGGGTTCCGTATCCAATAAGATACCTATAATTTTCGTCACATTCGTAGTTCAGGAATTGGTGGTTAGGTAGGTACCTAATAGGTATAGTTAGATACCTATCTAATGAGTAGGTAAGTACTTACTTATGTACCTAACTACCTACCTACTTACCTATAAAATTTTATGTTACGGCGAAGTAGGTAGGTACCAAACTAACAAAATACCTACCTAATTGACTACGAGTCTAATTGGAACTCTGGAAGAAATTGCCGTTGTACCTATGTAAGTATGTTTGTAAGTTTGTATCTACCTACTTGGCTACCGTACCACACCCACTTGCCTACAATTTCGTACTACCGTATGAAATTGTAGGCAAGTACCTAGTAGGTACCTAAGTAAGTACTACTTGCCTACAATTTCATGACTGTCGGTAGATCGGTAGACGATCAACAGAAAGCTAGTAGGTAAGTATAATATCATTGAGGTAAGTAAAATCGCAGCGAGGTTTTGTTTGGCACTCGGCCTGTCGTGACGTGTCTAGAACGGTTCCGGCAATCATGTTTGTGAGCTGCATTTGGGACATGTCTACCGCAGGCAGGTTTTGTTTGACATACGGTATGTCATGCCATGTCTAAAACAGCTGCGGCAACCATGTTTGAGAGTTCGATTTGGAACACGTCTATCGCAGCCAGGTGTTGTTTGGCACTTGGTATGTCATGCCATGTCTAAAACGGCTCCGGCAACCATGTTTGAGAGTTCAATTTGGAACACGTCTATCGCAACCAGGTGTTGTTTGGCACTTGGTATGTCATGCCATGTCTAAAACGGCTCCGGCAACCATGTTTGAGAGTTCGATTTGGAACACGTCTGTCGCAGCCAGGTATTTTTTGGTACACGGTATGTCTTGTCATGTCTAGAACAGCTGCGGCAAACGTATTTGCGAGCTTGGTTTGTGACACGGTTATCGCAACCAGGCGTTGTTTGGCACACGGAATGCCATGCCATGTCTAAAACGGCTTCGGCAACCATGTATGTGAGCTTCGTTTGGGACACTTCTATCACAGCCAGATGTTGAATGGCACATGGTATGTCATCCCATGTCTTAAACGGCTGCAGCAACCATGTTTGAGAATTCGATTTGGAACACGGCTATCGTAACCAGATCTTATTTATCACACAGCCTGTTGTCCCGTGTCTAGAACGGCTCCGGCAACCATGTATACAAGCTACGTTTCTGACACGTCTATCACAGCCAGATGTTGTATGGCACACGGTATGTCATCCCATGTCTTAAACGGCTGCGGCAACCATGTTTGAAAATTCGATTTGGAACACGGCTATCGTAACCAGATCTTATTTATCACACAGCCTGTTGTCCCGTGTATAGAACGGCTCCGGCAACCATGTATACAAGCTACGTTTCTGACACGGCTATCGCAACCAGATTTAGTTTGGCACACGGCCAGTCGTGCCGTGTTTAGGACGGCTCCGCAAACCGTTTTCGTTTAACACACGGCCCGACGAGCTTTGCCTACACCAATACGCTAACCGTGTTAGAATGTAGCCGTGTATTTTTGCACGGCTACGGTTGTAACACGGCTGTAAAATTATTTAATACAGTAAGCGTAGCCGTCTTTACCGGCTAACGCAGCAGTATAATTGGCTTACACAGCCGTGTAAAATCTCTAACCGCGTACACGGCTGTTCACACGGCTGCCAAACCTGGCTGGCACAGTCGTTTACATGGCTACAGAAACTGGAGCCGTGTTCGAAAGCTGTGTATTTTTCCCAGTGTAGAGCCTATCAAAGAAAACAAAATTTTAAATAATTCAAAAATAAATAAGTTCTAAGTATTTTAATTTCAAGCTAGACAGAGAGCGCGCTATACTGAGCCATGGCGTCAAGCCTCAGGCGCGGCATACAAATGCTATACTTACATGTGCTTTGCGAGAAAGGGATAGAGCATCCCTTCTCTATCCCCGCCTAAAACTTTAAACGCTCATATCTCAGAGATTTATCCAATTCAATTTATTTTTTCAGTATGTGTAATGTATTTAGTTGTATTCATCACTAAGCCTGTTATTTGTCATAAAATAAACATCAGGCCACACGCCTATTAACTGGTGCGAGCGAAACGGCCGTCTCGAGAAATTTCTTACGATGTGCGGGACCTAATACAAAATGTATGCACGGAGCGCCTTCGGGCGAAACCAGACGGTTTTTCTTACGGTTTTTCTCGTCGTATGCGCCCGGCCTTATAGAACGCGGCGGCCCAGTGCCTCGCTCCGGTACTTCAAGCAGGTGGGTATTGGCTCGGGTAGCGGAGGAAATGCACAAAACACACCAAACGGGACGTCAGTGCAGAACTTAACGCCAATATGTCAGAAAGAGATGTAAAATTGGACCCCTCTTATTTAATTTACCATACAAAACCGAGATGGTCATTTGAACCAGAATTTCAAACGTATCTGAACTCCAACCCGCACAGGGCTAGTGTGGTGGATTGACGGATCGCTCTTCGAGGGTAGAATTGTGTCTAGCAGAGCAGGTCCTTAAAGACTGATGTAATGCCTGGTTTACATATCAATCATCATCAGCCCGGAGACGTCCACTGCTGACAACCTGCCATTTGCATCCACCAGTTGCCCGTGATTTTCACAATGTACATATCACTACTACTACAAAGTACATATCAATACTACTATTAATTCCCTTAATACTTCATGTACCAGGATGACTGTCAACTATCATTAATTATATCAATCGAATGTTTCAGAAAAAAGTAATCGAGGACCTATGTCCCGTAAACGGCGTAGGAGCGTACAGCGGTGAGGATGGAGTGGATTATTGGGACAAGGGCAAATGGGATTACGAACTACAAAATAACCAGGTATACTATTTAACACTTTCGTTTTAACAACCCAAAATGTGTCACGCTGAAATAAAACTGTCCTGACTCAACGACTGACTGACAGACAACGCACAGCCGAAACCGCTGGTCGTACAGACTTGGAAAATAATTAGTAATTAACCCAGCGGTATGGAAGATAAATATGGATGTAAATAAAACACAATATTTCATAACCTCCATAGTAAAAACTTTTCATAATAATGAGTACATACATACCCTTCGGTATTGTTGAACCTTTTGACTGGCCAGGCCTAGCCTAGCCAGCTAGTTTCGGAATACATATAATATGACTTGGCCTGCCGGCATAACACAAACGCGGTATAGTTTCCATAACATTCGAAGCCTTATCCTGTTTTTGCGCGACAACAATAGAAGATAAGAGAAGACTTATCGCGGTGTGCAAGCTAGGCTATATATAGGCCTGCAGGAAACCCGATATGAGAGGGCTTTGAAATTAGTGATTCGTTCCTCTCACATTTTGGAGGATGAGGGAGGGTGCCTCAATGCCAAATGAGGGCCTCGTCCCTCATCCTTCATATGAGGTGAGGTACGTTGATCACCGAAACGAACGGCTCGCTACTCAAGCGACACTCCCTCGCTGCAGCGTTGACTGTTGTCGCTCGGCTTCATTTGGTACCAAGCAAAAAAAAGAGTGCCTTATATTACACCACACAGGCTTTTCTTTTCCCGCTTGTTTTATTGACAACAAAACTTACTGTGTCGTTGGATTATGTGTCCTAATACTATAGCGATAAAGACCAAATCTTTTTAAATCATTAAATAGAATTAGGCGAAATGAAACAATATTTTATGTTACGCGTGAACAAGGCAGCGACACAGCAAAGCATTTGTGTCGCGATGAATGAAGTGAGGGAAAGAAGTGAGGTGCTTCTACGATTTTGTACGAGTACCTTCATTTCGATATTTGAGGGCCTCGAACGAGGTAACTCAAGAGTGAGGAACCCATCATTATTTGAAATGATAGAACACAATGAACAAGCGAAGGATCAGGCTCGCATGCACAGGACTAGAAACGAAGGCGTGAACGTGATGAGGCAGTGGACACAGGCTTATAGTGATGACTGTCAGCTATCTAGTTTCCATATTACAAGCTTTGCTTAGTTTGGGACTAGATGGCGTTGCGCGAAAATGTCCACCGACGTTATAAAAAAAGTTCTTGTTTCATTTCCTCAAGTAGTACTCGCTCGTTTTCAGGTATTTGTAATGACGAGCCAGATTTTACTAGACATGCTAGCCCACTCGTACATACTGTTGAAGGATATAAATCTGATAATATTCGACGAGTGTCATCATGCAGTGGACGACCATCCCATGCGATCTATAATGAAGTACTTCGAAGCATGTTTGGTGGAAGACCAACCTAGAGTGCTCGGTGAGTAACAGAAGTTTTTTTATTCACTAGCACCGCTGTTTCATCCGTTATGTTATGAAAATAGTTTTTGCTGGAAAATGTCTGCCTGGAGAGAGCTATGCTCGGAGTTACTTTGCGCGTTAAAATCCGGAACGAAGATATTCGCCAAAGAACCAAAGTCACCGACATAGCTCGCAGGGTTTGCAAGTTGAAGTGGCGATGGGCAGACCACATCGCTCGACGAACTGATAACCGATGGGGAAGAAAGGTTCTTGAGTGGCCACCGCGAACCGGAAGACGCAGCATAGGAAGGCCTCCCACTAGGTGGACCAACGACATTGTAAAAATCGCGGGCAACCAGTGGATGCAAATGGCAGGTTGTCGTACAGTGTGGCGGTCTAAGGGCTGATGATGGATGGAAAAAGCCTGCCTGTTAACATAGTAACCTAGCATACAGGAATATACTATCTTCAGCTTCCTGCTTTCAACTACTGCTAGCTTCCCACGTATATCGTCACTCCATCAGGGCATCCTACGCTACGTTTGCCGATTCGTGGGCCTCATTATATAACAGCTGGTCTACATTGCCTAACGGTTTTGTGATATTTTTAAAACCTGACAAGAAACCTGACGCAAGTAACTTATTTCTTCGTTAATATACGCAGTTATCGAAAATACGCCAGTTCAGTGCATCCATCGCGCATTGCAGTCAGGTTTGTGTTCACAGTACTCCCCAGCTCCAAACTTTGCCAAAATTACCCCTCTCTTTCTTGTCGGAAGCCTGAATCCGCGTCTGTTTATAATGAGTGTATTATACAATTCATTTCATTTTATTTCAGGGTTAACAGCAACGCTCCTCAACTCAAACGTCACAATGGGTCAAGTAGAAAGTACGTTAAAAGATCTCGAAACGACATTTCACGCGACAATCGCTACTGTCAACGAATTAGGCGAAGTTCTTACGTAAGTATTTCTTTATTTTTATGTTCCCCAAGTTTGTTATTATTTATTGGCATTGTCTTATCTTGCTTTAAATGTTTTTTCTATACCGTAAACAAAAGTTAAATTAATGAGCTCTATAATTTGCGGTTCACATATTTACAATGGCACTTATGACAGCTCCATAGAACGTAGCATGTTTCGTAACTGTAGAATGTAACGTCATTACGTCACACAAGTTTTTTTTACGTAGAGTGTAATTGTAAGAGATCGCGTTGCCTGGTCCTGGGCATGTCCTTAAACTGCATTTAAAACCACCGGAGAACGGGCAGCATTGTCCTCTCGGTTAAAGGTGAAAAATATATATGTCAAAAATTAAAAATGTCCACCGATATTTATTTATTTAAAGGTTGTAAGCATTCTGCAATCCCCGAGCCGCCTGCCAAGCAAGGGGGTTATGGTAGACCCCTCGCCCCCCTACTTACGTACGTACTTACGTACTTACTTACGTACTTGATGTACTTGATCGAAGATTCCCTATCTACAACATGTTATGCCCGGCTAGCGCGTCTCGTTACTTATCTGTTATATTTATTCACTTCAGTGTTTTGAATCATTGTTTCAGGTACTCGACCAATCCACATGAGATTGTGCAGTATTATGAACTGCCAGTACCCACGGCCGCGACTAGCCAAGCTACCGCGGCACTAGAGGTGCTCCAAAGTTTAGTCTTTGTTGTAAAACTGCCTCAAGTGAAGAAGGACGTTGCATTAAACTTGTCGAAATATCAACACGATATTTCAACGGATCCCAAAAAGGTGGGTTATACAGAAAACGTGCACAAGAACTGGGGCCTTATTTTTGAATTGTGCGCAAAGTTGCGCATGCGAAAGGAGCTTACTTTCAAACGATATTGAACCTTATTCCAAACAGCATCGTTCGAAGGTCAGCTCCTTTCGCTTTTGCGTACGATTCAAAAATGAGGCCCCAGCGCGAGCTAATCCCGCCATCACCTTACTACGTCTACATACTACCTTTCAAATGCATCCAAACCATGTAATCAATGCTCCATTCCAGCGTCAGTCTTACCGGTCAAGTACAACCTGGAGTGGTACACCACAGAGTTAGGAATAGAGCTGCGATCAAGGCATTTTTAAACAGTGAGATATTATGTACTACGTACTACATAATATCTCAATGTTTTTAAACGGTTTTATTAAATTTACCCTGTTATTTGTTTTTTGGACCAAATGTAGTAAATTATATTGAATAACTTTAATGAAAAACTGTCGTCTATTTAGCATGAATCAGTTTATTGAACGGAGCTAATATAAAGTACGCAGACATTACTTTTAGCAAGAAGGAAGTAAGCTAGCGAATATGTGAGAGTGCATAAACAATACTTGTCATAGATAATAAATAATTAGGGTGGAGACAGCATATCCGAATTACACTAATCGACTAAAAGGTTTTGGTTGTTTAAATACTACAACAATATTTTACCCCCTTCCTGTTGACAGATTGATTCCTCATATTTGGTACACACCTTTAGTCCTGATGACAAAATAGTAAAACTTCAAAAAATATATTGTTTTTTCTATTATTTATGCGGGTCACTCGTGTATGCGTACAAATATTCATACATTGTGCATATGTTTGCACGCATGTGAGGGCCTTCAGACTTACATTCGCAAGTGGCAAACTTAGCGGAGTTTATATATATGTTACCGGCCAAACCAGATTTCAGGATAAACTAGTTTTGCCTAGGCTCAACTAATTCTTCCTACATGCAATAGGATAAACTGGTATAGCCTAGGCTAAACTAGTTCGTCCTAAGCCCGATAGGATAAACCAGTTTAGCTTTAATTAAATTGTATTTTATTCAATTTACCTATTTATTATGTTGTTTTAGGTATTCTATAATGATTAAACCTACTAGACCATACCAGTTTATCCTAAGAGTATGTATTTCTATCTGGATAAACTAGTTTGGCCTAGGCTAAACTGGTTTATCCTATCGAGCTTAGGATGAACTAGTTTAGCCTAGGCTATACCAGTTTATCCTATTGCATGTAGGAAGAATTAGTTTAGCCTAAACAAAACTAGTTTATCCTGAATTCTGGTTTGGCCGGTAACATATATACGCGCTTTGATGTGCATCAAAAAAACTGTTACGCTTGGAAAACCGCGAATGCAGCGAAAACATTGCATAATCATTTCAAAAGTCGTCCTACAATAGGCTAGATGACTGGGTTTTTTTATTGTCCTATTAAAATGTGGCCCATAAATATAGCTGATTAATGAAAAGAAAATGAAAATCTGATCAAAAATAAGCAACTTATATGCATTTTAATATCATGCTAGACAGAGAGGCGAAACAGCAAATCGTGACGTCACTTCTCTGTACGCCATATAAATTATATTCTGACAAGTAAGGCGTGACGTCATTTTTTGTTTTATGGGAAAGGGACAGAGTTATCTCTAACAAAAACTTTAAACGCTCATATATCAGAACATTATTAACCGATAAAAAATATTTTTTCAATAAACATACTATATTTACTTAAATTCTTCATCAAAGCTATTGGTTTCAACGATATAAACATCAGTCATCTACCCTATTGTGGGTTCGCGTATTCGTGCGAATGTAAGTGTCCGGGGTTAGAATAACGTGTCATCGTGCCAGGTGTACGGTTTGCGGGAGGACTTAAACTATAGTTATCTTGCGACGTAGGTAGGTATATTAGTTACAGACATAGAGCTTTACTGAGTAGGTCCCTGCCGGTAGTGGAGGAGTGGGTTTTCGTTACGTCAAATGACGCGTGACTTCAGTCGACTTCGTTCATTGACGTAACGAAAACAAACCCCTCCCGCACACCTCCGCTACCTCAGGAACATACTCAATTAAGCGACATGCCTGTAACTGCTTCGGATCTCACACGGTAGCATGACATTTGACAATAGGTTCAAATTTTTAATACTATAATAACCAAGACACAGCCGCGGGAAAACGGCGCGCGACGGGACTTTTTTTGTAATGCAACATACGTGTTTTGTTTTTAGGCAACATTGTTGCCGTTTTTTTTAAAGTAAAGCTTTTAACCTTTGATATATATCTATGAATCAGCCCTACTTGTGAAGAAAAACTTATGTAAATATGAAACTATATTAAGTAAGCGGCATGACGGTAGACTGCGTGAGCCACGCCGCAGAACCGCCCGGATAGCACGTTTGTTATGAGAATCTCTGTTATAATAAACTACCGCAAAGCTTGAAAGAAATGCATTATTTTGTCATTTTTAAATTTAGGCTTAAGAAATTACTAATTGACAAGACATATTATTTAATTAATGAGTTTTTAAATGTCAAGTTGTAAAAGATAATTAATAATATCAATGAGGTTTAAATTGTTTTTATATAATTATATTGACGTTAGATTAAATTAACTGAGTTCTGAATGATACTAACATACTAAACATTTTGCATGCCATGGTGCTAGATCATGGCGATCTCAACTTTGTGATTTATTTTGTATCTGTCTAAACCCATTTCTCCGCAAATAAATATTTTGAACTTGATTGAAAAACACGGAAAGCGGGCGCGATCGCCGGTTTTTGTATGGTCCGTACCGTCTCGCGCCGCTTTACTGCGCCCTGTGTGACTCTACTATTATTACTATTTACAGATAGTAAAAGCAGTGAAGAATATGATAGTTTCCATGGTGTCGTTCATTGAGGAGCTAGGCGCATACGGCGGGTCTATGAGCATTTTGGCATATGTTATACTACTGGAAAGGCTTAAACGGAAGGCGTCGACTATAGAAGAAGAAAGCTTGTACAAAATGACTATAACACATGCTAACGTGTAAGTTTTTGTTTTATTTATACGGGAATACTCGCGTTTAATTAAATCGGATACTCCGACTATAGTTTCGAACAAAACAAAAATGTTTGTTTGTGTTGGTTGTTTGTTTTTTGTTTTTGTAAACAAAAATGTGTTAAAATCACGTCTGTTTTCATAATAAAACGTGTAAGTTGTTCTACTTTTTACAAAAAGGATATTATGTATGTATTTTTGTTCGAATACTGTAGTATTGAGTGAGTTACCACACTAATATTATTACTTAATACGAAAGTTTGTCGGTATGTGTGTATGTTGGTTATCTCTACGCGCCAAAACGGCTGAACGGATTTGGATGAAACTCGGAATTGAGATAATTTATTTCCCGTAACAACATATAGGCTACTTTTTATCATTATCATCATCATCACCACCGTGGAACAGCTAGTCCCTAATAAATAAATCAAAAATGTGTCAAAACCAAGTTTTGCTGTAATAAAACTATAGCCCGTGTTTTTCTATAGTGTCTGTGCTAAGTGTGTACATTTGTACACTGTACATGTACTTTGTACAGTCCCTTTTAACTAAGCGTCGTCCATCATAAACCGCGTTACTAAATAAAAAATTAAAAACCATAATCCCCGCGCTTGGCAGGCGTTAACCGGGAGGACGCTGCTGCCCGGCCTCCGGTGGGTCTGGGTGCAGGCTTAGAACATAATGTCCACGTCCATTAAACATGCTTACTGATTCACATACTTTCGCATTTATTATATTAGTGTGAGTGTGATGGGCTGTGATGTGATAGAATTTATTTATTGACATTCAGTGAACTAATAATTTTTATCCATAGCGCGCGGAATATCCTGGTTCGGTCGATGGCATACGATAGTGGCTACACGAAAATTCTGCGCCATTCTTCGCCTAAGTTTATCCAGTTGCTGAACATGCTAAAAGAATATAATCCTAATGTGATGGACAATCCAGGAGGTTAGTAGGAGCTACATTAACAATTAAAACCGCCCAAAGGGCGCTTGTCTTATACTTAGGTCTATTTTTAACCGACTTCAAAAAAGGATGAGGTTCTATGTTCGACGGTATGTATGTTTTTTTATGTCTGTTCACCTAGTATGGGCTGCGTACCAATGCATTGCAAAAATCCTCCTACATCACGTTAATACATTTTTAACCTCCGAACAGTGTATGGAAAAGTTCCATACATGTTTCCCAAGGTCAATGTACTTTTTGTATGGAACAGTGTTTTAAAATTTGGCCCTATATTAAAAGTTGATCATAATGGTGAGTACATACACACACACCCTTCAGTATTGTAGAACCTTTTGTTACACATTGTATATGATTAATAGAACATTAATGTCTACGATGAGTTTTGGCGGGAACACGAAAGAAACACGTCGCTGCATTATATTATTTTCCAAAACTTGTGTGTTTTCGAGTGTTAATTCATAAAAATGGCGGAGTTTTATTCATTAAATTCTGTATTACGCGCACGTGAAATAATGAAGTGAAACGTGTCTTTTCGTGTTGTTTCCAAAACTCCGAAGAAGCTTGTAGTAAAGTTGCCACGACTTTACTAGGGCATGACTGGACTTGACTGTGAGTCTGTGACTTACTAAGTGTGATTTTGACTGTGACTAGCTGGACTTGACTTGAAATTCATCGAAAACTTGATAAATATTTAGATACTGGCAAATGCACAAAGTGCGACGCAATAATCCTCTTAGGAGGAAATAAGAAAAAATATCAACTATTATTATTTGTGATTAATTATATTGCACATCCCGTCTTCTAGCTCTATCTAAAATGGGAATCCTGTCCGTTACTTGAAAGAAGGCGCGTTTACCGACTAATTGTCAAAGTTCAAGCTGTTATGTTATTTCCCATGTAAATAATGTCTGGTGAAACAGAGTAAATTCATTGATATTGAAACATTTTAAAATTTCAGTGCTTCTCAGAGTGAATCATGCAAAAAAGCCTCTATCGGCTATCATATTCACGCAGCAAAGATTTACGGCGAAGATCTTGTACAATCTCTTGAAAGACGTGAGAGATGTCAACCCCGAAGAGTTTGGATTCCTGAAACACGACTTTATAGTCGGCTTCAACATTAACCCTATGAAGTGTACCAGGGAACAGCACTATCATAAAAAGAGCAGTCAAAAGGCGCTTCTTATGTTTGGAAGAAAGTAAGTTTAATCAAGAGTAAATAGAGTCTTTACTTTCTTGTCACGGAGACTGGCCTTAAGCATAAAACAGCCTTTTTACTAAGTCGCAAAAAAAACAACACACAATGTCTTATTTTAAAATAAGCTACAATGTCTTGTCCTGTTGTGATAATTTTCTTATGAAATGTACACTCAGGGGGTTCATGTGTAATAGTGAGTATCCGTGGACCCCTCAGGGGTTCCGAATTTGGGGTTCAAGTGAAAAGGGGGCGTCCATAAATTACGTGAGGTGTTTTTTTAATTTCTTCCTCCCTCCCTTCCCCCCTGGTGAGATGTCGTGAGATTTTATTCAACCCCCTCCCCCCCCCCCCCCCCAATCTCACGTGAGATTTTTCAAAATGTGGGTTTCTTACGTAAACGCGTTGGAGTGTTATTGTAAAAAGAAGAAAAAAACTGCCAAAATAGTTTATTTTTTGTTTTAATCAGAAAAAAAATGCGTGATATTTGCCGAGACCCCCCCTCTCCAACGTAAGATTGGATGAGATTTGACTCGACCCCCTCCCCCCCCTTAAACATCTCACGTATTTTATGAACGCCCCCAAAGAACGTAATTCTCAATTTCTAAATAATTATGTTTTCAGTGAGTTGAACTGTTTGATATCGACAAGCGTCATCGAAGAGGGTGTAGACATCCCTCAGTGTTTGTTAGTGCTGCGGTATGACCCGCCGCTAGAATATCGATCATATATTCAAAGCAAAGGTACCGTTTCTTGCAATCTTGTTATTTTATTTGATTATGTCATGGACCTGGGTATGTCCTAAAACTGCATCCAGAGCCACCGCAGGACGGGCAGCAGCGTCCTCTCAGTTAACGGTGGTAACCATTCTGCGATCCCCAAGCCGCCTGCCAAGCGTGGGGATTAAGGCAACACCTCCCTTTAAGGGAGAGGCCTTCGCCCAGCAGTGGACGTCTTCCGGCTGTTGATGTGATGTGATATCATGAAACAGTTAGGTATTCGGTCATAAAATAAATAAATATGAACCTGTGGAAAAAACGGTTATAACAAAATAGTTATTTTTTAAATTATACCAAGTGGCGAGACGAGCAAGACGTTCTTGGAATTTGACGTTTGGACGTTACGTGTTCATGTCTTCAAAGGAAATAATGTTAACGTGAACTAAACTTGTTTTCTTTGCTCTTACGATTCATTTTATGTAAGCAAAGATCACTCTTCTTAAGCTTACAATAGTTAAAGAAAACAACAGATGGCGCTGTTAATTCTAAGGGAATTAGACGTTTGGACGTTACGTGTTCATGTAATTATAATGACGTTAACGTCATTATGAATACGTAACGTGTTTACTTGCCTTTATCTTGTCTTTGTCGGTGACCTTCCCCTTTTCTGACTTGAAAAGCAGTGGCTTAATTACATATCGGTCTCATTTCTAGGGAGAGCGCGCAGTAAAGACGCCAGCTTTGTGATAATGGTAAGGTCGGAACAGCGAGCGAAGTTTACCAAGAACTACCAAGATTTTCAACGGATAGAACACTACATCCAGAGGGTAACTAAAAACTTTAATATTTTGGAACATGTCTTAAGTTATTATATTTGGCCCGACCTACTACAATCTTTTAAATATGGTTTTGGATGTACAAAAGTGCCGTTGACAGTGGTTTTATTTTTCGCGATCTCTAGGCTGGTCCTTTAGGTAGGATAAGATAAGTAAAAAAAAAACTGTTGTTCCTTCGTAAAATCTTGTAAATTTGGTGGTTTTTAATCCGTGCAGATATTGGTGGGCAGCACGGATGATAGAGAAGCACCTACACAAGATGACATCCAAGGGAATCTTTATGACGAGGATGAAGTACTAGCTTACCAAAACCCTCATGGCGGTGAGTATACAGCGTGGCAGGTTGAACACTTGACATACACCAGTAAATTTAAAAAAAAGCTTGATAAAATTAATGTGCCAAGACTTGAAAGGCCTGGACTATAATAGACACCGCACTGCGAGACCGACGCGAGTGGACAGAAAACACTACGTCTACTACGTACACAAGATACTCCCATAGAAAACGCGTATAAACATAGTTGAATTTGTAGAACTGCGTCATCATCATCATCAACCCGGAGATGTCCACTGCTGATCGTAGGCCTCCCCCTTAGACCGCCACACTGTACGACAACCTGCCATTTGCATCCACCGGTTGCCCGCGACTTTTACAATGTCGTCGGTCCACCTATATATATATATATATGTCGCAATCGAGTCGTATCCGGGACGCCAGCGCCACCTGGTGGCACTCGATGGAGTCGGTGACGTGCGCGCCGTCGATCGGTGACTTCACTTTCCCATTGGCGAGCGGCGCGTGCGGTGGACACTGAACCATCGCGCGTTCTGTGATACGTACCTACCTACAACTTGTGTGCCTACCTGATTACTGTACTGTGCCTGTGAAGATTATAATTTGATTGATTGTACGAGCATGTTTTATTCTCATCCGACACTACCCACCGACGACGCCCACTGCTAAGAGGATCAAAGATGAGTGCTGATGATGATGGCGAATGGACCCTACTCCTCGCTCCGTCCTCCGTCATCAGAAGTGGGATCAGTGTTGGATCAGAACCTAGAAGACAGACATCTGGCGAGCCATGTTTGAACAACAAGATAAGAACACGCGAGCATTGATTGAGGCGCTGCAATCACCAAAACAAGCCTACCGTGAAGAACTACCTGCATGCGATCCTGAAAAAAAAGATACCGACGCAAGATCATTGTACGTGTCGGCAGATTTGTGTTTCGCCAAAAATCCACCAAGCGGCAGTCGTCTTGTTCTGGCGGTCATCAAGGCGCTAAAA
The DNA here is from genome assembly GCA_905404285.2 of Erannis defoliaria. NCBI lineage: Eukaryota > Metazoa > Arthropoda > Insecta > Lepidoptera > Geometridae > Erannis > Erannis defoliaria. Next base: position 8,797,303 of record FR990078.1, read on the forward strand.
GGTAAAGCATCCACGTGGCTATCAAAAATCGCCTACGAAGGAATGACATGGCACGAGTCTATGATAATTTTCATGCCAAGGTTTATTTCGACGATACATTGGCGGGTACCCTCATTAAAATGAACGGCGAAAAACCCGATTGAAAACGAAACGCTACCCGCGTTCGCGAGTCGTTTGATTAGTTCACTGACTAATCATTGGAAAGATGTGAACAAGGAAGAAATTGTCGTAGGAACAGGACTCGCACACATTTCACAGTTTGACCCGCGACTTCAAAGAATGGCGTTCACTACAAACGTTATATCGAGGGAGACAAACTGCAGCAGGAACTGAACGCATTTTCACACTTGAAGCGCTAGATCACCATCGGACAAAGCGAATTGAGTGCAGAAGCAATCGCATAGACTCGAGTGGCAGACCTGCACCACCTACATTATCAAGTCAAGCAGCGCAGCAGCCGATAGCGAAGCCCGTGCTTTAAATGTGGCAAGCCAGGTCACATAGCCATCCGGTGCACGAGCGACGGCGGCGGCGACGGCGGCAGTGGCAGAAGCGACAACGGCGGCGGCGGCAGTAGCGGCGGCGGCAGAGGCAGCAGCGGCGGCGGCAGAGGCGGCAGCGGCGGAAGCGGCGGCGGTGGCGGCGGCAGCAGCGGGCGGCTGACGTCGGCGGCACGCGCAGCGAGCGGCGCGTTGATGTCTGCGTCGTACAACCACCATCGGGCGTGTTACATCACAAAGGTGAACTGATATGCTTTGCTTATGATTCTGGCGCTGAATGCTCGTTGGTAAAAGAAAGTTTCGCTTCGAAATTTAGTGGTAAACGTTCTAGTAATGTTGTTGCTATGACTGGTAATTGGTCAAACACGAGTGTTCAGTACAGAGCAGATTTTATTGTGTAGTGATTAACGATCACTCTCTCTCAAAATTTTGTTGCATGTTTTGCTCGACAACTATTTGCAAAATGACGAGGTTGCGAGATTTTAAAGCAGGGTTTTTCTGTAAACATAGAGGCAACGGAGCTTTCGTTAACTAAAGTTTTTTGTGTAAATCGATGAGTCATAATAATGATACCACGCTTCAATCGGATTTAACTGCTACTCGTATCGTGACTGCAGTAGGTAACAGGCAATGATAAGTCTAGGCTTTGTTTTTTTTTATTAACGGTTTACCTACGACGAGCTAAAGATGATGCGGATGAACGTAGCGTTGATAGACGAACGGTAGTGAAGGTAGACTGCCATGAAAGATTTTTGGGTTCGAGTCTTGACTTCAGAAAATGCCAGCAGGTCACGTATCAGTCGAAATCGATGTAGATTATGTTAACGATGAAGTTCAAATTTGATTTCTGATTGAAACTTGAGTAAGGGGACTCTAGGTGCTATAGTGAGTTGTGTTCGACCGTGCCAGTAGCTACTTCGTAGTCGTAACCCGGTAGAAATCGGTATCTCTTGAGGCAACTCAAGTAGTCCGTGGGAGCGCGGTGTGCGTTTGGCTCTGGTCGAGGTCGGGGTCTGTAAAGACCATTACGTGTGGTCACGAGGGGGTGACACACGGGAGATCTTTGAGGGATCTGATCCATTCGCTGGATGTGTGAGAGCAATGCGATTGCTAGTCGGCTGGATAGCCGGGGCTCTAGATGTCTTACTCGAGAGTTTAGAGAGTTTCTAGAGTTTAAGCGAGAGTTTATAGAGTTTAAGTTTTGTGAAAACTGTGTACAGTTGTACTGAGCAATTTGGTTCGAACGACCGTGATGCGTGGCTCTGTCTGTGTACCTGGCGTTAGAGGTTTTACTCGAAGGATTCTTGAGCTTGGCGGTATCTGTTCTCTTGTAGTCTGAAAAGTTGATTCGAACGACTGTGGTACACGACCCAGGCTACTGATGTTTGTATTTTCGGTTATTCTAATGTCACATTATTGATTAAGAAATAAAAATGTAGAGTTCGTTTTCGTTCGTAGAGTTCGTTCATTATTCATCGGGTAAATTAATCTAGAGTTTGGTCAGGAGTGACCGAGTGGAACAAATTTCTGTCGTAGACTATTTGTTCGCAGGGTAACCATCACACGAGGACGTGTGCAAGCAGGATGGCCGTGTCGCAATCGAGTCGTATCCGGGACGCCAGCGCCACCTGGTGGCACTCGATGGAGTCGGTGACGTGCGCGCCGTCGATCGGTGACTTCACTTTCCCATTGGCGAGCGGCGCGTGCGGTGGACACTGAACCATCGCGCGTTCTGTGATACGTACCTACCTACAACTTGTGTGCCTACCTGATTACTGTACTGTGCCTGTGAAGATTATAATTTGATTGATTGTACGAGCATGTTTTATTCTCATCCGACACTACCCACCGACGACGCCCACTGCTAAGAGGATCAAAGATGAGTGCTGATGATGATGGCGAATGGACCCTACTCCTCGCTCCGTCCTCCGTCATATATATATACGGTTCGCGGTCGCCACTCAAGAACTTTTCTTCCCCATCGGTTACCAGTTATCCGAGCGAGTGGTCTGCCCATCGCCACTTCAACTTGCAAACCCTGCGAGCTATGTCGGTGACCTTGGGTCTTTGCAGAACTGCAATCACGTCATATTCATTGCAAGCAAATTTCCCAAAAAATAAATATCTCTTACTAAAATGAAATAATAATTATAAAAAAATACGTTAATAATCTCTTATTTTAAAATAAGCTTCAGTGTCATAAATAAATTCTCTTGTAACCACGCTCTGAGCGTCGTTTTGAAGCACGCGGTGGTAGGAGCATCCCGCATGGAAGCTTGTATACGGTTGTAGATCGCGGGTCCCAAAATATTGACTGACCTCTCCGACTTGACGAGACGGTGCGTCGGGGTTATCAGGGGTTATCAGTTGGTCTTTCTTTTTATTGCTTCGTAAATCTAACGTGCTGTGAACGCCCCTACGTTGGAACGTTTCTAGGTTTACATGGGTGAATAGGGCTATCTGGTAAATAAACTCACACGGCAAGGACAGTATCTGAAGTTCCCTAAATAGCTCTACGCATGAGACGTCGTTCTGAACCACACATATAGCACGTATTGCTCGTTTTAGCGTGACAAAGATACAAATTAACTTGCACTGAATATGACATTGTTGTAGATATATATATATATATCTACCTCTAAATGCAGTTTCTATATGAGTGAATCTGCCCTCATAAACAGCCAGAAGACTTGCACTACGAAGGCCTCCCCCTTAATATGGAGGGGTTGCCATAGTCCTCACGCTTGGCAGGCGGCTTGGGGATCGCAAAATGCTCACCACCGTTAACCGAGAAGACGCTGCTGCCCGTTGATGCTTGATGCAGTTTTAGGACATACCCAGGTCCATGTTACCACCCTGCTACTCTGTCCATTGTGTTAATCGCTTTTTGACATGTCATAATAAGTTGTCGGAAGTTAATGGACAAAGTATATAAGCTTGTTGCTGTATTTCGCAGGTCGTCTATCAGCAGTGCTCGCCATAAGCTTGCTAAACCGCTACTTTTCGTTGCTGCCGCATGATCAGTTTACCGTGATCGCGGCTGCGTGGGTCGCGGAGAAGACTGTAGATGAACATGGCCTCTTCACGAAGCAGCAAGTCACCATTATAATGCCGATCAGCTGCCCCGTCAAAGACGCTATTAAGGTTACCTTACTTATAATACTAAAAGCAGAGAATTAGTTATTTATGATACTAGTACGGTAAGTTTGGTTTTTACATTCGTCTAGAATGTAATCGTCTAGACGAAGTCGAGGGCTTACCATAGTCACGAGTCATGAATTTCAATATCATCATCAGCCCCGAGACGTCGACTGCTGAACAAAGGCCTCGACTTTAGACTGCCTGAATGTACGACATTTACATCCTATCCACATATCCTATCCTATAGACATTTATATCTAAAACACTGTTTTAAACTATCACGGGGGGGGGGGGGGGGGTATATATCTAATCCTATCCCTATCAAGTATTTCACATCATAATATTAATTTTCGCAGGGCCACCCACAAAAGAACTTGAAGTCTGCCAAGCGGTCGGCGGCGTTGAACGCGTGCATCATACTGCATCAAAACGGGCAACTCGACCCTATCACGCTATTGCCGCTAAAATATTCGTGAGTACCCTAATGATTAAATCATACGAAAGACGAACAAGTTTTATTTCATGAAATTGGCGCTGGACCTGGATAAGTGGATATGTACTAAAACTGCATCCGGTACCACCAGAGAACGGGCAGCAGCGTCCCTTCGGTTAATAGTGGTGTGCATTCCGCGATCCCCAAGCCGCCTGCCAAGCGTGGGGATAATGGCAACCCCCCGCCCCTCACCCATCTTAAGGGGGAGATCCTCGTTCAGCAGTGGACGTTTTCTGGCTGATGATTACAACCTGGTGGCCTCAGATTGCCCCTGTAGCGTCACCGTTAACCGGACGTTGGGCGACAACTGACATTGAACGTCACCGGGCGCGAAGTATCAACGTTAAGCTTCCGAGGATTGGTACAAGTGTTTCATATAGAGAATTTGCAGGCAGAAGGTGGGTAGAAGAAAAGTTAAAGGTCATTGTACTCATATTGTGAACAACTTTTACTATATGGCCAACACCAAAATCACGAAAAACTATAGATGAGTACGATGACTCCAAATTAGCTTCTAACCTTTTTATAGAGAACTCGTACAGTAACTTAATCAGCACCTCGATCAGCTTTAACGTAGTTCCCGTTAGACGTTGGAATTGCCGTGAATTTCATGAAAATATTTTCTGCAGGAAAGTCGACTTTGATGACGGAGAGGTCAGGCAGTGTTTGCCAAACTGGCCTTGGGACGGAAGACCCGATGAGGAAGTGGAAGAGGCGCCGAAGCCGGGCGGTAAGAAGAACGTTCGCGTGCACAGGATAGCGGTAAGTACAGTTAAGGGGTCTATGTGGAGATATACCTATTGATAGAATAAACCTTCATTGATCACACCAAAAAAAAACTCTAGACAAAAATAAAAGAAATAGTAAATAAATAAAATTGTGCAAAAAAAATTAAAGTAAAGGAATAAGAAATGTGAAAATATTAAATTAAAAAACAAAGTATTTAAAAAAAAACAACCGACTTCAATTATGGGACCACCTCCGTACTTGAACTCCACAGAAAAGTTACAGGAAAACAAAATACCCAATTTAATTTACTTTCGATGATACATTTTTCCAGTTAATTTTATTTAAAAACTAAACTACTGAACTGATTTTGATGAAATAATGTGAAATTTCCTAAATCGTTTTATAAATGACGGAATTCTGAGGCGACAAACGAGAAAATCCTCTTATTTTGAAGTCTGTTAAAAATAGATCACTTGAAAAACTTTGAATTGAGGTCGAATACTGCCGACTTTTAAAGTATATTTGGAATCCACGCTAATTCTTTTGCTTTTTACAAAAACTCAACGATTTGTTTGTTTCAACTAAACTCTCATCCAACGATTAAAACTAAATTACTTGTAAAATTGAATGCAAGTTTTGGTTTCAGTTCCCGAAATGTCTAACTTCAGTGCCCGACTCGAAAAAGTGGTACCTGCATATCATCAAACTGGACACGGCATTTCCCGAGCCAACCGAGTCCAGAGAAAAGGCGTTGTACATGTTCCTACAAGCCCAAGAAGGCTTCGGTTTTCTGACCCAACAGCCGCTTGCGAAAATCTGCGCATTCCCCACATTCCTGACTGTTGGGGAAGTGAACACCGAGATCGAAATGAACTATGCAGTGATTGAGCTGAATGACAAACTTTTTGCGTTGGTAAAAAGGTACGTAAATTTGTTTCTAGACTGTATTGTAGCTTGCACTTGTATTTTAAATAAATATGTATATATACAATGTGTAACAAAAAGGTTCAACAATACGGATATGTATGTAAAAAAAAGTAAGTAAGTTCGTATAGGCTGAGTGGCCAGCCCGAAGGCCTCTGACATGGCTGACGGTTGTTGTTATAGAAACTAGAACAAACGACCGGGACCAACAATTTAACGTGTCATCCGACCCACGGTAGCGCTCAGAAATAAATGCCACTCACGGTCACCCATCCGAAGACTGACCGGACCGTCCGTTGCATGTTAAGCATCACCTAGACAAGCTACGCCACGAGCGCTACAATGTATGTATGTCTGTGCATTATAAACAACTTTTACTATGGGGCCAACCTTGAAATCGCGAAATAAAATCAGCTGTTCCATACTTTTTGTCCAAGGTTTTTGTTTTTTATTTTTGCGATTTTGGGGTTGGGCCGATAGTAAAAGTTGTTCATAATGATGAGTACATAAATACCCTTCAGTATTGTTGAACCTTTTTGTTACACATTGTATACTTAAATATACTTAGATAATTTTATAGATTTACGTACAAAATAAAAGATTTTATAAACTTTGTTTTCGCAGATTCCATTTGTTCTTATTTGAGCAAGTGCTGGGTATAGCGAAAAAGTTCCTCGTTTTTGAGGGTATTGAGAACTGCATGTACTGTGTCCCAGTACATGGACATGAACTGGACATCGACTGGCAAACCATGGTGGACCATCATACACTGCCGCCGATGGAAATGCCGAACTTTACTGTGAGTATGTTTTAAGTAAGTGTTAGCACAGAACAAATAATAGTACTACATACAGAAAATTAACACCGCGAACAAAATTTTTAAATAAGGACTCTGTCCATGAGGCAATAAAGTAACAATTGCTATATACTTAAGATACTTAATTACGCGCGACGTGGCTAGCGTGCGGGCCGCCACTGACCGCAGCCCTGCCATTCGCCTACCCGATAGGCGCATCGGCAAACTGCGGAGTGATATCCCCCAGGTATTAGTAGTGGTAGGTTCTATAGTAGAGACCACATGGGCAAGTAATACAAGGTGTATGCCGGTTATTCAACCTTCAAGCGTGCACTGTGTTTCGGCTTGAAGGGCAATGTTAAATTACTGGGCATGAAGAGAAATGTACCTGCCACCTGCCCCTTATCGGACAGCCAGACAGACGCGACCAAAGCGTCTCTATATGGTGGATATTCCCCACGTACGCACTAAACCTATAAAATATGCTGGGTCAAAATGGAGATCAAAAAAGTCTTGGACAAATCAGTGTCAACAAAATGTTGAAGCGGAACTTACTAGGTTTTATTTGTTATGCGCAGGAGAGACGATCGCTATGTGTCACAGAAGAGTCTCACCGATACCACGTGGTCACACCTTGGTATCGTAGCTCGATAATGCCCGACAGGTAAGAAGATATAACATGTTTGTCTTTATTTCTCACTGAAGGGTGTCCTTTTAATGTATGGGACTGAATTCCGGACCGAACCAGTAAGCTTAGTACAGAACAGCGTAATAGGCATGTGGCCTAATGTTTAATTTATGACAAATAACAGGCTTAGTGATGAATATAACTAAATACATTACACATACTGAAAAAATAAATTGTATTGGCTGATAAATCTCTGAGATATGAGCGTTTAAAGTTTTAGGTGGAGATAGAGAGGGGATGCTTTATCCTTTTCTCGCATAGCACGTGTTAGTATAGCATTTGTATGCCGCGCCTGAGGCTTGACGTCATAGCTCAGTATAGCGCGCTCTCTGTCTAGCTTGAAATTAAAATACTTAGAACTTATTTATTATTGAGTTATTTTAAATTTTGTTTTCGTTGATTGGCTCTATTGATGATCAGCTTTTTTATGAGGTAAAAAAAAATAGTAGTCATCATGCCTATTGGCATACAAGAAAAAGATAGGGACTATATTTAAATAAATAAATATTGGTAGACATTTGACACAGCGCTATCTAGCCCAAAACTAAGCAGAGCTTATACTTGGGAACCAGATAGCTGATAGAAAATACTTATAACAATAAACTCATTACAGCATACATGTTATTGAAGAATTATATTTTGAAGTCACATTGATAATAATTCATTACATAGGTCAAAATTAAGATAAATAATAAGTAATTACCGAAGCACCAGTCAAAAACTTAAAACTAAACAAGAAGTCCACCACGGCCGGGCCCGCTGCTGAAAGTGCCCATCAAACCAGCGGCATTTCCCCGCTGGATCGCCAACGAGATGCGTTGGGCTAAATACTGTCCTGACCGCGGGTCCCTACCCTTCTCTTTCAGCCGACGCTCTAACTCAGTCACAAATTTCACAATAAACTTATTTTTTGTAAATAAATACTTAAATACATACAACACCCATACACAGAACAAACATCTTTGTTCGTCACATATATGTTTGTCCTGGTGGGAATCAAATCCACACCACACCACCACCACCGCTCTGAAGGCAGAGATATTTCCAAATGAGCTAAAAGCGCTTAGTACTCGTATTTACTCAGCAGTGGGCGACTATGTCCTGCAGGCCTAACATGCGCACCGCGAGAAAATTTTCTCGATTCTACAAAACAGGACAAGGCTACGAATCTGTATACAGTCGTCAGAGTTTGTCTCGTTTTTGCACGACATAAAGACACGACAAAATTTTCTCGCGGTGCGCATGTTAGCCCTGCTGGACATGTGTATGTCGAGTTTTGGCGGGAACGCGAAAAAATCATGACGCCGCATTGTATTATTTTTCAAAACTTGTGTTTTTCGGGTGTTAATGCATAAAAACAGTGGCGTTTTATTCATTAAGTGCCGACTGACGTGCATGAGTGTGGGCAAGTGATATAATGTGGTGAAACGTGTATTTTTGTGTTGTTTCCAAAACTCCGAAGAAGCTTGTAGTAAAGTTGCCATGACTTTCCTAGGGCATGATTGGACTTGACCGTAACTTACTGTGTGTGAATTGGACTTTGACTACGACTCATTTAACTGTAGAAAGAAAAATCGATGTAGAAATATGTATTCGGCTGAAGGACTAGTATCCATGGCTAGGAAATATTAAAAACAACAACAACCTGTGTATGTCCTAAAACTGCATCCAGAACCACCAGAGGACGGGCAGCAGCATCCTCTCTGTTAATGGTGGTGAGCATTCTGCGATCCCCAAGCCGCCTGCCAAGCGTGGGGATTATGGCAACCCTAATATTGAGGGAGAGGCCTTCATCCAGCCGATGACGTCTTCTGGCTAATGATGAATAAGACTTGATTATGGTTTCTTGGTATTTATCTGTTTCAGATACGTAGTATCTAATGTGATAGAATTCATGACGCCGCAGTCGCATTTCGACTCTGACTCCTACCAAACGTACGCTGATTACTATTCCACGAAGTATAACTTGGATGTCATGGGACCTAAGGCTCAACCTTTGCTCGAAGTGAGTACTTATAATCGAGTTTTATATCTGTTATTACAAAAAATATGTTAAAACTTGACTGAGCTTCGTAATTGCGAAAATATAAAGCGTCTTGGCTACATTGGCTACGCCTGAGAAAGATAACGTTTCTTTACAAAAAATTCTGATCATCTTAATTATTAGATTAATAAAATACATGCCAGTTTGCAAGCGTATATCTACAGCTTGGCAAGTGACAGTGGAAATGAGGTGCGCCACTAACACAAATACTTATATATACTAGCAACCCTGTAGTCCGTCCGAGGAAGATGATTTGATGAAATTCTCATTTTGACGTGTTTTCCACAGTATTGTCAGTTTTATTTTATTTACATCCAACTCCTTTCCAGATTCTTGTTCAACCAATGGAATAATTTTTATTTCACAAAACATTTAGTTCTTGTAGTAAAACGAAGAATTCAAGCTAGACAATGTATAATAACATGTTTGTGTAGTCGGTTCTATATATTTTTTTAAACTTGTAATATTGTTCTTACCTAATCTTGTCCTTACTTTCTTACAAGTTGTATGACTGCGATAGTGTTTATTGCCGTTTCTTTTTCACGCAGCAACAAATGAACGAGACGACGTGATTTTTGCGTAACAACGTTAGAGAATCAGTTAGTGACACCGGATACTTTTACTATAAAATGTATGTCTTTGATGAAGGATTGTTCATAGAGATGGGTTGGCTATTGTATTGCAGGGGACATGCACAATGCACAATACACCCCAAGCAGGATATTAGTACAGGACTTACCCTCACACAGTAATAATAAAGATTTCCCACTCCAAACAAGTAAAACAGGCGGGTGTGGCTGTTCAGTAATAAATAAGTCGATTTATGCATCACATAACAATTGTTTGACGCTTTGCTTTGTCGTTAGTTACAATCACCTTATAACAGCGTAACGCAATGCATTTTCAACCGACTTCAAAAAAGGAGGTTCTAAATCGACCGTTTTTTTTGTATGTATGTTACGCAATTACTCCGCCAATTATGAACTGATTTTTTGATTTTGATGATTTTTTGTTTGGTAGGTAATACTTCAGCGGTGGTCCCATATAAATTTTATCGAAATCGGTTCAGTAGTTTGGTTTTTAAATCAAAATTACTAGAAAATATGAAGATGTCATCCAGATATTAGAAGTTGAAGTCGGTTGTTTTTTTTTTTAAAGCGTATTATTGCGTTATGTATCTATCATTAGTCATTATTTTTCTCTTCCATCTATAATCATTCTAACCTACTAATACAATTTCCCAAGGTCCGCAACATAAGTTCTAGAATGAACTGTCTTCTGCCGCGCGCCGTGACTATCCGCACGTTTAGCGACAAGCAAAAGAAGCTTATATCGGCCTCTCAAGGGGATGATAAACTGCGCAATTTTGCGGAGGTTTTCATACCGGAGTTCTGCATCAAGTATGACTTTCCTGGCGTCCTTTGGTATAAAGCGATGATGCTGCCTAGCATTATTCATAGGTAAGACTCGGAACGCGTCTTCGATAGTCGATTATGTGTAAGACTTATGCATGCAACTGTGTCGTGGTTTATTATTTAAGTTGGGTTACTTGGACTTGGGTGGGGACTGCACCGGAGGACGGGCAGCAGCGTTCTCCCAGTTATCGGTGGTTAGCTTTCTGCGATCTCTAAGCCGCTTGCCAAGCGTGGGGCAAAAGGAGGAGGCCTTCGTCCAAAAATGGACGTCTTCTGGCTGATGATAACTTGTTGTTGGATCTGGGTATCAGTGTCGTAACCTGCCTTTCATGCGCCCGGTGCGAGCTTATATCTGCGCCCATGCAAGACCCAAAACTTGGCCCAGGTCTGGTCATTTATGCGCCCTGTGCCTAGTACCATAGAAAAGCGAAAGCCCTATTTCTTCGGATAGAACGGCTGTCAAAACAATGTTCTAAAGCAATTGTATGGAAAACTGGTGTCGCCAGTTTCACACTTATTTGTATAGAAAATACGACAAAAAAATGCCAATAATTGGTCGCGCATTTGAAGTAAAACGCTCGAAATGCCATTTTGCACCAAAGATTCAAATTGATCTAATTACGATTCAATGTGGTTTGGTTTCCTACGCGTCTATATAAATTGTCTTTTTGAGTATTCAAAGTTTAAAAACATGTATATTGGTAGAATTGTCATCAAGCGCGTTTGCACTTAATGCCGGCTAGCGCGGCCCGTCACATTTCCGTTCTATTCACTTCTCTCTTCAGTGCCTAGAACCGCTGGCACCGCTCTAGTTACGACACTGCTGGGTATGTCCTAAAACTGCATCCAGAACCACATGAGGACGGGAGGCAGCATCCTATCGGTTAATGGTGGTGTGCATTCTGCGATCCCCAACCCGCCTGCCAAGCATGGGGATTACAACCCCTCTCTCTGCGATGGAGCCCTTCATCTAGTAGTGGACGTCTTCTGGCTGTTGATGACGTGGTGGTAGGTCTACTTTGGTAGGTGTGTTTAGGTAGGTCCCACCGAAGTATCAGATGCCTCGAATGTCTCAACGTAATGCAAAGCTCTTTGGTTATTTACGGATACGGCGACCATCACGCCATGACTAACCTCTGGCGAGAATGCGACGCGAGGCGTGACCGAAACAGTTGTATTAGATGACTTTGTATTACGACGGCGACGTCACACAGAAAGCAAGAACGGGACGTGATAGCGCAGCGTGCTAGTTGTTTATTTTAAGACAATTCGCTACGTGGATAAAAAAGACACCGAAAAAATACACGGTATCGTACAATACACGTGACCCGGACTACAAAAATCCGTTAAGGAAGGCATAAAATAAATATGGACAGCAATAGCCACGGAAATTAATATAACGGGTCGCTATGCCTCGCCTCGCTTTTGCCACGTGTTGGGTTCGCTGTGTTTGACGTCTCCGCCCCGGTTCGCTTTCGCTACGCTTTCGGTTCGGTTCGCTTTGCTTTTGCGAGATGACAAACTCTAAACTCTCCACTTAACCTATTTTTTTAAATAAATAAAACAAAAGCACATACCCTATTTGTTGCCATTGACTTTTCTGATAGTATAGATTTATACATCTTATTGTTTCAGAATGCAAATGCTGTTTGTGGCTCAAGAACTGATGACGGAAATTGGTTCTGTCATTCATTATGGAACCGGGATCTTACCTAAAAGTGCGTATAATAAGGCCGCATTCACACCAGTGTCTTATAAGAAAAAGCAGGAAAGTCTGTAAGGGCCTCTCTGACTCTTTTAACGACGCATATCGTGATGACATTCAACCGACTTCAAAAAAAGAGGGTCACAATTCGACTGTATGTGTTTTTTTTGTATGTTACGCGATTAGTCCGCCAATTATGAACTGATTTAGATGTTTTTTTTTTTGTTAGGTAGGTTAATACTTCAGAGGTGACATTTTATCGAAATCGGTTCAGTAGTTTGGTTTTTAAATAAAAATTTAATTGTTTTAAGCATCGATATGAATTTTAATGTTATGTCAACTTAAACATAGCAACGAAAACATCCGTGTTTTTCCAGCACAAGAGTGGCTTCCCATTGAAGTGGACGAAAAAATCGCTGAGCAATCTTTACTCTCGAACATTGAAGAAGTGAACACTCCAGTGAAAGCTGTTGACAGGTATGGCAAAAGTTACATAAAACCTCCTTTTTTTTCCAAAAAGCACTGTTGTTGGCAATGCACCGATAACACTAATCATGCAAGTTAAGTTGCCGCTTTTTCATTATTTTACGACACAATCAAATTCTAGGATATAATAGTACTCATCATTATGAAGAACTTTTACTATGGGACCGAATCTGAAACCGCAAGAAAAATCTGCAAGTGAATGAAATTCTAGTACACCTGGGTGTTCCATATTTAATGACCCATAGAACACCTAGGCGAACCACGTAGGTGGACCACGGGGAAGAAACGCATTTTCTATGGAACTGCAGTTTTTTTTTCAAGATTTCAGAGATGATCTGATAGTAAAAGTTGTTCATAACTATTATATCCTAGAACATGTCCGTCATTCAAGTGAACAACCTGTGTAGGGTATATAATGGGTACATATTGTTCTAGAATAAATCAGCCTTCAACATCAAGCAATGATCCGACGATGCCTAAAATATTGTCGATGAAGAACAGCCTTTATCAGCTACAAAAGAAAAAAATCAACAAGCAATATCCATGGGATGTAAGTATCGCCAGTCATGGTACTTCTCCACTAATTTGCAACATCATCATCAGCCCGGAGACGTTCACTGCTGAACGAAGGCCTCCCCCTTAGACCGCCACACTACGACAAACTGCCATTGGCATCCACCGGTTGCCCGCGACTTTCACAATGTCGTCGGTCCACCTAGTGGCCGCGCCTACGCTGCGTCTTCCGGTACGTGGTCGCCACTCAAGAACCTTTCTTCCCCATCGGTTATCAGTTCTTCAAGCGATGTGGTCTGCCCATTGCCACTTCAACTTGCAAACCCTGCGAGCTATGTCGGTGACGTTGGTTCTTTGGCGAATATCCTCGTTCCGGATTTTATCGCGCAAAGTCAATTTGCAACGCTTTGGGTGAAATACTTCATTCATAACGCATTTATTTCGACGGGACTTTTGAAAACGATTTTTGGTCGAACTCATTTCCACTAATCTGGTGGGCTAAAATGGTCGCGTTTAGAAATTCTGCGTATGATCCTATGATGATTCATTTCGTAAAACGGTCACTTAAGCGCCAATTCATACTATGATTTTGCTAATGATTCTATTACGGAATTCATTCGTTTTACAGTTTTCTATAGAAAGTCGTAAAATGGTCGATGAAAGATGAATTGCATAAAGTCAACTAGCAGATGATCCCCAAGCCGCCTGCCAAGCGTGGGGATTATGGCAACACCCCTCTATTAAGGGAGAGGCCTTCGTCCTGCAGTGGGCGTTTTATGGCTGATGACGAACTAGCAGATTCGTTAGAAGTTACTCGAGATCGACTTTTTACAATTCATTCTGCCAGGGAGTTGTCACTCCGCAGTTTAGGTATGTTCGGCCGGCGCTCCGTCCGGGTGGACAATACAAGGCAGTAGTCAGTCGCCGCCCGCATGCTAGCCTCGTCGCACGTAACTAAGCATACGTGATAGAAAGAGAGCGGTATATCTAGGTTAATATAGCGAGCGGTATCCAACGCTGTGCGTGTTGAATTGCTACTTTATTGCCTAGCAGATAGAGTCCTTATTTATTTCAATTTCTTTGCGGAGTTAACTACCTGTACGTAGTACTATTATTTGTTCTGTGATTCTGCTAAGAATTCATTAGATGAACTGCTTTTAGGGGAATTACTTATTGCGGCCATTTTAGACCCCCTGATCCAATCCATTTTAGATTTTACAACACATTTATTGCCCGTGGCCTTACTGGTAGGACCAAGGAATTTTATTTTCCCCCGTGATTCTACTAGTAGTTCTATGAGAAATACGTTGTTTTCTATGGTCCTTCTAATAGTAACAAAGGCAATTTTCGTTACTAACATTTTTATATGACATTGCACCAATAGTACGACTAGTAATGGAATTCGTTCCAAAGATAATTTTGTTAGTAGTAGTTCCTGTGTACCATGGGTACCACCCCTTACCATGGTACCAGCTTATCAGTGATGCCCAGCGGCCGTATCATGGACGCTTATTCCGGGCTGAATACGCTCAGCCGCCGACGCTGCGCGACTGTGAATTTTATCGCCTCGCAATAAGGTTCGCGGTCGAGCCATGTCGTCAGCTGAACCTATTTGGACCCGCTTTAAGCGGGACGGAAGCGGGCTTTAAGAACTTTTATTGCGGGAACGAATAGTCTCAGCTGCCGACGCTGCGCGACCGCGAACCGTATTACGGGGCGAATAAATTCACAGTCGGGCAGCTGAGCCTGTTCGGTCCCGCAATAAGAGTTCATAGTACAGCCCATAGACTTTATTTGCTTGTTTTTTAGTATCACTGCAATGGTCTAGGGCAGGGGTCTCCAAACTTTTTAGCCCAAGGGCCAGACTGACTGCTCCACAAAGCTTCAAGGGCCAAGATCTAGCTAGCTTATAAGATTAGCGGGCCGGATTGGTGGTTCTCGCGGGCCGGTCTTGGCCTGCGGGCCGTAGCTTGGAGACCTCTGGTCTAGGGCAAGGGAATTTTTGCCATCATAATCATAATCATAATCATCATTTATTAATAACAAATTGTTACAGGTCAAGAGAATATCAATAGAATAATATATCTACGTACTAATAAGCAAAGCATCAGGAAAGCATCTTGTTCATTTCATTACACTTTATCTTTAAAAACCAACAACTTGAAACGCTTTTATAGTAACAAATAATCCGACGAGCAAAACGTTCTCCTGATAGTAAAAGACAACGTCTGCCCGTAAGTAGTGCACACGCTACAAACGCTTATATCTCAGAAATGTTCTAGCCTGCCTTAGCTTTACTTTCCTAGGTGTCTTCAAAACACGGGTGAATCAGTTTTTTCTGAGCAAATGTGCTTCATTGTAGACTTCATTAGGCGAGGAGGCAGTCAAATGCAGTCAAAGGATAATAATCCATTAAAAAGTCAATTCGTTTTCAATTCTACCAATGTACATGTTTTTAAACTGAGAATATACTCAAAAAGACAATTTAAATAGAGGCGTAGGAAACCAAACCACATTGCATCGTAATTAGATAGGCGGCAGTATGGCGCCATTTCCAAATGTGAAAAAATATGGATTTATTATGTGTTTTTTTATTATTATTATTTACTTGATCAGGAGCGCCAAGAGCCATTAGACATCGAACGGAACATTACCCTGACGACCGTGATGGACATAGAGGTGTACGACGAGTTCGTTTCGGCGCAAATGTCGGCGCAGTCGTTTACGGAGCCGCGCTCGTCTGAACGACCTCCGCCCACAACACCTGCCATCAAGGCGGCGCCGCCTAAGTAAGAGAATCTTAACTCAACACAAGAACTTTAAAAAAACCAACCGACTTCAATTTCGATTCATCATCAGCCCGGAGACGTCCACTGCTGAACGAAGGCATCCCCCTTAGACCGCCACACTGTACGACAACCTGCCATTTGCATCCACCGGTTGCCCGCGACTTTTACAATGTCGTCGGTCCACCTATATATATATATATATATATATATATATATATAGTGGGAGGCCTTTCTACGCTGCGTAGGACGGTTCGCGGTCGCCACTCAAGAACCTTTCTTCCCCATCGGTTGTCAATTTCGATTACCTTGATGCATTGAGCTAATATCTAAAGAGTCACAATCTCTAAATTAAAACAGTCAAAAAACGTCCGAGTGCCGTTGTACATACCTATACTTGCATTATATAGTTCACAATTGTTCGAAATTAGACGTTATGTCGCTTGTATAGTGTTCAATGTATGCTTGAGCGCTTGTCTTATCGTAGTTCAAGTCGTTCAAAAAGTCGGCGCACTGCATAGCGTGTGCCGAGTTTTGTCGCGGACATATTTTTTTGTACGTTTGCATTACATCCAGGTAATCGAAATTGAAGTTGGTTGTTATTTTTTTGATGACATATTTTTTTCCTGTTATTTTAATTTAAAAACCCAAACTACTGAACCGATTTCGATAAAAATTATATGGGGCCTTTGAAGTATGACCTACCAAACCTAACAATCATCAAAATCAATTCATACAATAATTAATCACGTAACAAACTACATGGGGTTACTTAGTAGTTTTAATTAACATTATCATTTCATTATTTAGATATAGAGTAATTTAGAGCAAATATTAGCCAAATTGATCAAGGGGCTTGGAAGATATAGGGTCGCAAGGTCTCAGTTGGCTGCGAACTATAATGCGTATATAAAAGGTCTAATACAACTATAACGAAACCGGGTCTTGGAAGCCTTTAGTGGGACTTAAACCCACGAAAGGATTCTTAAAAATCCGTTCGATGGCATTGACAAGACATGATTCTGAAAACTATCACTACCTAATCTGGGTATCTCAAGGTCAAACTGCCAAAAAATAAAAAAAAGTTTTTTCATTTACATGAGTTCTATAATTTTTTGTGGTTATTGTTTGTCTAATACAGTACTTGCCCATGGTATTTATCTATGCTTTTGTACTTCCACAACACAAATTAGTAAGTGCGGATAAGTATTTGTATTGGTAGGACTGCTGCAGAGTCCGTCTGGGGAAGTACCACACCTTTGCCAGTTATACAACCGCCAAGCAGTATTGTGCGAGCATTACTGTGTTCCGGTTTGAAGGGCAATGTTACCAGTGAAATTACTGGGTATGAAGAGATTTAACATCTAATATCTCATGGTGACGAGCGCAGTGCAGTGCGGCGCAGGATTGTGTTCGCTAGTTCACAATTCTCGCACTGCTACTGTTAGTGGCAGGTGCGACGCTTACCACCAGGCGAACGCCTTGCTCGTCTCGTCACTTGATTTAAAAAACTATAGTAGTGTGTAGCTGTTTCATTAAAACAAATGCGACAAAAAGAGAATCATGTCTCGTTAGTGCCCTCTATCCCTTGTCTGTAGAACTACGTCAAATCCCCCATTAATTGCTACACGAACTTATTATACTATTTATTTCCCAGATTCGTCGACAAGATACAACTCTTAAGGAAGAGACCGACGGGTCGCGGGCCGGAGCTACGGGACGTATCGGCCGCTCTCACCACCATCAAGTCTCACGACGTGTTCAATCTGGAGCGAGCTGAGACACTCGGGGACGCGTTCCTGAAATACGCTGCCACCGTCTACCTATACCACAAGTTCCCGCAACGGAACGAGGGACAACTCACTAACATCAAAGGCAAACTGATCAGCAACAGGTTAGTAACTGTGCCAGAAACAATGATGTAGCTATAAAAATATGCGATTTCAATATTGTCCCCATACCACACACATAAAAGTTGTTTGTTTTGACGTACAGTATATGACCTTAAAAGGATGCTAACTGATTAGGACTAACCCTGTAGATATCAAATCTCTTCATGACCAGTAATTTATCTGGCAACATTGCCGAAACCGAAACAGTAATGCTTGCAAACTGCTTGGCGATTGAATAACTGGGAAACGTGCAGGGCCGGACCGTCCGTAGGGCGAACGGAGCGGCCGCTCCAGGCAAACGCTTAGACGGCGAATGCGCAAAGGCGCCTCCGTTCCTGGTGTACTTCTGCTTACTTGAAGTGTCCCCGGGATACCACCGCTTTCTTATTTTTATAAAGAAAAACTTACTGTGCCTAAAAGACATTCCCCTGTACGATATTTCTACTTATTTTTCTTTAGCACTGAGTTGCCGGACCTAAGTCATAAAGAGTACCGACTGGGATCTGGCCGATCTGGGACGCCTACGCGCCGTCTAAGACATGATCATTCCGTTTCTTTAAGACGACCTTCGGACGTGTTCCTTGACGCCTGGGCCTAGTGTTAAAACCCTCACATATCGATAGAGTATATTCCACTCTAGAATCCTTCGCTACGCTCTGGATTCAAAGAAACACTTGCCTTAAAAATTGTTGATTGCTCCCTTGGTAAACAATCTACTATTTGTTATCAGGAATTTGTACTACGCCGGCGAGAGGATAAATCTTGGTGGCCGCATGAAAGTTGACCAGTTTAGCCCCAGGAAAGACTTCCTATTGCCCGGATTCTTCGCGCCGAAAGCGGTTGAAGACTTCATAAAAGAAAAGAAGGTAAGTGCTACACATTAAGTGGACCTGGGTAAGTCCTAAAACGGCATCCAGAACCACCGGAGGACGGGCAGCAGTGTCATCTTTGTTTACGGTGGTGAGCATTCAGCGATCCCCAAGCCGCCTGCCAAGCGTGGGGATTAAGGCAACACCTCCCTACTAAGTGGACGTCTTCACATAATAGGGGTAAAGGACCCTTAATATTATTTTATGTTTCCTTTTGTGTTACGCGTGACAGAATTTTACTATGGGGTCATCCTGAATTCGGGGGAAAAAAACCCTTTCGGCCACTAATGATGTTACGCGTAGCCCTGTATAAATCGTATTATTTGTTTTAACTTAATTTTAACAATTGTTGTTTTATTTAATTCGAATATTATACATTATTTCGTGTTTTTATGTGCAGTATAAATGTAATATTGGCATTGATTTTGACTATCACATTATAATTGTTATTTATATTCTATATTGATATGTAAATAATTGCTTTAAATAAATACAATGAACTATGAGTATATTAGCATCCATTGAGAAAAATATGTATTTATTTGAAAATTTCTGCGTCCCACGTTTTATCTCGATATTTTAAGCCGTCCAAGATTTGACTATTAAAAAGGCTGATTATTGTATTATGCTTAATTATGTTGATATCGCTTGTTTCTATATAAAAGCTTGCACATAATCTATCAAACAATGAAGCCATGAGGTCACAATTATAGGAGACACTAGAGTTGAAAACTGATTTTAAACTCGCACCGCCACGTGCATTACTAATTATACAACGTGTAACAAATAAGTTCAACAATACTGAAGGGTATGTATGTACTCATCATTATGAACAACTTTTCCTATGGGGTCAACCTCGAATACGCGAAAAAAAATCAGCTGTTCCCTACATTTTGTGCAAGGTCAATTAACTTTTTGTATAGAACAGCTGTTTTTTTCTCGGGATTCAAGGTTGGCCCCATAGTAAAATTTGTTCATAATGATGAGTACATACCGTTCAGTATTGTTGAACCTTTTTGTTACATGCTGTATACTAGAATTAAAAGAAACTTATTTACGCAACTGTTTATTTACATTTGACCATCTTACACAAATTATTTACTTACCTATTACAAATAAATATAAATGCACCGGACATATTACATGAAAGTTGATAACTAACCATAAAGCCTGTGCTACACAGTCGGATTGGTAGGTCGACCTCGCAAGGTCACTTCGTCGGTTTTGCCTGTTGTTTCACACACTCAGACTGGTGGACGGGACCGACCTACTAATGACGCACAAGGGCACGCACGCCGGCCAAGATAATGACAACTTTACCAGCCCATATGTTCACCCTATGAAACTAGTTGACCGACTAAGTGACCTTGGTAAGTCGGCCATCCAATCCGAACGTGTAGCACGAGCTTTAGTCATTACAACAATTATTTGTTAAAATATAAAATACTAGTTGTTCCGATTATCATATAACTATACAAATCATTACAATTAATTTTGTTCGCCCTTAAAACTGATAAATTATGAGATAATAG
Organism: Erannis defoliaria; assembly: GCA_905404285.2. NCBI lineage: Eukaryota > Metazoa > Arthropoda > Insecta > Lepidoptera > Geometridae > Erannis > Erannis defoliaria. The sequence goes on from FR990078.1 coordinate 8,817,816, forward strand.
TTACACGTGCACTGAACATGACTTACATTTTATAACTACCTAGATCACTTAATAAGTCTTACTGTCGGCTGCTACTTTGTCAAATATAAAGCCACCGCTGCCGATATAAAATTAAATAATTAATTACAATATAATTATCTGTACTTAAAGGTATTGCAAACAATGCTTTTCGTTCCTGACTGGCCCGAAAAAAAAATGCTTAATAAGAAAATAATTGACTGATGTAGGTTTAATAAAAAAAATAAAAATAAAGGCGGAGCTCGGAGCGAATTTTAAAAACGCTTGCCGATACCATAGGCATTTCGGTGAATGAAAACACAGTGAAAAAATATGCTCGATGCTCAAAGAGTAAATTCAATGACGTACGTGAATGCGTTAACCCATGACACCCTTTGATAAGGCAAGGCTATTCCCAGTAGAATGCGCAAGAGCTCAGCAAAGCTCGAGAGCTACGTTTCCTTTTGGTCTAGCCTACACTTCTATCTTTAGATTTAAAAACTGCAAGCGACCCAGTTAAATATTTCCCTTATAAATGTTATCAATCTGTGCAAGACCACAGTGAAATGTAATGAGGCCACAGAATGAAAAATAAAAGTTAAATTACCGCACCAGTATTGTCGTCGTAAGGAAATCGAGTTCTATAAAAAGATTCGCTGTTATAAAAAGAATCGTTTCCGGCGTTTGTAACTTTGTGACCTATATTGAAGACGTAAACTCTGATAATCGTGTGTAGGCTCTTATTGTGATTTCATACTATCAGCCTGTAATGGTCTGTGTCCATTTCCAACCGTGCAAAATGCCCTTAGGATATACCTTAGCCACAATTAATTGTATTCCCCTCGATCTCAAACCTCAAATATAACTACTTAACCCTGCGTATAAAAATCTAACTTTTGAAAATGTGACCTGACCTGATAAAATGAATGGACGGGAAATAGCGCACGGATTTTGAAGATGTTGAGCGCCAGCTCTCCACTCGCGTCAGTTATACTCTGTCTTTGCGACATGCGAGCCGTAAGATACAACAATACAAATAAATCCAAATTATGCCTTCGTGTACATTCCCCAAGCGTAAGAAAACTACTAATATTCGCAATAAAAATTTGGGGATCACATTCCACAAATAAATACACATTAATCACTGTATTTTGTCACATTTCAATAAATATGCAAGGTTAATCGCCATTTTGAGGCGATCGTTATATTACGAGACAGATAGAGACTTCGGAAATCCTTCGTCAATGCTCGTGATTGTTCGAGATTCGAGAGAAATAGACAAATACATGTTTTCTCTTTTTGTCATGCAGTAATTAGATTCGCTATCTCTATTTTCCGGCAAATGTAATATGCATACTTTTAGCTACTTGTTAATTTTGAACGATATGCAAGCGTTAGGCCCGTCCATTCCATTATATGTATATAGTTCTAGTAGCTGTTAGCATAGCACAACTAATAACTTACTCTATAAATTCTGGAACCTTTCCATAAAATGTACTATTTCTTTGAAAAATACAACCGCTCCAGTGTTAAGTCTCATACAGTATGATAACTAAAGCACTAACGGCCTTACTTAAAAAAACTTTTCAACCGTTAGTCACTGCTTAAGATGCTCTGCCATCTTCTCTCTGACGTGAAGTTGCAAGTGCTAGAAAAGGACAGAGAAGTTTAAGCAGTGACTAAGAGAATCGAGATTATTTTAGATAAGGCTGTTAGTCTTAACATTATCCCGGTTGAAGTTTAAAAACTCTCGTCCTGCCGCGAACACATCGTCGACCAGCTCTTGCGGCGTGTGCAACGCTGCAAAGTGGCCGCCGAAGTTGTGAGTAGTACTCCGGACTAGATTGGGGAACTTGTCTCTCAGAATCCAGTCGGGGTGATACGCCACTTCATAGAGAAAGTTGATAGCAGCCGTTGGAACTTTTGTGGGTATTCTGAAACAAAATAATTTGCTTATTTGGATTTGGAGCCTTGAAGAATTGTACTATGGTTATGTAGCTTAGATATTTATTTTGTACTAGCAATATTCACATTGTATTTTTGTAAAGTTCTTATTTATCTTACTTACTAGTATGTTTAGTAGGGCAAACATCCATCAAACAATTATTTTATGTGAGGTGTTTTAAAAGACTTGAGTTTACCTATGCACCAAATTAACCAGCGTTCCCGAATATCCTTCGGCGTAGAGCCTCATCGATGTAACGATACAGTTGTTCACCCAAGTGATGGTAACAGTGTCCAAGACATCGTCCAAGTCCAAGTTATCTAAGCCGCCATGTGGCGTGTCTAGTTGATCCCTGTTGCTGCAGATAGCCATCTTCTCCATTATGTATGCCGCTAGGCCAGCCGGGGAATCGGTCATTGCCACTCCTGAAATAAAGAAACCTTTCTCATTACACGAGAATATTTGCAAAATATACGTATGATCCAGAAATTACCAAAGCAAGCTATGGGTGCGCTTTAAAAATGGGGTTTGATCATGTTTGTTGAGGGATATTTTTTATAATTATAACGTTTCACAAAAATAAAATCCATATTAACTTTGTAAAAGCAATGCTAGTGCTAACTGAGAAATTCCAAAGGGAAATTCCAAATCCATTGTACTACGCGTCAATTTTGTGAATTTCTACTTATCGACTTCTAGCCGCTGCTCAACTCCGCTTTGATGAATATATTGCCTTCATATTTTATGAATGTTTGCCTTCGTTACTGGACCGCGGGGTACATAATGTGGGAAGGTTGTTCAAGTTTTCAGGAATCGTTTGTTAGGAGATGTAGCTTTAATGGTTTTGGTATTTTGTCCAGCTGTCACTGGCTTCTCAACGTGACAGTAGCAGGAATGCTGTAGGGATTTTTTGCCAGAGCTCGGTGGCGTGCAATAATTTGGACATGCTATTTATAAGCTAATTCCATTATTTAAGTTTCAATACTTTCAGTATGACGTGAACTGTAGTAGGTACCTATGTATTGAGAAATCATTATATCTATGATTACGAGTTACACGTGGAAAGGGTACATGTAGGTCACAAGCCAAGTTTATGGCTGAAGTGTTTTCATATCGATAATTTGAATAAGATAATTACGATTAGTGCTAATAGATATCGTTTTTGAATTCGATATTGTTTTTGGTTTGCTTTTTAAATCGCCAAAAATGTTTATATTTTATGTAGCGCGGGCTCCTGCAGGGCTAGCATGCGCACCGCGAGAAAATTTTCTCGATTCTTAAAAACAGGACAATGCTACGAATCTGTATAAGTTTGTCTCGTTTTCGCACGACATAAAGACACGACAAAATTTGTCTCGCGATTGCGCGAGTAGGATAGCTCGAGAGTTAGACCAAAACTGGGATACTACATCTAGAGCGCAAACTCGACAAAACTGGAAAAGTCGAGGAGATGCCTTTGTCCAGAAGTGGGGCCCGACAGGCTTAAATTTAGTACACATAATTAATGATTATAATTAATTCAATAATGTCATGCATTGCTTGAAACATGCGTTGACATTAGATTCACTATCAACTCTTATACCGGGTGAAGTTTTTACCTTCAGGATAAAAATAGGGAGTAGTGTATTCGTCATTATGAATAACTTTTAGTATGGGGCCAACCTCGTAAACACGATAGAAAAATCAGCTGTTCCATACATTTTGTCCAAGGCCAAATGAACTTTTTCTAATGGATCAGCAGTTTTTTATTCGCGATTTTATGGTCGTCCTCATAATAAAAGTTGAATACCAAGTTCAACCAGTGTACTCTTATATCTTCTGATGATCCTATGATTTTTGTTAATGCGATAAAAGCTGTGTGCAGTTGCAGTAGCTTTTAATTTAAAATGCTTGTGGCTGCAGATAGTCACAAATTAGAAAGTCGTGGTCGTCAGCCATAAAACGTCCACTGCTGGACGAAGGCCTCCCCTTTTATAGAGCGGTGTTGCCATAATCCCCACGCTTGGCAGGCGGCTTGGGGATCGCAGAATGGTCACCACCGTTAACCAAGAGGACGCTGCTGCCCGTTAATTAAAAATTATATAATAAAGTTAATTAGAAAGTATATAAGATATAAGACAAATAATTTGCTCGCCTTACAAAAACATATTATAAAACATCTGTTATACAAAACCAGGTGTGTTATACTAAAATAACAGCACTTACCTGTAATGTGATTTCGAATGGAAAACAACTTTCGAGCATACATAACTAAGTACTAGTTAATGTATACCTACTCTGAGAAAACAACATTATTAACAACAAAAAAGGATGAGAAGCTCCTTTTTTTCGACTATTTTTTATATATTTTTTTATTTATCCTCCGATTGTGAATTGATTTTGATGTTTGATTTTTTTTGTTTGCTAAGTGATACTTCAGAGCTTCCATGTAAGTTTTATTGAAATCAGTTTAGTAGTTTGGTTTTAAATAAAAATTACTGGAATAAATCAATAAACTGTTTTTTTTTTTTTTTAATATACAATCAAGTGACGAGAAGAGCAAGACGTTAGCCAGGTGGTAAGCGTCACGCCAGCCACTAACAGTAGCAGTGCCAGAATAGCGAATTTGCGAACACAGTCTTGCGCCGCACTGCATTGCGCTCGTCACCCTGAGATATTAGATATTAAATCTCTTCATATCCAGTAATGTCATTGGTAACATTGACCTTCAAAACGGAACACAGTAATGCTTGCACACTACTGCTTGGCGCTTGAATATCTGGCAAAGGTGTGGTACTTCCCCAGGCGGACTCTGCACTAGAGTCCTACCACTACGAAATGCATTGATCGTATTAAGGTCTTCTGTCAAAAGTATTTCTATATACTCAAAAGAAGGCTTCCACAATTTTTTTTAAAACGTGTATTCTAATGCAATAAACATGTTTCATTTTCATCTATGTCTACTTATTGTTCGATTCGACTGTAACTGTGACCCATGATTGACTCTTTACAAGGTTACGTTGACAGTTTACATTACTTTATAGCTAGACCAAACAAAAATAAAAAACGTATGGGATATATTTGCTAGACGCTTTACAATGTTATATCGTCAACTTTGCATGAGCTGTCAGAAAGCGATTAAACTCGCGAATTTGTCTAAAGAAAACGTATGTAATGTATGAATGGTTTGCAAGCACAAATATTTGTAAAGTTAATATCTTACCTATTGTGTCGGGTTTGGTAGCCTGAATATGGAAGTAACCGCTTTCTCTCACCATGTATGAGAATAATTTTTTCAACGGATATATTCTCTCCGAATGAGGCGTGAGCGATGGAAACAAAGATCCCAGTAACAGCTTAATGTTGCTAATCGGCCTCGAAGATAGGGGCATGTTTGTGTGGAACCTGAAAGTTGAAAGTAGTATTTTATGTGGGATGCGCTAGGTGTTTAACTAGAACACAATTGGTGTTCAGTGAGAGTGCGGTCTAGAACCCGCAAGCCTAGCATGCATCATTATAATCATCTTCATCAGTCGGAAGACGTCCACTGCTGGACGAAGGTCTTCCCCTTTTTAGAGAGTGGTTACCATAATCCCCACGCTTGGCAGGCTTACCACCGTTAACCGAGAGAACGCTGCTGCCCGTCCTCCGGTGGTTCTGGATGCAGTTTTAGGACATACCCAGGCCTACCCAGCCTAGAATGCGGACCGTGACAAAATCTTCTTTATTCTTACTGTTATGAAAAAATAAGACAAGGCTACGACTTCGTATAAGTCTGTCTCGTTTTCGCATTACATGAAGAGGTGACAAAAGTTTATTGCGAGGCGCATGCTAGGCTAGCATCTCACTTAACGCCATCAGCTGGCTGGAGGGTGAAACACACTGGTGGAACTGGCTAACGAATAAGGCAGTCTGAACGTGCTACTAAATTGCTATGCGACAGATTTTCAGCGTAAAGTTCGCTAGCTAGTCAGTATAATCTACAACGCTAAATTATTCTTTTCATCACACTTGCTCGTAAAGTAGATCTTATTACATCGCTTTTAGGCTCATAATCCAAGCTATTATACACGCGTGCTTTTTACTTTACATTACGGCACTTGTACTATAATAGGTATAACCCGGTAAAGTCAAGTTTGTACGTGACTGCAATTAGACGTACGTGTACGAAGCACTCTTAATATAGCCGGGTAATACTTACAGTTTTTTTGTAATACCAACAAAGAGTTCTTATGCCGCTGAAGTAAATGTCAACCTGCGCGCGCATTACTGATTTGGGCGCCATTTTCCGCAAATGTTTGTTGACGTTTTCGCTGTGTGGTTGATTATTATCAAAAAAATATTGTTTTTTCCTCGCAAGTGTGACGAAAACAGTCGTATGGAACTCTTGTGCTATTAGTCATTACGCTCTCGGCTTCCTTATCGCGCTCGCCTGCGGCTCGCGCGCATAATACCGCCTCTAGTGTAATGACCAACATAGCACACTCGTATCATAATGTACTATTAATCAATTGATCCTTTACCATCACCTTCATTTGTTTAGCCCTTGGTGCTCAGCAGTTTTATATTGCTTCATGAGTGATACCATATCTGTATAACTTCAGCATATAGTATTATTTACACCCACGGTTATATCCTATCGAGTACCAATAGTAAAGAGTGCCGAAAAGAGCACCATGGTCCATGCTCTGCATGTAAAAAATATTCAGATAATACTGGGAAAAATTCCAAAGAATATGTGTATTATACCATATTCTTCAAAAATAATATATAAGGGTTCGTTTCTACGACATGCTCATTTACCCCAAAAAATGTATTGAAGCGATTTTTGTTTAAATCTAGGTCATATTTTGAAACTTACCCTAGAACTTGTTCAGGAAATATAGTCACCAAATGCGTAGCGACCTGCGAGCCCCAGTCGCCAGCTTGAATGTAGAACTTGTTGAATCCCAATCTCGTCATCAGATTGCGCATTATTATACCAATTTCAACTGGGGTCAGCCCTGGTTTGTTTGTTCCCTGAAATAATAAGAGACATTTCAGCTAAGGTTCACACAACTTTGTTGAATTCCCTACGGCACCTACGAGAGTTACGCTGTGATCCAGTATGATTAATTCCCTTTATCAGTGTCGGATTTACACATTTGCCGCCAGTAGGCTATACACATTTTGCTGCCCCTACCGATCTCGATAACCTGGCACAGAAAACTTAAAAATGACCCTTATTCACAATCATGCCATAGTGGTTGATGATGACAATTCACACATTTTGGTTAGAAATGCAAACTTTTCATTGAGCCTTTTGTAGACCTGTCGTTTATCTAATTCGGATACGAGCATACGAGTCTAGGGCAATGTGGACGAAAAATGTGTTAGCCCTGAAAGCATCACTCACACTCGGATCTAATAACACTTAGGCACTGGCTCTATACCTGGGCCTGGGCATGTCGTTAAACTGCTATCCAGCACCACCGGAGGACGGGCAGCAGCGTCCTTTTAGTTAACGGTGGTAACTCTCTGCGATCCCCAAGCCGACTGCCAAGCGTGGGGATTATGGCAACCCCCCCCCCCCCCGTTATGTGCCTGTAGTAAGTTAGAATGATAGAATGAATTCACCCACACCACACGTGATTATCCACTGAGTGCTGCCTGACCAGACTGTTTATAATAAGAACAATCTGGTCCAGCCCTATTGCAGAATGAATAGCTCGAAGACCTACATGACTTGAGGGCTTTTTATTTTGGGACAAACAATCCAAACTCTAACTTGTGATCCGTCTCATCTCATAGTAGCGCTTAATTATAAACTCGCGACAGCGCTTGCGGTCACCCATCCTAAGGATAGCCGAAACGAACGCAGCCGTACTATATATCTTTAAGAAAATCCTAGTCGGGCTACGCCACCGTTGTTATTCACAGAGAATGGCTTTTTTAATTCAGTAAATTCACATCTATCTATCTATCTATCTATAACTATAAAAGGCTTTGTCCTGACTGACTGACTGACTGACTGACATATAGACAACGTACAGCCCAAACCGCTAAACGTAGAGACTTGAAATTTGGAGGGTATGTTTTTGGAGAGGTGTAAACGCCCACTAAGAAAGGATTTTTCGAAAATCAACCCCGAAAGGGGTTAAATGGGGTGTTAAAGTTTGTATGAAACTTTTTATTCTCTGGTTCGATTGATACAAAACTTGGTATACATATTCTACTATAAAAATAAGAAGATACGGGTGTCACAGTTTTTTCAAAATCAGCTCCCGTTAGTACAAAAAAAAACTAAGTTTTAGTGATAGTACGTTTGTTTCTCCTTAACTTTGTAACGGCTGTACATATTAAAATAAAATTTGGTATAGGGATGGGGATAGATGTGGGGGTGGGGGTGGCGATGATACTGGGAACGGAGACGGGACGGATATACGAGATAGGCATGTTAATATTAAGATTACAATTGGTATCGGGATGGGGATGGGGATGGGGTGGGGATGGGTGGAGATGGGTGGGGATTTGGTGGGGACAGGTGGGGATGGGATGTGGATGAGGCTGGGAACGGGGATGGGCGTGTCCATATTAAGATGAAAGTTGAAAACGGGATGGGGGTGGGGATGGGATGGGGTTCGGGATGGGGATGAGGGCGGGAACGGGGATGGTGACGGGGATGGGCGTGTTCATATTAAAATGACATTTGGTATCGGGGTGGGGATGGGGTGGGGATGGGATGTGGATGTGGATGAGGCTGGGAACGGGGATGGGCGTGTCCATATTAAGATGAAAGTTGAAATCGGGATGGTGGTGGGGATGGGATGGGGTGAAGATGGGGTTCGGGATGGGGATGAGGGAGGGAACGGGGATGGGCGTGTTCATATTAAAATGACATTTGGTATCGGGATGGGGATGGGGAAGGGGGCGCTTATAGGGATGAGGCTGGGAATGGGGACGGGGATGGGCGTATTTATTGGTCGGCTGAACAGAAGGAGCTGCTTTTTTGGATAGGTAGTTATAGCACATAAGGTTCGGAAACGGACATAGGCTATTTTTTTGTAGGTCCACGCAGACGACTGTTTGACGGACATAATTATTATAGATACTGTACAGCCTAAGCTGCTAAATTATTTTTTAATATTAAATTAACTTACTTTTAAATGCCTAAACTAAATTTTGAATGGTGTAAACTTACACTCAGCTCAAGCTGTGGTAGCTTCAGTGAGATCAAGCTCGACTCACATTCTTGGGGTCGCGGGTTCGAACCCGAGCGAGCCCGTTCCAATTAGTTCTTTGAAACTTACGCATGGATAATATCACTGGCTTTTCGGTGAAGGAAAACATCATGAGGAAACCTACATATTTCCGGAGAAGAAATACGATAGTGTATGTGAATTCGCCAATCTGCACTGGGCCAGCGTAGTGAATATGGCCCAATCAGGGTAGGCCGATATACCATTAGTGTTAAGGGCTGATGCAGAGAAACGCACACTCAGCAAGGATTTTGAAAAATTCGCAAGGGGTTCAATGTATCATTAAAATACCATTTTGCCGAAACCATTCATTTAAGGCTGTTAAGTTTTTTGACTTAAGAGATATGATAAAATAAACATAAACATGTTTCAGAATTTTCAAACAATTTCAAAACTGGAAGGCCACGGGTCAATTTTTCATTTGAAAAAAAATGTTATAATTATAGATAAGCTAATAATAATAATAGCTAATCGAGTGTTTATGCGTAAGAAGATAAATGTTTTAAACACATGTACTTGATCCGGTGCACGCACCAAGCACAGCGCTTTCGAACCGTCCATCCCGCGTCGGCTCAGATACGTTAAAACCCGAGTATAATGACGCGCTGTACGTCGAGCGCGCCCCACTCTAACCCACACCGAGTCTACCTAAGCGATCAGTGCAGCACTGTATTTTATCGAAGTTTCGTAATTCTTGCGATATTTTGGTGATCTTTTTGCGTTCTTTGTTATCATACTTTTTCTGCTTAAGCTTATTTCATTTCATTTGTTATTTACATTTCGTATAATTATCGTTATTTGTTCCTTTAATTATTTAGATTGCTATTTAGTTTGTTATTCGTATTTTTTTTAAATTTTAGTTTACATTGTTTGTTATTAGGTTTTTTTATATTGTTACTGTTGATATTGTTATTTAGTTTGTTATTTAAAATGCTTAGTGAACTTCTCTTCATTCATGGAGCGAAGGTAAAACACTATGTTGTTCCCATCGTTGGTGATGGAGCGTGTCTTTTTCGTGCGCTTTCTTTTTTAATGCACGGTACCCAAGAAAAGGCAATTGAGGTGCGAAAAAACATCGTTACTCATGTAGTAGCTAATAGGCTAGATGACTGTTTTTTTTTTATTGTCCTAATCAAATGTGGCCCATAAATATAGCTGATTAATGAAAAGAAAATTAAAATCTGATCAAAAATAAGCAACTTATAAGCATTTTAATATCATGCTAGACAGAGAGGCGAAACAGCAAATCGTGACGTCACTTGTCAGGACGCCATATAAATTCTATTCTGACAAGTAAGGCGTGACGTAATTTTTTGTTTTGTGGGAAAGGGACAGAGTTATCTCTAACAAAAACTTTAAACGCTCATATATCAGAACATTATTAACCGATTTAAATAATGTTTTCAATTACCATACTATATTTACTTAAATTTTTCATCAAAGCTATTGGTTTCAACGATTTAAACATCAGTCATCTAGCCTATTGGGAGGAGTTTGAAATCATGTCTCATGATTCAAACGGCGACAACTACACCGCTGCGACTGCATACTTTAATGACATGTCACGGCAGTCGAGTTGGGGCACTGCGTGTGAACTAGCCGCTGCAGGACAAATATATGAGTTTGAGTTTGAAGTTTATGAAAATGGCAAATTGTATGCAAAGTTTGGTACAGCAGGAAGACCTATAAAGCGGCTACGATTTACGGGAAATCATTTTGATGCGTATCTGTTAGAAGACATAGATATAATTTCTAACGGCACTCCACGTGTTCCAGTAGTAGCGAAAAAAATAACTAAGCGACGTGTTGAGGTTCCTACATCTCCAAGTTGCATTCAAACAGAAGATATAAGTTCTGACGCAACTTCTACTTTGCCTTTGTACTTTGATTCTTTAGCTGTAGAGATGCCCAAAAATAATTACAAAACGTCTTCAACTCATACCGTCCAAACTTCTTCAGCCCGATATTTTTCTGAACTGAATTCACCAACATTTACGGCTCAGTCTGATAAATTAATTTCACCTACATTTACGGTACAGCCTACTCAGTTAACAAATGACAAATTAATTTCACCTACATTTACCATCCCAACTATTCCCAGTTCATCACATTCTAATTTAACGACCTGCAGTGATATATCTCCCACATATAAAGATTAAAGAAGCCTCACAATCTTCAGAAGTTCCATGTCCATCCATCCATCTATTCTGTCATGTCCATCTGTCTGTCTTTTTGAAGTAAGTATTGCAAACGCGACATGCCAAATTTGGACATCCTCAAGCAAACTTAAAGACTTGCAAGCGGCTTGGAAAAAATGCAATAATATACGTATTTTAGTGATTCAATTGAGTTGGGCCCCGATTTAACCGAATTCAAGTATTCAACATTACTACGCGGGCAAAGCCGCGGGCAAAAGCTAGTTTGATATTAAAATTCAACTCCTGTATATTCAATGGAAGCTATAAATAAAATTGTAGTGCTTGCCTACTTATTCTGTGCATTCTAATCTAATCTGGACTATCCGTGTCAATAGCCCTAGGTCTTACACGTGTAAACAATTAGGTAAACGTGCCAAATTTTAGGCGTAGATGTGAGATAAATAAAATAGCAATTGAGCGCTTCTCAGTTTACTGATAAAAACCATCAAAAACACTGCTGATTTTTTTTCATACCTAAAAACCTCTGTTAGCGGTGCCTCCTTCAACCAGTAATTTTACCAGAATTAGTAGTTTTTCTCAGAATCCACTGGTATCATTTTGATGAAGCTTGATTTTGAAACAGTGTTTTTTTTATTTATTTATTAGAAGACTTAAAATCTTTTAAACATTTTTATTAATGGTGCCCTTTCTACTGGTCACTCTGATTTCATTACAATCTATGCTAATTAGGCTAATAGGTAATTTGGTTCTAACTTAAGCTACTAGGTATTCATATTACTTACAATGTGCCCAATAGCACGTTTCTTATTGTCTCTATTAAGGGGAAGTCACTTTGATCGAGTGTTGTTCTTCATTTAAACATTTTAACTGATATTATTCCAACTCAAGGCAGTACCTATTCAGATTTAGCTTAAAGTTCAAACTCATTCGCACTAGGTCCTGTTATTATGTATATTTGCTTTTCTGTTTTATATGAACACTTCAGCTATATTACGCAATTATGTAAATTTAACAACACATGATTTTAAATTTCATTTTCTGTGAATTATTGGATGAGTGGAAAATAATGTTTTGAGTTGCCCATTGAATAAATTTGTGTTAGATTTATTAGAGTACACTTACAGCTTGGCAATAAAGAAGTATTAATCATTAGGGGTGTCACAATCGCAAATAGTTATATTCTAAATTACTATATAATAGCAATCCCGTAGTTAATTTGAGGAAGAGGATTGGATGACATTCTCCCATTCAGGTACGTGTTGTCCACAATGAAGTCAAAGGTAAAAAAGGTTTCGTTTAAAGTTGTTTTTGTCAAGCTTTGCAATCATAGTACGTATCTCGTTCTATAAATCTGGTACGTCGTCCTATCCTACTAACAACAAAATCAACCTAGCATTACTAGGGGGCCTACAATGGCCTAAATACCAATCATAGTTTAATGTGGACTTCTAAATAGATCACTCGCTATTCAAGGACATCAATTTAGTCCTGAGTCCTGACCTGCCCCTACTCGTACAAACACATAACTGTACACTTCGACAACGTCAGTCGTCATGTAATGAAGCTTTCCTAATTAGTATTATTCATACAACTTGAATTAATCGCTTAAAAGTGTTATGCTACTTCCAGGGAGGTACTTAAGGAATCTTATTTCCAGTTACCACAACTCATTACGATATGGCAATTACAGAACCCTGGAAGTTACTCACCAAACTTAAAAATAATAATTTACCAAGTGATTAAACTTATACGTTGCGCTATAGAATCCGGAACGAGGATATTAGCCAAAGAACCAAAGTTACCGACATAGTTCGCAAGATTTGCAAGTTGAAGTGGCAATGAGCAGGCCACATCGCTCGATGAACTGACAACCGATGGGGAAGAAAGGTTCTTGAGTGGCGACCGCGCACCGGAAGACACAGGGTAGGAAGGCCTCCCACTAGGTGGACCGACGACATTGTAAAAGTCGCGGGCTACCGGTAGATGCAAATGGCAGGTTGTCGTACAGTGTGGCGGTCTAAGGGCCTTCGTTCAGCAGTGGACGTCTCCGGGTTGATGATGATGATGATGAAGTGTAGTATAATATACAACACTGTTTTAAAATGAAAAATAAACTAAGAATGACAATCCACATAATCGACGTTAACTATTACAAACCCGTAAATCATGATTTATTATACTGTTATTTGTGCAAATTACTGTCAAAACCTCATCTAACAGTGTTAACTAAGTACTTGTGACGCAATGGTGACACTAAGTCGAGAACTAAACAAGTAATCTAATCGTTCCAGTGTTTTAAAGAAAATTGTGAAAAAAAATATGTATAACGTCCTTTAACCTACCTCTGAAAATCCGTATCCTGGTAAATCTGCTGCTATGACTTCAAAAACAAAATCGTATCCTTCATTCTCCGTTGTTAATTTCGATATCACATTTATAAACTCTTTGGATGAGCTCGGCCACCCATGAAGCATCAGTAATGGCAACACTTTAACCCCCGTCTTCACTTGCGGCTTCACCCTTATGAAGTGTAAATCTAAACCCTGAATCTTCGTCTTATAATGAGGAAACTGGTTTAGTAAATCTACTCTCTTCGTAAAGTCATACTCTTCCAGCCAATATTTTAATATCTTCTCCAAGTAATCTGTGTTCATACCATATTCTGATTGTATGCCTTTCAAAGGTTTGGTTAGGGGCCTTTTGTTCCTGAGCCTCTGTTTCAAATCCTCGATAGTCTGAAATATTGTAACAGCCAACATTACATTTTTGTTACACGGCGTCTATAAATACTTATCGGTAAGCTAAGAATAACTTTGCAAATATTTCGACTGTTTCCGTTTGTGTGATGTTTATAAAATGTGTAAAGCCCAAGCCTCGCACAAAGTCAAGGTGAGATGCGCATACGAAGTGCACGAAAAAGGTTACGTCCCGGTTTGAACTTAGGTTCAAAATAGCACCTCATTTACTAGCGTTCAGGATAGACGCAGATACTGCTCAATTTTTAATACGGTATATAGGATACGGTAAATGGGGAAAAGTTGATTTGACGCGCTGTTCGGTTCGATTTTAAAGAAAGAGAGCATTGAATCCAAATAACAAATTCAATCCATAAATACTTCTATATAATTGGTACATATATTATTATGTAGGTAAAAAAGTGTTAATTTTCTATACAACATCATGTTAAGTGTATGCAAAATATTAGCATACCGAATTGGTAAAATGTATCTTGAAAGGTCTAATAGATGTATCCTCTTGTATTTTGGTCTTGGGGGCAGCACCCCACCATTTATTGTAATCGAGCTCTGGTAAATCAGGTACTTCATACAGTTTATATGTGATCAGAAAACCAGCACCTATTGCTACAAAAGCCACTAGAACGGGAAGCACTTTCAGCATCTGCAAAAAGAATGCGTTTTAGAATAATGGACCTGTGTTAATCGTATGTTTTTCGTTTTATTTGTGTACGTAACTATAAGAATAAGAGCTTCTATACGTTTCGACCACATCCGCCAAGTCCGACGTGAGCTCATACAAAGAAAAAAAATTAACATTTAGCAAATTTATATTATAAGAGAAAAAAATATCTAATGCCGTTAAATTAAGCGAGTGAAAACGGTTTCATTCCATCAGACCTGGGTATCGTTCGAAGGTCAGCTCCTTAGGCCTTATTTTTGAATCGTACGCAAGCGTAGTGCAACGATATTGTTTGGAATAAGATTCCCTTATTCCAAACAGTATCGTTCGAAGGTCAGCTCCTTTCGTATGCGCTACGCTTGCGTACGATTCAAAAATAAGGCCCTTGTACTCGGCGTTCTTCAGCGTGATCGCAGAATAAGTAATAGTTCTGCAAATAATACGCTTGGACTTTGCAAACACGCATAGTTTAGTGAAAAGTATGTAATAAATATATGTTAATAGGCCGGATGGTACCTATAGGTGGAATGACCAACCCTAATGTCTGAAATATTAAGCCGCCCCATAGGCTCTGGTATGACTTGAAGGGTTAATGCTCGTGTCCCGCTATTATTTGTTCGAAAAGTACTACATAGGACATGAACCTATAAAAAAAGTCGGACGGAACTCCCGCAAAGACAACACTGTGTCACCGTAATGGCGGCGGCTATCTATGTGTGAATGAATTTAGATTTGCTATAATTCCCAAAAAAAATACCTTGTATTATCTAGACAAATACAGGTCGGCAGACAAGTTTATTGAAACTAGATTTTGGCCGCAATTTCGTCCACTTGAACTACAATAAGGCAACCATTTTAAATTACCTCCCTAATGTATGGAAGCTCTAAATAAAAAAGTATCATGAGGTCAAGCTGTATCTCCGGTTCTACCCATCAGAATTAGATTAAACATGGCTTAGATTTTAAGTTGGAGTATGAACCTATAGTATACCCATACCCATAACCCTAGGTATCAACCTGTACAAATCCCATCAAAATCCGTTCAGTGGTTTTTGCGTCATGTAGGCAGTAAATACCGCACTATTTTAAATGGTTTAATGGTGGCAAAATGTACTTGAATAGGTGACCGCCGGTGAATATCGCGTAATGTTGTCTTGTTTGCAGTGAATTTCTAATCCCGAACTGAAACCCCATCATTTTTTGTTACGGAACACTCGGTGCGCGAGTCCGACTCACACTTGGACAGTTTTTTAAAATTATAACTATAGAATTGATGTAAAAAGTCCCATTATTTCAGGTCATATCATCATGTCTGTGTATCCCCGAAGGGGTAGGCAGAAGTGTCAGAACACCCATATATTTCGGGTAATTTGCACAAATGAATATTGGTAACACTGGTATTCTGACGAATTATTTTGTTCTGTGGCATGAATATTGGTTTTAATGTATAAAATCGGGAACTAAGTGATTGAATTATTAATTTACCTATGAAACGTGATTCCTGTTTTTTTTTTCTTTTGGTCACTACGGTTTTTACACCACTTTACCACACAAGACATTCTGATTTTTTCGCATCGTAGCCGTGCCGACTGTGTTGCGTTTGCCCGCGTAATGGCTGACTCATGTGTGAATGTGTGCGTGCGGGCCTGTACGTACCGTAAACTGGCCGACTCTGAGTGACACAGTATGTTGTTAGCGAGAATCTGTCCGACTTTTTTTCTAGGTTCATGACATAGGACTGGGCTGGGCTGGGATCAGCAAGCCTGGGATCCGACCTTACAAATAGGCGAGATTACGGTCAACTCCAGACCTACGCACCCATAAAATAACGCGCTGATATGCACGCTTCGTTACTGACGAGAAATCTTTCCACGCGGACTTATATGCGTTAAAAATGGCACGGAATCACCAAAATATAGTTGATTTTATTACACGTCTAGAATAGGTAATTTCTCTGCGAACTATTAGTAAATACATAATTTTATTATGTTTTTTTTTGTTTTTGTTTTTTTATTTGTAAATAAAACATCACTTCCGGTAAAGAGTACCACAGTTACATTAACAGGATCTAAGATCGGCAGATTAACTATAGAAACCGGGATTCTCATTCAAAAGCAATGAGCGATTTTCCAAATAAGATTAAAAAAGGGGTTTTCATGAACTCGACAGATAGCGCAGACTGTACGTGCCAGTCAAAAAAGGCATAATATTTTTGTTAAGTAGCATATAAAATAAAATAACAAAACTTGACAATGACAGCCACGTCTGGTCTGCGCAAAGTCAGAGCCATCTAGAATTTTACAATGAGCTTCTTTCTTTCTTTTTATTGTCTGTCAGAAATCTCCCATTTGTTCGAAATAATTAGTTTATGCTGCTGAGTTTAGAATGTTATACTGTTTTATTACCACCCCTCATAAAACCAACAATGTATCAAAGTTGGGTCTCAATTTCCGTCTAGCTATGCAGTGACAATGATAAGAAGAATGGACGGGAAATAAGCTCACGGATTTTGTAGACTATATGTTGAGTGCCGGCTCTCCACTCGCTTCAGTCATACTCTGCCTTTGCGACATGCGAGCCGTACGATACGACAATACAAACTTCTGATACATATACATAGTACATGTGTTCTCTTTTTATCATGCAGTAATTAGATTCGCTATCTCTATTTTCCGTCAAATGTAATATGCATACTTTTAGCTAGGTATGCTTGATTGTTGTCTTGTTAATTTTGATCGATTTGCAAGCGCTGGGCCCGTCCATTCCATTATCACCGTCGCTGTAGCTAGGTACGTATTCTTTACGTAGTTGTTTGTATACCGGGCCAATTCCGCAACGGTTGAATAGATTTGGAAGAAACCTACTGCGAATATTAATTTACTGTACTCACAAAGTGATATTTTCTTAAGGTTCTGATCTCACTCTTAGGGTTATTACATATTTACAAAGTGAAAGGTCCGTTATGTCTATCAAAACAAATGTTTTCGCAATGAACAGTCTGTCATAAACAGTTTCCAACAAAAAGCAAGACATGTACGATGAGTTGAAAATATGTACCGCTAAGCTAAGTAACCTTTGTGATGTGCACTGTGCCACTTTCACTTTGATTTAAACGAAGCGCAGTCGCATGTCCTTTTCAAGAGTGATTGTATTTTAATACAGGGATGACAAATTACAAATATACGCTCTTTAAAAAAAAACAACCGACTTCAATTTCGACTACCTTGCAGACATCTTCACTGTTTCCAGTTATTATTCCAGTAATTTTGGTTTTAAAACCAACCAATTCAACTAAACCAATTTCGATTAAATTTCTATGTGACCACCTCTGACGTATCACTAACCAAACAAAAAAAATGAAATTTCAAAATCGGTCCACAGTTGACGGAGAAATCGGTGAATATTATATTTAAAAAAAAACACATACAGTCGAATATAGAACCTCCGCCTTTATTGAAGTCGGTTAAAAATTTGTATTTGCGGTGTGTGTGTGTGTGTAACGATGGCTAGTTATTGAAAAGATTTCTACATAACGGATTTTAAAATAATTATCACGAATTCACTACCGATTTTTTTGTCTTTTTTATTAACATTTGTTATGGTGTTGCTTTTCATGCAAGGACAGAGAAAATCTTCATTATAATAATTTGTTGGGCATATTTTCTGTATGATTAAAAATGTGCTATGCATAGATTATTGGTTATGGTAATCTGCTATCTTTGAATTTAGGTACATGTACGAATATAATTTTGTTCAAATCCAACAACATTTTAATTGTAACAATGTCGTTATATTACCTTGAATGATTCACTTTGTACATAAATTCCTTTTACACAACACTGAACCGTACCCGGAAATTGCGATGTGAGAATCACAACAATAATTTTTGAGTTGTTTATTGACGCGTGCGGCGGCGCCGGCGGTCGCCCAAATCTTGACAGCACGAGTGATCAGTGTGCCATCGGCCGGCTTATGTTTATCGCATCTATGTGATAATTTGATAAGGTTCGCCGCAATTGATTTTTATATGGACGGCAACGGACCGCTGTGTCACGGATACCGCTTCCCGGGGTGAACGTGTATCGGCTATATTTATAAGCTACCCCTCACGGAGGTAGTCGTGAGGGTTACAACGACTAAAATTTCACGCTTCGGCAACTTTTGTGTTTCGATAACAGCGAGATGGGAACGAGATAGATATAGTTACCGAGGCGCGCTTTAGGTAATTATTATATTTATGTACTATAGCTACGTATCGTTACCAAGATGATTGGGAATTTAGAAAATTAAAAGCTTACAAAGTTTCGCATTTATCTAACTGCCTTTGTTACCATTGCTGCTAGCTCTCGGAGGAACTAGCTCTCCCAATCTATAATCAAAGTGCTAGCCCAACAACCAGACTATGTTAAATGACTTAATGCTTGTATTCATTAAATTAAGTTGACATTCATTGTTGATTGTAATTACTGTGTCACTGAATTTAATTAAGTAAGTACTCATTAATTTTGAAGTTTTGTTTTTGTGTATTGCTGGTTTGTCGTACGCCTTGGCGCAGCTGTAAGTGTGACAAGCAATTGATAATAATGTACCACGTGTAACAAAAAGGTGCAACAATATTGAAGGGTATATGTATGTACTCATGAACAACTTTTACTTTGGGGCTAACCTTGAAATCGCGAAAAATAAATCAGCTTTTTCATACAAAAAGTTCATTGACCTTCGACAAAATGAAACAGCTGTTTTTTGCGATTTCAGGGTTTGTCCCATAGTAAAAGTTTTTCACAATGAAGAGTACATACATAGTATCCTTCTATGATGACTACATCATACACCCGATTTTAAGAGATTGTGAAGTAACTTGTTCATTGACGGTGAAGTACGCAGACTAGGAATACTTTATTTACCCTTGACCTTTAAAAGGAGCAAGGTTTACCTTACCAAAACGGAATTAAAAAGCACTTGAATGGACTTATATTATTCATACCTCGTTAAATTTATACAATAAATAAAAAACAAATAAGTAGGTAGTTAACATTTTAATAGTAGTATTTTTTTTTCTACTTGAAAAAATTGCTCGCGTATGTACGTTACTTATGCCTTGATATCGATTGGTTTGGTTTAATATCTCGGGGTTCAAGATCTATACCGTAGCGTAGCACATACTATGCGGATTCTCAAGGATTTTTCTCTATTTGTACTTTATTACTACGCAATAATGATGGTTATAATTTTATCAATGAATTTTTAAAAAATGCTTTGTAAACGTTATCTATCTCTAAGTAGGAACATTTTTTTTACAAATTGTTATTAGATGGATTTATTAACCTAGATGTTGGAGCATAATATGCCGTGTTTGTTATCAAAACAAAAGGATCAATAACACAGAATAAATAATAGTACTACGTACAGAAAGTTCACCCCGCAAAGGAATTGAAATAAATAAGGACTCTATCTAGTAGGCAATAAAGTAGCAATTCAACTCTCACAGCGCTGGATACCGCTCGCTATATTCACCTAGATATACCGCTCTCTTTCTATCACGTATGCTTAGTTACGTGCGACGAGGCTAGCGTGCGGGCGGCGACTGACTTCTGCCTTGCTTTGTCCAATGTCCACCCGGACGGAGCGCCGGCCGTACATACCTAAACTGCGGAGTGACACCCCCCTGTCAATAGGCACTATTCAAATTATAGTGAAATGATTAAGGCGTTATTTTGAGAAAGTTCATTTTAACTTTTAGTTTAGCATAATAAGCCTTTTAACAGTCTACTGCTGGACTTAAGTCTACCATCAAAGGGCGATTGGACTACATCCACCCGCAACTGGGCTAGCGCCTAGTAGCGGGTTGCCATTAAAATTCTTCTCCATAAAAGCAGGTTAACCTGGATGTATTATTAACCTTAGCATTATTATATGTGATTGATTCAGGCGTTACTATGCGGAAGTCCATTGTTACCAAAATTTATTTGAATTGTTATTTTTAATTTTATTTTTTTATTTGGTTTCTTTTCATTATTATTTTATTAGCGTCATAAGTATAAGTTAATAAATGATTTCTATGTCTAGATACGCCTGAGTTAAGAAATCGTAAGTCTAATTTCTCTTTGACAAAAGGACAACGCCATCTCTCGGATTTCGCGGTCACTACGTTCAGCGCCAGTAAGGCGTGGTAGAAGAAGCGCAAACTGTACGAAACTAGAAACGACTTACGTATGACCTAAAAATAAAAGTTTTTGTGTAAAAGCAAGTTTATTTTAACTTTAAATGTTGACTTACTCATATTCATAAGAAACGCCACCTTTTGTTTACTGCACTTTGAAATTGTAATTCGTACGACCCTTCACCACACAGTTTGGCATTTTGCTCTCAAGTAATCACATCGGACGTGCGTCGCAGAGTGTGCCGGCATCGGTGTCAATGCGTTTCATTGACACCGCCGAATGGGCGACATTTCAAAATGGCGTCTAACCCGTCCCTACTATGTATGTCTATGATTTCAAACCTATTTTAGTTAAAAAGTGTTTTGTCTTCTTTTTTCAAACTCAAATCGTAATTCGAAATAAATTTGACACAACACTTTTTGACAAAAATAGGTTTGAAATACGTTTTAACGTTTATGCATATGACGTTTTTAATATTTGTAAGACTAGTTTTCGTCCCTCATGGAAGCAATAGGGTGGAAGGGGAAAGTCCCTTAACGCCGGACGACACCTAGCGCCGGACACCGGTACTTTATCAAAAAGTCAGGACTTGGTCGATTCAAAAACAAGTGAGGTGGGTGCGGGCATAGCCTCAACCGGGAGGTAAAAAAATTAGAAATTAACCCAGCGGTATGGAAGATACGAGTATTTGGAGTCGGGCGAATTTCCTTCGTACACGGACGAAGTCGTGTTCGGCCTCTAGTATGCTAATAAACCTAATTGCATCTCTCCTCTTCACAGATTCGTCCGACGTTCCTGATAGGGACACAGTTCTCCCAGGAAGAGGTGCTAAGCGGCGAGCTTCTACCAGAGAGCTGGGATGCGATCCAGGCCCAGTTTCTTGAAGGGGACGGTACTGCTGAGTATGAGCCGCCGGGTGAGGCTCAGAACGCCATGCAGGGCTATCTACATTCGCAGGCCGTTTCTGACAAGGTAAACATTATGTAGTGGTTGACATTTTTACTATTGGCATCGCACGTTGTGCATTCTGCCAGTGTCAGGTTTATAAATTTTCAAGTTTTACTAGTTTAATATAGTCAAATATGTCATAGCTAGTCACACGAATTTAGTCATAGTCGAGTCCAAGTCATGCCCTAGTAAAGTTGTGGCGACTTTACTATGAGCTTCTACGGAGTTTTGAAAATAACACGAAAAGACATGTTTCACCACATTATATCAATTGCCCACACTCGTGCACGTAATTCAACACTCAATGAATAAAACACCACCATTTTTAATCATTAATTCGCGAAAAAACACAAGTTTAAGAAAATAATAGAATGCAACAACATGATTTTTCAGTGTTCCCGCCAAAACTCTATATGTAGTGGTTAACGCGTAGGAGCAACGCTCTCAGTGTACTCGAACGAGAGAATGCAAAATTGGTAGATTCTCCCTATAAAATCGGTAGATTTGTACTTTTTCTAAGTATTTTTTTCCCTTTTTAGGTATATTAAAAAATCTGTAGATTATCGGTCCATATCGGTGCGACAGGGCCAAAAACGGTAGAAATACCGAAAAATCGGTAAGTTCGAGACCACTGAACGCTCCCTATGTCAAAAAGACAAGGCGCCGTCGAGGCGCGGGCGTACAAGAAGCGCGGAAAAGTCACCCTCGGGTTTGCCGTAGGCTCGAAATTGTACGCTTGGTACCGAATTTTGACGAAACAATTGAACCGAACAGATATATATTACAAACCTAACCCCTTGGCTACGACCTCGCCGCTCGCGCTACCTGCGCCTTGCGTTTGCGTCCGCGGTGACAACAAATGTGTAAGAAGTTATTAAGGGGGCGACTAATGCCAAAAGTAAGTAAAAGGTGTATTTTTAAACACATAGTTTAATGATAAAGAACATAAATATTCAGATTAAAAAAATACTACATTTAGGGGAAAACCCTAAATAAGCCGAGTAACCGAATAGAATTTTGGAAAATATTCTGGTTTATTAAAAAAAATACAAATTACCTACAAAAAAAAACTGTTTTAATTCAAATGCTCTAAATTATCAGCGACAGCACCACATTATTTTTTGCGAATTACATAGCCAAACTAATGCACAGTAGCCGTTTATTATTTTTATTTCATGCCTACATTTTGAATAATTAAATAAAATCTTACCTAAATTGCTCAAACCCATCCTCATCATCAATTGTATCATGCGATTTTCGACTCTAAACTAATGCAAGACGCGCGGGTGAAATCTGTTATTTTTCTGGCATTAGTCGCACTCTTAAGAACGTGCCACGAGCAGCTGCAACGCGACTTGCGGAGAGGCAGGCGGCGTGGAACCACGCGAGCGACCGCGGCCGGCGGTGAGCGGGGTAGGTCTGCGTGTGAAACAAAGTACTAGCTCACAGGGCGGGTGCCATGACTACACTACACTACTACTACTGGTACTGGTAGCAGAGTTGCATAGTAAATCTTCGAACCCCAATCGTGCCAACATTGTGAAAGATGGCCGAATAAGCATTGGATCGTTAAAGTCGACGCGGTGAGGTAGTTCGAATGACAAAACAAAAGCAGACCTACTACCCTTAGCAACAATAAAAAACCTTAGTCATAACAATAAACAAAAATTAAAAAAGCCATGAATTATCAGTAAGTATTGTGATGCAACTAAAATCTGTAGGTATTGGATTTGATACACGTGCTGTTAAATAATTTTTATGTGGGCAGATATTAGGTATGTATGAACAGCATTTTGTTTATTCGTAGAATACACGTGTACCGGTAGCTAGAAAAATAATGTTGTGTCCGAACAGTGACCTCTGTTTATACCCACAGCAACGCAAAATGGTTATAGCTTTTTATACTACACGCTTTACTGTACTATTTAATCTTCTGTGGCGTTACGACACTATTTTACCTTGGAATAATCTGAAAAGTAATTGAACGCGCATTAGTAGATAGGTAGGTATGTAGAAAACATACAAATAAAATACATTGTAGGTCTCTCTCATCGTTGTAAACAACTTTTACCAAGGTGTAAACACTGAATTATATTTCAGTCATTATATTCAGGTATGTCCTAAAATTGCATCCAGAACCACCGGTCCGGTCCCGAGGACTGGCAGCAGCGTCCTCTCGGTTAACGTTGGTGAGCATTCTGCGATCCCCAAGCCGCCTGCCAAGCGTGGGCATTATGGCAACCCTTCCGTATTAAGGCCTTCGTCCAGCAGTGGAAGTCTTCTGGCTGTTGATGAAACACTGAATTCGCTTTTCCATAGAAAAAATATCACTCGCCGTTGACAATATGTTTTATAGAACAGCTAATTTTCTTTTAGCGATTTCGTGGTTGGCCCCTTAGCAAAAGTTGTTCTCAAGGATGAATACAATGGTCTCCTATTAGCTTTTTAATATTTTTATTAAAAAGCTTATATGAGACCATTGTATTCATCATTCGCGTAAGCCTGCATAAAATACTTACATACTACAAACACAAATGAAAAATAATAAAGTAATTATGCGATAGATGTAAACTAAAATAACATGCAGTAACCAATAAACCAAAAATTAAAAGGTGTCCTACCATTTTAACCAACTAGCATAGTCCTTCCACACAGTTCACGCAGCTCTTAACACAGTCCTTCGTTAGGCGTTTTCTATTTTATTGGTTTACCGGTACAACGCGT
This sequence comes from Erannis defoliaria, assembly GCA_905404285.2. Classification (NCBI taxonomy): domain Eukaryota; kingdom Metazoa; phylum Arthropoda; class Insecta; order Lepidoptera; family Geometridae; genus Erannis; species Erannis defoliaria. Next base: position 8,842,384 of record FR990078.1, read on the forward strand.
TGGAACCGGACCGAGTTAATAGCGTTGAATTATTCAAAACTACCCTAATTTTAAAACGACAACCATGGGTGTTATGTTAACACCATAAAATTTATCTAAGAACCATCGCTGATGAATCACAAACCGTTTATAGAAAACCAAATCAGTCAAACCGTTTTGGAGATAATGGGAACATTCGTTTTTTGCACACGGAAACAACTTCTCCTCACCCCAAATGCATACAATACCTTCGTTCCGTCGTGGGTAAAAATAGTTAAACGATCTGCAGGCTAATCATGTAACTGTTCGGGATCGCGATTCGGATCGCGATTTGTCATAAATGTCACTTGTCACTGACACAGCTTCACAGTATCACGAAGGGATTTCTCTCGCTATCGTTATCGAACGAATGCATTGATATCCTTAATTAAGTTAAGCTAATCCATCGGTCTTTTGGCGTTTCATCCTGCCCTGCAGGGTCAAATGAGTTTTGGCAGTGACAGTGACAAGTGTCTATTTTTGACAACTCGTATCCGAATCGCGATCTCGAAAAGTTACATGATAGCTGAACAAGGGCTGATCTGGGGGTGGGGGGGCACAGGGGCACCTGACACTAAATATGGTTTAAATATAACAAAGAACTGGGAGATTTATATGATACCGCTTTAATAACATTTGTTTCTTTTTGCATAGTAATCATGTAATTTCTCATTGTTTAATCTTTATGAAAAGTATTTTTTATAGTTATTCTTGTATGTCATTGAAAAACAATCGATCCCAAAGAACTAGGCCTATGGCCCATGAGCCCCTCCCAGAAATAAATCCTGCATCCGTTCTTGGATCTGAATGATTTTTCTGTCCTAAAATGTTCACCTGCCTACATCCGTAACGTATCCGTGCACGTGTCTTAATTTTTTGTCAGAAAAAACGATGACACCGTCCTTTTTTACGAGGTCCCTTGACACAGAACTCGTAAAATCACTAGCCGGTCGTAACTAGTTTTTTCTTAAACTCAACAATGTAGAAGACCCACAAGGTCAAAGGCTAATTGTATGTAATAACACTGAATAGAAATAAAACCGGTCAAGTGCGAGTCGGACTCGCGTACCTTGGGTTCCGTAATACCACCTCTACCATAAATTCGTTTCATCACACATTTTATGCGTTTTGTACGAACTGTGCGCACAGAACTCTACTTGCATTTGGCCTGGGTTTATTTAGTACAAGCTGCGCACCGCGGTTTCACCGCGATTTTTGTAATAAAAATATAATATTCAGCATTTTTTATTGTTCACTGCTGGACTTCGGCCTACCCTCGAAGAGCGAATGGAATGCAGCCATTGAATTTCTTCTCCGGCCGTACGCAGTTTTCCTCACGATATTTTCCATCACCGAAAAGCCAGTGGTATCCGTACATGAACTCCAATGAGCTCATTGGCACGGACCTGGGATTGAACCCGCGACCTCACGATTACAAGTCGAGCGACCTCACGATTTAGCTAAGACGATTCTCAATAAAAGTAAGTATGCTTTATTGTCAGGTATAAGCTACGTTTATACCAAATTTCATTCAAATCCGTTCAGCCGTTTCAGGTTGAAGGAGTAACAAATAAATGCACTAAGTTTGACGCTACTGAGTATTAGCGTTTTAACGATACGTCAAAATAAGAAAACTTGTAGAAACAAAACTTGTAATTTCTATTGGCCCTCCTTACTTTTCACTTTTTAGGTATTCGCCATAGTAACGCATATTCTATGGAAATAGCCACCTATAACGGTTCAGAAAATATAGATCAGTACAGGTCGGACGTACAGCTGCAGAGTGACAGTGCTAGTTTCAGAAATAAGGTACCCGTCTCTTCGGATACGAATCCCTAAAAAGCACTTAGTAATAAGTACTGGAAAAGATTATAATCTGAGTGAAGCGACTGTCTCATGTCTTGTCCTTTAATATTTCGAACTATCAGTTTCCTGCGACTTTGTACTCATAGATTACTAACTCAATATTAGTAACTCTATAGAGTTACTAATACTCTAAACTTTCATCCCGTTCTAGACCGAAAACGAAAAAATTCCTTTTTAGACCTCCTTAGTATAATCAGCCTTATTATTATTCCACTGCTAGATTTAGGCCTAACCTTGATGGACGTTTGGGCCATGTCTATTATGCTGATCCAGTTGTATGTGGGCGGATAAAAAAAATGCCAATGAATTTCTTCTCCAGACGTATACAAGTTTCGCTCTATCGCAAAATTCAAAATCCTTTCTTAACTCAAGGACGTTTACTAACCAAGATACATCAACGTAAGATGTCAAAGGCAAATAAAAAAAAATAATGTGCTCGATTCCAGTTTTTCCAGAGAAATTTACTAGAGTTTTTAGTTTTTGTTATTTTTTTTGTTATTGGCATCGCACTTTGTGCATTCTGCCAGTGTTAAGTTTATAAATTTTCAAGTTTATATACTATCATCACACGAAATTATAACATAGTCGACTCCAAGTCATGCCCTAGTAAAGTTGTGGCGACTTTACTATGAGCTTTTAAGGAGTTTTCAAAACAACACGAAAATACACGATTCACCACATTAAATCACTTGCCCACACTCGTACATGTAATTCACTACTCAATGAATAAAACAACACCATTTTTAATCATTAATTTGCGAAAAAACGTAATTTTAAGAAAATAATTGAATGCAGCTTCATGATTTTTCCATGTTCCTGCCAAAACTCCTCGATTCCAGTTTTCAGTAATTTTTATGATTTAGATAAGCATAAATGTTTTCTTTTCACATTTACAGTCGGTAGCAGATTGCGTGGAAGCATTGATCGGAACTTACCTACTGAGCGGCGGCGTATCGGCGGCTGTGAAGATAGTCGAATGGCTCAGAATCATTCCTGCTAAAGTAAGTAACAAAATAATTTACATTGGACGTCATAAATAATTGGTTGAAGGCACCTGACCCACCGCCAGCGTGGAAGCGATTAGCTAACGACTATTTTCTCGTTCAAGAAACATCAACATGTAACAAAAAGGTTCAACAATACTGAAGGGTATGTATGTACATTTTTGTTTTATTTATACGGGAATCGTCGTCAGCCATGAAACGTCCACTGCTGGACGAAGGCCTCCCCCTTAATAGAGGGGTGTTGCCATAATCCCCACGCTTGGCAGGCGGCTTGGGGATCGCAGAATGCTCACCACCGTTAACCAAGAGGACGCTGCTGCCCGTCCTCCGATGGGTCTGGTTGCAGTTTAAGGACATACCCAGGTCCATACGGGAATACTCACGTTTAATTAAATCGGATACTCCGACTATAGTTTTGATCACATCTGGTGACCTTTTTCAAAGAGTGAAAACAGAGCCCGACACGCGTGCAGCTGCGTCCTGCTTAGCACCCAAGCAGCAGGGAGGGATGTGATCGGAACTATAGTCGGAATATCCGATTTAATTAACCGTGAGTATTCCCGTATAAATAAAACAAAAATGTGTCAAAACCACGTCAGTTTTCATAATAAAAGGTATGTAATGTACTCATCATTATGAACAACTTTTACTATGGAGCCAACTCGGAAGTCGCAAAAAAAAACAGTTTTCAGTCAGCTGTTTTTTTTCGCGATTTCACGGTTGGCTCCACAGTAAACGTTGTTCATAATGATGAGTACATACATACCCTTCAGTAGGTGTTGTGGCACCTTTTTGTTACACGTTGTATACAATAAATAATAGATGGAGGTCCAGTGACAGTAAAAGGGATAAATAAGTACGTATATTTGACCAAGCGTAGCGAAGCTCTCGAGTCTAAGAGGACACTATTAGAGCTATTAGACCTACTCAGTGTGTGCTCGCCAAGTCGTTTATAGTTCTTACTCGGTTATCGCTAATCACCGGCAGTCGGACAGGTGCCTTAAAGAGTTATTTTTACTTTACATTACACTAGTGTTATGATAGGTGAAATAGTTCTGCATCTGCACCACTGATGGTTCAAGTCAGTGGTGCAAACGGTACGGGGTGTAAACTTTAGTTGCGTTTGCACCATTAATGGTGCAAACGATATAAAGCAGTTGCATCTGCACCACTGATGGGGCGAGTCAGTGGTGCAAACGGTACGTCGGGGGTATAACCCGGTTAAGTTAGTTCCTCACTGCAAGTTAGATGTATGTTTAGGAAGCATCCTTAATATAAAACACTGTTTTAAACTAGCACGGTTGTTTACTAAAGTTGTGTTTTGTGTATTTACGAGATATTTACCGTGATTATGTTGAGAAATGAGCTCCCGATATTTCGGCGCGGTTGCATGCACCATGTTCACGGGCAGGAGTCGGCCCCTAAATATCGTTTCTTCCCCATGGTCTACCTACGTGGTTCACCTAGGTATTCCACGGGTACCTGTTAATGCCCGTGGAACACCAGGTGTATTATAATAATAATAGATACTTAATATAACCCGATAATACCGACAGTTTTTTTTTATCTCAACAAATAGTTTATGCGGCTGAAGAAAATGTCACCTGCGCGCGCATCGCTGGCTTGTGCGCCATTTTCCGCAAACATTTGTTGTCGTTTTCGCTGTGTGGTTGATTATTATCAAAAAGAGTTGGTTTTTTCCTCGCAAGTGTGATGAAAACAGTCGTATGGAACGCGTGTGCTATTGTTCATTACACTCTCGGCTTCCTTATCGCGCTCGCCTGCGGCTCGTGCGCATAATACCGCTAGTGTAATAACCAGCATAGCACGCTTGTATCATAATGTACTATTATTTCTCACAGTTAAACAGTAGTATAACAAATGGCGGCCTTATCGCTAAAAGCGTTCTCTTCCAGGCAACCGGGACGGGAGTTTCAGTATCATTCCCATTAAAGTATGGAACAAATTCGTTGGCCTTTTTAATCCTTGACGATTGTTCATACGTGATTATAACCGTATAACGTATGTTTTTTTTCTATCTTGATTATTTTGGGGTCACATCCCATAAATATTCATACCTATAATAATAATTCATATATTCATTTATTTTATATATATATATTTTTATTCATTTATTTATTTTATTTATTAATATTTTATTTATTTATTATTCAGGCAAATTACACCCATACATTTAAAACAGAAAAATTAAATAAAATTAATAAAATAAAAATTCTAAAATCAAATGTCAGAAATGGAAAAGTCAAAATTAAAGTCAGTAAAAATGTTGCTAAATTAATAAAAGTCATACAGAATTCAGTACGTCAACATTATAATTAATGTTCTACCCGGCATTGCCTGTCGCAGCCATGCCGGATATACACACAATCGAGTCCATGGTCTGGTCTATAACTGTAAATCTTTATTATGGTCATCAAAATTAATAAATGGTAATAAATAAAGATTTTAAAAAAATGCTAATTAAATTATCAGTTTCACCCTATCTTCCTTGGACGAAGTATGTTCATAAATATGTTTGTTTTTAACTTGGTATATCTTGTTTAAAGGATACGTTAGAGAAACTGCTCCACAAACCGGTATCGACGGTCATCACAGAAGGGAAAGCAACGAAGCGAGACATAGACTTCTTGCTGGACGGCTTTCAAGGCAGCATTGAGGGGATACTCAACTACAGGTTCAAAGATTCAGCCCTATTGCTCGAGGTAAGATTTCTAACAGACGAAAATGTTTCAAAAACTTGAGAATGAGAGCCACGTCTGGTATGCGCAAAGTCAGAGCCATCTACTATGAGCTTTTTTTTTTAATTGCCTGTCAGAAAATCCCCCATTGTAATTGACACTCTTTATTTTTTCACAGGCCATGTCCCACTCGTCATACATCCGCAATCGTCTCACTCGCTCGTACGAACGGTTCGAGTTCCTAGGAGATGCCGTTTTGGACTTCTTAATAACGGCTCACATATTCGAGAACAATCCTACCCTATCCCCCGGCGACTTGACTGATTTGCGGTCAGCGCTCGTCAACAACGTCACCTTTGCAGCTTATGTTGTGAAGCTTGGACTGCACAAGTAAGTTAGGATTTCGTTTAGTATAATCAGGATCAGATTCAGTCTTTAATATTCCACTGATCGTTAAGTATGCGCGGTGCTCCCAGTCGTACCACCAGTGGTACCACGCAGTGCTTTTTCCTATCCGTGGTACACCAGTGGTACCAAAGTTACTTTTTCATGAACTTGGTACCACAATAGAACCACGGTTATTTTTTCCTAACCTTGGTACCAGTAAACAGTTAAGAGAAATTTATTTATTATTCTTTCTTTGTTTATATTTCTAAAATAAAATTACTTAACGCATACATTTTGTGGATCAAAGTTTACATAAGTAAAAAAAACTCAGATGGACATAGAAGTCAACTCATAAGCCATGTCCATTGCACAATCTACATTAGCATGTTTTATGTTTTAATTTGTCCTATTACTTTGTATGTCTAGTTTCAATATTGCACTATTTTTAAGCCTTTCGTGACTTCACTGAAAGGCTGCTTCGGAAGATCAGCGTCAGCGATCAGACACAGAACAAACGTCTATGTTCGTCACATATATGTTTGCACTGGAAAACTGGTGGGGATGAACCCACGCCCTACAGCTCTAAAGGTAGACGTGCTACCAACTGAGCTATAAGGCAGTCTAACCAATTGAGCTATACTCTGTCTTGAACTTGTATTCTGTCTTCTATACAGAATATCCTATGTGTATATGTGGAAGAAGATACGTATATACTTGATTATGTACTTCGCCAAAGGAATGGATGAGCTGTGTAAAAGATGATATGCGTGTTAAGGGAGTGAAAGCGGAGATGACAAAGTGAAGACCCGAGCCGACCACACTTAGTGGGATAAGGGCAGGAAGATGATGATGTACTTCTAATTCCAGATACATGTGCAAGGAGCTGAACCCGAACCTGGATAAGGCGGTGATGGAGTTCGTGGAGCACCAGAAACAGCGCGACCACGCGATCGTGGAGGACGTGCTCTACCTCATCGACGAGGAGGAATGCCATATCGCAGAATACGTCGAAGTTCCCAAGGTAAGTATTTATGTAGCGACCACGCTACTTGCAGCGCGATCTGTCTCACAACTCCGGCAACACTCATCGCGATAGCCAATCAGCGACAAGAGGTAACAAGTTTGGTGTGTAAACGCATTGAGCTATACGTGCTATACCTATACGTGCATTATATAGTTCACAATTGTTCGAATTTAGACGTTATGTCGCTTGTATAGTGTTCAATGTATACTTGAGCGCTTGTGTCTTATCTTAGTTCAAGTCTGTCAAAAAGTCGGCGCACTGCATAGCGTGCGCCGAGTTTTGTCTCGGACATTTTTTTTGCACGATTGTGACTCTATAGATATTAGCTCAATGCGTAAACGTCATTGATCTGAATTCTGAATATAAGGATTTCGCACCACCCTCCCGGTCGCGGGACGGAGTCATCTGTCCTTTTCTAGCAAAACACGTGCTAGTATAGAATTTGTTTGGAATTGTGAACTTTGACGTCATATGCTGCTTTGGTGCCCTCCCTGTGTAACATGAAACTAAAATGTTTATAACTTCGTTATTTGTGCACATCATCATCATCGTCAGCCCGGAGACGTCCACTGCTGAACGAAGGCCTCCCCCTTAGACCGCCACACTGTACGACAACCTGCCATTTGCATCCACCGGTTGCCCGCGACTTGTTTTGTACGCATATTTAAATTTTATTTTCGATGGTTTGTTTTGTTGGGAGTCTGCTTTTTTGTGAGTCAATAAAAAAAATATGCATGTTCCCTATTGGGTGACGTTCATCTGTCGTTCAAGTCGTGATCACTTACCAAGCATTTTTAGCTTTAACCTTTTAGATTAGAGTTGCTATCTGTTTGAGTCGGTAAAATGTGCTAGTAGCACATTTTACCGACTCAAACAGATTTTCGCATTTCAATTACGACTTGCGATATCCTATTTCCTAAATCAATGGTAAATGTGAAAGTAATTATCGAAATTCAGAACTTCATATTTTCAACTCCTAATATTGACAGTTAGGTAGATGACTAGACCTTTAAATTACGGGTCTCGGGTTGTTGCTCTCAAACTAGTGAAGCTCATAAAATTGTGTTAATAAAATACACTTTAAATAAACCCCGACTTCAATTTCGGCTACCTGGATGACATCTTCATATTTTCCAGCAATTTTGATTTATTCCAGTAATTTAATAATCAAATTATTGAACCGATTCCGATAAAATGTATATGACACCACCTCTGATTCTACGAAACAAAAAAAAGTCAACAAAATGAATTCATAATTGGCAGAGTAATCGCATACATACATTAAAAATAAAGTCTAATTGAGAACCTTCTTTTTTGAAGACGGTTAAAAATAGTGTTAAATTATACTTGAACTTCACAGGCTCTAAGTGACATATTCGAGTCACTTGTGGGCGCTATCTACCTCGACAGCGACGGGAACCTGGAAACAGTTTGGTCCGTCGTGTACCCGCTCATGCGGAACGAAATCAACACGTTCAGCGCGCGCATCCCGCGCCAGCCCGTCAAAATCCTCTACGAAATGATACATGCTTGCCCTGTATTTGGGTAAGTACAAGTGTCACACAGCGCCACTAGCTCAAAGTAAGGGTCAACCCACACGTACCACAACCCCAACACGTGGTCGGGCGCATATTTTGTAATGAATATGAATAGTAGAATTTACACGTACCACATTTTGCCGACGTTATCGACCGCGTGGTTGCTACCGACCACATCGGAACCACAACGCAACCACCAGCGACACAGTGAAATAACCACGCCACCAAGCGCTCTATGAAATCCAGACTCGAACTGTGCCTGCACACGCCGCAACCACATGGACATTTTGTCGGTACCACAACGCAACTGCAAAAAGCTGCAACGACACTATTCACACGTAACCACAGCGTCACCATATTTTGCCGCTGCGATGTGGTGTGGTTGTGGTACGTGTGGGTTGACCCTTAGCAAAGCTAGTAATATGAAACCTTAATAGATGGGAGTTTTGGCGGGAACACGGAAAAATCATGTCGTTGCATTCTATTATTTTCTTAAACTTGTGTATTTTCGCGAATTAATGATTAAAAATGGTGGTGTTTTATTCATTGAGTGTTGAATTACATGCACGAGTGTGGGCAAGTGATATAATGTGGTGAAACATGTCTTTTTGTGTTGTTTTCAAAACTCCGTATAAGCTCATAGTAAAGTCGCCACAACTTTACTAGGGCATGACTTGAACTCGACTATGACTAATTTCGTGTGACTGACTGTGATATCATTACATATTTGACTTGATTTACATATAAATACTTGAAAAAATCATAAACTTGACACTGGCAGAATGTACAACGTGCGATGCCAAGAACTAAGAAAAAAAAACCTTAATAGATAGCTAATTGAATACTTATAATACTTTTTTTTGTAAATACATACTTACAATACATGCTACAGCCAGACACAGAACAAACATCTATGTTCGTCACATAAATGTTTGCCCTGGGCGGGGATCGAACCCACGCCCTACAGCTCTGAAAGCATACATGCTACTAACTGAGCTTGCAAGGCAGCCCTAGAACCATAAATTTTGAATATTAACTATAATACCCTACAAATGTTTACTCTATAGCCAAACATTTGTAGGGTATTTATTGTTCTATAGTGTACATTGTAAATAAGTTCGTTTACCAGAAAATACATTTATTAATCTTTTCGCAAAAAAAAACTATAATGGATCTTTGGAGTTTATGTAAGAACTAGCTGTGCCCCGCGGTTTCACCCGCTTGATGATGAAAAACGATGATGATGATTATTGATGATGTTGATAAAAAGTGCTGTTGTAGGAAATAACCTATCTTTATTCCGAGTGTCATCCAAATCAGTTCAGCCGTTTTGGCGTATAGAGATAACAAACACACACGCATTACCGACAAACTTTCGCATTTACAATATTAGTGTGATATGTTCTCGTTTCCTCTCGTTGTTTTCCATCCAGTAAAAAGTCGGTGGTATCAGTATTTAGAATTAATTTAGCATAGTGGCGCCCTCAAATCATGTATGGTATATATGTCAAATCATAAAATAACTTTTACACTCGCTGACTAAAAAAAAACATGGCATATTTTTTCAGATATAGGTAAGTAGAAGCACAATATTCTGTACGTTTCTTTTACGGTTCTGTGCCAGAATGGTGTCCGATGAGACCCTGTTAGTAAGCCTACCGTATTTTCTGTCTGTCCGTCTGACTACATACATAAAAACTACATCAAATTAATTTCTTGGGATCATCAAGTTACCGTAAATGGAACTTGATGGTTTTTTTATTATACATATAATAAAAACCGGCAAAGTGCGAGTCGAGCTCTCTACGGATTCCGAACAGAACGAAAATAAAGCATTTTTATGGTAAACGCAGTAAATCATGTGGTGGTACGGAAACCTCGGTGCGCGAGTTTGACTCGCACTTGACCGGTTTTATTGTTATATTTTTATACGTACTATGCTAAAATGTTATTTGCCTTTCTGGATACTCTAACTATAGATCAAAAAATGTGTCAATACCAGAAATACATATACTTTTTATACGATCAAGTGACGAGACGAGCAAGGCGTTCGCCTGGTGGTAAACGTCACACCTGCCACTAACAGTAGTAGTGCCAGAATTGTGATCTTGCGGACACAATCCTGCGCTGCACTGCACTGCGCTCGTCATCCTGAGATATTAGATGTTAAATCTCTTCATACCCAGTAATTTCTCTGGTAACATTGCCCTTCAAACCGGAACACAGTAATGCTTGCACACTACTGCTTGGTGATTGAATAACTGGCAAAGATGTGGTACTTCCCCAGGCGGACTCTGCAGTAGAGTCCTACCACTATAAAACTTTTTGTCCACAGAACACTGCGCGTCGTAGACCCTGACACTCCCAAAGTGATGGTGCCCGTCACGTTCACAAAGGGCGAAGGCCAGCACACTGTGTATGGAGTCGGCCGGAATAAGAGTCAAGCCAAAAGGGCTGCGGCCAAACTCGCTCTCAAACTCATTGCCGATAAATAAACTCGTTTACGGAACCCACCGAAGTCTCCAACGGGAACAATTTTACATTCTTACAAAAAAACGTTCGCTTCAAATCAAATGAATTCACTATAAATAAATTGAGGCTAAAATAAAAGATTCGATGTAGAATAAAATGCTATCGATAAATACTGGCAAGAGCTATCTCCGGACCGCCAAAACTGGTAAAAGCTTTGTCCAGCAGTGGGCGTCAATAGGCTAGAAACAACAACAACAAGGCCAAAATAAAGATCTAAAATGTATTAGTAAATAATAATAATAATAAAGAGCATTTTCACATAAAAAAATATTTTAGCTGCTCAATGTATTAATGATTACCAAATCCTAAAATAGTAAACAATGCTATCAGAAAGGATGATTCTAATTCGCAATTTCGCTCAATGTTTAATTTAATTTGATATTTGGGTTAAAATTTAAAGTTTAGTTCCAAATAAAATAAAAAATAATAAAAAAGTAGGCCAAACGGGGGTTGGAAATATTATGAATTAATTTTCACTCGCATCACATTTACGTTTTTTTTTCAACATACTCTTTGATATTACTAATTTTAATATACACAAGATTTAGCATATCTTGTATATGTATAAAAATAGGCGCAATATATATGATTTTTAAATAACGATATGTCTTGATGTTATTTTTATAATTAGAGGTATAATGTAATGTTTTAGATTTTCCATATATTCAACATAATTAGTATACTAAGAATTCATTTAAATTTATTATTTTATTTATGGTAGAATATCCTTGTCTTTTAAAGCGTTGAATGAGTAGCAAAGGATATGTCGAAAAATACTTAGTACGTATTCAAAACAAAAAGGCGTGAAAAAATTAGCTTCCGTTTACTCCCGATACGCTGAGGGGCGTTGAGAGATTTTTTTATAAAATTGTACTCCAGCAGGGCTAACATGCGCACCGCGAGAAAATTTTGTCGTGTCTTTATGTCGTGCGAAAATGAGACAAACTTATACGAGATTCGTAGCCTTGTCCTGTTTTTAAGAATCGAGATTTTTTTCTCGCGGTGCGCATGTTAGCCTTGCTGGTATATTAACCCACTGAAAAATACATAGTACGTAATTATACTACCTTTTTTCGCCCCTTTTTCTATTATTTCTGTGCGAGGGGTGGTTTTCCCCACGATAATAGGAGCAGAGATTTTCCAGCCAGAGCAATCAATTATAGTCTAACAGATATTCTAGCTTTATTAATTAAATATTGTTTTCCTATATTTTTTATGATTAAGTATTTAAGTAAATTAATTGGTTTTATTATGTTTGTACGAAATCGAAATTTCAATAGGGTAGATGACTGATGTTTATATCGTTGAAACCAATAGCTTTGATGAAGAATTTAAGTAAATATAGTATGTTTATTGAAAAAATAATTTAAATCGGGTAATATTGTTCTGATATATGAGCGTTTAAAGTTTTTGTTAGAGACAACTCTGTCCCTTTCCCACAAAACAAAAAATTACGTCACGCCTTACTTGTCAGAATAGAATTTATATGGCATACTGAGAAGTGACGTCACGATTTGCTTCTCTGTCTAGCATGATATTAAAATGCTTATAAGTTGCTTATTTTTGATCAGATTTTCATTTTCTTTTCATTAATCAGCTGTATTCATGGGCCACAATTTAATTGGACAATAAAAAAAAACAGTCATCTAGCCTATTATAAATGTTAATGAAAATCTATTTCTATATCTAGATTTATCTTTGGACTAGTTCAGGGTAAAATATTAAAATTGTCGTCTATAGGCTATATTGTGTATTAATGTTGTAGTTTAATAATAAGATGCTCTACATTTTTGTTATAAATCACATAACAATCCTTAAACTTTAAAAAGGTCACAAACAAATTACAGAATTTTCACTCATTTTGTGTTATAGCTCCGTATATATAAAACAGGATGGCTTTATTATCAATACATCTAGGGTTTTACATACTTATAGGCTGTCCAGTAGTCGAAAGATTACCCCGTAACTCGGGAATACTCGAGATATGTGCCTCAAGTCCTATATGTCAAAAATGTATTAAGTAAAAAGTCCCCCAAAAATTCTTCAAATGACTTTTTATATTCTGTTTTCTTTAAAATTTACTCATAAGATATATAAGTCGTCAAAACTAATATGGGGTTTTTTTTTTCATACATTCAAGTGACGAGACGAACAAGACGTTCGCCTGGTGGTAAGCGTCACGCCTGCCACTAACAGTAGCAGTGCCAGAATTGTGAACTTGCGAACACAATCCTGCGCCGCACTGCACTGCGCTCGTCACCCGGAGATATTAGATGTTAAATCTCTTCATACCCAGTAATTTCTCTGGTAACATTGCCCTTCAAACCGGAATACAGTAATGCTTGCACACTACTGCTTGGCGGTTGAATAACTGACAAAGGTGTGGTACTTCCCCAGTCGGACTCTGCAGTGGAGTCCTACCACTACAAAAAAAATATGTCACCACTGTAAGTTTGTCTGGCCACTGTAGGATTAAGTTGCCACTGTACAAAGGTCACTATTATGTGTGGGTGCGAGTTGACTCCAAACTGCGTGTTCAAAGGGTTGTTTCCAACCACTAGAGTGGGAGGAGGTACCCTGAACAAAAGTCATTGAGTTCTGACACACCCTATTTATTTCAGTTAAAACTCTATTTCTAACACGTACAAATCCAATTGAACACAATAACTATTATTACTCTGGTCTCTAGCTCAAGCTATAATAATTATAATTTTAATAAATAGTTATGACACATGAACGGTTCGGAAGACGAAATATTACTTACTAATCTCAAAACTAAGCATTCTTACCATACATCGGTCTCGCATTCAATCTGCATCCACTTGAAGCGTTCCCGCATACAAAAACATTTTTATGGTGTCCCTACACTAAATGTTCTTTTTTTTTTCTTATAATTTTAAACAATATTTTTGAAATATAATTAAAATACAATATTTTTCATAGTTTTAATACAAATGACAGATTTAAATATCTCGAAAATGGTATGTAAGACTTTATTAAAATGAAAAAAATGTCACATAGTAGGACATGATGTGACCTATCTTCCTTCAGTTACAGGGATGTTCTTCTTCTACTGGACACTCTTATGTCTTTATTAAATACAATTACGAAACCCCTAATGAGCGAATGTCCTGAATAATTTTATATATGATTTTTAATGAATTTTGTAATAATAGTATATTTGTAGTAGTTGTTTATTAGTAGTAGTTTTAGTTTTTTGTTTAGTTTGTATATTTTATAGTAATATAATCCTATAGAAATATCTAAAATGTACTCGTTAGTTAATAATCACTATAATGTTATAGTTCAGAACTTATCTCTATATGCTTTTTTTATGTTCATAATTGAAACTGGGTTGTCTGTAAGAGAACACTGTTGCGGTAAGACCGCTTTTGCGCTTATATCTGTGTTCTTCTTTTGAAGCCTTATACTCTCGAGCTACCGCCTGCCAAGCGTGGGGATTATGGCAACACCCCTCTATTAAGAGAGAGGCCTTCGTCCAGCAGTGGGCGTTTTATGTCTGACGACGACTCTCGAGCTAACATTTTCAATGCGCGCGAGCAGGGAGCGACCACAGAGATATTCTATAAAGAGACCTTAAGGCGAGTTTATTCCACGTAACTGACACGTTCGTTACTGTAGTCGATAATCAGTCTCATGCCATAGAAAATAGAGTACGAGTAATACGTGTAAAAATTTGGATTTTTTATTTACGTTGACAGTTTACATAAACTTGTAAAGAGATCAAACGTATTTATAATATTATGCTAGACGCTTTACAATGTTATGTCGTCTACTTTCTATGAGCTGTCTAAAAGCAGTAGTACATACAGCAGAGTAATAAACAGTAGTCCATTTACATTCATACCGCATATAAGTTGCGCCAGTGTAATAAACAGTTAAACATTGACAGCCTTACCTAAAATAATCTCGATTCTCTTAGTCACTGCTTAAACTTCTCTGTCTTATTCTTGCATGTTACACTTCACGTCAGAGAGAAGATGGCAGAGCATCTTAAGCAGTGACTAACGGTTGAGAAGTTTTTTTAAGTTTGGCCCTTACACTCATACCGCATATAAGTTGCGCCAATGGAGGGTATACCGCTCTACACATAAATTAACTGAGTTTTACTTATATTTCACGCAAGCGCAGTCTTTGGGTCTCTCTGTGCAAACGACTTCCGCAATAAGACCTCATTTACAACCGACTTCAAAAAAGGAGGTTCTCAATTCGACTGTATGTTTTTATTTTTTTATGTGTGTGACGATTACTCCGTCAATTATGAACAGATTTTGATGATTATTTTCTTGTTTGGTAGGTAATAGAGGTGGTCCCATATAAGTTTTATCGAAATCGATTCAGTAGTTTGGTTTTTAAATCAAAATTCCTAGAAAATATGAAGATGTCATCCAGGTATTCGAAGTTGAAGTTGGTTGTATTTTTTTTTTAAAAGCTTATTTTAAAGTATGAAAGTTCCCAACCCTTCTACAGAAAACATCCACAGAAATGGGTTAGGATTTTTTAAATATGCGGGTTGTGATTGAGAAGTGTCATCTAATGTGTTTTCATAACTACCTACATTTCATATTTGACATATTCATACAGCTAATAGAATACTTATATACCTACTTATTACTTTTTTTTTACACTAAGTTTTTGTAAATACATACTGCCATAACGATCTTATTCAGGAAGCGCGTGCGTAAGAGTTGTTCCCTCAGCCTATTCCGTCCCACTACTGGGCAAAGGCCTCTATCCTCTTTCATTGCTTGATAAGAACGAAAAATTTAGATATGTGTGCATTATGTGGAAATACCGTAAAATATGTAGAATTACTTTAAAAAATCTAAAGAATACTTCGGTTAACGTTTAGCTATATGTAGAAATTTTATATGTCAAGTAAAGTAACAAGTATTGTGTAATTTGAAGTGTTATTATCTGGTCAGTAGGTATGTGTATTTTAAATGAAAGTTGGTTTTTAAATTGTTTGACTATGTAAAGTGTAAACGGCGTGTGTTGATCAGATCTTATTTTTAATACGTGATACGATGGATCTTTTTATATGCAATGGATTAACACATTTTATCGAAATACGTCGAATGTCGTATCGATGTCGTTTTTATAATGCTCTGATGTGAATAAATAACACTTAAGGCACCTGTCCTACCGCCGACGCGACAAGCTATCTACTATTTTATCGCTCAAGAAACGTACAGTAGGTATATGAAGGTCCCGTGTAAGTCAAAGAGATCACTGCCGACGAGAACTCTCTTCACTAGTTTGTCGCAACGTTATGAGCTATCAAAGAAAAACTCGATCAGCGACGCTCTCTTGAGTACCAGTCACAGAATAAATAATAGTACTACGTACAGAAAGTTAACTTCGCAAAGGAATTGAAATAAATAAGGACTCTATCTAGTAGGCAATAAAGTAGCAATTCAACTCTCACAGCGCTGTATACCGCTCGCTATATTCACCTAGATATACCGCTCTCTTTCTATCACGTATGCTTAGTTACGTGCGCCGAGGCTAGCGTGCGGGCGGCGACTGACTTCTGCCTTGCATTGTCCACCCGGACGGAGCGCCGGCCGAACATACCTAAACTGCGGAGTGACACCCCCTGGCAGAGTACTCGGTCTCAGTGAGACTCGGTTGGTTACATATCGCATACCAACAAGTGAGCGGTGCGAGTAATGGTCTGTTACACTCGCTCATAGCCCAGCGACAACGCCATTCTAATAACATCTCGCTGCCCGCCAAGACGTTTCTATATAGTTGTCACACTCGCTCATAGACCAGCGTCAACTCCATTCTAATAACATACTCGCTGCCCGCCAAGACGTTTCTATATAGTTGCTAACTATTCGCTTTTCGATAATCGTTGGCGGTGGGACGGGTGCCTAAAGGCCTTTGCAGGCAAAATTCAAATTCGTTAGTTCACTATGTAGGTACTCTTGCTTTGAACAAAATGCAAATTTCTAAATAATGTAAATAAATATTCTTATATTCTTATAAATATTGTATTCTTTATCTGTCAACGTTACTAAAATCCGCATATTTTTCATATTATCTGTCTGCAAAGGCGCCTATTTTGCATTCTATGGATGTTTTTATGGTTTGTCGAAATTTATTTGAATGTTGAAATGAAATTTCATTAAAGACTGACTGGTATGATGGGATAGTTAAGTAATGTTGCATGAGTTATAATTTGGTTTTAATAAATTATATTTATATCAATATGTAGTTTAATTTTTTTCATCTCCAATAGTGGGTGCCTATTTTCAAAGATCTGACAGAGCAGACAGTAGAAGTTGTTTACAAGAGTTCGCCTGAGAGGTGAGAATTCTGGTGTGACCTTCACCCCAGAATCCCCCAATCAGACTCTACTAATTATGACTAATTTGGGCATTTGTTAACTGATTTTCATGAAGTTTTCAGAAGTGAAGATTATGTGGTGTGAGGACAATAAATCATGGCGTAGCTTGGCAAAAAAAGAGAAGATATTAAGGGGCGTCACAATCATGTTTTTTTTCACTTAACTCATAATAACTCGTTAATTACTTACATCACACAAATGATACTTGGCGTGACGTTGTAAGCAGTTGTAAGGCGTATATTGACATTGAAATTTAGAGTCTAGGAGATATATTTTAAGTACTAGAACCTAAAAACCTTGTTTTACGAATATATTTTTTTCTTCCAAACGAAGTTTCTTATAAAACGAAATAATAGTGAGTAACGCCCACGCCGCTTGTAATCGTGTGACGGCATACTATTATTTACTCTAATGCAAGGGCTTCACCTGCGTGTAATGCCAATTATATACAGTACGCAGTGGCCGAGTAACGCCCTAATAGAGTGGCATTATTAAACGTCGTTAGACGTTACAGTCATTCTGGGTAAAATTAGACCAGCGGTATAACATTGGACCACACCCTGAACAAACACTTTACATTATTTTTATCAATATCCGAACATGCTTTAGTAAAATGCATGTATCCGAACAAGAAGTATACAATCCATAGAAAAAAAAAACGGAAATTGACAGTCAAACAGTGTCACGTGTCAAAATAAACAGCTGATTTTTTCTAGCCTTGCAGACGCTCCTAAAATATTAGCGGTGTTAAATTATCTTTATTGTGAGTTTTTGAGCTCGAAAGCGGTAAGTTTTTTGAATTTTTATGACATTTAATTATTGGTTTTTTAATTTTTTTGAGTGTCCCACGTTTATCAATTCCATAATTACTAAAACTAATCTTGAAGCCCAAATATCAAGGAAATTGGGGCAACATTGGACCGGTCCAATGTTACTCACATTTTGTTTCTAAAAGCATACTTAAATTCGGGGTAACTTTGGACCTACATCATCATCAGCCTGGAGACGTCCACTGCTGCTCCCCCTCCAACCTTATACATATTAACCCGCATAATTATTCATAAGGTATTAATTGTTTTCAGATACATTAATATTATGCCTCGAAAAAAAAACATTAAAGAGCCAGGTGTGCGCAAGTATGGCACCATATCAAATTACACACAGGAGGTGTTGGAAGAAGCCTTAAATAAAATAAGGTCAGGTGCATTAAGTCAGAGAAAGGCTTGCAAAATGTACAAAATACCTAGAAGCACAATAAATCTCAAACTAAAAAATAAACACGTCAAACCTGTGGGGCGTCCTACCTGCTTAACCATGGATGAGGAAATAATTTTCAGAGACCATTTGCTTGCGCTAAGTGACATGGGTATTCCAATTGGCCTCCAAGATTTTAGAGACGTAATTAAAAGATACCTGGATAGCATTGGCAAAACAGTTCCAGTGTTCAAAGATAACAGTCCTGGGTACGAGTGGGCAAAACTTTACATGGAACGCCACCCAACTTTAAAAGAAAAAATTGCTCACAAGATCTCCAGGAAACGAGCCCAAGTGAGTGACAACATGGTAAATGATTTCTTCGACAGGCTAGAAAAAGAGATTGAAGACGTTAGCCCAGACAACATTTATAATATGGACGAAAGTGGTTTCCATGATGACCCCGGAAAAAAAAAACTTTTATTCAGACGTTCCACTCGTCACCCAGAACAAGTAAAAAATTCCAGTAAGTCTTGTTTTACCATAGTATTTGCTGGAATGCTATTGGTGACATCATCCCTCCATTCTTCATATTCAAAGGGAAGCACTGTTGGTCCGACTGGCTTGTTAATGCCCCAAAATCTTCAAAAATGGCTGTTTCAAAGTCTGGCTGGATAGATGCTGATATATTTGAAGAATGGCTAGAAAAACATTTTGTGCCAATTGTAGACCAAAAAGAAGGAAAGAAAATTCTTATATGTGACAATTTAAGTGCACATATAAGTGTAAAGGCTTTAAAGATCTGTGAAGAGCACAATATCAAGTTTATTTGTCTTATACCAAATTCTACACATCTCCTACAACCGTTGGACGTAGGATATTTTTCGTCATTAAAGTCAGCTTGGCGAACGGTGCTCAACAAATGGCGTCAAACTCAACGAGGCAGGAAAGCTGGAGCACTCCCTAAAAACGTGTTTTGCCAGCTTGTAAATTCAGCTCTTCAATTAAACGAATCCACAGCAGGGATTAATATGATAGCTGGATTCAGAAAATGTGGCATTTTCCCATGCTCACGTATTGAAGTCCTACAAGGTTTACCTTCTTACGCAACAGGCCAAATCCAAGCTACTGTTGGGGAAACGTTTAGGGAATATTTGCAGGAAATAAGAGCGTCGGACTTAAATATAAAAACTACTAAGAAATTCCAGCTGCCTGTTAAAGCAGGAAAGTCAATTTCGGCTGAAGAAGTGGAAAACTTTTACATAAATAGACAGAGACATAAAGAGCAGGAGAAGAAAAAGGAAAAACCTGTAAAAAAAGGAAGGCCCAAAGGTTCTAAAAACAAAAAGACGACGAAGAAATCAGAGGTAGAAAAGGAAGTAACGATCGAAATAGGTGGACAGGCAGCGGCTAAGACAAAATCCGATAATCACGAGCCAGAAGACGAAGAAGAGTCACAAACTAAATCTTTTGAATTGATAGTAACAACAGCTCAAGTATACCATGAGCCGAAAAATCTTGAGGCACCGAATAACATAGATTCCGAATTGGACAAAATTGAGGAATGGATTGTGGGCAACGTACTGTGTTTTGATGAACAATGGACGACTTGTCAAACTTCAAGACACTGAAGAACATTATGAAGTAAACAAATATTGCGTATTTCAAGACGAAGGAAGTCTCTTCCCAGGGCGCATCACAAAAATCAGCCAATCACCATATGAAGTCTGGGTGAGCTGCCTCAATAAAAGGTTTGAAGGAGGCTGGACATGGCCAGCAGATCCGGATATAACAAAAATTTCCGATAACAAGATGTTAAAAAAGGCTATAGCAGATGAAAACATCACTCGACGAGGGAACGTGATTAATATTCAGGATGACTTTTTGTGCCTAGAATGGGGAGAATAATTGCTGATTTTAAAGTAAAAATTATCTGATATTTTGAAGGTCCATTTCATGCTAAGATAGTAGATTTTTTGTATAAGTGTATAAGACTGTTGATCCTAGTTTATATGATTGTTGATTAAGTGTGTAGCTTTCCTGATTGATCTCAATCTGTCTGTTCCTATATAAATGTGTGCGTACTCCTGGCGGAAAAGTATCGAAAATCTAATTTTGTTTATGGCAAATAATTAGATCATGACGTCGTGTAAATGTTTGTGTTAATTTGAAATTTGTTCATCCAGCCATTTTTGAGATATTTTAAAAATAGAGATTCCGCCAGGGGTACGTTCCCCCAGCGGCACTTTTTTCTAAAGAAAGGACTTTCGAGAAAAAAAAGTATGCCACGAATTAGATCATATTTGTTCGTAAATGTTTGTGCTAGAATGGAATTTGTTTGTCATAAGACCTCCGAGATATTCAAGTTTTTGCTGGGGGAACGTTTGCGCATTTGCTGGATTTCGTAAACGGTTAGGCGCACAGTTATGATTTTATTTGCACATATTGCTATGAATTTGTTTATAATGTTAGTGCAAACAGAATCCGAAAAAACAACACCGTTTGGAAGAAAAAAATATATTCGTAAAACAAGGTTTTTAGGTTCTAGTACTTAAAACATATGTCCTAGAGTCTACATTTCAATGTCAATATATGCCTTACAACTGCTTACAACGTCACGCCAAGTATCATTTGTGTGATGTAAGTAATTAACGAGTTATTATGAGTTAAGTGAAAAAAAACACGACTAAATCATGACAGTTTTCGCCATTGAATTGCACGAGTTCCTTATGTACTGACAACCTAAAAGTTACGCAATAATTAGATCATTCTTTCAATTATCTACCTGCCAAAATTTAGCTCGATGCACTCGATAATTAAAGAGATATTAATCTAAACCTAACAAGACTTCAAATGGTCGATAAACCGGCCAAGTATCAAAGGTCACCAAAAAGCGGCCGCGCGCTATATAGTGCTAGCCTTCTATAATTGGTGGCATTGTACCTTTATCGGGGTGGTACATGTTCGTAAAAAATCGTTTACTTGGTTTCTTATGCACGTATTTTTTTTCATACTATAAGAATAAAACAAGTTTGAGTAAGTATTTTTGTGTAAGTCCCCGACAACGTTTGTTACACGCGCTACACATTATGTTAACTTAGCTCAGCTCAACTGTTCCATACAAAAAGTTCATTGACCTTGGACAAAATGGATGGAACAGCTGTTTTATTTTCCGCGTTTTCAGGGTTGGCCCGACAGTAAAAGTTGTTCATAATGATGAGTACATACGTACCCTTCAGTATTGTTGAACCTTTTTGTTACAGATTGTATAATAGACAGACTGATGACCTAATCAGTCTATCTAGTATAAGACAATTAGCTTTACATGTCAGTGTGTCATGTTAGTTTTTTCTAGTTGAATTTATTATTATTTTAATCATTTAATACAAAGTTTATGCATGAACTGCCAAACCGCCTGCCAAGCGTGGGAATTATGGCAACACCCCTCTATTAAGGGGGAGGCCTTCGTCCAGCAGTGGACGTCTTATGGCTGACGACGACACAGTGGCTGCTTCGATTATGCGTGAACATTATAATTAGGAAAGCTAGATAATAATTTGTTACAGCTGCTTTTATAAATGAGTCAATTATTGAAACTGATCTGTGATTGTATAAGTACATAATATAAGTAGGGTTAAAAATAAACAACTGATTATTATTTTTATAATTCTAGTTTTTTAAAATCTGTTTTAGTTCTAGTATAGTGCCCGGCAAACATCTTGAGCCTAGAGCGACGTAGTGGGGGTAAGTTTGCGCATGTACACTTATGGACATATTAATGGTCAATGTGGACGTCGAAATTTTTTAATACTTACCGTCTTATGCATAAAGCACTAAAAAGTATTTCAAATCTATTTTAGTCATAAGTGTTTTGTCTTCTTTCTTGAAACTCAATTCATAATTCGAAAGAAATTGATAAAACTCTTTTTAACTAAAATAGGTTTGAAACAAATTAGTAATAACAAAAATACAAACAAACAGAAATACAACAAAACAATTACAACATTTGAAGAAAAAAACAATATAAATAAAATAGCAAAACGCAAGTGTAGATGCTAGCGGGACGCGGGGCCGTGGCACTGCTTCCGGCCGGTTGATCGCGTGGACGCGTGGCGTCGGAACTCCCCTCGCACACCCTTCGATCCGGCAAAGAGACCGTAAAATCGTTACTGCGCAGCCAAGGTTGGCTCAAGTTGTTTGCCGGCTACTATACAACCCTAGAATATTTGATGATATTTGAGCGATAGCGTTGTCAATATTTCGCTCCGATGTTTCGATTAGTTGAGCTGTGGGAAAAATTTGAAGTACCTAATGCAATCTTGAATCTCGTTCAGGAAGTTAATGACACAAAATAAAATGCTAAGGACGTCTCGCGCTCTTGCCTCCGTATTCTAAACCCAATCGGAAAGGTTTTGATTCAGAAACCACTCACTATCTGTCTCTGTCATTCTTCATGCTTAAGACAGATAGAGATGGCGAGAGAAAGTTTTTGAATCGAATCCAATTCGTATGGGTTACAAGGAAACAAATACCATACGTTTTAGTTATTTATCAATTCAAAAGAAATATGTAAATAAACAAACAACATCTATTGATTATAAACTAAACTTCGTTGTTTTTTGTCACTCGATCATGATTGTGTGCTCACATGTACAAAAGCATCGGTACAACTCTATCGATTTTAGAAGGCTAGCACTATATACCGCGCGGCCGCTTTTTGGTGACCTTTGATACTTGGCCGGTTTATCGACCATTTGAAGTCTTGTTAGGTTTAGATTAATATCTCTTTAATTATCGAGTGCATCGAGCTAAAATTTGGCAGGTAGATAATTGAAAGAATGATCTAATTATTGCGTAACTTTTAGGTTGTCAGTACATAAGGAACTCGTGCAATTCAATGGCGAAAACTGTCATGATTTAGTCGTGTTTTTTTTCACTTAACTCATAATAACTCGTTAATTACTTACATCACACAAATGATACTTGGCGTGACGTTGTAAGCAGTTGTAAGGCATATATTGACATTGAAATGTAGACTCTAGGACATATGTTTTAAGTACTAGAACCTAAAAACCTTGTTTTACGAATATATTTTTTTCTTCCAAACGGTGTTGTTTTTTCGGATTCTGTTTGCACTAACATTATAAACAAATTCATAGCAATATGTGCAAATAAAATCATAACTGTGCGCCTAACCGTTTACGAAATCCAGCAAATGCGCAAACGTTCCCCCAGCAAAAACTTGAATATCTCGGAGGTCTTATGACAAACAAATTCCATTCTAGCACAAACATTTACGAACAAATATGATCTAATTCGTGGCATACTTTTTTTTCTCGAAAGTCCTTTCTTTAGCAAAAAGTGCCGCTGGGGGAACGTTCCCCTGGCGGAATCTCTATTTTGCAGATATCTCAATAATGGCTGGATGAACAAATTTCAAATTACCACAAACATTTACACGACGTCATGATCTAATTATTTGCCATAACCAAAATTAGATTTTCGATACTTTTCCGCCAGGAGTACGCACACTATATAAATATGTAAGCGATGAAACTCATGTTGTTATAAAGCCCAAAGATTATAGATTTTTTCTAAATGATACATTGATATCTTTATTTTATCATAAATTATAAAAAACACCTCATTTAGTTCCTTAGCAGTTTCCAATAACATGGGGCCTTTCACTTAATCGAGCTTCTTAGTGTTTTTTTTCATCTGTGGCAGTAAAACTTCGTCCGAAATGTCAACTTGATGATTATAGAGCATTTTAAAATGGTCAAATGTTACCCAGAATGTAAAAAAATGAGATAAAACGGGTTTTTAAGGTGAGAAAAAATGTTGGTCTAATGTTACCCCAAAATCAATATAACTTTGGACCACAACTATTTCTGTCTCTATCTCAGGGTTCACACATATTTTGTAAAATTTTCAAAGTAATTTGTATTTACAACATCAAAGGATCACTAAAATCGCAATTACTGTGTAGTACTTCTATACATTTTATTGACTAACTACCGGAAATTGTCTCATAAGTGGTCCAAAGTTACCCAGAATGACTGTAGTCAAAGTCAAATGAGTGTGGCCGCCACCAATGTAGCCTCAAGAGTAATTATTATATATAATTATTACTCTGAGCAATGCCTTTAGCACGTTAATTATTCCGATAATAGGACGTAAAGTGTCACGCAGGTGAAGCCTTAGTATGAGCGAATATCTCATTAAATATTAAGACAGAGAAACAACAAGTCCACATCACATGGTTTTTATTATATTTGCGTACAATAAATTTACAGGAAATATGTGCTGGGCCTCTTGTATGCGAAGGTGTTGAGTTTCTTGTAGTGGTGCACGCGTTTCGGCAGCGGGAAGCTGATCTTGCTGTTGTGGAACTGTTTGACTTGAGGCCGGCGGCACGCAGACGCCTTGATTACTTCCACTTTAATGATCTGTCAACAAAATAACCAAGGGTTTACCAGTGTCTTTTTGGCGACTTTCTCTTATCATTAGAATAGATTAGTCTAATGTGAGTTTGAATGGTAACACCCAGTCCTGAATTTGTGAATAGGCCGTATAGGCCGCGGCCTAGGGGCGGCAGAATCCTAAGGGCGGCAGATTTCAGAGGACGCTGCCGCCCCTATTATTTTAGAAAGGTGGCGGCGGATATAAAGTGCCCTACACTCATAAAACATATAAACCCGGCACTGGTAACAGCAAAACAATAAATATATGGATGTGTTGGGATCATAGTCCTATTAATTCAGGAATATCTAGATAGACATGACTAGAAAGCCTTATCATTCTTACTTTTGTAAGATATATATATATAATATAATTTAAATGTCGCGTTTTCGACTCCAGTGCACTATGTTTGGAAATAATGTGGTGCAGTTATTAAATATGCATTAATTTATATGGAATCTTCGATTAATATGGCACAGTTAAAGCACTATATACTGTATGTAGTCCGCAGCACGCCCAAGGCTTGCCAATTCGCCCATTTTGTAGATGACGGACACCAAAGTCCGGGCTCACGTGTTATCCCCCAGCATCTCTTTTAATATCTCGCTTACAAGACAATCAGCTATATGGGGCCTTATTTTCAAATCGTACGCAAGAGTTGCGCATGCGAGCGCAGCTGACCTTCGAACGATATTGTTTGGAATAAAGTTCAATGTCGTTTTAAACTCGGCTCCGCGCGCATGCGCAACTTCGCGTACATTTCAAAAATAAGGCCCCCGGTTACCATAGTACAAGTATTGCTTAGTTTGGGCAGGCCTGTGTCACTCCGCGTGTAGGTATTAAAAACATACATACGGGCGGCGGCCATTGCGCAAGGGCCAATCTAGTAGGCTGCCACAAGCGAAAGAAAACACACGCGTGCGCGTTATATGTTCGACCACGTTCAACTTAAAGTAGGAGTAGGAGTAAACGCTCGTGCTGTGCGCTAGATGGCATAAGTAGTTTCTCGAAGTAAGCAACCCTAGTCCGCGGCTCTTTCAATACGTATAACCATGTATAACTTATTATGAACCGTAGTATAGTGAATTAAGGCCCATATTCCTTCAAAAAGAAATTGGTAGGTATGTAAATGAACACGTGCTCGACTGGACCGCGAGCTAAATTAAATCATATTGTTTATCAGATTGAGTCATATTTCTTTGAAAACCATTGCGAAGTAAAGCTTCTGTTACTAGTTATTATTCTGTGGTTTGGGGCAAGATGGCGCTGTGTCAAAATGTCCCCTAATATTTATTTACTTATAACACATTTATTATGTAACAATTAGTAAAAAATATTGTATCCATTGAACTAATACCACAACAATATCAAGCAGCAACATAATTCACATATTAGCTGAAAAGCCAAAAACAGAATTCTTTGTATAGGAAAAAGAATTGCTGGAAAAATCTAGTTATATTGCACATTTTATGATCTCGACAAATCGCTGAGAACAGCATGGATGAACTGTAAATGGGAGACTGGAAGCTCAATCATAAGATTGCAGTTTCGCTTAACATCAGCCAAGATCAGTGAATTGTGAGCTATCATTTAGTCCCAAATTATGTTCACTGCGACGCCTCTTGTGCTAACTTCAGTCTTGCACAATAATGCTAGGGCTACAGTTGCGTGAATAGCCATTATTTAGAGCGGTATTTGATACAGTACGCAGATATGGCCGGGTGTTAGCGCGCTAATAGGCTAGTGTCAGTACTAACGTCGTTAGATGTTAGGCGATCTTGGCTATATTCAAAGTCAAATGATAGTATGGCCGCCCATGTAGCACATTGTTTAATGCATCATTTATTGCTCATTAATTATTCCGATAACTAGAGGTAAAGTGTCACGCAGGTGAAGCCCTAGCATAAGAAAGTACTTATTACACATGAGGTGGAGCCTATGGCAGTCATTTTACAGAGTACCCATTGCTAAAATAATCGACCCAAAAAAGAAGCGAGATAATCTCAGGGTGACGAGACCATTACAGTGCAGTGCAGGATTGTATTTGCAAGTTCACATTTCTGGCACTGCTACTGTTATTGGCAGGAGTGACGCTTACCACCAGGCGAGCATCTCTATAGTCTCGTCACTAGATTGTTTAAAAATAACTATTTAGTGTTTTTCCACACAACAGATTAATTTGAAACATCTGTTACACTCTAAGTTTCCTCTCTTATAAAGCCACCCAATCACACTAATATTATAAATGAGAAAGTTTGTGAGTATGTATGTGTGTATGTTTGTTACCTCTTCATGCCAAAATGGCTTAACATATTTAGATGAAACTCGGAATGGTAGCATATTTCCCGGAATAACATACATACAGGCTATTTTTTAATCATGAATACTGACGTGGTTTTGACACATTTTTGTTATATTTTATATATTTCTGACTATAGTTCGATCACATCCGGTGACCTTTTTCAAAGAGTGGAAACAGAGCCCGACACTTGTGCGTAGCTGCGTCCTGCTTAGCTGCTAACCAGGACGATGTATATTTTTTTTGCATCATCATCGTCATGCAGGTGAAACATCACAGTGGAGCTAGTATAACATGAATTTAGATGTTACCTGGATGGAGTGAGCGCGGGCCCTGTGCCGGGCTCCCATGTCGCGGTAGCACTGCGTGACGGCGCCGCCAACGCTCAGGTCGCGGTACTCGCGGTACATGTTGTGGACTCCAGACCGGGACTCGTAGCGCAACCAGATACCGAAGTTTTTGATCTTGATTGGGCTCTTTTCCGGGATTTCCTGCAATTCCGTAAGGTGTAAAGTTAATTTTTGTGCAATTGAGGTAGAGGCGTGACTAATTTACACAACCTAATTCTTTATTAGTTAAACAATCGTGGTGATAGGTGCTCCGCATAGCGCGCTGTTACAACCAGAGTGATTGATACAAACCATGAATGAGTTCAGTGCAGTTTAACTGCCAGTAAGTAGCAGTCTAGGCATCCTGCAATCCATTTAGCTATATTCCAATAATAAGAGACAACAATGAGGGACCCTCAGTGACTTCGACATAGTTTGGAAAAGGCCCGCTAAGTACAAGGCACAATAATATGAATATTGAAATCTTCCTAATAAGGGGCAAGTGTTCAGTTCACTCTGGTATGAGATTTCATTCATTATTTGTCATTGGGTTTATTACCCCCAGCAGAAGTGAGGCTGTTGTTCAGATAACACTGTAGCTTAGCCTATTTTCCTAGCAATAAATGTTCCCTACTTTAAAATTAAAGTAAGATATGACACTTGTATCATCATCATCATCAGCCCAGAGATGGCCACTGCTGAATGAAGGCCTCCCCCTTAGACCGCCACACTGTACGACAACCTGCCATTTGCATCCACCGGTTGCCCGCAACTTTTACAATGTCGTCGGTCCACCTAGTGGGAGGCCTTCCTATGCTGGGTCTTCCAGTTCGCGGTCGCCACTCAAGAACCTTTCTTCCCCATTGGTTGTCAGTTCTTCGAGCGATGTGACCTGCCCTGCGCCACTTCAACTTGCAAAACTTTGGTAACTTTGGTACCGACATAGCTTGTTGGTTATGACACTTGTATGCTTAATGCTTATTATGGTAATGGACAGAAATATCTCTTATGGGACACTGCAAATTCATACTCTGGCTACATGTATAGTATCACAAAGCATTAATAAAATGTCTCTAGATAGAGAATATAACTGGATGGTTTATTATATATAAAAATCATGTCACTCATTGCCATAGTATGGTGTGGGCATATGTGTGCCTGGATATTTTTCCATAATGAGTGTTTAATTTTATTGTGATGGTAAGAAAGTATGAAGTTTCAGTGACAAACGAACTGCTGTTACTTATATGCTGCGTACCGTAATGCGCTAAAAGTAATAATATCGCGAATCCAACCAAGTTTAATAGTCACAAAATATAAGGGCTTTGATTTGATCGAGTAATAATTGTCACTTTGGTCAGATTAGCGATATTATCAGTTTTAGCACATTACGGAATGCACAAGAGACTAGCTTCTGTGTAAAATAATGACCGTGCAGACTTTTGACAGAAGTTGCTATTCTTACATAATTAAGAGGAAAATGTTGTCTACGGTAAATTTCTTTCAATATAGATATTTTATTGGTAAGCTCATTCTTATATTTACATTTCCATCAAATTGTTCATTAGTGGTAGGCACTTTAATGATATCAAATAAATTTCGAGAAACAGACTTTTGCAATATAAATCAGGTATTATTTACTGAGTTGGCCATCTACTGTCTTGGAAATGTTTAAAGTTACCTGGACAGTCCAGTGTTAGAATTAGACTAGTTTATAAATTTACCACAAGGAAGTCGTAAGTTTTGCCTAGAACATTAACAACCTTGCTTAAAGATGCCTCTTAGACTTAAATGATTGGTTAGTACTGTGCACAAAATGCTTGCATTGCGCAAGTTAAGTGATGTTTGTTAACTTGAATAATGTGTTAAAGTCCTATTATACCCATCACAACAGTCCTGTTGTCCATAAGACAACAGGACTACAGGACGAAGGCCTCCCCCTTAATAGGGAGGGTTTGCCATAATCCCCATGCTTGGCTGGCAGCTTGGGGATTGCAGTGTTACCACCGTTAACCAAGAGGATGCTGCTACCTGCCCTCCGGTAGTTCTAGATGCAGTTCTAGGACATTCCCAGGTCCCAAATATTAAATATTATAGCAGAAATGACTTACTCTGATAGACACTATTTCTCCAGTAGTCTTTTTGAACTTCTTCAACTGTCTCAAAAAGTACCAGAAGCGTGATTTAGCGACGATCTTGTCAGGTGAGAAGATCCTCATTTTATATAGAGGAGTCTTTGGCTCGCTCTCCGAAGGGAGCTTGCGTCCGATGACTTCATACTCTTTCAACTGAAAAAAGAATTGGGTATTCGTGACTTTGTAGCAACAAAAATGTGTAAAAATGATTTCACATAAAAATTACGGGTCTAATCCACACATGACATTTATTCATCAGCTAGAAAGTTGACAAACATTTCATACAATGTTTTTAGATTTTGATAAAATTCAGAATAATGGTGCCGATGAGGTTGTTTGAAAGCATTTTGGACTTCAGGGTATGAAAAACCAGTGGCTGCTACAGTATGCTGCATCACAATTCACAACACGACATAACCTTAAAGACATAATACTTCGGCTTCAAAGCATTAACGATACTAATGTATGTCGGAAGACCTAGATTATTGAAAATGAAGCTGCATTCGTTTGTAAAACATTCGCAAATGCTACATTTCGGTTCCAGGTACGAAACTTCCAAGATAAAGCAACGTTGGGATGCGGAGACAACGTGTACGGTTATCTCAGTTTTCCACTTTTCACTCACATTTATACACTTTTCCACTACATAATCTTACACTTTGATGATTAGTCAGGTTTGTAACTGGCATTATCCACAGTTTTCACGTAAAATTCACAAAACTTACCTCTCCTTTCGCCTTCATTTTCGGAGGTTTTTTCCTAAAAGAACCTGTCAACGGAAACGGAAAACTGAGGTATAAAAATGGCGTCACTTTAGTATTGCCATGCCATTGCAAATCTGCGTTACCAGTGCCGGAGCAGGGATGTTTTGCTGATTATGAACTTACGCGACTGCTACCGAAGAGATTGAAGGCTTACGTCATCAGCACACGCACGTGGCCTAGTGTTAACAAATCCCCAGATACACCTGACTGCTGTTCTTTATGACGCCACCAATTTTATAGGCTATCTACGGCAACCACCTCGTTGCCAGCGCCGGCTTTCGAGGAACTTTCAATATCATTTAATCCAGCAGGGATATTCACAATTCAATCAGAAAGGTTTCCGTTCGGATTCACATTTTCCGTCCCAGTTGTCTAAATTCAGGATGACAGAGACGGAGAATGTGGATCCCAACAGAATGCTTTCCGATTGAGTTGTGAATACCGGCACAGGATGACAGACGGAGAATGTGGATTCGAATTCGAACGGAAACCTTGTCCACCAGTGGCGGACTCGCGGGTGGTGGACAGCGGGAATAATCATTCCGATTGAGTTGTGAATACCCCTGCATCAAAAAAATCTAAGTTAAGCGAGATTCTTTTAGATAAGGCCCTCCATTGGTTGGTATGGTGCTCCACTCATGGGCCGCTCGCATGGTGCACGCAAGCGCGTGCAGCTGACGCGCAGGCAGACACACTATCCTCTGAGTTGCGGGTGGCAGTGGCATGGCGGGACGCGCAAGCTGCATGCGTGCATTATGTAGTACTAGCGGCCCGTTCCGGCTTCGCACGGGTGGACTATTACGGCCTTACCTAAAATAATCTCGATTCTCTTAGTCACTGCTTAAACTTCTCTGTCCTTTTCTAGCACGTGCAACTTCACGTCAGAGAGAAGATGGCAGAGCATCTTAAGCAGTGACTAACGGTTGAAAAGTTTTTTTAGGTAAGGCCGTTATTTTTTATACATTGAGTAAAATAATTTATAAGTAGTTCTGAAAAGGACATTATAACTGGAATAAAAAATGTGCTACGAAAAAAGTCAAAATATTCAATGTTCGACCGCGCGTTCAGACCTACCTATTTCATAGGGTTTCTTACCCGTGGTCCGCATAAAAGGTTCACCTAGGTGTTCCACGGATACCTTTTTGTATCCGTGTTCCACGAGTACACTGAATTAAAAGTGTACTCGTGGAACTCCCAGGTATACAATGCGTAATTCAATGTACCCGTAGAATACCCATTTGTTTACTCGTTCACTCCCATGTCCTTTCTTTTTAACCGACTTCAAAGAAGGAGGAGGTTCTCAATTCGGTTGAATTTTTTAATGCTTGTTACCTCAGCACTCCTAAGCACACACTTACTCAGCGATATTTTAAATAGATTGTTTCAAGTCGTCTAAAAAGAGTAGGTACACTACCTTAGGTAGGTATCTTATTGTAAGTCCTTACGGTGGTAACATAAATAAATAATTTTATCTGATTGCCTACTTAATATTATAAATGCGAAAGTTTGTCAGTGTGCGGGTGTGTATGTTTGTACTCCATCACGCTGAAACGGCTGAACGGATTAGGATGAATTTGGTATAGAGGTAGGTACCTTACAATAAAACATGGCTTCTTTTATCCCAAGAATCGCGTAAAACCGTGGGGTGCAGGTATTTGTTTAATGATTTACCCGTGATTCGCACCTATTGAGTGAACCAAGGGCACATTTCTTTTTATATTTGCCCTTAGTTCACCTATTGGGTGAACCAAGGGCACTACATATTATCGGCCTTACTTAAAACGGCCTTTTGTCACTGTTGTTTCGTTTCGCGAAACGAAATATGAAAAAATAGTTTTGGCGGGACCAAGGAAAAATCATATCGATGTCTTCTTTTATTTTCTTTAACTTGTGTTTTTTCGCGAATAATGATAAAAAATAGTGGTGTTTTATTCATTGACTTTTGAATTACATGCACGAGTGTGAGCAAGTGGTATAAATGTGGTGAAACATGTCTTTTCGTGTTGTTTTCAAAACTACGTAAACGCCCATAGTAAAAACGTCACTACTTTACTATTATAATTTCTTTTGACTGAACGTGATTTGATGGTTTATTCCGAACCTGACCCGAAAACCTAACCCGGTAGCGGGTTAGTTTAGGAAAAGCAAAAAGTGATTAATTTTCATTCCGAACGTAACCCTCTTCTTAACCTGACCCGAAATGGTGTTCCTAACATAACCCGAATTCAATGTTATTTCGGGTTAGGTTAAGAAATGGGTACCGTTTGGAAACAGTATAATAAATATGACAATTTACTGAAAAACTTGGGTCCCCGCCGTTTCATATAATTTCACTTGAACTAACAACGTTTCGTATAGTAATCGCTTTGTATATTTTTTGTTTCAAATAACATTTGTTTGATATAACAACGGCTGCGCTAATGTTCTTTCAAATGGTATAATGTTAATTTAATATAATATTCGTTTGGTGTGATTTTCGTTTTATCTAATGCTATTTCATATACCCGACTTGAGTTGGTTAGGTTCGAAATGGGTGACAGGTTCAAATCAGAGCACCCCGACTCCACCTAGTAGGCTTGTGGTTCCTACCCCTAGAGTGTATTAAAAAAAAAGCGCGGGAGCCAGAAGCTCATGGGAGGTCCTGAGAGGAGCGAGCCATACGAAGGCCAGGTGTGACGAAGCAAAACTCAGGCTTCTGGCGGGAGCCTACCCGGAGTCTCATCCAACGACAGAATCAAGACAAGCGACATGCGTCAGAACGTTTAGCTTGTTTTTTTATTTATTAAAACCCACTTCCCCTCCCCATCTGTATTTTGTAAACTTTTAAATATTTTGATACATACCTACCCATTAGTTATTAGATTTAACAGATATAAATTTAAATAAATATTAGGTCAAGTATATTTTTTTGTTATGAATATTCGGTCAAACAATATTATTCAAAGTGAACAATTACGTGAAATGAATTTATATAAAATTAATGATTATGCAAAATAATATTATAGTGAATAAAAATTGCAAATGCATTGCCGATGGGTGCAAATGGCAGGTTGTCGTACAGTGTGGCGTTCTAAGGGGGAGGCCTTCGTTCAGCAGTGGACGTCTCCGGGCTGATGATGATGATGATAATGAAATAAAAATTAGGTGAAATGAATAATTATGCGAACTGATTTTATATGAACTAAAATTACAGGAAACGTTGTTATACACGAAACAAGGGAGAACCGAAAAACTTACTGCACTTACACGGTTACATACATGTTATATTTTTCTTATTTTTTTTTTAAATGTTTCTTTATACATTTTTTATGATTGAAAGTGCAGTAAGTTTTTCAGTAAATGTATCATATTTATTATACCTACTGTTTCCAAACGTAGCCCACTTCTTAACCTGACCCGAAGTAACATTGAATTCTGGTTACGTTAGGAACACCATTTCGGGTCAGGTTAAGAAGAGGGTTACGTTCGGAATGAAAATTAATCACTTTTTGCTTTTCCTAACCTAACCCACTACCGGGTTAGGTTTTCGAGTCAGGTTCGGAATAAACCGATTTGATGACTCTTTTATATAACTTGATACCATAAATAAACTTGAAAATGCACAATACACTGACTGAATGCACAAAGTGCCAAGCCAAAAACTAAGAAAAAAATACATAAAAAAACTAAAAAAAATCTGACAATTTCAGAGTCAATGTCAATGTCACTATGTAATCGTAATGTAATCAAAGTCAATTCAAAATTTTGAAAAATGTAAATTCCTCGTTCGTTGCTTGGAAATTGGAAAAATAAATAGTTATTTTTAAATAAATTATTATTTCTCTGTTGTTGGTACCACATAGTACCACATAAGCCGTAAAACAAAACGTATGTGGTGGGTTCAAAGCAACCCATATTATAATATACAGGTATGCTATGTAAATATTTTTAACTATGAATCTTATTCGAACTATTGACCAGCAAAGCTAAAATTAGTATTTGGCACAGAACCGGCATACACTAATGGATAAAGCGGCACGCAGGTATTGATTTATTTTCGTGTGACTATTAAAACCTCTTACAGAGTCAGTGAAACAAACATTTGTCCAAACTGTTTGACATTTGTTTAAAACCATTATCATTTACCTTTAAATCATGAACACAATCTTCAGATAGGGATTTTATACTTTAACATTTGTTTTAGATAAACGTACAGTATTGTATTGTACATGTTCAGAGTCCTACATGCAGTGGTGAGGCAAAGGTTAAGCCAAAGACTTGTATTTTATTCACAAACTCGAAAACTTGAGACTGTAATCATGGCTCTTGCATTGGATGGCTGTAAAAAGAAAGAATGTTTGGATATAAAACCGCCTGTATCCAAAAAGTACTACCGACAGGCAGAGCATAGGTAAGTAGTGAAATAATTTGATTTCTATAATATAAAATCTTTTAATCAGGCAAGGTATGCGGCTGTGGATGGCGATGATGATGAATGATGGTATGTTTCACCTGCAGCCTTGCCAACCAAGCAAATGGAACAAAATACTCTTCAGTTAGGGAAAGAAAGAAAAAATTACCGTGGACATTTTTCACACAGCGCCAACTAGCCCCATACTAAGCAAAGCTTGTATTATGGAAACTGATTAGCATATAAGTATTAGTATTGCTTTTTATCATTAATTGTATTTTTTGTCGTTTAGGTTACTTTTATTTAGTTTTAATTTAATAAATATAATTATTCTTATAATGCTCTTAAAATCAATACATCAATAAACAAGAAAAGTCATCAACATCTCTACGTCTACGCGACGTTTTCGCTGTGCAGCCGCGGCGTGTTCGCGACGTATTTGCTGCGTGCCTTTATGAAGACGCTCGCAAACCACTGTGATAAGGCCCTTAGGAGTTTCATAACACTCTTCAATTGTTTTACAATTACACATGGTTGTGATTGTTATTTCTGCTATAATCATGGGTTTATGCAGCTTGCAAAGCTAGCAAGTGGAAAATATCTTGTAGATAGGTACTTATACCCATGGGTGAAATAGTAAGGTTTTATGCAGGAATAAAATAAATTAAAACGTAAAAACAACGCACGAGCGCAGCGAGCGCGAAGATTTTACGCCATTTCTGGTTAATTTTGACCAGTCTACCTAAATAATATTATTATTAGCAAAAACAATGAGCGAGCGCAGCTAGCCCAATTTTGTTTTGTCATTGAATAGTAATATTTTTTATGTAGGTAATAAATAAAATACACAAAATAATTTGTGATCGTAGCAAGCGTGACATTTTTGCTTGTTTTGGTTCCCGAAAAGTAAGTTTTTATGCACAGAAATAGACAGGTTGTTTTAATCAAACAATCAAAATTATTTATTAAGCAGCCAATACAAAAAATAGGCGCGTTATCAAAACATGAAGATTTTAACCTGTTCTTGTTTAATATTGCACAAACATTATAAGTAGGCACTTATCTGCATGCTGAACGCCAATTTATTGAGCTCATAATGAAAACAAATTACTTATATCCAATTTGTTATTATTATCAGCCCAGGTCAGTTGGTCGGTCAGAGAAGGGGCAAATGAAACTCTTCCAAAAAAAATTTGCTTTCGAACTTCCAGAGGGTATACCCAGATGAGGCAGCTGAACCCCTGAGTACGCCCTTGGCTGTAATAAACGATATTATCACAGATAACATACTCATAATATGTATGTCACCCTATAATATGCACACATTTTATTATGAAACAGATAAGATATCTTGTTGTTATGTACGACAAATACGACGTCATAAAATATTTGGATAAATATTTGTCCAAGGGACATAAATACTTACCAGATAATAAATAAAATATATTAATTAGCAGCAGCCTAGGGCCTTAGCTACTGGCGGTTAAGGCTGCAGTCTCCTGAAAATGCAGTTAGAGTCCCTTGATCTAATCGCCTAGGGGAATCTTCAAGTAAATTGATGTCAGTTTTTCCACATTAGGCCGCAGGCTAAAGTCAAGTGTGGATGTAACCATATGTTCAAAGATTTTTTTTATGTACCTAACATAGGCTTGTGTTTGACTACCACCTCGCGTAAAGTTAAGCGAAGATGCAGTCTACGATGGAGTACGATTGCCTAAAAGAAACCGATTCACACGGGCGCGGATCCACCGAAATGGGCATGGTGGTCTTGCCCACAACCCAAATTGAGGTAGATATTTATGCTAGTCATCCAAAATTTGGGACGCACACAAACACACAGTAAGCGAGGGAGTTTCTTTGTAGAAATCTCCAGAGGGCTGGACCCTGAGATGCAAAATTGCCGATGAAGCTGAGTAACGGGCAAATCGGTGCGGAT
The DNA here is from genome assembly GCA_905404285.2 of Erannis defoliaria. NCBI lineage: Eukaryota > Metazoa > Arthropoda > Insecta > Lepidoptera > Geometridae > Erannis > Erannis defoliaria. The sequence goes on from FR990078.1 coordinate 8,879,337, forward strand.
CCGCGCCTGGATCCACTCGCGACTTTTCATTCGTTTGTAAGGAAGGAAGCATTGTCGGTGTCTGCAAATATGTTGTGGTGGCTGGGCTACCAATAATACTAGCTCCCTCTCCCTCTACTGCCCGCTGCTAGCTGGAGTAAAAAACGCGGCTTTAGGTCTAAAAAACATTAGGACGCCCTGCGTAGTTGTTTACATCACCCATCGACCCGAGTTATCTCCGCGTGGGGTCAAGATTATCGTGTTATTGTTAGTCCTATTTACTTGCGACAACACTTATTACCAGTCATAGTTTGACAGTCAAAGTGATAACTCGTCTCCGAAAAATTAAAAATGCCTGATGAAAGTGCATACCCCCTGTCTCCGCCGTTGAATCCGCAAGATATTCGCGCACGCGCAAACTCTTCTTCCAAGAACAGACCAGTAATTAGATTCCAAGCTGGCGATGATACCATAGAAATACCGGACAAGTCAGAAGTAGGCGTGAGTAGACCGCTTTCGAGGGTGGACCGCAGCGAAGTAGAGCTCGATAGCTACGCGGAGAGTTTTAACATGCATAGCAGGTGGTTTGACAAGAGGGTCCTCGAGCACAGGTGTGTATTTAATAAATTAATCCTATTTATTTATTACTATGGTAACAGTTCTACCTTTGATACTGAATTCCAAAATGTGCTAATAAGTTGTATAGCTTGACAAAAAGTCTAGGAGTGGAAACTTTTATCTCACCTGGCAATACTGTATAATTATATCAGTAGGTTAATTTATTTAATGAGCTCACTCTTCATCTTCCTCAGACGTACTGCAGGCTAGTATACAGGAATTTGCGATAGTGGCGCCCCTTTTAATTTCTACTCGTTTTTGCTAAGCTATAAACCCCTTACCCCATCGCCCTATCGTGGTAGAGCCAAGGCAGGGCGAGGTCATTGCGTGGCAAGAGATAATCCCTATTTCGAAAGCTCACATTCTTACTCTGCATCAATCGGAAATATATTACTTTAAAAAAAAAAAACAGCCAAGGCCATCTTATTTTATTGGCCTTTATTCGAAGTAGTTTGAACTCCTATCTAGGTTTTTGCTGAAATAAATTGAGTACCATACAACTGTTAGGGTGAAACACGCAAATCGTTGAGACTTTATTGACCTCTATATAATGTAGACACAAAAGGCTGGTAGAAGTTCCAGATTTCACTTGCCAGGGTTTATCATAAAATGTTGCTAATTATTAAATTTTATGAAACCTGTTACCTTATATTTATATTTATATCATGTTTATATCGATGGTATGGCTTATCCCATTTAAATATTCTTAACAGCTGTTTCCTAACATATTAATTTATATTTAACGTACGCGTGATTATATCTTAAATGTCTACTAATAGGCATCAAATTGGCACGAACACTGTTAAACTCAAGGTATCTGAATTCGCAGTACTGTCCACCCAATATTAATTATTATTATTGAATCTCTTTGGTAACTAAACCAAACCTTAGGCATAAACTCAAGGTATGTGCGCTATATATTTCGCTTTACCCTAACTATTTTACGCAATTTAAATTTAGTTGCCAATGCTCATTTATAACATTAAACTAATTAGTATTCTCTGATGTTGGTGTGTATACGTCTTATTCCTACTTTACACCATAGCTTTACACATTGTTTTTGTAGTAAATTTACCGAACAGAGTTTCAAAATTATAATACCCCTGCAATCTATCTATTTATATACATAAAAGCGAAAATCACTCGCTCATATATATATATATATGCAGGCAGTGAGCCTAAACACGAAATCTCGAAAACTACTTAATCTATGAAGCTGAAAATTGGCAGGTAGGTAGTTTATAGGTTGAAAACGTCAGCTAATATCGGATTTTGCTACAGGGCCGAGTTAAGGGGGTGGAACGGGGAATATAACTTTACATGGCAAGTTCTTTTTTTTGAAGTTATAGTGATGAAAATTGGTACCTATTTGGGTAGTTCATACAAAATAAAATATGATATTTTAAATATTTTTTGACTGCGATGATTAAAGGAGGTAAAGCGGGTGATTAAACTTTACAAAGCAGTCTTTATTTTTGAAGTTATAATGATGAACATTGATACTTTTAGAGATAGTTCATTCAAAATAAAAAAAGTAATTTTATAATTTTTTTGACAGGGCTGGCTTAAGGGGGTGAAAACGCGGGATGAAACTTTGTATGGGAAGTAATTGGTTTTTAAAGGTATAGTGATTACAACATTATAGGCAATTTTTTTATTATCATCTTCGCCGTTTTTCTTCATCACGCGGGTAGAACCGCGGGGCACAGCTAATGTTACATACGTACGTGTCGAAATGATAACTACGAAGTTTTTTGAAGTCGGTTTAAAATGGGTATTTACCCCCGTGCGAAGCCGGGACGGGTCAGCTAGTTCATGCATAAATTAAATTCCAGTAATATAGTTTTGCAATTCGTATTGTTTTTTTAGTCTGTTTTGTTCAACCCGCTTACTAAACTTGATTGAGTATTATTATTTTGGAGGTTATTCCATATTTCAGCCCTGATGGAATTACATTTATTTAAATTGCGTCAGTTTTATAATCCTGAGTCAACGCGTTTTCATGTTAGGACCACTAATAACATACTTTAGCTTCGGACGAAATAATATTTAAATTCGTTATTAAAACATCTGTCCAGTCCAGAATCGAACTCGTAGAAATGAGTAGTCCACTCAACGAAAAGCAAACGCGAGACCAACTGATCCAAGTCTAGTCGTATGTATTTAGTGAAATGTTAACAACACATCTTTATCGATATCAATTGCTGATTAAACCAAACATCGCCGGCAATGAACTTAATCGTTCCAAGATTTCATTACTTTTCCAACAATCTCGGTCACTAAACCTACCAAAAATACGATAAATAAACAATTAATTATTATCGACTAGCAACTACTATTGTTCATACGAAACAATTGTACCAATTACATCATCGTAATCTTTCAATATTCTCTTATCTAGTGTTTGTCGTTCTCAGAACGTTACCACAAAGTTACTCACGCATTTTTCATTACTTATTCATTCGGTTGGCTAATGATTTAATTGTTAACGGAATTGTATTTATCTGTAGCGGAAGAAATAGCTGCGGAGTTAGCTTATCACCTTCGCCCGATTGTTAGGGGCTCTCTTGGTCTTGATACAGGGGCGAAACAAGGAATGTCACGTAAAACCTAGAACTAGAATTGGTTAATGATGACACCATTTCGATTTCCTAGCGTTTTTAATAACTATATTTTTTACTATTGCAAAAATAAAAACAGCCTGCTATTCCTTTATGATTTATGCCAACCCAAACCGTATCTACAATTTTAATGTGACTACTATTCCATACTTTCTTCCTCCTTACTTTATTAATTGACTGCTTTACTCCAGGTTTTGTTTTTGGTATATTCCTTATTTGTACCTTGTGCTATTCGTATCACAGTTTCGTTTGCAACGGTTTACTATCGAGTTGGGAGTTCGTCGGCAAAGGTGAATCAGCTGTTCGTTTGCGTGGAAGTGGTAGGTATATGCGACGGTCGGCGCTGCCGGTCGGAGCGTCAGTGCCCGCGACGCCTCCGACCAAGCTCCACCGCACGCTCTCCACTGCTAAACACGATCCTTTTATCGTCTCGATTTTGATATAAATGACTTGTTATTCCACGGTACAGTTCAGTGTCTCGTTCTTCAGCCGCTGCCGTACGTGAATCAGTGTTATTCAGGAAGTGTATGCTACCATATGGTTCCGTATTATCGTCAAGCGAATCGCCGCTTTCAATTAGTAGAATATTTGATAGTAACAAGGTTTAGTTTATTGTGCCTGTGTTCACGTTTGTTATTGCGCACCTTCCTTCGTGAACTTTATGAATGCAAGCGAGGACTGCGTTTATCCGTTCTATTTGTATTGGCCTACTTTTTTAACTGTCAGTTGCTTCATAGCTCATCTTTTATGTACAAATGCCTTCTTTGTATGCAGTTAGTGAACGCGTATGTAAACACAATAAAGATGGCTATAATAATACGCTTTTATTTAATCTTCCTGAGTCATGAATATAAATACACGCACTCAGACTCAATACACATTTACTCTTTGTTTGAAAACATTCAACTACTTTGCAATCTACAGATCGCAGATTTTGGAATACATTAGGTAGTTTATGTATAGGTAGTAGTTTAATATTTGATTCTAGATTGTTCTAGGCTCTCGAATATAACTAGATGTTTCACAAAGAAATGTCTGAACCACACTAATTAAAACCACCTTCGGTTCAAACAGCTGTTCGACTGTAGCATATTTCTTTATCATAAAGAATATGATTTAAATAAAAAGCTACATTATGACCATAATAACGGCACTTTTCAGAGTGCCATAACAAATGAATTAGATTAGGTAGGCACGAAGCTGTATGATAACGTTTGGTACCTAATGAATACAGAAATAGAATGAGGTCGATGTATTACCTTCATTTGTTGTATGAAATACATGTTGAGTAACAGATCGATGTTTGATCAGTGAACGTTCTAATCTAAATGCTCCATGCATTTAGAACAGTGCTGAAAGTTCAGTGAGCCAATAACATTCAGTGAGAAGTCATTGACTCCCCCGTGCCTCTCTAAATGTCCGGGATGTATCGATTGGTGGGTTCCTGGCTAACGTTCCCCCATGCGCTCGCTGCATCCCTTCTCGTGGGAGATTATTTAATACCCAGACAGGTCTCGTCCCTTGCTCCAGTTACGTAATTGACGTTTCCATCATGTAACTCTTCCATATACTCGACTCTGAAAAAAAAAATCTTTTTTCCTGTTTATTACTATACTATAGTCACCTAAATACAAAACAAAAATGTGATTCGTACTTTTCAAATTAATCATACTTACTTAGATATAACGTAGACGAGATAATAATGTACCCAACATTATTAATGTGGGTACATTATTTCTATCCCCGTTTCCTCTTACATTTTATTCTCACAAATCGTTTATTTGTTAATTTTCGTCATGACAATTTTCCTAGTATCCGTGTGGCTGGAAAATTTTCCTGGTACCTATCATTGTGGCTATTTTTGTTATTTCACGAAGGAAGACATACCCAATCCTAATTTTCTTCAAGCCTTTCAAGCCTCTCCAGAAAAGGTAGCATAACTTTTTGTGTAACCGTGACTGCAATTCGACTTTGTATACTAATGTATAGGCCAAAGAATAAAAAATTGCACGAAGTATTCGTGTCATATTTGCAGAAGTCACAAGCACAACATAATGAAATGTTAAAAAATATACGACGAGAAGTAGTAAAGCGCCACGTGCACATGAAAAATCAGAATGGTCATGACTTTGGTATGTCTGATTGAAAACAGTCCCAAGGAATTGCAAAATATTTGTCAGCTTCATACTACTAAAACTGTGTAACAACTAACAATGATGGATGCTCTTCTGAGAGCAGCCGATCTCTCAGACCGGTATTACGACCTTGTTACTGTCAAGGATATCCACTAATACTTCCTTTGTAACACTGACACGGTACTGTGCGAAGCCAGAGCTCATAAAGAAACTACATCGTTGAGTTTTCTCAGAAATATTATTATTAGTAGAGCAGATTCCTTCCTCCAAGGATATCAGCGGGTGTTTGTTTATTTAAAGAACATTTTGGTTTGATGTGAGTGATACAATGAAGGATATAAAATCCCACAACGGTACGGTTAAGTTTATGGAGCCTGTTGCATTAGCAAGTTCTTCTTATGGAAAAGGCGACAGATACACGGCAGCACCTAATGAGTAAGTTATTGCAACCTTGGATCTATTGTTTCTAGACATACAGTCGTATAAATAATATTAGCGTATCGGTGTTTATGATGTAAGCGTAATTTTTTCTGACGGAACATTCCAAAAGGTTAAGAGGTGTGATTTGCAGCTTGGAAGACTACAACGTGACGGAAATCCTAATTAAATATGTCCAATCCTGTACACTTTGCCAGTACAACTTTAATTTTATAGAATTTCAGTATAATACTTTAGTTTGTAGTTGTAACTTGTATTTATCATACACACTTCACAGATAGAGTTATTGCTTCTAGTTGTCGATCGAGTCGATGTTTCAAAGGTATGTACTATATTAGAGGTTCTCATCAGTATGAATTTACGACCCTCAATAGATAGTATTTTTGCTTGGTGGCTATAGTTAATTCATAATTATTATGTCTCGTTCTCTCTATTCTATCAAGCAAGTGTGACATTGTGTTAAAGGCTCAAGCTTCAGAAAGATAATCAAGTAAGCAGTAAGCGTACTGTAAATTAGCTAAGATCTTCGTCCAGCAGTGAAGAATGAAGACTCATGTAGGCTAATGATGATGTGATGATATACGTCGTCATTCGTACAGCATCTTAGTTGAGACTTGACAGAGATGTCTTATCTATTTTTGACGATATTATCGTAAAATATTTCTAGAAGCATTTCGAATATGAACGATGCTAATATATTTTGGAGAAGACTTATTTTCAGATTATGTAGCAACGTTTATTTTTCATCCTATGATATGAATTGAAAACACGCAGTAGCCAGTTGATGCGTCATTTACACTCCTACGACTTGATCATTAATCACAGAGATTCTATATGTTTTTATGTATTGCCAAATCTTACTTCGTAAGGTCATATTATTATCTTGGCGCCTGGCGCTCCGAATTCCTGTTTTGGAATGTTGTCAAACAAGCTATAATAACACCAAGGAGTTGCAATTTTAAAATAATTTTATGTAAATTTATTTAAGACATGAAGTATTGATTTAGGCAATAGATGGATGTAGCTCGCTCTGGACCAGAAATAATGGTGTGCAAGAGAGAAGGTGGGTGAACCCGTGTCCAACAAGCACTGGGTGGGACTCGGGCTGTATAGATAGATAGATATCGTAATATAGACATAGTGCAAAATATATTTTGTAAACAGAATTCACAGAATTCTGCATTACGCTTGTTAACATACTTTGAATGTGCATCGGAATTCTGCATTTTGGCGTGTACATTCTGGAATCAGCTTGATCAGTCTCCAGCGTAGGCGTTATCATACGCAGTGTACAACTAATATGTTATTTAAGCCATTAAACTGAATTTGTCTCTGGACACTGAGTAGGGATCTGAGTACGCCTATATCTAAATCTAGAATAACACCTGACTTAAATACGTGTTCGTTTCCAATTTCGTGTAAAGTAGAATCTTCCACGTCATCTAAATCATGTTTATATCGCGTATACATAATTATAATTATTAACTAAGTAAACATTTCATCTCAAGTGGAAATTTCAATTTTAAAGCAATCTACTTACATTGTTTTATCTCTATTGTATTTTCAAAGCGAGCCCAATAATGATATACTTCGTCTTCTTCTTTCCTCCTATGAACGAGCGTCGCACTTTGTGCATTTGCCAGTGTCAAGTTTTTATTTATATCAAGTTTTTGATGTTTTTTAAGCCCTGCGTGGGTCGCGACGTTCCCTTAGCTACCCCGTGCTTCAGAGTAATAATTATTGCTTCTGAACTTGCTTATTTTATCTACTTATATTTATAGCCTGGTATCTTTGCTTGTATATTTTATTTATTACTTATTATCTTTGTATTAAGCATCAATTTATAGGTATCATGAAAATTGTTTAGGTTCAGAAAAATACGTTTATGTTCTTTTCCCATTGTTGCATGCAACTTAATGATTAAATTAGTACCTACTCTAATTCAATCTAATAGAAATGCATATTCACGCAGAATCGATAACTTTGCGATAATAATTTCAAAAAATACAGTCATGTCACGATTTAGAATTCGAGTGTATTTTAAATCGGGAAGTACAATGATTTGCAATTTTCTAGAAGCTAAAGTGAACACGAATAATGGCATTCATATCACACCGGAAATTTTCGGATGTCAATGCAGTAATTGCGCCCTAATTTTATTTTAACAGCAAGAGGTCTAAGTGGAGAGTCAATTTACACCGCTATCACGATCATGACACGAATTCCTAATGCCTTATTTCCACTGAAATGCCGGACGCAGTTGTTGTCTTGCGTGGCTTGAGCTAGTCAGCTAGTATATCATATACCTACTTCTGTTATCGTAATTTCCTGTGTTTTAGTTAAGCGGAACTCTTATCAGCATTGGTAAAATTCTTTTAGCTATAGATTATAGATATTGTTTCAATAACTATGCACATCTACATTTAGGCTGTATTTTCTCTCGTCATCATTATCAACAACCAGAAAACATCCACTGTTGGACGAAGGCTTCCCCTTTAATATGGGGGTCTGCCATAATCCTCACGCTTGGCAGGCGGCCTGCGGTGGTTCTGGATGCACTTTTAGGACATAACAGGTCCAACGGTCCAAAGGTATTTTCTCTACCTTTCACAAACTACAATTATTATTGTTTGATTTTAACACCGAGCAAGATCAATCAGCTATGTATCATATATCTTTTCGGAAGCATGAGTAATTTTTTTCGCCTTTTACGTGAAAATGCAAATATCTCGTTATCTTTATTAGTCAAAATCAATTCATGACTAACTCGGTTACGTTCAAGTGGTACGAGTACAAGTTAGGTTAACACAAACATTTTATCTAGGGCGCGTGGGTGTTACGTGCTTGCACCAGAGTTTATGCTAACCTACGAATCAGATTTACAGGCACGAACATTATTGCGCTACACTGTTCAATCAACGACACTTAGGTACTCGTCTATACTTTAGCTATCTTTGACTGGTAGGTGGTAGCCTTGGGCGAGCTAGTCAACTTTCATTGCAAGTTAAATCTAGTTAAACGTAACAATTATAAAAGTAACGGTCACTGTTCAATTACCTATAGCATGTCGTTAGTGCCTTGGGTATATACTTTAATAAGTAGATTGTTCTCAGCAAGATTGATTAATTTCGAAATCATAAAAAAAGCTAATTATTATAAGACTAGCTTTTGCCCGCGGCTTTGCCCGCGTAGTAATGTTGAATACTGGAATTCGGTTAAATCGGGGCCCAACTCAATTGAATCACTAAAATACGTATATTATTGCATTTTTTCCAAGCCGCTTGCAAGTCTTTAAGTTTTCTTGAGGATGACCAAATTTGGCATGTCGCGTTTGCAATACTTACTTCAAAACAAAGCCGTCTTGTTGAATTTTAAACAGACAGACAGATGGATATGACAAACTTATAAGAAATCCTCGTAGTACTACGGAACCCTAAAAATGTCTGCTAATGACGCTATAGTTGCCGGGGCCTTTGACCCGAAAGATTACAATATTTCTTTGTAGACAACGTTTATGATTTTTTTGTTGGAAGGTGCTAAAATAGCCAGGCTTTCAGGGGAGCTAACTCGCGAGCAAGCCACATAGAACTGACCATGCGAAAAACAGTCCTGCCTTAAATCAATACCAGCGTATTTTAAAGTTTGACCCTGAGCCTTATTGATGGTCATGGCAAAACAAACTTTTAGAGGAAATTGAAGCCTTTTGGAGTCATAAGGTAAGTCACTGGGAATCATGGGAATACGCGGCACAAACACTGTTTCGCTATGGGCACACCCAGTCAAAATGATGGCCTCAACCAGATTACGATGCAGCATTTTTATTTGTAACCTGGTTCCATTACACAATTTGGGTGGTCTTAAATTCCGAAGGAGCATGACGGGTGTACCTTTCTTCAGGATAAGCCTATGATATGGTAGCCCCGCTGGTCTTAATGAATTTAAAAACTCAACTGGATAGTTTACAGCATCATCATTATTGCATACCGTATCAACAGAGTCAATGAAATGAAATAAGCTTAAGCAGAAAAAGTATGATAACAAAGAACGTAAAAAGATTACCAAAATATCGCAAGAATTACGAATCATCGATAAAATACAGTGCTGCACTGATCGCTTAGGTAGACTCGGTGTGGGTTGGAGTGGGGCGCGCTCGAGGTACAGCGCGTCATACTCGGGTTTTAACGTATCTGAGCCGACGCGGGATGGACGTTTCGAAAGCGCTGTGCTTGGTGCGTGCACCGGATCAAGTACATGTGTTTAAAATATTTATCTTCTTACGCATAAACACTCGATTAGCTAATCTATAAATATAACATTTTTTTTCAAATGAAAAACTGACCCGTGGCCTTCCAGTTTTGAAATTGTTTGAAAATTCTGAAACATGTTTATGTTTATTTTATCTTATCTCTTAAGTCAAAAAACTTAACAGCCTTAAATGAATGGTTTCGGCAAAATGGTATTTTAATAATACATTGAACCCCTTCCGAATTTTTCAAAATCGTTGCTGAGTGTGCGTTTCTCTGCATCAGCCCTTAACACTAATGGTATATCGGCCTACCCTGATTGGGCCACATTCACTACGCTGGCCCAGTGCAGGTTGGCGGATTCACATACACTATCGTATTTCTTCTCCTGAAATATGAAGGTTTCCTCATGATGTTTTCCTTCACCGAAAAGCCAGTGGTATTATCCATGCGTAAGTTTCAAAGAACTAATTGGAACGGGCTCGCCCGGGTTCGAACCCGCGACCCCAAGAATGTGAGTCGAGCTTGATCTCACTGAAGCTACCACAGCTTGAGCTGAGTGTAAGTTTACACCACTCAAAATTTAGTTTAGGCATTTAAAAGTAAGTTAATTTAATATTAAAAATTAATTTAGCAGCTTAGGCTGTACAGTATCTATAATAATTATGTCCGTCAAACAGTCGTCTGCGTGTACCTACAAAAAAATAGCCTATGTCCGTTTCCGAACCTTATGCTATAACTACCTATCCAAAAATGCAGCTCCATCTGTTCAGCCGACCAATAAATACGCCCATCGCCGTCCCCATTCCCAGTCTCATCCCTATAAGCGCCCCCTTCCCCATCCCCATCTCGATACCAAATGTCATTTTAATATGAACACGCCCATCCCCGTCCACATCCCCGTTCCCTCTCTCATCCCCATCCCGAACCCCATCCCATCCCCACCCCCATCCCGATTTCAACTTTCATCTTAATATGGACACGCCCATCCCCGTTCCCAGCCTCATCCACATCCCATCCCCACCTGTCCCCACCAAATCCCCACCCATCCCCACCCCATCCCGATACCAATTGTAATCTTAATATTAACATGCCGATCTCCGTCCCGTCTCCGTTCCCAGTATTATCCCCATCCCCACCCCCATCCCCACATCTATCCCCATCCCTATACCAAATTTCATTTTAATATGTATAGCCGTTACAAAGTTAAGGAGAAACAAACGTACTATCACTAAAACTTAGTTTTTTTTTATACTAACGGGAGCTGATTTTGAAAAAACTGTGACACCCGTATCTTCTTATTTTTATAGTAGAATACGTATACCAAGTTTTGTATCAATCGAACCAGAGAACAAAAAGTTTCATACAAACTTTAACACCCCATTTAACCCCCTTCGGGGTTGATTTTCGAAAAATCCTTTCTTAATGGGCGTTTACACCTCTCCAAAAACATACCCTCCAAATTTCAAGTCTCTACGTTTAGCGGTTTGGGCTGTACGTTGTCTATATGTCAGTCAGTCAGTCAGTCAGTCAGTCAGGACATAGCCTTTTATAGTTATAGATTAATATAAACACGCCCATCCCCGTCCACATCCCCGTTCCCTCCCTCATCCCCATCCCGAACCCCATCCCATCCCCACCCCCATCCCGATTTCAACTTTCATCTTAATATGGACACGCCCATCCCCGTTCCCAGCCTCATCCACATCCACATCCCATCCCCACCTGTTCCCACCAAATCTCCACCCATCCCCACCCAACCCCACCCCATCCCCACCCCATCCCCATCCCCATCCCGATACCAATTGTAATCTTAATATTAACATGCCTATCTCCGTCCCGTCTCCGTTCCCAGTATCATCGCCACCCCCACCCCCACCCCCATCCCCACATCTATCCCCACCCCAATACCAAATTTCATTTTAATATGTACAGCCGTTACAAAGTTAAGGAGAAACAAACCTACTATCACTAAAACTTAGTTTTTTTTTATACTAACGGGAGCTGATTTTGAAAAAACTGTGACACCCGTATCTTCTTATTTTTATAGTAGAATACGTATACCAAGTTTTGTATCAATCGAACCAGAGAATAAAAAGTTTCATACAAACTTTAACACCCCATTTAACCCCCTTCGGGGTTGATTTTCGAAAAATCCTTTCTTAGTGGGCGTTTACACCTCTCCAAAAACATACCCTCCAAATTTCAAGTATCTACGTTTAGCGGTTTGGGCTGTACGTTGTCTATATGTCAGTCAGTCAGTCAGTCAGTCAGTCAGTCAGGACAAAGCCTTTTATAGTTATAGAATCCTTTCTTAGTGGGCGTTTACACCTCTCCAAAAACATACCCTCCAAATTTCAAGTATCTACGTTGAGCGGTTTGGGCTGTACGTTGTCTATATGTCAGTCAGTCAGTCAGTCAGTCAGTCAGTCAGGACAAAGCCTTTTATAGTTATAGATGCCAGCCCTATTGTTTGAGTTTAATGTGCCGCCCGAAGGCCTCTAACTTTGCTTGTAGGATGTTGTTACAGAAATATAGAACAAACAACCGGGACCAACAATTTAACGTGTCATCCGACCCACGGTCACCCATCCTAAGACTAACCGGATCGTCCGTTGCTTAACATCCGTTATCTCTTAGAACACTGATTAGTCAAGTTGGGACAAAGAAAAAATTATACCCTACAGTAAAAGACACGCATAGCCATTTCTTTAGCGTAAGAAATAAATAAAAATTAGTGCTACCTTGGGTAAGAGTATGTAAAGTAAAAAGCAAGGATTTTTTAATAAATTAATAATTTACATCAAGTTGCCAGTTAAGAAATTTACCTATTATTGATTTCAAACGAAAAATTAAACCCTTCTTTATTCAAAACGCATTTTATAAGCTGAATGACTGAATGAAAATTATCATAAGCGACCATTCCTTTACATACTTTGACTGTCATAATGAATAATACTTTTTTTTATTCACCATTTAACTGTTTGATTTTTACATTTTTACTCTATTTTAATATTTTACCTTAACTGTATTACTGTAATCTTTATTATTGTATCCATTTGACCTACCTAATATAACGCAACATTGTTATAAGGTGAATAAATAATCTGAATCAAGCTACGCCACGAGCGCTACAAATCATAATGCATCGTATAGTTAGCTCTATATTTTCGACTGATTAATCTTCACCTTCCACTTCACCCACGACATTGGTATTTGTATTGCCAAGTGTCCTATTCGGAATACGGATTTCTGGAAATAGACTGGAGCGATCTCATTTCGTGCCCCATAGTTCGAATTCTAGTGGTGCTTGCTGGGTGCTTGACATGGATCGTGTATGGCGTGCCGCGTGTTCCACATCATTATACAAAGCTTCTTCAGTCCCGCTTGGTATAGTATAAGAGTCAGGACAAACTGATAGCTAAGTTTATTGAATACCAAGTCTATTTTAAATGTTTTTCCACTTATATCTGAATCTGAATTGAATTTGATCTTGTATACAGGGTTTGGCGTATTATACATATGAATAGCTTTATACTTCATGCTCGTTCAGGAAATCAACTAGCTATTAAAAAAAAAACTGACTGTAAAGCAAAATTATCAAGTTCTTTTACTTGGATGACATATTCTTTCCAGTTATTTTGATTTCAAAACGCAACTACTGAACCAAAGATCTAGTAAAACTTAATTTTTTTACTAGATCTATGTACTGAACCGATTTTCTATTTTTACTTTGTAACTTTTTTTTAATACATTGATGAAATGAGTTGACCTTCTTTTTGAAGTTGTTTAAAAACGGAGTTCAGTAAAAGTAGCACAATTTTCAACCAGGTATAGCGCATAGTAGCGGTCGCAGGACGCCCACAGAATATGGAGTGACGGTATTTATACGTAGGACAGCTAAGGTAGCCCCATTTATACGTGCGCGGTATGTGCTAGACGGCGCGGCGTAGATACTATGAAATGAATTGCATGGACATGCAATTTCAACATTTATTTTGTTTTATTTAATTAGGAAAATTTACAGCTAGGTACAGAATTAGTAAAGGATAATAATAATAGAAGGCCAGTTAAAAACAAACATTACCATCGTTAACATGGTAAAACTAAATCTAAGCGCTGCAAGAACAATTGGCTTATTTATTAGCGATGAAAATAGAAAAGACGGTCACTGGCCATAAAACTTGAAATTGTTAGCTAGACAGTGATCGCTGTCTACCGGTGATTACTTATCGATTTCTAGATATGATTAGCTTTAGTCTTTACACTCTTGTCTTTGCAAATATTGGTTCTAAAGATTGCTGTATATTCCATTGAAGTCTTCGACTCACTTTATAATGGATGTTTTGTTAAAATGATGTCGGGATATGACGTTGTTTATATTATTGTACGTACGAATCGTACGAAAAGATTCTAACCTAGCTGAACAAAAATCAAGGTAGCATCCTTGAAATGCAGTCTACAATCAGTGTTGCTAACAGAGTAGGGTCTGATGTAGCCATGTTTCACAGCATAGGTAGCCTAAAGTAGCCGAGTTTCAGCATTTCCCAAAAGTAGCCTAAAGTAGCCTGCCAAAACACCACTATAAATATAAAAGAAGTTGTTCAAATCAGCTTATTTATATGTTAACTTACATAAAATTATGAATAAATTGCTTGTCCCTAAAGTAGCCGAAAATGCGACCAGTTGTCTTTCAGATTTTTTCATCGCTGATTCTCGTCCTGAGTAGCCTAAATGGCGATAAATCGCCTACGTTGGGCGTACTGTCTACACTTAAACTAACGTTCCTATGTAATGTATGTTTAGCGTGTCTATTTTACCTCGTGGGCTGGTCATATCTGTCGCAGAGCCAAGAACCGCTGAGGTAGACGTACCTATTCTAGAGTGGACATCACGAAACGGTAATCGTAGCGTTGGTGTGCCGTGAAATCAGATGGAGTGACGATATAGGTTGGTAGGACAACTGGCAGTTGTTGAAAACGGAACACCGAAGATCGGGCTGAGTGGCGTATAGTCGACTATGTTAGGCTGATTATGATTTCACCCATTGTGTCTAGCTGAAATTTGTATTTTTGTCTTGTAGCTCTAGTAGCGATTATTGATTAATGATTTTGATATGCGAGGTTTCGTTAGATTCGCCTTTAACTAGTGTTGAAAGTAGTATTTTAATATTACTATTTGACTATCCTTCAAAGTACTTCGAGTTTCGCGAAATCTTGTTGAACATCTTCGCAGTGGAATAGGTTATGTACCTTTTAGAGTTTGTTTTTTGTATGCATGAATAGGCATGAATGCTTTATGGACTTGGTATGTCCTAAAACTCCAGAACCACCGGAAGACGGGCAGCATTAGCAGCGTGCGACGTCCTCTCGGTTAAAAGTGGTGAGCATTCTGGCCATCCCCAAGCCGCCTGCGAAGCGTGATGATGCATGCTTCAAGAGGATGCAGATTTGAATGCGAGACAGATGTACGATAGAATGCATGGTTTGGGATTTGTTATTGTACGATTTGAGCGTCTTCACTATAGACTTCAGATTAGAATAAATAGTTTAATCAGAACTTGTGACTTTTCATCGATGTTGTCAACTAGGTACGGTTTTTTTTAAACTTACAGAGATAATAACTTAGGTGACTTAAGTAGACTTAAAAATTTGGATAATGATACACCATTTACACGTTTCCGCATATAAACGTCATACTCTGTCAGATAGAAAGATTACATTGATCTAGCAGTTAGTAGTCCCCATAACGCGCACACATAAGTGCAAAGTGGTGATCCCGACGTTATTTGAACACGCAACCTCTCATTTATATGCAGCTACATTTAGAATTGATAACTGCAAATAAGAAACTTTACAATAGTACATTTATGATACGAGTGTGCTATGTTGGTCATTACACTAGAGGCGGTATTATGCGCGCGAGCCGCAGGCGAGCGCGATAAGGAAGCCAACAGTGTATTGAAACATAGCACAAGAGTTTCATACGACTGTTTTCATCACACTTGCGAGGTAAAAACAAACTTTTTTTGATAATAATCAACCACACAGAGAAAACGACAACAACCATTTGCGGAAAATGGCGCCCAAATCAGCAATGCGCGCGCTGGTTGACATTTACTTCAGTGGCATAAGAAACTTCTTTTTGACAATATCTATGTACACTATGGAAGCAATAAATATCTGAATCTGAATCTGAATCTCTTTGTTGGTATTACAAAAAAAACTGTAAGTATTACCTGGCTATATTAAGAGTGCTTTGTATACATACGTCTAATTGCAGTCACGTACAAACTTGACTTTACCGGGTTATACCTATTATAGCACAAGTGCCGTAATGTAAAGTAAAAAGCACGCGTGCGTAATAGCTTGGATTATGAGCCTAAAACCGATGCAATAAGATCCACTTTACGAGCAAGTGTGATGAAAAAGAGATTGTAATATAGCTAAGTACGTATGGTAAAGTACATGCTTTGCGTAGAGCTCAGATGTTTTCATATTGCGCCATAGCCATAAATAATTTAATAGGACAAGGGGTCAGCTTATGAATCGGAAATGAATCAACTTTCGCTCTGCGCTCGGTCAAGTCGAGTCGTTTACGTCAGGCTTAGATAAACAACTTGGATTTGCATTTACATTTTCTGTTGTGGCGACATTAACGCCTACTTGAGATCTTTAAGCCTTTGATTGAAATACCAAATACTGCCTCTAGGGTTTAAACTCATAGAGTAATAAATCACTACGCGCGGTTGCCCACGCTATTCCAACTGTACATTTTTCCAGGATAAATGTAATTTTTATACTATGGAAAACTGGAAAACTTGTTTTTCATGCTACACAGGCTAGGCGTTTGACCATATCTCAGTTACACCAAATGTTTTTTTATACAGTCAAGTGACGAGACGAGCAAGACATTCGCCTGGTGGCGGTGGTTCACGCCTGCCACTAACAGTAGCATTGCGAGAATTGTGAACTTGCGAATACAATCCTGTGCCGCACAGTACTGCGCTATTAGATATTAGATGTTAAATCTCTTCATACCAAGTAATTTCTCTGGTAACATTGCCCTTCAAACCGGAACATAGTAATGCCTGCACACTACTGCTTGGCAGTTGAATAACTGGCAAAGGTGTGGTACTTCCCCAGTGTGGTTGAGGACTGTCAATACACTTTTAGTCTGGAACTGGCTCTCAAGTTAATAAATGCGATGACCATATATTATGCCAATGAACAAAATTGTGATAAAAATTAATGCGCAGATTTTGTTTGTAATTTAATCAGATAAATAATATATGACAGAATTTTTCGGTATCTATTTATCAACAAATAAACAATATTGCGATTATGTTTTGGTATAACATTAACTTTAATGCGATAGCTAGAAGTTCGACCCTTTACTTGCCATATAGGTAAGTTACTTAAACTCCATTAAAGTTCAACAATGAGAAGAAACCTTACAGAAGCTACTTTATTATTGACAAGAGCATGAAGCATCTACGTAATTTGATATGTGTAGCTTCAGCTTTAGATTTTACATTTTCAACCGACTTCAAAAAAGAAGAATTTATATTTCAGTAATATAGTGTAGCCGTAGATTATATATACGTATATACAAAGTGTAACAAAAACGTTCAACAATACTGAAGGATATGTGTACTATCATTATGATTAACTTTTACTATGGCGCCAACAACGACATCGCGAAAAAATACACCTGCTCCATACATTTTGGCCAAGGTCAATGAACTTTTTATATGGAACAGCTGACTTTTTTTCGCGATATCAAGGTTGGCCCCATAGTAAAAGTTGTTCATAATGATGAGTACATACATACCCTTCAGTATTGTTAAACCTTTTTGTTACAAGTTGTATACATATATATAATCTGAGAGTGTAGCACAGTTTCGTCCTTAAACTATAAATACGGCGTAGTATATACCTAAACTATCGTTTAACATGCTGAGACAAGTGCTGCATTCGATCACAAACTCGATTTTACACGAATACTTACTCGCACTAGCCAACTAGCCACTGCCACAGTACCCTAAAGCACTTCTAGTAGAATCTTCACTGATATCGTAAACATGTCACAAACCTTTTAGCAGTTTTCCGAAACAGCGTTACTCCATTTACTATTTCAGTCGGCAAACAATTACTTATTTTGCAAAACCTGTTGTTTCTTAAGTAAATATAAATTCTAACGAGACCTCGTTTTGAAATAATTGTAAAAGTTCGTTTTTTTAATTTAAAAAAATATATCCAAGTGACGAGACGAGCTAGACGTTCGCCTGGTGGTAAGCGTCACGCCTGCCACTAACAGTAGCAGTGCCAGAATTGTGAACTTGCGAACACAATCCTGCGCCGCACTGCAATGCGCTCGTCGCCCTGAGATATTAGATGTTAAATCTCTTCATACCCAGTAATTTCTCTGGTAACATTGCCCTTCAAACCGGAACACAGAAATGCTTGCACGCAACTGCTTGGCGGTTGAATAACTGGCAAAGGTGTGGTACTTCCCTAGGCGGATACTGCAGTAGAGACACCACCACTACACAACTACAGAACCTCGTATATTTCGTCTGGTATTTATAACTACTTTATGGTTTCACCAACGCGACACCTTTCCTCTATCATGCCTGTTACGCGCATATTTTTAAAAACGGATTTGGTCCGATGTCTGTCTTCATCTAGACGTGGTCTTCATTTTGCACAATAGGCTAGATGACTGGTTTTTTTTAATTGTCCTATTAAAATGTGGCCCATAAATATAACTGATTAATGGAAAGAAAATGAAAATCTGATCAAAAATAAGCAACTTATAAGCATTTTAAAATCATGCTAGACAGAGAGGCGAAACAGCAAATCGTGACGTCACCACTCTGTACGCCATATAAATTCTATTCTGACAAGCAAGGCGTGACGTCATTTTTTGTTTTGTGGGAAAGGGACAGAGTTGTCTCTAACAAAAACTTTAAACGCTCATATATCAGAACATTATTAACCGATTTAAATTATTTTTTCAATAAACATACTATATTTACTTAAATTCTTCATCAAAGTTATTGGTTTCAACGAAATAAACATCAGTCATCTACCCTATTTCTGTACCCAGACCAGACCAGAACTACTTAACTCTAAATTTGGAAAATGTAAAATAAATACTGAAAAGTTGCTAGCGCTGCATCTTATCCATCTATCCTATCCTATCTATCTATTCTTAGCAGCAAATATTTGTACGTTTTTATTTAAAATAATTAAATATTAACACAAAGTACAGATTTAATGTATTACATGTCAACTAATACCTGACATGGGACCTGGGTATGTCCTAAAACTGCATCCAGAACCACCGGAGGACGGGCAGCAGCGTCCTCTCAGTTAACGGTGGTAACCATTCTGCCAAGCCGCCTGCCAAGCGTGGGGATTATGGCAACACCTCCCTTTTTTTGCCTATGGAGAGGCATTCGTCCAGCAGTGGACGTCTTCCGGCTGTTGATGATGTGATGTCAACTAATAATAGCCAAATTATAGCCTCTCGACCAAAACATTGCCATTATGCAGCTTTCCCCAGCTGTATTGCGACGGAAAGTTACACAAGAAAATAAATACATAAAATAAAGCATTGAATACATAAAATTGATTTGGAATAATGTAGATTAACCAGTGGTATCTTTGTTTCAGAATCTTCGTGAACAGGTCGTTGCATTTAGAGAATGTCAAATTCTACGGGTTTGATATGGACTACACATTGGCTGGTGAGTTTAATATAATTGTCTTAATTTGTTGTAATACAAAATGTTGAGACGTCGAAAGTTGAGCAACAGAGGTGCTACACAACCAAAATCCCTTGTCGCCTTGTGTATTTTGAGTGGTATTTCCTCCAAGTGTTTTTAATTTTACAACATATTCCTGATTAGTTAAAAGCTTGAAAGTATTTTATCTACATTTGTGTTTATTTTTATCTTTAAATCTGTGGTTAAAACGAACAGTCTTTGCTTTGACTCAGTGCATTTGCAATTTGCATTGTATTTAACCTATTAGTAACTAAAACTTTTCTGTTTTTGTTGCAGAATACACATCGCCACATTATGAAACGTTAGGATTCAATTTAACCAAAGAAAGGCTAGTACACAAGGGCTATCCACGTGAAATATTAGAGTTCGAGTACGACCCCTCATTCCCAGTCAGGTAAGCATTAACTAGCTATAAATATGTATTTTATCATGCCGACAAATATTACTTAAGGATGCACCGCCCGACGGCTCGAATTCATCGGTGAGCGTGGCTAAAAAGCATGCTCTCTTCATCAAACAAAGTGTGGGAAAGAGAGAAAGAAAGAGAAATGAGCGCGCAAATTTTTTCATGTCGACCTTTGGCTACAGGATTGTGATAATATGGACTAAACTAAGCCGCTATATGCATTATTTTAGAGCTTTCGTACTCCTTATGTTATTTATTTACGTACAAATTGACGTTAAACTTGAGCTAAAATACAAGATGTTTCCTGTCTCA
The DNA here is from genome assembly GCA_905404285.2 of Erannis defoliaria. Taxonomy (NCBI): domain Eukaryota; kingdom Metazoa; phylum Arthropoda; class Insecta; order Lepidoptera; family Geometridae; genus Erannis; species Erannis defoliaria. The sequence continues at coordinate 8,899,883 of FR990078.1, forward strand.
TAACTTTCATGTTTATTAACTTTTTAAGTTCTTATCAAATTATAATCTTAGATAATGAAGAGACAAATCGATATGATACTTAGTCTTGGACCTACAACATTACATATAGGAGTAATATTACTTCCCCGTTTCTATGGAGAAGTGACCGGTTTGTTTGGTCTTAAACAGGGTTTTAAGAGGTCGTGTCGTTTTCGTCAAACTTTACCGTTAAACGTTTTGACGCCACTATTTTTAGTCTAACTTGACAAAGAATTGCATCATAAATGGAAGGCTGTGGGATAATTACTTTCCCGGAAAATCGGTGCGAGCCGGAGAAACGCGGTGAAACCGGAAGCGTGGTTATAGTATTTTTAATTCTACAGTAATAAAAGTTACCTTATTTGATATTTTACAACGACAGGCACGCCGTTTGGCATTATAAAATCACTTTTAACCATCTTGCGTTTCTATTAAATGTATTGTAAACTGTATCTTTCAAAACATGCCTGACAAAGGCGACGATTAGTGTTTTTTTTTATTAGATAATTAATAGGACTGCGTTTGACCACCAATGCATTATACTTTAACACACTTGTCTAGATGAAACCGATTCAATCACGACTTTGGTCGCATCTAAAGACATCTGAAGACTAGATTGCATACATAGATATGTCTATCGGAAAAAACCCTCTCTGGCAGCATATTCTACTGTTGTCGATTCGTCAATAAAAAAGGAATCAAGCCGTTTCGGAATGATATTCTTGTTTTATATTATTCATTTTAAATTATTTATATTGGTGTCTATTTTTTCTTTCAGAGGTCTCTGGTTCGACACACTCTACGGAAACTTGCTGAAAGTGGACGCCTATGGAAATATTTTAGTATGCGTACATGGATTCGAATTTTTGAAAACGTAAGTTTATGAACGTAGTTTACGCTGCATTCGGTTTCACACGAAAGTTTTTCGCGCGACGGTAATTTATTATGTATGTAGTATGTATGTCCCCCCTCCAACATGAAACTAAAATGTTTAAATCTTTGTGTGTCAATAAAAAAAACATGCATATTCCCCTATTGTATTTGCTTTTGCACTAACTATTTCCTTACGAAGATGGGATCAACGGTTCGATAGTTATCGTCGAACATATATACATACAAACATTAATCTGTCCGGTAGACTTGGAGACCTTCGCTTCGCTACGGTAAATATATCTCTGCCCTAAATAAGTATTGACATCATATTGTACAAAAGGATGCAGTTTTACAACAGAGGAAGCCGTTTATCGCACATAGGTCACCGGTCTACGTCAACTATTACAAGATGACGTCGTTCTCTAATTTATCTAGTTATATCATTGATAAGTGAGCTCAACGCTCATTGTAATGAGACCATGACTATCACTATGTCTACTATATTTAAAGTGTTATCGGTAACTATGTAATGTGACTAACTTCTATCAAGAGTCAGCCAAATCACGGAACTAAAATTTTCCACGCATGAATATTAGATTAGTTCAGAATCTACGATAGTGACGCCTCTACCACAGTTTGCATATAAGTTTTGTGATAGTAATCTTTAATCGTCTACGTCAGAAGGATATCTGCTATATGTTATAGAAATCTGCGCTAGGCATTGGCATTTGCACATTACTGAACTGTAACATTGCCTCAATGAAATTTGTATAGTTGACATTTTTGTTTGTTAAGGCCAGGTCTATTGGGATATGGTATACCGACCTAGTGGTGTGCTCGAGTATCTTTCTCTCCAGTGTAAAGTCAGTCGCTCGACGGCTTGGTTGATGACAGGTCATCATAATTGAGAGCGTTAGGACGGGATATCGATGATGAGACATTTTGACAGAAAGATAATTTTCTTTTCACATACCAGTCAAACGGAGACGCATATTCGTACTTTTGAAATCATGATTTTTTGACATTCTCTGTAACACATAACAGCGCACTCGGGGCGACGAGCGCAGTGCAGTGCGGTGCAGGATTGTATTCGCAAGTTCACGATTCTAGCAATGCTACTGTTATGGGCACGCTCACCACCAAGCGAGCGTCTCGTCCACAATTCCATTAAATAACATGTACGACGCTTAACTACTAATAAATCAACAGATCTCAAACTTCAGAGGTTTAGGTGTGGTAGACAATGAAGAGTGGAGAGGATTGGAGTAGATACGATCAAAAGATACTAAACTATTTTATTAAAATAGAAATAGAATAGACTTTATTTGTGACAAAAACATAACACACGCTAAAACAAAAGAAATTCAGACAATTAAAAACAAAAAAAAAATACCAATAAAAAAAATATTATGATCATCTTGATTACACATAATTCACAACATATCACACAAGTCTTTACATCATGCAGGACGGCAGTCCAACGTAGCTTTAACAGATATAAAAAAATCATGCCGAGTTGATACGACCATCTGACATAGTTGTGATGGTCGTATCGTTTTAAAATCGACTTAAAATCGGTTAATTACTTAGTAACAAGTAATCCTAATTTAAACGTCCCATCAATTTGTTCCAGGTCCCAAGTTTACGAGCTGTACCCGAATAAATTCTTGACACTGGACGAGTCTCGTGTCTACGTACTGAATACGTTATTCAACCTACCCGAGACATATCTGATCGCTTGCCTCATTGACTTTTTCACCAATTCGCCGCAGTACACCAGGTAACTTAAAAACTTTCATATCCATCCTATGTTGGTTACCTAATGTGGTTTAGGCGCGGAATGGCCAAATCTCAAAATGGCACATGAGTCTTAAAATGCCGAATTCAACAAAGTGTTCATTCTTCAAATACCCAATTCTACAAATTTATGTCTTATAATTAATTTCAATTTCAATTTTCAAAATAGTTAAAATCAAGAAATTAAAGGTTTTTAATTTCCCTTTTTTGTTTAAACGTTTGTTGAATTTCGCTTGTCAGAATCTTTTTGGTTTTTTGTCTTTATTTCCAAGAAAGCTATTAACCCTTACTTAGATATGAACTCTAGTAAAAATTACTATCAAAACGTTTGTTTTCAGAGAGAAGCTTACCGGCGTAAGATGTGGCGACCTAGTGATGTCATTCAAGTCTATATTCCAAGACGTGCGAAGCGCGGTCGACTACGTCCACATACACGGAGATTTGAAAAGCAAAACCATCGAGAACTTGGAACTGTATTTGAAGAAAGATGAACGACTGCCCATGTTCCTCTCCAGGATAACAGAAAGTGGGGCGAAGTTGTTCATTCTCACAAATAGCGAATATAATTTCACGGACAAAATTATGACTTATTTATTCGATTTCCCGCATGGAGCCAAGGTAATGAAAGAGCACTTTTGAACTCAAAAATCTCAAACTTTACAGAAACGATCATTCAATTCTTTAATACTTTTGGTTTTACTCCGTATCCAACAAGTCGTTTTGGTTTAAGGGACATATTGCGAAAGCGACATTGTGCGAAAAGGACATTGTGCGAAAGGGACGTTTTGCGTGCAGTAGACATTTTAGGAAAGGGACATTCTGCGATGGAGCATTAATTTCCTTAAAAGCCTGGAAAATACGGTACACTCATCAGCCAAAAGACGTCCACTGCTGGACGAAGGCCTCCCCCTTAATAGGGAGGGGTTGCCATAATCCCCACGCTTGGCAGGCGGCTTGGGGATCGCAGAGTTACCACCGTGAACTAAGAGGACGCTGCTGCCCATCCTCCGGTCCACAAGAAGCGGTGGAAAATAAATGCGATAAGATACGAGTGACTACGCGAGAAACAGTTAGTTAAACAACGAAATAAAAAAAACTTTAAGCTGGAATAATCACGTTTAATTAAATCGGATACTCCGACTATAGTAAACAAAAATGTGTCAAAACCACGTCAGTTTTCATAATACAACTTTAAGCTGTTAAAAGGAAACCTTGAAAAACAACTGACAAGTTTTGCACCGTTCTTTCGATTGCCAATTTTATATTAAAAAACTTGCTGCTCTAACAAAGTTTAAAGTTAAAACGGACCGTTTCAGCCAGGCGAGCCCCATAGGAACTGGAAGACTTACTTCGACTGGATCGTGGTGGACGCCAAGAAGCCGCTGTTCTTCGGGGAAGGCACTACTCTCCGGCAAGTGGACACGCGCACGGGGGCTTTGAAAATGGGACATCACGTCGGACCTATGCACGAGAAGCAGGTCTACTCGGGAGGTAAGGCTTGTGTGTTGTGGTCATGGAGGATAAGGAGTTGCGATGAGCGACTTGCAGCCGCAGATCCTATTTTGCGGACAGAGTGTGTGACGTCACACTTATTTGCTCAGTCTGCTAACGCCCGCCACGCGTCTTCCTAAGGAAAAATCTTTTGATCACATCTCTGTTTTCTATTAATCTGTGGTTGTGGTTTGAAGAACAATGTTACCAGATACATTATTGGGCATAAAGAGATTTGACATATCATTTGACATAATTGACATATTTTTTTTATATCTTAGTGTGACAAGTGCAGTGCAGTGCTGCGGCGGATTTTATGCGCAAGTTCATAATTCTGTCACTGCTACTCTTATGGGTAGGCGGGACGTTACCACCTGGCAGACGTCGCGAACGTCTCCTCACCAAATTGTATTTTAAAAAAAAATGATATAATTGCGAAAGTTTTGTAACTTAGAGAGAGATCTTGGTTTGAGTGCAGATTGTTTATATTATGTTTAAGCAATTCAAAGCTATCGCACTGCTCTTTTTCTACCATGTAATTGTAACTTTAAAAAAAACCTATTTCAAACTACCACCTCGAAAGTTATAGGTGCCATTTCAAACAAAAAAATATGTATATCGGTCCATAATGGTTGGAGAAATCGATGAACCTAAAATTACAACAAAAAATACAGTCGAACATAAAACCTCCTCCTTTTTTGAAGTCGGTTAAAAATATCGATAGTTTAATAGCAGTGTGACAGTTTCAATGATAATGTTTCACACATTTTCAACTGACTTCCAAAAAGGTGGTTCCCGACCGATTCGACTATGTTTTTTAAATTATTTTTTTGTATGTATGTGAGGTACGCGATTACTCCGCCAATTGTGAACTGATTTTGATGTTTGTTTGGTAGGAAATACTTCAGGGGTGGTCCCATATAAATATTATCGAAATCGGTTCAGTAGTTTGGTTTTTAAATCAAAATTGCTAGAAATTATGAAGATATCATACAGGTTCGAAGTTGAAGTCGGTCGTTTTTTTTTTAAAGCGTTTTATGTCACACTTTGTTTAGGTTCCTGTGACGTGTTCACCGAGATGATTGGCGCAAAGGGCAAGGACGTGCTTTACGTCGGTGACCACATATTCGGCGACATCCTCAAGTCGAAGAAAATCGGCGGCTGGCGAACCTTCCTTATAGTTCCAGAACTAGTGCAAGAGTTACACGTGTGGACTGACAAGTGCCAACTGTTCGCTCAGTTGCAGGCCTTGGACATACAACTGGGAGATATGTATAAGTGAGTACCTATAATTATGTTTATCACCGGGACTTAATCGCGCACAAATAAATTTATGTTTATTTACCTCGACGTTTCAACCATGTTCCAATGGCCGTGGTCACGAGCTGACTAAACATAAAACAACAACACAAACATTAAATAACTAAACATAGTTATGTGTTCACATCGCGAAAGTTTAAAAGTTTCATGAGTACACCTCTTTTTTGTGAAAAAAATAAATGTTTTTGAAATTGTATGAATGGTTTGACTATATCGATAATTACAATCGAGCCAAATCGTATATTGAAGCGAAATAATAATTTCTTGAGAAGCTAGGTGTTTGACCACAGCTAACCTGGTGTTAAGTGACGGTGTGGTCGAAGATGGTAATACCTAGCTTAGCCAATAAAATAGGATTAACAATAGTGGGTCAATGACCACTTCTTATCATTCACTGTCCTTTAAACCTTACCGACCTCTACAATTAAGACAAAGTTACAATCGACTATGTTAACGGCGTAGTTAATTAGATGTATTATGTAAATAATAAAACTGTCAGTAAAATTCCATTGTGTAGCTTGACTAAAAAGTCTTGAAACGCAAAACTTTTTGGCAATACTCTGGATTTTTACATCAATAGGGTAGATGACTGATGTTTAAATCGTTGAAACCAATAGCTTTGATGAAGAATTTAAGTAAATAAAGTATGTTTATTGAAAAAATAATTTAAATCGGTTATTAATGTTCTGATATATAAGCGTTAAAAGTTGTTGGTAGAGCCAACTCTGTCCCTTTCCCACAAAACAAAAAAATGTCGTCACGCCTTTCTTGTCAGAATAGGATTTATATGGCGTACAGAGAAGTGACGTCACGATTTGCTGTTTCGCCTCTCTGTCTAGCATGATATTAAAATGCTTATAAGTTGCTTATTTTTGATCAGATTTTCATTTTCTTTTCATTAATCAGCTATATTTATGGGCCACATTTTAATAGGACAATAAAAAAAAACCAGTCATCTAGCCTATTGTTGAATTCATCTTCCTCGGACATACTACAGGGTTGCTAGTATTTAGAGCTATGTGCGATAGTGGCTCCCCTATTGTTTTTAGCCAATGCATAAAAAAAAACTTCATAATTTGCGGAGTAATCGCTAACCATACATACAAAAAAATTAAATAACATACAGTCCAATTGAGAACCTCCTTTTTGAAGACGGTTGAAAATACATAGTATGACAGTGCTTAAATTTAGTCTTTAAAGTCATCAGTTGCTAATTCTTGGTTTGTTTTAGTATCAAATGAATAAACATTAAATAACAGCACGGTACCAGCCTGGGTATGTCCTTAAACTGCAACCAGACCCACCGGAAGATGGGCAGCAGCGTCCTTTTGGTTAACTGTGGTGAGCATTCTGCGATCCCCAAGCCGCCTACCAAGCGTGGGGATTATGGCAACACCCCTCTATTGGGAGGCCTACGTCCAGCAGTGGACGTCTTATTGCTGACGACGACTGGCACCTATGGTCTGCGCTATCTATTGAGATGTAAAAAACAACTTTTTTTATAGTGTTTAGAAAATCCATCATTGTATGATCAGTCATACAATGATGGATTTTCTAAACAAAACTAAACAAACTAAACAGTGTTTAATTTTGCTGATTTTTTTATTTGTAATTTTTATTTTCACTTTTTAATTTAATTTAACTGTAAACTATAGTTATTGCATGCTGTCTCCACCTGTTATTGTTGTGACATTTCGGTATTATACTATTAGTTTAAAACGTTTTAAAAATGTATTGATGTACACTAAATAAATAAAACAGCAATAGAACAGTATCGTATGTTAACAAACGAAATCAATCTATTTACATCTACAAGACGCAATTTCATGTGTTAACAGCGTAATAGCGGGTAAAAGATAACTGGTGACCTATCGCCACCTACGGAGTCTCAACATGAGTGTAATAGTAACGAGATATTTGCTTCTTAATGTTGGTACTGTGCGCCGGTTATATTGTTTTGAGCAAAATATACAATGTGTAACAAAAAGGTTGGCGCTGTGTGTAATAAATGTCCCCCCAATAATTTTTTTTATTTGTTATATACTTATTATTATGAACAACTTTTACTATAGGGCCAACCATGAAATCACAAAAAAAAACAGCTGTTCCATACATTTTGTCCAAGGTCAATAAATTTTTGGAATGGAACAGCTGATTGCATTTCGCGTTTTCACGGTTGGCCCCATAGTAAAAGTTGTTCATAATGATGAGTACATAAATACCCTTCAGTATTGTTGAACCTTTTTGGTACATGTTGTATATTGAAAAGTAATTCGATCGTTATAATTATTATTTCTTTGTTGCGTATATATACCGCAAGCAAGATATAAAAGTTGAGTGTATGACCTTTTCTACGTTTTATGGGCCGCATGACATTATTATTAATAGAATAGTATATGGCGGATTCTATAAATTTATACCTCGTATTTTAGTTTTCGCAACTAAAATATTGAATAATCTTATTCACCTGCGTGATGATGACGATGATAATAAATAACGTATATGTTATTCCGGGAAATAAACTATATCCATTCCGAGTTTAATCCAAATCAGTTCAGTCGTTTTGGCGTGAAGAGGTAATACACACATATGCAAAAAAATATCCTTTCTCATTTATAATATTATATTGTCACTAATCAATCACACAATCAACACTAATCAAGTGTGATACTGGACTCCATTCACAAAGATCTCATACTAAAGCACCATATTTCCATCTCCAGAGACCTAGACTCGAGTACAAAGGAGAAGCCCGATATTTCGAAGCTGCGCACAGCGATCCGTGACGTCACGCACCAGATGGACCTCGCGTACGGAATGCTGGGTTCGCTCTTCCGCTCCGGTTCTAGGCAGACGTTCTTTTCTTCACAGGTAAGATAATTTTATTATATCATTTTAACGCTTAGGGTTCCGTTTCTAATGGGTGGCTAAATGACCGTATTACTGAGCCTGGTAATAGGCTCTGGTGTGTCCATCCCAACCACAGAGTAAAAGAGATGCAATCAAAGAATTTTCTTAGAGAAGGACGCATGACCGCGCGGGGGCGAGAGTGCATGGTTTGCGGGAGGAGTTTTAGATACCGCCATCTGGCGGTATACAGGAAAAGTAAAAATAAAGTGCTACGATCACAAAATTGAGAATCCCTATTACGTAAGATCCAGATCCAGATCTCTAAGTTTCACGCTAGATGTCGCTTTTCTAAATTCTTAAGCAAATGCTGCTTTTTAGCCACATTAAGTTAAAAAAATACAATAAACTTACGAAATAATAGTTTGTAATGTAAAAATAACTTCGAAACATAGTTTTCAATCGTTCGCGTTTTACATAAAGTGGCGCCATCTCTGGGACTACATAAACGACGTACACTTTTACTGTAATCCTGAACGACTGCTTCGCTTGGCAGACATTAGCCGACTTACCAAATAGGTGAGGCGTGACTGCATGATCGGAACTACGGCCACAAGTTGCCCATGACTACTCCTTCTTTATCTATGATCCAATAAAATAGCTAGCAATAAAATAGCACACTATAATACAAGTGTGCTATGTTGGTCATTATACTCGAAGACGGCGATAAGGAAGCCGCGAGTGTTTAATTACCAATGCACACGCGTTTCATACGACATTATCCATCACTCTTACGAGGAAAAAAGAACAAACTTGTATTGTTGTTAACTTTAATAATAATCAACCAAAAAGAAAAAACATTAACACGCATTTTCGGAAAATGGCGCGCAGGTTTTATTAGTTGCATAACTAAAAACTCTTTGTATTAAAAAAACTGTATTACCCGGTTAAAGTTAGAAGGCTTCGTATACATACACATACATATATAACTTGCAGTGAGGTGCAAACTTAACTTACCCGTGTTATACCTATTATAACATAGTGCTGTAATGAAAAGTAAAAAGCATGTGAGTGTAATGTCTTGGATTATGAGCCTAAAACCGATGTAATAATATCAACAATACCAGCAAGTATGATGATATAGTACATTATGATAAAGTGTGCTATGTTGGTCATTACACTAGAGGCGATAAGGAAGCCGAGAGCGTAATGACTAATAGCACAAGAGTTCCATACGACTGTTTTCGTCACACTTGCGAGGAAAAAACATATTTTTTTGATAATAATCAACCACACAGCGAAAACGTCAACAAATATTTGCGGAAAATGGCGCCCAAACCAGCAATGCGCGCGCAGGTTGACATTTACTTCAGACGCATAAAATCTCTTTGTTCGTATTACAAAAAAACTGTAAGTATTACCCGACTATATTAAGAATGCTTCGTATACATACATCTAATTGCAGTCACGTACAAACTTAACTTTGGTGGGTAATACCTATTATAGCACAGTGCTGTAATGTAAAGTAAAAAGCACGCGTACGTAATAGCTTGGATTATGAGCCTAAACCCGATGTAATAATATCAACTTTACCAGCAAGTGTGATGAAAAAATATTACAATCTGGGGACGTGTTATTTTTGTTGATGGGGGTCAAAAGTCTCATCCTACTCTGTGTTACTCAGGTGGTGAGGTACGCCGACCTGTACGCGGCGTCGTTCCTGAACCTGATGTACTATCCGTTCTGCTACATGTTCCGCGCGCCCGCCATGCTCATGCCGCACGAGTCCACCGTCGCGCACGAGCAGCGGTTCACTGTCGACGCGCCCACCATTGACAGGTAACCGTTTTACTGTTGATTCGGTAACATGTTTCCGTTTTACTGTTGAATCATTGACACTTATCCTTTTTCCTGCTAAACTATCGACAGGTACTGCATGCTTTGTTGAACTATTGATATTGTATTAATTTTGCATTGAGTCTGCTTTATTGTTGAACCTTTTACATGTACCCTGTTTACTGTTGATCTTTAACAAGTACCGTTTTTACTGTTGATAATTAACATTTGTAGCGTTTCTACAGTTGAACAATTGACAGGTATCCATTTTACTGCTGATTTATTGGCAAGTAGTGCATTACTATTGAACCATTGACATGTATTGTACCTAATCCATGTGACTGCTGATCCATTGACATGTATTTTTTACTGTTGAACCATTGACATGTACCTGTGTTACTTTACTGATGAATCAGGCATGTATCCGTTTTTCTGTTGAATCATTGACATGTATCCGTTTTATTGTAAATCTTTTTTTTTGTTTATTTCTGCGATGGGCGGGACCATTGTAAATGCTAGTCATTGTAAATCAATTTATAAATTTGTGCTTACACAGTTTTTTTTCTTATATGACTAATAAATAATCATCTTGAATGGGATTATACTAAATGTCACTTACAGCTTTTCAAACGACTTCAAAAAAATTTGGTTTTTAATTCGATTGTACGTCTTTTTTTATGTTTGTTACTTGATTACTTCGAATAAATTTAAAATTATGAATTGATTTAGACGATTCTTTTTTGTTTGGTTGGTCATACTTCAGAGGTGGTCCCTTTAAAAAAAGGTTATCGAAATCGGTTAGCAGTTTGGGTTTTAAATCAAAATAACTGTCAATAAAAGTCTGTCTGTAAAAGTCGGTTGTTTTTTTTTTACAATCTAGTGCCGAGACGAGCGAGGCGTTCGCCTGGTGGTAAGCGTCAAACCTGCCACTAATAGTAGCAGTGGCAGAACTGTGAACTTGCGAACACAATCCTGCGCCCTGAGATATTAGATGTTAAATCTCTTCATACCCAGTAATTTCTCTGGTAACATTGCCATTCAAACCGGAACACAGTAATGCTTGCACACTACTGCATGGCGGTTGAATAACTGGCAAAGGTGTGGTTCTTCCCCAGGCGGACTCTGCAGTAGAGTCCTACCACTACAAAAATACTTTTATTTTTAAAAGCACTTGTTATAATTAATTTCAGGTCTCGACAAGCGAGCGCTCATCGCAACTACAGCGTCTTGCCTATTGACGAAGATGTATCTGAAGAAAAGACGGGGAAGAAAGGAGAGCACTCAGAACCGCCAAAGGTAAGGCACATGCCTAACTTACTAACAACACAGAATAAATAATAGTACTACGTACAGAAAGTTCACTCCGCAAAGGAATTGAAATAAATAAGGACTCTATCTACTAGGCAATAAAGTAGCAATTCAACTCGCACAGCGCTGGATACCGCTCGCTAGATTCATCTAGATATACCGCTCTCTTTCTATCACGTATGCTTAGTTACGTGCGACGAGGCTAGCGTGCGGGCGGCGACTGACTTCTACCTTCCAATGTCCTCCCGGACGGAGCGCCGGCCGAACATACCTAAACTGCGGAGTGACACCCCCCTGCTAACACCACAGATTTTAAACAAGCCTTTTTGATTCCTCGCATATTTACAGAGATATACTCATCGTCTATGGGGCCAACAATGAAATCGTGAAAAAAACATTTGTTCCATACAAAAAGTTCATTGACCTTGGACAAAATGTATGGAAAAGCCGATTTTTTTTTGCGGTTTCATATTTGGGCTCGTAGTAAAAGTTGTTCAGAATGATGACTACATACTACTTTCAGTATTGTTGAACCTTTTTGTAACACATTGTATAATTTTGTTTTCATCACACTTGCTCATAAAGTGGATCTTATTACATCGGTTTTAGGCTCATAATCCAAGCTATTACGCACGCGTGCTTTTTACTTTACATTACGCCACTTGTGCTATAATAGGTATAACTCGGTAAAGTCAAGTTTGTACGTGACTGCAATTAGACGTATGTATACGAAGCACTCTTAATATAGCCGGGTAATACTTACAGTTTTTTTGTAATACCAACAAAGAGTTCTTATGCCGCTAAAGTAAATGTCAACCTGCGCGCGCATTGCTGGTTTGGGCGCCATTTTCCGCAAATGTTTATTGACGTTTTCGCTGTGTGGTTGATTATTATCAAAAAATGTTTGTTTTTTCCTCGCAAGTGTGATGAAAACAGTCGTATGGAACTCTTGTGCTATTAGTTATTACGCTCTCGGCTTCCTTATCGCGCTCGCCTGCTGCTCGCGCGCATAATACCGCCTCTAGTGTAATGACCAACATAGCACACTCGTATCATAATGTACTATTATTATAGATGACTTATTATTTTCAGGCATCAGCGTCAGTGCCTCATGTTCGACCGGAAACACCGCGCCAACTCACGCACACACACGACGAAGACTGTTCCGACGACGAAGAAGTCTCCAAAACTAAATAAACGCACACATGCGCGAGCTTACACAGATAACGATCTGAAGATGGCGCCTAACTTAGTCTACCGAACGTGTGCGAGCGAGAGGCGAATAAATAAGTGAATAATAGTGAATATCTGTCAATTGACGTCCTTTTTATCTTCTTGCTCGTACAGTTGCGATTGAGGTGCGACATTTTCAACTGTCTTTTTTTAACTGTGTGGGTTACGCTGTTGTGTAACATGTATTCTCTTGATTATTTGACTAAGCGCAATTTCGCTTGCGCACGGTTTTGTACCGGTTTGTGCGTGACGTAATGAGCTGGTTTAAAGGTCGTGTACTGTTTTTATCTGTGTATGAATAGATGCTACAGTCAGTTGTTTTTGGACTTTAGTTCTTCGAGGTGTACAATCTGGCTTTTTGACTATAGTCTCATTTGCCCCCATGGTAATCCTGTCTGCCCTCGTCATTGTATTTTGTACGTTTTCCAATGGAAACAATTTAAGAAATGTCACCGTGGGGGTAGATGAGAGTAAACCAACTACGAATTTCGAATTGAAGCTAACACTAAACTTAACTCGAGCACCAGTTTCAAACGCGTCATATTGTATTTGGAGATACTGAGCGCCTAGACAAGTCGAGTCGATTATTGTTGTGATTATTGTGTTCCGCGATCCACGGGGTCTATTGGGAATTACGAAAGTAGATAAGTTGTTATGTATGGCAAGGCAATGTGTTACCGAGCATAAGTTTAAGAGTAAACGGTGTCAAATTAAAAGTGACAATCTTTATAATTACGTTTTCGTTGAGATTTTTTACGTTATGCGGTTATGCGTGTAAATATTTTAATTACTGTACGTTATTGCAATGTAAATTTTTATTTCAAGATTGGTTTTTACTTTCATATGAAAAATTATGTTTTCGTTTTAGCATTCCATGGTTGCGAATTGTGGCTGAACTAATCGATATCTGTTGAAAACAAGGCACTCTTTTGGTTACACGAATCAAAAACGACCGAGATTATTCTAAAATCTACTTAATATGGTACACGATAATGCGCTGGAAACTGCCGTTTTATTTTGTGTAATAGTTAAGTTCCCATATGCCTTTGCCATAAAAAGTTATTTGCCCATTTAGGTATTTGCTCAGATTTTTTATTTAGAGGTAAGAGCATGGGGGCAGTTGGGAACTAACCTTGACACATTATAAAGCAGTTTTAAATACACGGATAGCATTTGTTTTTAAGTGGAAGGCCTTCAAGGATACTGTTGTAATGTAGAATGTGGGCCTTGGAATGTAGAAGGCGGTGTACGATGATGATACGTAATTTGAAATTTGATTGATATTTTAATTGAAATTTTCATGTAAACAGACGTCATTTCTAATGTGTATGTAGATATTCCATTTTATACACTCTACATGAAAATACAATGTTATAGAATGCAATAAAAAATATGATGAATCAGAATTGTATTTTATTTTTGTATAAGTTCAAATTTATTTATTGTCTGCTTAAAGTACTTTTACAAATGTTGAACGCTAATCTCCCAAACTGGGTGCAGTTAAGTACCCGTATCTTTTTAGGCAATCCTTTATTCTAAAACAAACTACAAAGACAAAGACTACTTACCCTACTACACAACAAAAAACAAAAGGATTGTATCCAGACCGATGAAAGTCTAGAGACAATCCAAATGCTCAAACCCACTACCAGTCGGCAGCGTACCCAGCATGCTGGCGGCATTGCCACGCTGGATGGCAATGCTTATGCGTTGAGCCAAATAAACGCCAGCATTTTGATCACGCGAATCAATCGTATCCGAAATCCCGTATCTTGGGGATTAGACCTTCCCGTGAATGCAACAATTATATAATGTTATTAGTACATTTGATAATATTACCAGTATGAATGTATGAAATTCATTTAGTTAAAATTACATTAAATTATTAATTTGATCAAGTGGTCTCTTTCGTAGGAAGTAGCCACTTTAGCCCCGCAGGCAGGTAAACTTTATTATTATTAAATTATTCTTACTACCTTACTTTAATATTGTATAAGCGAAAATTGTTTCCTGGTTTGTCCTTTCGAGATGCAAAGGAGCCACGGATCGACTGATTTTGATATGGGAAAATTAAAAGGCTCAAAGGAAGTTAATTTACATTAATTGTTTAGTTTATAAGGTTTTATAAGTGGGTTTTATGTCTTTATTGCAGGTTGCAAACCTGACATTTTAAAGAATTAGGACATCTCTCGTACGCAGGTAGCCTAGAGATACAAATTTCCCATACCTCCTTGTATGAACTAGGCCAAAAGTTCACATGTCTTTATTTTTATCTAAACAGTTTGTGTGATTGACGCTGCGATTAAAACTGCGGGGTGCTGCTAGATTTAATTGTGGTTCGTACGATTATTTAAATTGGTTACAGTCTTATTTTATAGAAGTAAATCTTCTAAATATTCCTCGAATTCCTCCTCTCGTGACTTTTCTTCCGTTTCTGGCACTCCTGAAAACAAGTGAAAGTTTCATTATTGGTCAGATAACCTTTAGACCAGTCAGAGCCCAATAGGGAATATGCATGTGTTTCAATTATTAAAAATAATACGATAAATGGAGAGTACCAACTACTGAACTGACTGAGTGTAACTGAATCTGATGCTTACGTCGAAAAATAATTGAAATCGGCTGGTAAAGTTCTGAAATATAATCGTTCAAAGTATTTGGGAGGGATTCATCTGTCCCTTTCTAGCAAAACACGCGCATTTAGTAAATAATTTGTTTGGAATCGGGAACTTTGACGTCATAAACCTAGTATAGTGCAGTCCCTGTCTAACATGAAACTAAAATGTTTATATCTTCGTTATTTGTGAACATATTAAAATTTTACTTTCGATGATTTGTTTTTTTGTGAGTCATAAAAAACACATGCATATTCCTTATTTCAGCTTTCTATGTGCGTTGGTTGCGGAGATGCAGGCATGCAGGTGCAGGTAGTCAAAGATGGACACATTTTCCAAAAAAAATATACTATATGGTACTTTTCCAAGACACGTACCGGCTAAACCAATGGTCCTAGAGAAAAGTCACAATACAATCATTCTACGAGACTTTACACGCTAACGTGGTAAAGCAGAATAGGCATGATGACTACAAATTTTTAATTACCTCATAAAAAAGCTGATCATCATATAGAGCCTATCAACGAAAACATAATTTTAAATAATTCAAAAATAAATAAGTTCTAAGTATTTTAATTTCAAGCTAGACAGAGAGTGCACTATACTGAGCTATGACGTCAAGCCTCAGGCGCGGCATACAAATGCTATACTAACACGTGCTTTGCGAGAAAGTGATAGAACATCCCCTCTCTATCACTCTATCCCCACCTAAAACTTTAAACGCTCATATCTCAGAGATTTATCAGCCATATTTATATTTATTTTTTCAGTATGTGTAATGTATTTAGTTATACTCATCACTAAGCCTGTTATTTGTCATAAATTAAACATTAGGCCACACGCCTAACAGCACTGCAGATAGCATAGTAACCACAGAAAAGCGAAAGCCTTACTTCTTAGATAGAACGGCTGTCAAAACAATGTTGTAAGGCAATTGTATGGAAAACCACTGTCACCAGTTTCACACTTATTTGTATAGAAACTACGACGAAAAAATAACAATCATTGGTCGCGCATTTGAAGTAAAACGCTCGAAATGCCGTTTTGCAACCGATTAAAATGTATATAATTACGATCTATCTAATGTGGTTTGGTTGCGTCTATTTAAATTGTCTAATTGAGTATTCTCAATTTAAAAACATGTATATTGGTAGAATTGACCGGCTAGCGCGGCCCGTTACGTTTCCGTTCTATTCACTTCTCTCTTCAGTGCACAATACAATCATTCTACGAGACCTTAACACGCAAACGTGGTAAAGCGGAATTGCACTGCAGATAGCATCGTAACATTTTATACGAACCTTTCTTCCACAAAGATTCGTCATTGGCACCGCTTGTCTGAACTTCAGTAGCTACAGAAGTAGAAGGTTCTTCAGGCTCGGGTGTGTGTGGACTCTTTTCTCTTTCACTTCCTTCGTCGTCAGAAGTCTTCTTGTTTTTCTTCCTTTGATTTCGCTTCAGTCTTTTTACTTCACGCTTCTTCGATTTGTAGTTTAGTTTGTCAGAACATTCTGGACATAGACCTGTCAAATATTGTTTAGGTATTATCTGGGTATTATGAATAGTATTAAGATTAAGCCTTTGAGGTGTTGGCTTGTTTTTTTAGTTTAAGCCAAAGAACTAGGTACATGTTCTAATGCAGGTCCGCAATCTTTATGAAAGAAGCGGACGGAGAAGGCGGCACAAAAGCGCTATCAAACTTTTATATCTTTGATAGGTTCTTGCGAAAACCCGGTGCCGGATAGACTAACCACTACTCCCAAAACGCCACATGAAAAGTTATTAATATCAATAAAGATTTAAAGAAATAAAAATAAACTGACGTTCAACCTGTGTATATGATCATGTATATGATACGCCAGATTTTGGGCTGTGGGGGTAGATCCCGGATATACCTACCCTTAGATACATGCCTGGAAGTATTTACCTAGCTAGAATCATTTCGACTTCCCCATCTTTCCTTCGATCCACAAAGGTCCGAGTCCTTCGATCTCTTTTACGTTATAGGTTAGTTCATAGCAAACATCAAAGAATGAGGCTACTTGGTACTTACGTAGTTTGACGAGAGCGTTCCTCCTTTCGTTGTCCTCTTTATAAGCGAAGTTAACTTCCCATGATTTAAGGCCATCAGAATTGGTACAAATCTTGTTTCCGCACTGGAACTGCCCTTTGCCAAGCACCACCTCATTTTCTATTCGCCATCTTAATGCAACCTAGGTAAGCATACATTTTAGATCTTCGGGAATAACATTGATTCGATCAAGACAAGTAGACAAACAACAACGACAACAAAACAAGTAGTAGGTAGATACTATAGTAGTTAAGCTCTCAGAAGACCACGCGACCACACAGCGCGGTATACCTACACGCAGCGAGACGGTTCCAGCGACGGTCAGTGTGAAAGCGCCCAATGTCGCTGCCTACATGTCGACTTTTGTTATCGTTGGAGATTTTTGCTTTTTCCCCCTAAAAGGGTTAATTGCGTTAATGTTTTTAGTTATTGTATCAGCCAACTAAACTAAATCGGCTGGCAAATGGCGCCACAGCAACCAGTTCCCTCTATATGGAAGAATTACGCCCCCGATCTAAAATCACCGACGAAAGATAAATAAAACCATTGTAGAACCTATAGGTATACCAAGTTGCGTCAAGATACGTTGAAAAATACGACCAGGAACCGTACGGTGAACTGCTTATAGCGAGACCGAATAGGTTCAGCTGCGCGACCGCGAACCTTATTGCGAGGCGATAAAATTAGCAGTGGTTCACGTTTCGGCCCCAGGGGCCGTACCATGAGCGCTTATTCCGGGACCGAATACGCTCAGCTGCCGGCGCTGCGCGACTTTACATTTTATCGCAATACGGTTCGCGGTCGCGCAGCGTCGGCAGTTGAGCCTATTCGGTCCCGCAATAAGCGTTCATGGTGCGGCCGCTGGGCCCTGTTTTATAAAGCTACAAGTCTTGTACTTGTAGTGAAAAACTGGCAACACCGCAAAAAATATTAAGTACGGCGTTTTCTAAACCTACAACACAAGTAGGTACAAGCACTTGTATACTATAGGATAAAGACGAACCATCTACCTGTAACTGGAAACTTGTATTTACTGGTACAAGAAGCTAGTACAATTGTAAGCTTGTACTTGTTTTATAAAACAGGACCCTGCAGGTACGCAAGTACCAACATCCATAATTATTTACATAGGTAGGTACATACGGACATAAAAAAGCAAATTTGCCCATCTTTGCAGCGACTTCATCCGCTCGGTAAAATAATTTTACGTTTCCTTCATGGTATTTACGTGGTATTTACAATAGGTAAAACCTACGTACTTATCTGTAGGTAGTAGAAAGAACTCGATGAAACCTATTTGAATAGTTGAATCACAACAAGGCGCGATAAAATGACAAAGCTAAAAATAGCAAACAAATGGGTAAATTCCACGTGCATTATGTTATTGTTTCCGAATGAGTGCGGGCAAAGGCTAGTTGGAGATAAAAACATGATAATGGTCAGACTTTTACAATTCGATAAAATCATAGAAAAGCGAAAGCCCTACTTCTTATGTTAGAAAGGCTGTCAAAACAATGTTGTAAAGCAATAGGCTAGATGACTGGTTTTTTTTTATTGTCTTATTAAAATGTGGCCCATAAATATAGCTGATTAACGAAAAGAAAATGAAAATCTGATCAAATATAAGCAACTTATAAGCATTTTAATATCATGCTAGACAGAGAGACGAAACAGCAAATCGTGACGTCACTTCTCAGTACGCCATATAAATTATATTCTGACAAGTAAGGTGTAACGTAATTTTTTGTTTTGTGGGAAAGGGACAGATTTGTCTCGAACAAAAACTTTGAACGCTTATATATCAGAACATTAAAAACCGATTTAAATTATTTTTTCAATAAACATACTATATTTACTTGTCACGTTCCCGCCCGGGGAAATACCAATTAGTCCTCGTCGCGTGCTAAGGGGGCTGTAGCATTTGCAGATCACACCGCGGTGTCAAGCGTCCAAGACTCCAACTGCTCCGTATTGCACGGCGGCGGTGTTAGAGCTTAGATTTATTTAACACTTAAGTTAGGTATGTACCTACTACTTATTACATCTTGATTTACCAATGAGTATATTATAGTATATTATCGATTATCATAAGGTGCAATGCAAGACAGCGTGGTGGATTGACGGCCCAATCGCCCTTCAAGGAAGTATATGCCTTTGCCCAGGCAATGTTATAGCAAGTAGGTAATGTCAGAGGCTTAAGAAGAAGTAGGTAGTATATTAGTACATTATGATACGAGTGTGCTATGTTGGTCATTACACTAGAGGCGGTATTATGCGCGCGAGCCGCAGGCGAGCGCGATAAGGAAGCCGAGAGCGTAATGACTAATAGCACAAGAGTTCCATACGACTGTTTTCGTCACACTTGCGAGGAAAAACCAATATTTTTTGATAATAATCAACCACACAGCGAAAACGTCAACAAACATTTGCGGAAAATGGCGCCCAAATCAGTAATGCGCGCGCAGGTTGACATTTACTTCAGCGGCATAAGAACTCTTTGTTGGTATTACAAAAAAACTGTAAGTATTACCCGGCTATATTAAGAGTGCTTCGTATACGTACGTCTAATTGCAGTCACGTACAAACTTGACTTTACCGGGTTATACCTATTATAGTACAAGTGCCGTAATGTAAAGTAAAAAGCACGGGTGTGTAATAGTTTGGATTATGAGCCTAAAAGCGATGTAATAAGATCTACTTTACGAGCAAGTGTGATGAAAAATATATTATCTACTTATTTATATAACTTAGTATAATTATTACCTAAGAGATAACAAGCCTAAAATACCTACAAAAGCGGTACACGTATTCGTTCCCTTTGAAAAGTTCCTTGAGAGCCAACTTACATTCCATTTAGGTTTATTTTGCTCCACCTTCGACCGCACCGTCACTTAACATCAGTTTAGTTGTGGACGACCTTGGCTGTCAACCAAGACTTCAATAAAAGATACGGTACCTAGATAAGTATATACAATGTGTAACAAAAAGGTCCAACAATAATGAAGGGTATGTAGGTACTCATCATTCTGAACAACTTTTACTATGGGGCCAACCATGAAATAGCGAAAAAAAATCAGCAGCATACACAAAGTTCATTGACCTTGAACAAAATGTATGGAACAGCAGAGGCGTTGGTCCCATAGTACAAGTTGTTCATAATGATGAGTACATACACACTCTTCAGTTTGTTGAACCTTTTTGTTACACGTTGTAAATTCTTATGTCTAATTTTATTGGGTAAGTATACCAATAGGAACTTAAGGTATACGAAATCTATCGCACTTATCTATGATGATTCTACATTAGGAATCGTCTATCGAAATACTACATAGATACCTACATAAAACACCATACTAGGTACCTTGTACATACCTACTTAGTTAGGTAGGTACGTAAAGTGTTCAAAAATCGTACTAAATACACTACACAGTTAGTAGCTAGAGATTGAATGCACGTTGTATAAATGAATTATTGATAGCGCCTGCGCCTGCGTGCGTCACTCAACATTAGCTACCTACTTGTTATAGAACCTAATTCCAACGGACAGGAGTGTATAAATAAATGCGTTCGGCCTGCCTCGGCCTTCTAACCTACTTACTCTGGTAATTTGCTTCCTGGTGGTCCACAACAAGCTCAAAAACAGCTTATTGATCCTTGTCTTAATTCTCTCCATAACAAAAACAAAGAGACGTTTTATTTAAAATACGCTTCTTTTTTTTAATACCACCGACTTCAACTTCGAATACCTGGATGATATCTTCATATTTTCTCGTAATTTGGATTTAAGACGCTGACAATAGCTGATCCTCCGCGCGTCTGTGGTCTCTGTCTAATTACATAGGTAAAAAAGAGAAGCCGGCGCGCTTGCGCCCCGTTTCGTACAGTAATTTTGTAGGAAAATAATTAATTACAATAAAGCTATTGCGTAAGAAAAAAAACTAGGTCAATAGTAATATAGATTAAAGTATTACTCGTAACCTTTGCTATTTTTGGTTATGTGTCTTGATACAAAAATACAAAGAAAAATTGACTTAGAAATTCGTTTTAGACGTCATTTTACGATTTTTTTCTATCGAGAAAATTATTCGCAAACGTGTTTTCGAAACAATAGCCAACTAGGAAACATGATCTAGATTAACATATTTTTTTTTCAGTGCTGTCGAATTTGTAGTTTTGGCAAAACATTAACCCGAATGAAGCCAATTTGGGTGTACTCATCCTCTTAAAAACCAAACTTATTTTTTTTTAGATAAGATGAAGGAGAATGGGCACTTATGTATGGGTTCTGTCCCAGGCTGTAACAACGTGAGACTTGTGCCAATGTATGGTTTCATACATAAGTCATAACGTTCATCATGTCAGGCAAAATAATGGATGAATGATATACACGGTGCTATTTAATCGGCTAGGGTGCGGTTGTGAGGATGTTGTATACAAGATAATAAACAACTTATGAAATTCACGATTAAAAAATCAACTGCTCCATACACTTTATCACAATAACCATGAACATTTTGTATGGAACAGCTGTTTTTTTTTCGTGAATTTTTAAAAGTCGTGGTACAAAAGTTGCTTGTTATCTTGTATACAACATGCTCACGAGTGCTCCCTAGCCGATTAAATAGCACCTTGTACAATACGCTTTTTTTAAATTACAACCGACTTCAACTTCGAATACCTGGATGACATCTTCATATTTTCTAGCAAAGAAGTATTTCTCTGTTTTCTAGTAATATTGATTTAAAAACCAAACTACTGAACCGATTTTGATGAAATTAATATGGGACCACCTCTGATGTATTTCCTACCAAATAAAAAATAATCATCCAAAATAAGTTCATAATTGGCGAAGTAATCGCGTAACCTACATACAAAAAAAAACTCAAAAGAATATACAGTCGAATTGAGAACCTCCTTTTTTTGAAGTCGGGTGAAAATCAGCAAGTACCTACATAGGTAGGTATACACTACACCTAAGCTTGTGGTACTGGGTGCCTTCAGAAACAATGTTAGTCTTGTTTTCAACCGACTTCAAAAAAGGAGGTTCTCAATTCGACTGTATGTTTTTTTTTGTATGTATGTTACGCGATTACTCCGCCAATCATGAACTGATTTTGATGATTCTTTTTTTGTTTGGTAGATAATACTTCAGAGGGTCCCATTAATTTTTTATCAAAATCGGTTCAGTAGTTTGGTTTTTATATCAAAATTACTAGAAAATATGTATAAACTATTACGGTTGTTCAATACGTAAGTAGGTATCTACGCTTCAAAATTTATCCACGGGATATTTGCCGTGACTATGTTGTGAAACGAGCTCCCAATATTCACAACCTAAACTCGCGTTCGGGAGGTCGTTATCAACATAATCAAGG
Organism: Erannis defoliaria; assembly: GCA_905404285.2. Lineage (NCBI taxonomy): Eukaryota > Metazoa > Arthropoda > Insecta > Lepidoptera > Geometridae > Erannis > Erannis defoliaria. The sequence goes on from FR990078.1 coordinate 8,922,667, forward strand.
TAATATAATAAATATCCCATCATATAGCTACTACTTAGTACTGCTGCTACTGTTAGTTACAGGCGTGACGCTTACCACCAGGCAATCGTCTTGCTCGTCTCGTTACTTGATTGTATAAAAAAAAAAAATGTAATCTTCATCATCATCATCAACATCATCTGCCCGGAGACGTCCACTGCTGAACGAACGCCTCCCCCTTAGACCACCACACTGTACGACAACCTGCCATTTGCATCCACCGGTTTTACACAATGTCGTCGATCCACCTATATACTCGTATATATAGTGGGAGGCCGCGCCTACGCTGCGTCTTCCGGTTCGCGGTCGCCACTCAAGAACCTTTCTTCCCCATCGGTTGTCAGTTCTTCGAGCGATGTGTCCTGCCCTGCGCCACTTCAACTTGCAAACCCTGCGAGCTATGTCGGTAACTTTGGTTCTTTGACTGACTGTAATCTTAGTTTCATTAAAATAAGAATGTTCACTTAGAACGTTCCGTTCTTAGACCTCTACTACCTACTTGGACCGATTGGCCTAGTAGGTTGGTACCTACACAATAACCTGCCTGCTCAAAAAATCCTGGTTTCAATCTTAACCTACATTCAATTTCGTGTCGTTTTCTCTACTACCTACTGGAAGAGCTAGGAATACTAGAATGTAGGTACCTACTTAGTAAGAACTTATTAAAAAATATATAAGAGCGATGGACAAACAGACATGTATTCCTGATGGTTATAGTATTATATTATTATCTTTGCAGGAGCCGTACTGGGAACTGCTTATAGCGGGACCGAATAGGTTTAGCTGCCGACACAGCGCGACCGCGAACCTTATTGCGAGGCGATAAAATTCACAGTCGGACAGCGTCGGCAGCTGAGCGTATTCGGTCCCGCTATAAGCAGTTCACGGTACGGCCCCTGATGGTAAGAGGTCAGCGCCGCGCCCGCGCCACCACCTATGGACAACTGCAAAAACAAACGCAATGGCATTTTTATACTGAGGTAGTAGACCAACTGTATTCCTATATTACCTTCTCTACGTTCGCACTTGGCATTTCAACGAATATTTGGCATTGCCTAAATTTAAAAATATGTACTTAGATAAAGTTAGCTACATACTTATTACACATACTACATACTACATACATACATGCTACATACTTAGCTACATACTTATTTTCCACCATCGTTCTACTGATTTTACCCCACTAGGTAAGGCCGTAACCAGCGACAATGATAGGATGAATGGACGGGAAATAAGCGCACGGATTTTGAAGACTATATTATGTTGAGCGCCGGCTCTCCACTCGCTTCAGTCATACTCTGCCTTTGCGACATGCGAGCCGTACGATACGACAATACAAACTTCTAATACATGTACATGTGTTCTCTTTTTGTCATGCAGTAATTAGATTCGCTATCTCTATTTTCCGGCAAATGTAATATGCATACTTTTAGCTATGTATGCTTGATTGTGTTGTCTTGTTAGTTTTGATGGATTTGCAAGCGCTGGGCCCGTCCAATCCATTATCACCGTCGCTGGTCGTAACAGCTTTTTTAACAGTTTCCTTTACTCTATCATCTACGTTCACGCCCCATAATATTATATAATCTTTCACACAGTCCATATCCACATCTTTTATGAACGCCCCCTTTATTGTTAGTTATTTAAGTTATTGAGTTTAAAAAAAAACATAGTCATAGTTAAGTGTAATTATCATAATTATGAGATAAGTACGTACCGTATCTCTCTCTATAAACTTTAATGAATTAGGCCTTAAAAAGGGGAGGTATGTAACTGTATGTAGCGTTTCTATTTTATTTTAAGATTAGTAGCGAGCTCTTCGAGATTTCTTTTGCTATCCTACAATACAAGATCCGAACCCTGTGTTCTTATATTATAATCGCGATTAAAACAGTCTTCCTCGTGAATAAACAAGCTAAGAGTACGTCCATGATCCATCTTTCATCCAAACAGGTTTAGGTTTAGAAAGCTGCTCGCGTATTTCAATATTTTTGAATCAACTTTGAAGATATTAAATCACTGAATATGGAAATGTAAAATCGCAGTCGGTACATAATATTGCTGAGAATAACATTACAAAGGAACAGCAAAAAAAAATGTTGATCCAAACAAGTTTTAGTAAGTACCTAAAAATAGGAGTTAGGAGGAGAAACTGGGCACCAGATTTTAACTCACTTCAAAAAAAGAGGCTGTTCTTTATTAGACTGTATGTTCACCGATTTCTCCGTCAATTGTAAACCGATTAAAAAAACAAAAATATTTGAAAGGGTTTACTCTCGAGGTGGTCCCATATTAATTTGAAGTCGTGTTTTTTTTAAGTACTTGTATGAATGAAAACTTGCTTGGATCGAAATTTTATTTATTTCTAAACCTTTGTCATGTTATTCACAGCAATTTCACCGACTGCGCTTTTTCATATCCAGTGACATAGAGGTAGGTTTCTAGGTTTCGCCAGGTTCCTACCTCTATGTTCAGTGATATGAAATCTTCAACATTTTTGAAATGCGCGAGCGAAAAAGCGGTGCGCAGCATTATGGACCTTGCGGGAACGACTATAACTTGATAACTCTCGCATTTATATAGCGTGACGTTATAACGGTCGACGCATCTATGCATTTTCATCGTCGATCTCCGAATCGAGTAGGGCGTTGGGGACAAGCAGATGTGCGTTACTGTGTAACCGTGCGGGTGAATGCATGCGGCTATATTTAGCTTAGCCTACAAAGGCACTGCGGCCATTGTTGCTCTCCCCAGTAAATCACACAAAGGAAGGTCTCGCGGGCAAAAAAAGGCAATTGACTCACATAGGGGAACGGTCCCCATCTCAGCCTTTCAATGTTAGGGAGCCACATTATCGAATAAATTAATTTTAATGCGACCTTTGGATGCAGGATAGAGGTTGTCATACAAGTAGGTACCTACTTAAATGTATAGATCGGTAGATACCTCTGACTACGCGTCGCTCTGATAATAAGCTCACTCAAGCCTGTTGGAAACAAAGGCGTCTGAGTTTGATAGCCTCCATTGTATATACCTTCCATTAGATAGAAGCGCCTTTGTATTATAGGTTAAAACCTACCTACCCTCATTATCGATACAATATCACTGCCCATTATTTAATGATTTGCAAATATCAGAATGTGCTGACTTAGGTATCAGTCTGTATGTAATTAAAAACAAAATGAAGCCTAGTTACAATATAAATAAAGTCTTTTAAGATAGCCTGGCAGAGACTAGCCACAATTATTGACAATAGATACCTACTGAGAATCCAAGTACCAATTGATAACCTACTTATCTATCGAGATAAACACGCTTTATAGCATTGAGCTACCTACCTCTATGCAAGACCCTTCTCAGGGGGTCATGATCCCCCTGGGATATATGGGTGTAGGTCGACTAGGTACTGATAGCTTTTCTAGTTGTAATGGAAATGGAGCCTGACTGACTAGACCTCGACTAGACTATATTACCCCCCCTTGACTTAAAAGCTGGATCCGTCCTCGCTCATCGCTAAACTTATCAGCCAGACTTATCTAAGAATCAGACTTAGTTCAGCTTAATGGTTTTAAACTTACTTTGTTTTCTTTGTAACGGCTCAAATCGCAAATGCAATACTCTTTGAATAGTTTATCATAATATTTTTTCGCGAGCTGTTTCTCCCAAGTATCGGCGAAGTCGTCTTCTTCCCATAAGAATTTGTGGTTCTCTCTGATTACATCTAGATCGGTTCTATCAGAGGACGTGTCCCGTCTCAATACTCCCGTAGATCCCTTCGTATTCAGACAATACACATTAACTAGATGCTTATGCAATTCATACGGATTAAGGTTACGTAGTCTTGCAGACATCGTTAGACGCTATGTAACCTAGAACAAAGGGAAAACGAGTTAGCTTCCCAAATAAAACATACAAGCTTTGCAACAAACAACTCTTTAATAAAATCAAAAATTATTATTACAGGTTTCCATATAATATATTATTAAATCTAATTGTCATGATTATAACAAGGTGCAGAAAATAATAAACTATTACAAAACGGTTGTTCGTGAAATAAATATTTGATTGATTTTGTGCTTCAGTAAATTTATATTCTACTCTGAATATTATTGTCAGTCTTGTAGATTTTGTGTATTTTTTTCTCTCATTTGGCTCAATATCAAAGATCTTAATCCTACAAACAAGTCATGCATATTAAACATCTAAATTATTTTACAATAAATATATTAAAAATATCAATATTATTATATCCTATGTCAAATTATGATAAAATCTATAGAGAAAATTTCTCTTATACAAACAACCAGTTAAATCGAAATTGGCACAGTAGAAAATAGTTTACCTTTGGTTTCAATATAACATAGCCAATCGTACAAAAATGTACTTATAAACATGCATTCATTAAAATCTATCTAAATCTTTGGAGAAGGCAAAAGTTCAGTTCATACTTAATATTTTAGTTTTGTTCACTGTTATAAAAGAAATATGTGATGTTTACAACACTATATAATGCCCTATCAAAGACATAAAAGAATAGGCACTGGTCCACTCTGAAAAGTTTCAATTTTGTGGTAAATATTTCAGTTCTTGTCCATTTATTTGGCTGGGGACCAAGCGAGAGACTCGGTTAATTATGGTTTTAACTTTTATTTTGCTACTGGAAATATGATAAATAATGGCATTATACATAATTTATATATAATGGCTAGGTATATTGTTTATTTTTTAATTTTAGTTTGACTGTTTTTAATTTATATTTCGTTGTTAGTTCAATAAATACTCATTTTCAAATTCTTGAAGATGATAATTCATACAAATATATTTTCGTCATTGAGGCTAATTATATTTTTGTTTTATATATATCTTTTAAGAAATGTTTAGAAACCCTAGGTGGTACCTAGGGTTCATGTTCATTTTCAACTTTCAGACACTGTTTCAGTATTAGAGAATCTCAGATACATGTTAATCATTATTTACAATGCCTACAGAAGTAAGTATGTGGCTATTTAGGGTTTTGCATAAAATAACTAAGCAATATACCAGATACCGAATTTAATACATTTCCGGTAGCATACAAAAAACTAACCGAGTACCTCTTAAACTCCAGTCTTCCCAATTAACCAACTGGTTAGCCTCATACTTACAGTATATCTTTTAAATCTTTTTCAGCATCAATAGTACAAATTGTATTAAAAGCTATGTATTTACACAATATTTGGTATAATAATAGTGAATATTATAAATAATAAAATAGGCACATTAAAAATTATTGCTTTGGTTACAACACAGTACTAGGACATTAGTAAGAATCACTTAAGTCTTATACTAAAATTTGGCAAAGTTTTACAAGTAGGTACTAATAAACGTTACCTTGTAAACATTTTCAAAAATATATATTATATATATTTAAAGCTGGTTTGAAAGAGGAACAACTAATTGTGACAAATATTTGAGGATAGTTTATATCCGTTAGCGATAATTCCTCTATCTTGAGTAAACATTACAATAAGGCTATCTGATTCTTTGGGTGTATGACCTATATCCACAAGTTAAAATATCACTTTATCATATCTAGAAGGCAACTTTGGATAGATATGTGTGACCTTATCGTAAAGCACCTGTAAAGGCATTTTCCTACTAAACTAGTGCTACCCGAACATGCATAATATAAATAAAATCCTTAGCTAAAAAAGCAACTACAGCAGCACACTTGAGTGATAATACTCGCATAACACAGTAAACACACCATAATGACTAAATTATGAACTAGATCATATTTTGGTATAAAATTACGAATATACAACTAAGTTTTTGGCAATTAGAGAATCTGAAATCAAAGATCCAATGCCTTTGCAAATCATACAAAAAGAAGGCAAATTAGCAGTTTCATTTCCATCAAATTAATCTATTATAACATAAATAACTACACGCCAGGTGTAGGGATAATTATTATGTGATCAGCCGTGAGTTTTTTCATGCTTCTTCATATTATCGGAACGTGTGAACGCCTTATCGCAAACTCCACAGTAGTATGATTTCTGTTTGGTGTGGACAGTCATGTGGCGGGACAGTTCACTCTTAGTCACAAATTTCTTCTCACAGACTGTGCATGCATGTTTGCGCACATTAAGATGAAACTTCATATGTATTGAGAGAGAACTTGACTGTGAAAAGGCTTTGTGGCAGAGTTCACAGACAAATGGCCTCTCGCCTGTGTGCTTTCGCAGGTGATTCATAAATCCTGTCTTCGTGTAATCTTTTTGGCAGAGGTGACAGAAACTTGATTTAGAGTCTAACATACCCGGGAAGTGGCCATTTATATGTTTTCGTAGCTCCCAGTAGGTAGGGAATTTTTCTGTACACACATGACATGGATACTTTTTCTCTTCTGTGATTTTGGCACTGCACTGGTGAGAGCCAAGCAATTGTTCACTAGTGAACATTTGATTGCATTGGCTGCAGACATGACTAGTATCTGTATCAGTTGATAGTGTCACCTCCAGGTAATTTTCTATGGACATAACATTCCCATTTGAACTATCAGTGTCATCAATTTGAATCTGAAGAACTCCATTTTTATCTGTGTTTGCTTTGGTATCCGCTTTTTCACCGTATTCTCTGTAGTCTAAAGAGTTTTTACCTGTGTTGTTGTTGTCAGGTTCGACAAGGTGTAACACAGGTGATTCGCTTTGTTCCCTGTCGGGAGAAGTGTTTTTCTCGTTGTCGGAGTGGTCGGGTCGGGAGGAGGCATTGTTGTCTGATTCCCATTCGTTTTCCACTATCTCTACATCTGAATCGGATTCATCTGCACTCGATGCTGTGCTATTGACTAAGTGGAATCCGATGTCATCAAAGCGTAACACGTTCGTTGGAAGTTTAACCCCAACGATAGCTTGAATCGCTTGCCATGAAAGCTCCTGGGGGTTGTTCTGCATATTAAATCGCACTACTCTAACCTATAAACGATTTCACTGATTACTACACGGAAACATCATCTAGAGAAAAACTTAATTGATAAATATAATTACCTTTTCTGTGCACGACTAAAAACTGATTTTTAGTAGCAATTTTTAAGATGACACTCCTGATTTCTACATCTAAAAATATTATTATGCTATGCTATGCACTGGCAGTCAGGGAAACAATCAGGGTTGCCATTGCCCATTTTTCAGAGCATAAGTAGCCTATATAGCCGGATTTCAGAATTTACCAAGAGTAGCTTAGAGTAGCCTGACAAAACGCTAAAACATCGCTTGAAATGAAAAAAAAAAAATTTTGGTAGGTACATAATCAGAAATACGAATAAATGGCTATTATGGCTAGTCCTTAAAGTAGCCGACCAGTTGCTTTTCAGATTTTATCATATCGCCTATTCGTCTCTTGGCGATAAATCTGCTCGTTACCAGCTTACCAATGACTATAGTTTAAGGGAGTTTTGCCGGGAATGCGAAAGAACCATGTCGCAGCATTGTAATTTTTTTCCAAAACTTGTGTTTTTTCTAATGTTAATGTTTAAAAATGGTGGCGTTTTATTCATTAACAGCCTTACCTAAAATAATCCCGATTCTCTTAGTCACTGCTTAAACTTATCTGTCTTTTCTAGCACTTGCATTTTCACGTCAGAGAGAAGATGGCAAAGCATCTTAAGCAGTGACTAACGGTTGAAAAGTTTTTTTAAGTAAGGCCGTAAGTGCTGATTTACGTGCAAGAGTGTTGGCAAGTGCAAGAATATAGTGAATTGTGTCTTTTCGAGTTTTTTCCAAAACTCCAATGAATTTGTAGTAACCTTGCTACGACTTTACTAGGGCATGACTGGACTTCACTGTAACTAAGTGTGACTGGCTGTAAATAACTTGATTTTACTTGAAATTCATCAAAAACTTGATTTATTTAAATACTTGACACTGGAATATGCACAAACTGCAACGCCACAGTCCTCCTAGGAGGAAAGAAGAAAAAAACGGACTATTGATGAAAGGCAATATGTGGCCTAAGACCTTTAGAAGGTCTAAGTAGGTGGCCCATGGAGAGAAATAAAATCCCCTGGTACACCGAGGCCAATTAACTTAGGGTGGACCAAGGGGAAATAAATGCCCCTGGTACAGCTAGCAGGCTAATCATGTAAAATGTCTAACTGTTCGGGATCGCGATTCGGATACGAGTTGTCATAATTGTCACTTGTCACTGTCACAGCTTCACTGTATCACGGAGGGATTTCTCTCGCTATCGTTATCGAACGAATGCATTGATTATCTTAATGTTTTTCAAATCCGTCGGTCTTTTGGCGTTTCGTCCTGCCCTGCAGGGTCAAATGAGTTTTGGCGGGACAGTGACAAGTGACATTTATGACAAATCGCGATCCCGAACAGTTACATGATTAGACAGCACGTAAACTAAATTTAAACTAATGTATGTGGACCACGGGCAGGGAGCGGACAAGTGCTACATGGCCTCTAAATTGATATGTAACTTTGGCGTTAATAAGCTAATAAATAAATAATAAATAGTGCTATGAGCTTAGGAGAAAATTCTGAGTCCAGGCAGGGTTCAGTTTGGTACCATCATCTTTGTATGCTTTAAAGCATTGCTATTAGCTTGTGGGAAGTGGGAAGTTTTCTGACAGTTGTCAGAACGTAGTTCTACAGCCAAAGGATAGATGGCGCTGACGAGACATGATTATCTTTTTTCGAATATCTTTAATGATAAAGCAAACAGACTACTAATTACTAATCCGCACTTAGGTACTAATTTGTGTTGTGGAAGCACAAAAGCATAGGAAATACCATGGGCAAGTATTTTGTTAGAAAAAACAATAACCATAAAAAAGTAAGACAGAACTGCACCCCTATTCAGAATGGTGTCGGAAACTTCTGATTCAAATTTCGCTTCCTCCGTCTGATCCTGAATCATCCTGAATGTAGATGAGTGGGACGGATGGTGTGGATCCGAACGGAAACCTTTCCGATGGAGTACAGGGGTGCTGATGTAAATTAAATAAGCTTTATTTATTTATTTAATAAAAATCTTCAGAACCACAGATAGGTAGTAATATTATTCAGAATCATATCTCGTCAACGCCATCTAATGGATTTTCTGAACTAATTTTTATTGGCTGTCAGAAAAAATAGACCATTGTAGCTGACGGGGGTGCAAAAATAGCTAGATCTAGCTTTAAAGTAACTGACTTGACAACAGTGCTTCCTTATATGAACTAGGCCAAAATGTCACATGCTCGTAAACATGAAAATGCAATACTTGACACTGGCAGAATGCACAAAGTGCAAAACCAAAAACTACGAAAAAAATACAGTTTTATTTGAAGAGTGACATTTCAATCTGCCAGTGTCAGTTGCAAAGGTAAGAGAATGTCAAAGAAATATACTAGTATTTCTTTGGATAATGTAAACACCGCGGAAAAAATCTTTCCAAAACTCCCAAGAAGCTCGTAGTAAGGTGGCCACAACATTACTAGGACATGACTGATTCATCAAAAACTTGTTAAATTATGGATACTTGACACTGACAAATGCACAGAGTGCAACGCCATAATCCTCCTAGGAGAAAAGAAGAAAAAAGAAAACACTACGGTGAAGGTGAAGGTGGCGGGAACGCGAAAAACCCATATCGTAATCGTAGCATTGTATTATTTTCCAAAGTAGTATTTTTACGAATGCATAAAAATGGTGGCGTTTTGTTCATTATGTGCTGATTTACGCGCAAGTACGCGAGTGTGGGCAAGTGATATAATCTGGTAAAACATGTTTTTTCGTTATGTTGCTAAAACTATAAGAAGCTTGTAGTAAAGTTGCCACGACTTTACTAAGGCATGACTGGCTTTGAATGTGACTAACTAAATGTGACTTTGACTGTGACTAAGACTTATTCTAGACTTAAAATACACCAAAAACTTGATACCTATATTATAAATACTTGACACTGGCAAATGCACAGAGTGCGACGCAATAATCCTCTAAGGACGAAAGAAAAAAAAAACCACTGAACTCACAACTCCTCAGACTGAATAGGGAGGCAATAATGTACAGCATGATATTGTACGGCATAATAATGCACAGCATGATAATTAGTGTACATGTACATCGAATATCATGTTGTGCAATATCGTGCCGTACAATATCATGCCTTATAGTTAATATAAGGCATGATATTGTACGGCACGGCTCAATAATGCACACCCCGATATTGTACAGACTGATATTTGATGTACAAGTACACGAATTCCTTATTTGTATAGCAGTTAGGTTCATTTTTTAAATGTTAATTTGAGAAATGTACTCGGATTAATGGCTGTACAATATAGGGCCGTACTTAACTTTATAGACACGAGCCGATATTGGACGGCCAGTATTGTACGACATGGATTGTACAGCATGATATTCGATGTACATGTACACCAATTATCATGTTGTGCATTATAGATACCTGTGGATTTCGCTTTTCTGACTTTCTGTGCTCTAGACAAACTAAAGCTTGTTTTGGAACTAAAGCTGCTAAAGCCCCCAAAAGGCAATTATCAAATAGAACGATTCAATTCAATATTAACGAGTAAGTAATTTGTCTAGAGTATTTACTACACAAAACTACATAGTTTCTTGAAACTTGAATCAATGGATTCCTTAGAAAAAATACAAAACTTTATCAAATCAAAGAATAATTACAAAAATTTCATAAACAGCTCAGAAATTCCTACTATATGCAAAAGTGAGCCATGTATGCTTGGTGTAGACGAGGCGGGACGGGGGCCTGTTTTGGGTAAGTTTTTACCTAAGTTTACTAACCTGCAATAAAATACATAATATAATCAGTCACAAAACAACACACAAACCACAAACCCATAATCCCACAATCCCATCGTCGTCAGCCATAAGACGTCCACTGCTGGACGAAGGCCTCCCAATAGAGGGGAATTGCCATAATCCCCATGCTTGGCAGGCGGCTCCCATAATCCCCACTAATCTTCACTGACTCATTCACAAATGTTTTCTTTCGTTTCGATGTGTTTTGTTTGGTTTCGTATTAAGGCTTGTTGATAGTTCATTTATTGTTTGGTAGTGGTAGGACTGTTGCAGAGTCCGTCTGAGCAATACCACACCTTTGCCAGTTATTCAACCGCCAAGCAGTAGTGCGCAAACAATACTGTGTTTCGGTTTGAATGGTTGTTCTGGTGTTACCAGAAAAATTATCTAATGGACTAGGGAAGAAGAGATTTGACATCTAATATCTCAAAGTGACGAGCGCAGTGCAGTGGGGTGCAGGATTTTGTTCGCAAGTTCACAATTCTCGCACTGCTACTGTTATGGGCTGGGGTGATGCTTACCATCAAGCGAATGTCTCGCTTGACTCATCACTTTATAGAATAAAATAAAATATATGATTTTCTTAATTTAAATAAATAGTTTAATAACCAAATTTCAGGTCCCATGGTGTATGGAGTTGCATTCTGTCCTCTAAGCCAAAGCAGTATCCTGAAAGACCTGGGTTGTGCAGACTCTAAGGCATTAACTGAATTGAAAAGAGATGATATTTTCTCAAAAATGCTATCAGAAGAAGCTCCAGTTAATAATGTTGGATGGGCGTGTGAAGTCATCTCACCTAATTACATATCTAATAGTATGTACAAAAGAGCAAAACATTCTTTGAATGAGGTTAGTATATTAATAAAGTAATACAACAAACAAACAAGTTGAAGTGTCCTGATGATAGTCTATGTATTAAAGGTTCATCCGGATGGATGTATGCAGGTTTCCTCACAACGTTTTTCGTTCACCGAAAAGCCTGTGACCTTGAGTACCTGTACATCAACTTCAAAGAGCTTATTGGTACAGACCTGTGTTTGAACCTGCAACCTCACAATTACAAGTTGAGTGGTCTCCCGAATCCCATAACCTTCGAATGTCTTGAAAGTAATAATACTAAAACTAAATACGTTTAAAAAAAAAAATACAATACAATTGTCTTCAATTTTGGCTACCTTTTTATGTTACCAGCCCAAGCATGACATATTCATATTTTCCAGATATTTTGATTTATTCCAGTAATTTTGATTCAAAAACCAAACTACTGGACCGAACCACCTCTCAAGTATCACCAATCAAACAAAAAAATTATCATCAAAATCCTGTATACTGATTCAAGATACTGTTTCAAGCTAACAACTAAAGCGTTGGTGGCGCCATCTGTAAATTTTTGTACCACAAATATTTACCCAAACCGAAACCATTACAGGTTCCAAGGTCTGATGAGAGAAGTCACACAGGCTATATTATTGAACATTTTGTATGAAGTGTTTCCACGCTTTGGGGTTCCATTTTGTGTTATTATTTTCCAGGTTTCAATGAACTCTGCCATAGATCTGATTAAAAGAGTCGCAGAGCAAGGAGCAAACATCACAGAAGTCTATGTTGATACTGTAGGCCCCCCTGAGAAGTATCAAGCCAAGCTGTCTGAGATATTCCCTACTTATAAAATTACTGTAGGTGAATATTTTTAGTCTACTTTATATTTTTTTTAGTTTCATGTTATATTAATTGAAGCCAATATGGTATTTGGATATACAATATGAGAAATTAACATAATTATGTTGTTTATAGTGAAAATATAACAATGCTACGATTCCTAAATATTACCTTAATAATAATTCTGTAGTGGTAGGACTCTACTGCTGAGTCCGCTTGGGGAAGCCACACCTTTGCCAGTTATTCAATCGCCAAGAAGTAGTGTGCAAACATTACTGTGTTCCGGTTTGAAGGGCAATGTTACCAGAGACATTACTGGGTATGAAGAGACATGAAACTTACCACCAGGTGAAAGTCTTGCTCGTCTCGTCACTTATAACTTATAAAAAAAAATGTTTGTCCAATGAGAATTATCATAAAGCCATTTCAGAAGACGAGAAGAAGAGAGAGAATTTGGTTGCGACTACAATAAGATATCACTTAGATATCAAAAGACTGACAAACCAGTGAAGATTTAACAGCCTTACCTAAAATAATCTCGATTCTCTTAGTCACTGCTTAAACTTTTCTGTCTTGTTCTTGCATGTTACACTTCACGTCAGAGAGAAGATGGCAGAGCATCTTAAGCAGTGACTAATGGTTGAGAGGTTTTTTTAATTAAGGCCGTAAATTACTAGGTAGTCCCTCTAGGTAAACCCTCGGAAGGAACCTTCTGAGGGTCAGTGCATTCGTTATTAGTACACATACTGTCAAACTGTAATGTTATAGTTTTTTTTACATTCCAGGTAGCAAAAAAGGCTGATTCAATATACCCGATTGTGTCAGCTGCCAGTATTGTAGCTAAGGTGACTCGGGACCACGCACTGAAAGTGTGGAGCTTCATTGAAGGTCTGGAAATGGATCATACAGAATTTGGCAGTGGCTATCCTGGAGGTAAACCTTAACCTTATCTGAACTAGAAGCCAAAGTTTGGCTTGTTCCAAAGTGATTGAATTTAGTGCTACTAATTCTTTTAATATTTTTTCTTATGTTATCTAATATTATAGGCCCGTGCTTTTTAAGTAACTCCTGTTGCATGAAATAAACGATTATTATTATTATTTATGTATAACAAGTCAAATAAAAAAATTAAAGCACAATAAAATGTTAAGCATACTGTGCTCAATTTTGTTGACAGTTCTAAACTAATTAAAATATTGCTGTCACTTTTTTACTATGCATGTTAGCTAAGGACAGCAATACTTTAGTTAGTTTAGTTCTGTCAACTAAAACCTTCATAATCGACTACAATATCCCAGTAAAAATTGAAGTATACACTCCTGTGCCCTTCAAATCAAAAAACAAAAGCTTTGGCAAGCATAAGACTGGAGGATTCATGCCATTTTCGTCCCGAGAAAGTTCATTCCACATAAAAATCTGCCTTCGTCGCACTTTGTATGCCGTTTCGGCCCAAAGTATATTTTAATTAAAAATGTCGTCCCACTCCACATTCGGCCCAAGTATTTTTTCTATATGTAAATTATGATTATTTAAGTACAGTTGATGGGACAAGTTTGTTCACTAGACTTTCTATGTTTTTAATATGATCCACTGGCTGCTCCTTAGGCTTCTAGTGACTACTGTATATTATGGGAATGAAAAAAAAAAGGTTTTGTTCCACTTACTTGGTACTTGGAGAGCGGGCCTTTTCCACACTCGAAGCCCCTAATGCCCCCATGTTGCGTAGTCCCAGCTATTTTGTTTCTGGGCCACCATACTAATGCTCTGTATGTTACAGGCGGTCTGATCACTGTATTCACTCATAAACTGTATACACTTTATACACAATGGCTATACAATACAGTGTATTGTATAGAAGATCTACGAACATCATCTAAGTTATATGGGTGTAATCGGCGGGGCTATCGTGTAACTTTTCGGGATCGCGATTCGGACACGAGTTGTCAAAAATTTACACTTGTCACTGTCACTGCCAAAACTCATTTGACCCTGCAGGGCAGGACGAAACGCCAAAAGACCGACGGATTTGCTTAACTTAATTAAGGAAATCAATGCATTCGTTCGATAACGATAGCGTGAGAAATCCGTGATACTGTGAAGCTGTGACAGTGACAAGTGACATTTATGACAAATCGCGATCCCGAACAGTTACATGATTAGCCTGCCGGTCCAATCCCGTGAAGGGATACCGGGGTATTTTTTTTTGTAATTTTTGGAGTTAAGCCTCATGTTCTACATGGTCTTGCTACACTGCCAAAATGATATGGAAGCCTTTTTAACTTTGTTCTCTAAGTGGTTTGTCCAATTAAGTTTCCACTTATCACGGTCCAATGCCTGCTGAGACTAGTTCCTGCGAAACACGTTAAGGTCGTCCCGCCATCGCTTTCAGGGGCTTCCTCGGGGTTTCACCCGTCTTCAGGCAACCAATGCGCACTCGACAGACGTCACCAGCCTAATCCCACTTCAGCTTAGCACTTTTGTTGCCCATTTCTGGAATGCAGATCTGTATTGCGTGCTCGGTCTGTTCTTTATGCTCCAATTATGCTGCATTCCATCGCTTTCGGACAAGTGATGAGCATGCTATAGTTGGTTATTTCGATTGCAACAACTTAATGTGATCCTTTGCCGCAAACCCAAAGGCTATCAAGAATTCAAAACCCATCTATGGTTCCAAAATTAGCTTTTAGTAGTACATTTGCGCTTTATTAAATATAGTATGGTATCGAAGATAGTTAAGTACAGTAATATTCTGTAGTAGCAAATGCAATTTTTATACAAAAATACACCCTTGAAAAAGCGACACCGTGTCATGGTTGGTCACCAAAAACTCGTACGAAACGGTTTGATTCCACTTTCTTTATTCGAACTGCTAAACAGTGCAATGCGCT
Source organism: Erannis defoliaria (assembly GCA_905404285.2). Classification (NCBI taxonomy): domain Eukaryota; kingdom Metazoa; phylum Arthropoda; class Insecta; order Lepidoptera; family Geometridae; genus Erannis; species Erannis defoliaria. The sequence goes on from FR990078.1 coordinate 8,938,049, forward strand.
GCCCGAGTGGGTGTTTCTCGATAATTATAATCTGGGTGTCTTCAAGTCGCGAGTGAATCGGTTTCTTCTAGGCAAGCGTTCTCCATCGTAGACTGCATCTTCGTTTAACACCAGACGAGACGGCAGTCAAATAAGATATACATATTTAATTAAATTAATTAAATTATTTTTTAAAATATTTATTATTTATCAAACATATTCTTTTTCCCAGATCCACTGACGAAGAAGTTTATTCGCGAGCAGATAGACAATATATTCGGATACCCACTCCTCGTAAGGTTTAGTTGGTCGACCGCCGAGCTTATGCTCCAAGAAAAGGCCGCTGCTTGTACATTTGAAGAAGTAGACGAAGATGGATCGACTAAAAGACCTAAGAAATCAATCAGTTCATTCTTCTCCGCACCTGATGAAACGCCCAAGAAAAGGCATAAGTTTTTCGAGGAGAGGTATTTGAGTACAGGCAATGCGTTCGAGTAAATGTGTAAGTAAATAAATGATTTTCAAATTATATTGTTTTGTTTAATATGGAACGTAGCGTATGCAACTGCGCCGAAATATCGGGAGCTCGTTTCGCAACATAATTACGGTAAATATATCTAAATAATCATAGAACTGTGATCATTGTAGTACTTATCAACCTCTTGACCGCCTCAGTTATCTATAAAGTGACAAGCGCTAGCGGGACCTGAGCGTAAACAACATCTATGATGACATAAAATATGGCTGGTTTTATAAACGTAAATGTGCTTAATTGTCGATAACAGATTACTATATTTTTTAGAATGTGTTATTTTTTGATACCTTGGCGTACACGCCAAGGTACCAAACATACCGTGCCCTGTAGGGCACGGCGATGCAATTATGCCGTGGTGGTCAAAAGGATAGAAATATTTATATGAAGTGTTTCCACACTTGGGTATTTGTGTGTGTAGGCAGACTTATGTAGGAAACTTACGAAAACCCGGTAGATGCTTGTATGCAGGTTCAAGTCCTGCAAGGAGTCTTTATTTTTAATTTATTGTCTATGCATTAATAACATAAAAGGATAGAAGTTTCAGAATAGGCGTGTGGCCTAATGTTTAATTTATGACAAATAACAGGCTTAGTGAATAATATAACTAAATAGAATACACATACTGAAAAAAATAATTGTAAAGATAAATCTCTGAGATATGAGCGTTTAAAGTTTTAGGTGGGCCTAGAGAGGGGATGCTCTATCCCTTTCTCGCAAAGCACGTGTTAGTATAGCATTTGTATGCCGCGCCTGAGGCTTGACGTCATAGCTCAGTATAGCGCGCTCTCTGTCTAGCTTGAAATTAAAATACTTAGAACTTATTTATTTTTTAATTATTAAAAATTTTGTTTTCGTTGATAGGCTCTATTGATGATCAGCTTTTTTATGAGGTAATAAAAAAAATGTAGTCATCATGCCTATTATACTATGAATATGAACAAGTCAGTTTGTTACCTATTTACAACAATCTTATATTCGTTGCCTGTTTAGGCTTTATAATCATATTATATGAATTTTATCATAATTAATACGAGAAAAATTTTAGGGTACCGGCAAAGCAATCTTTTAATAGCAGCAAACTGACCAAATATATTGCGGTTCTTAATCATTTTTAAATAAGCGTATAAGTTTTTGTTACTATAAGCGATTTTAATGAGACTTGAAATGAAACAAATGTTGCTATACCATACATACATAATTATATTTTTACTAATGGCTTTTTAACGCGATTAAGTCCTTGTCAGACCAACTCCTCGCTTCTTCGTAAGTAACGATGTGTTCGAAGAGAAATTACCTACGTATCATTCTTGAAAAGGAAAACCTATGTGTAGAAAGGAAAAGTAATTTTTTTTAGTCTAATTTTACCTATTGTATTCCTTACTAGTGTACTCGTAATAAACAAGACGGATGGTGATTCTGTGCAGTCGTCCCTTAACTCGCTTCATATAACTAATTCGGTCATTTAGTAACATTGCATGACTACTCACTAATAAATTGACTGTCTCAATAGAATACAAACAACTTTATCTATTCAAGTATCTTGAAGTCTTAGAACTTTGAACCAAACAGGAAAGGTTTGGGTTCTAAGTCTAACTGAGATTTAAATAAAAATAATGTACGTTAATTACCAAATGCGGCATGCTACCTTCATTACATTGTCATTTAACACCATAAGTGAAAATGTACGGCGTAGCATCGCTGATCAGTAGAAATCGACAATTTGAATACGATTTATACAATGTCCGTTTGTCTTACCATACAATGCATTTTATTAAGAACGTACCCTTACATTGGATCATCTCCAAAAATTCCATTTCCGAAAGCTGTTACGAAATGTTTGAGAAATTCTTACGAGCCAAAATTAATCAATTTGTCTCCTATGAGTAAGTCCTTGTTACGTATCGTATCTCAAAAGGAGTACATTAAATAGCTCATAACACGAAAATAGCTTATTGTGACCGATTGTAGCGACGATAAAACTTTCACAAACAAATTGCGGTCTATAAAAGATTTCTTTAAACGATGAAAGGTTCCGAGTTGGGGGCTCATCCAAGAAGGTTAGTCGCTGGGCTGTCTAACGAACATTAGCATGCGTGCCGTGCGCCCGCGCACCTACTTATCATGAGCAATGCGGAACGCGCCGGGTTCACTCTGAGAATTTAATTGTGTTCCATTATCATATTTAGGTTCTTTTACTGTAAGTCAAAAGTGAAAACTGAATGAGAGACCTCGTCGCTTGTCATTCGTCAGTGGCAATCGATGGCGACAACTTCTGTTTGACGGTAGCTCAGGTATTATCGATATGGCGTTGAAATATCTGATAGTGTTGGCTCTTAGCGTCTGCGTGAACGCTATCATGGGCCCGTCTAATGGGACTAAAGCCCTGAAAACTGACACGTACTTGGATGCGTACTCCAAATCTCGGATAGACGCAGAGAAGGCGAAACAAGGGGTCGTGATTGTGACCGCAAAGGACGGAGAGAAAGAAATTAACAACCGTGACGATAGCTACAGTTCTGGATACGACTACACGCCTCCCTTTTCAAGTGGGTCTAGCTTCAGCTCTTCTGGTTCTTCGAGCTTCTCGGGGCCTTCGAACAGTTACTTACCACCGTCGAGTTATTCGCCGTCCGTGAAGTTCGAATCGGATATCACGTATGACGCGCCACCAAATTCGTACGGACCACCTGCGAAGAGCTACGGTCCCCCTGCGCATTCTTATGGACCTCCCGCGCAGACTTATGGACCTCCATCGCTGTCATACGGACCCCCGATTCATAAACCACTGCCCCCTTTTTATGGGCCTCCATTGAAACCAAGCTATGGCGTCCCCTACACCGCCCCAGCGCTTGGTTTCTTCGACAAGTTCGCCTTGAAGTTAGACATTCTAACAATTGCGAAGCTTCTGCTAAAGTTCCTGATATTTAAGAAGATTGTGACGATGCTCGCAGTGGTGTGCATGTTGTTGGTGATACCGAAACTTATTAGCTTCAAGAAAGGCGGGGAACCTAGCCCTACTAATGAAGATGAAGATCGGAAGTTTGCAGATAGAAACAGTAAGTGAACGATACAATTTTTTGAGGATTCGATGGAAGACGTAGGTTTTTGTTTACGATCCGTTTTATGGTGATCCACAGAGATAATATTCTATAGCATTAAGACTGGGAACTCCTACAATCCTAGTGAGGGCATAACTGTAATAACTTTGCTATTTTGAACTTTGCATGTTTGCAACAAAACGATGATGAGAGTTTGTAATGTACTTTATTTGAACCATTTATCTTTACATATAACTACCGTAGAGAATTTTTGTTCATTGTCCGGTTATCGCAGGAAAGTTGCGCCTGTGGTTATTTATGGCTGCAAAAATATTTGCATTGAATCAAGCTTTAAGTCTTATGGCCGACTGTTATAATACCATCTTTGTGGGTAAAGCTCTTTACTACATCTTTTATACAATGCGTAACAAAAAGGTTCATCAATACTGAAGGGTATGTGTACTCGTCATTATGAACAACTTTTATCATGAGGCCAACCCTGAAATCGCGCAAAAAAAATCTGGTCTTCCATACATTTGTCCATGGTCAATGAGCTTTTTGCATGGAACAGCTGTTTTTTTTGCGCGATTTCAGGGTTGGCCGCATAGTAAAAGTTGTTCATAATGACGAGTACAAACATACCCTTCAGTATTGTTGAACCTTTTTGTTACATATTGTAACTCAATCGCAAAGATTTCGATTTCTAAACTACACTATCTTATATTTACATTACAGTAATATTGAATGCAGATGGTGAAGACTGAGTGTAGGTTTCGTATTGATACCTTTCCTAGTGGTTTCAGAATAGAGAGAAAATAACCTTTCATCCACATTCGTAACAAAAAATTCATATACCTACCTAGTAGCTTGCTTTAGAAATTTATATTTTTAACCCTAGGCCTTCGCGTTAGAGGTCATAATTTCATTAAATTTTAATGCAAAACGGGAAATGAGTTGTATTTAAGTCTACATGAAATAATTGCGGTCTACCTGTGTAGCAATTTCAAGATTGATTGCATTCTAATTAAGAAGTGCACGCAATGGCTCTATACAAGCAACTTTTTATACCATTCACTAAATCGTAGATATCGCGATGTTACACGAAAGTAATCGAATGTGAAAAAGTCTTCTCGATTCGACATTAAACTGTCTGCTGGTACAAAATAGTTGGGTGCCTACTGTTATCTGTTCTGCAACCAAGGCGGATACTGTGAAATACCACAGACAATATTATATGTACTAGTAGAAATACATTATTTCAAATATTTTCGCTCATTGTGGTCGATTCTGACGGTTTTAGTTGACAGTTCTAAACTAATTAAAATATTGCTGTCACTTTTTTACTAGGCATGTTAGCTAAGGGCAGCAATACTTTAGTTAGTTTAGTTCTGTCAACTTAAACCTTCAGAATTGACCACAATATCTTACTATTTTGTTTACACCCGGAGACCTTGATCAAGATAGACAATTCCTCTCTTTAGAAGTATTTCTGTAACACGTAGTATATTAAAGTTATATTATTATTAACGGGATATTTACCGTGATTACGTAGTATATTTCTTTAGATAAAAAGATAAGATTAAGGGCTTCGTGATCGCAGTATGTTTATTGTTTGCTTAGTCATATTCAACAAACTGTTTTGGATTTTGAGATTACTGGATTTACTGAGGCCAGAGGTTTGGTTTTGTTTGATAGACGCTACTTAGCCTAAGTCTTTTGTTCAAAGAACAAACTGAGTAGGTAAATAATGAATAGTTGGGGATCTTTCACTTATATTAATCGTTTTAATTTTCTTAAAAGAGTACAATATCCCTTATGCACATGGCTCAGTGGTGATTATTTAAGAAGTGACTTGAGTTTGATGATTATTTTGTTGTTTGGTAGGTACTTCTGTGGTACCATACATTTTTTTTCGAAATCGTTTCAGTAGTTTGGTTTTTAAATTAAAACAACTGGATAAAATATGTCATCCAAGTAATCGAAATTAAAGTCGTTTTTTTTAAGTACTCACTACTTAGTAAAGTAAAGCAAATTCCTGTTTACAGAAGCTTCTTTACTAGAAAACTTCAAATTTAAATATAATAAATACGAGTAAATCCGAGTGATTTAATAACTAGAGACAGTAAATTGTTGCTGAAAGAACGTCGATTCATTGTTCAATCTATCTCAATTAATTGTCCATGCTCTTTTCACTTGAGAAAGCCCCAATTTTTATGTCAAAACGTCTACAATTTTATAGAAAATTATTGTTACCCAATAAGTTAATGTGATAGAAAAGAAAAATTTATTGTTGTTCGTTATGCACCGTAAACCATAAACTACATTTGCGGTTAGAAAAGTTTTCCTTTTATTCTTAATTATAGGTACAAACTTGAAGGTTCCAAACTTACCTTCATAATGCGTAGGGCTGTGGTTTGGCGTTATTATGAATATTAAGTACGTGTAGAGTCAGCAAAACAAAACCAGAACTCCTTAGTTTTAAAAGAGTATTCTTTTGTTTACACAAAAGGCGACCAAATTAAATGTATTAAAATTAAATTTTAGTCACTCTAATAATATAAAACGTGAAAATGTCTAAGCAGCCGCAGCCGGAAATGTCTAAAACGTGAAAATGTCAGCCTTAAAAAAGGACTTCTCAATTCGGTTGTATTCTTTTTATGTTGTTACCTTAGAACTCCGTAATTATTAACCGATTTCCAAAATTCTTTTTTTATTTGAAAGTATATACTGCCAGATTGGTCCCATATACATTTCATCAAAATCGATTCAGTAGTTTGGTTTTTAAATCAAAATAACTAAAAAAAAAACAAGTTATCGAAATTGAAGTCAGTTGTATTTTTTTTAAGTAGTTATATAGTTTTGTGTAGTTATCTAATCATGTGTGCTAAATGGTTTGTTATCTAGCCTTAGACTTTACGCCTATGAAATCTCCAGATATCCTAAAAACAAACATTGCACCTATTTACGTAACTATTACATTTCCAGTGGTCGAGTTGACATCAGTGCAACAGCTGGTAGAACGCGCGATCTCGGTGTACGGTCGACAACACTCTGACTGCGGCGTGACATGCCGCGTGCGAAGGGTCGTTGATGACATCTACGAGTTTGAACCGTATTACAGGTAAGACTACAAGTCCTGAGTAATCTGGATATGTAACTGCATCCAGAACAACCGAAGGACGAGCAGCAGTGTCCTCTCGATTAAGAGGGAATCCGGTAAGCGATTCTCCCAAATATTACGAAAGATGCGCTATCGCGTAATAAAACAACGTTTGAAAATGACTCCCGTGCTGTCATGTTTACGAGTTGCGCCGGAGTGCGAAAGAAGATAGCACTTTTATGAGAGAAAAAGGGATAGCGCGCGTCTCGTTTAGTGAGCACAGACAGGCGAGACAGTCCCTGGGGCCGTTTCCATGCGGCCATTTTTGGGCGCGACATGACATATATACAACGTGTTACAAAAAGATTCATCGCACACACCATCACCATACGTACGTACTCACGCACGTATGTACTCATCATTATGAACAATATTTACTATGGGGCCAACCCTGAAATCACGAAAAAAACGGCTGTTTCGTACAGTTTGTCCAAGATCGATGAACCTTTTTGTATGGAACAGCTGTTTTTTTTTCTTGATTTCTGGTTTGGCCCCATAGTAAAAGTTGTTCATAATGATGAGTACATACATACTCTTCAGTATTGTTGAACCTTTTTGTTCCACATTGTATAGGTACTTAAATTAATCTTACGTGTTATTGAACAAAATTTGTTCCTCGCTTGTCGTAAGGTTTCGAACAATGTTATCTCTTCCTAATTCTTCCATTCCATTTTGATGTGGGTCCTGTGGTGGTCTGTCATATTTTATGAAACTTTTTATTGTTAGTATTTTATTTTTTGACTTTGGTTAATTTTTTTGACATTGTCAATTTTAATTTGACATGCATAATCTATTATATGGAGTTTTGGCGGGAACACGGAAAATTCATGAAGTTGCATTCCATTGATTTCTTAAACTTGTGTTTTTTGGCGAATTAATGATTAAAATTGATGGTGTTTTATTCATTGAGTGTTAATCTACATGCACGAGTGTGGGCAAGTGATATAATGTGGTGAAACATGTATTTTTGTGTTGTTTCCAAAACTCCGTAAAAGCTTATAGTAAAGTCGCCACAACTGTACTAGGGCATGACTTGGAATCGACTATGACTAATTTCGAGTGACTGACTGATTTCATGTCATTGACTTGATTATACTATTAAAACTTGAAAATTCATAAACCTGACACTGGCAGAATGCACAACGTGCGATGCCAATAAATATGAATAAAAAAGTTTATATTTTCTTATTGTGTATTGCCATCTCTCATCTTTCATTTGCAGGCCTCTTCAGGCATAACATGAAGCTGATATGGTTTAATGTCATCAAACGCATGTTTCTACTCGTGTTTAATGCAGATAAATGATTTTTTATCTTTTTTTTCTTATTTTCAGGAGTTCATCGTGAAGCAAACAGCGCGGCGGTCCCGGTGCCATTGAATTTAGTCTGAATTTTAGTCAGCGCTAGGTATCATAATAATTTATTTACTATTTATTTAAATTTAAATTACTAAGTATTATTAGTTTATATTATAAGCTTAAAAATAAATTGTAATTGTTACCAACATTTTAGTTTGGAATTTCATAGGTTGATCCTAGTTTATATATCTACACATTACATTGTTCCATACATAGAAGTTCCATGAACAAATAATTGTAATTATGTTTTTTATTCATTCAAGCTACGACACGAGCAAGACGTTCTCCTGGTGGTAAGCGTCACGCCTGCCACTAACAGTAGCAGTGCCAGAATTGTGAACTTGCGAACACAATCCTGCGCCGCACTGCACTGCGCTCGTCGCCCTGAGATATTGGATGTTATGTGATGTTGATTTTGTTTCATATGTGACGATTTCTACATGATAATATTTATTTCACATAGGAAAAGTAACTTATTAATAAAAACAATTGTAAAGGAAAACTAAATTATAGGTTTAGGCTTTCCCTGGTGTAGTGACGACCCAGCTACTGCTATGATGGCAAGTAATTTAAACAGGAGTCAAGCCAGTCCTGCTATTTTTTGGACTTCATTCCAAGCAAGTATTATTTTCTTCTCTTTATGAGGATCTGCATAATCAGCCATTTTTAATTGTCGACTTAGGCCTACCTATGGACGAATGGCCATATTCATCACGTTGACCAAGTTGCGGGTCGGTGATACGCCGTTGAATTCCTTCTCCGGACTTATCCAGGTTTCCTCACGATCTTTGCCTTCACCGAAAAGCCAGTGATATGAACATCCGTACAAAACTGCAAAGAGCTCATTGGTACGGGCCTGGGTTTGAACCCGCGACCTCACGATTACAAGTCTAGCGGTCTCCCGATTAGGCTAGCACGGCTTGAAACACTGATAGATAGATAGATAGATTGATTAAACTCTTTATTGTACACCAATCTCTTCCAACCTTTGGATGGAAAGGATTCGAAGAACATAGAAGACGGGGTGTGCAATATTAAATAACTACAAGATACAGACATAGAACTTAACTTAACAATTTTAAAATAACAATATTAATACTTAAATTACCTAACCATAAAATAATAAACGAATATATATAGAGATATATAAAATATTATTCGATAAAGGAAAGTAAAAACAACAGCATTATTGAGATCGAATTTGTGAAAGCACCATTTTTAAGAGAACGAAGAGAGAAGTTTCTGAAGAGAAGTAATAGGGCCTTCGCTTTTCTCTGGCTTGAAGGCATGAGGTTCTGAACAAGATACAAGTCAATAATTTAACCTGTCATCTTCCGTAGACAACAGTCCTACTTACCTGCTAATAATTAAAGACCCAGGAAGCTCAATTCTACACATGGTACCGTAATCTACGCTCGTCGCATACAAATGGACGGCTACCTCTACCTCGTGACATTGTATTGTCTTAGTAAAAGAATTAGGTGACGAATACCGTATGCAAGAGGCGTCACGTTCGTGATGGAAAGTGTCTGCGAAAGCATGCGCTTGATTTATTTTCTCTGATTTATTCAACGTTTAGCAAGCTTGCATGCGGATTCGTTACGTGATTTCCTTAGCTTGTGTGTAAGTATATCGCGAAAGTTTTTTTGGCTTGTCCAGCGTTTACGTGATCGGTAAGTTTTGAAACTGTTGCGTTTATTTCTCAGTTGTTGCGTAACTGTTTTCTTTACAGCGTCGTTGTATTACGGTGGGTTAACAAGAAAGTATGCCATAGTATACGTCGTCGTCTTTAATTTTTCTCTTTTCGTCGTCAGCCATAAGACGTCCACTGCTGGACGAAGGCCTCTCAATAGAGGGGTGTTGCCATAATCCCCACGCTTGGTAGGCGGCTTGGGGATCGCAGAATGCTCACCACCGTTAACCAAGAGGACGCTGCTGCCTGTCCTCCGGTGGGTCTGGTTGCAGTTAAAGGACATACCCAGGTCCTGTTCTCTTTTATTTTGTCCTTAATCTAGCATTTGTACCTATATATTTTGAAGAGATTTAACATCTAATATCTCAGGGTGACGAGCGCAGTGCAGTGCGGCGCAGGATTGTGTTCGCAAGTTCACAATTCTAGCACTGCTACTGTTAGTGGCAGGTGTGACGCTTACCACCAGCAGGGCTAACATGCGCATCGCGAGAAATTTTTGTCGTGTCTTTATGTCGTGCGAAAACGAGACAAGTTTGTCTCGACATAAAGACACGACAAAATTCGACAGATTCGTAGCCTTGTCCTGTTTTGTAGAATCGAGAAAATTTTCTCGCGGTGCACATGTTAGGCCTACAGGCGAACGCCTTGCTCGTCTCGTCACTTGATTGTATAAAAAAAATGGCAAGAAAGTTATCTTTATCTTTATAGAAATCAATCTAAACAATATTTTAACGTTTCGCTTTCCTGATAGTGCGGTTTGAGCTTACATCCTTCACTGCGACCAAGTAAATTCGATCGAAGATATTACTGTCTCATTTTCTGAGGTCTGGGCAGGGGGGTGTCACTCCGCAGTTTAGGTATGTGCCGCCGGCGCTCCGTCCGAGAGAACTTTGCAAGGCTGAAGTCAGTGGCCGCCCGCACGCTAGCCTCGTCGCACGTAACTAAGCATACGTGATAGAAAGAGAGCGGTATATCTAGGTGAATATAGCGATCGGTATCCAGCGCTGTGCGAGTTGAATTGCTACTTTATTGCCTACTAGATAGAATCCTTATTTATTTCAATTCCTTTGCGGAGTTAATTTTCTGTACGTAGTACTATTATTTATTCTGTGACTGGTACTCAAGAGAGCGTCGGTATCCAGCGCTGTGAGAGTTGAATTGCTACTTTATTGCCTAGTAGATAGAGTTCTTATTTATTTCAATTCCTTTGCGGAGTGAACTTTCTGTACGTAGTACTATTATTTATTCTGTGGTCTGGGTTCCTAGTAGTAGTGAATTTGATCGATTGATTGATTGATTAACTCTTAAACCTTTACGTTTTTTACCTTTATCTTGAATTTTACCGTTGATTTGATAAAAATGGATTTAAATTGGAAGAAGGAGAGATTAAGTTATTTTCGTATTCATAATATTTGTGTGATAAACCGTTGAATGATGTCAGTATTATTCAGGTCATTAGGACGGAAATATTTTGTTAAAAACAATGTCAAGGAACATAGCAAAACAATTGGAAATTTTATAATTACATCATCTGCCCTATATAACTTTACTAACTTCTTTCGTTCTTCTCCTATCTACTTATCTAGGTACTTTGTCTCGAAATTCCAAAAAAAATTTAGACAACCTCTAAACTAGTAAATTTTTCTAGGAAGTCCATCTGCATTTATTCGGGACTTATCCTTATTTCAATTGCACAGTGTAATTATGGATGTTTTTGTGTACTGGACGTTAATTCAAGCCAATTCACGCAATTGAGACGTCTCGTGAGACGCCATCGCCACTCGGATTTGAACTTACTTACGTATACGTTAACTCCGGTCATTTACCTCATAAATGCGGTTAAGAGTTCTAGCCAAACAGTAATTAACCAAGTTTAAACTTTATTATTATCATAGAAAAGTAGGTATATAAGTTTATTAAAATGTGACATAAAACTGACCTTGTTTAATCATGTGTTGACACTTATAACATCGTTATATATAGATTTGACCCTATTAAAGTGTTATTAGTCGGGTAATGGGCGGATTAATTTTAGCATTTACGTTAATTCGCGAATGGTTAATTAGTGTGTTCCCGTTGACAATGACGCAATGATCCGAGGTCGATCCGATTCTAGAATGATACTATTTAGAAATACTAGCTGCGCCGCGCGGTTCACCCGCGATTCTTGAGATAAAATGTAGCCTATGTTTTATTCCAACGCTTAAGCTACCTCTATACCAAATTCCATCTAAATCTGTTCAGCCGTTTCAGCGTGAAAGAGTAACAAACATCCATACATACAAACTTTCGCGTTTATAATATTATTATAAGTGCGTAGGATCATTGTCACTGTCCCGCCAAAACTCATTTTGACCCTGCAGGGCAGGACGAAACGCCAAAAGACCGTCGGATTTGCTTATCTTAATTAGGAAATCAATGCATTCGTTCGATAACGATAGCGAGAGAAATCCCTCCGTGATACCGTGAAGCTGTGACAGTGACAAGTGACATTTATGACAAATCGCGATCCCGAACAGCTACATGATTATCCTGCAGGTCCATCTAATTCCAATAGCTCTGACCATGCTCTGACCGGGGGTTGGTTCTGGTTGGTTTTGTACGGGTCTCATCAAAACAAAATACAAGCATAATCTATAAATTTGCTAGTTGAGAAATGTAGTTATCCCAACACTGTTTTGATCAAACCAATCTTCACTCTTGTCCATTTGTGAGTACGCTAGCGTTTATCTGGAGCCTAAGTTGAGAATGAGGTTTGACGGACGGTTCCTTAGCCTGATTCAGTACAATCCCCGAAGAATACAATTTTGCAATAGTGTTAAATAAGGGCGCGGCGCGACACGACAATGAACTTGGCGGAAGCACTTGTCACGCCTGTAAGCCCATGACATCGAACAATGCCCTGGCTGTCGATAGTGACTATTAGCTATTCTGAAGCGACACGAATTCAACACTAAAACCCTGTTAAGATTTGAATAAATGGAATACCGTAAAAGCCTCGGCCACGAAATGTGCCGTTACTTGAATACTTTCTGAAACAAATTTGCAATATTTTAGAGTAGCACTGGCCATCGAGATGAAGGTAGAATAGCTCTTAGCGAGTGGTAAATATAAGTATATTTTTGTGTTGATAATGTTGTTAAAATCGCGATTCTAAAAGTGTCAAAGCTTTCGTGCTGAATAATGCGGAAAATTCTAATAACATCAATGTAACGTATTTTTGTGGTGTGAGCTCTGTAAACGTGTTTGAATAGTTGATTCCCTACAATATAAAAATGTTGACCATATTACAATCAATGTATTGCGCATACTTTGTAATATTTTCTCTCAGCTGTACCATAAAAAGCAATTAAAATATATTTTTAATGAGTAAACAAACTTTTCCATTGCTGATGTCGAAGTCAAGAAAACTGGACGTAAACCTCTGTAAGATTGCTGTAACTGTGTGTTGTTATTTAAGTTCACCGACAATGGTACCAGGGCCAGTGGCAGTTCCATTCATCCATTGTGGCTCTGGCAGGATGGGCAGGTACTGGAGTCAAGTGCAGGAGCGGTGGCCTGGAACGCTCGCGACTCACTGCGGATTCCACGCGTGCGGTCGGCACACGTGTGAATTGACGCATCATAACATGCCGATTGCGACAATAGCTTCAGTGTCAGCTAGCCTTTGGTGTAAGCTAGCCTCTAGTGGAAGCTTTGGAAAAGTGAGCTTTTTTGCAGTGGAAATATGTGATGAAATTGTGGCAAAGCTGTGAGGAGCCAAAGATGTTATTCTGTAAGTATTTTCCTTCCTTTTTTTTTGTCTTAGAGAAATAATTACATAGCTCAAGTTAAAACTCTGCCAAACTGCATAGCAGTTTGTAGGCAGACATTAACTCATATTCATTAAGTACAATTTACTACGAGTATGTAGGTGTAGGTATTGACGATATAAGTAAGCTTATATAACTCAATATATGCTAACTTATAGGTACACAGGTTATTTACATAGATATAATATTTAACAGTAGTTTTTTTCAAGGCTAATTTAAATGTATATTTGTTTATAAATTGTTTCTCAAATTTTTCTGGCAAATCATTGCATATTCTAGGCACCAGCCACTTTCTTGAGATTTCGTATGCTTAGTAGAGTATGTAGAGTATATAAGAAGTACCTACATAATGCTTCTTGTATTAGTTCATAGATTCTCCTAATTTAGATTATGGATGGGGGTGTTAAGTCTTGCTCGAGCAGTGTTGTTGTGCAGTCCCCGCTATTAGACGGTTTTTCATTTGGTCTGGATTTATTTACTCTACGTCTCTTCCTACCATTCTGATTCTTGTAAATGTGGCGTATTTAGTAGCTTCTTATGCAATGCTAGGCGTAGGTAAGTTCATAGACCTTAATACACTTAGATGCTTTTTACGTGATTTCGTACCTACATGCTTCACTTAAATTTAATTTAAACAGTTCACGAGCTGCGTCCGGAATCACGTAAAAACAATGGAATTTGAATTCATTGTATTGTCTAACTCTAACATAAAGTTTCTAAACACGTAGGACCTATGTCCTACATGCTCACTGGATGAGAAAATTATGTAACACCGATAACGGCTTTATTAGGTTTGTTTGACTCAACTTAGATAAGTTAATTTTGGTTCCTAAAAATCGACTTTATGGTAAAAAGAACCGGAGTATCCGCTGTTAAGTAATGAGTACCATACCTACCGCGACAGACTTAAAATTTAGCATTTTACCACAAGCTATAGAAAATCACAATCATTCAGTTAATGTCTTTAGTTAACTTCATTTTACAGTCAAGTATTCTCGAGGTTAAAAATAAAAGGGATTTTTATCTCTGAATCTCATGTTATCTTTTATCAGACGCCTACATACCTATCTGCAGAGGTGTTCTGGCAAACTTTGTTTAGTCTGTGAGTTTCTACACCTGGATAGTGATGTTTACCAAATACTTCTATATTCGCTTATCTTTGCGCTGTATTCGATACGAAATTCATTCATTGTCCGTCTTTTTTCGACCGGAACATACAATTTCATTGTCTGTTTGTGACTATGTGCTAAACTGGATCGCATTCTCTACAAGTCTATACGTAAGTAGGTGCTTATGGTTTGCTAATATTAGATTCTAGTGGGGCCCTGTCTATCAATCTGGCAAAATTCAGAATAACTAATCGACTACGAATAAATCCATCCGTAATGCCCCGAGTTACGCGTGTTGTTGATCTAACTACTTACGGATTATCTTTTAGTGGCTTCCTTTATATTCGAGCACGTTGTTCGTATTCGTAGGTACGAGGTTTTAATAGCTGTGTCGGCATAGAATTGTTAATAGTGAGGTGATAGGATGTAGAGGCAGAGTCGGACTATGTTTCGGAAGGACGCCGGTTGCGGTCATGCGCATGCGCTGGTAGAAATCGCGGCAGTTACATCCTCTGAACATTGTACTTTACGGACTATCTATTATCCAGTAAATACCTACAATCTGTGCACAATGACGTAAGATTTAATATATAATGATGTAGGCGCAGAATTTTATTGAGAGATCCTCGATGGCAGGCCGCTTTTCCAAACTATGCCTCCGGTGTTTTTCAAAGTCCAGACTAATATTATATCGCATTCATGCGGTTCCATTTCAATCAATAATAAGGTACTTACTTACTTACTTAACTATTTTTCAATCAAAAATTGTATTGATCAGGATCACGCACGACTGGGCATCAGAAAAACTACTTAGATGCCTGTTAAGCCTGTTTACATGGCTTCCTATACTTATTTTGCGTAACCGAAATGTTCATTCAAATTCAAATTAAAAAAATTATGCAATGGATCCATTAAATTTTTTTTTTCATTCATTTTCCTAAAAAATTGTAAGTTATAAAATAAATTGAGAAGTAGGATACAGCAACATCTTTTTCCTTTCTAGTTCAGTCTATCTGCTAAGACTGGTGAACTAATTTGGCTTAAGTTGGCTATTTGACGAAATTTTTCTCTTGATGGTTGTGAATGTTATTGTTTCGGCCTAATTCTCAGACCGTAGTACGAGTAAAAAGCGGTCCGAATTTCTCACGCTGAATGATGCGGGCCAGGACGGAAGACATTTAATGGAATGCGAGAGTGAAAGAATTGAACCATGACTATGAGTCATCCTAGTTCCAACTGCTATTTATTCTGTGCTAACACTTTCCAACCTATGGGACTATGGGACCAACACATCCGTAGAGTATTAAATGTTTTAATGGGGGAAATGCCGCAGAAAATAAGGTAGTGGCTCCTCCACCAAACTATTGACATAGGATATAATAGAATAATTCATTGAAGTTTTCTAGTTTCCTCATTTGGTTGCCTCAATAGATTATAGAACTGGAATTATTGAGGAGAAAGTAAGCTCCTTATACTGTGTGTTCCGACTCCGACAGCCTCACCTGAGAGCCAGTTCCCAATCCAGGCAGGTGTTACTTACTTACATTCTTCGACCACAACGTCACTTACCATCAAGTGAGCTGTAGTCAAACACCTAGTATGTCAAGAATAAAAAAAGAGAAGACAGATTTAGATTTGTCACCTACAAACGTCTAAATCCATGCGAAGTATTATTAACTTAGGTAGTGGTTGTTGTAGAATATTGGCTCAACAGCTCTAGAGATCAATTATTATTTTTTCTCTGGCATTGATTGTGTCAAATATTTATTTTGTTAAGCTTTATTACAATATATGCTCGTGTCGAGTAGTCCTTGCAAATACATCTCTAGGTTTGTAGGTACTTGGGTCCGAGTTGATCGCACTTGACTCAAAGGGCTCCATTATATGCCAAGTATGATTAAGTCTTTAATTTAATCAACTGTACTCGCGGTTCTTTACGAAATAGGTCGCCACTTGTTTTACATAATTACAAGATCTCGAAAGGAAAGCCGTGTTAATAAAACATCATTATCACTGTCTTGTTTTTGTTACAGCCGCGTAGACAAAGAAGTCTCTTAGATAACAGATTTAACTATCTAAAGTTTATGGAACGTTGCCAAAGATATACAGCCAAATTTGTAATACAACTGATAAGCGTATTACGTCACAATGCCAGAAATGGGGCCAATGATGCGAGCTCTGGAGCTCCAGAGATTGATCGAAGACAAAGTGTCGGAATGGCGGGAGAGGTCAGCGCGGGTCGCCGGAACAACCGTGGCCGACTCTTATCAACAGCCACTCAATTTTAAACGTCATACACACAGGCGCAAGAATAGCGCTGAAATAAACAGAATTATCGCAAAGTACTCTAGACCTAACAAGAGAGCGGACGAGCCCCACGCCACGCGCATCACTCCGGAAAGTCTCCCGATACGACCATCCCGGGGCACCCCTCTGAGGCCCCCTCGCACCAAGAAGCTATCCAACACGAAAATATTCTCAAAAAGTGAGGACAACCTCGCCAGCATGGGCGACTGTGACACGCATCCCGATCCAGACCAAAATAAACCGCGCTTCAATCTGGCCAAGTACAATGCGAAAAGCTGCGAGGACGTGACCGCATTTGTCGATATTCACCACACGAGGAAGAGCAAGAACTTTGAACAGACCAGTATCATGAATTCCAGGACAGTTTCTGATAATCCTCGTCCGCCCCGACTGAAGCTCCACAGCATTTGCGAAGATTTGACAGTTGTGTCTGATTTCAACGACAGTGGTTTAGATCTAAGGAAAAAAACGGACTTCGTTACGTCTACTCCTCTATCGCAGAGGAAGACATGCCCTTCTGAGAGTTCAGTGTTTGAAAAGTGCAATGTTAATTCTAAAACTGTTAGTGATATGAGGAAGGGTAGGTCTGAGCCGGACATTTTGAGTGTGAGCTCTATTGACTCTGTGGGTACATCAAAGACACTTGACTCCAAGAAAAAGTGGAAACTTGGATTGAAGCCGCCATTTCGAAAAGGGGCTTTCGATTGTTTACTACGATGGCGCCCAAAAAAAGCAAAGCAGACGGAAGAGGAAACCATTACGCGAAAACGGTAAGTGATTCATTTTTTCTTTGTTTGCATTTTCTTGATGAGAATACTCCTAATTAGAGCGTGTGAATCAGCTGTTCTCGTACGAAAACTAAGATTGCAAAACATTATTAATTCCTATGTATATGTCGCAGCCAAATTGTAGAATACGCCAAATTA
This sequence comes from Erannis defoliaria, assembly GCA_905404285.2. NCBI lineage: Eukaryota > Metazoa > Arthropoda > Insecta > Lepidoptera > Geometridae > Erannis > Erannis defoliaria. The sequence goes on from FR990078.1 coordinate 8,955,965, forward strand.
CATATCGGCTAGCCATTTTATAAAACAGGCCGTTTTATTAAGTGGCATATTAACGTTTAGCCTAGTAGGCAACTTTATTACTATTTGGCTAAGTATAGGCCGCCGTATTGTAGAATGTATCGCAGTAACAATCCGGCTAAACGCTTAAAACCGCCGTATCACAAAACGGCTCGGTTTTGTAAAATGGCTAGCCATTATGTAAAACGGCGAATTCTGCAATACGGCTGTGACACATACATGTATACCACAAGTTATCAAAATTCGCGTAAAACTCAAGCGATAAAAAACTTGTTTTGTTAAATTAAAAAAACCTAAGCTAAATAAACACCACATAAATTTCATAAAACTTTTAGGTTTTTTAACTTTAAATTTTACAAGACTATAAAAATACATAATCACACACAAAGGAAGCCATAATAAGAAACTTGCTATTATCTTTAATTTTTCAAAATAATACCTAAACTATAAACGGAGTAGAACTATAAATAACCCCACTTAAATTAAGTGAAGATACAATTTTCAGTTCTGTGCGCTCGACTCGCACTTTGGATTGTTTTAACTTTTTTCGTTTGTTTGGGTCGAGTACCTAAATAAACTGAAAAACAGACAAAATGATTTTTAATTTTGATCTCTTAAGTTGATGAAAATTCTAAAGATTTTTTTAAATGTGATGTATAACCGTGTTCAAATATATAGAAACCGATTATATTGCTTAAAAAACTGAAGCTACATAAGTATAGGTAATTTATAATCTAAAAAAGTTTATTCCGTTTCATACGATGCCAAGAATTCCTACTATGAATAGTGAATACCACTAGCATCTAACTAGAACTAACTAATAAATTCGTAAGCGAGCAAAATATTTTTTTCCACTCATTGAGTGATAATCACTCAAGTTTTGTACTTCTCCAATAAGTTTAATGAGATTATTCGATAGTTTGACCACTCTAGTAGGTACGAGTACGACTACAGCACCTCTATCACATTCTTATTCAATGTCATAGATTTTGTATACTTAATCTATGACAAAGTGTAATAAAAAGGTTCAACAATACTGACGCGTACCTATGTATGTACTCACCATTCTGAACAACTTTGGTTTGGGTCAACCCTGAAATCGCGAAAAAATCCACGGTCAATTAACTTTTTGCATGGAACAGCAGTTTTTTTTCGCGATTTCAGATTTGGCACCATAGTAAAAGTTGTTCATAATGATGAGTAAATAAAAAAAAAAATAAAAAAAATAAGTAAAGTTTTTCACACGCTTCAGTATTGTTGAACCTTTTGTTACACATTGAATACTCGTAGTATTCTTTATTAGAAGCATGACTAGCTTTTTAATGGTCTCTACTGCTGGTCAAGGGCCTACCTTCGACGGGTGATTGGACCATATCAACCGTTCTAGCTCTTTCACAGCCATTGAATTTGCTCTCCGGACGTAAGCAGGTATCTTCACGAAGTTTTTCTTCAAAAGCTACTGGTATGAAAATCAGTACATAAAATTGAAAGAGCTTATATAAGTACGAGCCCGGGGTTTGAACCCACAACCTCACGATTTCAACCACAGTATCGATAAAATAAAAAAATAAAAAAATAATAATATCTCAGGGTGACGAGCGCAGTGCAGTGCGGCGCCGGATTGTATTCGCAAGTTCACGATTCTAGCACTGCTACTGTTATGGGCATGCGTGACGCTTACCACCAGGCGACCGTCTCGCTCGTCTCGTCACCCAATACAATAAAAAAACCTTGCTCATATGTTTACATCTTCTTAGATATTATAGTAAGTATAAGTATCCTGATAATATGGGCTCTGACCTTATTAAACAAGACAAATACTTCAGATTCTTGAGTAACTACTGGCTAGGTACCTATCCTGAATATCTATGCCTATAAAGTATATTATGACGATAGTGCGAATGAACACGTGTGCGTGAGCAAGGTATTTTGTAATTTGTATCAACTCATTAGCATTAGCTATAACATTTATGTAACGTAAGTGCTTTACTGTGATATTTGTTATAAATTGTACTTTCTCATACCGTTACAGCATGACCAACTTATTGTACAGTTACATAGGGGCCTGGGAGCCACTGATGTTTTTTTTAACAAACCTGACAGCCGTCTTTTAGTTTCATAATTTTTCCTACTCTAAATAAAAGTTGGTTGGTCAGTAATAAGCGCAATTGTTATTGCAACGTGCTGCAAGGTCTCTTGACGATGTGTTATCGCAATATTGTGAATGTTATCACACGTGATGGTCGTTTAATCATTCACCTAAGATAATAAAGGACAAAACAAATGTGACAAATTCTTCGATAGCAATGCAAGAAACAATATGTCGTACGTAAACTCACTATCTCACTCACTAATGTTAGAGAACTAAAATTTCATATACTTACTACAATATTCGTATCGTATAGAAACGTAGACAGAATATAATAGACAGAATGTACGTTATTTTAAAGAAACCTACTCAATTTTATGTTAGTAAAATTATTTGTTTTACTGCCAAAGATATACACCTAATTGACGCATGGGCACAGAAGACTGCTGCGGCCAATGATTTCTGTCCGCGGCCTTTTTTTTATACTTTCAAGTTACGAGACGAGCAAGACTTTCGCCTGGTGGTAAGCGTCACGCCTGCCACTAACAGTAGCAGTGCTAGAATAATGAACTTGCGAACACAATCCTGCGGAAAGTTAAGGTAAGGCCTAAAGTTTTTTGGTTACGACGAGGCGATGCTTGCGTGTGGCATGCTCGGTGACTATCTAATTCTGCCAATAACAGCTAGATGGCGTTATAAGTACACGATAAAATGCGCTCTAAACAAACAAACAAAAAAACCTAATTACTTACCAGCTTATCATAGCGATGGTAAGACTACAACATCAAAAGCCTACAATAGTCCGTGTCTATAATACCTACCGACCCCAGAGAGCATGTTGACTAGCAAATAGATGAAAACTTGATGCGGTTATTTATGTACCTACTAAGCAGGTCACAGTCATAGGTGTTATTATTCATCACGCGATAAAGGGAGGTTCCAAGAAGGTTTCAAGCTTTATCAAGAATCAGTTACTTGTTTAGATTCTGACTCAGTAACCAGTGACCCTGAGCTGAGGTTGATCACAGCCACATTGACTTGTGGCGTAACCGAATGTAGACAATAAATATTTGGTGCTCGCAGCTCGTTTCTGACGTCCGAAAGTTATATTATGACCCTGCAGGGTTAACATGCGCACCGCGAGAAAATATTGTCGTGTCTTTATGTCGTGCGAAAACGAGACAAACTTATACAGATTCGTAGCCTTGTCCTGTTTTGTAGAATCGAGAAAATTTTCTCGCGGTGCGCATGTTAGGCCTGCAGGATGGCCAGTTCAATTAAAAGCACAAGCCCTACGACAGTTGAGTATCATTATCGCTTTGATTTTATTCTTTAAACTGAGTTTTATACGGGTAAGTATAATAATAAAATAACAAAAAATAAAAGGAATAAAGCCCATTTCATCATTACTTTATTTACTTTTTTTTGTAAAACTTTTTAATATACTACCTAATTTGTTTATTCAGAAATGGGGCTACCTATGCAATTCTATTAGGTTATAATCTCAAACGAGCATAACACGTTTATGATAAACGTGTTATGCGCTAAAACCAAGACATTAAGACTAGTAGAAAAAACTATAATGATTGTCGCAATTATTCTGAGACAGTAAAAAATCATAAAGACCAGCACCCCTATCATGAACGTTCGTGATTCTGATTGCGAGTGTGCGCGAGCAGGAGGGCGCATGGCGCGAGTGGGTTGGTACGAGGAGGATGGCATGCTATCGCAATCGGAATCGCGAACGTCCATGATAAGGGTGCTGCAGGCTAAACACGTATGTTCGGGATCGCGATTTGTCATGAATGTCACTTGTCACTGTCCCGCCAAAACTCATTTGACCCTGCAGGGCAGGACGAAACGCCAAAAGACCGATAGATTTGCTTAACTTAATTAGGAAATCAATGCATTCGTTCGTTAACACTGGTTTTGTGTTCTTACCTTTAAAAAGGTCGGTGACTTCAGATGGCTTACGCTCAGGATGAGGACATCAAACAAGACAGGACTGACCAATGAGTCTCGAATCTTGAGGCTCATCGGTTAATCCTGTATCCTGTGCTTTTTAGAGCGATGGCAAGGTACAAGGGAGAGTGTCATCGTCCTATCGATGTATAGCAGTTAGTCTTTACATGCAGCGACAATGATTCCATTATCATCGTCGCTGTATACATGATGATGATAGATTGTAACTTAGCAATTCTAAATCTTATTATTCCCACGAAAAATGACGCACAAAAGATTAAATAGTCCAAAACAAAGTAGCCTAACAAGATGATGATTTAATTAGGTTGTCTTAAGTAGCCTAACAAGATGATGATTTAATTAGGTTGTCTTTTTTGTTTAGGTATTCAATAAATCAACGTTGACTCAATTATGTGTTATATTGTCGTATTATGTATTCATTGTGGCGTCTTGCACTGAGCGTAGGTATTGTGACGTAGATACATACAGTAAGACCCCATCAGAGCTTATTGTACAAATTGTAATTGAGTATCAGATTTATGATGTGATCACTAGTTTGGTTGTTTGATTGTGTCGTATTGAAGGAAAATAAAGGAGTATCCTGTAGGTACACCCACTATTTATTAATCGAATAATGTTTATGTAGGTATCCATTGTAAATTTGTAATACTTATTTGTTTATTACATTCTGGAAAACCTCACTGACGATTTCGATGAAATCTATACTAAACATTCTGTGAGAACGTCTCTTAGCGCGGCTCGTATGTCGTATCACAGAATACATAATCGTACAGTAGATTAACTCTCGTAGAAAACGCGATTATATCATGGCTGTATGGCTGAGCCACAATATATTCTATAACTAATGTCATATTCAGTGCAAGCTAATTTGTACTCTATCGGTATCGATACTGTCTGTGTGGTACTGTGTCTCTATTTGTGTTTGTCTGTCAGACAGTGTCAGTGTCGATATTCCACTATTAGTAAAGCCGCGCACGCAGCCGCGCCGGCGCGAAAGGAGCCGCGTGACGTCACCGAGCCAAGCGCTACTGAGGAAAATCGACCTTTAAAAATCATTATAAGTACAAATAAAGAGTACTTAGTACAAATGATTATGACATTGTTGTAGGTATAAATACTACGTCTAAAAGCGTTTTCTATGGCAGTGAACCTGACCTGGTCGTACCGTTCTGACAGTACGTTCCTTCGTACGTTACCTATTTGTATTCATAAAAAATATTCAGTCTACTAGTCCGTCTGCATGATTGATATTTAACCTGTTATGTATTTGGAGCTGAACATCTCTTTCAGTTCCATTAGTTTCGGTTTGACGCTTTGTTTTTATGTAAATTAGTTAGTAGGTAGATACATTAAATTTAACGTTTCAACTAGAATTACTTGAATAAGTATTAATTATTGTCTTTCATTCACACACAATGTAACTGTGTGAGGTAAGTAGGTAAACAATTAAATGTTTATTTTGTTGATTTCGTTATTATGCATTGATAGTCTTTGTATAGGATCAATGTTATTATGTCGGAACGGAACGTATTTCGGTCTAGAACCAAAGTTGCGATCTTTCTTCTAAATACTTAGGTCATGAAAAATTTCATCATAATCATTATTGTCTGCTAAGTACTTCTTCATGTTATATCTCTTGTCGCCGACATAGCTCAGGGTTTGCAAGTTGAAGTGGCAATGGGCAGGCCGCATAGCTCGATGAACTGATAACCGTCGGTCGCCACTCAAGAACCTTTCTTCCATGCTTTCTTCCCCATGGAAGAAAGGTTCTTGAGTGGCGACCACGTACGTGAAAGACGCAGCGTAGGTAGGCCTCCCACTGTCAATTATCCTGACCCTGTGTAACTCCAAACCGTTGCTCATTAAAATAGATATATAATCGAAAGCTTTACTAAATTTTACCAGGACTCGATTTTACCTATGGATCTACACGGATTATACATATGTACATCATATACATAGAACCAAAAACTCGAATTCAATAGACAATAGACAATCATTTATTTGTGGCAAAGAATAAAAATAAACACTGATAACAATAAAACAACAGTTAATCCACTAAATATTTTTTGTATGTTTATATTACAAAAATATTTAGTGAATAATTTATTTCTGCCACAAAACGCATTCCTATTATGACTATATAGGTACTTAACTTACGTACTAACGTAACCTTCTGATGATGAATAGATTCCAAAAAATCTAGGAGATACGATTATAAAAGCATCTCATAGGTAGGTAGAGAATGATGCATCTTCATAGTTCCACGAATTAGGAATTACATAGGTACATTATTCAGAATTTTATCGTAATAAAATTACATTCATTAATTAAAGCACTAAGCATAACGTAGAAGAATGCAACTATAATGTTTTCATCACACTTGCTCGTAAAGTGGATCTTATTGCATCGGTTTTAGGCTCATAATCCAAGCTATTACGCACGTGTGCTTTTTACTTTACATTACGGCACATGGTGCTATAATAGGTATAACCCGGTAAAGTCAAGTTTGTAAGTGACTGCAATTAATACGAAGACGTACGTATACGAAGCACTCTTAATATAGCCGGGTAATACTTACAGTTTTTTTGTAATACCAACAAGAGTTCTTATGCCGCTGAAGTAAATGTCAACCTGCGCGCGCATTACTGATTTGGGCGCCATTTTCCGCAAATGTTTGTTGACGTTTTCGCTGTGTGGTTGATTATTATCAAAAAAAAAATGTTTTTTCCTCGCAAGTGTGACGAAAACAGTCGTATGAAACTCTTGTTCTATGTTACACTCTCGGCTTCCTTATCGCGCTCGCCTGCGGCTCGCGCCCATAATACCGCCTCTAGTGTAATGCCCAACATAGCACACTTGTATCATAATGTACTATTTCTACGTGTGTGCCAAAACCAAATGAGTTATTATTAAAAGCTTAGGACATTTCCGATTCGCAGTTGGCCTAGTGGTTCAAAGTTCCTATACATCCTTGTATGAACTAGGCCGAAATGTCACATGCCAGGCAACACAATTAAAGTTATCTTGAAGGCTTTTCAGACGATTGCTGTTGCGTTACGATTTGATAAGAAAATTGTCTATTGTTTAACTATGAAAATTTATATTATCATTTCATTTAAAGGTATATAGCATAGGTTTATTGTCATCTGAAAATGGATCAGTATAGGTTTATTGTCTTCTGAAAATGGATCATTCCGAGTTGTTGATGTTTGTGTATACACGAGCAGCGACAATGATAAGATTGGACGGGAAATATGCGCACGGATTTTGAAGACTATACCTATGTTGAGCGTCGGCTCTCCTCTCGCGTCAGTCATTCTCTGCCGTTGCGACATGCGAGCCGTACGATACGACAATACAAACTTCTAATACATGTACATGTGTTCTCTTTTTGTCATGCAATAATTAGAGTCGCTATCCCTATTTTCCGGCAAATGTAATATGCATACTTTTAGCTAGGTATGCTTGATAGTGTTGTCTTGTTAATTTTGATCGATTTGCAAGCGCTGGGCCCCGTCCATTCCGTTATCATCCATTCCGTCGGTGTATACGAGTAGGTATACTAGACTAAAGTAACCACTTCTTCCTGCCTGCCTCTATTTATTTTCCTTTCTTTATTAACTTTTATCTTCTAAGTCTATGTGCTTCATCTTCGACGGCATCGTCGCTTACAATAAGCGGGTTGGTGGCGGCAGACTAATCTACGTTAAATAAAAGTTGAAGGAATTACAACACTTCTGTAATTTTCTCTAACCCCACGAATTGTAACTCCCCGCTTACGTTTTTCTTTGTGAAATCCCATTGTTACTTAACATGAGAAACCTGATATATTTTCTTGATAAAATGGCAACAATTTTGCAGTTATATTTAGAGATCCCGTTCGATTGTTAGCTAGAATTTTTTGCTAACGCCGTTCATTTCAATTAAATGCAAGTTACTCATAAAATTATTTTCACGTGCGAGTGGGTCATTTTTAGGGGTTCTGTAGGAAAATTAATTTGTTTTGCATGAACGAAGATAGCACTGAAAGTAAGCATTGGTCGTATATTCTGGGCCAGTTGATTATTAAACCCGTCACGGTCAAGTTAAATTTATTGCTTTGCGTAATAACCGTTTTAAAGGTTAAAAAGGTTCTACCGCTTTACCTATAGGTTTTATTAGACTATATTCAAAATCATTATTATCGTCGTCTCTTTTTCACCCATGGTAGAGTCTCCTGAATCTGGTCTACTCTTCATCGTGGTGTCATCTTTTCTATGCTCCTGTGTCAGCAGCCCCTCCTTGCACCCCCCTGGCGACGCCCATGCTGTGTCATGTTAATTCCTAAGACCATAAAAAAAATTTTCTGTACATAATTCTTCAAGCATTGGAGGTGGCAACCCAAGGAAAGAGAAAAAAAATTTTTTATTTGGCATGCGTACTGCGTACCCCAAGTGTTTAATTTCTCTATGGCGTACCCACCCCTCTGCCAAAGCTTAGTAACCAATTGACCATTATGTCCTTCGTGTATGTTGTGAGTTTGTCTTAGATGCTTTCATTACCACTTTATTTTGAAAGTGTGAAAGTTTACTTGAATGTGAGGCATGCGTGTTTACCTCGTCCTCCGCAAAAAGTGGTCGCTAATTATTTGCATGCAGATTGTGACCATTAGCTTCACTTTTTTCATTTCACTTCACTTCATCACATTTATATGCTCTGAGATACGAGTAAGTACGGAGGTAGGAATTTTATAACGCTGGCATATTTTTCGAAGATAAAGTCATTATAGGGGTTTTAGTTACGGATAAAGAACCTTTATTGCTAATTAATGCTAGATTTCATCAACAATACACTTAGCAAAAAACGGTTCGCACACACCACCGAGGCAGCCTTGGATCTCTAAAAAACTAGAGTAGGTAAGCCTCGAGCAAACAAAGCTTGCATGCGACATTTCAGTCAGCCAGTAGCTACACGGCACGGTGAGCGAAGCCTGAAAAAATGTCAAGCATTATCCTGCATAATTTTCCTTGAATCACAGTTCAGTGTTATATATGTAGTGGTCTGGTGTTAATGTTTAAATTCTGAACTTTAATCGTGTTTTTTTTTTTATATTTGTTAAAATGCCGTCTCGATTGCCGGAGGATCCGTGGAAATATGTTTATAAGAAGCTCCAAGAACGCGAAATTATCAGCCGAAAACAGTAAGATTTATTATTATTTGTAGTATAGTAGAGCCAAATTTAGTGAAGCAAAAATATGGCGGTTACGCATATTCGTGCGTGTAAGGTTAAATTTTTGAAGTATTTCTAAGATTACTCGGAAAGTATTGAAATTAATATTTTTTCAACCATAGAAACATCTCCAAGATACTATTATCTTTTAGTACTTACATATTTTTTTTGTGACTGTATTTGCTGTAATTAGGACATTTATAACTGAAAAAAGGTTAAAAATATGCACTGTTTCGGTATTTTTTTCCAATGATGTTATATGTTTCAAATTTTTTCTATCGAGGTAAATCGTGATCTCAACCAGCGACAATGATAAAATGAATGGACGGGAAATAAGCACACGGATTATGAAGACTATATGTTGAGTGCCAGCTCTCCTCTCGCGTCAGTCATAGCTTCAAAGACAGAGCTTTGCGACATGCGAGCCAAACCAGACAATACAAACTAATGTTGTGTTATTACATTCTGTTTTGTATGTTCACTAAATAAATATTGATATTTGTAAATTTTAACAATGAAAAAAAAAATACAAACTTCTAGTACATGTGTTCTCTTTTTGTCATGCAGTTATTAGATTCGCTATCTCTGTTTTCTGGCAAATATAATATGCATAGTCTTAGCTAGGTATGCTTGATTGTGTTTACTTGTTGTTGAATTTTGAACGATTTGCAGGAGCTGGGCCCGTCCATTCCATTGAACAAACCATTCCAACAGAAGTTGAGACGGATGTTCGTTCGGCATTAAATGTAGCAATTTGACTAAATAATATTGATTTTTCGGGCATCTTTGAAATATAGAACCCTTAATTAAGGTTTTCCCACCTTCAGCCATCCGCTTCCAAGCACTGCCAGCTTTCCTACGTATATCGAGTCTCAGGGCAACTCACACTACGTTTGGGGATCCGCGGTCTCCACTTTAGAACACTAAGCTGATCGGAATGAGTGACGTGCCTTGGAAGAGGCCTTTGTCCGGCAGTTGACTATGATAGGCTCATTATGATGATGGATGGTTCCCGGTGTCATGTCAAATTTTCTGGGAAATTGCAATGATTAACAATGTTGGCCTGACTTGGCCGATCATCGGATGGGGTAAAAGTAGGAGTCATGCCAGCGCGGCGGCTGCCGGTTGGGAGGGACCACGCTTACTTTATATTTAAAGAGATCTGCTAAAAATCTACTATGTATTGTGTTTCGCGACGACCACAGACTAGTTCTACACCAGTAAAGATCTACAGCCGCACTCTTGCTGATCATATAAAATGTGGTCCATTATTTCGTGAATTCTAAATCGATAGTAACTAAAATAAATTTATAGAAAATACTTTTATTTATTTACGATAAATACTATTTAGAAGAAGACTATTAGAGAAGTTACTTATTACGATGAATAGCTAAGGACTAATTTAAGGGTAATTATACTCGTAATTAAGTGCAAATGATAATAAAATCCAGGCTAATGTTGATTTTGATAGGAAAATACCCAAGTGTATAAATATTGTTATCTATGTATGAAGTGATGAGCAGATAGTTATTTTAGTAACGATTAACAAGAAAACTTGATTTTGCCACAACCTCATTGATTCAAGAAAATTATAACTATACAGGGTTAGTTCTAATCATTTGGGCATATTCTGTACATCAAAATAAACAACTTTTACTATGGGGCCAACATTGAAATTCCGAAAACAAACAGCTGTTCCATAAAAAAAGTTCATTGACGTTGGGAAAATGTATGGAACAGCTGTTTTTTTTCGATTTCAATATTGGCCCCATAGTAAAAGTTGGTTGTTTTGATGTACAGAATAAGCCCTTAAAACGATGGTAACTTTTTGTTTTATTTATACGGGAATACTCACGTTTAATTAAATCGGATACTCCGACTATAGTTTCGATCACATCCGGTGACCTTTTTCAAAGAGTGAAAACAGAGCCCGACGCGCGTGCAGCTGCGTCCTGCTTAGCACGCAGCAGGACGCAGCTGCACGCGCGTCGGGCTCTGTTTTCTGGGAAAACCCTATAGAAGCCGAGTAACCGAATAGAATTTTGTATAAATAATCTGGCTTAGTAAAAAATTATATTACAAATTACTAACAAAATAAACTGTTTTAATTCAAATGCTCTAAATTATCAGCGATAACACCATTTTATTTTTTACGAATTACATAGGCAGACGAATGTTATAGCAGAGTAAACTAATTTTTTTTAAATTTCGTGCCTATATTTTGATAAATTAAATAAATTCTCACCTAAATTGCTCAAAGCCATTATCATCATCAATTATATCAGACAGATTTTCGACTCTAAACTAATGCAAGACGCGCGGGTGAAATCTGATATTTTTCTGGCATTAGGCGCACTCTTAAATCAATACGCCCAGGACCCTTATCATAGACGTTCGTGATTCTGATTGCGAGCGTGCGCGAGCGGGAGGGCGCATGGCGCAAGTAAGTTCGTACGAGCGGGATGGCATGCTATCGCAATCAGAATCGCGAACGTCCATGATAAGGGTGCAGATTCGTAAGACCTACTTGCCGCATCCCGTGAAACATATAATATCATTGGTTTTAAACAGCTATCCCCATTTTCTATTAAGACGTAACGTTAAAAATAATACTTCCAACTTTAAAAATATAGGCTGAGTTACAACCACAGAAAAGCGAAGTCCCTACTCTTAGCTCTTCAGTGGGTACATCACATCCAACGTGTGAGACTGAGGCGGCTTTCTGCTGCCAAGGCATACCTATTTCTTTTCTGAATGTAAGATATTGAGGTTCTTCATAAAAATGCCTGCATCACGTGCATATAATATGGAAAACATGTTTTTCAAGTTTTTGATGAAAAGCTTCCTTGCTAAAACTCTGACGAATGACGAATATTCACGTATAGCTGCATATACAAACAGACTAATCATCATGTGTCAATGTCAACGGTTACAGCTGCAGACATGTTTGTCTTTGTGTACGATAGTTTTATGGAGATATAAATCCCGAGATAACTGATCCAGTTCTAGTGAAGCTAAGTATTTTTTTTACACACTACTAGGAAGAATTTTGACCTTCCTCGGTTTTATAAGCATTACAGACCAATTGCGCGTGATAACAGCGTAACAGCGTGTAGTGCTTTCGAAACGGAAAATTGCAAAACCATTAAATCAGTAGATTAGTACTTTTTCCGAGTTGTTCCTCACTCGTCCTATGACGTCTCATCCTTCGTATTATTATTTTTTTCTTAACTCCACCATTTTCTACTCTCAACTCCGACGTCCAATAGATATTTTAACATTTTATTAATCTTAGCTCATCATTTTCAGCCGACTTCAAAACAGGAGATTCTCAATTCAACTGTATGTTTTTTTTTGTATGTTTGTATGTTACGTGATTACTCCGCCAATTTTTTGGCAGGTATTAGTAGGTAGGTACTTCAGAGGTGGTCCCATATTAATTTTAACGAAATCGGTTCAGTAGTTTGGTTTTAAAATCAAAATTACTAGAAAATATGAAGATGTCATCCAGGTATTCGAAGTTGAAGTCGGTTGTATTGGTTTTTTAAAAAACCGTATTATTGTATTCTTATCTCATCCGACTTCAATAATTTTATAGAGACAACGGTTTGTACTGTTTGCAAAAAACAGTTCCTCTAACATGGAAATTAGCTCAGTTTTGTTGTTTTACCTGAAAACCTATACATTAATAAACTATAACGCAACATAGCCTTTTTTATGCTACGGACTACGAGACGAGTGAGATGTTCGCTTGGTGGTAAGCATCACGCCTGCATTATAACAATAGCAGTAACAGAAATGTGAACATGCGAAAAAAATCTGCCATGCACACTCAGCACTGCGCTCGTCAACCTGAGATATAAGATGTCAAATTTCGTCATGCCCAGCCATGCCATTTCTCTGGTAACATTGCCCTTCAAACCGAAACACAGTAATGCTTGCACTCAAAGAAATTTATAGTTCTCTGCTTGCACTCTACTGTTTGGCGCTTGAATAACTAGCAAAGGTGTGGTACCTACTTCCCCAGGCGGGCTCTGCAATATACTTAGTCTTACCTCTACAAACTATGCATTCTCTATTGCGAAGAAATATGTTAGTATTTAGACGTCAGCGAATATTCAAGAAGTATTCAACAGTGTAATTGTTTTTATAACCTGCTTATAAAGGTTCCGACTAAATCATTGAGGTGCCGAAATTTCTACCCAGCAGTACTCGAAAATACTTATCAATTATACTCGTTTGGCATTATTTTAAAATATTATCAACTGGTAAAATATTACGTTTCTGACTCGTACAGATTTCTAAGAACTAAGAAGTTAATAGTAACAAGCATTCATAAAATTCAATAATAGCATTTAGGGCTGCCCCCTGACACCCACTGGCGACGCCCATGCGCCACATTATGTATAACTAAAAGGGCCTTAGAAATAATAGTAAGCGGCAAAACCGTTAGGGTGTGTCCTAAATATTGCCTAAATACGAATGGATGAACAGTGTAAAAGATGATATGCATGTATGGCGACGGCGAGTGAATGTAGATACGACGAATGATAGAATGACTGAATAGGAAACATGCTGTACCGAGATGACACAAATGGGCATAATACAGTTACCTAGGCACCTAACTCAACCGCTAAGTCTTTGGGCATTCCTATATACTATAATCTCAGTGGGCCGAGGTTTGTTATTACCTTTACCTATGTTATAAAGTCAATGTAAATGTCTGTGAGAAGGTTAAGCTAACTTGTTCTCCTACATATAGAACAAATCGGTCATGCTCAGTGGCCACAGCTGCCCAACGCAGCTCTCATTCTCTAGCTTGTCTGATAAATATCAGCTCCCACACCAAAAGTTCATCAATATATATTTTCTCGCTTTCTCTATTCAACGGAGGTAGATAAGGACAGACTGTAGACAAAGCGGGGTTAGGTACCGTGTTTCCAGTGGTGATGTCATGCTGTAAAACGTTTGCTTGCAAAGCCTCTTTGTTTTTGCGGTGGAAGGAGTAAGGAGATTTACTTTTGTTAAGACTTTTCATAATAACCGTTTGTCACGAGATGCAAATAACCTGCATTTTGTGTCAAGGGGTCAATGTTTCAGCAAGTCTCAGTATCTTGTTGTTACGAATACTAAACGAATCCTTGCCTTTTGATTATTGCCCTAAGTAAATTTATGAACTTCGTCACTCCCGGTTTTTAAAATGGCTTTTGAAAAGTGTATATTTTTTTACCTAATAGGTTTGTTAGTGTAGGTACTTACCTACACATTTTGTGTATTTTTGGGGGTGGGCGGGTTTTTGTTTGTCTTCGTTTAGTTACACTTTAATTATTATAAATGCGAGGCACGGACGGCAGAAGGCACATAACGAAAGAGAATTTCAACTCCATATGTTTCTAAAAAAACAATACCTGGTGTTGAAAGGGCTACAAATTACAATCCTGAACAATACGAGTTTGTTTTGTCTAAATGCAAAGATAACCAACTAGGTAGGTACTCAAGTTTTCCTCCAGTGTTGATGTCGTAAATTAATTTCGGCACCGGATCTGCAGAATTATCACTGTCCAAATGTTTGCTGAGTGATTAAGTGCCATTACAAAAGCACGTGTTCTGCTGCATATAGTTCAGTTAGTACAGAGCCGACGGGCTGTGAGCGTGGTTAGATCGTTCCCGCCACCTTCGATCAGCCTTGGATTACGTCAACCGGCTCCGCCGCTAGTCGCAGAACCAAAACAAACGCACCGAGACGTGTTTGCTATAAAAATTATAAACCCGGGTCGCCAAATCTGCTTATTACACGTCTGCATATCCTTTGTTGTCGCATTAAAAAATCAATGTGTGTCAGTGACCCTAAGAGCTAACATAACGGAGCCGGTTTCGATCTGCAAATCAGCTCGACTGCGCTCACAGCTTAGTGAATAACGCTATTTCCGTACCCGTTTATGCCTTTCAACTTCATTCTCAAGACGGTGTTCCGTGTTTACGTCATTGGCCAACACGGAATATGACTTCTTTCCAATGATTCATTGTACATACTGATGAGTGTCGGTATCTGCATCGTGTTTTAAACAGATGGCATCAGTTAGACGTGTTGCGTGGAATCAGTTGAATTAACATCGTTCAGCCAGTGGAAGCAGTTGATTAATAAAGTATATACATAACCTATGTGAACTAGTACCTACCTATTGTGAATTATTCGATAAGACGTGTAAGATTGTGCAGTGAAAATGGATGAAGAATCAATGTGGAAAGGTTTTTACGACAAATTGCAACAACAGAAGTCTGTAGAGGAGGAGATTCACGATACCAGGTAGGAATTGTTATTAAGTGAAAATATTACCGAATTAGACAAAAGTAACATTAAATCTTGCATAGTATATACATTTTAGCTCAGTGCATTTCATAAACTTTACCTACCTACATACCGGTAAAATATAAATCTGGTGGATATTACTAAGTAGGTCTATCTAACTACCTACCTAGGTGGTACTTTCCTGTAATTATCTTGCTAAATAGGTTCACGTAGGTACCTAACCCTACCGTAAGAATATCATGTAATTTATTTTAATTGTAACACCTCATCATCAGCCCGGAGACGTCCACTTCGTTCAGAAAAGTTCTCCCCCTCCCCTTAGACCGCCACACTGTACGACAACCTGCCATTTGCATCCACCGGTTGCCCGCGACTTTTACAATGTCGTCGGTCCACCTAGTGGACTGTGTCTGCGTCTTCCGGTTCGCGGTCGCAACTCAAGAACCTTTCTTCCCCATCGGTTGTCAGTTCTTTGGACGATGTGGCCTGCCCATTGCCACTTCAGCTTGCAAACCTTGCGAGCTATGTCGGTAACTTGTAATTGTAACAGCTATCTTTTTTTTAAATAACCGACTTCAATTTCTATTACCTGGACTCATGACATCTTTTTTCCAGTTGTTTTGATTTAAAAACCAAACTACTGAACCGATTACGATTAAAAAAAAATGGGACCACCTCTGAAGTATGACCTACCAAATAAAAAAAAGATTAATCAAAATCAGTTCTTAATGAGGTTCCCCTGGCAAAACTTTTCGCAGATGGCGCTAGCGGCGGACCGGATGTTGTAAAATCAAATTTTGTTATTAATTGTTTCTCATCGGCTCTTGATGAGGGCGTTATCGATATAATTTAGTCCATGGAAAAAAAATGGGTACTGTGCCTTGTTTTAAGAATCTATGTAGCTGTTGACGGCCGGAAAATAATTTGTAGGTTATATAGTTGTTTAAATTGTATGTTGGACAGAGCTTTAATTAGCAAGGCAAAAGGATTGCTGTACAAACTTGTGTATACGCCACAGAAAATTGAAAGCAGATTCTTCCTGTACTGGTAGGTAATAAGAGTCAAATGTACTCTGCAAAAACAAAACAAAAAACAACAAAATGTAGCAGGCATTATATTAAGAGCTGTCATTCAACTCATCATAATGTTTTTTTTTACCATGAAACCAACCCTCACAACGCGAAAAAAAAATGGTCCCATAGAAAAAAATGCAATTACGCGCGACAAAATGTATGGAATAGCTGATTTTTTTTCACTATTTCCGCGTTGATCGTTGTACAAGTTGATCGACTTTAATGACCAAAGATAATGCCAATGAATTCAATGTCAGCCTGTATAGGTACGCAATGGGAATTGACTACCTAGACCATGAATAGTTACGACTACTATCATAATAAATTCGATTATTTAGGCATATTTATATTTCGAAATTTAGGTAACTACCTACATTATGCAAATAAAAAAGCCGAAGATTGGGGTATGTGGTGCGTCTTATGACCATGTACCATTATCCAGAAAGTGATGATGATGTCACATCATTTAGGTAGTTTTTAAGGCCGTATTTTAAGGATAAGAACAAACGATATTTTTTTCCTATGCAAGTAGATCTTTTGACATTGAATATTCTATGTAGGTAACTGTCATTTTTTTTTTTTTTCTTTGTTCTGTGGCCACTGCACGTTTGTGCATTGTGCCAATTCTCAAGTTATCATTTTACATTTTTTAAAACGGGGAAACGGAATTTTATCAAAAACCCCCAAATCGATACGATACCTATGAAAATACAAATTGATCAGACAAGTTTACAATTATCTAACTTATGTTACAAATTACTTTAATGAATATAACTTAAGTTAAGCGGTTTGGTGTTGAGACATTGGGTCCGTGGGGACCGGAAGCTCATCATCTTTTCAAAAACATATCCGAGCGCCTGGTCGACGCGACGCGTGATCAAAATGCTGGCGTTTATTTGGCACAACGCATAAGCATTGCCATCCAGCGTGGCAATGCCGCCAGCATGCTGGGTACGCTGCCGACTGGTAGTGGGTTTGAGCATTTGGATTGTCTCTAGACTTTCATCGGTCTGGATACAATCCTTTTGTTTTTTGTTGTGTAGTAGGCTAAGTAGTCATTGTAGTTTGTTGTAGTTAATAAAGGCTTATGCCTGTTGAAAAAAAAAGTTACAATAATTTACATAATGTTTACAAATTGCTTAGAAAATACAATGATATTTTCTAATTACTTATCTTAAACACTGATTAGTACAAATTAGTATGTTATAATTTTATACCATTTAAAATTAACAAATCACATATAGCTTTGTATATTAACTGCTTCTCAGAGGCAAGCAGGAATGAAATGTTTACAGGGAAAGGAATATCAAGTGACAGGAGCGTTTCATAAAAAGAGGAATAATCATGTAGTGGACAAGATAGCAAAATATGATTGACGTCGGCAACAGCATAACCACATTCACAATCAGGGCTTTCAATAATATGGAACCTGGCACTGTCATATTTATCCTACTAATAATTTTTTGTTTAGTACCGTAGGGAGGGAAATTAAATGTTTTTTTTTCTTTTTTGTTTGGGAGTATCTAATCAACATGATATTGTGGTACAAGTACAAGAATACCGTTTGTGATCTTTGCAGCAAAGGAAGGTGTACGTATCAGCAGGGCAGGGGTATTCACAACTCAATCGGAAAGCTTTCCGTTCAGATATACCTAAGAAGAGCTTTCGCTTTTCTGTGGGATAAACATACTCCGACTCTGTCATCCTGAATATAGATTATCTTGAGTAGTGGACTGAAAGAGGTAAATCTTCCAAGATTGGACTGTATTTTAAGTTCATAGTGAAAGAATACTTGACACTGGCGGAATGCACAAAGTGCGATGGAAGAATTAAGAAAAAAAAACAATTTTTTTTTCGTGCAACTGACAACGTCAATGTCAAACAGATGTACTATTAGTGGAGTGGAGCCTAAAATACACCAAATCTGCTCTCGGCGCCAACGGCGCTTATTAGAAGCAACCCGGCCTGTAGACCATAATCTGTGATGGCACGAATATAAAAATTCGGGCAGTATTGGTTCTGATCCGCGTTATGAGTTTTGTCAACTTTGTTGGCCTATTTCGGATCACATCACAGCAGGCAAGCTGTCTGTTGACTTTAGAGTTGGTTTGGGTTGAGTTGAGATAAAAATAAAATGATCTTTGGCTAAGACAAGTGATAAGATAACAAAAGCAGGGCAGAACCAATAGAAAACTTTGTTTAATTAAAGCTATAGCAGTCTCGAGTCCTGTCGTTTACATCTTTTAAACACAATACTTGTATCACAAAATAAAATCATTGTAAACCGGTTCATGTTGGTTTAGTTGCTGCATGCGTCGTAACGTTCGGAGCGTCAGCTGATAACATTTCGTAAAGTTATTTAATACTATAATCTTCCGTCCGAGATAGCATAATGGTTATATTGCGGGTTGGAACAATTCGACATATAGGATTATACAATCAATGTAGAAAAATGCATCTACTCAAGGAACAAGCTTACATCGCTGGTGGATGGGTCAAAGCGGGAAGTTCAGCTTCTTTTCCTGTACTTAACCCTGCTAACGACAACGTCATTGCAGAAGTACCGGACATGGATGCTAGCGACGCAAAAATTGCACTCACTGCTGCCTCAGATGCTTTCAAAACTTGGAAGGACACTACCGCCAAGGAGCGCTCCAACATACTACGAAAATGGTTTGATCTATGCCAGAAAAACTCGGACAATCTTGCTGAGATCATCACGGCTGAGTCAGGAAAACCGCTAATGGAAGCTAA
Organism: Erannis defoliaria; assembly: GCA_905404285.2. Taxonomy (NCBI): domain Eukaryota; kingdom Metazoa; phylum Arthropoda; class Insecta; order Lepidoptera; family Geometridae; genus Erannis; species Erannis defoliaria. Next base: position 8,975,404 of record FR990078.1, read on the forward strand.
GGGAGAAGTTGGATATGGTAATTCATTTTTGGAATGGTTTGCTGACACTGCACGCCATATCAACGGTGAGATAGTTCCTAGTCCATGGCCTAACAAACAAATTTTAGTAACCCGACAGCCCATTGGAGTTGTATCAGTCATCACTCCTTGGAACTTCCCATTTGCAATGATCACTCGTAAGGTTGGAGCATTGATGGCTGCAGGTTGCACTTGTGTCATTAAACCTTCTGAAGATACACCTCTGTCTGCGCTGGCTGCTGTAGAGTTAGCAGAGCAAGCTGGAGTCCCTAAAGGAGTTATAAATGTAGTTACAAGTAGCAGAAAAAATGCACCTGCTGTTGGCAAAATTCTATGTGAAGATGATGCTGTTGGAATTATATCATTCACTGGATCCACTCAAGTTGGAAAATTATTGTATGGGATGGCAGCCAAAGGGATAAAAAAAGTTGCATTGGAGCTTGGAGGAAATGCTCCGTTTATAGTTTTTCCTAGTGCTGATATAGAGCACGCACTTGACCAAGCAATGTTGGCTAAATTCAGGAATAATGGGCAAGCCTGCATTGGAGCTAACAGATTTTTGCTACATGAAGATATACATGACCAGTTTGTAAATGGTTTCAAGGAGCGAATTGCACAGAGATGTATTCTTGGACCGGGAACAGAGAAAGGTGTCACATGTGGCCCTCTTGTTAACATTCAGCAGGCAACTAAAGTATCAGATATTTTCAACGATGCTGTTTCCAAAGGAGCTAAAGCTGTTATTGGTGGCAAATTCAAAACTAATCTGGGAAATAAGTACTATGAATCAACTCTGTTGGTAAATATGAATCGTGACATGAGATTGTATTCGGAAGAAGTATTTGGGCCAGTTGCAGCATGTTTTAAGTTCAAAACGGAAGAAGAGGCTCTAAAAATTGCAAACGATACCAGGAATGGCCTTGCTTCATATGTGTTTACAAAGGAACTGGGTCAGGCATTTAGGATGTCTCGGCAGTTGGATTTTGGAATGGTTGCTATTAATGATGGTATAATATCTGCAGCGGAACCGCCATTTGGGGGAATAAAAGAATCTGGTATTGGCAGGGAAGGCAGCTTGCACGGAGCTGAAGAATACACCGACCTCAAATACACTCTGATGTCAGCTTTGGATAAATGAAACATTAAATCCACTTACATAATAAAATTATTGTCAACAAATAATAGTAATGTTGAAATTATATAATATGTAATTTATTCAAAGCCATATAAAATTTATAAGCATTTATTAGTTTGTAAGTTTCATTAATAATAATGGTACTTGTTTTTTTTCCCATATATAATACATTAAGTAACATCTTTATGATACATCATACATTTTATTAGAGTTAAGTACAAGGAGAAAATGTATCATTCCAGTCTTCCAGTGCATTGTGATCTTAAATGTAATATTATACATTTTAGAAAATAATAAACGAAAATGTAGGTAATCTTAAAATGTTAACTCGTAATATGGCAATACTCAATAATGTAATATTACACGTTTTAAATTATTCCATAGTTTATATCTTGTTTTTTATTTAATAAAGCTAAAAATAATGTTTTTTTTTAAATGTTTACCTCTCTAGCTCTAACATATTATTTCTCACAACTACCTATTGTAATAAATGGTGGGTCTAAAAATATATAAATATTACGATTTTATTTTATTTTATATTAAACCTTTTTTTTAATTCAAGACTTTTTCTCCAACAGAGTGCAAGAAGTCGACAATGGGTTTTTCGAGAAGTTCGGATCGATACTAAAGCAGGCGTCTCTAAAAGCGGCCCTAGAAGAGTCCACGCCCTTAGCGCCATTGAAGGAGATCGAAGAAAAGGATAGCGAGCAGAAAGTGGAGACGGACCTTCAAGCTGAAATCGGCAGTGTTACCAAAGACTCCGATAGCGGAAACGAGACTCTTCTCGATACAGACTCGGAGCCCGATGACCCCGAGAAGGGGGTAGACCGCTATATAGAGGCCGTCGGATGGAATGTGAGTTTTATTGCCATTTTTATTAAGAATTTACGATTGAGATATTACGACAGGTTTGCGTCATTCACCTTAGATTTTTGCGTTTATGGGCGCTAAACTCAGTTCGATTTATCCTTCAAATATGATACGGTTCTATAAACCTAGATTCGTTCTATCAAGTAGGTATTCTCTTCTATTAGGATGCTCATAAAATACGAAGTAATGCACAAGTATATGATAATGGATCATAGTGTTTTCACGTATTTGATCTGATAGCCTCAAATGGCAACATACAGACAACATATGGAGCGGACATTTCATCGCGTTCAATTGAATCCGGCCCATCTATCGTCATGAACCAATTTGTAGGGACCGTGGGCAACAAACCTACCATTGTTTTATTTTTAGGGAGTTGTAAACTCGGTCTACCTTGTTGCCATTTGAACTAGACATTGCGCTAAACCTATTTCGAGAAATGTAGGTCGGGAGCGAATTTGTATAGGTAGAGTCGCCGCGACAACTTATAACTTTTCGTAGAGCGGAGACGTACTTACGAGAGTGATTGTTATTCTCATTACGTACTTGGTCATCAGAAACAGACAAAGGATTCGTGAGCAGAGCCAGTGACATAATTATTCAAGCTTCATAGGTATTCGTTGCATCGATGTCTGCGAGCAGGCGCAGTGCGAAGACTCGTTGTTGGTATATTGGTGGCACTTTGCCAGTAACTCTTTTACTTTCCCCCGTTCATTTTGTCAACTTCCTCGTCAAGGTTATTCTGAATGGCCATCGCCTAGAGAATTTGTTGTTTTCCAATGTCATTCCCCTTAGATAATTGTGGGAACCAGAAATTCTATACTACAAAGGTTTTTCGTTTATCGATCTTGAATAGAGTTTAGAACATCTATTTTAAATGGTTCATCAATAAGGCGTTAGGTGATTGTGTTACTTAGCCTAGAATGAAATGATACTGTGCAGGCTTCTCAATTCAATTTACTTTAATGTGAGCGAGTCGAGTACATGAGATAGACATGTAGCAACCCACGCAACTTTTTGGGTATACGATTGGTAGGTAGGCATGTTGCAGCTTTATTAAACCCACATTAGAATCAGAATTATCCAGTCTGTGTTAATTCAGTTCGAAAGCTAAAAATTATCACTCTCGAAAGATTTTTTTTACTGCTTTTTTGCCTATCCTTGCTATGCAACAGTTTTGTCTGACTATGATGGCTACAAAAATATAGACTTTCAAGACAAATATAATAAAATTTGACAAATAAATAAATAAATACAAGTAAGCTAAGAAATTTGCGAAGTTTATTACCGTTCTTGTAGCATAAAAAACTTGTACTGTACTAATATCTTGTATGGTTGTTAAGTGGCCATTTGTAAGAAAATTGTAAGATATCAATTAAGTGGCTGATGGAGTGTGTAGATTTGCGAATGGGCTATAACATATCAGAGTAGCTTCCGTTTCTGGCGAATATAAACGCACGTGGTTAATAAAATAAATAAAACATTCAACACGCGCCTGTTGCTTTGGTTTACTGAAGAACCTTGGCTTTACATAGATTCGTGCTAAACCACTTAAAATTAAAATAAACATTCTCTAAATACAGAGTTTTATGAAGAACCGGTTGCGGGCGGGGTTTCCGTTAATAGTTTGGATTAGAAATGAAGGTAAAGAGATTAAAATTAGCCAACCCTTTCTTGTCTTCAGACATACTTCATAAATAAACAAACATCGAAAGAGAGTAGTGCACTCTGCATTTACAGATGATTTTCACAATCAATAAGAGCTAGTTTTGTAATAGGAAAAATAAACATGACCGACTGCCGATCGATGCTGTTATGATCCCGCTTCGAGTGCTTTTATTCTTTATGGACCTTTATATGCCTTTGCCTGCGAATAAAACTTGGTATAATGTACGGCTTTATTGCTATTCTGTCCATTCAAGATGAATTTATATGAAAGTTATCTATTGGATAGAAATTAAAAGTGTAATAAAACGTCGGCTCCTGACATAGTATGTGGTTGATGGATCACTTCAAACATATTTAAACATCCACACGCGCAACGGTTAAATTCTTCTTTTATAAGAGGATGTCTGCGCAAGATTTGCCTCGTAAAGTTTAAGCATCTAAGCTTCGCCAGGAAATGGGTGAATAGCATTCTAAAAACAGTTGTGAAGACGTCTGAGGTGTGGGAAAAATATTTTGGACAATCCTTTTTTTATTTAGTTGAGTTAGCGTTCGTCTTCGTTGTCGGCGCTTTGCAAAAATAGAATTTGGCGGCAGTGGCGGTTCATTCCCGAGTCCCAGCCGGACTGAGCCAGTGCACCGGTAGCTCCCACCACATACATTTCAGTTTCAGCATTCGCTCCCCATCTTTCTGTGGAAAACACTCTGTAATCGAGTTCGGTTCGAGCCATGGGATAGGCCGCAGATTACGTTCTGTTCAGTGCAAGTGTATTTGGGTTCCTGAAGAATTCTCGGTTGTGTTGTGTCAATACCTAGTGATAATGAACGGGACTCTTCGGACTAAGTTCAGGGGTGTGAAGAAGGAGCTGTTAGAAAGACAAACGAGTATGCTGATTCAATCCATGACCGTGCGTATTGTGAATGAATGTTACGTTATTTTGAGACTAATAGTCTTTTCCTCTGTGTCAAGGTTCTGTAGTTAATTATACCAAGAGAATAGTTTGAGCACTTAATGTGGTCGATTCGGTTGTGATGACGGTTTTAGTTGACAGTTATAAACTAACTAAAGTATTACTGTCCTTAGCTAACATGCCTAGTAAAAAAGTGACAGCTATATTTTAATTAGTTTAGAACTGTCAACTAAAACCGTCAGAATCGACCACAATGGCCATTTATATTCATCTAATATTTATTTTTTCACTTGATTAAGTAATTGTAAGTTGTTTTTTTATGTTTATAAAATCTAGACTAGACGAGATTACTCATAAAAACTAAATATTGCTGAAAGAGGGTAGAGGTCTATGGCCTATATAGGATGCTGATTTACCTGCCGACAATAAAGACGATGATCTTACTAGTATTAAGTATCTAAAATTGTATCCAAATCTAAGCGACTATAGTTAAACATAACTAGATACTTGCAATTAAGTCTCGCACAAATCGAACTTGTTATTAATACATTTGTAAGCATCTTTATTCTCAAGAGGAAAACCTCAGAAGAAATTCGTCTTTTTTGCTCGTAGCAGATATTTAGTTTTACGGAATTTACCAGCACTGTTATTAAAATGAATCATAGTAAACAACGATATAAACAGGCTCTCATGGTTTGCGGGATGGATAAATTAATTACATACACATCATTTAGTTTCTTGGAGTCCTGACACAAGCTCGTGTGTCCGTAACCAACGACGCGTGAAATTCAAAACACTAGCTGTTGCTAGCATTCGATCAGATCAATAAGCTTCCCACGGTAACCCGGCAGCTTAGGGAGGGTCGGTGGTGCTAAGGTCTAGATTCCTCGTTACAAGACAACAAGATTCGGGCGCGTGCCAGTCGTGCTGTTCCTGTGGTAACCACCATCAATCGATGATTCACACTTGGGTAGGTAGTTTTGACTGCACTGCAGGGCGGGATTGTTGAAAGTCGGTCCGCTCTACTAGTTTATGAAATTGAGATATTATTATGATTCCTCGGTTTGTACACTTATATTTCTGGTTTGAACGTCCTTGCTTCTAACTTTGTTTTTCTTTCTTGTTTGAACTCGCGTACATTTCGATTACAGTGTTATATATCATACGGGTGTCATTACAGAAAACAGACGCCTTTTTTGACCTACCTCAAATGACGCGCGTGACGAGAAGTTGTATATCTAGATTGTTAGTAATGTTAGTCATCAAATTACCATAAACGTTGGTGATAAAATGTGAAGTGCTTCAATTGTATAGTGTCTTTAACTCGTTGGTTGCAGATCGATGAACTTTACCTGGAGGTATTGTATGAGATTTTGCACAATGTCGGGGGATGTGACGTAGGCTGTGAGGTGGGGCAGCTGGCAATGCTGTCATACGTCCAGGAAGCTTTTAAGATAGCCAATGACAAGCATACGCAACTCCTCACCATGGCAGAGGCCAAGGAGCCCCCGGAACTTATGCTGAACGTGGAAGTAGTGGAAGCCAAAGACTTAGTCCCCAAGGATCCCAATGGACTGAGCGATCCTTTCGTCACGATATACATGATGTCCAACTCAACGCATAGATATAACTCGTCGGTGAAACAAGCGACGCTCAATCCTCTTTGGGAAGAACACTTCTCTTTGTAAGTACTAACGATCTGTCTTCATATACGAAAACGTTCGATACATTCGATACGAAAACGTTCGCTTTCGCGCGCGAAAACTTAACGACTTTAAAAAAAAAATACATCCGTCTTCAACTTCGAATACCTGGATGACATCTTCATATTCTAGTAATTTTGATTTTAAAACCAAACTACTGAACCGATTTCGATAAAATGTATGTGGGACCACCTCTGAAGTATTACCGACCAAACAAAAAAATAATCATCAAAATTTGTTCATAATTGGCGGAGTAAACGCGTAACATACAAAAAAAAACATGCTGTCGAATTGAGAACCTCTTTTTTTGAAGTCGGTTGAAAACAGGCTTGCATGATGGATGTAGAATATTTTTTCCAGAGAAATTACTGCGTATGAAGAGATTTAACATCTAATATCTCAGGGTGACGAGCGCAGTGCTGCACTGCACTGCGCTCGATTGTATTCGCAAGTTCACAATTCTGGCACTGCTACTGTTTGTGGCAGGCGTGACGCTTACCACCAGGCGAACGTCTTGCACGATTCGACACAAAATTGTAAAAAAAAAGTTGGCTTTTTTTATCAAATAAAGGGAAACATAAACAAGCGGTCAGTAGGGTTCTATGATTGGTCATACTGACACTTTGGATTAGCTGAAACATTGGTGTTTCAGTAGTCCAAAGTGGAAGCAGTGCCGTTATGCTTCCTAACTAAAGGCTTTCAATTGCACCCTTTCTATAAGGTGCCGTTGACCATATACAGGGTTACGCGGAACGTATTACTAAGACGAAAGGAGGTCATTGTACTCATACTTTTGAAAAACTTTTACTATGGATCAACCCCAAGTTCCCAAAAATAATCAGCTGCTCCATATATTTTGTTGAGGATGTAGTACAATGACCTCCTTCCGGCTTATTGATACCGTAACGCGTAACCCGGTATCTGGTTAAGGTATGTATGGATGGCATCATGTACCCGAAATATTTTTCAAAGTTTAAATATGACCACAAAATTCTCATTCCCAATCCATTACCCACCCCAATTCTAGACATACAGAATTGATACATTGGTGTCGATTCTGTTGCACCGCTCACTAAACTAAACTTAATTTGACAGGACGAAACCTGTTGACATCCTTTTCTAACATATTGAAATGAAATGAGACGCGTATAATTTTAGTCCTGTCGGATTAGTTTAGTTTAGTGAGCGGTGCAACAGAATCGACACCAATATCATACCTGTTATAGATTTCATCGTTATTGTCAGTTACAGTTACGTAGCTACGTAGGTACACATAGATACTATAATTGTTATAAAAGTTGGAATTAATAATATGGAAGCGTATTGTCTTACATTGGCACTTTATCATGGTTCAGCGCGTCTAGCAAAAATAACAGTAATCTACCTACTGTTTTCATATGCACCTATAACTTGCATTTACGATGCTTGCATAATGGAACAGCCGTCCTTGATCTTGTGAGGCGCATAGAAACTTATGAATTACGTAACTGGCATTCAATGTATTTTCTAGTATGTTGTATTTGTGATAAAGCCTTTATTATGTACTAGCGACTTGCCCCGGTTTCACACTTGTACCAAACTTCACATCAGGATCACCCGCTGGGCTAATAAAAAATGCCTGAAAATGTCACCAAAATCGCTCCAGCCATTTTGGAGTCCAGATGGATACATACATCGTCGTCAGCCATAAAACGTCCACTGCTGGACGAAGGCCTCCCCCTTTATAGAGGGGTGTTGCCATAATCCCCACGCTTGGCAGGCGGCTTGGGGATCGCAGAATGGTCACCACCGTTAACCAAGAGGACGCTGCTGCCCGTCCTCCGGTGGGTTTGGTTGCAGTTTAAGGACATACTCAGGTCCATACGGATACATACATACGACTTTTATATAATATAGAAATAGAAAATAGATTGATTATTATAGGCCTGCGTTGAACTGCCATCTCGCCTGATGTTAAGCGAAGATGCAGTCACGATGGAGCACGCTTGCCTAGAAGAAACCACTCGCGACTTGCTGACACCCTGATTTTTCCAAACTAGTTTCGTTGCGAGGTTTGCGAGGTACGAGATTATAGCATTTATATGGTACCTAAGGGTTGTAAACTTTGCTTAAGTTAATAAACTTCTTAAACTTCTGCGTAAAACAAAAAATAAGTTCCAACTAAAGTCATTCAACTTTAAGCGGCGATCGTAAGTGTGGTTTAGCTGCTTATCATTGCTGGCTGGTATTAATTTGCAGGTTTTGAACGGGTTGCCCCTTATGAGTACGTAATAAGGATCAAACTTATTTCGCAATGTTTTTAACGCTATGTATTAGGATACTCGTAATAACGAGTAAACGGTATATTAATTGGTACTTTATTTTCAGACCAATGCCAGGGAGTTTTCACGAAGACTCATTGTGTCTCGAAGTATGGTAAGTCCTATTTAATCTACTTATACGTGCTATTTATGTCTGTAGCTTTCAATTATTGTACAAAACCACAAATATAATAATAATATGCTAAGTAAGTTCGCATTAATGCCATCCCGATGATAGAATAAAATAAAATGAAAAAATACTTACCTACATATTTATTGGAAGGACTAAACTTTTCAAAATTAAAGTTAAAACTATCGTGGAGACTACAAAAATCAACAAAACAAAAAAAAACATTGATTTTATTGTAGACAAGATTTTCTAAGACTTTTGTCAAAAGTTGCGTCTTACTTTTTTATGCTTGACAGGCTAGGTGTTTGACCACAATTCACTTAATTTTTTGTGATAGTGTGGTCGAAAACACCTAGTCTGGAATGGGAACTCGCTCTCAATTGGGGGTGCCGGAACACACCCATGGCGGCTTATGTTTAGCTAGAGAGTGATAGCTATCCAGCCGAATGCTACAAAGTACCATATCACAATGCTATGACTTTATATACCGGGTGTTAGTTTGAACACCGATATCATTGTACTCATCATTATGAACAACTTTTACTATGGGGCCAACCCTGAAATCACAAAAAAAACAGCTGTTCCATACATTTTGTCCAAGATCGATGAACCTTTTTGTATGGAACAGCTGTTTTTTTTCGTGATTTCAGGGTAGGCCCCATAGTAAAAGTTGTTCATAATGGTGAGTACAATGATATCCTAGAAGGATAACGGTGTTCAAACTAACACCCTGTATAGTTATTATGTCAACATTTTTGTTCTGACTTTTGTCGAAAGTTGTTCAGCATAAAATAACACAATTGCCTGTGGAAGGTTGTGAGGTAGCTAATGACACACATTTTATAAATGGGACATAGGTACAGTTTTATAAATGGGTAATGTTTTATAAATGGTATAGGTATATGTGTATGTTTGTAATCCGTTTACCTGTTTATGTAAAACAGGTAAACGGATTTCTATGATGAAACTCGTGTCGAAGAAAGCTTATTTCCCGAAATAACATATATGCTACTTTATATCATCACGTGAACGAAACCGCGAGGGGGAGCTTGTCATCAATACATTCTAGTTAAATTCATATATTTATTGCAGGGATTTCGACCCTGCTGAGACGGTAAAAGAGAAAATGACCAAAATTTTCGAAGTCAGAGGCGTGAGAGGCCTTCGAAAACTCATGAAAGAAATCGCCATCACAGCGTCGACTGGAAAGCACGATAATGAACTAATAGGCACTGCCAATATACCACTTAAGGTAAAAGCAATCAGAAATACAATAGGTAGTAGATTGTTTACCAAGGTTACTCCCTACAAACTATTTTTAAGGCGAGAGTATTTCTTAGAATCCAGAGCGTAGCGATGTATTCTAGAGTAGAATCCTGAGCGCAACGATGGATTCAAAGTACTTGAGCTTAACAAATGTGTTGATCCCGAGGTGACACTCTGCTTTTTATCACCCTCTATAAGAAATCAGAAATATTTCTTGGCCATAAATAACTACGAATGTTACAGGCAAGTCATATTATACAGAAAATATCCTAAGATTAGAGTTCATTTTTAATAAATCAACGATTAATGAATTTAACAGTACTAAGAATAAGAAATGAATACTATAACAGGTAACTGTGATAACTCCGTTTGTTCCTTAGGTATGCAAAAATGAGGATTCCGAGAGCGTCATTGACATATATTCAGCTAACTTGTAAAATGGATTGCTCTCAAAGAAATGCTTAAGGGTTTTCTTATATTTACTAAAAACTAATTCAGTAATGCAATTCGGTAACTTATCAAACATTAATATTTTAGCATGACGGCCCTGTTTTTCAATTTTAACTAACCTAGTCCAGGGAACGTACAGCTTTTCCTTATTTCTTAGATTGCTATGATACTTATCTTTGTTCTTCGGTAAATTAGATTTGTGTATGTCTAACAAGCTATTATAGATAAAAAGAGATATTACTGTCATTATTTTGTTGTTTTTGAAGTGAAGCTTCGCGGAACTACGTTTTTTTAGACCATTAATTATTCTAATCGCTCTCTTTTGACATCTTAACACTTTTGTAATTTTCGTAGCATTACCCCAAATGGTAACAGCATATCTTAGTAGGGAATGTATATAAGCATAATAAACGGAAATTAGAGTTTCTTTATCTAACAAAGGTTTAAGTTTGAACAAAGCATAATTTCCACTGGCTATTCTCTTACATAATTTGTCAATATGAGCAGAGTGACTAATAGTGGTATCTATAGTATACCCTAAGAAAACATTTTCTTTGCTAGAAGAATTACCAAAAATACCAAGTTTCGATTGGTATTGCATTACAATACTTTTGTTTGAATTGAGAATGATACCATTACAATCAAACCATTCTTTTAGCAAACTCATCGCACTATTTATTTTTAATTCTAATACTTGTTTATTTTTATCTCTAATACCAACATGGGTGTCATCTGCAAAAAGACTTATTTGCGCCCATTCTGGCATGGCACTTGCAAGATCATTAATAAAAATTAAAAACAATAGAGGTCCTAAAATAGAACCCTGTGGCACTCCTATTGTCATTTTACCCGATACGGAAGAATATTCGTTCACGCATACTGATTGGCTACGATTATTAAGGTAACTCTTCATCATATTTAATTCGTTTCCACGAAAGCCATAATATTCTAATTTCAATATCAATATGTCGTGTCTCAAACAGTCGAAAGCCTTTGACAGGTCACAAAAAATACTTGCACATCTATTAGATTCATCCAAAGATTCAAGAATAAAGTAAATTACATTTCTTATCGCCATTTCAGTAGAACGGCCTTTTCTGAATCCAAACTGAGCTACATTAAACAGATAATTATCTTCAAAAAAATCAACTATTCTGGATTTAATTGCAGTTTCTAGAATTTTAGATAAAGCAGGTAAGAAGAAGAGGAAAATAAGTAAGTGTAGCTTATTAATAAGAATATTACCTACGTTTATTTCATTCTCACTTCTTACTTTTTATCGAGGAAGATACACTGAGTTAAAATAAAACAAAGTTAAATCCGAATTTGAGTAAACAATAACGAACAAAGGCGGAATGCATTTCGCGCGTTTTTGTTTTGATCACAAACTTTTTTTTCTTTCGCGCACCTTCCTTTTTCAAGCAGCCTGTTACTTGTTCATACAATGTCCGTGGTTGATCTCTTTGGTGATTGGAACTTTAATAACAATATCCACAACCCAAATTCAAATCACCTCCCTAGGGCGGAAAAGAGCGAATTTCTACCCTGTTGTCGAGGAACAAAGTAGGTATTTTTGAATAGATGTGATAACAGAAATGAAATAGTTTTTATTACCAACCACATAGAGTAGTAAACATTTGCTTAAATTAGGTACATACTTAATAATACAGTTTTTTATCAAGATAATTAACGGTGAGCCCCAAACTAGGCTCATGGCACGAACAAGGCACATTTTACAATGCGTTTAGTGCGTTGGTACTAAGTCCATAAACAGTCAAATTTCCTTAAGAGCTTACGTAAACGGCATTGTTTACTATGTAGGATGCGCATACGGAATTTTTACTGTTATTTCGAATTGAGTTAAATGACATCTGATGTAAATAACAACATAACATACGTATTTAACGCATATGATACGCATATTATCAAGTGTATTTACCCTATCATTTACGTAATCATAATTTCTAGTATCGTTCAGTAAAACACTGTCACTAATTTCGTGATTTTGTTGCAATCAACATTATTTAATTGTTTGGCTAGGGCGTGTTAATTCCACCTCTTTTCAAGCGATTTCATAAACGGAGGTTCTCAATTGGAACGTTTTTTTTTTCTCTGTTTTCGGTTCTTAGTCGATTACTCCGCCAATTATGAATTGATTTTGATAGGTCACACATCAGAGGTGGCCCATATAAATTTTATCGTAATCGGTTATGTAGTTTGGGGTTTAAATGGTTTTTAAGTCATCGCAGGTAATCGAAATTGAAGTCGGTTGTTTTTTATTTTAAACAAAGTACTTGTAACTGCATGCGGTCCTATCGCTATCATTTTTTCAAGATAGACCGTTACGAGGTTTGCCTCCATGTTTTTATGCACTCACTGGATAAATTGTATTGCTTTTATAGTCGATCCCAGCTGGAGGTATGACGATGTGGTTTAGCCTCAGTAAGAAGAGCAAGCTGCGGCGGCAGGGCGTTGTGAAGGTGCGGCTTAACTTCTCTTCGGAGAAAAACTCGCAGGTCGCTGCGCAGGAGCACCGCCATCTACTAAGGATATTACTCCTCCACGAACTGGAGAGCTCCAAGGTATGACATCACTGTGACACAGAATAAATAACTACGTAGTTCGCATCTTTGCTTAACGTCAGGCGTGATGGTGAAAGGCAAGCCCATCTACAGGCTGATATTGAATTCATTAGCAATATCTTAAGGGGTTATTAAACTCATCATAATTGACAACTTATATCACGAAGCCAATCCTGAAAACGCGAAAAAAAAACCTAGGGAATATGCATATGTGTTCCAATTATAAAAAATAATAGGATGAGCGAAGAGTTCTAACTGCATCTGATCATTACATTGAAAAAATTATTGAAATAGCCTGATAAAGTTCTGAACTATAAAAGCGTTCAAACTCGTAACGTACTAAGGTTAGTAGTGTGTACTGCTTGGTACTAAAGCCACAGCGCAAAATATTATAGTTAGCTTTTTTTTATCGCGAATACGTTCTTCCTGTTATAGTACGTTGGGCCGCACCATCTCGCTTAGCTTTCGAAACTTCTCGTGTTAGGTAACCTAAGTATTTTGAGCCCTATAATCTGAAGTTGATTCTGCATGCTGACCTCATTTTGCACAGATCTGCATCACAATGTGTTATTTATCCGGAGATTTATGCATCCTCAAGCAATCGGAGACGAAAACACATTGCTTCGATAACTATACTGGGGTATAGTTATCGAAGCAATGTGTTTACGCACCAATATGTAATTCACCTCTGTTTAATGTCTATTTGTGTATGATTTAAACTGATGTTAAGGCAGGTTAAGGTAAATTATCCATGTATTATTAAAAACCTAACAATACCTACATAAAAACGGGTTTTCCAACATGACTTATTCATATAACGTTGAATAATAAATACTATTATTTGTTACATCTTTGTCTGCCCTCGAAGGCAATAACCCTTTGTCAATTATCCTTTATAAAATTCCTACTCTATAAATGCATGCGTTTGATAACTGAGACAAATGGTAAACAGTATGGAATGAACATCACTCAAAAGATTAGCTTGGTGAAATAACAATAGCCTGATCTGTCTGATGAATAGTATTATCTGTAGTAACCGATTTTGTGTACCGGGTTCATAAGTGAAGCATATTGGAAACATAGATTAGGTCGATCTGCAGTTAAGTAGAGTCCAGTAGATGTCCTGCGTTAAGAAGAGAGAGAGCTAGATCCCCCAAGGAAAAGAAGCAACTCGATGCGGATAGCTGATAAGCGTGCAAAAAAGGCTTTCATTAAGAGAAGTCTACGTATTCTACGTAGGACATATGACGTATATCATTTGTATAGAATGCTTCCACGACTTTTTAAGACGAACACTTTTTAAAGGTGGCGCCTTTTTGGTGGAGTGGCGACTTCAGCGCGCCTGCTGAAGCCATCCTAACCCAGCATGCGGCCCAAAGCGGGCTCAGCCAACAAGACAACCAGCTAGCTCAATGGTCCGTGTTCTGCGCGGTCACGCCGGACCACCCGCTCAGCTTCGGCCTCTTCAACACTCTGCTGGATAAGATCTCCAAACCGGTGAAATCTGGTAAGCATTTGACAAAAATTGCTTCATTATTTCCAGCATTATTTTATGCTTTCCATCAAAGTCTTCTTCCCAGTCTTGTTTAAGGAAATCGTCTAGATTTACTTGGACGCTTTGAGGTGGAATACCCTGTATGGAAATACTAGGATGATCTGTCTTTACAAAAAAGTGAAATCACTACTTTCCTTTCTCTCTTCAGTGCCTGAATCATAAGCCCCACCTGACGTAAGGTAATAGAATCTACTTAAGGATAATTGGAACTCCATAGTACTAAAAAATCGATTGGGACAGCTCTCAGTCTCAGAAGTGGCTTCTAGGACATGAGCTCTTGTCCTAAAAGCCACTATTCACACTATCTGCTAACGTGGGCCACGCCATGTTGCTGTATCCTCGGAATCTTTTGTGTGACTGATGAAAGATATTTCCAATAAACCCTGATTTAAATGCCATAGATTCCTTAATAAAGACAGTTTATACAGCTCTCGTATACAATTGTCCCGGTAAAAGAGTTATATATCCATTTTTAGGGCTTATTAGCGAAGAGGACGTCAAGCTATTCTGGGACGGCGCCAAAAAACTATTACCCACATGCTACAGCCACATAAGGAAACTCAGAAAAAAGACTGCCGGTGATAAGACTGTCATGAAAACTCTACGAGAAGTCCTCAAGATACTGTTAAAGTTATCCGAATTGGACGTTCCAGAAACCATAGACTTATTCCCTTCTAACCTTTACGGTTGGTTAAGAGATGACAAAGAGAAGCTAACAATTCACAAAGTTTTACATCAGGCGGTGTTGCAAGGCGCGTCTGATTGGTTCGTCCATATTCTGGATAATAATGAATGCAAGGACAAAGCTGAAGAGTCCAGGCTGCAACATTTGATTATAGTCATACAGTTGGTTCGCTCGGACCTGCAGAGGGCAATCGAATATTACGAAAGAGTTTTTGTCGAGTGAGTATTTTTTATCAAACTAGATATGGCCTACGTGACTCGCGATTTTGAAGTTTTCTTGATCATTTTCGTCATAAAAAAAATCTATTTGTGTCTTTTTGACGCAAATACGAGTATCTTATAGGTCTTTATGTCGAATATCTCCTTGTCAAATTTTATCGGAATGGTTCAGTCCACGTCAAAGCTCAAAGCGTAATAAAGACCATGGCGGATACTTCTTATCTCAGTTACTCGGAACTTAATTGCATAATCTGGTCTTTATTTTGATGGTTTCTCTCCAAATACTTCGGACTCCTTAAAACAGAAAATACCTAAATAATTCGTTTAAATTTCATCATCAACAGCCGGAAGACGTCAACTGCTGGACGAAGGCCTCTCCCTTAAAAGGAGGTGCTGCCATAATCCCCACGCTTGGCAGGCGGCTTGGGGATCGCAGAATGCTCACCACCGTTAACCAAAAGGACGCTGCTGCCCGTCCTCCGGTGGGTCTGGTTGCAGTTTAAGACATACCCAGGTCCAGGTTTACTAACACATTTAGGTGAAATTATATGAAACTTAATAAAGTAAAATTGTTGTTTACAACCTTGTACGATTAATTGTGTAGATTACGTGCTTAAGTTTACGTTAAGTCACATCAGCCATAAGCCATCAAACGATGATTCACGTAATGATTGTTCACTGCCCTGAATAGCCGGCACTAATGATATAATGGCTTGAATGACGACAAACCACCGTAAGTTAGCTAGATCATGGTCAGATCATTACTCCTATTTACATAGTTCCTTACACGCGATTAGAATGTGGATTTGCAATGTTCTTTGTTTTTTGTTATAATATCATCTTGTGTCTTAGTCATACTAATTAACCTGTTACTAATTTTGTAGTGAAAGATCGGGTTTATTCAGCGAATATGACAAAATTAATTTTATTAATATAATTATGTCGACAGATCGATAGGAGTTTTTCTTTTTGACAACGACTAATGTCAAAAACGGTAGTTAAATTATTCACTAACTGATTACCTTTATGCTAGGGCTTCACCTGCGTTTAATGCCATTATTTAGCGCGGTATTTAATACAGTACGCAGATATGGCCGGGTGTTAGCACGTTATTGGCCTAGTGGCATTATTAATGTCGTTAGACGTTAGGCGATATTCAAAGTCAAATGATAGCGTGGCCGCCCATGTAGCGCATTGTTAAATGCATCTTTTATTGCACGTTAATTATTTCGATAACTGGACGTAAAGCGTAACGCAGGTGAAGCCCTAGCATTAGAGGGATACCTATTTCTATAATACCTACATACCTACCTACAATCGTCTAACTCGAAAGTAATTGTTACAAAACTAGGGAATTCTAATAAATCATATCAGCATTACTTCGAATTTTAACGCAACAGCTTTACGAACAAGCCAATTATCCGACAGTCCGTAACCGATTGAGCTGATAATGTCACAGTTTAAATTCGACCGCATAGTTTGTTTACTATTCTTTCTATAAGGTTTATTACTGTAAAAAGTTATCAGTCCACAACATAAACTATATGGCGAAGAAACGGCTGAATGGATTTGGATGAAACTCGGAATGGAGGTGGTTTATTTCCCAGAACAACATGTAGGCTACTTTTTCATCATCGCGCGGATGAAACCCCGGGGCGTAGCTAGTTTTCTACTCTTATGGTTCTGCTCGTCGTCGTCGTCAGCCATAAGGCGTCTTCTGCTGGACGAAGGCCTCCCAATAGAGGGGTGTTGCCATAATCCCCACGCTTGGCAGGCTTGGTTCTGCTCACAGTTACTAAAATTTAATTTTGAATCTTACTTCCAGCATCATGAACTTCCCCTACCCGAAGACGCTATATGGTCTCTACGAGAGCAAGATAGCCTCCCTAGTCGAAGCAGAGGTACTGGAAGTATGCAAGAGTCTAAAAAGGCTTCACTACAACGCTGGTTCGACCACAAGCGTGCACCTGGCTGGAGGAATCAACGGGGCAACCGGGCTCGGCACGCCGACAGTGACGGATGAACCTCTCACGATGGGAACCAAGCTGTTTGAGCTCTATCTCACCCTGCAGAGGTTTTTAATGTAAGTTTCTTTATATACGGGGTAAAATGCAAAGATATTTCTAAGCCGATAGGAGGTCATTGTACTCATGTTTGTGAACTACTTTATTTTTCCTCTTTTATCCTAATGGCTTCGCACTTCTTGCATTTGCCAATGTCAAGTATTTTGATGAATTTCTAGTCAAATGATACATAGTAAGTCACAGTCAAGTCCAGTCATGCCCTAGTAAAGTAGTAGCAATTTTACTATAAGCTTCTTCGGAGTTTTGAAAACAACACGATAGGACATGTTTCACCACATTGTATCACTTGCCGACACTCTTGCGCGTAAATCGGCGTAATGAATAAAACGCCAGCAATTTTATGAATGGTGATGGTTATGATTGGTGTGTTAACCAAAAAAAAAAACAGTTCAAAAAGTTTTGGAACATTTAATAATGCAACATGTTTTTTCGCGTTCTCATCTAAACTCAAACTACTTTTACTATGGGAACAAAGCTAAAATCGCGAAATATAATATTCTGCTGTTCCATACGTTTCGTCGTAAAGGACAGTTTGTCATTTTCATTATTTATGCAGTCTAGCCCAGAAAGTGGTGTAAAGTGTAATGCATACCTAAAATGTGTACGGTTTAGATGTATTTTTTTGACTTTTAAGTCCAGCTTGCTTTCGGCCTAGAAAATAAAACGAGTTTTTGTTTATTTATTAATTATTCTTAGTACTTTATTGACATCCAAAAGCCTACATTTCTAACCCAGTGTTAAAGATGATTAATGCTCAAGAATACTGTCAAATATTGGAGCTCCAAACAAAGTTCCATTGACCTGGTAGGTATTATTTGGTCGCTAAATAATTTTGTTTACGCTTTACAAACATCGTCCTTATCGTGTATTGTTTATAGATTCAATATTGATCTAAGTTTATAAAGAGCGGATCTTAAAGTATCTGTCACGTGTATGAACTGTCAGAGATAACCTTGTATGAAATAATAAATAACATTGCTTAAAAAGACTGGGTAAAATATTGTTACTAACGAACTGAATACCGCACGACTTATCGAATGTTTCATACTCTTTGCTCATACTGGTCTAAGCCAATATTTCCAGATATTTGTATTGCGTAAGAATTTCAAGATCAGTTACGTTGTTCATGCAATAGGCTAGATGACTGGTTTTATTTTATTGTCTTTTTAAGAAGTGGCCCATAATTATAGCTTATTAATGAAAAGATAATGAAAATCTGATCAAAATATAAGCAACTTATAAGCATTTTAATATCATGCTAGACAGAGAGAAGAAACAGCAAATCGTGACGTCACTTCTCTGTACGCCATATAAAATCTATTCTGACAAGTAAGGCGTGACGTCATTTTTTGTTTTGTGGGAAAGGGACAGAGTTGGCCCTTACAAAAACTTTAAACTCTCATATATCAGAACATTATTAACCGATTTAAATTATTTCTTCAATAAACATACTATATTTACTTAAATTCTTCATCAAAGCTATTGGTTTCAACGATATAAACATCAGTCATCTACCCTATTCTGGCGAAAAACCTCGCATGTTTAGAAGAAACCAGACATTTGGTAGACTGAGTGGCCAGTTTGCTGTTTAAGGTTCTAGGCTGCATAGATTTCATGGCATTTGATACAAACCTTGGCGTACCACCTGAATCAAGCGCTTCGCTCAGTTGTAAATTTCACTAGCGGACATCTATTCGTAGATCGTGATCGGATCATCCGTTACTTGTATCTTCATCATCAGCCGAAGACGACCATTGCTGGACTAAGGCCTCCCCCTTAATAGGGAGGGGTTGCCATAATCCCCACGCTTGGCAGGCGGCTTGGGGATCGCAGTATGCTCACCACCGTTAACCGAGGGGACGCTGCTGCCCGTCCTCCGGTGGTTCTTGATGCAGTTTTAGGACATACCAAGGTTCCTAGGTACTTGTATCATCAGCCTTTAATATCCAACTGCTATGCCTATGCTCTCCCCGATTTCTAAGAACGATTGTGCTATAAATTTATACGCATCGCAGGCCTAGCGAGGAAAGGTGAATTCACATACGGCAGGGTTGATGTTATATCTGATGTTTATATCGTTGAAACCAATAGCTTTGATGAAGAATTTAAGTAAATATAGTATGTTTATTGAAAAAAATATTTAAATCGGTTATTAATGTTCTGATATATGAGCGTTTAAAGTTTTTGTTAGAGACAACTCTGTCCCTTTCCCACAAAACAAAAAATTACGTCACGCCTTACTTGTCAGAACAGAAATTATATGGCGTACAAAGAAGTGACGTCACGATTTGCTGTTTCGCCTCTCTGTCTAGCATGATATTAAAATGCTTATAAGTTCCTTATTTTTGATCAGATTTACATTTTCTTTTCATTAATCAGCTATATTTATGGGCCACATTTTAATAGGACAATAAATAAAAACCAGTCATCTAGCCTATTGGTTTCCTTATAATGTGTTCACGGAAAAGCTAGCGATATGACATTTTCGAGAAATTCGAGGTTAGGAATATGTAGCAGTGGCATGTTTTATTTATGATGCAGTACTTGATCCACGCCACGAGCGCTTGCATACAGTCTACATAACAGATGTTTTATTTTTCAGGCTTGGTCAAGGCCTTAACGAGACCGACTGGAATTCCTATGCCATCTCCAAGTTCCACTCATGGTTCTTTGGAGGAGTTGCCCAATGGCTGGACATCGCCGCTTACAAGGCCCTCACGCGCATTGAGAAGGCCGTAGAACTAGACTCCTTGATCCAGGTGGATAGCAACGTGAAGTACAGCAGCTCTGGTGTCGATACCCTGACGATTTTCTACCAGATAAAGATATTTTGGCAGCAGCTCGCGTGGCCAGACGTGGAAGGCTGTTATACGTTCGTGGCTAAAATTGTTGATGTAAGTAATATGTTGTTCTAACTCTTTCTTAAGGATGCTCCGACGGCTCGAAGTCATCGGTGGGCGTGGCTAAAAATTCTGCTCTCTTCATCAAACAAAGTGTGGGTAAGGGAGAAAGAAAGAGAAATAAGCGCGCAAATTTTTTCATGTCGAACTTTGGCTGCAGGATAGTGATGAATAAACTACTGAATTAATTTATTCCAACTAAAGTTATTTTTTGATATTTTGATGGATGAAATTATGCCGCTTGATACATTATTTTAGTTTTCGTACTCCATATGTTGTTTATTTACGTCCAAAGTGGCGTTAAAATTGTGCTAAAATTCAAGATGTTTCCTAGCTCATAACTTTCATGTTTATTCACTTTTTACTTTCTTATCATTTTACAATCCTAGATAATGAAAAAACAAATATGCTAATGCTAGTGTGATGGGCACCTTTGCGCCAGGTGCCGTTAGGGGCGGGCTATTTGATTGACGAGCGTAGAAGTAATTTTGACATATTAGTTATTTTATGCTTTGTGATGACATTAAATTATTTAATATTAAGTAGGTATTTGTAAGATAAATAATGTACAATTGAATATATAAAAACAAATTGATATAATACTTGGTCTTGGACCTACAACATTACATAGTGGAGTAATATTACTTCCCCGTTGCTATGAAGAAGTGACCGGCTTGTTTACTCTTAACTCTTCTTATTTTACTGACTGTTATGACTGTGGAGTCTGATAGGATATTGTACGACAGGCTTAAGTCTAATCGGGGATGCCGGACAAAGGTCTATAGTCCAATAGTGATAATTATGTTTCTTTGACGCATATTTTTGCCTTCCTTTCTCAGGATTATGGCGTCGCTTATTGTGCAAAAGCACATTTTCGAGTAAATTAAAATAATGAAGGATTTATAGTTGTTATAATATTATTATTACATCATACAAGCCATAGTCAAAGTTAAGTGAATCAAGTCACGGCAAAATCCAAGTTATGTCTTAGTAAATGGGCATGTTAGTGTAGGGTAGGGAGGGATAAGCGCGTGGTATATGAATTCACCGCCCGTTATATAGATAAACAGCCCTGTATAAATAACTTTACCTTTTAATAGAATATAGCATAGTAGCTTTGACCAAACAGCCATTTACAGTCACGATCAAAATGACCCAACTCCACTCAAATAATGAAATGTTGCCAGTAAAATATATATTGTATTCAGGACATCTGCCGCTGCCTGGTGTTCTACTCGGACCGCATGGCCAGTCGCGTGGACAACGTGGGCATGGAGAACACAGTGTACGGGGACAAGTTCGAAGTGACGACCGAGTGGTGCGTCGCCATCAACAACATAGACTACGTGCGGCAGAGCTTGGAGCCGTTCGTGGAAGAGCTGGGGATGGACGATATAGTGCAGAGGCTCAGTGAGGCGAGGTCCCCTGTGGAAGCACAAAGGTAATCATCAGCTAAAGGACGACCACTACTGGACTCTCCCTTAATAGGCTTGGGAGTCGCAGAATGCTCACCGTTAACCGAGCTGCTTCCTTTTCTCCGGTAGTTCTGGATGCAGTTTTGGTCCGAAAAAAAACAAAGAAACACAAACGCAATATACACAGCATTTTTTTAAATGAAAAATGAAATCTTAAGGGAGTCTTTAACTCGTCCAGCCATGTTACAGGCCTGCGGGCGGCACATTAACTCAGACACTAGGGCTGGTCACTAAGCCTATACAAATTTACCACCTACTTTTAGATGCCATTGTACTCATGATTTGAACCATGAGACCAACATTGAAATCGCGAATCTGGAAGAATCGCTAGTAGGAAAGATTTATTTTTAGTATTTTTTGCTGTTGCAAGAAAAACTAAAATAATATCTAATCCTCTCAAATCCGACGTGGCAATAGGGTACTGATGTTTGTATGACTGATGTTTATATCGTTGAAACCAATAGCTTTGATAAAGAATTTATGTAAATATAGTATGTTTATTGAAAAAATAATTTAAATCGGTTAATAATGTCCTGATATATGAGCGTTTAAAGTTTTTGTTAAAGACAACTATATCCCTTTCCCACAAAACAAAAAAATTACGTCACGCCTTACTTGTCAGAATAGAATTTATATGGCGTATAGAGAAGTGACGTCACGATTTGCTGTTTCGCTTCTCTGCCTAGGTGATATTAAAATGCTTATAAGTTGCTTATTTTTGATCAGATTTTCATTTTCTTTTCATTAATCAGCTATATTTATGGGCCACATTTTAATAGGAAAATTTAAAAAAAACCAGTCATCAACCCACAAGTCACCAGTCCAGTCACAAGCTAGTCACAACCTTCAAATTTAGCCACATAACCAACAACGGTGTTTCCTCGTAGAAATATGTTCTGTTACTGAGTGTTCAGTACTTGGAGCGAGCTCGTTGTGCGCGGGGATATCTAGCTACCACATATCGTCGTCAGCCATTAGTCGTCCACTGCTAGACGAAGGGATCCCAATAGAGGGGTGTTGCCATAATCCCCACGCTTGGCAGGCGGCTTGGGGATCGCAGAATGCTCACCACCGATAACCAAGAGGACGCTGCTGCCCGTCCTCCGGTGGGTCTGGTTGCAGTTTAAGGACACATACCTACCTCACACCACTTATATATTTAGAAAATATCACGATTAACAGTTTTAAATGTAATAAGCAGAATATCGTACGATATGGGCATAATAGTTTGATGTAATTTTTTTGCAGGTGTAAAGAAACTATGAAGAACGTTATTGAAAATGCCATAGACACAGTCAGAAACAAGATTGTTGACCTATTGATGGTTATGGTTCAAAAGGTAATATTTTACGTTTACCTAAACTACCCTGTTTTTAATGTACATTCCTATAGCTTGGCAAAAAAGAGAAAAATATTATAGAGTGACGACGTTTTTGTTTATTGTTTTAAAATTGTTCATGGCCATGGATACTAGTCCTTCAGCCGAATACATATTTCTTGATCGATCCTTCTTTAACGGTCACAGTCAAGTCCAATCATGCCCTAGTAAAGTCGTGGCAACTCTACTACCAGTTTCTTCGGAGTTTTGGAAACAACACAAAAATAAATTTTCACCGAGTGACGTTTTTATAATACAGTATTGCCAGAAGAGAAAAAAGGTTCCGTTTCAAGATTATTTTGCCAATCCATAAGAGTGTTAATCTACCTATCACACGAAATACATAATACACAACGTGTTACAAAAATATGTAGTAATGCTGAAGGTGAAGGGTATGTGTGTACTCATTAATCATTATGAACAACTTTAATTATAGAGACAACCTGGTAATCGCGAAAAAAAAAACTGCTGTTGCGTATAAAAAGTTCATTAACCTTCACCAAATTTATGGAACAGCTGATTTTATTCGTTATTACAAGTTTGCCCCCGTAATAATAGTTGTTCATAATGATGAGTACATACACACCCTTCAGTTCAGTACACCTTTTTGTAACACGTTGTACAACACAAATTTGCTAAATTCAAGGAAAAAACAAAATTACCAATTACATGTGGACAATTTTTTCCCTAACTTAACAAACTTACAACGCAATACAACGTATCTTTATTGTACACCAAAAGTAAAAAAAAAAACTAATCATGGTACAAGCACATACATCGCAGTACCTTAAACTTATGTTTTTATAAAGTGAATAATTTTGATGGGTAGATCTTAAACAGATCTTAACTATACCCACATGAAACACGTTGTATAATACAGATTGGACTTTGTACACATGTGTTATTAGCTAATTTTTATCAACATAACTAGCGCTCTAGTAGAGCTCTGTACATATACATTTTCGTGAAACGTCATCTTTTATTGAAAAATTGTGACATTTCAGATGATGCCGTCCATAACCCGTTATTTAGTCGAAGGCGCAGAGCTGCTACACCAAGACTGTTCTAGCATGGAGCGAGTCATGCGATATTTGGAAGCCAACTTAGACACTCTATACCAGCATTTGAACTACGAAAACTTTTCGCGAACACTTGACATAGTATGGGACCAACTTGGAGACGTTTTATACGAATTAATTCAGGCCAACTTAGAGGTATGTACTTTTTCAAACTTTGGTGTACTTTTTAATTTTTTCCGTATTAACAATTTTATGCTAACAGCTGTATAATGCGTAGCTCTAGTGTTAACACCTTTTGAATTGTTTTAGACTAACTTAATTTTCATTTTTGTGACGGATTTGGTGAATATTTTCGTTAGAAAATCTTCTTTTACTTGCATACTATTTACTTATTTAATATGTTTAAGTCGTGGTTTGGTGAACTTTGGTCCACTTAAAATAATCATAATACTCAAATAAATATTAAATTGTAGGACTAGACTATAGTATTATTTTATCTGTTATATTAGTCATGTTTTTATTCTATTTTAGTTATTGAACACTGGATCCATTCTTATTCTATTTCCCGTCGATGATTAACACAGTGGTTAATTTTGGTTTTTAGAAAGAGAGGCTCTCCACCCGTATCCGCTTGCTTAGGCGTAGATATTTTGGAAAAAACAAAGTGTCCCCCAACCTTGTGTTGTTTCGGGTAAATAATGTTGCCATTGTGTACGCACAGCATTGCTAAGTTATTTAGACGTGTGCACCTAGCAAAAATAATTTATTTGATAAATTGAGATTTTATTTTAAGAAAAAAATGTAGTTTTGTTTGTAAAGAAATTCGATGTCTTTTTCGTAAAGTTTTATGCAATAATGTTTACTATTTGAACAGTGATGTTTTACGCGTAGATCATTATCATCCCGTTTTAAAAACTTCAAATTCAAAGGGATAAGGCCATTCCACATCAGCAAGTGGCCAAGTGAAAAAAAAATGCAGCGCCATCTAGTATTTATTGGAGAATCGAAATCTTCAGCATGTTGTATGCTCGATGTAGTTTTTTGTAGAAATACTTATTTTGTGACAATCTTTTTTAAGCACTTGTTTTCCACTAGTTTCTTCGCACATTCAAGTTTTTCTAGTTGACAGTTGGCAAGTGTGATTAATAATGTGTTCTTATTTGCTAGCACCGAAGGGCTAAGATAACCCGTTATATCGACCCGAGGCGTTTGAGCAAAACCGCCGCAGCGGCCCTTGATGCGGTAATATTCACACACACACACGCACTGCTAGTGTTTTATGTTTGTGGCTGTGGTGTCGCTGAATTTTAGTACTCGACTTGGAATGTTTAACATAACATACATTTTGATTTATTTATACGGTAGGTACTAGAAGACACGGTGAACTTCATACCACCCATGGTATAATAATATACTCCGCCAGGTATGACACCCCCGAGAAACAAAGGTCACGTGGGTGACACAAGCCTACGTCATCGACGTGAAATGACCAGTAGCGTGAAATCATAACTCCCCGTTCTCCGTATATTACTTGTGGGAATCCCATAAAACTATGTGATTTTGGTTGATACTATGTTAATTCGTGTTTAACTTGAATCTTTTCGCTTGAGTGGACACGAAATAACAAATGAAATGATTTCTGTATTTTATAATGAATAAATGAGATTTGATTCCCAATTTTCCAATTTTGTTGCCATAAAGTGGCAACTGGAGTGCCGTAAGCAAGTGTCACTCCCGGAGTACCACACCTTGTTTTTTTTGGATCATGATACCACCAATGTTTTTTTTGGATCATGATACCACCATTGTTTTTTTTCCTTGACCACCTGAGTATAGAGGTTAACAAAACAAAAAAAAACGGTCAAACTATTAACGAGTTTTTGCGAGGCGTTCGCACGGCAGTAGTATTTTTTATTTTTTATATATATTATTCACGTTAAATTATGCCGGTTACTTCAACTATAGCTTCGATTATATCCAGTGACCTTTTTCAAGGTGTGAAAACGCAGCAATACACGCAAGCGGTCTCGTCTTGCTACGCGTAATGTTACTATTATCGTTGCTTAACATCAGGCTGGAAGTGGTCAAACGAAAAAGAAAAAAATGTTTTAAATTTGAGGAAGAAAATCATAAAAGTTTATGATAAAATTCTAGTTTCCATATTACAAGCTTTGCTTAGTTTCGGGCTAGATGGTGCTGTGTGAAAAATGTCCACCGATATTTATTTTAAAATATTGATTTATTTTTAAATTTTATTGTCATCCCTAGCCGATATTTTTTTACATTACATTACATTATTTATTTATACAATTACATAAGATAGCGAACACCATTGAATCTCGCACTCGAATAGTTTTGTCTCGGTGTCCGTTCCTCTGCTATTAAATTAATAGATGTCTACAAACATTCCAAGTCGTTCATTATACTCGAAATATAACAGTTTTGGGTATTTAGAAATTTAGCGATACAAAACTTAGTCTAGATGTTATCACTAGAAAAAATGCTGCCATCTATAAAGCTAGTTTTCAGCATGTGTCGTGTCAGTGTTTTTCTTCGGGTTGCAC
The DNA here is from genome assembly GCA_905404285.2 of Erannis defoliaria. NCBI lineage: Eukaryota > Metazoa > Arthropoda > Insecta > Lepidoptera > Geometridae > Erannis > Erannis defoliaria. The sequence continues at coordinate 9,002,312 of FR990078.1, forward strand.
TTCAAAATTGTGTGTCCAGCTTAAATATAGCACGTCAAAGAACTATATCTAATGTGAACTATGTTCTGTCTCAAATATAATAGGCATGGGTAATGTTAAGATAATTAGGATAATTAGTTGTAAGACTAGGCTTAGAATACGTCTTTTGTCTTTAGAAATACCGTTTAGTTGCTTCAAATAAGAAAAAAATACGTAATAATTATAGTAGGAACTACTTGTTCCTATATGTTAGGACTAATCACCTATCATGCATGTGCTTTATATACATTCGTTTATTTATAAGATTTCACGTTTCTAATTTTCTATATGTTTGAGTTATCCATTATTATGATAATTATTCCTAAGCACGAGTTGTTTTTTAAAATGGTGCATGAATTTTTTTCGTGCCTTACATTGCTATCTACTGACGTAGACTTCTTAAGAGTGCGACTAATGCCAGAAAAACATCAGATTTCATCCGCGCGTCTTGCATTTGTTTAGAGTCGAAACTTGCATGATACAATTGATGATGATGATGGCTTTGAGCAATTTAGGTGGGATTTTATTTAATTATACAAAATGTAGGCATGAAATAAAAAAAAATAAACGGCTACTGTGCTCAAACATTAGTTTGCCTATGTAATGTATAAATTGTTAATTAATAATGTTGTGATGTCGCTGATAATTTAGAGCATTTGAATTAAAGCAGTTATTTTTTTGATGGTAATTTGTTTTTTTTTTTTTATTAAACCAGATTATTTTCCAAAATTCTATTCAGTTACTCGGCTTCTTTAGGTGTTTCCCCTACCTGTAGGTATTTCTTTAATCTGAATATTTACGTTCTTTATCATTAAACTATGTGTTTAAAAATACACCTATTACTTACTTTTGGCATTAGTCGCCCCCTTAAATTAGCGTCATACATGCATTTTTCCATTGTCTTTATTTTCCTCTTGTTTGTGATATTTTCATCAATTCGAGGTTTAACTTAACATTGCTTATAATCAGATGTTTTCATTCTATCATTATAGTTGGTTCACCCATGGATTGTATCCGGATTGGCAATTTTCAATGAATCATTTATCGCAGAATATGAGGTGACTGGATCATTTCTGTTCATATCATATTCATTTATTTATTTTTTCTCAATCATGCTTCGTATTCGTGCATTATTCAGAGATAACCTTCAAAGTAAATTATATTCAAGGCACTAGTAATACGTCTATTTTATTTGAATATATGGGCAATGCTTGGGAAAATTACTATAAAAGTCTTGGTTACATTTGGTATTGGTGAGCGTACGTCTACGCCTCAGCTACGCTTCTTTATATTTTTACGTTCGTCCACCAATGCCTTATTGCTATGCCTTAGTGATGTAATGCTTAAAAGTATTTAGGTATAACCATCTACGTAACGAAAAACACCATTTCGCATTCAAGAAAAAAAAAAAATTTTTAAAATTAAATATGAATTATTTATGATACTAGTTCGGTAAGTTGGTTTTTACAAACGAGTAGTTACCATAGTCACGAGTTTGTAAAAACCAATTCCGCACGAGTGTCATACAAAATTTTACAACACATTTGCGAGAAAACAGTAATAATTAAACAAACTTTATTATTTTATTTATAAATATCAGTTAGAAAGTAGCTACTAAATACTTGACACTGGCAAATGCACAAAGTGCAACGCCATAAGGAGGAAAGAAGAAACAAAGTCTTTGTTTTATTATGTTTTATATATGGTATTGATTATATGAGATGCTTTCTCATTTCATAGATGGTTTTATGTAACGAAGTTGTATTTTTTCTTATTCAATACTGTCTGTCAGTTATGTGCAGTAATGTTACGAGATCAGGGCCGTAGCCAGGGGGTTGGGGCATTGAGGGGCATTGCGCTACCTTAAAATATACCATCAGCTAATAATAAGCAAAGTACTGTGAAGGGCCCTACCTGTAACAACAGCTGCCCTACCTTAAATGTAGGTCTAGCTACGGCCCTGTACGAGATCCGTTAAAGTAAGTTCGTATAGCCAGCCCTAGATGTCCGAGTTACTGTGCCGCCCGAAGGCTTCTGACATGACAGTTGCTGTTACAAGAATAGAAATAGAACAAACAATCGAGACCAACCATTCAACGTAACTTCCAACCAACTGTAGCGCATAAGTGTAAAAGCCACTCAGGATCACCCACCCTAAGAATGAACGGATCGTCCAATGCTTAGACGAAAAATTAATATTATTTTAGCATTGAATTAATTATTTGAAAATTTCCAGAAACGTCGTCCTCCATCGTTCTTTTCTAACCTGCACGAGTGCCTAAAAATAATGATCAGGTCATTCCGGCAAGACAACAAGGAAGTCGTAACATCGGACACGTTGAAACGCGTCGAGTATTTACTGAAGATCCATGGTATGGAAACCAGGGAGTTGATACACCAGTACCATTTGGAAAGGTGGCAGGAGCAGCAAGCTATCCCGGAGCCTAAGATGGGAATGTTGACTGTTAGAGCGCAGTTTATAGATGATAATTTGAAGATTGAAATTATGAATGCGAGAAATTTGATGCCAACTGACTCTAACGGTGAGTTTTTGCTTTCGTTAAAGGAAATCATTGTTGTGAACTTATTTTATTGCGTAACCGACCGAGAAATCATGAAAAGGTATCAAGCCACGCTATATATTTAGGTAACGAAACGAAGATTTTCGGAACGAAGATATGTAGTGGTAGGACTCTACTGCAGAGTCCGCCTGGGGAAGTACCACACCTTTGCCAGTTATTCAATTGCCAAGCAGTAGTGTGCAAGCTTTACTGTGTTCCGGTTTGAAGGGCAATGTTACCAGATAAATTACTGGGTATGAAGAGATTTAACATCTAATATCTCAGGGTGACGAGCGCAGTACAGCGCAGCGCAGGATTGTGTTCGGAAGTTCACAATTCTGGCACTGCTACTGTTAGTGGCAGGCGTGACGCTTACCACCAGGCGAACGACTTGCTCGTTTCGTCACTTGATTGTATTTAAAAAAACAAAGAACCAAAGTCAACGACTAGCTCAGGGTTTGCAAGTTGTAGTGGCAATGGGCAGGCCGCATCGTTCGAAGAACTAATAATGGAAAAGAAGAAAGAAAGGTTCTTGAGTGGCGACCGCGAACCGGAACACGCAGCGTAAGAAGGTCTCCCACTAGGTGGACCGACGACTTTAAGAAAATCGCGGGCAACCGGTGAAAGCCAATGGCAGGTTGTCGTACAGTGTGGCGGTCTAAGGGGGTGGCCTTTGTTATCGCACACAAGCTAGATGTAACGTAAATTTTACTTCTTTGGAAAGGGACACAGCAAATCCTCTCTCAATCTTTACCTTGTCTTAGAATATTATTTTCTATACAAAGTTATTACATTATACCAGTTTCAAAATCTGTTAAACTACTCTATGGATTTTTTGACTTGTCTTACTTAGTGTTTTATTTTAATATATCGTTACAGGATTATGCGACTCGTACGTTCGAGCGGTTTTGTTGCCCGAGGACACGTTCGCTAACGTAGTCAAGCCTAAGACTCAGACGCACAGCAAGAACCTCTTCCCCTTGTACGATGAAATGTTTATCATGTAAGTAGAAAAAAAAACATTGATCAAATGTAAAAAAAATGTGCTGAACTTTAGTAGTTAAGTAAAAAAATTGTGAACAAATGCTTGGTAATGGAAAACATTAGTTTTCTGTAGTGTACTTAAGCAGTAAGCACTCCTACGTAATTGCGAAGATAGTTGCTGCGACCAGCAGATGCGGGTTGGTGGATTCACATACACCATTGAATTTCTGAATTATGTTTTTTTTAAATCCGGAACGAGGATATTCGCCAAAGAACCAAAGTCACCGACATAGCTCGCAGGGTTTGCAAGTTGAAGTGGCGCAGGGCAGGCCACATCGCTTGAAGAACTGATAACCGATGGGGAAGAAAGGTTCTTGAGTGGCGACCGCGAACCGTACTACGCAGCGTAGGCGCGGCCTCCCACTATATATATATTATAGGTGGACCGACGACATTGTAAAAGTCGCGGGCAACCAGTGGATGCAAATGGCAGGTTGTCATACAGTGTGGCGGTCTAAGCGGGAGGCCTTCGTTCAGCAGTGGACGTCTCAGGGCTGATGATGATGATGCTGATGATTGAATTTCTGCCACGGACGTAAGCAGGTGAACGTCGTGAGGAAACGATGGTTTCCTCCACCGAAAAGTTAGTGGTATAAAAATCGTACGTAAATTCCATAGAGCTCATTGATGCATTCGCGTATGTATCGATTAAATATACATTAGGGTTGTAGTTACAGTTTAATGTTTTTTTTCCTTAAAAATACTCACATAAATGGTTTTGGATAAACAAAATGTTTCTTTTCAGCCCTCTAACACACGAGCAACGCAACACATCAGACGGTCTTCTCCATTTCGTAATAAAAGACAAAGATATGTTCAGCATGAGCAACGCATTCGTAGGCGAGGCGTATCTACATTTCAGTGAAATTCCCGACACGCCCGCTCCTATATCCAGTCTGCCACAGAGCCTATTAACACTTACCAGGCCTGCTACCATTGGTGAGTGTACAATTGTATTTAGATTCAATAACTATACAGGGTTAGTTCTAATCAGTCAGGTTGGTCAGGGTCAGAGGATCGGTTTTCTTATAATCAAATATTGCAAGACTTATATAATTATATGTTACGGGGATTACTATACAGGATTAGTTCTAATCCGTTAGCATCCTTTTAAAGGCATATTCTGTACATCAAAACAAACAACTTTTACTATGGGGCCAAGATTGACATCGCAAAAAAAACAGCTGTTCCATATATTTTGCCCTTAATTTTTTCGCGATTTCAATGTTGGCCCCATAGTAAAAGTTGTTTATTTTTATGTACAGAATATGCCCTTAAAAGGATGCTTACGGATTAGAACTAATCCTGTATAGTAGTCCCCGTAACATAGGTCCATAAGTCTTGCAATATTTGATTATAAGAAAACCGATCCCCTGACCCTGACCAACCTGACTGTTGGTAGGTATACCCTTCACGACAAAACCAAGTTTATTTCCAGGCATTTTCATAGACGTCGGAGCTTTATTGTATAATCAACTGTTAAATGAAGGGCGACTGGGCCATGCCCACATCACACTGGCCTATTTGCGGATTGATAGATTCACAAAAGCCATTGAAGTTCTTCTCCGAACGTACTCGGGCTTCCTCCCGATGTTTTCCTTCATCGAAAAGCCAGTGGTGTATAAAATCCAAAGGGCTCATTGGGCCCTTACATTTGAATCCAGGACATCATGATTCCGAGCCGAGCGGTTACCACGGTTAGATTACCACGGCTCACTAGATTACCACGGCTCACTAGATTACCACGGCTCACTAGATTACTACGGCTCACTAGATTACCACGGCTCACTAGATTACCACGGCTCACTAGATTACTACGGCTCACTAGATTACCACGGCTCACTAGATTACCACGGCTCACTAGATTACTACGGCTCACTAGATTACCACGGCTCACTAGATTACTACGGCTCACTAGATTACCACGGCTCACTAGATTTACCACGGCTTACTAGACTACCACGGATTGAACGTTATTCCGGCCAATGATCAGTAAATATGTACCTCGCCCCTGTCTGGGCCAGTCAGTTGTTAATCCATGACAACTCTAGCCCGGAACTTGCGTTCTGTCGAATTCTGTGTTACCTAACATTATTTTCTTTCACAGACGGCGACGCCATCAAAGCCCTAGAGTCCCGCCAAGGTGACAAGCAAGCTCGAGAGTTCCTCAAGAAGCAAAGACAAAAGATGCCAAACACCAAACAGTTTTTCTCTTTAGGTTGATATGACTGAAGTTAATGCTAACTTACCGAATGTAACGCACAGGGTCTGTGATAAAGTAATAAGTCGGAAAATAGTAGATTACTTACCTAGGGAGCAAAAGTAAAGAATGTCTCAGATCTCATGATCTGCGGCTTCTTTACTTGCTCCCATGGTGTGTATACGATTTTCCAGGATCCACTTTAGCCCCGCAGGCACGTAAACATATTTATCTGCTGTCTTACAGGAGTTTGTTCCAATTGTCTTACCTGTTTAATATAGTTTGATCAAAATATATTCTTGTCCCGCAGAGTAGACGCAAGACTATAGGTTATGTCTGTAATAGTAATAAGTCATAGGAAATGAAAAACGAAAAAAAGCGTCCTTTTTGAGCAGTCGGGTAAAAATAAAAGCGTGCTATAGAAATTGTTTGGTATTCAAATATTGATACCAGTGGGCTGTGACATAAACTATCAGTCGGTATCTTTACCGTGTCGTCCTACTTGCACGCATCGCGCTAGTAAGTTGAAGTGAATGGGATAACAATATGTTGGGTGATATCATACATAATACTTTCAGTAAAAATACATTGTAACAGTCTTATGCATAAAACACTAAACAGTATTTCAAATCTATTTTAGTTAAGAAGTGTTTTGTCTTCTTTTTTTCAAACTCAAATCGTAATTCGAAAGAAATTTGACAAAACACTTTGTAACAAAAATAGGTTTGAAATATGAGGGGAAGTGTATAGAAAAATTAAAAAGCGGGTTATTTCTGAAATCACGGGTTATATTATGTAAAAAAAAGTCCAACCTATACTAGTTCCTTTGTAACTTATTAGCTTTTAAATTATCATACTCATGTTTGAAGTAGAATGAAAACTGATTTAACATATTATCTCTATTTCAATGCCACCTAATTATGGAATTTGAAACTTAAAGTCGATTACAGTAGCATCCAACTTTGAGTAACAGCTATTGTAAGCTAAAACAGTAGGTTTAATTAATAATGCTGTATTAACAGAAAATAAACTGCCTTTAAAAAATGAAGCGAATATATCTATTTAGTACATTTAGTCATTTAATAATGTCGCTTATAAAAGTTTTTTTATGTGTAAATGTTGAGTGTTGAGTGGCTAAATTTAACATAAGTTTAGTAATAGGAGTATAAAGTGCGTTAAAAGTGTTAGAATCTCCGTCAAGTTATGGTTATGAAAAAATAAGCAATATGAGTGTTGTGTTGTGTATTAGTTAGGATTCTAGATTAGATCTCAAATGCAATAAAAAATAAACCTTAGGTACACAGGATACGTCAGATATTGTAAAATTAATCCCCTATGTTTTTAATTCGGATGTTTTATAGCGACAACGTTTCATGGTTGATATACCGAAAACTCGTACGAAACGGTTTGATTCCACTTTCTTTATTCGAACTGCTGAACAATGGAATGCGCTGCCCGAGTGGGTGCTTCCCAATAATTATAATCTGGGTGCTTTCAAGTCGCGAGTGAATCGGTTTCTTCTATGCAAGCGTGCTCCATCGTAGACTACATCTTCGTTTAACGTCAGACGAGATGACCGTCTAACGCAAGCCTATAAAGTAAGTAAAAAAAACACTCGTTCAATTAAAACGTCTGTGTATGAATTTAGAAGGGCTAAGGAAATAAGAATGATAAAGCAGTCTTCTGAGTTTATGGAAACGATAAATTGTTTTTAGCATTTGTAAATCACGCCCCAATAACGTTCCTGTTTAATCTATGTAAATATTTGTATCGATGCGATGTTCGAATGTTAAGGTGCTTCTCCACTAACCTGATCTGTGATCGCTTAACATAATATTGTAAAAGAAAACGTAAAAAAAACCTGTGTTACATCTCAATATGCTATGCTATCGAGATACGTGTATACTTAACCTACAAAAAATAGTTTTTGTCGAAATACAATATTAATAGTACATTTGAAATCGCTAAAACGAACTAAGTCGATAGCAAATGTTAAATTCGATCTGTGAAAGCCGTACTTTGGTTTCTGCAGCGCGAGTACTGTTCCTAACGATCGACAAATTTAACATTTAATGCTGTAAAATTCGATAAAAATCGGTATATTCCCAAATTTGACAAAAAAATCAGCTATACACGTCAAATTAGCGACATCCTCGCGCTGCTGAACCGACAAAATATTCAAAAGTTATATGTATTTGGCGTTATTTTGAGGTAGGTAAGTAATTATGTATGTTACTAGCTGCGCCCTGCGGTTTCACCCGCGTGACGATGTTGATATAAAAAGTAGCCTATGTTTTATTCCAGGAAATAAACTTTCTCCATGCTGAGTTTCATTCAAATCTGTTTTGTCGTTTTGGCGTGAAGACAAACGTAGACACATAGGCACATTTTCGTGTTTTTAATGTTAGTGTGCAGTGTGATTTGTCTACAGACTGCCAATTAACACCGATCGGAGCCGATCTGCTGGTGGAAAAGCACCTTTAAGTACTTTTTACACGATCCAATTTTGTAGAATTATTGTGTGTAGACGCTATTCTGTGATAAAAGAAGTGCCTTATTTATTTTTTTGTCTTATGTTTTTGGTTCTAAATTGTATCCTTATTACTGTTCGATTCTCGCTATGTAAGTATGTCAGTTTGGATTAGTAGTAAGAAAAGGCAATTTCGTTTAAGTAAATACAATTTTATGAGTTTTGTACCCTTACAGAAATAGACCAAATTATGTTCATTACTGTCACGGCAGTCATAAGAGTCTTTATAGGGACCAACGTTGAAAACGCGGGACGAGGCGATGCTCTTTCACTTAAATGCCTTGACTGCCAAGACTTTGTACCATAGACAAAACATAGTACTATATTTGTCAAAATATAGTATGTTCGTTGAAATCATAGAGCTAAAATGTATATACGAAATATGCATGTGTTTTTTTATTGACTCACAAAAAAGCTGGCTGCGGCAACAAAACAAATCATCGAAAGTATTTTTTTTATATGTGCACAAATAACGAAGTTACAAACATTTTAGTTTCATGTTAGACAGGGAGGGCACTATACGGGTTTATGACGTCAAAGTTCACGTTTCCAAAGAAATTCTATACTATGCACGTGTTTTGCTAGAAAGGGACAGATGAATCCTAATACTTTGAACACTCATATTTTAGAACTTTACCAGCCGATTTCAAAAAAGGAGGAGGTTCTATGTTCGACTGTATGTTTTTTTTAATGTATGTTCACCGATTTATCCGACTATTGTGGATGGACCGATTTAAAAAAATCTTGTTTAAATCAAAGGGTACACTCTCGAGGTGGTCTCATATAAATTGAGTCGTTTTTTTTTAAAGTTGATTATTCGACGTAAGCATCAGATTCAGTCAAACTCTCCATTTATCCTATTATTTTCAATAATTGAAACACATGCATATTCCCTATTATACTACTATATAACTACGACTATACTACATATATACAACACAATGTTGAAATATTGTATTATATTTGTCTATGCTTGTACATTTCTTTTTCGGATCATCGAGTGGTTATTCAAAAGGAAGCTACGACAGTAACGAGTCAATAACCGTATGTTTCAAAAAAGTTGAAAAATAAAAAATAAGTACTTACTTATATTTGTACAGTAGGTACTTATTTAAAAACTTGTTGCGATGTAAATATTCAGTTGCTTTGTATGAATCTGGTTATTTTCTTATTTATAAAAAAGTGCATAATACGCCAATAAAATATTTAAAGAAAACATTTTTGTTATTATTAATCTCTAGTTCAAACTTTAGAACAAGAAGAATAGGCTTGATGACTACAGTTTTTTTATTACCTCATAAAAAAGCTGATCATCAATAGAGCCTATCAACGAAAACAAAATTTTAAATAATTCAATAATAAATAAGTTCTAAGTATTTTAATTTCAAGCTAGACAAAGAGCGCGCTATACTGAGCTATGACGTCAAGCCTCAGGCGCGGCATACAAATGCTATACTAACACGTGCTTTGCGAGAAAGGGATAGAGCATCCCCTCTCTATCCCCACCTAAAACTTTAAGCGCTCATATCTCAGAGATTTATCAGCCAATACAATTTATTTTTTCAGTGTGTGTAATGTATTTAGTTATATTCATCACTAAGCCTGTTATTGGTCATAACTTAAACATTAGGCCACACGCCTATTAGATATTCGGACATTTCACACACACGTTTTTCACACGGCGCCATCTAGCCCCAGACCACAGAATAAATAATAATATTGGGTACGTAGCCCAAACTAAGCAAAGCTTGTAATATGGAAACCAGATAGCTGATAGAATACTTACATACTTTTTTTGTAAATACTTATGGTACATACTACAAAGAACTAACATCTATGTTCGTCACATTAATGTTTGCCCTGGATGGGGATCGAACCCATGCCCTGCAGCTCTGAAGGCAGACATGCTACCATCTGAACTATAAGGCAGTCACAGTATATTATATTATACGAGATAGTATAATATTATATTTATTGTTCTGTATAATAATGGAGTTTTAGCAATTTCTGGTTAGCTTTTCCTCGATATGGAAGTTTTTTGGACAAAAACAATAATAATGTGTAAAATATCTTCCAAATTTATGTTTTTTAAGGGTAAGGTAAGGTTACCTTTGTTTCAGAGCTAAGTCAAATTCTTCAGAAATTCAATGTTTTAATCAAAGAAAAGCGAAAGCCCTACAGTGGTTTTAATAAACTGCTGTCGCCACTATCATCTCATCTCTAAAGCATCGAAGTAAGGTTCATCTCGAATCCTGCGCAGTAACAAAGGAAAATGATGTGATGTGAGTGTTTACAACATTAATTACGGTTCAAAGTCACGGGTGTTATTGCTTCATGCATATAAAGTAATAACTGTTACAACTTACAATCTACGTGTCTTAACTATTTCGGGCGTTTCCATTGTTCACCGACGTGATATGAGCAGTCTCGTAAATAGCTTTTTCATTACTCACACTCGGAAAGTAGGTCTGAAGTTGCCTGAGGAGCGGGTTAAAAGTAATACATTTCGGCCCTAGGGAGAATCACTTTCAACTAACAGTGATAGTTGACAAATGACAGACACTCAATTTATTAAAAAAAAATAGTTCTATTTTCACTCGGCCTTACTTAAAAACGCCGCTCAAAACTTAGTCACTGCTTAACTCTGTCTTGTTCTTGCATATTACACTTCACGTCAGAGAGAAGATGGCAGAGCATCTTAAGCAGTGACTAACGGTTGAGAAGTTTTTTTAAGTAAGACTGACTGTATTTTCAACCATGTTCCAAACTGTTTTTTTCTCCTCAGAGGATCCCGCACTTCTCGTGCATTTCCCAGTGTCAATTTATTTTTAGTTTCCTTGTATTCGTAATGAAAAGCACAGTGTTTACCTCGGGGTTAAATACTTATTTAGTCTCGAGACGGAATAGTTCGAGGGTAACTAGTTACTTACACCCCTAATAATAGTAATTAATAAAATAGTATAGAAGTAATAGTCAATTTCACCCCTAGGATAACAATGTACTATTAATGCGCCCGGTGCGAACTTCTATAATAGGCATGATGACTACAATTTTTTTATTACCTCATAAAAAAGCTGATCATCATTAGAGACTATCAACGAAAACAAAATTTAAAATAATTTAAAAATAAATAAGTTCTAAGTATTTTAATTTCAAGCTAGACAGAGAGCGCGCTGAGCTATGACGTCAAGCCTCTGGCGCGGCAAACAAATGCTATACTAACACGTGCTTTGCGAGAAAGGGATAGAGCATCCCCTCTATCCCCACCTAAAACTTTAAACGCTCATATCTCAGAGATTTATAAGCCAATACAATTTATTTTTTCAGTATGTGTAATGTATTTAGTTATATTCATCACTAAGCCTGTTAATTGTCATAAATTAAACGTTAGGCCACACGCCTATTGCGCCCTTGAAAAGAAAAGTATTGAAAACTTTGTCCTGGTCTGGTCATTTTTGTCTCCAGGAACAGCTCCCGGTGCCTGGGCACCGCTGTCACCGCTGGCACCGCCCTATTTACGGCACTATAATGAGTAGGTAGGTATTGCTATGGATGATCACGAATTAGTACAAAAAGTTTGCAAATTTTTGAGAAGAGTTTTCGTAAATGCTTGCTGCGTCGTGTTTGCTTTTTTAACCGACTTCTAAAAAGGAGGAGGTTCTATGTTCGACGGTAAGTATGTTTTTTTTATTTTTGTTCACCAATTTCTCCGTCATTTATGGACCGATCTTACCTAATATATTAAGTTAGAACTAAATTACTTATTAGCGGAATAAGCTAGATTGTAATTAAATTAAGGTATACTATTATAGAGTACCCTAATTAAAAAAAAAAAAAATTATGGACCGATTTTGAAAATTATTTTTTTAATTGCAAGGGTATACTCTCGAGGTGGTCCCATATTCATTTGAAGAAGAAGAAATAAAAGAAGGTAGTTTTTTTAAAAAAAGTTACTTGTTTTATAAAGGATATTTAAAGTCAATCTATAATATAGTTAGTTATGACAAATAGCAAACGGTAATGCAAAAAATAACCAGCCAAAATTATCATCAGATCCAGACAAGTTTCCGTATTATCCATTCAGTATTTTATAGTTTGCACATTTTATTACCAATATCTTATGAAAATTCGCATCGATAAAACTAATATTTTTGTTAAACTCTTGTTAATGACATTCGTAACAATTCATTTCTAAGTACCGTATATGATTATTTTAATTATACATTCATAAATATCTTGAACTGTGGGGGCGAGATAGCGGATAGCCGTATTCTGGACCTTAGTATTTCGTGTATTAATTATGACCCTTTGTCATTCTAAAATTTCAATTTGCTAACTTTCGGTAGGTCTGTAATCTGCCTGAAACGCAAATGAATCAAGATCGACTAAAACGTGATACCATACCAAACCTACTCCATCGACCTTCGTCAAATTCCACAATCCACATGTGGTAAAGTGCTTCATAATCCGTACCTTCGTCATTACAATCTGACGCGGCGCTGTCATTCAAAATTGGAATTAATTAAAACGTCACGCAACAAAGGGCACGCACGTGACGGGTGGTGGTGGAAACGCGGCCGCTGGTCGGCCGAACGGCGGCGGCGCCTTTCATGTCCTCCCCTCGCTTTGATCGCACCGCGCCGACAATCCCGCCGGCTACTTATCGGCTCAGATTTATTGTGATTCGGATGCTGCGGCCGCGGGGAGTCGCACTCGGCTCTACTCTCCTCGTCGGTAGCACTCCGCTGGTACCATGATTATTCATGTGGGGACCGTCACCGACACAAGCAATAAAAATAATTCCTCTTCGGCTTAGCAATTCGAGCCTATTAAATTACGTCCGGTATTTGACCACCAATGACATTTTATGGGTCGTTTTCGTAACGAGAACTCATATATAACTCACATATCTACTATGCTTGTGCTTCAATAAGATTAAGCCCTCTGTTGGTAGGTACCTACTTTACAATAGGTAATCTTTTTAAAATCACTTTCTACTCGATGCTCATACATCATGAAAAGATTCAGTTTGCAAGCTTATTTATAACTATAAGATATAAGACGGCAATCACTGAGTTCCCTTCTACCTAAACATGTTAGAATCTACTTTTAAACCAGCATCACGAAAAATGTTGATAGGTAGTGTGTGGTTATACTTACTCGTGCACATTCGAAACTAAAAATTCATAACTAGTTAGGTACGAAAAAATAAAATTTCTTCGCTGTTTCATAGCTATGCTGCATAGCTAGTTATTAAACAGGATTTAATTTTCCGTTTTCAGAATTTTTCATAAGCAGCTACGTTTTTTTTTTCATTCTATTATGTATGAAATTTCAGAATCATTACTACCTATTACCTAATATGTGCGTAATCGAAATATTGTAGTACGAGCAAACCTTTTCTAGGAAGCTAATACAACAAAAGTTCATTTATACTTCTAAATCTTTTTTTTAAATCTCCCTAACAGATAAATAAATAATCTTCTTAAATCCATTTTATTTCTATCATCTTTGGTTTGTAGATCATAGCCGGTTATCTCATGGAAAATTCTAGGAACTAGACCACAGTCCAGAATGAAATTAATATGACTATATTTTTTTTTTTAATTTTTTTTCTTTAATTAATTTACTGGTTTGCTTCTTCATGAACTCAAGGCCATTACCCACCCGCCCATTAGCCAGAAAACGTTCAATACTAGACGAAGACCTTCCCCTTTATAGGGAGGTGTTGCCATAATCCCCACGCTTGGCAGGCGACTTGGAGATCGCAGAATGTTCACCGTTAACGGAGAGGACGCTGCTGCCCGTCCTCCGGTGGTTCTGTTGCAGTAAGTATATTTAAATTATCAATAACTCTAGACAGTAAAATTCTCTCGTAGGACCCCAGAATACTAGCTGAGCCGAGTTTGGGGCCCACTGTAATGTATTTTGAATTGAATACCATATATAATAAAATAATTTTGAATTGTTCAAACGTTGTAGAGTTGTTTTTTTCGTTTTTGGGCGTACTCAGGTCCAATACACTACTAAACCACGATGTATCATCGACCATTGTCCCTGTTTTTCTTCAGCTATGAAGTATAGTACTCTTTGCCGTCATCGAGAATGACTGAGGCATTTTTTGCGTTCGTAAGTGCGGTAGCTATCGGTAGCTGCTGATAAAAAGCATACCATTATCCGCTGCGGGGTGACTACTGAGTAGATACTGTGCCTTTGTGCTCTTAATTTGTGTTGGCGATGGCTACCGATGTATGGATTTGTGCCTCAAACACTTAAGGTTCACAACCTGTTTTTATTCGAAATTGGTTTGATTTGGTTTGTTTTACTTGATGTGGTCTAGAGCACTGAAGAGAGAAGTATAAGTAGGGCCTTCGCTTTTCTGTGGTCTAGAGTCTAGGATGAAGTAAACCTGAAGCTGTTTAATTAACCTGGATTGGATGATACCTATATATTATTATACTTTTCGGAGAACATAAGGGTCCCTAATAATTCCCATACAAATTTTCATCCTAATTATGTCTTTCATATTGTTTTAAGTCCTAATAATCAGTCATCCTAATGGTTAATCTACATAACATTACTACACATACCATCACTGCTATAATAATCATTGGATACATGCTTCATCTAATATATTTCATCTAATATATTCTATATTCTTATCCTAATATAATAAAAGGCTCTGTCCTGACTGGCTGACTGACTGACTGACTGACAGACAACGCACAGCCCAAACCGCTGGTCGTACAGACTTGAAATAAGGAGGGTGTATTCGTCTCGATGCGGAGGGGTGTACTAAGAAAGGATTTTTCGAAATTCGACCCCCAAGGGTGGGAAAAAGGAGGGGGGGAAGTTTGTATGAAAGTCCTTTGTTTTTGGACGTTTAGTCACGAAAATTTGGATTTGAATAGTTAATTTAAAATAAAAACATACTATTTTTTTGACAGGGACGATTTAAGGGGGGGGGAAAGGGGGGTGGAATGTAGTATGGAAAGTTCTTTGTTTTTGAAGTTAGTGATGAAAATTGATATTTGGGTAGTTCATTCAAAGGAAGGGAAGTTCGGGGGGGGGGGGGGGGGGTGAGTTGGTAGAGTCGGTGTTAAAGTAGTGAATTTTGAATTTTGGGAGCGAGACGAATTTCTTCCGTACGCGGACGAAGTCGCGGGCGACCTTATTAATAAATTTAAAATACTAACAATATCTAATCCTGCAGTAAATAAAGCTACTATGAAGCTAAAAAAGCTAAGCTGAATAAAGCTATGGTGAGCTACTCATCCTAATATAAAATCATCCAAAAAAAAAAAAAGTCGCATCATTTCTACTCTTCACCTAAACGTACGTTTAAAGTACGAAATGTACTTTATCGACTGATTTCTTGATGTAACTTTGATATAACTCGAATCTGGATGCTCCGAGTTGGATCTGTTACTCATTTCGAACCTAACAAACTCAAATTCAACTCCGGGTGGGCTCCCGCCAGAAGCTCTTGCGGTTTTTATTTACACTAGGGGTAGGGACCACAAGACTAGGTGGAGTCGGGGTGCTCCGATTCGGATCTGTCTGCCATTTCGAACCTAACCAACTCATGTTGGGGTGCACCATAGAGGTGTACCTAATTACGCTTAGATACATACAGTGTTGCACGAGTAATGAGGATTTTTGGGTTGAAATAAAAAAGCCTTCGCCTCCCTCCCGCCTTACTCTAACCTATCCGAGTGAGATCTGTCACCGGGCTTTAATATAGGTACATACAATATGTTCTATTTTCCATTACACAACTAACTGAGCTAAATGACAAAAAAATAAACTAAACCAAAAAATCTAATAGCACTAGTCATTCTTAGGAACAATAACTCTATGAACAAAGAAATTAGTAACATTACTATTTATGACAACTAAACTTAGGATGTGTAACCATTATGTCACACTACTATTAGGATCGAAAAACACAAGGACAAAAAATAATTACGCCGGTAAAAATTATGTGCATGTATCATTATGACTTACAGTAGTTTATGACTCATCTAGTCATACTTCAGTCGTTGACTAATGACAAAAGGACAAACATCAGTATTTCAATTCTTAGGACCCCGACTTCTGACGGAGTTCTCCATTCTTGCTGTGCAAATTAAAAATATGGAATTGAAACGCTTAGTGCGTACCTACGTAAGGAACGTCCATGGGCACTGCAATTAACGTACGTTATGTACATTCTTCGAAATGTATCAGTTAAATAACAATAAAAGATCTACCTTTAACAACGTCGATACTCATGGCTTCGTAGACGAAATACCTTTGTCTATCAGCCCCTTGACGTACTTTTCAGTCGACTCTATTGCTTCTAGTTCTGGTTCTTTATTGGCAATGCCGTCGCGCAGATGGAGTGCTGTACAAGCTGAGCAGCTGTTTCGATGCGGAGTATCACCTTATCAAAGAAAATAAATATGTAAAGTTTTTTTGCGGTAATTTGACTTATTTCTCGTATGAGTCAAAATTTAGAAACATCGTAAGAAAATGGGTAGAAGAGGAGAGCAATGCCAAGAAGCTAGGTGGACTATCATTGGCACATGCACAAGTTAGAGAGGAAGGAGAGACAGGATTATAGGAATAGTCTTTTTAGGCAAAACCCAAACTAACCTGGGGCTTTGTGTCACTCACTAGACCAGATTGACATCGCTTGGATACTGCCGTAAGGATCTCACACATGTCTCAGTTTCTCTACACTTCAAAAAGCGAGATTTATAAAACAAGTAGGTAGTTAATACAATTATATTATTAGGTTTCTTGATTCTTTATTAGTTGTAGTTGTATCACACTTATTTTTTCAATTCAATTCAATTTATTGCGTATATGGGTATAAAAGTATAGGTGGAATTAAACAAAAATAATAGTGGCCTGGACCTGGGTATGTCCTTAAACTGCAACCAGACCCACCGGAGGACGAGCAGCAGTGTCCTCTTGGTTAACGGTGGTAACCATTCTGCGATCCCCAAGCCGCCTGCCAAGCGTGGGGATTATGGCAACACCCCTCTATTAAGGGGGAGGCTTTCGTCCAGCAGTGGACGTTTTATGGCTGACGACGATTAGTGGCCGCCATATTATTTCCTGCCTTTTGCCTTTCGACATGCAAAATACAAACATTTAAAAATATTGTGTAAATAACTAGAAAAAATACACATCACAATAAAACACTGAAAAAGTTAATGAAAAAATACCATTGATTCAGTTACTTATATGATTACTATAAAACACCCTAATCAACCAGATAAAAAAAAAAACATTATCTTAGCAATACATCACCTTAATCTGGCCCTTGACAAAACTGCGAAGTCTTAAATTTTGCAGAAGTAATTAAAAATAGTTACCGTTGCTAACTCGAGGGTGTTCGACGAGCTGAGGCCAGAATAGGTACATCGTAAATAAAACCTTCTAACCTCAGTTTTTAAGGGAGATCTTTTTAATGCTTTTAATGCCTATAATATTTTAATAATCCGCGATATAACGAGGACATTGAACGAAAAAATATTATGTTCATTGTTATGGAAAATGGGCTTTACAATGGTCTTTTATATTAAGAGAGCTTTTAAAAAAGGCCGTCCCGCTAAGTCTTTAATGGGATTGAATAATAAGCTGTAAAGATTTTTGAATGGTCTAACAAAATGGTTTATACTCTCGGGCTTGTTCGCGAGGCGGTAGCGGCCATTTCTTTTAGAGTCTTGATTTACTATCGCCTCTTCTAGATGTATATCTGCGTCGATAAAATAACTTTAATGAGACTCTTATAGTGGCGGCTTCGGGATATTAACTGTCAAAGAGCTCATTGTACCTTGTGGCTTCATTATATGGCATTTTTACAAGCAGGTACAAGCTTTGAAGGCTCAGCGTACCGCCTGCCAATTATAATCTACTCAAGCTCTGTCTGCGGAGTACACACCTGGTCTGAGGATGTACCTACTTCAATAATGTGTGTAGCAATCTTTTCATTATTTCTGTAGTAGGAATTGTGGTCGACGCTAGTTACGTAAAATGGCCTAAGTTTTAGATTTAGAATATGAAAAAGAATACAACGGTATTTTCAACCGCCCTCAAAAAAGGAGGTTCTCAATCCGACTGTATGTTTTTGTATGTATGTAACGCGATTACTCCGCTAATTATGAACTGATTTTGATGTTTTGTTTTGTTTTTGTTTGGTAGGTAATACTTCAGAAGTGGTCCCATTAAAATTTTATCGAAATCGGTTTAGTAGTTTGGTTTTTAAATCAAAATAACTGGAAAATATGAAGATGTCATCGAGGTAGTCAAAATTGAAGTTGGTTGTATTAAAAAAAAGCGTATATTATTTAAAAAATATATATAGTGTCTAAATGTTTGTCAGGTAACTCTATGCAGCTCTACCATTTGAAATCTTACAGAAAATAAGCAATTCGGTAGTACTTGGTACGGGCTTAAAAACACACTCGCTCACTTGAACAAGTCTTGCAGAATTCTGTTCACCATACTTCTCATAATTATATAAAATAGCATGAAAAACTATATTTAAGATCTATGTACGGTTAGCAAAGAAAAGAGTATAAGTACTGAGGTATTAAAAAACCGGTCAACTGCGTGTCAGACTTGCGCAACGTGGGTACAGTACCACCACACAAAATACTCTTAACCTAAGTAAGTAGTAAGTACCTAACTAATAAGCTTCATAATAGGGTAGATGACTGATGTTTATATCGTTGAAACCAATAGCTTTGATTAAGAATTTAATTGAATATAATATATTTATTGAAAAAATAATTTAAATCGGATATTAATGTTCTAATATGCGTTTAAAATGTTTGGTAGAGAAAACTCCGTCACTTTCCCACAAAACAAAAAATTACGTCACGCCTCTGTGTGCCATACTTGTCAGAATAGATTTTTTTTTTTTTTATTTCTATTAATTTTTATTTTAGAAGCGACATCATAATCTCCTCTCTGTCTAGCATGATATTAAAATGCTTCTAAGTCGCTTATTTTTGATCAGTTTTTCATTTTGTTTTCATTAATCAGCTATATTTATGGGCCATATTTTAATAGGACAATACAAAAAACCAGTCATCTAGCCTTTTATTGATGTGTGTTCATATTTCTGTATCAAATAACGTCCAAAGTAATAACTACTAGAAAATAAATTTTCCAATAAGTTAATGTACGTACAAGGAATTCCTTATTTGGAGGCACCTGATCTCTGTAACGAGAAGAAAATATAAGGAATTGGTTCACATTTGTTCGGGTAAGAAACAAAAGGCCCGATAATCCTTTGTTGTCCATAGAAAGGCTTTCACGGTCGATTGACGCGTCAAATTCAATATTTGCTTTGGATTTTCTTTGTTTATCGCTCGTACTCTCTTCATGATGAATTGAGTGTAGAGGTTTGAATACTGCATTTGTAATAGCTGATTCGTTTGTTGATCTTACAACTTTGCTTTGTTTGAAGTGCTTGCAGTAGCTCTTTATTGGATTATTTTCAAATAGACACCTTTAAGAAGTGGGCATCTCTAATTACAGGTGGAGAATAGAGGAGATATCTAGAAAAAAACATTGATTTTCTGTTTCATTTAACATCGGTATAAGCTTTCAAAATAACTAGTTGTACTGTTATTATAGTAATAGATTCCTCGAAGGTCACGTCACGATGCATGCGTCTATAATTTTCTCGTTAACTACCAAAAGCATGCGCCGAACTCATTAGCGACGGGATTCGAATGTATAATGTAAACAAGTACCTTTGATGAAAACGCTCACCTGGTTTTAACGACGCTCGCAAATTGAATATCGTGCGAAATGATTTCAAAAAGGAACATGATTGCGTATTGAGTGGCTAATTTGTGTGTCGGTGGGCAAGGCAGCAGGGAGCGAGGTTGGGGGCTGTCGTTTTGTTTCCTCGATGCCGTTGACAGGTGGAGGGTGGCACAGGGCGTGCGGGGCGGGGCAACGGCGCCCGCGCAGCTCGCGTGGCCCTCTCGCCTGAGTCACGCGCGGCTTGTAATGCTTGCATAATAATAATGACGGATGCCGATCGCGCGGCGGTGCCTTTGATCTGCGCCGCGTTTGATCTCGCCGCCGGAGCCGGTCTCGCCCCTCGCACAAACGAGCCGCCTGCTCACCTTTATTCGGTCCGACGCCGCGCTGCCAGTCGTTCGGCCCTTCGCCCTCGTTCTAAATAGAGGCTTTTATTTGATAAACAGCGGGAGCTACCGTGCGCGGGGAGGCCGCGGGTCGGTCCGGCGGCGGCGCCGCGGCCCCGTCAGTGGTGCGCATGCGTCGCGCAGTATGGGGTGTGCTTTGCGCTGTGCTGGCCCGCGCCTCTGCCGCCGCCCGCGCTGCCAGCGATGACGGGCCGCTGCGGTCGCCGCCGCTGCTTACACTCTTGGATCACTTGGACGCTCTGTGTACGCTAACGTTTGTTACTTATTCCACGTTTATTCGATTTGCAGCCGGAGTGTTGAGCGAATAATGTGAAGTGTCCTATTCGGTTTCCGCAATGGCAAACCGCATTCGCATTTTGTGATAGCATTGATGAAAGCTTTTTGTGATAGCATTGGTTGTATTGTGAATTAAATGTTTTTCAGATTTCGTATTGATATTATATATATTTTGATCATTGAAATGTACTGTTAATTGAAACGAAAATTTAAAAATTTGTTACTCAACGTCTGTAAAATTTGTAAACCTCTCAGCCCTTAAATAATTTGTACATATTTATTATATGTACTTATTATGATTATACACGAGGGTTTATTTTTATTCGTTTTGAAATTACAATGAATTTTAGATGGAATTTTAAAACTAAATAATTTAAACAAATTATTTATCCAACCAACAGTTTAAGAGCTATATTCCAATTAGCTACTTTTATTGCAGACCGTACAAGAGCCGGTTCGTTCAGCTGATTTTAATTAGTATAGGAAAGGCAATAATGATGTACTTAGATACTTATGTAGGTCCTTTGATTTCGCTCGAAAAGATTTCTAGAGGTGGATGAGTACTTATTTACCCATCAACTCTACCGAATTACAAAAAAGTAGAACTCTTCTCTTTAAAACGGCAAGTAAGTAAGACAATGGATGGAGTGCCAAGTCCATAAGTTTGATTTGAGCTAGTAAATGCCGCCTGAAAAATTTATTATTATTTCATAGGTCCATTATTATTACCAGCTATTATTTATTCTGTGTTATTACACTGGCCTTTCTCATAGATATTTTACGAAAGGAGCTATTTCATCGGAGAAGTAGATATGCCTTTGGCTTACTAATTTTACGAGATGGAAAAAACTAGATTCTTAGATAGTAAACGTAAACTAGATTCTTAGATCGTTAGAACATCAAACAGACTTTTTAATTCGTGCTTGTAATATTTAGTATTTGTTAATGTGAAGGTTGCGTATCTAGGCTTAAGGGGGCGACTAATGCCAAAAGTAAGTAAAAGGTGTATTTTTAAACACATAGTTTAATGATAAAGAACGTAAATATTCAGATTAAAAAAATACTAAAGGTAGGGGAAAAACCTAAAGCAGCCGAGTAACCGAATAGAATTTTAGAAAATAACCTGGTTTATAAAAAAAAAAAACAAATAACCAACAAAAAAAAATGTTTTAATTCAAATGCTCTAAATTATCAGCGACAGCACCACATTCTTTTTTACGAATTACATAGCCAAACTAATGTTTTAGCACAGTAGCCGTTACTTTTTATTTCATGCCTACATTTTGAATAATTAAATAAAATCCCACCTAAATTGCTCAAAGCCATCACCATCATCAATTGTATCATGCGATTTTCGACTCTAAACTAATGCAAGACGCGCGGGTCAAATCTGTTATTTTTCTGGCATTAGTCGCACTCTTAAACGAATTATCTAGGTTTAAATAAAAGTAAGTAGATCGTTATGTATTATTTTCAACTTCTAACAAACAACACTTGGTAGTTTGTTAGATATACAGGGTTAGTTCTAATCAGTTATCATCTTTTTAAGGGCATATTCTGTACATCAAAACAAACAACTTTTACTATGGGGCCAACAAAAAATCGCAAAAATAAAAAAAATGCTGTACGTTTTGCCCAACAATCTTTTTGTATGGAACGGCTGATATATAACTGATTAGAACCTACCCTGTACATAATGCAATTTCAGTCGTGCGTGCAGAGCATAAGCATCCCTCTTCCTTATTTTCATGCGGTTGAGACTTGCCTACTCGCGATTGTAGTCAAGTTATACATCGGCTTCTTGTTGGACGTTATCAGTCTTAGTTAGCAAGCGTGGAACTGAGTTCCTTACCGCGATTAAAGGTACTATTTATACTTTGCTCCATGTTAGTTGACAGACTCCGATTTTGGACCTGAGTCACTCCCAATAATTCGTATAATAGCACCATGAAAAATTCAACTTGTACAACTTTGCTTCCGAAAAATAATACAGATTTTACAGAAAAGCAGCGATTTCTAACAAATATTATTAGATAAGTTAGTAAAGAAAAGAAAGTCCTTTACACGATATTTCCAGTTCCCGGGGAATGCCTCATGAGTTACGCGAGGGATTAGAGTCATAGAATGGGAAAATATAAATGAAAAACTATTTACCACAGAAAATAAATCTCTCTATAAAGTATGTAATATACTATACAAGCGTCCACAGTGAGGGAGAGGGGACGACCATAGAGTACATCAAACATGGGGACTGTGTGTCGCTGTCGTTGTATATAAATACCAATTGTAATACAAACTGCCGACTCGTAATCCTGCGACACACAATGCTACACAAACACAATATAAATTGTTGTGTAATTCTAGTAGCTTCTATTTTGGCTAATGTTTGATATTTCCATATTCCGTTGCAGGCGGTGCTGAGCCTCGCGTCATGTGTGGTGGCTCCCGCACCCCCTGACAGCTTGCGGCTGGTGTGGCTCTCCAACTCCTCGCTCACTTGCAACGATGGATCGCCAGCCGGGTATGTCTGATCCTACTTTAACCTAGTTTTCAAGGCAAGGTCTTTGTAGCTTTAAGCTGCATATTGATTCTACCATAGAATCGGTATCGGTATGTATGTAAGGTAGGTATGCTTAGAGATTGAGGGTAGCTTTATTATATTTTAGATATTACTTCCGGCGCGGCACGAACAGCGAGCACTGGGTGGTGTACTTGGAGGGCGGCGGGTACTGCTGGGATGCGGTGTCGTGCGGTGCGCGGTGGCGGCGGCGGCCCGCGCTCATGTCGTCCGCGCGCTGGCCACGGACTCGGCGCGCGCCCGCGTTGTTGTCGGCCGCGCGCGGGCCCTGGCGCGCCTCCAACCACGTGCTGGTGCCGTACTGCTCGAGCGACATGTGGGCCGGCACGCGCGCCGCACCGCACCACGCCGCGCGCTTCGCGTTCGCAGGCGGGCTCATCGCGCGTGCCGTGCTCGCCGACCTGGTGCGCGCCGGGCTGCGCGGCCGCCTGCTGCTGGCCGGCTCGAGCGCGGGCGCCGCCGGCGTCATGCTGCTCGCGGACGCGGCGCGCCGCGCGCTCCGTCCGCACGCCGTGCGCGTGCTCGCGCTCGCCGATTCCGGCTGGTTCCTGGACAGAGGGGCCCGCGCGCGACGCCCGCCAGCCGCCGCCGTGGCGCGCCTCGGGCACGCCCTGTGGCGCGGGGCGCCGCCCGCCGCATGTGCGCGCGCTCACCCCGCCGAGCCCTGGCTCTGCTACTTCGGATACCGGCTGTACCCGCACGTGCGCACACCGCTGTTCGTGCTGCAGTACCTGTTCGACTCGGCGCAGCTGGCGGCAGAGGGCGTGCGCGCGCCGCGCACGCGCGCTCAATGGGATGCGGTGCACGCGACGGGCGCGGCCATGCGCGCGAGTCTGGCGCCGGTGCGCGCCGTGTTTGCAGCCGCGTGCCTGGCGCACGGCGTGCTGGCGCGCCCCGAGTGGCTCGCACTCAACGTGTCGGGCGTGCCGCTGCCGCGAGCGCTCGCGTGCTGGGAGCGGCGTGCGAGCGCGCGGCACGGTGCGGGCGGGGGAGGTCTCGGTGCGTGCGCGCCGCGGCGGCTGGTGGAGCGGTGCTCGTGGCCGCAGTGTAACGGGTCGTGCCCGCGGCTGCGCGACCCGCGTACGGGTGAGGAGGTGGCGCTGGCGGCGCTGCTGCAGAGCTTCGGACTGGACGTGCGCGGCGCCGCGGCCGCCGCGGGGCTGGACGCGCGCGCGCTCGCTCGCATGAGCCGCGCTGAGCTGCTGCCGCTGCTCGCCCCGCACACCTGACCCTGCCCCGCACACCTCCCCCCCGGCCCGCCTCTGTCGGCTACCACTACCTTCGTGTCGATCTCGACACGGTGAATCTACCTCGTTTTCGTTGTACAAGTATGTTTAGAATATAAAGTAAACTAGATAAGTAGTTATTTATTGTTAGTACGTGTGTGTAACTTTAATGAAATTAGTAAATGAGGAGTCAATCATTGGTATTTTTATTATCATTTAACAGAAATAAAACGATAAAATGCTTTGGCACATCTAGTAAGTTTAATAAATCATTATGTACAAAAGGACCTCTTTCGAAGAGCAAATGCGACTAGTAGGAGTCTTATAATTATAATATACAAATTAACTATGAACATTGCGTCACTATCAACTCTTCCCTGGGAATGTACGTTGTCCGGTTAGGTGGCGAGTGGCGCGGTCGGCAGGACGGTCGCGAGTTCGTTTCCGCCGGTAGTGGACGTAGAGCCGCGAGCGGTTGCGACGGTGCGGCAGCCAGGGCCGGCGGCAGTGCGGCGCGGCGGCGGTCCGCATGTGGCGCACTCTGACCGCCACTCCGCCGCTCCGAGCTCGGTGGTGACGTCATAACCTCGCCGCGCGCTCCACGCTGATCGCTATGGAGAGGTCGACGACGTCGTTGCCGAGGAAGAAATCGGTGGATACGATGCTGGCTTGTTGTCGCCAGCGGGTCGCGAGTCGCTTGCTGACGTCACGGTTCACCGCGTCAGCATTTTCTCTCAGCGAACCTCGTAGGAAGAGGATATCGAGCACAGTCGGCGTGGTTTGCGCCATGGCCGAGTGGAGCGGCGAGCGCGCGTTCGCCTGGGGCGAGTTGGCGATGGCGCGGTCTAAGAATGCGAACAGCTGGATGGGATCATTCGTGTTGGCCCACAGGTGAGGTAAGTTCGGCCAGAGCCAGCTGTTTTCTGAAACGGTGAAACAAGTAAGTTAACTTTTGTACAAACTACAAAGACTACTTAGCCTACTACACAACAAAAAACAAAAGGATTGTATCCAGACCGATGAAAGTCTAGAGACAGTCTAGACTTTTGTAACAATATAATGTAAAGCGACGAGCCCTCCTATTGACAACGAGATAACGCCTGCCCATGAGTCCATGAGTATTGCATGGGTACTCAAATCTTTTTAGTAAAACTAAGACGGGGCATCAGTGCATTGCCTTTTGGTAGTTTGAGTCATTAAAGGTATAGTGAAATTAATTCACCGTAAACCTTTTAACCGGAATTCTGTAACGTTTCATCATCAACCAGATTATGTCCACTGTTACACGAAGGCAGATATAGGTTGCCTGTTACGTTTGCGTACACTTGAGTAGGTACGTGAACATTCAGTGGGGTGTATACTTGGCAAAGAAAAAGTATCCTGAAAAAAAAAAAAAAACAGAAATGTTCTGTTATGCAAGCTGCAGACTGGTTTTATGGAAGGACAAATTCAGCATAGAAGTGATGCAGGCTGACGATGAAAAATATGAGTAGAAATCTTACCTCCCACAATTGCATTATCTACATAACTGAACACCAGTCTCTTCTGAGCGTTTAATAGGGTCTGCATCGTAGGGCCTCTCGTACCAACTCCAGTGCCGAACTCCCTGGCGGGGGCCAAGTGGGGCCCCAGTTCTCTCTGCACCAGTTCTAGTAGACCCGCGTGGACGCTACGAATTGGGGTATTGTCGGCGTTATAAAAACCGACCGGGAAGTGGTGAGCGTCAAGGAATATCACCTGAAAAATTGTGAAATAGGTATTAACACTATAACAACACTAGACACTATCACTTTAATAGATTTTAACTAGTTGCTAGTCATTTCTTGTAATACGAGTAGAATACAATATCACGTAGATTCTACCACTTTCTTTTGCCGTGCCGTGGTATCATAATAAGGTGACCGTACGGCTTGAAATCTTGAGGTCGCTGGTTCAAACCCAGACCCGTACCAATGACCTCTTTGGACTTTATGTACGCATCTTCTTACTACTGGTTTTTTTTAGAAGGAAAACATCGTGAAAATAACTGCATACTTTCAGAAAAGAAATTGATTGGCGTATATTTCTAAATCCAGTGTGTGTTGCCAGTGATGACATATGGAACTGAAACGTGGTCTTTAACTGCTGGCCTTTTGCAGAAGCTCAGAGTCGCACAACGGGCAATGGAGAGAGCTATGTTCGGAGTTACTTTGCACGATAAAATCCGGAACGAGGATATTCGCCAAAGAACCAAAGTCACCGACATAGCTCGCAGGGTTTGCAAGTTGAAGTGGCTCGAGCTCATTTCGGGTAAAGTAACAACAAGTAACAACTTTAAGACCGACGACGATCTTCGTAAGGCTCAGTAAGTTTTTTTTATCCATAAGAAAATAGAGAAACCCAGATTTCAACGGCTGCGTAAGACATAGAAATGAAACGTATATTTTTACCTCGTTTGTAACGTCTAAAAACTGCCTTATCTCCCTTAAAAGGGGCACTAATGGACGGACTCGAATTAAGTTGTGGTTTAACCAATACCTGAAACCAAATAATTATGTTTAATTAGTGTACGTACTAAATAAAGAAATCAAGGGCGAATCCAGCTTTTAAGTCGGGGGGGTATCATATAGTCGAGTCCGGGATTCGCTATCTCTATTTTCTGACAAATTTAATATGCATACTTTTGCTAGGTATGCTTGATTGTGTTGACTTAATTTTGAACGATTTGTAAGCGCTGGGCCCGTCCATTCCAATAACATATCGCTGCCTATAATACGTTATTCCGGGAAATAAGCTATGCCCATTCCAATTTTCGTGCAAATCCATTTAGCTGTTTTGGAGTGAAGAGTTAAGAAATATACATGTCATACCGACAAACTTACGCATTTATAATATTTAGTGTTAGTATTGTGATGATGACAAAAGTAAGTTCGTATATAGTAGGCTGAGTGGCCAGCCCTAGTGTCAGAGTTGATGTGTCGCCCAAAGGCAAAGTTGAAGTTTTTAGAATTATAGAACGAATAACCGGGACCGACGATTTAACGTGTCATCCGACCCACGGCAGCGCTCAGACGTAAATAGGTACTCACGGTCACCCATCCGAAGACTGACCGGATCGTCCGTTGCTTAACATCGGTGATCTCATATAACCACCTAGTCAAGCTACGCTATGATGATGACTGATTATACAATGTGTAACAAAAAGGTTCAACAATACTGAAGGCTAGGTATGTACTCATCATTATGAACAAATTTTACTATGGGGCCAATACCGAAGTCGTGAAAAAAAATTTGCTGTTCCATACATTTTGTCCAAGGTCGATACTTTTTGTATGGAACAGCTGTTTTTATACGCGATTTCACGGTTGTCCTCATAGTAAAAGTTGTTCATAATGATGAGTACATACATACTCTACAGTAAAGTTGAACCTTTTTGTCCAACACATTGTATAACTTTTTTTGGTGATTTAGGAGAAAAATAGCTGAAAACCCTTTGGGTAAGGAACCCTAAAATACAGCATTCTAGTAGCTATTCTAGTTCTAGTAGGTCCGTTATTTCAATAATGTTAAGCAACATCTAGCAAGTCATGCGAATCAGACTGATTGGATGACCGTAATACTATAAAATCGTAATAATACCGCTGGAATTTAAAATACAGAGCATAGTTTATACACGATTTGCATTTAGTTTTTTAAAATATTTTTTTAGTAATGAATATGAGGGTCGATGTCTACCTACAAACTGCTATAATAATAATAATAATAATACGATCATTGTCCCGATAGTCGTTTCGGCGAACGGTCTCATAGCGAAGAGCCTCGACCAATACCTCAAGAGGCTCTCGCTAGACGGTTGGGTCAAGGGTCAGATACAAAAGGCGGTGGTACTTGACACGGCACGCATTGTCAGGAGGTTCCTCACTCTGCAGCCCTAACCACCGGCAGCTTGAGCCCTGCCCCGCTGCCGGCGGCACTCTAGGTTTAGGTTTTTTATAATATTTATGTTTTTAAATTCATATTGTAAAAAACTTAGATTTAAGAAAGTAAATAAATAATGTGAATAATAATAATAATAATTCATTTATTTCAGATATTAATTAAAAAATCCATATAAAAAACAAAAACACAAAACAAAAATTAAAATTAAAAATGCAGTGCTATGCAGTTTGGCACAGTTATAAATTGAGTAATTAATTCCCTAAGACAAAAAAAAACAAAAAAAAACTTACAACGTTACCCACAACATTAACACAACAGCGTGACCTAATAGGGTAGATGACTGATGTTTGTATCGTTGAAACCAATAGCTTTGATGAAAAATTTAAGTAAATATAAAATGTTTATTGAAAAAATAATTTAAATCGGTTAGTAATGTTCTGATATATGAGCGTTTAAAGTTTTTGTTAGAGACAACTCTGTCCCTTTCTCACAAAACAAAAAATGACGTCACGCCTTACTTGTCAGAATAGAATTTATATGGCGTACAGAAAAGTGACGTCACGATTTGCTGTTTCGCCTCTCTGTCTAGCATGATATTAAAATGCTTATAAGTTGCTTATTTTTGATCAGATTTTCATTGTCTTTTCATTAATCAGCTATATTTATGAGCCACATTTTAATAGGACCATAAAAAAAAAACCAGTCATCTAGCCTATTCTATGAATTAAGACCAAAAGCTTAGATAACACCCAAAAGATTTCA
The DNA here is from genome assembly GCA_905404285.2 of Erannis defoliaria. NCBI lineage: Eukaryota > Metazoa > Arthropoda > Insecta > Lepidoptera > Geometridae > Erannis > Erannis defoliaria. The sequence continues at coordinate 9,031,604 of FR990078.1, forward strand.
GAATTTTTCGATTAATTTATTAATATTCAATTACCTACCTCTTGTGGTGGTGAGCATTCTGCGATCCCCAAGCAGCCTGCCAAGCGCGGGGATTATGGCAACACCTCTCTAGGTGTTGCCATAATCCCCACGTTTGGCTTAAGAGGATAAGTACACCCAAATTGGCTTCATTCGGGTTAGTATTTTAGCAAATGTACAAATTCGACAGCACTGAAAAACTTTAATGTTAATCTAGATCATATTTCCTAGTTGGCTATTGTTTCGAAAACACATTTGCAAATAATTTTCTCGATAGAAAGAAATCGTAAAATAACCACTAAAAACGAATTTCTAAGTCAGTTTTTCTTTGTATTTTTGTATGAAGACACATAACCAACATTTTTTTTTCTTACGCAATAAATTTATTGCAATTAATTATTTTCCAACAAAATTACTGTAAGAAACGTGGCGCAAGCGCGCCGGCTTCTCCTTTTTACCTATGTAATTAGACAGAGACCAAAGACGCGCGGAGGATCAGCTATTGTCAGCGTCTTAAGGGGGAGACCTTCGTCCAGCAGTGGGCGTTTTATGGTTGATGACGACGAATCAATTACCATTTCTTTGGCGATATTTTTCTCCTGTACCTACTGTTTTCATATTAACTTACTTAGGTTTTATAATGTACCTTGTAGCTACACATAAAATACTTCTTTAGTTCTTTGGCCAGTAAATGGTTATCAGGAAATCAAGAAAAATAACTTAACATGTATTAAGATCAGTCTGAATAAGCATAATCAAAACAAGGTTTGATGAATCTATTTATTTTGAGGTTTGTGGTCTGAATATCAATAGATCAGAAATTAAATGGGATCACCGTCTTCACGTATACAATGTGTAACAAAAAGGTTCAACAATACTGAAGGGCTTACTTGTATGTACTCATTATTGTGAACAACTTTTACTATGAGACCAACTTTCTGTTTTTGTTACACATTGTATATATACACAGGGTAATTTCTCACTAACGCAAAACCTCGCCTGACAACATTTTTGGTCTGGGACTTTAAAAAATCTTTAATTTTAGCAATTTTATTCATTTTGTTGTTGCGGGATTTTGGCCTACCTATTAAAATGCCCGCTTTCATCTGTGTTAAAGATACAAGTAGGTAAATTTTTTAATGCGCTCTTAGGGCCAATTTGGTCAAATGTGTGGTGCTGAATCGACACACCATGTGTGTCATACATGTGTGGTGTGCATTGTGCATTCAAAGTAAGTATAGATAGATAATGGAATAGACGGGCCCAGCGCTTGCAAATCGTTCAAAATTAACAAGTCAACACAATCAAGCATACAGCTAAAACTAGCTAAAAGTATGCATATTACATTTGCCGGAAAATAGAGATAGCGAATCTAATTATTATTGCATGACAAAAAGAGAAAACATGTATTTGTCTATTGCTCTCGAATCTCGAACAATCACGAGCATTGACGAAGGATTTCCGAAGTCTCTCTGTCTCGTAACATTACGATCCTCAAAATGGCGGTTAACCTTACATATTTATTGAAATTAATTACTGTTGTTGATTAATCCTTGTGGAATGTGATCCCTAAATTTTTATTGCGAATATTAGTAGTTTTCTTACACTTGGGGAATGCACACGAAGGCATAGTTTGGATTTATTTGTATTGTTGTATCGTACGGCTCGCATGTCGCAAAGACAGAGTATGACTGACGCGAGTGGAGAGCTGGCGCTCAACATATAGTCTTGAAAATCCGTGCGCTATTTCCCGTCCGTTCATTTTATCATTGGCGCTGTATGCAGTAATGTGTTTGGTTATAGCAGATGGTCAGCTTAAGTATAGACATCAACTAGTATTATTATCATTACTACCTATGTCAGTGGTAATTAGATAATAACGGTTTTCGCTTATTTAATATATAAAACACTTACCTATCTTCTTCATTAGGATAGAAGTCGTAATATGCGACTCTAAAGTCGAAGTATCTGATGCCGTGCACGAGCTGAGCCCAGATGGAGCGGTCCTGGCAGAGAACGAAGCTGTCGCGAGCCACCGTGCTGATCTCCGTGTTGAAGCGCCACGCCCCCGCGTTGTGGGTGCCAGCTATAGCTAGCTCGCCAATGCGGAGACCGTTGATCCTGGCGCTGGAAACGAAAATTCTCTTGATCTGCTACAGCAAAATCAGCCATTTTAATAGAACTGTCCTCGAAGGACTACACCTCATCCATCCCGCTTGGTTGCGGTTGATGTACTCATCATTATGAATAACTTTTACTATGGTGCCAACCCTGAAATCACGAAAAAAATACAGCTGTTCCATACAAAAAGGTTCATCGATCTTGGACAAAATGTATGGAACAGCAGATATTTTTTTCGCGATTTCAATGTTGGCCCCATAGTAAACGTTGTTCATAATGATGAATACAATAAAATCCTAGAAGAATAACGGTGTTCAAACTAACAGCCTGTATATTTTTTAATTGGCTGTCAGAAAATCGCCCATTAGGCGAGTTGGTGGTGAAACGCGAACAAAAAGTTGGTGTCTGGTGCGACATGGGTGCGACCAGTTTTATTTTGGACATTATACTGAGCAGTGTCTTTAGAGTAAATGTGCTTACGCATTATCTTCCATCCACGTAGGCTGTATCTTCAAACAGTTGTAGGCTTGTATCTGGCCATCGCCAGCGCCTATCCACGGCCACAAGCAATGCGGGCCCTTGATTCCCGCACCTTGCTGCCAGCCCGCCGGCAGGGTACCGTCTCCGAGCGAAATGTTGGTCACTACGTGCCCCTCGACTGAGTTTATTGGGTACACTGCCAGGGCATTGTTCCATGATGCCGGTCGATCGTCGAAGAGACCAATCTGTTGAAGAGACAAAAATAGTGTTGGTTAGGTCAATGGAGCCATACATCCTTGTCACTCTTGTGATTTGGATACTTGAACACCGTGCTAAACAGTGCCGGATCATAGAGGCGCAGAGGGCAGAGTAGGCGGATTTATATTTAGGCCACTTTATTTCCGCCGCCCCATGTACCTTTCTAAAATAATAGGGGCGGCAGCATCCTCTGAAATCTGGCACCCCTAGGACGCTGCTGCCCCTACGCCGCGGCCTATACGGTCTATTGACAAATCCAGGACTGGTGCTAACCTACAATCTACAATCTTTTCGATTACAGTTTTTTTTAAATAAAAGATGTGACAGTTTGTGATATACAAATTATTATAGGTAGGTACATCGAGTCCTGCTTCTGGATAGTCATGTGTAGTCGTGTAGTCATGGGCATGCGTTTTGTAATCGAAATGGTCAGTCGTCATTAGAGCGTTATCACTCACAACAAATGTACCAACATCGTTAATACATTATCTACCCTCTTGGGAATTAGGGTAAAAAAGGGCAACGGCTTAGTGGATTTAATACCTATATCTATAAAAATGGTATTTATAATAAGTGCATCATTTGGATGGTGTTCAATCATTTTGCTAGAACAGTCGTTGGACATTCAAATAAATTAGCATACATTTCCATCATAATATTATGCAGTGCGCCGTAGCAAGACGTATAGCGTAACGCAGGTTACAAACATGTTACAAAATAAGATGTAACAAAAGAATTTAACCTTCAACTTAGACTCAATACGATATGTAGGTTATGTTGCCAACAACAGGGTAATCGGTAAAAATGGTACAAAAAAATTGCTTTTCCTTTGCTACGGTTTCACACGCAATCACTGTCTAATGACCGTTGCCAACGGTACAGCGGTTCCCTGGTGTATTGGATAACAGTTTCACTTCCACTACAATTAGGTTGGAGAAGGTAAACTTCCACTACAATTAAGTTGGAGAACGAAAAGTCGTTATTTACTTGTTAATAGTTATGCTAGAGTTTGCAAATATCTAAAGAGTAAGTACTTAGCTCTACATATAGGTACAAGAACAAACTTAAAAGTTACCAATGTATGTAAAAATGCCAAATTCAAAAATGTGCAGCACGCAGGAAGTTTGTCGCGCAACATTAAGATCCAGTCCAAGGTTTAGGTGCTCGGATCGTAGAACAGGTTCGAATCGTGTCATTGAGTTAGTGTTCGGGTTCTTTATATCCATTATATTTGAATTGTGTTGCGAAATACTTAAAAGTGGTTACCGAAGTAACTAAATTACGTTTTTTAAATATCTTTGCGGTTATCTGCCACAAAGGGACGTGAAGCAATGAACTCGTTAAAACGATTTCAATGCCGCTAAGTAGGAGCATGTGGGGAGGCAGAAGGCACTTTTAAATTTAAAATTACGATTTATTAGGACTTGCCTCTAAAGTAATACACTTAAAGTATTAGACTTAGGTACAATAACGGGTTTTCGTCATAAAACAAGCATAAAAACAGCTATTAAAATAACAATAACTAGGTATTATTTATAGAAAGAAAGAAAGAAAGAAAGAAATGTAATTTATTTTATAGGGCTTCTAGTGTTCGAGGTTTCACATTTCAATATGTAAGTACCTATTCAGATAAAAGATGGTACATAATTATAACTATTCACTTATAATCATCACTCCAAAGATCTTTTTTGGGCCCAGACTCAAGATTGACTCAACCAATCATAAAACATCAAGATATTAATAATAGACTCTGTAATAGTTATTGCTATAACTTTCCAATTAACATTGGAGATAACGCCCTATTCCGATTTGCAAGAAAGTCCTTTAGCCCACTATCACCATTATGCTAATGGAATAGTTAGCGTTAGCGCTACACGCCGTTTGCCTCCTTATGTAAATTATATTGCGTCACTAAAGGTATAATTTGAACCTTTAATACAGCCAGTAGGCGACAATTTCGAATATGAACTTAGCTCTATATCTGAAAGTGGATGATAAGTGCTCACGGTAATGAATACCTATTAAGTATTCGCTTATAATAAAACTTAGAGCGTTCTTCAAAACATAATTATGCTAACGATATTTGCCATCCGAGAATTTCCATCGCAGTAATATTTCACACTTTTAAGGCTCACCGGAAGGGCTGCACGAATCGCAACGCATTGCATTGCGAAAGAGATGTACCTGCAATAGAGTCCTACCATAGCAACTAGCTTTACTTGCCTAGCGTTTTTACTGACTAACTACCTAGCCTAGATACTTTTTTTATTTGTAAGGCATGCGTTTTACTGCCCACTCGTCTGATGTTAAACGACGATGCAGTCTACGATGGAGCACGTTTGCCTAGAAGAAACCGTATCACTCTCGACTTGAGACACCCAGATTATAATTATCGGGAAACACCCAATCAGGCATCGCATTCCACTGTTTAGCACTTAGAATAAAGAAAGTGGAATCAAACCGTTTCGTTTGGTATATCAACCGTAAAACGGTGTCGCTTTTTCGAGGTCCTGTCCGTCCGATAGAATAATGGGCAGGGGGAATAAGATCATGCAGATCCCAAGCAACTTACCTGTCTAGGCACAGCTGAGCATCCGCTGAAGTCCCAGTTGAGCTCTACAGCATCATGCAGCCGCGCTCCGCCGCCCATGTTCACATCAGGCGAATGGACTGTCACCCACACTCTGCCGCAGAACGACTTCTCCAGAATCTGCTTCTCAGCTGTCAAAGTTACAAACGCCAGGGTAAGAATCAAAGGAATAGAAAGAAGTAACAGCCAGGGTTTTAGTTACAATATTAATTGTTTTAGTACCTATCACCCGTTTATACAAATTAATTTCGAAACCTGTGTATTTATAATGCGACATTTTTTTTAACATGAGTGGATTGTTACTACATTTTCTTCGATCTATACAGGCAATCCAATAGTTTTTGTATTGTAGGTTATTCATTCGCTAGGTTGTGAGTACTTATTTCATCAAAGCACAAGTAAAAAAACGTTTTTTTAAATTTGAATACTAAAAAATGTAGGTACCTGAAAGTACCTACATAAGTTTGCATTTTTTTTTATTGCAATGTCGTCGTCGTCGTCAGCCATAAAACGCCCACTGCTGGACGAAGGCCCCCCTTTATAGAGGGGTGTTGCCATAATCCCCACGCTTGGCAGGCGGCTTGGGGATCGCAGAATGGTCACCACCGTTAACCAAGAGGACGCTGCTGCCCGTCCTCCGGTGGGTCCGGTTGCAGTTTAAGGACATACCCAGGTTATTGCAATGTGAATAAAGAGATTTGGTTTTTAAGTTCTACCCAGAGTACTTACTTCTCAGGCAAGCGTGCTCTATCTTCGATCACATTATAACTTTCTATCTAGTGTCTGATGAGATAGTGATCAAATGCATGCCTACTGTACCAAACAATTGTGCTCATACGTATACAGAGTTAGTTCTAAACAGTTAGCATCATTTTAAGGGTACATCAAAACAAACAACTTTTACTATGTGGCCCACATGGAAATCGCAATAAAAACAGCTGTTCCATACACTTTGCCCAAGGTCGATGAACTTTTGTGTGGCTGTTCCACTTTTGATATTTTTTTCGCAGTCTGTTGTTAAGAAGCTAAAACTCGCTCAAATCATAATAATATTCCGTTGAATCTTTGTGAATTTATTCTTAGAAATTCTATACCTACACAGATTGTAATGACTTTGTTCATAGATTTTATACATCATATTTAAAAAAAAATTGAAGTTTCTGAGTGAGTTAGCGACGTTCGGTATTGCATGCACATTAGGTGATCTAAATAAAATAAATGAACACTGTTTATCTTTGTGTTTCGAATTGCATAATGTGTACAGACCCTGACCTAATGTCTGACTTCTAGTTGTATTATTAAATTTTGTGCGCATTATTGTACTTACATTTTATTTAGTTGTGACAAATTCGTGAATTGAATGACTTATGCATAAGGTGACTAGGGTTATTATTACGAGTAAAGGTTAGCAAATTGTAAGCTTTCCTTTTATAAAATCTTTTTTTTTTTTAAATCTTTAGTTTAGTTGTCAAAAATTGTTAACTTTGACAATAAGCACGGCCCCCGGAGTCCATGGTACTCAGAAAAAAAACGTAAGCTTTGTAAAATGTGTATATTTACAGTTCTATTATTATTTACGGGATATTTACCGTGATTATGTTGTGAAATGAGTGTGTATATTTAGCGTATAATATCGTCTAATATCACAACATTATCTAAATACTTATGATACAGGAAATAGTTAAGACTTTTAATTATTTTTGATTGTTTTAATATTATTAATTATTTTGTAATGTCATATTTTGCTTGTAAGGAAATATAAAGTAAGCAAAAAAGGCCAAGAGAGGGTACAAAAAAGTTGTGGAAGTCACAAAGGTCCAAAAAACTAAACACGTGGACCAAAACGAATGTGTTCACACAACACTTTATTAAATATACACGACAATTAAGGATGTAAACACTGTCATTACGGACAATAATGAAACTTACGAACTTGGCCTTTTTTGAGCGTTTACTTTTCGTGTAACTATATACAGCGTGCTACCATCCTCCATTGCAGTGCGTCACTTGTTTAGTTCGATTATCCCGTTGTCCACCACCTACGTGTCCGCCAATGATAGACAGCGACACAAGTTTAATAAAGTTGTGCTCCTGTCCACCCTATTCCCGTTGTCCACCATGGTGGACAGTGAAACGTTTTACGTACATACACGAATTAGAGTCCGAATTATTCGACTCGTTCTTACATCTGGCTCCTTTGAAGGTATGCGGTGGTGAGGCATGTAAGACACTGAAATCATGACAGTTTTAATAAGATCAAAAGGCTAACCGTTCTAAATATTATGCTGTTTATTTATATACCAATAAGAAAAAAGTATTAACTAGTAAAAAAAGTTGTCAAATAAGTAGTCGTTTTAGTTTGTTTTAGAATAAAATTCTTCTTCAACCAGTGTGTGCTGCCAGTGATGACATATGGAACTGAAACGTGGTCTTTAACTGCTGACCTTTTGGAGACGCTCAGAGTCGCACAACGGGCAATGGAGAGAGCTATGCTCGGAGTTACTTTGCGCGATAAAATCCGGAACGAGGATATTCGCCAAAGAACCAAAGTCACCGACATAGCTCGCAGGGTTTGCAAGTTGAAGTGGCAATGGGCAGGCCACATCGCTCGAAGAACTGATAACCGATGGGGAAGAAAGGTTCTTGAGTGGCGACCGCGAACCGGAAGACGCAGCGTAGGAAGGCCTCCCACTAGGTGGACCGACGACATTGTAAAAGTCGCGGGTAACCGGTGGAGGCCTTCGTTCAGCAGTGGACGTCTCCGGGCTGATGATGATGATGAGAATAAAATTTGGTAAGAAAGACTATACTAGCTACTAAAAGAAGCCATGGCGGCGACAGCTTGACTTGAAATCGTTAAGTCACGGGCTCAAACCCAGGCCCGTACCAATGAGCTCTTCGGAGTTTATGTACCGATTATATTTTTATTTACGAATTTATATTTCTTGGCTTTCTGGTGAAGAAAAATATTGTGAGGACACCTGCACGTCCCGGAGAAGAAATTCAATGCCGTATGTGAAATGTGAATCCACCAACCCGCAAGTGACACTGAATAAATCCAGGGGAAAAAAAACTGAATAAAGAAAACTGCCCAGGGGTCTTATTTTTGAATCGTACGCAAGAGGTTTTGTAGTGGTAGGACTCTACTGCAGAGTCCGCCTAAAGAAGTACCACACTTTTGCCAGTTATTCAAAGTAAAGAGTGTTCGCCAAGCAGTAGTGTGCAAGCATTACTGTGTTCCGGTTTGAAGGGCAATGTTACCAGAGAAATTACTAGGTATGAAGAGATTTAACATCTAATATCTCAGGGTGACGAGCACAGTGCAGTGCGGTGCAGGATTGTATTCGCAAGTTTACAATTCTCGCACTGCTCTGTTAGTGGCAGGCGTGACGCTTACCACCAGGTGAAAGTCTTGCTCGTCTCGTCACTTGACCGTATAAACAAAATAGTTTTGCGCATGTGAGCACAGCAGACTTTCGAATAATACTGTTTGAAATAAGGTTCAATATCGTTTGAAAGTCGACTCCGCTCGCATGCGCATATTTGCGTACGATTCAAAAATCAGACCCCTGGGCAGTTTTCTTTTGAAACGATTTGGGTGTCGCGCGTAGTTCGCTCAATGTGAGTGTACGTCTTCATGATCCAAATTCTTGTTGTATAGTAGGGGAAGCGGATATTAATTAAGATTAAGTACTAGTTCTTAAGAACAAAGTTTTTTTACAAATAAAGATCTACGCGGAATTAGTATAACGAAAGAAGTTTTACTGAAAAAAATTGTTGTTCCATGGAAAAAAACGTTAATCCTGGACAAAATGTATGGGATAGCTGATTTTTTTGCGCGATTTAAAAGTTGCCTTCATAATAATAATCAATAATCAATTTATTGGCAACATCTGTTACAGGTCAAATAATTAAGTAATATAATTTTAACACAAATCCATTAATTGGTATTGTAGGTACATATAAGAAATTGTTCTCAATAATGGTACAAATGACTTCCTTTCGGCTTAGTACTACCCTTCCGCGTAGCCCTGGATATATTTAGCACCCAGTACCCGCAGCAGACACCCCCCAACTTAACCTCTCCTAGGTCTGAGACTGCATAACAGACTTTGGTTTCTAACATTGAGATATAATTTAGTTTAAAGCATGCAAATACAAGGGTATAGGCTCCGAATATGATTTTGTCCCATTAGGTGTCGAGACCCTTGGTCCGTGGGATCCTAGCGCTTTAAGGGTTTTTAAGGAAATAACAAAAAGGTTAGTCGACATCACAGGATACCGAAGAGCTGGCAGCTACCTCGGACAAAGAATTAGTCTAGCTATTCAAAGGGGGAACGCTGCCAGTATCTTCGGAACCTTGCCTAAAGGGACTCTTTGTAATAATATATTTTAGTTTTTTTTTAAGGTTTTTAGTTTTAGGTTCATTGTTCTAGTATAGTTATATTATATTATATTTGTTCTTAATAATCTAGTTTCTTATTAGTAAATAGTAGGTAAGTATTTAAGTATCGGCTAAATAACTTACTTTGTCTCCACAAGCCTATAAGTGATAGATGTACTTTACCACACATCTATCATTTGTATCGAAACATGGTATTCCCTACGCGAACGCTCACGTAATGTATGAGAATCGAAGATTATCAAACAGTTGTAGCACGGTGGCGGTTAGGTAACCAGCAAGGACGTTGTGCGAGTACCAGTGGCCTACTTCAGTCACTTACTTTTCCTTTCGATCTATTCCTGTTTGTTTTGTTTGTTCCTTTACGGCTGTTGGGTACTGACCTACCCAATGTGTATCTACGATTAGTCTGACTTGGTACACAAATAAAAAGCCGAAACGCCGTTTGACTTGAAATCGTGAGGTCGCGGTTTATTTATTTTTTGTTATTGGCATCGAACGTTGTGCATTCTGCCAGAGTATTATCAAGTAAAATATGTCATAAAATCACAGTTAGTCACATGAAATTAGTCAAAGTCGAGTCCAAGTCATGCCCTTGTAAACTTGTGACGACTTTACTACGGGCTTTTACAGAGTTTTGAAAACAACAGAAAAATACATGTTTCACCACGTTATCATGTCCACACTCGTGCATGTAATTCAATACTCAATGAATAAAACACCACCATTTTTAATCATTAATTCGCGAAAAAACACTAGTTTAGGAAAATAATAGAATGCAGCGACATGATTTTTCGTGTTCCCGCCAAAACTCCCTAGGTCGCGGGCTTAGCCTAGCCCGTAACAATAAGCTCTTTGGGGTTTATGTACGGATTTTAAAACTTGGCTTTTCGTTGAAGGAAAATTTCGTGAGGAAACCTGCTTACGTCCAAAGAATAGATTCAATGGCGTATGTGAATCCACCAATCTGCAACTGGGCCAGCGTGATGGATATGGCCGAATAGTCCTTAGAGGGTAGGTCTAAGTCCAGCAGTGGTATATTAAATAGGCTTTGACAGCCTGATAGCTCAGTTGGTAGCATGTCTGCCTTCAGAGCTGTAGGGCGTGGGTTCGATCCCCACCCAGGACAAAAATGTTTGTGACGTACATCGATGTTTGTTCTGTGTCTGGGTGTAGTATGTATTATAAGTATGTATTTACGAAAAAATATATATATATAAGTATTCTATCAGCTATCTGGTGTCCATAATACAAGTTTTGCTTAGTATGGGGCTAGATGACGCTGTGTGTAATAAATGTCCCCCCAATATTTATTTATTTATTATTATGGTACATGAAATCGCACCAACATCAGCCGAAAACGTCTACTGCTGGACGAAGGTCTTAATACAGAGAGGTTGCCATACTCTCCACGCTTGGCAGGCGGCTTGGGTATAGCAATGAATTCTCACGACCATTAACTGAGAGAACGCTGCTGCCCGTCATCCGGTGGTTCTGGATGCAGTTTTAAGACCCAGGCCCGTCTCACAAAATCATGGATCTCAAAAAGCAAGCCCGTCCACAGAATCAATAGGTAGGTGAACGCTGTACCAGGTCGGATGAAACGTTTAATTGTTGGTATCGGTTGTTTGTTCTATATTTTCTATGACTCGTAAATACCTCGCAAATCAAGCAACATTTTAAATTTTGTAAAAATATGAGTATGAATATAAATATGTGACTATCTATCGGTAAGCACTTCCTATATAGATATGAGATAGCTGAAACGCGAGCCTTTCTTTGGCTTTACGTAATTAATTCTACTTCGATACCTTTCCTAATTACCTGTACAAGACTTCTTCCCACTTCCGATACACACACTATACAGCTATATTAACAAAGTATATAGCATTGGTATTGTAAATGTGAAAGTTTGTGTGTTTTGTATTTATCCCACTCAATGAAATATCAAGTAGGTACTAGCTAATGTACTTACGAAGATCAAGCATAGCTGAGGCTAAACTTTTAAGGGATTACTTACCTTTTTTTTAGGGGTAACGTAATATATTATATGTACTTACCATGTGATCAAAGGTAATAGTGGATGCCTAATTACAACTGGAAAAATTATGGCAAGGCAAAATATTATTGTAGCAGCAAGCAAATGGTCGAACGTTAAAATTATGTTTTTTGTTTTATTTATACAGGAATACTCACGTTTAATTAAATCGGATTTTCCGACTATAGTTTCGATCACATCCGGTGATAAAAATATGAGCCGCCACACATATAACGTTGTCGATATATGCCTGATCGCATTAGCTCTCTTTTAAAAAAATGCTCGCAATCAATCCTAGTAGCCCTTGTAAGAATTTTATTGTAAGTATACTTAGTACAAGTAATTCGTAAAAAAAGTAGTATCATTATTCAGTATCACACAATAATTTGGCTCTACATTTTTGGTACGTAAGTAATTCTCAAGAAAGAGTCGCCGTTTCCTCGTTTCCTGAGAACTACATCTTTAAGTTGTGACGTGGAGTAACCAGAGTGGAGTTGTGGAGTGGAGTGGTGTAGTGGGGTTAATACCTGGGTGTGTCCTAAATAAGTGCATTTAGAACCAGAGGACGGGCAGCAGCATCCTCTCGGGTAATGATGGTGAGTGTTCCACGAACCCCAACCAGCCTGTCATGCGTGGGAATTGGTATTACTATTTTCACCCCCCCCTCTATTAAGGAGGAGGCCTTCATCCAGCAGTTGACGTCTTCTGGCTGATAAAATGATGTGTGTTATGTAAAGTTGAGTAAGAGTTAATTAAGCGAATTGGTAACTAAATGTAGATCTATTTCCAATAAAAATGCCGCTACATGAATACCATACCTATAAACATGCACAATTAGCACTTAAAAAATAAATTACTTATTTATGAATAGTAAAATGTAATTTTAATACCGAGATAAGTATTATACTTATTATGACTACGTGCATGTCGAGCATTATATAACGTCTGCCTGACTTTAGAGACACTGATGTACGTCATAATTGCATGCACTAAGCAACGAGGTGTTTGCAATATCTGTAACTTGAAACGAATGCACTTCCTTTTACCGGCACATGGCGCTAATAATTATGCAACTTTCAGAAATTGTAATCGGCTTACTTCCGTGTCCCACATCAAAATAAAAGTATACATAAATACTTTACTTTTCACCTACCGACCACTCCTAGCTGGCCTACATATATCGTCACTCCATCTAATATCAGAGCGTCCGCTATGTTGGCCGATTCGTGGCCTCCACTCTAGAACACGTCTAACCCAGCGGCCATCAGTTCTGCGACACATATATCCAGTCCACTTCAGCTTAATAATACGATAAACTATATCAGTGATAACTGACGTGGTTTTGACACATTTTTGTTTTATTTATACGGGAATACTCACGTTTAATTAAATCGGATACTCCAACTATAGTTTCGATCACATCCGATGACCTTTTTCAAAGAGTGAAAACAGAGCCCGACGCGCGTGCAGCTGCGTCCTGGACGCAGTTTAATTAAACGTGAGTATTCCCGTATAAATAAAACAAAAATATATCAGTGATTTTATTTGTCAGGCGAATTGCTTCGTTCCGAATGATCCACTATAGCCTGTTTACACCTGTGGCATTCGCCGAATAGTTCATCAAATCAAGCAGGTGTAGCCAAGAAGTTGCTATTTTACCGGCCGAACTTGGTAAAGGTAGTCTAGCAAGGTTTGACCTAGAGTCTAGGTTAACGCGACCAAAACTCCAGTATAGCGCAACCCGCATAATGGGTATTCCTCGGAAACGTTCAAAACAACCCAATTAAAAATAAAAACATAGAGAGGCATGGAACTATTAGTTGAAGTCTGTTCCCCGAATGGTACGTTATGGGAGTTTACATAACCAAAGGTAAGCATTCATTCGAATGTCTTTCTTCTAGGTAAACGTGCTTCAGACAGCATTATTAGGGTACGAGCTTGAAGGATCTAGCTCTCTCTCGGTACGAGAGAAGATACCGCTCTATTGTCTTATTTTTTAGGTTTCATGTCTTATTTTTTTCTTTTAAGTATAACAAAGAGGGACATACCGGCTAGCTTGCCTGCATGTTCGACGCCTTACACCAATGAAGCATTGCCATGCATAAGATATACTTGCCTACTCTATCTAGTTTGTGAATGTTCTTCTTGGCCAGCTGTGTTATTTTTATTTTCGATTCTCCATCATGATTTCTTAAAGGTTCTCTTCAAGTCTACTACTAGTTATTAGTCGCAAAATGAATAAGGAGTAAGGAAGATAGGCATTGTTGCCCTGCAATAATGCGATTCTACTAAGCGGTCGAAATATATCTTTCCATTTTGTTTTAAAAGACTCCATATACTCTACTTCCACTTTTAATCTAAAGTAAAATCTGCGTTTAACATCCGATTATCGTCCCCGTTCGAATAAATCAATTTGAGTGGCGTCCATTTAAAATATCCTTAGTGACAGGCTAAATAAGTTATTATTTGAAGTATCGCAGGTGGTGAGAAAAATATTGAATATTTGATAAGGATTGTCAAATGTATCTAAATGCCTAACAATGATTGAAGAATCATCATTGATGCGGGTTTCAAACAAATATAGAATCAATTTGAGGGTCCATCGGTAAGCAGGAACGGTCGCATGTCGAATTGTCGACCTCTCGACTTTATTAAATGATCCAATGCTACATTGACTACTACACACTACTACTACACTAGTTTGAAGCAGCTAAATGATCTGCTAACTAATAAACTTTCGTCTTCTCTTTTGCTTCCGAATTTTGGCAAAACACTATCTTTTCCTTTTCCGAAGTGTTATCTTGGTAATGAGAACGGTGTTCAAACATTTCTATATCATGGATTGACTTGAGCTAGTTATATGAAATAAAATTTGAAAATGTTTATTGGTCTCATTTGACAACAATCTGTTTAGGTAGGTTACTGCTACTTACAGCCAAATACAATATCTACTAGCGTAGTAGGCTAAGTACGTACTACGCACCTAGATTGTTGCAGCTAAAGGTAAATATGCCGGAAATAAAATGTCTTTGATATCTAGGCAAACTAATATTCCTTCATTTATATTATGAAACAGTATGATTGTAAAACTTGGGTCGGCTTCGAAAGGGATGGGATGGAGTGCGTGGCGTGCCTAGGGAAAGACCTGTAGCCAACTGTGGACATGAATAGGCTTTGCTAGATATGATAGATTGGATGATAATGATTTTTGACTTTGTAAAAAAAATTTGTGATCTTTATGAAATTTTTGTTCACTCACGGTAACAGACTATGAAAATACCTACAGATTATGAAAATTACATGCGTCATCAATTCGTAACGATAAATGTCATTGTTTTTCACCTTCGATGACTTCATGATAACTTATCGACTAATTACGATAACTACGTAGGTCTGTGTGTAACGTAGAATCAGATTAATTTAATTGATGATGTTTATAAATGAGTTATCCGATATCATAAAGTTGAGATTTGTTTTGTAAAGCAATGATTTGTTGTGTTCACGAGTCAGGTGGAATTTATCTACGTACCTGCTTATCTCTATAAATCCGGACGTATTTATCTACGTCTTACATTGAAAATATTATTGTCACGAATACAATATATCATCAATAGTATCATTTCGTCAAAGCCACAGATTCTGAGAGAGCTAGAGAGGTTTTATGGACAGTTGTACACCTCAACACGGCAATTCATTGTCAGTAATGCTCGGGACACAAGAGCTAAACTGACCCGACACTACACTGAGGACATCCCAGACGTCAGCCTGTACGAGATTAGAATGGCTCTCAGACAGCTTACGAACAACAAGGCACCGGGGGATGACGGAATAACGACAGAACTACCGAGAGCGGGTGGTAAACCGGTACTTTTAGTCCTCCAGAAGTTATTCGATTCCGTCATTCATGAAGGTACTACGCCTGAAGCATGGCACAGGAGTGTGGTGGTGCTGTTTTTCAAGAAAGGAGATAACACCTTATTGAAGAACTACAGGCCTATCTCACTCCTGAGCCATGTGTACAAGCTGTTCTCGAGAGTCATTACGAACCGCCTCGAACGCAGGTTTGATGACTTCCAGCCTCCCGAACAAGCCGGTTTCTGTAAAGGCTTTGGCACCATAGACCACATCCACACGTTTCGCCAGATTATACAGAAGACTGAGGAGTATAATCGGCCGTTATGTCTTGTACCGGTTGTAGTTGGGAACGATACTCTCGAAGTTGTTGACCACTACAACTAACTTGGACAGGTTGTTCAGTTAGGTAGGTTCAACTTCGAAAAAGAGGTCACCCGAAGAATCCAACTCGGATGGGCAGCGTTCGGGAAATTGCGTAATATCTTCTCGTCCAAAATCCCTCAGTGTCTGAAGACAAGGGTCTACGACCAGTGTGTGCGCCAGTGATGACACGGAACTGAAACGTGTTCTTTAACTGCTGGCCTTTTGGAGAAACTCATAGTCACGCAACAGGCAATGGAGAGAGCTATGTTCGGAGTTACTTTGCGCGATAGAATCCGGAACGAGGATATTCGCCAAAGAACTAAAGTTACCGACATAGCTCGCAAGGTTTGCAAGTTGAAGTGGCAATGGGCAGGCCACATCGCTCGAAGAACTGACAACCGATGGGGAAGAAAGGTTCTTGAGTGGCGACCACGAACCGGAAGACGCAGCGTAGGAAGGCCTCCCACTAGGTAGACCGACGACATTGTAAAAGTCGCGGGCAACCGGTGGATGCAAATGGCAGGTTGTCGTACAGTGTGGCGGTCTAAGGGGGAGGCCTTCGTTCAGCAGTGGACGTCTCCGGGCTGATGATGAATACAATATCGCACAATATTCTTCTGGATAACGTTTATTGAAAAACTTTAATGAAAATAATTTTCCACAAAATGTAGAACATTAAGTCATTGAATACCTAAAGTACACCTATTACAATACAGTTCTGATTTTTAGGGTATTTTGTATGATCATAGAACTGTAATAAACAACTGCGATAATTACAATGTTTTAGTTTTATCACAATGTTTTAGTTTTATTTTCGACGCAGCTTTGAGGATATTTTGTTGTCTTACTTCGTAGATCTTGGTCGATATAACTAATCTGGACTAGGTAGGTAGTTTGATAATAGACATACACTCATATTATACCTCTACATATTATCCTCTAGATCTAATTAAAATATATTAATATTAAATATTGACACTCTACTAGGAAGTAAACTCATAAATTGCAGCAATGCAAGGGCCACTTAAAAAGCAAGCGCAAAAGATATTTAAAAATGTTAGCTTATTGTAGTTACTATTGGATATTTTGTAGGTACTTTAAATCAATTCAGTAACCTCAATTCAGAAAGTGTTCGAATGTCACGGTTTCCAAGTCATATTTTGTTCCCCAGCTGAACGGAGAATGATCAGTTGCATTCACTCATGATAAACAATTCCATTGAAATAAACGAAGCATCGAATTGAAACGGTTATCATTGAGATATCACAGAAGGGCAGGGGGACACATTTTGGTAGCCAATTGTTGACAAGTGCACACAATTACAAACACTTAATATGTGATAATAAAGTAATTACGAGATTGCTATCACTGACTACTTCAATCATATGAACACATTTTTTTTTCTAAATGTATCTATTTACAAATTAAGTCTATGAATAAATATAAACAGTGTCGCTACAAAAAATAAAAGAAGTCGAGTTCAAGTGATAATCAGTTTTTTTATTCGTTTAATAATTACCTATAATATAATTGTCCCGTGTCATTATAATAATTATTTACTTATATTATTTTTATACACAATAATGTTAAATAAAACCTCGACTATGTTTACACGGAGAGCCCAGAAAAGCATATGAAATTCTTAGTTTTGAATAATGTTTGTAAATAAATAAACATTGGTAATATAATAGGAATGCAGTGATTATTATTGTTATTATTATCTGACATTGCATGTACATAACTTTTTAAATTTATATTGTATTATTGATCATTGGTATTATTTAGAATTTGTAATGTTGTAGTTAGAATATTATCATCAGTGTAATTCGTTTTGTGCGGTACTAATTTGAATAAATGAATTTGAATTTGAATAATACTAAGTTGTGTTCATAAAACTGTCGATTTTATGACATATATAGGTAATTAAGTAGGGATGTGACTTGAAAGTTGTTTAAGAAATATAAGTAATTCCTGATCTAAATTATATAATTCTGGAAGTGAACATTGCAAGACCATAAAGTTATAGGGCTACTAATGGCTAACTCCATTGAGATGTAGAAAAAACTTCTCACTAGTATTTAAAACAATCGCAAATGTTATTAAAACACAAAACTCACGCGCAATGGACGCTCCGAGGGCGGTTGCAGCGAGCGCCGCCACTGCAAACCACGACACTGCCATCTTGATCCGTGGCTGCCGTGCCACTGAACCATCACTACAGATTTGGCGCTCTTTCGCCATTGCCGATTACTAACCAACCCTTCACCAGCGCTTAGCACTGCATCCAATGCTGCACACTTTCTATTAACTTACCTGCCTTAGCATTCGAAGCCGGCAATGTATTCGATTTCAGAGATATAGTAGTAGATTATCAAATACATAGTAGGTAAAAACAGTGCGGGCTTCCGACAGCTCCCTTATTTCCGATCTAGAGTCGCGTGCGTTTGAATGGAATAAGCACGTGCAGGATGTGACTTATCAGCTCTTAGTGCGGATTTGCATACATTTCAATTTTGAAGACGAAAGACCTTGCCTAAATATTGGTAGCTCGGTAAGTAAGTAAGTTCGTATAGGCTGAGCGGCCAGCCCTAGTGTCAGAGTTAATGTGCCGCCCGAAGGCCTCTGACATGGCTGACGGTTGTTGTTATAGAAACTAGAACAAACAACAGGGACCAACAATTTAACGTGTCATCCGACCCACGCTAGCGCTCAGAAATAAATGCCACTCATGGTCATCCATCCGAAGACTGACCGAACCGTCCGTTGCTTAACATCGGTGATCGTTTAGAATCACCTAGACAAGCTACGCCACGAGCGCTACAGTAGCTCGGTAATAAATATCAACATACTTCCTCTGTCATTATCACTCATCTAAGTGTCATTTATAACGAATTTAAAAATATACCAACCATATAAGTGATATGCATTCATACCACTGGTTTTTCGATGAAGGAAATCATGGTGACCTGCATACATCTGGAGAAGAAATTCATTAGCGTATGTGAATCCACCAACCCGCAACTGGGTCAGCGTGATGGATATGGCCTAATCGCCTTTCGAGGGAAGGCCTACGTCCGGTAGTGGACTATTGCAAAAAGGATCATCATCATCATCAGCCCGGCGACGTCCACTGCTGAACGAAGGCCTCCCCCTTAGACCGCCACACTGTACGACAACCTGCCATTTGCATCCACCGGTTGCCCGCAGCTTTTAGGGAGACCTACCTACGCAGCGTCTTCCAGTTCGCAGTCGCCACTCAAGAACCTTTCCAAAAGCAAAAAGCTTGCAAAATGCATTCTTTTTGCATTGTGCTTTATGCTATCGATTACATACCCATATAAAAAGATATTCGACACTTTTATTGGCAAAGATATAATACTATACTAGATATGTATTAATTAAAAACTTAAATACCTTTAACGACATAAATTTATATGAAATGCCTAAAGTGAATTTTTAAACTAGGTATTAACAATATTGTTGGAGCTAAACATAACTATATTATCACTGGACTTCCTTTTCAAAAGCCATGAAATTCTCAATAGCATCATTCCTTTTTTCTTTTTTCTCAGAGCTCTGTTCAGAAGGCTCAAGAGATGGCGCTCTGCTTGGGTTTTTCAGGATCGGTTTTTCTAACTGAAGTAAATTCAGGGACGCTTTCAGCTCTTGAACAAATGCTTCTTTGTGAGTAAGCTGGAAAATACAAACGGTTTCTTCAAAGACCATCTTTATTTAGTCGGTAATTTGACATTGGATGAATCATACTAATTTATAAAATGCTATTATGTACTACTCATTTATTTGCTATGTAGGTAGCCGGACCGTTCATGATGAAATAATAGATATGAGATACTTTTCCCAGGAAATTATGGGAAAACTAGAAAATCGTGGGCGAAATTGTGGGATACAGTTTAAGATTACAAAATAATTTACCCGGCTCAGAGTCTAATGTAAAAACAAAGTATAAAGCGGTCCAAACAATCGATTGTCAATAGAAACAGGTTAACAGCTATAGTTAAGTATCACGAATTTACATACTTCCAGCCGAGAACTAAATTTAAATATACTTTTTTATAGATTTCCGCGGTAAATAAACCTTCAAGGCAATGAGCGATTTTCCAAACATGATAAAAAAAAAAAAATGTTTCCTTGAACTCGATAGATAGCGCAGACTAAACGTGCCAGTCAAACACAGCATACTATTTTTGCTATTTGGCACATGAAATAAAATAACAAACTTGAAAATGACAGCCAGGTCTAGTCTTTGTAAAGTCAGAGCCATCTACAATTATTTTTTTATTTTTTTATCTGTGAGAAAATCGCCCTTTGATAAACTATGGATTTGTTCACAAACTGTTAAAGTACACATGGAGTGCGATGGACAGTCTAAAACCTGTAGTGTCCAGGGGCCATATTTTTGAATCGTACGCAGCTATATTGCATGCGAAAGGAGCCGACCTTCGAACGATATTGTTTGGAATAAGGTTCAATATTGTTCGAAACTCGACTCCTTTCGCATGCACTACTTTGCGTACGATTCAAAAATAAGGTCTCTGATCAAAGCTAAACAAGTTTTATTAGTGCAATTAATATAAAAAGCGACATTTAAAATAAACTCAATGCATAAAATGCATAAACGTGCGCAATTGCGCATTCACATAAGAATTGAGAGGACACACGTACCTTTTCTTTAATCACGATATTCCTGATCTCATTAAAGAACTCTGCCGCAGTCACAATAAGACTTAAAAACAGTCCCACCACCAGAACAATGAATAATCCTTTCAAATTCTCCATTTCCAAATCACCTACAGTATCGTCCTGGTCTTCTTTTTTCTAGAATAATTGGGTTTAATTAGAAAAAAAAACACTTTCGTGCTGAGAAGTGTGGCTTAGAGAAGGATATAGTCTTCGATCAAATATTACAGGATGTGATCGAATAGTACCTATATTAGTATAATACTAAAGAACATAGTGTCCTATTACGACCATACCGTATTGTAAAGTAAAAATTAGACAACGGTAGCTTATATTATTTAATCGCAATTTTTTTTACACAGGTGAACTCTTTACCATCCGCTAGGACGTACGCAAACCAAACCAAATAAATTTCACGTTTTTTATTTAATTATTTTTTTATACATTTCTGTGACGTGACGATCAAGACGCTCGTCTGGTAGTGAGTATCACGCCTGCCCATAACAGAGGCAGTGCCAGACTTGTGAACTTGCGAACACAATCCTGCATCGCACTGCACTGCGCTCGTCACCCTGAGATATTAGATGTTAAATCTCTTCATACCCAGCATTTTCTCTGGTAACATTGTCCTTCAAACCAGAACACAGTAATGCTTCCACACTACTGCTTGGCGGTTGAATAACTGGCAAAGGTGTGGTACTTCCCCAGGCGGACTCTGCAGTAGAGTCCTACCACTGCAAAAATTTCGTGAATTCTGTGATTCAATTGAAATTCGCAATGTTGTGAAACTCACAACATTGCGACTCAAGTTTAACTTACAATAAAGGTGTCTTCCTTTATTCCTTAATTGAAATTGCATGTACAAATATAATTTAGTGCTACGGATAGAAGCTGAGAATGAAAAAAAATCCGCTAAAAAGTGATCTCTTCTACATACGTCACATTCCTTTGCTCCAAACATTTCGTCCCACCATTTCTTCTTGATGTCTCCCAAAACTGTGGACTCTTTTAGGCTCAGTATAGCAGTATTAATTTCAGATCTGAATGGTGAATCTATAAGAGACAAAAAATACGTCAAACCATTTTGAAATACGTTCCTAAAAGTGCCTACAGATTTGCTCAATTTTGTTTGATGGAATTGCACCCATTGCATTGCATTGAATTACATTGTACAACACTAAAGAAATATTTTTAAACAACTCCAAAAAAGAGGAGGTTCTATGTTCGACGGTTTTTTTTAAAATGTATGTTCATCTATCTATATATCTCCGTCAATTGTAAACAGATTTTGAAAATTCTTTTTTTATTTGAAAGGGTATACTCCCGAGTCCCGAGGTAAATGGTAAATGAAATTGGTGGTAATTTGAAGTCGGTTTTTTTTGAAATGTTATGTATAACACTAAAGAGATTTTGTAATATTTAGTCGAGCAACAAAAACGACCAATATGAATTAAGCCGATCGTTACATAGAAGTATAGCTGATCGACAATAACGTTAGTAAAGATCGAGCAAATTTCTTAGTAGCTGACGGATTTTATTGATCAACGATATACACCATTTCGATCGACAATAACGATAGTCGAGCAAATCTGTATGAACCTATGTTACTCCAAAAGCCCCAGGTACTTACTGGCAGGCATTGCGATTCCATAATCCTTTGAATCCAATTCTGAGCCTATTTTCTTAAGATTGCAGTTTCGTTTAAGCTTGTAATCTATCGTAGAAGACTCCATGAAGAAGGCGTATTTGCCATCTCCTCTTAAGACCCGTTTTTCACCTTCAAAGTTACTGCCCACTAGGACCGCTTCGTTTGCCATCATAGTTTCATACATTTTCTTGTACATTTTGTCTTCAGATCTCTGTATAAATAAACAATAATACTTATACAAAAGCACAATGTAAAAGTTGGTGTATTTGTTAATGCTTTTCTTCTTTCTTAATCTCTGAATGGATTGGGATATAGAGGATTACGCGTATCAGTATTAGTAAGCAGGTAATGGAGTGGCAAGACGAGTAACACGTTCGGCTGGTGCAACACGCCTGCCCATAACAGTAGCAATGCAGAATTGTGAACTTGCGAACGAAATCCTGCGCCGCACTGCACTGCGCTCGGCACCCTGAGATGTTAGATGATGATTTAGTCATACTTACTTACTCTCTTCATATTAGTAAGTATAATTAATTGTTAAACAATGCACAATGTTTTATTACTGTACCACTGCAAGACGCTGTCTTTTGCAACACAGTTATTAGTAACGCAAAAGGCAGAGCCAAACATTTACTGTAACATGGAGCGTTTTAAAAAGGGCATCTACTCACATCTCTCTGGGTTGGTAACGCATGTACTACATTGCTAATATTGCAGGTGTCCACAGGCGGCGGTGAGCTTACCATCAGGCAAGCCGCATGCCTGTTTGCCACTCTAACATATAAAAAAAATATAAAAAATTGTTTTGCATTAAATTATGCTTAAATAAGTATAATAAATGAAACAACTTCTACTATGAGGCCAACCTTACTTTGGAGCGAGTTTTATATTGAGCCCCCATGTAATCGCGAAAAAAGTGATCACAATTTTACATTATTACTGTCAAAGTTTGTAAAGTAATTTTTCTACCCGCTTCTTCAGTCAGTAAGCCTTGATAAAGTGGTCATCAAATACACTAAACTTGTAAGTATAACTAATAAATAAATAATAAATATCGGAGGAAATTTTTCACACAGCGCCATCTAGCCCCAAACTAAGCAAAGCTTGTAATATGGAAACTAGATAGCTGATAGAATACTTATATACATTTTCTTTTGTAAATACATACTTATAATACATACTACACCCAGACACAGAACAAACATTTATGTTCGTCACATAAATGTTTGCCCTTGATGGGGATCGAACCCACGCCCTACAGCTCTGAAGGCAGACACACTACCAACTGAGCCATATGGCTTATGTAATAACTGACGTTAACTATTGTTATGTCATTGCAAGTTACGAGTTCACTTACTTATCTTTTCTTTTAATTACCTTGAAGAAATCGAGCGTAGATCCTAAGCTGTATGCTCCGTATCTGACCTTGGTCTGTTTGGCCAGATCTTCGACGCTGTTGATGGGCTCCACAGTGAGAGCTGAAGTCATGGATGCTGACAGCTGAGCGATGTACGTCTGACAGAAGATCACGGCAAAGAACCACCACATTGCGCACACCCATCGCGTGCCGACTGCCCTGAAAATGAACAGGGTAACTGTGTACAGGTTGAAATTGAATTCATTAGTATCTTAGGGGGTCATATTAAACATCTTTTACCACGAAAACAACGTGAAAATCGCGAATAAAAATAAGCTCTGCCCCGTACATTTTGTCGTGCGTAAACGCATTTTTTGTATGGGACAACCGTTTTTTTTTGTGTTTTCTGATTTGGTTTCATGGTACAAGTCGTTCATTATGATTAATTTAATGATCACTTAACATATCGCTAATGAATTCTTACTGTATATGTAATTTGGATCTGGGTATATCCTAAAACTGCAACCAGACCCACCGGAGGAGGGGCAGCCTCTCGGTTAACGGTGGCGAGCATTCTGCGATTCCCAAGCCGCCTGCCAAGCGTGGGGATTATGGCAACCCCTCCCTTTTAAAGCCTTCGTCCAGCTGTGGACATCTTATGGCTGATGATGAATCATAAATATAATAATAAAAAATATGAATACTTAGGTAAGATATCGCATCCTTGTGTCATAATAGAGCCCATAGTTAGCCAAGCGCAGTTTTTAAATGTCCAAATATTTTCCAATTCTTCTGGATCTTTATCACAAGGCTCCGGATTTTCCCAGTCAGCTGGTGATATTCTGTTTGATGAAGACAGACATTAGAAAAAGCGACATGCTACCATACTGTAATAAAGTACAGGTCTCGTTATAAAAAGTATCTATTCTAATTCTATGTAAATTCATAAATAATCACACTAATTATTATAAATGCGAACGAAAGTGTGTGTGTAAGTGTGTGGTTTGTATGTGTGTATGTTTGTTACGGCTACTTTTTATCGTCATCCTCGTTTTTTATAATCACGCGGGTAAAACCACGAGGTGCAGTTAGTAATAAATAATTAAAAAAAAATGTTCGGGTTGGGGATTAAGATTAACATACAATATTTAAATTTCTTCCTATAAATGATAGAAAAACATAACCAATTCTGTTACTTATTTCAGTTTACTTCTAAAATGTCTGTAAATATCGGCTGTTTCGGTTTGAAAAGCAATTTTACCGCAGAGAAATTCCTGGGCATGAAGAGATTTGACATCTAATAATGTCTTCGGGTGACGAGCGCAGTGCAGTGCGGCGCAGGATTTTGTTCGCAAGCTTACAACTCTGACACTGCTACCAATAACACCACGCCTGCCCAGGACAGAGTGATGCTTACCACCATAAGCGAAAGACTCGCTCATCTCGTCTATTGTATAAAAAAAGTACTAATTTATTACCTACCTTGCACAGATATACAAAATAATAGACACCGCGAAGTAGGCCGTCATAGCGTACAACCAGACGTCGACGGTGTAAGGATTGAGGAAAGAAAACCAGTCGGGAGTCTTTTTCTGCTCCTTTACGTAAAGGATACTTATGCCAAGTGACATGAAAGGAACTGAGAAATCGATCGCTTTCTTTCTTTCTTCGGTGATAGTGAAATCACAAACGGCCAGGTCAATTTTCTGTAAAAATATATATAAAGAAAAGTATGTTAGATATTGTAAATGATTGGCAGCCTAATGGGAGACCATTAGACTCGGAATCGTGAGGTCGTGGGTTCAAATCCAGGCCCGAACCAATGAGGACTTTGGATTTTATTTACGAATTTTCATACCACTGGCTTCTTTGTATAAACGTTTAATTTACATAAAACTGATTTAAAAGTTAAGTTGGCTTTGGTTTGAAAGTTTTAATACATGTTGTATGTGGGTGATTAAATTCCACAAGATTAATAGAGAAAGTCGCCCCTGTTCACCTGGGTGCTTTAACTACAAAGGACACCAATAATGTCGAAACATATCACCCAGGTGATATCACCTAGGTGCAATAAGTCCAAGGTGAAATAAAGAGACTTTAATTTCCACTTTGTTCACCTGGGTGAATTCACTCAGGTGAATTCACCTGGGGGAATAAACCTCTCGGTTAAGGGAAACTTCGTAAGGAAACTTGCTTATGTCCGGAGAAGAAATTTAATTCAGGGCCAGCGTGGTATGGCCCAATCGCCCTTCGAAATTAGGCAAGGCTGATTATGCTATTATGTTGGTTAAATTCTGAAAAAAGATAGCTTATGCTACGTTTAGTCCCAAAAAATATACGGATCTCATATAGCGGTTGAAACTACAGCGCTGCTTGAACGAAATATAAATCACACGTACCTTGTCTAACAATTCACCTATCATTCCGTTCCATTTCTTTTCTTTGTGATCATACTTTCCCTGGCTTTTTGTGACGTCATCCATGAAAACATACGTATAATCGAATTTTTCTTTTCTAAAGTATTCAAAAATGTTCTTTACTAGATCTACGACAAAACCTTCATATTTTTCTCCTGTTTCATCTGCCTCGCAGTTTTCTTTTATACATGAAAAATAAGGAACATTGATAGACGACATTATCTGTAAAAAGAAAATTATATTTGTTCAAGGAAACAATAGAAATCTTATTTAGATAGATAGTTAAACTCTTTTTTGTAAACACCAAAAGAAATGATAACAGTCATGATAAACACAACAGAAACTAAAAAAACTAAAAACTACTAAAATTTACTATGCAGTCAAAGAACGAAAAACTTGTTCAATCTGACTTCTTAGTAAGATTAAAGAAAATATAATACTATAGGTAAGATCAAAGATAATATAAAACTATAGGTAAGATCAAAGATAATTATAATACACTAGGTAAGATTGAACTTACAAACATTTGATTCTTACACATAGGTCTACTTACTCTAAATTCTTTCTTAGTAGTCGGTTTCGATTGAACTTCTGAGGTTGATT
This sequence comes from Erannis defoliaria, assembly GCA_905404285.2. Lineage (NCBI taxonomy): Eukaryota > Metazoa > Arthropoda > Insecta > Lepidoptera > Geometridae > Erannis > Erannis defoliaria. Next base: position 9,058,452 of record FR990078.1, read on the forward strand.
TTGTTTCAGTTATCGACATAGTGTTGGATTCCCACTTTCCTATTATTTGTAGTTCATTATTGACTGGCTTCTCGTTCACATACAAGGTGTAATTCATTCTTTTTCCTGTCTCGTCAAAAACAACCTTTCCAGTCACGCCATCTGTCTCTGTCTGTATAGGATTTAATTATTATTAAATATTAAATAATGTATTTTAAATATCATACATAAATGTCGCAATGAACAATAATTCAAATAAAAGGGACTAGAATAAAAAAAAAATATAATTTATAACTGTGTGTTTCCAGCCGTCTTACTTGAGAAAATAGTTTTCCTTTCAGTTCTGGCTATTGCCGGATTGACTTTAGAGCTTTGGGACACTGAATAATCAAAAGTGATTACCTGCCGAACCTAACATGTTCAAGTAATTACCATTGTCAGCCACTTTGATAATGATGGTTTTAGTTACTTTGATATGTTTAAGTTGATAAAGTTAGTTGGCAGCATAAAAATATTATTTAACGGTATTATTTAACATCAAATTTATTATGCTAAATCTAAGGTTGTTAGTTTATGGAGCAAGACGCTCGATACTGATGATAAGAGATAACTTCTGCGCATGAATATCGCATTACGTGGCAGTACTCAGAACTTAAATTAACAACGAAGTCTAAGGCATCACTGGTACTCGGGTGTATTACTAAGTTCTCTCTGAGACTCTATTGCAGTGTCCGCCTGGGGAAGTCCACACGGGCAAACCGTCATTCTACCGCCAAGCAGTTGTGTGCAAGCGTTACTTTGTTTCGGTTTAAAGGGCAATGTTACTAGAGATATAATTGGGCATGAAGAGAATTGACATCTAGATGATCTAGACGAGCGATACTAGATGATCTGCACGCGCAGTGCAGTGTGGCGCAGGATTTTGTTCGCATGTTCACAATTCTGACACTGCTACTGTTATGAGCAGGCGTGATACCAACGTTTCGCTCGTTCCATCACTCCATTAATGAGCTGCGGTCAAACGCCTAGTCAGTCTACGATAAAAGATGGGCTTCCTGCAATTTCTAACTTGCGTATCGTGATTAGCTTTGGTGTGGTATGGTGATGACGGTGGTGGTGTGATATATGGGGTGGTATGGTATGATGTGGTGGTGATGATGGTGCTGAAGACGCACTGTTAGTATTAGTTCCTGTAGTTTGGCTCCGTGCTCCCATGCAGCCGTGCTGTCACCACACATGGGGGTCTCAGGCGCCGCAGTATCATTAGTTTGAGGTTCCAAGTACTCTTTCAGGGCCGCCAGAGCGTGCGTTAGGTGGTTTGCAATGTCATTCATCAGTGTCACTTCAAGCTGCAATTCAAACAAGTATTACTCACAACGAGCCCACGGAAAACTACGGAGTTTGGCTTACGCTCCCAATGTTTACCGGGAGTACTACCTCAAAAAAGGGATTTTGCAACGAAGTCCAGAAAATGTGCTACCTTAAGGGATATCGGTGCGTTCTTATGGATATTCCGGTAACCTCGCCAGGCACAGAGGTCGGCAACGAGAGGTTTTAGTAGGTAGAATCCTTATAGAGTACTAAGACCTAGGTAATGGATGTTATTATGCAGACAGTATGAAAAATAAGGCAATCTGCGGGTTTCCGTCCCGACTGCTTTGTCAATTAGGCTACAGAAACCACTGATAAAAATACATAGAAGGCTATTACGTCATATGATCGCGCTGAAAAACATGGAGCCCTTTTTCCAAAAGTTTTTATTTTCTTTTGTTTTTGGCCAGTTTTCACGCAAACTCGAAATTGAAATTGTTGTTGTTGTTGATTATTCGATGTTATGGCCTTATAAAAAAATACCTAAAATTCTGCTACGATATAATAATGACAGCGAATACATTTTTAAGTTTAGTTCAATAATATAGAAATACCCAGGTGTGGAAGTAGGTACTTCATACAAATATTCAATACGTAATATATACTATAAGGTATTCAATTAAAAAACCCTATATAATCCATCTGTACTCCAATCCAACCCAGCCAGGGCCCGTACCGTGAACCTCTTATAGCGGGAACGAATAAGTTCAGCTGCCGATACTCCGCGACCGCGAACCTTATTGCGAAGCGGTAAAATTCACAGTCACGCAGCGTCGGCTGCGCGTCAGCTGAGCGTATTCGGTCCCGGAATAAGTGTTCATGGTAGGGCCCCAGGTATTATTCGATTTTAGAAAAAAAAAAAAAAAAAAAGGTTACACGCAAGACACGCGCCCTCATGAGGATACAATAGAATATTTCCCTCCAGAAAAATGTGGAATAGCTTGAAACTTGTAGGTCAAACCGCGATTCATGTACTATTGAAGATATTACTGATATTGCTTAAGATACTTACAGTAAAGTCTTGAACTGAGAGTGGATGTGTAACTTTAATAGGTTCGGGCCCGACCCATTTGCCAACTCTAGAGTTTAGGTCTGGTCTGTCATTTTCCGTTAAACTGAACCAAGTGCTGTTGCAGGCGCGATGGATAATATTTTTGGAAACCGTTGAAACATCCAACGATGTAAAAATATAATGCTGAAAATGTTAACATTAACATTTTTAATAACAGTAAAATTACTACTGTTAAGTTCTTAAATCTAGTTAAATGGCCAATACTCTACCTAATAATGTAATATAAATAGAACTATGAAACATGGTTTACGATTAAATCTTAATACAATGTGTAACAAAAAGGTTCAACAATACTGAAGGGTATGTATGTACTCATCATTATAAACAACTTTTACTATGGGGCCAACCATGAAAACGCGAAAAAGAAATCAGCTGTTCCATACAAAAAGTTAATCGACCTTGGACAAAATGTATGATATTTTTTCGTTGGCCCCCGAGGTAAAAGTTGTTCATTATGATGAGTATAGTACATACATACCAGTATTGTTGAACTTTTTTGTTACACTTTGTATATGAAAAATGAAATGAAATGTGTTATTATATTATATTTATTGGAGTATTTTTTATATACTTTGGAATTGAATTCTTTGATCGTATCCTTATTTGTTTTTTTTAATTACTTACCAAAATAATCAGAGTAAGTTTAAAATAGCTCAATCGAATAAAATTATTGTTCTTTGAAACAGATGAAAACAATTCTCATTTATGATGATGCATCATAGATCTTTCATCATCATCATGTAGGTACATGTTCATAAAGTTCTGCGATATGAAAAAAACATTACCTGATAATGTCCAGCCATATCTTGTGATTCTGCTTCGTCCAAATACTTATTAATTCGGCTAACGTGACAGTCAAGTAAGATACGACTGTCCGACATGTGCAGCTGCTTGAAGATCTAAAATTACTACTATATCTGAATGACTTGATCATTGATTATAATTTAATTATTAGCTACTCGTTTTACTAGCAACCTAAAGAAAGTTACATGCTTGGTATCAAGTAATGAAATGAACCAGACTCCCTTGTAAAAGGTAAAGCTTGTGCATGGCCAATGCAACTATACCCATAAGATTGTGCAACAAATTAAAATTCGGCACTGGCGCTCATTATTAAGAGATCGATGGTGAATCTCATCAGCCCGATAATTTTGCCAGCAACAGCATCATTCAAACCAGTACACAGTAATGTTTACGCACTACTGCTTAGCAGCAGAATATCTGATGCAGCCTACAAGGAAGACCTACAAAAACTACAAAAACGTGAACTGGCTTTGGATAATATTTTTGAAAGTAATCTGTACTTCGTACCTTATAGTTGTTAGCCGCAGGATCGAGTCTACGAACAGTGATAGGAAATTTATCAGTATGGTTGGCCAAAATTTTCTGGATGCGCATTAGTCCTAAAACACAGTTATGATAAGCACAGTTTTCAAAAAATAATACCCTAACCTAGATTTAGTTATTACTTTCTTACCAAAATCATCCTCATATAGAGCTGCAAAATTTTCCCAATTATAATATTTCAGCAGTTTTGCAAAAGCAATGTTAGTCTCATCTGAATCAGGATAGAAGTTTATGGAGATATTCTTAAATACTAGCTTTTCTTCTTCTGCTTGATCTTCCCCTTCTTCTTCTTCATTCTCCTCATCTGCAGGTTGCCCTTCCCCATCTGATTCTGCGTTATTTTCAGTTTCTTCTTGAATTGCTTCTTCATCTTCTATTTGTTCTTCTTCTGGATCTATATTTAGCGGCTGCCAGGTAGCTTGGATGTGTGGTATGTTAGCTATCGCACACTGGTCCCTTATAGCTCCGTCAGATACCGGATGTTGAGGTCCGATCACTGCTATTGGTCTCATGTCCTTATTTTTACACACTGAAAATATTTTTATACATAGTTATATATACATTGTAGTAAATGTCAAACTGATTGCTAAAGAAATAATTATATATGTACTAGCTTTTGCCCGCGGCTTTGCCCGCGGCTTTGCCCGCGGCTTTGCCCGCGTAGTAATGTTGAATACTTGAACTCGGTTAAATCGGGGCCCAACTCAATTGAATCACTAAAATACGTATATTATTGCATTTTTTCCAAGCCGCTTGCAAGTCTTTAAGTTTGCTTGAGGATGTCCAAATTTGGCATGTCGCGTTTGCAATACTTACTTCAAAACAAAGCCGTCTTGTTGAATTTTAAACAGACAGACAGATGGACATGACAGAATAGATGGATGGATGGACATGGAACTTCTGAAGATTGTGAGGCTTCTTTAAAAATATATGTGGGAGATATATCACTGCAGGTCGGTAAATTAGAATGTGATGAACTGGGAATAGTTGGGATGGTAAATGTAGGTGAAATTAATTTGTCATTTGTTAACTGAGTAGGCTGTACCGTAAATGTAGGTGAAATTAATTTATCAGACTGAGCCGTAAATGTTGGTGAATTCAGTTCAGAAAAATATCGGGCTGAAGAAGTTTGGACGGTATGAGTTGAAGACGTTTTGTGATTATTTTTGGGCATCTCTACAGCTAAAGAATCAAAGTACAAAGGCAAAGTAGAAGTTGCGTCAGAACTTATATCTTCTGTTTGAATGCAACTTGGAGATGTAGGAACCTCAACACGTCGCTTAGTTATTTTTTCGCTACTACTGGAACACGTGGAGTGCCGTTAGAAATTATATCTATGTCTTCTAACAGATACGCATCAAAATGATTTCCCGTAAATCGTAGCCACTTTATAGGTCTTCCTGCTGTACCAAACTTTGCATACAATTTGCCATTTTCATAAACTTCAAACTCAAACTCATATATTTGTCCTGCAGCGGCTAGTTCACACGCAGTGCCCCAACTCGACTGCCGTGACATGTCATTAAAGTATGCAGTCGCAGCGGTGTAGTTGTCGCCGTTTGAATCATGAGACATGATTTCAAACTCCTCCCAATTAGCTACTACATGAGTAACGATGTTTTTTCGCACCTCAATTGCCTTTTCTTGGGTACCGTGCATTAAAAAAGAAAGCGCACGAAAAAGACACGCTCCATCACCAACGATGGGAACAACATAGTGTTTTACCTTCGCTCCATGAATGAAGAGAAGTTCACTAAGCATTTTAAATAACAAACTAAATAACAATATCAACAGTAACAATATAAAAAAACCTAATAACAAACAATGTAAACTAAAATTTTAAAAAAATACGAATAACAAACTAAATAGCAATCTAAATAATTACAGGAACAAATAACGATAATTATACGAAATGTAAATAACAAATGAAATGAAATAAGCTTAAGCAGAAAAAGTATGATAACAAAGAACGCAAAAAGATCACCAAAATATCGCAAGAATTACGAAACTTCGATAAAATACAGTGCTGCACTGATCGCTTAGGTAGGCTCGGTGTGGGTTGGAGTGGGGCGCGCTCGACGTACAGCGCGTCATTATACTCGGGTTTTAACGTATCTGAGCCGACGCGGGATGGACGGTTCGAAAGCGCTGTGCTTGGTGCGTGCACCGGATCAAGTACATGTGTTTAAAACATTTATCTTCTTACGCATAAACACTCGATTAGCTATTATTATTATTAGCTTATCTATAATTATATTTTTTTTTTCAAATGTAAAATTGACCCGCGGCCTTCCAGTTTTAAAATTGTTTGAAAATTCTGAAACATGTTTATGTTTATTTTATCTTATCTCTTAAGTCAAAAAACTTAACAGCCTTAAATGAATGGTTTCGGCAAAATGGTATTTTAATGATACATTGAACCCCTTGCGAATTTTTCAATATCGTTGCTGAGTGTGCGTTTCTCTGCATCAGCCCTTAACACTAATGGTATAGTCGAGCTTGATCTCACTGAAGCTACCACAGCTTGAGCTGAGTGTAAGTTTACACCACTCAAAATTTAGTTTAGGCATTTAAAAGTAAGTTAATTTAATATTAAAAATTAATATAGCAGCTTAGGCTGTACAGTATCTATAATAATTATGTCCGTCAAACAGTCGTCTGCGTGGACCTACAAAAAAATAGCCTATGTCCGTTTCCGAACCTTATGTGCTATAACTACCTATCCAAAAATGCAGCTCCATCTGTTCAGCCGACCAATAAATACGCCCATCCCCGTCCCCATTCCCAGCCTCATCCCTATAAGCGCCCCCTTCCCCATCCCCATCCCGATACCAAATGTCATTTTAATATGAACACGCCCATCCCCGTCCCCATCCCCGTTCCCTCCCTCATCCCCATACCGAACCCCATCCTCACCCCATCCCATCCCCACCCCCATCCCGATTTCAACTTTCATCTTAATATGGACACGCCCATCCCCGTTCCCAGCCTCATCCACATCCGCATCCCATCCCCACCTGTCCCCACCAAATCCCCACCCATCCCCATCCCCACCCCATCCCCATCCCGATACCAAATGTCATTTTAATATGAACACGCCCATCCCCGTCCCCATCCCCGTTCCCTCCCTCATCCCCATCCCGAACCCCATCCTCACCCCATCCCATCCGCACCCCCATCCCGATTTCAACTTTCATCTTAATATGGACACGCCCATCCCCGTTCCCAGCCTCATCCACATCCACATCCCATCCCCACCTGTCCCCACCAAATCCCCACCCGTCTCCGCCCATCCGCACCCACATCCCCACCCCATCCCCATCCCCAACCCGATACCAATTGTAATCTTAATATTAACATGCCTATCTCCGTCCCGTCTCCGTTCCCAGTATCATCGCCACCCCCACCCCCACCCCCATCCCCACATCTATCCCCATCCCTATACCAAATTTCATTTTAATATGTACAGCCGTTACAAAGTTAAGGAGAAACAAACGTAGTATCGCTAAAACTTAGTTTTTTTTTTTATACTAACGGGAGCTGATTTTGAAAAAACTGTGACACCCGTATCTTCTTATTTTTATAGTAGAATATGTATACCAAGTTTTGTATCAATCGAACCAGAGAATAAAAAGTTTCATACAAACTTTAACACCCCATTTAACCCCCTTCGGGGTTGATTTTCGAAAAATCCTTTCTTAGTGGGCGTTTACACCTCTCCAAAAACATACCCTCCAAATTTCAAGTCTCTACGTTTAGCGGTTTGGGCTGTACGTTGTCTATATGTCAGTCAGTCAGTCAGTCAGTCAGTCAGTCAGGACAAAGCCTTTTATAGTTATAGAAGATAGATACAGTAAATACATAACTACTTTTTCGAAAAACTCTGTTGTTTACAAGAAATAAGCGATGCTAGTAGGTAAGTATAGAGATAGCTGGTTTTATTATCAGACCATATATCTCTACTAGTGATTAAAAGCATCTTAGAAAACATCTCTTTTTGTTATTTCTGGTGTGCACATTGATCCTGTTTTCTTGATCGAAGGGTGTACACAATACATAGTGTTTCTATCTACTTGTATATATATTTTTCCATTCAACTCAACAACATACAACTCAGTCCAATTTACTTTCAGTTTTATGAACGCTTGCAGCCACTACTAGCACTGAGGAAATACCAGCAATATAAAAACAGGATATGGGTAATAACAACTATGTGTTCCACATAGTGTTACAGTACTGCGATTAAAATTATGAGATTCAGTAATTTTCGGATTTAGGGATAGAGGACGAGATGAGAATGAGATTGACAAAGATATATAATTATAATTCACGAGGCGCGCAACTTTAAACTTATTACTGTACTATTATTGACACCTATAAGGAGTCAACTCTCAAAGATAATCGAATGTTGCACCCGAAGATTTTGGATTGATTGGATTGCTTGTTTGGTTGGTGTGCTTGATTTTATTTGGTAGTAGTAATCACAAATAGTAATGCAACATTTCACATTAAATGTTAAATCACTTACGCTCTCTCCACATAGAGTAGCTGTCAGGCATTGTAGGTTTCAGGATCACAGGCTCAACTTTTACCATTTCGTTAGTGTTGTGGTGCATGCTTTCGTTGAATGCGTTTAGCTGCATGATGCTGGCAGTCTCGAAAATACCCGCTGAAACCATCGTAGTTATTATACACCAGTATCTGACATATATCCCAGATATTATCCGGACTTATTTTGCGCGATACAATCCGGAACGAGGATATTCACCAAAGAACCAAGGTCACCCACATAGCTCGCAGGGTTTGCAAGTTGAAGTGGCAATGGTCAGGCCACCTCGTTCGACGAACTGATTACCGATGGCGAAGAAAGGTTCTTGAGTGGCGACCGCGAACCGGAAGACGCAGCGTAGGATAGCGTAGCGTAGCGTAGCGTAGGAAGGCCTCCCACTAGGTGGACCGACGACATTGTAATAGTCGCGGGCAATCGGTGGATGCAAATGGCAGGTTGTCGTAAAGTGTGGCGGTCTAAGGGGGAGGCATTCGTTCAGCAGTGGACATCTCCGGGCTGATGATGATGATGAAGCGCTCGTGGCGTAGCTTGACTCGGTGTGTAAACAATCACCGATGTAAGATGATCGGTTAGTCTCCGGATGGGTGACTGTGAGTGGCATGTACATCTCAGCGCAACCGTCGGTCGGATGACATCCCGACTGTTTGTTCTATATTTCTATAACAACAAACGTCAAGCCATGTCAAGCCTTCGGGCGCCACATTCACTCTGACACTGGGGCTTATAGTATTATGCTTGTGTTGAGCCATATAATCATCAGCTTTGGTTAAAAGAAGTTGTACAAGTTTTCACTTATTCAACCTGTACAACTACTTATATGGTGTAGGATTTATGTGAATCTGACTATATTTCCATAATATGTTTTACTCAAAGCCATAATAAAAAATAAATACAAATAGTTTTTCCTCAAAGCCTTATATAAAATACTCGAGTAAATACTTGAAATGAACAAGCTGTTTTCAAATTTTATGAGACATTTCTTTACGAGAAAAGTTTTCTTGAGGAACATACTCGTACTTGTCTTCGTATATAAAAAAATATAAAAAACATTGAACAAAAATAACTTACATATTTGAAGTTAGTAGGTAGGTTTTACAGTTTAAGCGAATGTTAGAGGGTAGATAAAATAACTTCGTTAAACATAATGAACCCTGAGTCTCACACTAGGGAGTCCTGTGTCGTGAGACTCAGTGCCTTCCATTTAGATTTAAAGTAATATATTTTCTGTACGTTAAACAAAATACATAATGTAGGTATTTATTGTCCCTTTTATTTTTGATGAAATTATTATCGCAGTAGAGAAGTGTTAGAAAGATATAAATATTATGATTCAAAAATAGAGTCACGTGGCCTAAAATGTGACAGTAAACTCACCAATTTCATACGCACTCACTGTCTTGATATCGTATAAAAACTCTGGACTAATTGAGCGTATAAACGCACACAAAAACAAAAGAACACGCCACATTTTTCAAATTTTAATATTTTCGAAACTAAAATTGAACTATAGCATTGCTTAACATAATCTGTATCCCACTGCGACTTCAAGACGCACGTCTGGTTAAAGCTTCACTCAAACAAAATTAACTTTCATCGAACAAGGAATATATGGAGGCGACTACTCCGTTTGATTTTAATTGAATATATTGGAAAGAAATGGAATATTTTTATATGAAGTGTTTCCACACTTTGGATTTTCCTATGTAGTTTTTTTTGGAAACAAATTATGTTTTTCGTGATCAAATGTTTTCATGACATTTTCTGAGAGAGAGAGGGCTAACTAAATCCTCCAAGCATTTCCCATAATCACGTAGTCATGGTGAAACTTTCTCATTACACTTTTACGGAATGTCATAGGATTTTATGTACAATTTATTTACACAATTATTGTAATAAAATACTTAGGTATATATATATAGGTAAAACTATGTCACTGACTATTATTTTCTAATTAGTGCCTTAGTTTAATTAAATTAGTATTTATAGCCATTAGGTAACAAAGGTAAGTCTATTAGCAAACTATGAATCCCTGTTACAAAAATTGCATTTTTTCACAATTTCATATCCCGAGTATAGAAACTATTAAAAAATACGTACTTACGCAGAATATAAAAGTAGAAAAATATAAATAAAAAAATATATATATAAAAGTATAAGATATCATTCCTGTCTGGAGCCAAAAGTAATATGTTTTTCATTAATTTTATTTCATGATTTTCTTTACTTTGCAATAGTTTGTGTACTAGAGATGTAGAAGTTCATAAGTACCGGAGTTGAGATACATATACGCGCAAATGCGTTTTTATGGATGGAATAAGCTTGGTAAAATAAGTTCGTGTAAGCTGAGTTTCCAGTATTGAGTTTTGAGCCCTAGCCCTGTCAGGGTTAATGTGCTGGCCGAAGGACGTACCGAGGGTTGTAGTAATAGATATATATAACAAAACGAGTCCAACAATTTAGCGTGTCATCAGATATAACCATCCACAAATATTATAAATCAGAAGAAAACTGTTGACATACCGCATCTACATGCAAACTTCGCACATCCAAGCTGTAACCATGGATTCATGAAACGGCGTCAACGGAGTCGTCGAGAAACTATTCGACGCGACGTCGCGCCGATCTGACCTAATACCGTTTTCTAAAAATACCTATTTCAGACAGTATGCTTACAAACCACGAGAGTGCGTGCAGCTAAATCAAATTATGTTGAAAACAAATGACTGCAGAATGCTGTTACTGTATTACAAAGTGTTTGTTTTTGTTGTGTTTTGTGTAACGTGCAGTGCCGGCGCCGGTCATGCTATCACCAGAACAATTGCTCCTATTGGTAGGTATATCTAGTTCTGTAACATAACTATGTATTTTATCATATTATTCTCATGTCAAAGCCGCCAGCGTGCTGGGTACGCACTGCCGATTGGTAGTGGGTTCTTTCATACATCTTAATACATTTCTTATTGTGTAGGAGGTTAATGAGTTTATGCAGGTTAGATTTTATGTATGTAGGCAATAAAGGCACAAGCCTACAAAAAAAACAAGTTTTATAATATCAAATTCAGTACGATCTTAGTACGATCCTACGAGTTTTTTCTCTAATGTTGTTGATAATCTCATTGAGGATTGTTTAACCATAGGCGCCATCGAGCGTCGGCGAGTTGCTTAAAATAATACGCTTTAAAAAAATACAATTTTGGCTACCTGGATGACATCTTAATATTTTCCAGTTATTTTGATTTAAACCAGTAAGTTTTATCCAGTAAGTTTTAACGGTGTAGAACGCCATCTAGTAATTTTTTTGGTAACTAAAGAAACAAACAAAATAACCATTTTAGTTTTGGCTTGAGAAATGACGATATATCTACAAATGATCAATTTTATTTTTTTCCCTTAATTACTGTTATGTGACCTTGGTTCTTGCCAAATTTCATGAGCCTAGGTCAACGAGAAGTACCCTATGAATTTTAATTTAGTTCACTCTAAAAAACTCACAAAAATGGCCGTAATTTTTTTTTGCGTTGACTTAGAAGTTTGATTTTTTTACAGATCTAAGGGACTGTGGACTGACGTATTTGATATTAATTTAAACTTGATACCTCCACGCATTCCAGAGAAAAAGGGTCTTGACAGACAGACAGACAGACAGAGATCCTATAAGGGTTCCTTTTTTCCTTTTGAGGTACGGAACCCTAAAAAACAGACAAATTGAGAACCTCTTTTTTTGAAGTCAGTTGAAAAAGCACGATTCGGCGTGGTGCGGTCGCACCCTGCCGCACCTGTTTAGTGTGTGATAGCAGTAACTATCAGCCTTACTGGACATTAAGTATACTCTCGAAGGCCAGCCAGCCAGCCAGCTGGCTGGCGGGTTGATTGATTTCACATACATAAATTTTCTTCTCCGGACTAATTCAGGTTTCATGCTTTATCTAAAAGCCAGTGTTATGAAAATCCGTAGAAAAAAATAAAAGAGCTCATTGAACGACCTTGCAATTTCTAGCTTAGTGGTATTTTATTGAGGGTTCTATATTCCAAAGTTGCCCTTCGAAAAATCAATGTTATTTAGTCAAATTGCTATAATTAGTCCCAAAAAATATATCTTACAGACAAACATCCGTCTTAGTTATTTCTTTGGTTGAAAACACGATTAATTATACTTTCCTTGATAGAAAAGAATAGCGAAACAGTGCCTATTTTTATACTTTTTTCGGTTATATAGTCCTAATTACATCACATAGTCAAATTAAAAAAAAAAACACATATTAAAATATTTTGAAGTAATTTGGAGAACTTTCTTTGAATGAAAAATTATTAATTTCGATACTTTTCGAGTAATCTGAGAAAAACTTCAAAAATCGAAGCTTGCCATGCACGAATCTGCGTAACCGCCGTATTTTTGCTCCGCTAAATGTGACCCAACCTGATACAACTTTAGACTAATGATCGATCGCATTCAAAAATGTGCTTGAAACGTGGAATATCCTGGACTTAAGCTAGACAAACATTTTTTTTTTACTTCTAAATAATGAATAGGTATATTTATTTTCAGGGGGGTTATTCAATCACTACAGCTCAAATAGCTCTTGGGAAGTATTTAAGAAAATTGCACCCGAGAATAACATGAAATCTTACATCGGTTACGACCACCCATCGCAAGTGCTGGACTCGTATTCCACGTCCTTAGAACGTAAGTTACGTTTATTTTTATATCCCATTCTTAGAAACTGACCCAATGAGCTCGTTTATTATTCTGAGCTCAGTGCTAATCTAATACCTCTCTAACCAAGAAATACATGGTATGATTTGATTTAGATTTATTTCGTTACTTATTTTTGTATTTTGTTACTGAATAGTATTCTTTCATCTGTGGTTTTGATTAAAAAATCCTGCAACTCTTTTGTTTTATTTTTAACTTCTCTTTGCAATTTCTCTTGGATAATTAAGTCGAAGACTACAGTTACACCCGGTGATCTTTTCTAAGGAGTGAAAACAAAGCGCGCAACGCGTGCGGCCGCGTCTTGCTTTGTTTGAACCATGGTCCAATAAAACAAGGTCTGCTACTCCGGGAGTGACACTTGCTTACGTCACTCTAGTTGCCACTTTATGGCAACCAAATTGCAAAATCGGGAATCAAATCTGTTAATAATTTATTAGTTATAAAATACACAAATCATTTCTATTGTCATTTCGTGTCCGCTCAAGCGAAATGATTCAAGTTAAACACGAATTAACATAGTTTCAACCAAAATCACATAGTTTTATGGGTTTCCCATAGGAGAACGGGGAGTTAAGATGCGGGGAGACGCGTAAAAAAGCATATCTATTTATTTTTAGACTAAAATAAGTTTATCTTCTGCATTTTATTTGTTTGAAGTTTTGGTCACGTGATGCGAAACACTGTGATTGGTGACAACTTTTGTGACGTCACACCGAAGTGAACAACGAGATCTAACGTGCGTATTCATCACGATTAAAAAAAAAAAAAAAAAAAAAAACTATTTTCAACTGAGTTACCACAGATATTTCTTACATAAACCCCTGAAATCCTTCTTTTACTAGATCTATGCCTTGATCGCTTTATTTCGCTTGTTGTTTACTTTGGTGTGACGTCAGATATGTCACGTGAAACAAAACACGGTATGGCGCGTTTTATTCTCATTCAAAAGTTTCATATCGATTATTACTGAAAATACGACAGATCCCTTGGAAATATTGATGTGGTGTGATTTACCACTACTTTATTTAAGTTAGCTTAATTTTAAAACGCGATTTATACCTATACATACATCGTAAATACGCTGTCAGTACACCTCTATATATGCCATAGAGCTTCAGTTATAACAAGTTTATAATTACAAATATCCTGCCACAAATTATGAACACCAATTATTACAGTACAATCAAAATACTACGTCACCGTTTTTCAATGAACGCGCTCATTCCTTCTCTTACGTTTATAACCCATTTCACTCGGACCGCCTCACACCTATTCACCCCGCATTGATTGATGTGTAAAATCATAATGGAGTAAGCGTGGGTGGTAGCTTTGTAGGCATTTTATTACAAATGCCGCGAAATCACTATCAGGTAGGTATTGATAATAATGATGAACCGACCTTATTGTGTTCCAGAAATCACTATTTTCCACGCACAGTACTGGCTGATGCCAAACTGGTGAGCAGCGTCGTTGGTGCTTCTCCGAGGGTCTTTCTCGAAGTAAGCTAGCACGTCGTCATAAACATTTTGGGACAATGCGGGTCTCCCCCGTCCCCAGGCATGAGACGGGGTGTGAAAAGACCCGTGGTCCAGCAACCGCTGATACGCTCTCACAATCGTTATTCGGGTCGGTTGACGAGAGTCCGGGTACAGCTCACGATACATTTGCACGGCTGCAGTGGCATTTTCGTTACACATAAAATATGCACGTAACATTAAAGTGTATTCACGAGCACTGTATTGATACGCCATTATCAAAATAGCGCATCGACGACGCGGCGCGAAAGGTCACTGCAACCGGTGTTACCTTGACCGCACTTAGCACGCGACTAACGATACTACGTTGGTGTTGCGGCGGGTTCCTTTGAATCGCTCGCTCGCCTTGCGGCGCCTTTGATTACAGCCGCCTGCCGCCGGCGGCGCAGAATTGAGCGAAGAGAGGGACGCACTGCTTTATGAATGACTTCAATCAGCGGAAGCACATAGTAATAGAGTAAATTGCGTAAATGGTTGTGTTGCATATTTAGTGTTCAATAATTACCAAATTTTCGAGACATCTTTTTTTACCTCATATTTTCAGTTTTTTTCTTCAGGAATGTGTTCAGTATTGGAAATAGATAACGCTGTTAAAATTTAGCTAACTTAAAAAAAGTTATGGTGTATATAGTAAGGAATTATTTAAAACAGTTTCCCAATAGTAGTTAAATACCCTATTAGTGTCCAACGCGCCGGTTCATTCCTCTGTCCACCGGTTAATTCATTCCTCTGTCCGCTCTGTTTGACAGTTGATCATCCGTCTGATCATTATATCGATATAAGTATTATACGCTGCCATTCTGTTTGATATCGATTACCTAACACACACAGGCAGACCATTTTGATAATGAAAATAATTATTTGTTTTCAGTGTGCGATTTTACTTCAAACAATAAAGGGTTCGTCGCGTTGGTAGACGTTCGGCCTACTGATGGAATTTGTGACACAGTTTGTTTGCTATGCAATATGTATCATGTAAGTGTAATAACATTAAAAAAAACAATCTTGCTAAAAACTGTTGGGAATAATTTGGGATGTTATAACAAAATGTCGAGCATAGGTAGAGATTTATAACTTGCGACTGTGTACTTAAATGAGCAGTTATACCTTAATGAAAATGTTGGTCCTAACTAGAAAACAGTAAATGGGACAAATCAAGAATGTCATCATCAGCCCGGACATGTCCACTACCGGACGAAGGCCTCCCCCTTAGACCGCCACACTGTACGACAACCTGCCATTTGCATCCACCGGTTGCCCGCGATTTATACAATGTCGTCGGTCTACCTAGTGGGAGGCCTTCCTAGGCTGCGTCTTCCGGTTCGCGGTCGCCACATAGCTCACAGGGTTTGCAAGTTAAAGTGGCAATGGGCAGGTCACATCGCTCGAAGAACTGACAAACGATAGGGAAGAAAGGTTGTTGACCGCGAATCTAGAAAGAAATATCAAATAAATATAAAAAATGTTTATGAGCCGAATCTAAAGCAGAAGTTTTGATGGCTAAAACTGAAGCATAATAGTACATTATGATACGAGTGTGCTATGTTGGTCATTACACTAGAGGCGGTATTATGCGCGCGAGCCGCAGGCGAGCGCGATAAGGAAGCCAAGAGCGTAATGACTAATAGCACAAGAGTTCCATACGACTGTTTTCGTCACACTTGCGAGGAAATAACAAATTTTTTTTGATAATAATCAACCACACAGCGAAAACGCCAACAAACATTTGCGGAAAATGGCGCCCAAACCAGCAATGCCCGCGCAGGTTGACATTTACTTCAGCGGCATAAGAACTCTTTGTTGGTTTTACAAAAAAACTGTAAGTATTACCCGGCTATATTAAGAGTCCTTCGTATACATACATCTAATTGCAGTCACGTACAAACTTGACTTTACCGGGTTATACCTATTATAGTACAAGTGCCGTAATGTAAAGTAAAAAGCACGCGTGTGTAATAGCTTGGATTATGAGCCTAAAACCGATGCAATAAGATCCACTTTACGAGCAAGTGTGATGAAAAATAAATAAATATCGGAGGACATCTTTCACACAGCGCCATCTAGCCCCAAACTAAGCAAAGCTTCTAATATGGAAACTAGATACTTAACTGATAGAATATTTACATACTTTTTGTTTTTTTTTTGTAAACACATACTACACCCAGACATAGAACAATCATGTTCGTCACATAAATGTTTGCCCTTGGTGGGGATCGAACCCACGCCCTCAAGCTCTGAAGGCAGACACAACTGAGCTATATGGCAGTCATGAATGAACATTAACAGCAATGGATTTTAAAAACAATTTACTATTTTCAGATAGCACATCTATCTGTAGGATGGGAGCCAATAACGTCTTTAGAGGATTATGAATATTCATTTTCCTATTATCCACCATTAGAAGCTATATCAAAGGCTTACACTGAGCTAGCCAAGCATTTGGGCTATGATAAATTTACGATATTCTACGAAGACGATAGCAGTAAGTAATCCATTAAAACTATTCACGGCCGCGCCGCTCGCGCTGGTCCCAATAAGCGATCTCAACCAATTTTTCCGATCTTACATCGGAATTTCAATCGGATTTAAAACGTGTATTTCAATCTTGGAGGATCTAGCTCTCTAATAGATTTCAATATAAAATCCGTAGAAGTTCGAAAATTATCGATATTCGATGTTTTGAATTTGATAAATCCATGACATACTTCAAACTGGAGATCGCATTCTATCTTAGAGTGGTCGCAAATTGATTCGGCACGGCACCAGACCGGCACCGGATCGACTGAAACACACTGCGCAGAATTAACTGGTGCGAGCGAGACGGGCGTCTCGAGAAATTTCTTACGGTGTGCGGGACCTAGTACAAAATGTATGCACAGAGCGCCTTCGGGCGAAACTGGACGGTTTTTCTTACGGTTTTTCTCGTCGTATGCGCCCGGCCTTAATGCATTGATCCGATCCCTCGATCGGGGATTGAATATTGGGACCCGCCGTAGACTCGCCGTAGTCGGTGTTAGTCCTATAGTTAGAAATGTCATTCGAAGTCCCCACGATATACCTATACATAAACTACAAAGAGCTTTTTGGTACTAGCCCGGGATTCGAACCTACGACCTCACGCAAAATATGTTTATATTCATTGAGTTTATCCCTCGAGTGGTATTAATCATCGTAAACAACTTATAAGGGGCCGATTCTGAAATCGTGTGAAAAAATCCGCTGTTCCATACATTTCGTTGAGCATGAATCATAAGACATTTTCTATGAAGCCTAACATTTTTACGATTTTGTGATCATAAACTTCATAATTAAGAAAAATATTAAATATTTATTGCTTATAAAAAACATTACAACCGACTTCAATTACGACTACCTGGATGACATCTTAATTTTTCCAGTTATTTTGATTGAATAATAATATAGAATAAAAACCAACCAAACAAAAAAAAACCATCAAAATCATAGTTAACGGATAGTTATAGGTGGAGTAAACGCGTAAAATAAATACAAATAAAAACCAGGCGAATTGAGAACCTCCTTTTTTGAAGTCAGTTGAAAAAGTACTCGTAAGAGTGCTAGTTCCTTTCTTTTCAGTACTATCGATCTGCGTAACACCGTTTTTTTCTAGCGTTTCTTCGTCTTCAAGACGTTATAAATTCGTGGACCAACATAAAAGAGCCGATTATGTTCAGCAAACTGGACCCTAAAGGGGATAACAGGGAAATTTTCAAGAACATTTTTAAAGTTGAGCACATGAGTTATCACATATTGGACTGCGAAGTCGACCATACAATATCATATTTTCGACAAATCACCGATGTTGAGGAGGCAACGCAATACCAGGTAAGGATCAATAATTCATTGTCATATTGATCCATAACTCTAATACAGGGAATCCTACAGAACTAGGGTTTGAAAAATGTAATCAAACATAATGTAATCTAATACTATAAGAATACCTCTCCTGACTTAATGACTGACAGACAACGCACAGCCTAAATCGCTCGTCGTACTGACTTAAAATTTGGAGTGTATTGTATTTGTCTTGATGCGTAGAGGCATGTACATGTGTTCTCTTTTTGTCATGTAGTAATTAGATTCGCTATCTCTATTTTCCGGCAAATGTAATATGCATACTTTTACGAGTAGCTAGGTATGCTTGATTGTGTTGTCTTGTTAATTTTGAACGATTTGCAAGCGCTGGGCTCGTGCATTTCAAAATCACCGTCGCTGAACATATTCAGCGACGGTGATTTTGAAATGCACGACCCATAGGTAGGAAAATAATTAGTAATTAACCCAGCGGTATATACGAGTATTTGGGAGCGGGGCGAATTTCTTCTGTACGCGGACGAAGTCGCGGGGAACCTCTAGTAACAAAGTAAACCTCTTCAAATTCATTGTTTACAATAGCAAGATTTTTTAGCATAGTACGTAACAGGTTAGTCATAGCATAGGCGTTAATAATTATAATGTCACCAAACGCATGTTTCCACTCATGCTTAAAAAAATAGTTGGACCACTACCCTAGTGAAAGCCCGTAGTTCAACTTGTCGGACAGTGTAATTGGACCACGACCCCGTACCGGTTTAATGTTTAATGGAAAAAAATAACATTATCTATAAAGTTATAAACTAAGGAAATAGCCAATTCTACTACGTGGACCTGGGTATGTCCTTAAACTTCATCCAGAACCACCGGAGGACGGCCAGCAGCGTCCTCTCAGTTAACGGTGGATTATTCTGTGACGGTGGTAACGATTCTGCGATCCCCGAGCCGCCTGCCAAGCGTGGGGATTATGGCAGCACCTCCCTTTAAGGGAGAGGCCTTCGTCCAGCAGTGGACGTGTTCCGACTGTTGCCAACTGCCACCATAAACTGTTGTCAAGTAGTGGCAGATGATAACTATTATACTTGTGCTTGGAAATGGAGCATATACCTACCGTGCCATAAAAATACTGTTTCTTTTCAGACTTATTTATTTACCAACTTATGTTCTTCTATGCGAAGCTAAGGTGCCGAAAGTCACTACTGAACCATTTGACATATTTAAGTGTTTCACAGTGTGGCGAACCAACCTTGCAACCGCGAAAAAAAACAGCTATTCCATAAAAAAGTTCATTGACCTTGGCCAAACACACATGCCAAGTTCGCGATTTCAAGGTTGGCCCGTAGTAAAAGTTGTTCATAATGATGAGTACATACTAGGTGCATACAAATCCTTCAGTATTATTGAACCTTTTTGTTACACATTGTGTCCTTGTTTACAATATTTGTACTTACAGAGTTTTATCCTATCGAACCTTGATGCATACACATTAGACTTGGACGAGGTGCCGGAACTTAAAGCAAACGTCTCTGTCTTGCATTTGGCCACCGCAGAGAGCGCGGATAAATGGAATGATATCGGCATGAGTATTTCTTCAGTAACGGTAAGGATACTCAAATATATTTGTATTATATAATGTTGATCTGTTATGGACAAGCGTGATCCGTACAAACAGGCTTATATACCACCAGGTGAACGGCTCGCTCGCCTCTTCACTAAAAAAAAGATCCTTTGTAGAATCTTTTTTTGTTTTTTTTTGTGTCATAATAATTTAATGAATACTCCGATATAACTAAGCCCAAAAAAATCCATTTTAGTTTTACTACGTGTCCAACCAGGGAATAGCAAAAAAATATCCTAGTTTTAGAAAAAATAATATAGACGAAGAATCTTCCTTGTAAAAATGTAACACACCCTTGACGAAATGTATAGAACAGCGGAATTTTGTTTTTACGGAAAACAAAATTCCGTACTAATTAAATATTTTATTTTGATTGCAGTTAGAGACGGCGCTTACAGCTGATGCATTGCATCATTTGGAAAAAGCCGTAAAAGCTATGATCGGTGATATAAATCAGACGCCTTCGTTTAAAAAAAGAAGATTGCCTAATCCTCCAGCGTTGTGTTATCAGAGTAGTGAAGCTGATTACGAACCACTTTCTTGGCCTTTGGGACAAAAGCTGAATGAAGCTCTGAGTCAGGTATTTAAATATGAGCCAAAATGAGAGCATAAGCTATTTTGACATGATAGGTCAAAAGTAAAAGTGTAAAAGTAGTAGGTAAGTGGTGGTGGTGGTAGTGATGGAAAGTGGTATTGTGTAACAGTTACACCACTAGACAAAGTACGTGTTGGAAATGTGAAAGATTTTTTATGGTTGACAAGCTAGGGTTTGATAACAGCTGACGAGATGTTAACTGACAGTGTGATCGAAGATAAACACGCCTAGATTGGAATGGAAACTGGCTATCATGCGTAAGGCTGTTGAAACAGACTGTTTGGTGATTGGCGTTAGATTTTCAACTTCAGGGTGATGGCTAGCCAGCACATAAATAGTAGGTATCATGGTTAAAGTTATGCGCCTCGTTAATTTTATCTATTTTTGTGTATCTAATGTCTGTCATGGTGTTGGGTTGCCATAATAATTCCCAAGCCGCCCAGCTTGGGGATCGCAGAATACTCCCACCGTTAACTGAGAGAACGCTGCATGCAACCGTCCTTCGGTGGTTCTGGATGCAGTTTAAAGACACAACCAGGTCTAGGTCGAAGAACTGATAACCCAGCTTAGGTAGGCCTCCACTTGGTGGACCGACGACATTGTGAAAGTCGCGGGCAATCTAAGGGGCCTTTATTCAGCAGTGGACCTCTCCGGGATGACGATGATGATTGCTTATCTAATCCTCATCTCGTTCTTTAACTCTCGAAACACATAAAATGCCGAAGCGCATAATTTTAGTCGTATCTAGTAGGTGCACACTTATATTTTTAATCTTAAATTTCGTAACACTATGTTGAACTAATAGGCAGATAAGTAATTCCTTGATTATTATTTTATAGCACTCTTACAATGGACTAACTGGAAATATACAATTTGACGAACATGGAAAAAGGATAGATTTTGCACTACATTACTCAAAGCTTAATCAAGACAACCGGTTTGTGCATGTTGGGATGTGGGATTCCAAAACAAATACTCTGAATTCTAATGATATGTATGTATCTACTCGAGCATTGAACACGCAAGCGAGTCCAATAATCAAGGTTAGTAAAGCTATAATCATACATCATACATACAAACCCTCCATAATTGACAAATCAAAGTTCTGACTTAGCCATACAGAAATAAAGTGCGACGAGGTTTCATGAGAGCTTCTTGGATACAAGAAAACAGAATAAGTTTAAGGAGTTACCGGTATACCTAAACTAATAAGAGATTTTCCTAACATGTTTTAAAAAATAGTAGTTCTCATCAACTGATAGATGACGCTCACAATACTTGCTGGTCAAAAACAGCATGATATTTTTGATTTGTGGCACATAAAATAAAATAAAACTTGACAGTGTGGTCAATTCTGAAGGTTTAAGTTGACAGAACTAAACTTAACTAAAGTATTGCTGTCCTTAGCTAACATGCCTAGTAAAAAAGTGACAGCAATATTTTAATTAGTTTACTCGTAGAACTGTCAACTAAAACCGTCAGAATCGACCACAATGACAGACAAGTCTGGTCAGCGAAAGGTGAGCGCCATCTACAATGAGTAATTTTTTTATGGTTGCCTGAAAATCCTCCATTGTAAGCTGCCGTGTATGTGTTCTACTTTTATAGAATGAATTATATTTTAAACCATAATTAATAATTGTAAATTTTATCTTCATTTATTACTTTCTCAGGTGCTTACCAAACTTGGCGAGCCGTATGCCAGTACATACGTCACAGCTGAAGGTGAACCAGGACTTAGAGGATATGCAATAGACTTAGTTGATAAAATCTTTCAGACTATCAAAAAAGTAAACAAAATCGAGTATCAATATTCAGTGGCATATATCCCTAGTGGCGATTACGGGAGAAGAATTGAAGGGTCTAAAAAATGGGACGGTATTGTTGGAGAGCTGATGGAACACGTGAGTTAAAGTTAAAAAAATTGAATTTGACCCATAACAAAAGCGCGGTCTTGGTCTAGCCAGACAAGCTAATGACCAAACGTTAAGAAAGCGACAGAATAATTAAGTTGCCTCTATTTTTCTCTCGTTGATCCGCTGTGGTCCATGCAAATCAAAAATACATTGATCTGTTATCTACCTATCTTTGATTGAAGCAAAGATAATATATTACTATACTAGGATTTAAGTAAGAATTTTAGTTAGATGTGCGCCTGATGGTCAGTTTCCTTGCGCAATGCTTGCCTATGAAAATTTATTGCCACCGAGAACCTAATGCCATTCGAAAGGATTCTAACGAAGCTACTCGTACAGATCAGTCACATCCAGATCTTTTTAGAATAAGATGATGAGAAAGTACAATTACGTCAGTTTATGAAAGTTTAACACTCACTGACATAAGGCACTGACGGTATTGACGGTACTGCCTTAGCCAGAGGGTCTAGAAGCATGAAATGTTGCTCAAGAGTTTCTTATATAACGTAGAAGAGCACTTAATAAGGGGGTTTGAAAGTTTTCCTTTGATATATAGTTAATTCAATAGATGATAAAAGTTTACATGGAAGTTTGTGTTTTTAAAGTTGGGCATATTTGCGAGGATGAAGCCTGCAAATAATACTGCTTTACTGGCGAAATCTTATAGATTTTGTTTTCATTTACATGCATTATACATGCTTTCATTTTTAAGACAGTTGTGGTCAAAAGTATAAATAAGATAAATATAATAGATGAATCACAGATGAGTCACGCAACGGGCAATGGAGAGAGCTATGCTCGGAGTTACTTTGCGCGATAGAATCCGGAACGAGGATATTCGCCTAAGAACCAAAGTTACCGACATAGCTCGCAAGGTTTGCAAGTTTGAAGTGGCAATGGGCAGGCCACATCGCTCGAAGAACTAACAACCGATGGGAAAGAAAGGTTCTTGAGTGGCGACCGCTAACCGGAAGACGCAGCGTAGGAAGGCCTCCCACTAGGTGGACCGACGACATTGTAAAAGTCGCGGGCACCCGGTGGATGCAAATGGCAGGTTGTCGTACAGTGTGGCGGTCTAAGGGGGAGGCCTTCGTTCAGCAGTGGACGTCTCCAGGCTGATGGTGAATAGTAGATATGGAAATAATTATATACCTGCTGTGCTGTTCCAGAACTATCACCTAGTATGTATTATAAAACTGCGCTGTCGCTATTAATAACATTTTGATTGGCTTAAAAACAATAAGGGCAGATGATCACATGCTCTAGAATAAGGACACCATAATTATCGATATTCCTACGTACCTACCTTTATTACAGTAAAAATCTGATTTTTTAGAGAGCAGACATGGCGGTGGGCGATTTAACTATAACATTAGACAGGAATGCTGTCGTAGATTTTTCTGTTCCATTCATGACTTTGGGCATCAGTATGATGATGGGAGAACCAGAACCGGAGCCACCACAGATGTTCTCGTTTCTTCTACCGCTGTCTTTGGAAGTTTGGCTGTGCCTAGCATCGGTGTTCATGATTGTATCATTCCTTATGCTTATTTGTGCTCGGTAAGTTTTCGAATGTACATAATATCTTGGTTTGTTTTATTTTTGCTCGTGACAATTTCTGTTACCAAGGGGGCCAGAATAATTTTAAGCATTTATTTATACAATATTTATATGACATACATACAATACAAAATAGGTAGTTACATACAATATTTATCTATCTATATATATAAAAGGCTATGTCCTGACTGATTGACTGACAGACAACGCACAGCCCAAACCGCTAGTCGTAAAAACTTGAAATTTGGAGGGTGTATTCGTCTCGATGCGTAGGGGTGTGCTAAGAATGTTTTTTTCATAATTTGACCCCTAAGGGAGGAGAAAAGGGGGGACACGTTTGTATGAAAGTCCTTTGTTTTTGTACTTTTAGTAACGAAAATTTGGATTTGGAAATTTTATTTAAAATAAAAATGCAGTGTTCAATATTTTTTGACAGGGACGATTTAAGGGAGGAAAGAGGGGGTGGAATGTTGTATCTTTGTTTTTGAAGTTATAGTGATGAAAATTGATATTTGGGTAGTTCATTCAAGGGGGTGTGGTAAAAACGTGGTGAATTTTTGGAGCGGGCCGAATTTCTTCCGTACGCTAACGAAGTCGCGGGCGACCTCTAGTATAATATATATTTAATATTTTATGGCAACCCCTCCCTATTAAGGGTTGTTATGTGGACGTACTCTGGCTGATGATCATTATTTTATACGAGAAGGATAGGAGTTCACGAAGTAAACCTGCAAACAATCAAGTCAACTGGTATTCGAAGTGGTAGCAAACTGCCCAGCAAAACGGAAAAAAGCTTTGCATGGTTTAATCTCGGATTATGACACATCAACACGTGAGTATTTATTGTATGATACATTTTTGCAAGAGAAAGATCATGCCCAATGTCCACGTTGATCCCGTACCGGTAGTTGTTGGCAACGATACGCTCGAAGTTGTTGACCACTACAACTACCTTGAACAGATTGTTCAGTTAGGTAGGTCCAACTTCGACAAAGAGGTCGCCCAAAGAATCCAACGCGGATGGGCAGCGTTCGGGAAATTGCGTAATATCTTCTCGTCCAAAATCTCTTTGTGTCTGAAGACAAGGGTCTTCAACCAGTGTGTGTTGCCAGTGACGACATATGGAACTGAAACGTCTTTGACGCTGGAGAAGCCTTTGAGCCTTTTGGAGAAACTCAGAGTCACGTGCAATGGAGAGAGCTATGCTCGGAGTTACTTTGCGCGATAAAATCTGGAACGTGGATATTCGCCAAAGAACCAAAGTAACCGACATAGCTCGTAGGGTTTGCAAGTTGAAGTGGCAATGGGCAGGCCACATCGCTCGACGAACTGATCACCGATGGGGAAGAAAGGTTCTTGAGTGGCGACCGCGAACCGGAAGACGCAGCGTAGGAGGGCCTCCCACTAGGTGGACCGACGACATTGTAAAAGTCGCGGGCAACCGGTGGATGCAAATGGCAGGTTGTCGTACAGTGTGGCGGTCTAAAGGAGAGGCCTTCGTACAGCAGTGGACGTCTCCGGGCTGATGGTGATGATGACATTTTTGCCCTTAGAATCTTTCGTGATCTTTGCACAAAACATAGTTTAGTTTTCTTCTCGTGTCGACAAAATATAATATTATTCAATTTTCGTTATTTTAAGTATGAGCCAAGATGACTGGGTGAATCCACATCCATGCAACCAAAGCCCAGAGAATCTTGAAAACATATGGAGTTTTTACAACTGCATGTGGCTGTGCGTAGGAGCTATCATGTGTCAAGGTTGTGATATCATGCCGAGGTAAGCTTTAAGATATTTTCTCATAATATTAAATTTGACGACAAATATTCTTATGATGTCACTTGTATTTTCTCATCTTGTTATATTGAGAAGTTCTCGTGTGTGCATTTTTATTTGGCACTATTCACTTTGTTATTATTGGGCTTTTCTTGTACTTTTTTCGTTAGCAGGGAGGAAATCTTACTAGTAAGTTGCCAGGTTGCATTGGAGTGCAGCATTGGTTATGTAAAATTGCACCTGATTAAACTCTTTCGGTGACCTGCCTCTGTGCTTAACATTGTGTTTGACACTAAAATTTCTATACAGATCTTGTGAATTACTGGGAGCATTTCCTATTCTGACGATAATTACTCATATGATTTAAAATTACTTGTGTATAACCATTTTCAGAGCAGCAGGCTCGCGATGGATTTCAGGAATGTGGTGGTTCTTTGCTTTGATCATGACGTCATCGTACACAGCCAATATGTCAACCTTCTTGAGTGAAGGTCGGCGTAGCGATGTCATCAAGGGTGTTGAAAGTCTCGCCGAACAAAACAAGGTTTCTTATGGAACTGTGGAAAACGCGTCTACTTATTACTTTTTTAAAGTGAGTTTGTAGTTGAATTGTACTATAAGGTATCGATTCTGCTACACCAATAACTAAAACTAACCGAATCTGGTAAACTCTGACTAAAATTATCTGCGTCTCATTTCTATTCAATTAGTAAGAAAAATATACAAAAAAAAAACAAGTGTAAAATCAAGTTTAGTTTAGTGAGTAGTGCAGCCTTGGAGGATCTAGCTCTCTCTCTCTCTAGTGCAGCAGAATCCAAACCTTTGTGACGATTATTTACTCATTTTAGTCTCTATCTATTAACTGTAAAATGTTTCTAAGAATGTCGACTATATTTGCACGTTTTCTACAATTCAGTGATCTATTATGACTACATCTATAATAATGTTAACTTTCAACTAAGTTTTTGCTCGCGGTTTATTAACTGTGACTGACCATCTACCTAGCTCCATTTTCGTATTTTATATTTGCTTACCATCATGTGACCCCTCTGCTTGTTTTATCACTACCACCTTTGATTAAAATCAGATCAATGTATAAACATTAACACTGGAAAGTGTTAGGAAAACCTGATCAGATCATGAAATAGAAGCTTTGCAATTTCGTAACCTACTAGAATGTTTCGGTAATAAACCGCCGCGTGACGCGGTGCAGTGTAAGAATCGCCTAAATGCAGATATTATTGTTTAAAAAAGTGTGTATTCGTATTTTTAAAGCCCATTGTTAACCAGTGATTAAGTACCTGGGGAGCTAAATCCTCCAAGTTGTTAACCGACTTCAAAAATGAGGAGGTTCTCTTTTTTGCTTCTTTTAAAACAACATGTTTTTACCTCAGAACTCCGTCATTTATAAACATATTTGAATTAATTTATTTAATTGAAAAGATATATATTCAGATTGAGCCCTTAGAAATTTCATCAGAAATAATAATAACTGGAAAAAAATATGTCATCCAAGTGAACGAAATTGTGTATTTTGCTTAAGTCGGTATAATAAAATAAAAAAATGTATTATTGATTACGATAGTTATTAATCATGTTACAGAATGCAAACGACACCACGTATCAGAAACTGTGGCAAGTGATGAAGTCAGCGAAACCTTCAGTGTTTCCAAAAAACAACGAAGAAGGAAAAGACCGAGTGTCGAGAAGCAATGGAAAATTCGCTTTCTTCATGGAGTCTACACAAATAGAATATTACACTAAGAGAGATTGCAAATTAAAAATGGTCGGATCCGAGTTGGACTCTAAGGAGTATGGCATTGGTTTCCCGAAAAGTACAGAGATTTAAATATATATTAGAATTATTTTGCTTTAACTCTTTTATTTTATTTACGTAGGTTAATTTTGCAGGTTCACCGTATAAAGGTCAAGTGGATTATGCAATATTATATTTACAAGAAAACGGAGAATTACAAGATTTGAAACAAAAATGGTGGGTAGACGAAAATAAAAGAGATGAAAATTGTGCGGTAAGTACATAAAGGCCAACAGTAGAAATGTATGGCGTAGGTCAGCGACGGTGATAATGGAATGGACGGGCCCAGCGCTTAAAATCAAACATTACAAAATTAACAAGACAACACAATCAAGCATACCTAACTAAAAGTATGCATATTACATTTGCCGGAAAATAGAGATAGCGAATCTAATTACTGCATGACAAAAAGAGAACACATGTACATGTATTAGAAGTTAGTATTGTCGTATCGTACGGCTCGCATGTCGCAAAAGCAGAGTATGACTGAAGCGAGTGGAGAGCCGGCGCTCAACATATACTTATTTCCCGTCCATTCATCTTATCATTGTCGCTGGCGTAGGTGGCATCTGAAACGAACAAAAGCTAGCTCATGTGCCGTTTACTTCTTGTATTTTGACATTAAAATTACAGCATTACAGTTATTATAAATATTGGTCGACATTTTAACACATCACCATCTGGTCCTAAACTAAGCATACCTTGTGTGGGAACCAGATAGCTGATTGAATACTTATAATACACTTTTTGTTGTTGTAAATACATACTTTTATTACATAAAACACTCGGACATAGAACAAACATCTATGTTTGTTACATAAATGATTGTCCTGGGTGGTAATTGTAACTACACCTACAGCTCTGAAAGCAAACAGGCTACTAACTGAGCTATAAGGCAGTCAAATAAAGTCAGTAACTCACTCGATCATCTTAAATCATTATAATGTTAAGTACATTTTGGACCAGAAGCTGAGATTGATATGGCTGTAGAGTTTTGAACCACCAAGCGCTTGGTTGTTGGTGTTAGTGGACCTACACCTTGAAGATGGGCTAGGTTCAAAATTTCAAATAGGCCTACCTGAAGTTTTGCGCGATTATTATAGCCATCGATTTAAGAATCAGAGGATACCTATTGCTAGTCGTAATTGAATTTCGAAAATAGTGGCACATTTTAGCTACATACTCAAACAAATAGCAACTATAAACTAAGAGGATATGGCTAAAAATGCAATGTAAGTGACTAGTTGTCACGATTCGAACGCTAGGAACGTTGGCGAATTGTATGCAAACTGGCGCAGCGCAGCGGAGAGTTTCAGGTGTGCCGCGGTAGAGCGGCGGGTGCAAAATCCTTTGTTTCATTGATCGAAGATTATAGCTAGCACTTTTCATCAATTGACTGTCCCGTTTGTTTGAATTTGGCACCGATCTAGGAAAATAGTGAATCCTTCCTTTCTTTTATTAAATATTTATCGCTGGATGTCCACAACTCTATAGACAAAAAAGAAGAGGCCAACTTAGTTGCTAGTTAAAAAAAAACAATTACATTACTATGTAATCATTATTTTTGCCAGGATGATAATGACAAAACAAGAGATAAAGATAATGGGTCGCTTAAAATGAAGAACACAAGTGGAATATTCATGGTGCTGGGCCTAGGAGGAGTTGTTGGACTTATCATAGCTGGAATAGACTTCTTATTGAACGCAGAAGATATCAGCGTTAAAGAAAAGGTATGTATGCTTTTCAATTTAAGACATTAGTCATGCTTCATAAATTTACTAAACTCCAAGTGAGTGTTGCCAGTGATGACATATGGAATTGAAACGTGGTCTTCAACTACTAGTCTTTTGGAGAAACTCACATTCATACAACGAGCAATGGTGATTGGAGAGAGCTATGCTTAGTTTCTTTGCGCGAAAAAGAACCGAACCATAAAGCGATAAAGCCCGAAACGATAATGGATATTCACCAAAGAACCAAAGTCACCGACATAGCTCTCAGGTTTTGCAAGTTGAAGTGGCAATGGGCAGGCCACATCGTTCGAAGAATTGATAACCGATGGGGAAGAAAGGTTTTTGAGTGGAGACCACGAACTGGAAAGCGCAGCGTAGGTAGGCCTCCCTGGATGGACCGACGACAAGCAAGGTTGTGAAAAGCGTGTGGCGGTCTAAAGGGGGAGGCCTTTGTTAATCAGTGGACGTCTCCAGGGTGATGATGATGACTCTTCCATGTTTACAAAAATCCCCAATTTTGGCAGGAGGATTGATCTGTTGCTCTCTTCGGGTGGTTTGACGACATACCCAGGTCAATGTCCAGGTTCAGATTGATAACACGAGTTTAAGAAAACGATTCTTTGTTTGTTATCAGGTA
Organism: Erannis defoliaria; assembly: GCA_905404285.2. Classification (NCBI taxonomy): domain Eukaryota; kingdom Metazoa; phylum Arthropoda; class Insecta; order Lepidoptera; family Geometridae; genus Erannis; species Erannis defoliaria. The sequence continues at coordinate 9,088,522 of FR990078.1, forward strand.
TCGTTCCGTGAGGCGTTGATAAGCGAGTGGCGCGCTTCCATGGACCCGAAGCAGCTGCACCGGCTGGCCGCGCCGCCACGCTCCGCCCAGCCTTCCACTGGCTCACCGTCGCCGCGTCGTGAACGCTCGCAGTCTCGAGCCGTCTCCGTGCTTAGGGCCGCCTCTTCTTTCATTAACTTTGATGAGATTTACTGATTGGTTTATTGGTATAGAGGCACATGAAGTTCACTTATGGTTTAGTTATAAGAAGGATAACCTACTTTTCTTTTCTCCGTTCATTTTTGTTTTGACCTTTGATTATTCTATGTATGCGTGATACAATGTTAAACGACAATAGTTTGAATATATTTGACCATGGCTCATTCTGTAAAATTATTTATTGGGAATAGACAAGTATAAAATCATTAAAAAAACAAACATCTATTTACATATGTACAAACTTAAAATAAATATTTAAACTATATACTAAAAACTACTTATTTACAATAAAATATATACATAAATATATATTATAAAAAAAACCCTTTAGTACCTATAAAACAAAAACGCCGTCTAGATCGCCACCATGCGGTAGGGTTCCCAGGATGCTGGCTGCATTTCCCCGTTGAATGGCAATACTTAGCCTCTGGGCAAAGTATGCGCCAGCTCTGAGGTCCCCCGAGGCGAGGACCAATCTCTAGGCCAAATCTTTACAAAAAAAATATGAAATAACAAGAGTTTGAATGAAATAACTTTTGTTTTTCTCTAATTTACTTTAATATCCTGTTTACACTCAGATGCACATACTATTATAAATCATTGTTTTTATCATTCAGGGGGAAAATAAATTCCTGTGTCCAAGTAATTAAATAGATAGTTTGTTTGACAAAGACTTAATCCGAAATTAATTTTCTCTAGAATTAAGCTAAAACTAACTAAGTAATGGTATTTTTATAATTTAACAATCATACATCATATCAGTGCAAGCCAATTTGTAACTTATATGCAACGATCACGGCGGTACAAATATGGCACTGAACCTCTGGCTCAATGACGACACGGCTGACAGCCGCTCTCTCGGCTAAAGGTAAAGTGCTAGGTTGTAAGCATGAACTGGTACCTAAACTTCACAGTACGCCAGCCCTGGTGTAAGTCACTTGAACAGTTCAATATGAAACAAATCAGCAGCAGAGCGCAGCACGGAGGATGCCCTCGAAGGATTGGAGCCAGAAGCAGTGGAAGAGGGACGCGAATGCTTTACTGGCTTCTCAGTCTCCCAGAAACTTAAGGCAAACGTGAACTCTGCCCAGAAAGCTTCCGATTGGGTCATCTGTGGAAAGATATTTAACGTTAGAAATTAGAATTCACATGTAAGATGATTAATGTTGGTTACGCGGAATCACTAACCCGAAAAGAGGTCACTTAATTATAGGTAGGTTCTCATGATTATAAACAACTTTTACTATATTTTTAATGCATAGACAGTAAGAAATATTATGGCCTCTAACAGGCCTTGATTCTGCATATGAGCATTCTCTGGGTAATCTCTGGGCTAGCAGTTGGGACGGAAACCCAGAGATTGTTCGGATGCAGGTGCAAGTCCTGCCAGAGGTCATAATTTTTCTTACTGTCTATACATTAAAAACAAATAGAAATACCCAAAGTGTGGAAACAATCTCTGGGTTTCCGTCCCAACTGCTAGCCCAGAGATTACCCAGAGAATGCTTATATGCAGAATCAAATCCTGCCAGAGGTCATAATTTTTCTTACTGTCTATACATTAAAAACAAATAGAAATACCCAAAGTGTGGAAAAATTTCGTATAAAAATATTCAACTTTCACGATACCAAATTTGTAATCGTGAAAAATAAGCGGAGCTGATAAAGATAGCGTTTCCTTTGCACTCAGCAGTATTTATTATACTAAATGTATGAGCAGTATAATGTTTTTATCGCGATTTCGTAGTTGGATGTTATGGCTGCCGCAGCCGATTCCAAAAACCACGAACGCCCCCCAACCCTTGTTCTTTCGCTGCTTCAGTCTGAAAATACGTGAGTTACCCTTTGTTCTATGACGACTTCCCGCACGTGCCAGAGGAACTCAAGCATGCCCATGATAGCCGCCATGCCGCAACCGACACCGAGGACTACGAACACACCGCCCACGTTGTCCACACCCAGCTCGGCTGCACTTTCCCCTGCTTCCTCCGTTATTTTAGCCTGGAAATGTACACTACCACTATAGTTACTCCTGAGTATGTACTAAACTGCATCCAGAACCACCGAAGGACGGGCAGCAGCGTCCTGTCATTTAAGGGTGGTGAGAATTCTGCGATCTCCAAGACACCTGCCAAACAGGGGGATTATGGTAACCAGCTATTAAGAGGGAAGTCTTCGTCCAGCAGTGCATGTCTTCTGGGTGATGATGACTGTTTCTCACTCTTTTTTTTCATCCAATTAAATGACGAAACTAGCAATAAGTTCGCCTGGTGGTAAGCGTCACGCCATTAACCGTAGCAGTACAAATTGTATATCATCAGCCCGGAGACATCCACTGCTGAGCGAAGGCCTCCCCCTTAGACCGCCACACTGTACGACAACCTGCCATTTGCATCCACCGGTTGACCGCGACTTTTACAATGTCGTCGGTTCACCTAGTGGTAGGCCTCCATACGGCCTTCTTCCGGTGAATTGTGCTGAATTGTGATTGATCTATTTTATCTTTATCATATGTTTAAGTTTAAGTACCAGGGCGCTATTTAAAAAAAACCAAGATTGTTTTGAGACAATATTAAATTCGCAGGATCCTTGAAGGCAACCTTGAAAGTATCGTACTGATGCTTGATCAAGTGCTTCATACGGAATATTATGTCAATCATAAGCGTAGGATTTGCTCACGTCAAAAATAAAAATAGTAACTAGGAAAACAAGTTTGTAAACAAAATTGGAAAAATGTAATGACGTAGACTAAGCCTAGGTGATATGGGTTCCCTTTGCTTGAGAAGAGTATTCCTTGGGAATATTTTATTATAAAGTGATGTAGGTGCTTATTTATTGTTATACAAACCCCCTGCTTTAAGTACAAAGTAGGAATTGAATACATGAGCAAATGGGTCGACAACGATCATAGCATTCTTTAGCGATCGATAGCAGGTATAATGTTCTTAAAATTTCAACAATTTTTCAGATAAAAGTTAACTTCCAATTTTCACTGATTATTGACTAATTACAAAAAATCCTTCGATCTGTATCAGTTTCAAATTGTATAAAAACCAAGTGTGTCAAAATTCATAATCACATTATGACGTTACAAAAAATATCACGTTTGGGACATTTTTGGGACACAAAAGGTGACCTCAGTAAGGAAGGTCAATAACTGAACGCAAAAACACTCGAGCTTTTGATATAGTTCATAAGCGAAAATTTTACGCACGACCCTCACACTATTATTATACCAGAAAGGGACAAGTTAATCGATCGAATCGATCTCCAAGGGCCTGTAAAAGTTATTGGACTTACTTCACAAGCTTCTTCTGGCGGAACTTGCCACCAACGGTTTTTCAGTTCCACCAATTTTCCGCTTTCCGCCAATTTTAGAACTGCGTTGTCAACTGCTGTGCGATATAATGACGCTGCAAAAGCACAAATATAAAAAAAAATACGTCCTAAGAAAAACACTTTTCTATTCCCACTAATAACTGAATAAATGAGCATGCTTCTCGAGCCTTCACAGAAAATACAAGTAATTGAATTTTCTCATGGTTGTATCGATGGGATGAACCTGGGTACGTCCTAAAAATGCATTCAGAACCACCGGAGGACGGGCAGCAGCGTCCTCTCGGTTAACGGGAGTGAGAATTCTGCGATCCCCAAGCCACCAAGCGTGGTGATTATGGCAACCCCTCCCTATTAAGAGGGATATTATTGTAGTGCAGAGTGTATTGACTTTACTACAGAGTCCGCCTGAGGAAGTACCACACCTTTGCCAGTTATTCATCCGCCAAGCAGTGGTGTGAAAGCATTACTTTGTTCCGGTTTGAAGGGAAATGTTACCAGAGAAATTATTGGGTATGAAGAGATTTAACATCTAATATCTCAGGGTGACGAGCGCAGTAAAGTGCAGCGAGAATTGTTTTCGCAAGTTCACAGTTCTAGCACTGCTACTGTTAGTGGCAGGCGTGACGCTTACCACTAGGCGAACGTCTTGCTCGTCTCGTCAGTTGATTGCATAAAAAAAGGGAGCTTACATCCAGTAGTGGACGCCTTCTGGCAGTTGATGTGTTATCATCAAAAAAAATCTTCTTCCCTGCTTTCAAAAAGAAGAGAAATAGCTATTCAGCTATATTTAATATTTTTAGGATAACTTTTGTTACCTATAGATGTATAGGTAACTACAAAAGGTATCGACTGCCTCGAGTTGCTTATCAAGATATCCAACCGCGCCCCCTCGTAGTCTATTCGATTTAACCATATTACTTATTTCAACTCCTACCGTTGAAACTACCAGCAAAAATATTTTTTACGTCGAGCTAGCGACAAATTTAATAAATTGTGCAAGCACGCCGCGCCGTCCTGAATCATTTTACAAGGGGAACCACGGATACTTTTTGGTCGTTCTTAGTTACCTACTAAGTACTATTTTTTGTTCTTGTGTTAGTCGAGTTTTTTTTACGATGTCACTATACGGGATAACCTATAACCTCCCCTCCCTTACCTATTCTTTTCTTATACCTTTCTGTTTAGTAGAAGCTGTTGGTCAATAAAAAATAATAATTTGGTTGGACTTAGTCAAACATTATGTACTAACGTAGTAAAAATTAACAATGATGTAACAAATGTGTTAGGTATGTACTAGTAAAGGAATAATGATGCTTATTACATAAATGTAACTGTAACAAAAATGTTTCAGATCTACTTTCTGATTATTCCTTTTTTTTATAGCAATTCAGATTATTTCAGATAACTCTGGCCAATCAAATCTCTTTGCTAATTCACTAATTAGAAATTACTCACAGAATGGCATGGCAATCCCATATCCTTTTGAGTCAAGTAATCCTCCGACCTGCATCAAAGCGCAGTCCCTCTCAAGCTGGTACTCTATCGCAGTCGACTCCATGAAAAAGGCAAAACCTCTGTTACTCTTCGTAACTCGTTCTACTCCTTCGTCATTGTTTGTCACGAAAACCGGAGGACGGGCAGAATCCATTGCCGTCCATATTCTTTGGTATGTAGAATCATTGGATCGCTGCAAAAGTATATTTTTTTAATTCAATCAAGTGACTAGACTACCGAGACGTTTGCCTGGTGGTAAGCTTCACGCCTGCCCCTAAGGAGCAGTAACAGAATAACAGAATTGTGAACTTGCGACCACAATTCTGCGCCGCACCGCACTGCGCTCGTCACCCTGAGACATTAAATGCTAAATCTCTTCTTATCCAGTAATTTCTCTGGTATCATTGCCTTTCAAACCGGAACACAGTTTTCGTCGTCAGCCATAAGACGTCCACCGCTGGACGTAGGCCTCCCAATAGAGGGGTGTTGCCATAATCCCCACGCTTGGCAGACGGCTTGGGGATCGCAGAATGCTCACCACCGTTAACCAAGAGGACGCTACTGCCCGTCTTCCGGTGGGTCTGGTTGCAGTTTAAGGACATACCCACGCCCTTAACCGGAACTCAGTAATGCTTCCATACTACTGCTTAGCGGTTGAATAACTGGCCAAGGTGTGGTACTTCCCCAGACGGACTCTGCAGTAGAGTCCTACCACTACAAAATTCAGGCGGGTGTAGAAGACTTGACCTGTTGTCTTACGTTAGAGACGGAAAGCTAGAAGTTGCGGCGCGACGCTATGCGACTTGCTAATCAGTCAGAATATCATCAGCCAGAAGACATCCACTCCTGAACGAAGGTCTCCCTCTTAGACCGTCACACTGTACGAGAACCTGCCATTTGTATTCACACTCCGCGACTTTCGAGGCCGAGGACTTTCGAGGCCTATACCTACGCTGCTAACCAGTACGGGATCGCATAGCTCGCAGAACTATAGTGGTAAGACTTGAAGGGCAATGTTACCTGGGCATGGAGATATTTGACATCAAATAAGGTGACGAGCGAAGTGCAATGCGGCGCATGATTTTGTTAGGACTGCTATTGCTATGGGCAGGCGTGATGCTTACCATCAGGCAAATGTCTCGCAATTCTCGTCACTCCATAGCATTAAAAAATCATTGTCATTTGGTAAAGTTATCAAATTAATAATTGTTATTTGTTATGCAGGGCTGCAAAGTTGTTTTTTGGCGTGAGTACTTGTATTTAAACCTGAGCGTGGCAAAGGTTTCAAAGGTACGAGACACAAAATAACTTTTCTGCCGAGCGCAACACACAACTTTTCACCTCACTACATCGAGGAAAATGCTAGTTATTTTTTTTCAAGCAATCTTCGTGCTGGCCAGTGCGTTTATTATAAAAATGATGTTGGCGCGCTGACATGATACCTATGCTTTTACAGTGCAGGAACATTATTGAATAGAAAGCTTGGAGGATTTAACTAATTCGAACCTTTCTATCATAGAAAGGTTCGAATTTTAAAAACTCTTTCCACGCTAGCGGACAAAATGCACTTTTGCACTCAGATTTCGAATGACAAACAGAATCTTTCCGAGCTTGTGAGCTGAAACGTATTTTAGAGTAATCTGTTCAGCGCATATAAACAGAACCGGCTCATTGCCTGTTTAGAGCGCCCAACGATTTTTAAATTAAATTGATTTTTTATTGCATTGTCGGTCATTGAGTCATTGAGATCTAGGAGGCTGGCTCCATCTTTAGATTGAGATCAATGTTTATAAACTTACCTTAAAAAAGAAATAAGTTGACCCTCCTTTCACAGTACCAAATTTGATCTTGGTCTGCATTGCCAAGTCTTCGGCGCCCTTAATGGAGTCATCCATAGCAGCATTCGTTAGGAAAGCGGCAAGGTTAGCCGTGTACGAAGAACACATGATTAGGGCAAAAAACCACCACATTCCACATACCCACCGAGTCGAGTAACCCCTGAATAAAAATGAAACACAAACTTCTAACCGTCTATAATAAACTAAAACATATTTTAAACCTATTTTATTTAGTTAAAAAGCGTATTCTTTTTTCAAACTCAATTCGTAATTCGAAAGAAATTGACAAAACGCTTTTAACTAAAATAGGTTTAAAATACGTTTTAGTGTTTTATGCATAAGGCAAGTAAGGTAAGTATTTTATTATGAAAACCGAAATGTTTTAGACAATTTTTTGTTTTATTTATACCAAAGATTTATCTTCGCTGTTCCATACATTTTGCCCAAGGTCGATGAAGTTTTTGTATGGAACAGCTGATAATTTTTTCGTGATTTCATTGTTGGCCCCATAGTAAAACTTGGTTGTTTGTACAGAATATGCCCTTAAAATGATGCTAACCGATTAGCCTGTACATTATTAACGACTAATCCTGTATATTATTTTAGAGCTCTCTGATCTTCACTTACTTGGGTAAAATGTCAGAGCCTTGAGTCATGATGGAACCCATAGTAAGCCAGCAAGAGTTCTTGATGTGCCAAATATTTTCTAACTCTTCCGGAGATTTGTCGCAGGGGTGGGGGTTTTCCCAATCATTTGGAGCAAGCCTGCAATTTGAAAGATAAAGAATATTAGCTGTTTCATAATATGTTTTGCAATGATATTTGAACATTTTCGAATTTTTCTCTTGCGATTTTAAAATTAATTTAAGTGCTGTTTAAGCTGTACAGAAGTTGAACTTAATACTTAATAGGTTGTTACCAATTACTCTGAACTATATATATCTTTCCGGGATAACAAAGATCTGACAATACATGTCCATAATTCAAAGAAGGCGTTTCACTTACCACAAGCGCTACCATGCGTCGAAAGACACGTTAAATTGTTGATACCGGTTGTATCCGTCAAGGCATGTCAGAGGCCTTCGGGCGGCACATTAACTCAATAGGTCTATGAATTTACTTACACTATCAGACAGACGGTTAGCTTGTGGAACTTTTTTATAACGTATGCATGGGATAAATTAAAACATGATCTACCCTCAAATCCTAGACACGTCATATAAATTCAAAAACAACAGCAATAACGCGTGACATATTGAAATAGCAAAAATGAAATACCTCGCCAGTATGTGAAGTAACAGTGAGACCATTAGGTAGGCCCCGGCCATGTAAATCCACACGTCAACCGAGAAAGGCGACAGAAAGGAGAAAAGCTCCGGGTCTGGCGGAATCGCTTTCGAGTACAGAATACTAATACCCAAAGTCATGAAAGGCGTAGTGAAATCCACGTAAGACCTCCTCTCGTAAGTGATAGTCAGGTCGCAAATTGCCAAGTCGGCTTTCTGAAACGTTAAACTTATTGTGAACTTTGAATTGTGGCTTGCGTTATATTAGGCTGGTGCTAAACGATGGCGATTTTGTGAGTTGTGAGCCCCGTTTTTTGCGTTGTGTTTTTTTTTGTTTGCGTTGGAGTGACAATAATTGCGAGCTGTTCACCTGGTGGTAAGCGTCACGCCTGCCCATAATAGTAGCAGTGCCATAATTAAAAACTTGCAATAAAAATAATTGCGCCGCACTCAACTGCCCTCGTGACCCTGAGATATTAGGAGCCAAATCTCTTCATGTCTAGTAATTTATCTGGTGACATATTGCCCTTCAAACCGAAATACAGTAATGCACACCACTGTGTGCAAGCAAGCAAGTGGCCAAGTGATACACTTGGCCACTTGCTTGTTTGCAATGCTATGGTGGTTACATAACTGGCAAAGGTTTGGTACTTCCCCAGGCGGACTCTGCAATATAGTCCTATATACCTACATTTACGCTACATATACAAATTTTCCATAATTTCGGGTTTGTGCCACACGACGACCCAATATGAGCTGTATGCTTATTTGACTCTACTATTAAGGACCTGGGTATGTCCGTAAACTGCACCCACAACCATCGGAGGAACGGCAGCAGCGTCCTCTCGGGTATCGATGGTGAGCATTCTGCGATCCCCAAGCCGCCTGCCAAGCGTGGGGATTTTGGCATATATTAAGGAAGAGGCCTTCATGCAGCAGTGGACGTCTTCTGACTGATGATGTGATCTGATTAGGTGACGAAAAAACCGTCTCACAAAAGTCATAAAATTACGCTCGTTTATTAACCACAAAAAAATACATAATATTTTATCTAACAACTAAGTACTTATATTGACCTTCTACACAAAAACAAAAGGATTGTATCCAGACCGATGGAAGCCTAAGACAATCCAAATGCTCAAACCCAACTGCCAGTTGGCAGCGTATCCAGCATGCTGGCAACATTGTATGTACCAAATAACCACCAGTATCTTGAACCTGCTCATTTGGCCCCAGCCTTAATGGAAACATAACTTCTGTAGTCTGTGGTAATAAAATATTATGACGCTAAATAGCTTGAGGTCTTAACTCGAGTAAGTAATGAGTAACTAGTTTTAGAACAAAGGACATGCATGAAAGGTTAGGACTTCAAATGGCTTAACTCAAAATTTACTGGAATTATGAAAATGTAAGGGGAAGCATTATACAGTTACGTGTATTTTGAACAACAAAAGAGTATATTTTCTCATCTACGTCGTAGCTCACATAGACCTCTACGGGCGTAGTAGCAGTTTTCAGATTGCCAATGAATGGATTTCAAAACAATGTTTGTTCGTATATACTTAGAGAACAAGAGTGGTTGGTATTCATCTCGGCCACGTGGTCGAATAAATAAGCTTATAACCTTTAATTTTAATCACACTAATATCTAGAAAGTTTGTCGTATGTGTTTATTACCTGTTCTCGATAAAACGGCTGAACGGATTTGGATGAAACTCGGATTGGAAATTTGTAGCCTATTTCCCGGAATAACATATAGGCTACTTTTGTCATCATCATCATCCCTTTTTGTCATCATCATTATCATCATCATCGTTTTTCAAAATCACGTTAGTAGGGCGCAGCTAGTATTATTCAATGTGTAACAAAAAGGTTCAACAGTACTGAAGAGTATGAATGTACTCATCATTATGAACAACTTTTACTATGGGGCCCACACCGAAATTGCGAAAAAAGTATTAGCTGTTCTGTACATTTTGTCCAAGGTCAATAATGCACTTTATGTATGGAACAGCTGTTTTTTTCGCGATTTCAATGTTGGCCCCATAGTAAACGTTGTTCATAATGATGAGTACATATATACCCTTCCCTATTGTTGAACCTTTTTGTTACAGATTGTATATCGGGCGAGACGAATGCCAACTCAATAATACGCTTTAAAAAAAACTACTAAAATTCTTACTAGCTGGATGACATCTTCATTTTTGTTGTTTTTTATTGACTCCAGTAATTTTGATTTAAAAACCAAACTACTAAACCGATTTCGATAAAACGCATACGAGACCACCTCTAAAGTATTAAATACTAAACAAAAAAATAAATACATCAAAATCAATCCATAATTAGCGGCGTAATCGCAGAAAACATGCAGTCGAATTTTTTTGAAGTCGGTTTTAAAAAAAGAAAGCAAAATAGAGACGGGTGGTTTTTTTTATTTTGTACTGACCCGCTTCAAAAGATGTCCAATAAGTCCATCCCACTCCATCGTATCTTTATTATACGATCCATACACATTCCCTGGCACGATCTCGAGCTCATAGTTAAGATGCAAGGTCTCCTTTAATATTTCGTGTATTAAATCTTTGGAATAGCCTTCATACCGATCGTTTCCAGTCAATACCTCTCCATCCTTAGGCTTTTTTTCGACTAAGTAGGGGGCGCCGATGCGTGACACGACTTTGAAGGTTTTATTTTGCCATTTTTCCGCTAAAAGGTCTGAGATTTCGTTCGAAGATCGCACGTCTTTGAAGCCGGTGTCCGCATTCCATTTGGCTATTCTGTTAAAGCCAACGTTGGACAACTCCATTACTTCAACATTGAAATTCGTCCGCGAACCTGTTATGTTGTCTATTATTATTTGGTCTGTTATGCCGGTTATGGAATTCTGGAAAGATATTAACAAGCTAAAAGATTCGGAGTGATCTACTTAGTGTTTTTAATTGATATATTAACGTAATGTAACTTGCGTTACCCTTCGAGGTAGATACCCTTATACGAAGATACCCTTGTAACTAAATAGCGCATACATTATGCATTTTTAGAATTAAGTAAAGCGGAAAAGGGACCTCTAAAGGAACACTTTGTTGACCATTAGAATAGAATAGAATATAATAACTTTATTGATTCACTGTGTAGGTACATAGAGATGTTACAGAGTATCTGTTTGTCATTGTCCTTCATTATGTTAAGAAACGAGCTCCCGATATTTCGATGCAGTTTGTAGAGAGAGAATACTACGAGAAGGATTATTGATACTACGATGCAGTAGTATGCACCATGTTCACGGACAGATTGAAGTATGCCAAAAAGTTCGAAAACATCAAGGTCATTCATAACGAACTAGGTACCTACCTTCTTTCTCGTCTTTTACATGGTTTATGAAACTGCGCTAAAATATCGGCAGCTCATTTCACAACCTAATCATGGTAAATATCTCGATTGCATACCGATAAAACTGTAATGAACATTTGTGTATGTTTTAAACAGTGTTTAACAGTGCTTTCTCTTCAAAGGATTATTGATTTCGTGTAAAATAGTTGGCAAAAAGTTTATCATGTCTTATACTGCTAGTATATAATGCCTCTTATTATGCTTTTATTGAAAAGTATAGGTACCTACTTTCTCTTCTTCTTCATCAGCCTGTTAGAAGTCCACTACTGGACGAAAGCCATAATAAGGAACCACCTATTAACTTTGTCAAATTCACCTTACCATAAGTAAATGGTTGGTGAATGTCTCTCCAACTTCCCACTGGTCTTCGGATCCACACTCTATGGGTTGCGCTTCCATCTTGAGATCTTCCGGCGCGCTTTCTACCGCGTCTGTGATGAATCTAGCCGCATCGCTTGCTAGAGCTACTTCTACCTGCAGAGTAGTGTAAGAGTAAAGTACCCTTCATTCAACGGGTTAATCACCAAGTTGGTGAAACTCAAAATTAATATCGGTTATTTCGCGATCTGGATACGCTAGAATTTTCATGCGTGTCTAGATAGTGAATAACACTTTTAATAACATGTCTGTTATCGCCAACTGGACATTATTCTCGTGACAATAATTCCTCCACTCGAAACAAAGACTTCCATAAGTCTATTGTATTCATGTAGTTTATACACAGCGAGCATTATATTTTTCTAATCGAAAAGCTACTTGCCCTGTAAAAACTTTGAATATCTAACCTTTATAGTATAGGAATATGATGTGTATCCAGCTGGTGAAACTCAAAATTGGTATCGGTTATTTCGCCATCTGGACACGCTAGAATTTTCATGCGTGTCCAGATAAGTAGTGAATAACAGTTTGAATAACATGTCTGTTATCGTCGTCGTCAGCCATAAGACGTCCACTGCTGGACGAAGGCCTTCCAAATAGAGGGTTTTACCATAATCCCCACGCTTGGCAGGCTGCTTGGGGATCGCAAAATGCTCACCACCGTTAACCATAAGGACGCTACTACCCATCCGGTCTGGTTGCAGTTTACGGACATACCCAGGTCCCTGTTATCGTCAACTGGACATTATTCTCGTGACATTAATTCCTCCACTCGAAACAAAGACTTTCATAAGTCTATTGTTTTCATGTAGTTTATACAGAGTGAGCATTGTATTCTTCTAATCAAAAAGCTACTTGCCCTGTAAAAAGTTTGAATATCTAACCTTTATAGTATAGGAATATGAGAATCCTCACATATACAGGCTGTAGTTTTGCATTTTCGCCAAATTTAGAGAGATGATATAATAATACTAATCGTTATGAACAACTTTTACAATGGCATCAAACCCAAAACAGCTGTTCCATGCAAAAAAAAAAACATTATTTTCGATATCAGGTTTGATGGTTTGATGCATATTGAGAAGGGGAGGCCTTCGCCCAGCAGTGGACGTCTTCTGATGACGAGGTTTGATGCCATATTTGTAGTAAGTATTTATACGAAGATAAAACTCCCATTTAATTAAATCGGATACTCATACTGTAGTTTCAATCACATCCCATCCAAGGTCACCTTTTTCAAAGAGTGAAAACAGAGCCCCAGTGCTCGTGCGGCCACGTCCTGCTTCGAGCATCTATAGTCGGAGTATCCGATTTAATTAAACGTGAGTATTCCCATAGTAAATAAAACGAAAATATGGGAAATCGACGTCAGTTTTCATAATACATTTGATGCCTTAGTAAAAGTTGGTCATGTGTTTTAAACGCTGTGGTTGAAGTTGTGGCTACATGATTTTAAAAACTATTACGCATTTTTTTTCCGGGCAACATTGTATTGTAAAATACAAACATTGCGCTGCATTGATATTTGCTCGAAGACTGTGAAATGTTAAACCAATATTAAAATTAAGTACAAACTTAAAAGGTTTCAAAACACTTTCTTAAGGAATACAAGTGGTTAAGTGCATCGAGGGTTCCGCAGTTCTATAAGTAAGTACTTAGTTCCATTTATGTTTGTTATATCTTGCATTTATTGTTCTGCGCGGATACATTTGTAGAATACCATGGTTTCATATTTCTTATAGGTTATCCTCTATAGTGACGTATATTCTGCGAAAATTGCAACTGGCTACATAGTACGGTTCCTGGACCTGGGTATGCCCTAAAACTGCATCCAAAAACACCGGAGGACGGGCAGCAGCGTCCTCTCGGTTAACGATGGTGAACCTTCCGCGATCCCCAAGCCGCCTGCCAAGCGTGGGGATTATGGCAACACCCCTCTATTGGGAGGCCTACGTCCAGCAGTGGACGTCTTATGGCTGACGACGAAAACTGTGTTCCGAAAACTCCGGTTTGAAAGGCAATGATATCCCTATTACGGGGGAAGCCGTCCAGCAGTGTACGTCTTCTGTCTGTTGATGATGATGATACCGAATAGACAGATACCGTTGGCTTAGAAATAAGGTTCAGTTGGACATCCTTTAGGTACCGAACCCTGTAAATTAATTTCTATTTACACCTGATACGCTGTTCTAGCTTTTCTATCGTTTCATCATCAGACAGAAGACGTCCATTGTAGGACGAAGGCCTCCTCCTTAGTAGGATCGCAGATTATATCGTTTAGGTAGTACATACTCTTCGAATTTTTGGTACTCGTGGTACATGTTTATGACGTATCTGATACTAATGATCAATTTAATGAATGGTAAATGGCGGGAATGTTTATAAAAAGAATGCTCGTTTACTTATTTTACAAAATAGATATAATACCTAGTTTAGGTTATAGGCATTGTACAGCTACTTTCATATAAATAATAAACATTGCTAAATTTCGAAAGTTCTGAACATTTCGCTAACAAAAATTTTTGTCGGACTGAAGGAAAAACTTAACATTGTTGTTCAAAAAATATTCTCCCATAAGTCAGTACTTATAAGCTTATTTTTTTACAGCTCTTATGGATCGTCGTCCTATGTATTTGATATAAGTACATGCATTTTTAGACCTAGGTATGTCCTTAAACTGCAACTAGACCCACCGGAGGTCGGGCAGCAGCGTCCTCTTGGTTAACGGTGGTGACCATTCTGCGATCCCCAAGCCGCATGCCAAGCGTGGGGATTATGGCAACACCCCTCTATAAAGGGGGGGGCCGTCGTCCAGCAGTGGACGTTTTATGGCTGACGACGACGACATGCATTTTTGAGTAAAATGGTCTTGACACTGACAGACGGATAACGAAATGATCCATAAGAGTTCCTTTTTTTTCCTTTTGAGAAAAAGAACCCTAAAAATGTTTGAAAACTGAAGAAAGTTCATAATAGACCGTACTCTTTCACAACAGGTCTGGAAACCTAAAAAAGTTCGAACAATTTATAAAACTGTTTTGGGAAAATAATTTCGTGATACGCTTGGCTCTCGAGGGTAGGTTCTTTAATTTATTTACCTAATATCGTAGAATGAGGTGAGGAAAGTGAAGATGAAAATTCCTTAATCTCACTAACGTGATTTGGCGTCTCTCCAATCAATACGTAGGTACTATGACGTAGCACTTATCTGTTAGAAATAAGGGCCGTAAACTCGAAGCAATTTTTATTTCAGTATTAAAATTACACCACAATTAAACTTGGAACTGGGTAAGTCCTAAAACTGCATCCGGAACCACTGGAAGACGGGCAGTAGCACCCTGCATTCTGCGATCCGCAAGCCGCCTGCCATGCGTGGGATTTTATTTATTTTTAAATTTCGGGATTTATGCAAATTTTAATTTATGAAAATTTTTGCAAATCAGGGATTAGTTCGACCAGCAGTGGACATCTTCTGGCTGATAATGTGATGTGATTAAAATAACTACTGAAATAACAGGGCAAAAATCTATTAACATGTTTTAAGAGTTAAATAACATTAAGTTACAAATTTTTTTAATTTTTTACTGTGGTAGGACTCTACTGCAGAGTCCGCCTGGGGAAGCCCACCTTTCCACTTTTTGACCACACCTTTGCCAGTTATTCAATCGCCAAGCAGTAGTGTGCAAGCATTATTATTAGCATATTAGCATTATTATTATTATTTTTTATTGTGTTGTTCCGGTTTGAAGGGCAATGTTACCAGAGAAATTACTGGGTATGGAGAGATTTAACATCTAATATCTCAGGGTGACGACCGCAGTGCAGTGCGGCGTAGGATTGTGTTCGCAAGTTCACAATTCTGGCACTGCTACTGTTAGTGGCAGGGGTGACGCTTACCATCAGGTGTAAGTCTTGTTCGCCTAGTCACTTGACATTATAAAAAAAAAAATGTCAAATTGTAGGATATAATTTTTTCTTTATAATTGACCGTCATCTATGTTTTTTTATATATTCGATATATTTTTAGCTCTATTACTACTTCCATCACTGAAGTTTGGGATAGTTCTTTTTTATTTGAGGGTGTTATTTTTTCTCTATCTGGCGCTAAATCCTCCAAGATCTCTCTTCATAAATTTTCATTTTTGTTATGTGCTAGATAGACATATTATGTTTTTTTCCACCTTCTTAATTTAAAGCAAGAAACAAGCAGTTTCTAAAAAAACAAGCTCGCTTACCGTAATTTCGTGAGTTTGCTTTGGAATTTTCACATCGCTAGACCCTCGCACCTTCCAATCAGCCAAGTATGAGCGTGTGCGTGAGTCGGAGTGATCGAATATGCGCAAACATGTAACATTAGACAACCCGTTACGCAGTTCCAGAAGGTCTAATGTGTGTGCATCGAGTGACATTAGAACGTAACTCTGAAAAAAAAAAAGTTTATGAAAAAATTAGTAAAATATTTGATGCAGGCGGTATAGAGCTTTCCAAATGTATGTTTTTAAAAAAACTTGCCTACAAATACAGATCGTGTGCACAAAGTACGGTCTAAATGAAAACTAAATCTTCATCTAATGGTCTTTGAAAACAATTGATAAAATATTTTAAAATTAATTAAAATTATTTAAAAGGCATTACAAAAAGCAGATGTCTAATATTCCGGGATAAAAAGTTCTCTAAACCATTTAGGTAATATTACTACTACCACAGTAGAAATAATAGTACTGTACTACTAATACCTACGAGTATCACGGCTACTAGCTTTAACCCTTTTAAGAGTCTGATCCTTTGGGATATAATTTGTTATGACTTAAGACTTACCATATAATCTTCAAAAAAATTTACTTCATTAGCTTGCCGTAGATATTCCAGCACTCTCTCTGGAGGGCAGTCTAGAATAACTCTGGTTTCTCCGATGGCCTTCAATGATTTCAACATTGTTCGGTTGTCTTCGCCTGGGACAAGTCTTTTAATTCTCCATTTAACATTAGGGTTAGCGAGTTTAAGGATCTCTTGTAGTCTGATTAGTCCTAAGTGATGAAAATGTTATCCTTAATGTTATTAAAAGCCTTGCTTAATTATTATTTCATTAATTCTTAAAACTTATTTAATTATTATTTAGTGTTATACGACTCCGAAGCATACATATTTATAACATGGAATGAATTAAATAGAATTAAATTGACCTAGTGAAATATTAAAAATTTAACAAGTTTTAGGTTGTTAGAATCTTTGCATAAGTAAGTATCATCTATCTCTGAAATAGAAATCATCTAAGTATATGTATTTGGACCTGGGTATGTCCTAAAACTGCATCCAGAACCACCGGAGGACGGGCAGCAGCGTCCTCTCTGTTAGCGGTGGTGAGCATTCTGCGATCCCCAAGCCGCTTGCCAAGCGTGAGGATTATGGCAACTCCTCCCTATTTAGGGCGAGGCCTTCGTCCAGTAGTGGACGTCTCCGGGCTGTTGATGATGATGAAGTGTATGTATAATTGACTGACGCGAAGCGAATATCTCTGAGTCTAAGGGGGCAAGACGGGATTTGTATGTTTATTTGGTCGACGATAACTTGCGAAAGAACTAACTACGAACTAGTAAGCTGAAGTCGCAGTGGGATGGTCATATCTGTCACAGATAATTGGGTAGGCGTGTTGTAAAGATGGAAACCAAGAATCGGCAAACGTAGCGTAGGACACTCTGAGACTAGATTAGACGGGTTTTTCTCTACGGATCCCGGGATCGGATTGAGTTAGCCACGGATCACGGAGAGTGTTATCCACCGATACCGTGATCCGTTTCCCCCGCAAAAATAATTAACATTAACATTTAACATGGTTTTTTTTAGGTAAACCTCGCTGATCACGCTATCCGTGGTTACAAGAAATTAAAAAAACTAAAATCGAAACTGATCACGGTATCAAGTACTTTTTTGTTTTATGTTATTTCCCGGAAAAGATTATTTAATTTTATTTCCCTTTTAAAGGAAAGAAGTTTAGTAAAACAATAGACCAGAGATCGAGTATCGTAACTTTTCTTTGTTTTTTTAGGCCTGGGTATGTCCTAAAACTGCATCAATAACCACCGGAGGACGGGCAGCAGCGTCCTATCGGTTAACGATGGTGAGCGTTCTGCGATCCCCAAGCCACGCATAAGCGTAAATCAATAAATTCCAAGCGTGGGGATTATGGCAACCCCTCCGTCCAGCAGTGGATGGATTCTGGCTGATGATGATCTGTATTTTTGTCTCCTACAAATGTTTTTTTGTACAGTATTGTATTGTATAAATGGAGTGACAGCTGGAAAGGGTTGGAAGCGGAAAACTGAAGATCGGGCTCAGTGACGTGCTATGCGTGAGGCATATGTCCAGCAGTGGACTATGATAGGCTGATTATGATGATGATGAGCTTGCGAACCATTGATTAGATCTTTACGAAATTGTATAAGCAAGTAGTTCGTGCAATACATATATCAAGAGCGAATATGAGCCAAAGTGATGGTCAAGGGTTCGTGAAAGATGTGGGGGTCGAGTGGTCTCAGTTCGCTGTGTACTACTAGTAACATGTTCTGTAAGTTAATACTTGTCATATTGATTAATTAAGCTACAGAGTAGTATTACTTTTTTATTCCACGTCATGTGATCAAATATCTTACAGAACACCTTTTGTGGTAAAATTATCCTCAGGTACATGATCTTTATCCTTAAGTTACTAAATCAAGACGAACGTCCAGCATTTTGTCAGAGGCCTTCGGGCGGCACATTAACTCTGACACCAGAGCTGGCCTCTCAGCCTATACGAACTTACTTTTTACTTACAAAGTTGAGTAGGAAAAAACTACACCTATCAGAACATCGTTCATCCTCAAAAGTCTCATCCCTGTTTGAGAGAATTGCCTGTCTACCCTGCTCCCATATCCTATTTCATTCCCGATTCAAATATGTGCCACAGAGCAAAAAAGAAAGTAAGTTCATCTCGTCGTTAAAGCTAGCGCTAACTTTTATGCGGGAGCCAGAACTCTTACCTTTAATACCTCATATTCATTATTTACTTTGATTTGATGATTTTTAACCGATTTCTAAAAAGGAGGAGGTTCTATGTTCGACGGTATAATAATTTAATAATTATTTCTCCGTCTATTGTAGACCGATTTTGACAATTATGTTTGTTCTTGAAAGATTTTACTCCCGAGGTGGTACCATTTCAATTTGAAGTCGGTTGTTTTTTTTTTAAGAAGTTACTTGTTATTTAATACCAAAATACCTAGGTTTGTGTTTGGTCACACCGTATCTGATGACGATGCTGACTACGTCTAAAATCTTCAAGTTATAATGTAAGGCTTACCAAAATCGTCATCGTACAATAACGTGTAGGAGATCCAGTCGCTATCCTTGATGAACAGTGATATTGCTTTGGACAGAGCCACTGCTTCGGGGTACAAGTTGATAGAGGGAGGGCTTGGGCGCTCTAGCCCTCTTTCAGGTGGCGGTTGCCATACGGCCTGAAATAGTATAGCAGCTATTTAAAATGTCATTAATAATTTAAAGACTAAAAAAATAAAATTACGAAATCAAATATTTGATGTGTGGATAACAGCACAAATACTAAAATCATAAATTATCTCTAATTATAATTGATGATTTATTTTATTTTATTTTGCTTATCAAATATAATTAAACACTAAAATTAAATTATAACTAACTAACAACTAAACAAACCCTAACTAGTAAAAACAAACCCTACATAATAAAAAATACGAAAATTAAAATTTAAACTATTCATATTTCATATTAATTTTATTGTAGCATTCCACAATGTATCTTTCTTAGGTGGTAAAAATTTAACAATACGGTTACAATTGTAACTAAATATATTGATGAAATTATTTAATTTAATTATCACGGATATTTTTATTACGGAGCATCGCTGTGTGCTTTGGATAAGAAGGATGGAGGCGTGCGGCCCATCGCTGTCGGTAGTGTTTTCAGTCGATTGGCTGCCAAACTGGCCTGCCGAGCCGTAAGGGAAGGGATGGCTCAATATTTGCAGCCGCACCAGCTGGGGTTTGGCACGCGTCTCGGGTGTGAGGCAGCTATTCACGCAACTCGTACGTACGTGGGAGATCCGGCGAACTCAAACTGCGTCGTACTCAAACTCGACATCAGCAACGCGTTTAATACTTTGGAAAGAGACGTTTTGTTGAGCGAGGTCAAAGATCACATCCCGTCACTCTATCCCTTTTTACATCAAATCTATCAATCTCCTTCAAATCTTTTCTTCAATAATAACCTAATTCTTTCACAAGTGGGAGCACAGCAGGGGGATCCGCTCGGGCCGCTTGTTTTTAGTCTAGCCATTCACAAGGCTATTGTAGACCTGAGATCGTCTCTGAACATATGGTACTTGGACGACGGCACAATTGGTGGGAAACCAGAAACTGTATTTCAGGATCTAGAGGCTCTTATTCCTCGCCTCAAAGAGCTGGGCCTTGAGGTGAACCCCTCCAAATATGAGTTTTTTCCCTGCTGTACCGAGGCTCGTACACACTTCGTGCAATTCAATTCTTTGCTACCTGGCCTCAGAGAACTATCAACTAGCACTTTCTACCTTTTGGGGTCACCTATATTTCTTGATGCATTGCCGGAAGCTATTGTTTCCCGTAATCGACTTCTTCTAGCCGCTCAACAACGTCTCCAACATCTTTCCGCGCATGTTGCATTGGTTTTGTTGCGTATGTGTTTTGCCGTACCCAAGGTTACGTATCTGCTTCGAACCACTCCTACGTGGCTCTGTCCAGGGGAGATTTCATGTATTGACGGCACGTTGAAATCAACCGTCGAGTCGATACTGAATGTCTCCTTGAACGAGTCGCAGTGGAACCAGGCGGTTCAGCCGGTTCGGTACGGGGGTCTTGGAGTGAGGCGCGTGCGTGATATCGCCTTGCCAGCTTTCCTTGCGTCGGCACATGGGGTTGAAAGCCTTGTCACTCTTATTCTTCACTCCGATGGTGACCGGGTGAGTATTCCGTATGTGTCTGACGCGGTTGCAGCGTGGTCGGTCCTAAATTCTGGCGCTTTGGGTCCGGCGGCATCTCATGTCCAGCGGGCTTGGGATGACGTGGGGGCTAAGCGGATGCAGGAAGAAATGTTGAGCATGGCTACCGGGGTAGATTTGGCTAGACTGCGGGCTGTGTCGCAGTCAGAATCTGGGGCATGGTTGCAGGCTCTTCCGTCGCCTCACCTGGGTACTTTACTGGACGATAACTCTCTGCGTGTGGCAATCGCTCTCCACCTGGGCTGCAAGGTGTGTGAACCTCACAGATGCACCTGTGGTTCCATGGTGGAAGCTGATGGCCATCACGCTCTGAGTTGTCGTCGTTGCACAGGTAGATTTTCGCGACATCATGCCCTCAACGACATAGTCCGCAGAGCTTTTGTCTCGGCAAATGTTCCTTGCATGCTGGAGCCACCGGGCCTTAGTAGGACCGATGGTAAGAGGCCGGACGGGCTGACTCTAGTGCCCTGGAAGAGCGGCAAGTGCTTGGTGTGGGACGCCACCTGCGTCAGCACTGTCGCTGCCAGCCACCTGAGTCGCTCGATCCACTCACCGGGAGCAGCTGCGGAAGATGCCGCTAAAGGAAAGCGGCAAAAATACGCGGCGATGGAACCAAATTATTTGTTTGTTCCCATCGCCGTGGAGACCATGGGCTGTTGGGGCGCCGATGCCAAAACTTTAGTCCGCGAGATAGGGCGCCGTATTAAGGAGGCGACTGGTGACTCCCGCTCCGGCTCGTTCCTGGTGCAAAGGCTGGCCATTGCGATTCAGCGCGGAAATGCTGCCAGTGTTATGGGCACCTTTGCACCGGGTACAATCAGGGGTGGGTTATTTGACTAAGTTATAATTTGTTTTATTTTGATTATATTATTCGTAAATATTATTATTATTGGATGGAACATCCATACATTGATTTAATTATTATTATTATTTTTTTTTTTTTTTTTTTTTTTTTTTTTTTTAACTTATAGTAATGTGACATTTTGGCCTAGTTCATATAAGAAGGTATGGGAAATTTGTACCTACTATACTTTAGTCCACCTGCGTATGGATAATGCCCTAAGCCTTTATTAATAGAATACAAGCTATTATTTCTCATAGCGATGTTTGATTTAATCCTCCAATTGCATCAATTATTTCTATTAAAATAAAACAATAAATTATGGGAGTCACTTTAATACTGGGTGTGAGGGAAACGCTATCGAAAACTAACACTCGTGACTAAGTAACTAAACAGGTGATGGTACTGGAGATTACTAATACGATACAACACAAAATATTTGCTGATACTTCAGATTAAGGTCGTTGGTCGTTCATTAGCTTCTGGCTTCTAATCAAATCAAATCAAATCAAATATTTTTATTCAGAGAAAATAATACAGAACATTTACAAGTTTTCTTTGATCCCCAAACTAGGCGGAGTAGCCTGTGCTATGGGGTTCTGAGCTCGAGTGTTTGAGAACTGAGTAAATGGCTGATGAACATGTTTACAAAAATTACAACATTGATTCAAAAAACACTAAATTAAATATTAACACGATATTTCCTCACGCTTAGTTACCGTAAATTCGTGTACTTACCTATTTCTTTTACATAAATATTATTTTGAATAAAAAATCAAGAGTTGGTATGCACATTTAGCATAATATTATGTCTATTCAAGGGCATCAGAAAAATTCAAGCTGAGTAAAGATAAAGCAATAAAATAAAAGCAAAGCTAAGCAAGCTAAGGTAAACTAAGTAAGATGACGGAAGCATGCTTGAAACGTGAGGGAAAACTCGCCTTAAAAAAAAAAAAAACATAAATGAGGATATGTATTAATCCAAAAAATAATATATGTATGTTAGTATGTTAGTAGTAGATGATGCGTGCATGTTGAAATGGGTGAAAAATAGGATGCTTAGCTGAGACTTAACTATTAGTTTTTGTTTAATTCGTTAAATTCTACAAAATGACAAGAAATGATGATGGATTATTTACGGAATATTTCCCTCGATTATGTTGCGAAACGAGTTTCGATATGTCGTAATCCCGTAAATGGTCATAGAACTGTAATGAAAAACCAATTGTTTTAAGTCATCAGCTGGTGTTTATGATGTTTGTGATAAAAACAAGGCATGCTTAAAAATGTGTCGTATTAGTAATCACAAGTACTAGAAACTGTCTTAATTTTTAGGTCCGTTTCTCTTACACCCTGCAATGTTACCAGATAAATTACTGGGCATGCAGAGATTTAACATCTAATTCTAGGTGTCGAGCGCAGTGGCATAGTGTAGTGCGTGGCAGGATTGTAATCGCAAGTTCATAATTCTGTATTGCTATTGTTATGGGCAGGCATGACGAACCACCAGGCGAACGCCTCGCTCGTCTCATCATTCCACTGTATAAAAAAACACACCCGGTATAAATGTCACGTCATACCAAATCAGAAACGGATGGTCACCGCTTCGCACCTCACCGTCAGTATTATACATATAAACCTTCTGAATCAAAATATTATTCTTTTTTTTTTTTTTTTTTTTTTTATATAATAGAAAGGCAAACAAGCATGCGGCTTGCCTGATGGTAAGCTCACCGCCGCCTATGGACACCTGCAACATTAGAAATGTTGTCGATGCGTTGCCAACCCAGAGAGATATGAGTAGATGCCTTTTTTAAAACGCTCCATATTGTAATTCCTCGGAAAGATCTTCGCGGGGAGGACATTCCACATTTTGCAAGTGCGCGGAAGAAATGAGCGCCAGAAACGAACGGTGTGGGATTTCCAGATTTGCAAAATGTGGGGTGAGCCTTTAGACGATGGCGGGATGTGCGGTAGTGGAACTCCGATGCGGGAATAAGGTCAAAGAGCTCATCAGAGCATTCCCCAAAAAACAAGCGGTAGAAGATGCAGAGGGAACCCACGTCCCTACGGAGGCTGAGTGGGTCCAGCTTGTTGGTGAGCTTGGGATTGTCGACAATTCTAGTAGCGCGTCGCTGTAGGGAGTCAAGAAGCTGAAGCTGGTATTCCGGCGCGCCATTCCAGAGGTGGGAGCAATACTCCATGTGGGGCCGCAATTGTGCTTTGTAAAGCAGAAGCCGCTGACCCGGCGTGAAGTATCGCTTTGCTCTGTTAAGCACACCAAGCTTCTTTGAGGTGAGTTTCGCCTTAGCCTCTAAGTGACCCCGAAACTGGGCTTCACCAGAAATGCTAACACCCAGGATCTCCAAGCTCCAAGCTCTTCTTCCGGGGTTCTAAAAGGTCAATGGAAAAAAACCGCTCCAGGCACTCATCACACATTATACGATTAAAGTACTCAAATGATTTCCAAAATTAAATAGTTATGATGATATTCGATTCATCTACTTACTTTTAAAGGTTACAAATACTGAAAATTTTGTAGAACGTACTTATAGCTAGAGTTCTCGTTTATTTCAAACCGAGTTCCAGGTTTCATACTGAATATCACTCCAATCTTCCAACATGGGATGAAACTAAGCTTGTAATAGGATCCATGGAGAGCGTGTATGCAAATCAATCCAATATGGACCGAACGTTTGCAGTGTGTGGAATCCCAGATCCTCGGTATTGCGCCGGTATTGGAGCAATGCGGGAATCGGAAATCGATCATAGAGTTGAGACATCTGCTTCTTGCAATGGTGCTAAAGGCCAAATAAGGAGTTTTGGTGGGAACACGGAAAAATCATGTCGCTGCATTCTATTATTTTCTTAAACTTGTGTTTTATAGCGATTTAATTATTAAAAATAGTGGTGTTTTTTTCATTGAGTGTTGAATTACATGCACGAGTGTGGGCAAGTGATATAATGTGGTGAACCATGTCTTTTTGTTTTGTTTTCAAAACTCCGTAAAAGCTTATAGTAAAGTCGCCACAACTTAACTAATAGGGCATGATGTGGACTCGGCTTTGACGTGACTTCATGCCATATTTGCCTTGATAATACTACATAAACTTGAACATTAATATACTTGACTTTGGCAGAATGGACAACGTGCGATGCCATTAACAAAGAAAAAAAGGTTAAATAACGAGGATAGTAATAGAAATGCCCTTTTCAAAACATCGTTCGTCTCTTTTTATCACGTGTTACGCAAGTTGTTTAAAAGAAAAAGAGCGTCATTATTTGTAAAATTTTTCGTCTATCCATTTTGATGTCTTAATTTTTATGACTTAGGTACATCCAAGAAAACACCTACCTGACTTATCAACCTGATCAACCTGTTTCAAAGATTTTATATAATTATGTCTAAAAATATAGACTGACTGCTATTTCTTGCCAACGCAGTATAAAAGTTGGTACATTCGCATAATTTTTATAGCTTATTATTAATAGCAATTTAGGTGACCTATGTGCTCGTACATTAGCATGCTTATGGTAGAGAGATAATTTCCAAAAGTATAATTATTATATAGTTTCAAATTCTATCAAGCCAACCGCCAAGACATGTCAAAGGAAGCCTGGCTAACCATTCAGCCTTAACAATAACTAACTTTCTCTGTATATATCTAATTAATTCTGTCATACCATATTTTAATGAAATTTTTGTATCTATATCTTCACCATCAAATTTTA
This sequence comes from Erannis defoliaria, assembly GCA_905404285.2. Lineage (NCBI taxonomy): Eukaryota > Metazoa > Arthropoda > Insecta > Lepidoptera > Geometridae > Erannis > Erannis defoliaria. Next base: position 9,114,067 of record FR990078.1, read on the forward strand.
TATTCAGTTTTTTTAGAGATGGAAACATAAAAAAAATAGTTTCATAAGAGTTTAAGGTCCAGTAGCCGTCACTACTATATACGCCTATAGCTAACATGATGGCGTGATGACATTATTCTTGTATAATTATTTAGTACATGGTATGGTCGACTGGTCGTAGCGTAATAGCCTGAAGTAATATAAAGGCTTCTTTTTGTCCTGAAAAATCAACAATTCGCAATACATAGGCAGCCAAGGGAGCAAAACTGCTACTTACATAAATGTGCGGGATCTTAACTGCTCGACATTGCGACTCTACAGCCAAAGCCGACATTGGGTCGCTAGGACCGAAAATTGCGATTACTCCTTGGCCTATTAATTCACATGCTGTAAAAAACATGATTTCCTGTATATCCGAGATGTCAATGAATGGCAGCTTGTATGTGTGCGTGCGTTTTTTTAATGAACTTGTAAGGTTGTATTCATCATCATCATCAGCCCGGAGTATTCCACTGCTGAACGAACGCCCTTAGACCGCCACACTGTACGAAAACCTGCCATTTGCATCCACCTGTTCCCCGCGACTTTTACAATGTCGTCGGTCCACCTAGTGGGAGGCCTTCCTACGCTGCGTCTTCCGGTTCGCGGTCGTCATTCAAGAACCTTTCTTCCCCATTGGTTGCCAGTTTTTCGAGTGATGTGGCCTGCCCATTGCCACTTCAACTTGCAAACCCTGCGAGCTATGTCGGTGACTTTGGTTCTTTGGCGAATATCCTCGTTCCGGATTTTAGGGTTGTAATCTGCCATCTTTTCTGATAATAAGTGAATAAGTGAAGTTGTAGTGGTAGGACTCTACTGCAGAGTCCGTCTGGGGAAGTACCACACCTTTGCAGTTATTCAACCGCTAAGCAGTAGTGTGCAAGCATTACTGTGTTCCGATTTGAAGGGAAATGTTACGAGAGAAATTACTGGGAATGAAGAGATTTAACATCTAATATCTCAGGGTGACGAGCGCAGTGCGGTGCGGCGCAGGATTGTCTTCGCAAGTTCACAATTCTCGCACTGCTACTGTTAGTTGCAGGCGTGACGCTTACCACCAGGCGAACGTCTTGCTCGGCTCGTCACTTGAAAGTATAAAAAAGTGACCTACGATAGAACATGCGGTTGAGTATAGAAGATAGGTATTCTATCGAGAAGCACCCACTCGGGCAGCGAATACGAGTACCACTGTACGGCGGTTCGCTTAATGGACGTGGAATCGAACGCTTTCGTTAGGTTTTTGAAATATCAAACATCTGTCGCTTTTCAGACGACCTTTAGTAGAATGGGACTGGGGAATTAGATCGTACTGCGGGGCTATCATGTAACTTTTCGGGATCGCAATTCGGATACGAGTTGTCAAAAATAGACACTTGTCACTGTCACTGCCAAAACTCATTTGACCCTGCAGGGCAGGATGAAACGCCAAAAGACCGACGGATTTGCTTATCTTAATTTAGGAAATCAATGCATTCGTTCGATAACGATAGCGAGAGAAATCCCTCCGTGATACTGTGAAGCTGTGACAGTGACAAGTGATATTTATGACAAATCGCGATCCGAATCGCGATCCCGAACTGTTACATGATTAGCCTGCAGATCCGAAGCACACTTTCCATATGTATCCTATAGTAAAAATAATCCGTGATTCCACTCGTACTCGGAATAGACGTACACATTTTCACGAATAATCAAGGACTATTTTGAATATGAAAGTGGAATTAAATGGTGATTTGCAAACATATTATATATGGTTATTATTTAATCTAAGCATATTTAACCGTAAAGTTTTGTAGAAAATCCCAAAAATGAAATTCAACAACGCCCATATATTTGTGCTAGCCCTTAAAGCTAATGTAGCTTTGATATTATTTAACGACCGATCTGTCTAACCCTAATTTACTTTCTAGACCAAATATCAGTCTCCTTTACAGCAAGCAGAGTCTAGCTGGTCCCACCGTAGTACCAGATATTATCCACCAAGTAGTAGTTTGCAAACATTAAAAACTCAAAGTAATGAAATGAGTGCTAATGTCATGGACTTTGTTTTGATGCTCGAAGTTCTGGGTAGCGCTGCTATGGTTATAGCAGGCGTTATCTCTTACCATTAGCAGAGCGTCTTGTTCGTCATATTACTTGTTCCCATAAAAAACTTGCCTTATTAACCACCGACGCAAACAGAGGGGAGTTATAAGTACGTGTGTATCTGTATATCTGTCTGTCTATATACATACTTCACAAGCTTATACATCGATTTTGTTTTTGTTTGAAAGTTGACTTGACTGAGTGTTCTTATCTTAGCTAGAACTCGAGGGTTATTCACCAAGTGGTGTCGAGGGGAATGGACTAGCGTGTCTAGCTGGTGAAACTAAAAATTGGTATCAGTTGCTATTTCGCCATCTGGACACGCTAGAATAGGGTAGATGACTGATGTTTATATCATTGAAACCAATAGCTTTGAAGAAGAATTTAAGTAAATATAGTATGTTTATTGAAAAAAATATTTAATTCATTTAATAATGTTCTGATTCAAATTCAAATTCAAATCCTTTTATTTCGACAAATTTTTCAAGTCATATTAAATTTTAAGTTCATATTACAATTAAAACATATATAAATTACAATATTATGTTAAAACTATTATTATCATTATTATCCCTACTCCTTTTAAATAATTATGCCAAATAAAATTATACCTAATTCAATTCAACAAACAAAATTCAAAAATTTATTCAATATTAAAATTACTAATTCAGAAAATAAAGTCATTAGCCAGTACATGAATCATGTGACAATGGTTCATGTACTGATATATGAGCGTTTAAAGTTTTTGTTAGAGTCAACTCTGTCCCTTTCCCACAAAACAAAAACTGACGTCACACCTTACTTGTCAGAATAGAATTTATATGGCGTACAGAGAAGTGACGTCACGATTTGCTGTTTCGCCTCTCTGTGTAGCTGGATATTAAAATGCTTATAAGTTGATTTTTTTGATCAGATTTTTATTTTCTTTTCATTAATCAGCTATATTTATGGGCCACATTTTAATAGGACAATAAAAATAAAAACCAGTCATCTAGCCTATTGTCGATCGTTTTTAAAAGTCACTCGTGTAAAAAACCGCTATGAGTGACATACCTTTAGCAACCCTAAAACGCCACATCACTTTGCCCGATATGAATTATTGTCTCACCTGCTTTGGAGGCCGCGAAGCTATCCCCATACGGAGCGTATATGGGTTTCATCAAAAAATTATAATGCTCGCTCTCCAAAGAAGCTCGCGCTAGAGCCGAAGAGAAAGCTACTTCCGTCACCGTATTTGGAGGAAATATTGCACCTAAAAATAGAAATACATAGTCATATATAAAAAAAAATATACGATAATACGCTTTAAAAAAAAATATACAACTGACTTCAACTTCGAATACTTGGATGACATCTTCATATTTTTTTGTAATTTTGATTTAAAAATCAAACTACTGAACCGATTTCAAAGAAACTTATATGGGACCACCTCTGAAGTATTACGTGCTATTATTTTATTCTGTGGTACTACCTACCAAACAAAAAAGAATCATCAAAATCGGTTCATAATTGGCAATTGGCGGAGTAATCGCGTAACAAACATACAAAAGTAAAAAACAAAAAAAAACATTCAAATTAAGAACCTCCTTTTTTGAAGTCGGTTGAAAAGGCAATGGGCGTTCGAAATGGGGTTGCGAATGCTGATGAGCGATCTAGATGGGGTACAGCGTGTGTAGAAGAAATTGATTCACTCTACCCAGATTGTAGGTAAGTAAGTATATATCGGTAAACCCACAGGCAGTGCAATCTACTACCAATTAGCACAATAAAAAACACAATGTTTATACGAGTTTTTGAAAATCTCGATCATGAAACGGAGTTGTTTTTTTGTGCTCCTACTCTACCAATATCATTTACACAAATTACATTTTTTTTAAATTTTTTACATTAAAAATTAATAATTTTTTTACGCAGCGGTTTGGCTCCACTTTTTTAATGCCTATATTAGGAATGGAACTCAATATCATTCATGAGAACTACGAAGTTGTTTTTTTTTAGATAGAGTGAAGAGTTCTTATCCATTGAGCTCTATCCTCTGCCACACCGTCTTGGTAAACTTTTTTTTGGTTCCAGAAAATTCCGCTGATAAGTTACAATTTCATTAACGGGAATACTCACTTTCTTACGCATGATAGTCTACAAAGTCTGAACGCTACTTCTTACAATACCATACTTTATGTATCCATTGTCATGATATTCACGGCCCAAAGCTTTATACAAAATAAGCTTAACATTTAATATCTTAGTTCTTACCAATATTAATTGTCGTTTTCAGAGTTTCGAATTTACGAAATACCGCTCCAGTGTCTCCGAGGGTTAATATTATAACAAGAGTCACGTACTTTTCTGTAAACAATTCTTGAATCTCGATTTAAGTTTTACGTACAACATCTAAAGAACGTACTATTACTATGAAATAATTATTGTTTTCAAATTACGTTTGGATACAGTTTGCATTCATAGATGCAAAGATGAGTTTAAGTCTGAGTATGAATTGAAGCAATAGTCAAATACTTTACAAAAGCATGTAAAGCTAATCAAATTATACATTTATAGATAAAAAAACTATATAATATATAATTGGCTGTTCCTACACCAAGTAAAAGAGAGTAGACATTCACATAATATAGAATGGGCGATTATTACCAAAAATTCTATTGCGTCCTAAAATTGTTGCCTCCATCTTAACTGACCCATTTTCACAGCATGTAGATAATGGATCAGTTAAGATATAGAACACAGACACCATTTTTACGGCACTTAATATTTTTCTTATTCAGAAAAACTAATCATCCAAGCCCTTATCCTTTGTGTATGTCACAAAGAAGCTTTAGTACTTGCCTTGAAAGGAAAACATTTTGCGTTCTGTTGGAATCAAGACGAGGAAACTGGAACAATAAGATTCAGCACACAGACGACAGCTGCGTCGTCCATATACAAGTTTGTTGGCAGTTGTTTGCTCGACATATCGCAAACTACCGAAAACTACAATGCGGTTTCGTGGATACTCGGTAATTGTCACTTCACTTCACGGTTGCATCCTCACTCACGCTTTCGTACTAGTTTCGTCAGTACTGTTTGTACTGCAGATAGCTACGCGTGGTATTGCCAATTGGTCGACAATTGTATAAATAGAACTAGATAAATAGGACGAACAATTTATGGCACTGCTGTTTGTCATAGGTAGGCGATTGTGTTTTGATTCATCGCTTTTCGATAACCTGATATAAGATCGGATTCCAATAGTACAGGGCTGGTAGACTTGAAGGCTATAATTTGAGACGTAAAATTCCGAGCCCTGAAATTCGAGTTTCGCTATTGGGGAACAAAAAGTGGGATAATAAAAGCTTTGAGTTAGTGACAGCCTAAAAAGTTTAATTACCAACTTCGTGAAAAAGAATATTGAGTTTCTCTTAAAGCCCTTGGACCAATTTCTAATCAAATCGAGGCGAACAAATTAGGTTCTTTTGGGATTATCTGAATCCAATTTGTCTCAGCCAGAGAAGAGTTTGGTGGTGCTTAGGAGAATTAAATTACCTACACGTAGGTAAGTCACGGTGTTACGGATGTAATTTAGGTAGGTACGATACGGAAAACGGAAAATACCATTACTTAGTCTGTATCACAAATGCTTTTAGCGGCGTAAAAACGTCGACATCTTGGATGTACTAAGCGGTAATCACAAAAGAAGGAGGAGAGTGTACAGAGTAACTTGGAACGGCATTACTAAGCCGATGGGAGCTCATTGAGCTAATGTCAATTACTTTTCTCCTGAATTCGCGAAAAAATCTGCTGTTTCGAAACATTTTGTCAAGGGTGAAAGACATATTTCTATGGAATAGTTGATGTTTTATTAGAACGTAGAATTTTTTTAGTTGCCTGTAAATACGATGCGGAAATCGAGTTTAATAGATTTACCTACCTACAGCGCGCAGACAACGATTGATACTCATTTTTTTTATCATTCCGCCGCTATCCCGCTCGCACATTTCAACATAATTATTTAAATATATTATTTAAAATAAAATCACATTCCATTTTTGTATAAACTTAATCGCAATCCTGAAAATTACTGAGAATAAATACAAAGGTTAGAAATGAATAAAATTTCGATCCATGCAAGTTTTCATTCATAAAAGTGGGCATAACTTATTATCCCATTTTTGTTTACTAAAACTTGTTCAGACAGAAATTTATTTTTTTGCTGAATCTTTGTAATGTTATTCTCAACATTTTCACCGACTTATGATATCTCATTTTCATATTCAGTGATTTTATATATTCAAAACAAAAATGGTGAAATGCGCAAGCGAGATGGCGGCGCTTGGTGATCTGGGGCTGTTATATATTATTTGATTTTTGGAGTTATAATTTATAATGCAATACCTTCAACCTTGTTGGTATAGTACATAACGTTTGAGGCTTGACCAAAAGTGTTATAGTTACTTTAAACAATAAGATTTAAAGTATGTTTATTGTTTTGTTGTTATGTTTATTGTTGTTGTGTGTGTTGTTGTTGTTGTTATTGTTGTTGTTATGTTGTGTTGTTGTAATAATTTTAAGTTTATTGTTAATAGGTACACATCTTTTGTATCCAAAGTTAATTGTGTTTTCAGCAAATAAACTTTTACTTTACTTTTTTTACTTTGTTCAAATATTGCGAGCTCGTTTCATAAAATTCTCACGGTAAATATCTTGTAAACAATCTAAGAAGCTTTAGTTTAAATAAAAATGATCGTGAAACAAATGTTGAGTGACAAAGCTAGACTTGTAGTCGTGCCTATTGCAGAGTCCGCCTGGGGAGCCCGCCACACATTTTTGTGTGTGTTATTCAATCGCCATGCCACACACACACACACACACACTATAGTGTACTATACTATTACTATTACTACTTCTATAGTGTTACAGTTACGAATGTTGTTGTGTGTGTTGTAGTTACGTACTATTTCTATAGTGGTAGGACTCTATTGCAGAGTCCGCCTGGGGAAGTACCACACCTATGCCAGTTATTCAACCGCCAAGCAGAAGTGTGCAAGCATTACTGTGTTCCGGTTTGAAGGGCAATGTTACCAAAGAAATTACTGGGTAAGGACAGATTCAACATTTAATATCTCAGGGTGACGAGCGCAGTGCAGTGCGGCGCAGGATTGTGTTCGCAAGTTCACAATTCTGACACTGCTACTGTTAGTGGCAGGCGTGACGCGTACCACCAGGCGAACGTCTTGCTCGTCTCGTCATTTGATTTTATATTTAAAAAAAACACTAGTGTGTGCTGTTATTATTGTGTTTCAGTTTGAAGGGCAACGTTACCATATAAATTACTGGGCATGAAGAGACTGGACATCTACTCGTAGTATACAAGGGTGACGATCGCAGTGTTGCGTGATGCTTTCCACCAGGCGAACGTCACATTCGTCTTGTCACTTCACTGCATATAATTTTGTTATAATTCTACTTTCTGTATTATAGACGATCTAATTACGTAAGTATTTTACGTGTGAAATGGGACCTGGTTGCAAGCCACAGCAGGTGAAGTAGTACGTCACGGTCAGTTGGACGCAGTCCAGTCTCGCGGCCAGTGTCACAATTCTTCTATTACCGGCTATGCCAACGGTCACTTGAAATGTCATGGCTCACACTATCACTTTTCAGGGTTTCGCAACCGAATGATATAACTAAGGATACAACCCAACCTCTTAGCCTGTTGCGTCTGTCAGTCCGACCTTAAGGTATGATTCCGTCACCGGTGACAAGCAACAGTGACAAGCAGTGCCGTAAATAGACTTTTCATCACACTTGCTCGTAAAGTGGATCTTATTGTATCGGTTTTAGGCTCATAATCCAAGCTATTACACACGCGTGCTTTTTACTTTACATTACGGCACTTGTACTATAATAGGTATAACCCGGTAAAGTCAAGTTTGTACGTGACTGCAATTAGACGTATGTATACGAACGACTCTTAATATAGCCGGGTAATACTTACAGTTTTTTTGTAATACCAACAAAGAGTTCTTATGCCGCTGAAGTAAATGTCAACCTGCGCGCGCATTGCTGGTTTGGGCGCCATTTTCCGCAAATGTTTGTTGATGTTTTCGCTGTGTGGTTGATTATTATCAAAAAAATTATTTTTTTCCTCGCAAGTGTGACGAAAACAGTCGTATGGAACTCTTGTGCTATTAGTCATTACGCTCTCGGCTTCCTTATCGCGCTCGCCTGCGGCTCGCGCGGCTAATACCGCCTCTAGTGTAATGACCAACATAGCACACTCGTATCATAATGTACTATTATGCGCCCGGTGCGAGCTTCTATAATTGCGCCCTTGAAAAGAAAGCCGGCCCCTGGTCTAGTAATTTTTGCGCCCCTCCAGGACCAGCGCCCGGTGCCTGGGCACCGCTGGCACCGCCCTATTTACGGCACTGGTAACAGGCGACTGTGTTATGCGACTCTACTGGTTCCTATCTATCTATATGTAAGTACTGTACAGACAACGCACAACCTAAACCGCTGGTCATAGAAATTTGGAGGGTGCATTTGTCTTGATGCGCAGAGAAGGTACTAAGAAAGGATTTTTCGAAATTCATCCTCTTAAAGGGTAAAAATGGGTGAAAAAAAGTGTATGAAAGTCCTTTGTTTTTCAACGTTTATTTGTGAAAATTCGAATTTGGATAGTTCATACCAGATTGTCCACTCCTTGTCATTAATATTTTCGAAACACCTAGTTGAGCTACGCTCAAAAAGATTATTGTCTTTGTTGATCTGCAAAGTTCCAGAACAATAGGAATAGTTGTCGTTTATAGGGCAAGGGAGGTGTGTTTAATTTATTATTGAATACATAGTAAAATATCTACGTACTTATTATGTATTTAAATACACAAAAGACAGAGATTGAATTAATGAAAACACAGCATTGTAAGTAATCATGTCATGCGAAAATAAATGCTGCTCTCAAGCTCTTGTTTGTAATTGAAGTTAAATAAATTCGGTTTTGAACTTATTGTAATTAAGCAACGTTGGCGCTGACATGATGTTTCATTAAAGGTTCGAAATTTAGAATACGTCAAAACAGGCAGTTTACAATAAACAAAATAATGATAGATTTTTTTTTCTTCTTTTATGAGATTTATGACAACGCTCTTTGTGCATTTGCAAGTGGGTATTATTTAGATATTATATTTTTGATTTCAGTCAAAAAAGTCTTAGTCGCAGTCAAAGATACACAGTTGAGTCCAATCATGCCCTAATAAAGTCGAGGCAACTTTACTACAATCTTCTTCGGAGTGAAAACAACATGAAAAGGCATGTCTCACTTCCATCATATCACTTGCCCACACTCAAGCGTTTACCTGCACTGAATGTATAAAACTCCACTGTTTTATACACACAAGTTTTGGATATACAATGCGGCGAAATTATTTATCGTTTCCGCTAAAAGCCTCTACGCATGAATTTTCTTATACGACTATGATCAATTTTTAAACAATATCGTTTTGAAACTTGATCTTATTTGTTTGTAAAATCTTACGAATGATTTCAAATCGAATCCCCTTACTGATTCACGACGCAAGATGACCCGTTCCGAGAAACTGCAATTTTTTTGAAAATGATAAGCGAATGAAATTGAAACTATGAACGTAGATACAATCGAAAGTAAATTAAAAGCGTTTACTATTTGGCATAGGCATCTCTTTTGGTGAACTGTCGTGTCGTAAAAACGTATATACAGGCTGTTAGTTTGAACACCGTTATCCTTCTAGGATATCATTGTACTCATCATTATGAAAAACGTTTACTATGGGGCCAACCTTGAAATCGCGAAAAAAATATCTGCTGTTCCATACATTTTGTCCTCATCGATGAACCTTTTTGTATAGAACAGCTGTTTTTTTTTCGTGATTTCAGGGTTGGCCCCGTAGTAAAAGTTGTTGATGAGTACAATGATATCCTAGAAGGATAACGGTGTTCAAACTAACACCCCGAATATCGTCACTTACGAGTATAAATGCCCCTATAATACAATCTATGCGGTTTGGAGGCCTGTGCAGTTAGCCATGGAATGTCATAAAACCGAAAAAACCTAATAGGTATTTCCATAATAAAATGTAAATTTCGTAATATCTTGGTTGACCTGACTGCTATACCTACCCGTAAAGAGCTATGAACACTGAAGTAGGTACTAAAATAAAAGACAATTTATCCCTGGGAAATGGCAGATTGGGTCATCAATAAACGATTTATAACTTTATAGTCTTTCAAATATGTTTTTTCTACGGCCCTTTTGGATTAGTCGGATTTAAAATTTGCATAAACTCCTTTTATCCGTTCGCAGTTTGCAGAATGGGAAGAAAGTTAAAACTTTGCGTATCTAATCCTTTTTTCGTAGGGATTATTCTGATATAAAATTTTATGTGTCTTTTTATGGGGCAGTCATGAAAGAACGTATACGTAGGTATGTTTACGGACTCACTCAAATTATAAAAGCGACAGATTTCTCAGGTGTTTTCACATAATATTCATATTCTTGTGAGCTTGCTTGTTTACTTTTTTTTCTTGACTAAGCTGCTCATCCAGTTCTTCTTAGAGTATAGTGTATAAAGTGCTACATTATTGTTGCGATTATATGTTACGTGTAACGATATCAAGTCAAATATAGTCAAGTCATCATCATCATCAGCCCGGAGACGCCCCTTAGACCGCCACACTGTACGACAACCTGCCATTTGGTATCCACCGCGACTTTAACAATGTCGTCGGTCCACCTAGTGGGAGGCCTTCCTACGCTGCGTCTTCCAGTTCGCGGTCGCCACTCAAGAACCTTTCTTCCCCATCGATTGTCAGTTCTTCGAGCGATGTGGCCTGTCCTGCGCCACTTCAACTTGCAAACCTTGCGAGCTATGTCGGTAACTTTGGTTCTTTGGTGAATATCCTCGTTCCGGATTCTATCGCGCAAAGTGACTCCGAGCATAGCTCTCTCCATTGCCCGTTGCGTGACTCTGAGAAAAAACGTCTACATAAAAGTAAAACTTAGATTATTCGACGTTATTTTTTAGTATTCGTGTTTTTTAATCAATTGCCAATAATGAAACATGATCGAGATTAATATTTGTATTTTTTAAGTGCTGTCGATTATATATATTTGGATAAAATTCACGCAAATATTGCCCATTTAGGTCTACTCGTCGTCTTAATTATAATTCTGTATTAGGTATACCTACTTTCAACGTGTAAATATGCCATTGCTTAATTACAGTAGATTACTAATAATGTAATAGCTTTGAGGCGAACGTAAGTTTCACACTTGCACGGAATTTGAAGTCCTAATTAATCTGACTAATTTCTTCGTCTTTGCGGCGACTCCTTGCCCGCAACATCTGTTGCTAATTTTACCACACACTGCTCAGATGTTCAGGTAATGAAAAGATGTTTTAATTATAACCTTTAAGGCAAAGGTTTAAAGTCTTGTTATTGATGAATATAGTACGAGCATACTTAACTTTCAAATTAAAGTTAAGCATATATTATTATTGTGTAAGCTGGTAGGGATAAGTGTTTTTTTCCAGGCCTCCTAGCACGCGCCGAGGACTAATTGGACTTTCACCGCGCGGGAAAGTGATAAAGTTAGAATATGGATATGTCTGTCTCGTCTACGCGGGGAAAAAAGAGTGGATAGACGTTTATCGCAGCCAGCATTATGCTGAGTTGGAACCGGTTTGTGGCGAAAAACTATTTTGTACTGTTTAAATTTGTTATGAGTTTATATTGTCTTGTCTTGTGTACAAAATGTGTTTTTTCTACAAATAAAATATTGTCTATTGTCTATTGTCTATTTATCACGGCTCGCGTGCTAGGAGGGCAGTAGAGATACCTTGGTAGGGATAAGTTGAAAGGCCGTTTGATTTTTCCACTTATCCCTACAGGTAGACCTAAGTGGACTTTTTTCCACCTATCCCTACCGGTAGGGATAGCTTGTTAGGGATAGGTGTACCAGGCCTAATATTTTATTATTATTGTTAGATGATTCTCATCATCTTGGCGGCGGATGGCCGGCCGGCCTCTCAAAACAAACAGTATTATACTATGTTTCGTTTGCTTTGTTATAAAGTGCGGTAAGCCTTTATATTTTTTTTTGTAAATGTATAATTTTGTAATATAATAGGCATGATGACTACAATTTTTTTTATTACTTCATAAAAAAGCTGATTATGAATAGAGCCTATCAACGAAAACAAAATTTAAAATAATTCAAAAATAAATAAGTTCTAAGTATTTTAATTTCAAGCTAAACAGAGAGCGCGCTATACTGAGCTATGACGTCAAGCCTCAGGCGTGGCATACAAATGCTATACTAACACGTGTTTTGCGAGAAAGGGATAGAGCATCCCCTCTCTATCCCCACCTAAAACTTTAAACGCTCATATCTCAGAGATTTACCAGCAAATACAATTTATTTTTTCAGTATGTGTAATGTATTTAGTTATATTCATCACTAAGCCTGTTATTTGTCATATATTTAACATTAGGCCACATGCCTATTCATACAAATGTATGTATTGAATTCACCTGTCTCTAAATAATTTAATTTACAATTTTTATTTTTTTATTGTGTTAGGTTATTTTAGTAAGTATATTTAAATTATAAAACTAGTTAACGCGCGCAACAACTCTAGACTAGACAGTCAATTTCTCTCGTAGGACCCCAGAATACGTGCTGAGCCGGTTTTTTTCTTAGTTATTGGTTTCGCACGTTGTGCATTCTGCCAGTGTCAAGATTATGAATTTTCAAGTTTTTTTAATTAAAATCAAGTCAAATATGTCATGAAATCATAGTTAGTCACACGAAATTAGCCATAGTCGAGTCCAAGTCATGCCCTAGTAAAGTTGTGGCGACTTTACTATGAGCTTCTACGGAGTTTTGAAAACAACACGAAAAGATATGTTTCACCACATTATATCACTTGCCCTTGAGTATAACACTCGTGCATATAATTCAACACTCAATGAATAAGACACCACTATTTTTAATCATTAATTCGCTATAAAACACAAGTTTAAGAAATAATAGAATGCACCGACATGATTTTTCCGTGTTCCCGCCAAAACTCCTGAGCCGAGTTTGGGGCCCACCGTAATGTATTTTGAATTTGATACCATAGCTAATAAAATAATTTAGTATTTTTTTTGAATTTTGAATTTGCCTGTCTTGGCCTACGGTGCCGAATTGTTCAATAAATCGATCTACAAGACCAATGCTGCCCTAGTTGACTCTGGAAAGAGATATCCTTGGTAGTTGTATCCGAAGCTGAGATAGTAGGCTGGCGTGGCATTGTACCGGAGACATGATTTATAAATAGGGTTACGCAGACTCACTGCTGTACAAATAGAGTACAAATTAGCTTGCGCTATAAGTATATGACTTATGAGTGTTGTTATATATAACCAGCGACAACGACAAAATGAATGGACGGGAAATAAGCGCACGGATTTTGAAGACTATATGTTGAGCGCCGGCTCTCCACTCGCTTCAGTCATAGTCTGCCTTTACGACATGCGAGCCGTACGATACGACAATACAAACTTCTAATACATGTACATGTGTTATCTTTTTTCATGCAATAATTAGATTCGCTGTCTCTATTTTCTGGCAAATGTAAGTAATATGCATACTTTTAGCTAGGTATGCTTGGTTGTGATCCCCAAGCCGCCTGCCAAGCGTGGGGATTATGGCAACACCCCTCTATTGGGAGGCCTTCGTCCAGCAGTGGACGTCTTATGGCGGACGACGACGATGCTTGGTTGTGTAGACTTGTTAATTTTGAACGATTTGCGAGCGCTAGGCCGCCCATTCCAATAACACCGTCGCTGTGTATATCCACGATCCTACCTACGTAGCAGGAACTATACAGCGTTAGTAGTTATTAGTTAGCATCCTTTTAAAGGCATATTCTGTATGTGAAAACAAACAACTTTTACTATCGGAGAAACAACGAAATCGCGAAAATAAACTCAGCTGTTCCATAAAAAAGTTCATCGACATTGGGCAAAATGTATGGAACAACTGTTTTTTTTGTGATATCAATGTTGGCCCAATAGTAATAGTAGATTGTTATACAATGGGCTAAAATTACTCATTATATACGAGGTAGTTTTACGATCGAGTAGACCGATGGGAGTAAAAGAATAGCTCGGTTTCTTTTACTCCCATCGGTCTACTCGATCGTAAATGTCGTAAATGATCGTAATGGATTTTTATAGCGTCGTGTACCTTTCACTACGATTGCGAGAAAATAAAATATTCAAAATAAGTACCAAAATAAATGCTTTGTGCCTTTGCCGGCAACAGATTAAAAACTATCTTTCCTTTCTCTTCCATCTGCAAATTAGGGTCTCCATTCTCACTAGACAAAGACATTTTCACTATTGTAAAATAAACAATTACGGTCACTCAATTCAATTTTTAATTAGAGAAAAAATCTAAAGATTTTGCGCCAATGCCTTCTTTTTTAGTTTCTTCTGTAGCCGCAACGCAATGCACGCATTCTATCAGAGATCGCCGCTTTTAATTCCATTTTCAAAAATAAAATGTATTTTTTTTTATTACACAGAATTAAGTCGAGTCTTTGTTTATTATTATTCTACTTATGAATAAAGATTTTTTATTTTTCTAGGCGCATTGGTGTAACAGACAAAATAAAAATAAAAAAAACTTTAGCCCCTAGAGCATAATAAGCTATTTTAGCCCCGCTTCGGTGCGCTATAATGACGGACTTTTTGAGCAAGACGAGTGAAAGAAATACTGCTTAATATTATACATAACAAAACAGCAAATAAATTTTCATTGAAATCAGTCGGTGAGACTTTAACCTGAAATGATTTATTTTTGTCCAAAATGCAATAAGTATATGAGAGGCCGTCAAAAATTTTTCCAATTCTACTTTTGCCATTTGCGATAAAGAACTGAGGAAGTCAGAGGCGGGACATTACCTCTCGAGTTAGAGCCAAGTTTACGTAACTGTATAAAATTTTATGTTTAATATCCAAGTTGAATCTGTCTACATAACTACCTACATACTCGTATGTGTTTGTCTCATTACCAGGAGATGTGTACTAAAACTGGTTTCTTGTATTTTTTTAAACAAATGGACAGATAACCGACGTGTTTTTTTTATGTAAGCATGCTCTCAGAGCGGCTCCCTAATAATTTCCATACAAATTTTGCATCCTAATTATGTATTCCATACCGTTTTAAGTCCTAATAATCAGTCATCCTAATGGTAAATCTACATAACATTACTACATATACCATCAGTGCTACTAATATTCATTGGATATAATATTTAAAATGATTAAATCATTAATGATTAATTTAATGATTACATGATTATGGTGTTACAATGAATGTAGTTATCTATGTGAAGCCTAAATAAATAAATAAATTAAATCCATAAAATTAAAAACCTAACAATATCTAATCCTACAGTAAATTAACATAACAGCTACGCATCCCAATAAATTCATCCAATTTTTTTAAAGTCGCATCATATCTGCTCCTCACCTAACCTATCCGAGTCGGATCTATCAGTGAGCTTTAATATACATAGTGTAGCATGAGAGATGAGGATTTTTGGGTTAAAATAACAAAAAGGTTAAGGCGGGAAAAGGGCTTTCCAATATGTGTAATTAGACAGAGAGATAGAGAGAGAGAGAGACGGGAACCTCTCCCTAAAAGAGGGGAGTGCAAAAACCTATAGTTTTCGAGAAACAATAAAAACGAATTTTGAGGTTAAGTATGGAAAAAATGTTTAGGAATGTACTTTATCTACTGATTTCTTGATATTACTTTGATATAACTCGAGTCAGGATACTCCGAGTCGGATCTGTCACTCATTTCGAACCTAACCAACTCAAATCCAGAAGCTCTTGCGGTCGCCCCTGAGTGTCCCTTCGCTACAGGTTGCCGGCTCGCTTCGCTCGCCACCTCCACCTTTCGCTCCACTCGGCCTCGTATGGCTCGCTCCCCTCAGGACCTCCCTTGAGCTTCTGGCTCCCGCGCTTTTTATATACACTCTAGGGGTAGGGACTAGAAGACTAGGTGGAGACGGGGTGCTCTGATTCGAATCTGTCACCCATTTTGAACATAACCAACTCTAAGTTGGGGTGCACCATGGAGGTGTAATTACGCTAGATTTAATATAAATACAGTGTTGCACGAGTAATGAAGATTTTTGGGTTGGAAAACCTTCGCTTTGCTCCCGCCTTAGCATAACCTATCCGAGTCAGATCTGTCACCGGGCTTTAATATAGGTACATACATACATACAGTATGTTCTATTTTCCATTACACCACTAACTGAGCTAACTAAGAAAAAATAAACTAAATCAAAAAGCTAATAGCACTAATCATTCTTACGAACAATCGAAAACTCTATGAACAAATAAATTAGGAAAATTACTATTTATGACAACTAATCTTAGGATGTATAACCATTAGGTCACACTACTATTCGGATCGAGAAACACTTCGTAACGACAAAAAATAATTATGCCGGTTAAAAATTATGTGCATGTATTATTATGACATTATTTACATGTATTATTATGACAACAGTAGTGTAGGACTAGATGCGTATAACTAATGACAATAAAACAATTTTTTTATGTCAATTCTTAGGACCCCGCTTTCAGAGCACAAGCGCAAAGTATGTTCACGCATGTCCGATATTAAAAATGCAATAGGCTAGATGACTGGTTTTTTTTATTGTCCTATTCAAATGTGGCCCATAAATATAGCTGATTAATGAATAGAAAATTAAAATCTGATCAAAAATAAGCAACTTATAAGCATTTTAATATCATGCTAGACAGAGAAGCGAAACAGCAAATCGTGACGTCACTTGTCAGGACGCCATATAAATTCTATTCTGACAAGTAAGGCGTGACGTCATTTTTTGTTTTGTGGGAAAGGGACAGAGTTGTCTCTAACAAAAACTTTAAACGCTCATATATCAGAACATTATTAACGGATTTAAATAATGTTTTCAATTACCATACTATATTTACTTAAATTCTTCATCAAAGCTATTGGTTTCAACGATTTAAACATCAGTCATCTAGCCTATTACAGTCCGCGAGGTATAAGCTGAGCTTTGCATTAGTGTGAGTGATCACCAAAAGTACAGTACAAAAGTACGCGCCGCGCCTCAGGCCGGTTACCCAAAATCGTTTAAACCGGTTTTTACCGGGCGAAAATGGCGCCGCGCCTAAGGCCGGTTATCACACCTACACTATCCATGTACACTCACACAAATGCAAAGCTCAGCTTATACCTCGCGGACTGTACGCACTTACTTATTTTTCACGATTTCCGGTTTGATCTCATAATAAAAGTTGTTCACTATGATGATTTAATGATCCTCTAAAATATTGCTTATTAATTCTATGCATTCTGTGTATGAGTACCTACTACCTACCAATACCATCTGATAGCGTCGCCAGCGCATATACATGGTTAGTTGTAATCAGTTCATCCTTTTAAGGGCATATTCTGTACGTCTGAAAAAACAAACTTTTCACTCCTCTTGCTCAAAAAGTCGACCGTCGTTGTAGCATACCAGAGCGGGGCTAAAATAACATTTTATCCTCTAGGGGAAACAGTTTTTTTTTCATCTTCGCATAATGCTACTTAATAATTGCAAATTTGAAACTGTTATAAAGGTGTACTAAAGGTGTTCACAAAAATTATATAATAAAAAATTATATAATCTTTGGGTAGCATTTACTTGCATGTATTACTTCAGTATTTACTTGCATTCCTCTATTGCTTGGCAAGAAGGAATTGAAATGAACAGGGATGCCATTATAGCAAATATTTCTAAATACTAGCAACCCTGAGGAAGTCCATCCACTGATGTCGTTATCCACTGTTTTGTCAAAAGAAAAAAGGTTCCGTTTCAAAACTTTATTGCTAAGCCTATACCTACTTACCGTTTTAACCGCGAGAAGTTGTAAAAGTATTCAAAATCTTGTCAGCGGCTACCACAGAAAAGCGAAGGACCTACTTTTACTTCTCTTTAGTCTTCTTCTTCTTCTTCTTCTTCTTTTCGAGTCGATGTTTCGTTTTCTCTTTAGTGGCGGCTACAGACATTCCTTCCCCCCCCCCCCCCCCTCTTATTTGCCGTTCATTCACCTACTCTTACTTAGAGACATACACGCAAACTCATAGTACGATAGTATTCGCATTTATGATTATGTAGTGCGATAAATTCCGTATCAATGAATACTTAAATAAAATTAAAAAAGATGTTAGAAACACTTATGCAATTACTCAATCAAAATAGTTTTTTTGTTATTTTACCCTGTTGTATACCTAAATATAAAGTTCGCTAGTTCTTTCTAAGTACATAATGAAAAGTTCCAGGCAGCGCTCAACAGCTTCGAGAAACTTCCGAGTCCAGCTTACTCAACAGAGACCGGACGACAAACTTACCGAAGAAAACAGAACAGTTAAAACTAGGTTAAACCAATAAACGCCATAAAAACAGATGATTATTTTAAAGGAGTGTTCGGATTTAGGCAAAAGAATGACCGCCGTAGATTGGCTGATGGTTTCCTATGTTCACCTAAAAATCAATTGGTTTGGTACGTGAAGCCATGTCGGCCTGATACCACCACTCCCACCCAGGATAAAAATCCAAGTTGTCACCAGCCTACCTAACACGCGAGCCGTGATATAAGTCAATCCACTCTTTTTTCTCCTCGAAAACGAGACAGACTGAAGTCCTCGGCGCGTGCAAGTTAAGGGGCAAGAGCGTATACTATTAATCAGTCTGTTTCCACTCACTGCTGGGTATAGGTCCTTAGGTACTCGGTAGGCTACTTTTTCGGCCCTGTGCGAATGCCATTGTCTATCGACTTGCTTCAATTGTCGTCTGAGTCTGAACATCAGGCTGATGGTATGCGTCGATGTCGTGACCCAAATAGGCAAGAAAACCGACAAATTTTGTCAAAAAAGGTGTTCTTTTAGGTACTTAGCTTTAAAAACCACAAAACGCATTAAATTTTTTTTACTGTAATTAGTTCTTCTTTTCAAATTCTAAGCAAAGAAATATAATAATATATAATCTTTCCTTTAATTTTATTCTCTGTTATTAACTTTTCTTTGATTATGTTGGTAGAGTTTTATACATGCTGGTAGCATAGAAATAATAGGCCTAGAACCCGAGTCGGCCAAAGATAAGTGAAGCCATTTTAAGTAATCAAAGCCTCAAAAGGCCGAGTGCGATAGTCGACCTATTTTTCTCACGATGACAATACTTTCTTTACTTTCTTTTCTTCATTTGCAACATTTTTCGAACGTTTATGTGCGTGCCAAAGTAAGTCATTACGTAACATTCACGCACACATTGATTATTTTTCGGCTTCACGAGTGAACGGAATTTTGAATGGACCTATCACAAAAGTGTTTTATTACTCTAAGGTTGGTAGAGTTTAATTGGAGTGTTCGGCTGGCAGCCAAACCTTGATCTTTTGCCAAGTAGTTTTAGTTACTTATTTATCAAATTATAGTTCCCACTCCAGTCTATGTGTCTATGCCATAGTCTTTGATCATCTTCACTTAAAATCTGGTGTCACAATAAAATAGTTTACTTTGTAACAAGTAAGACAACGAATACAGGTTCAATGCAAACAGATTTAGGTCGAAAGGTGCTTTTGAGAGATTTATTACATACAAATCAAAACAAAAGAGACAAAATGCTTTGTGAAAATATCCCTGTTTTAGTTCACGCTAAGCAAAACCTCGAGATATATATCTATCGCAGCTAAATTATAGAATTCACCGTATTACATAATGCCTAGCCATTTTGCTAAACCGAGCTGCAGCGCGAATACCGTTCTACGTCGCTAAATTTGACGTGTCGGTATAGCAAATTTACTTAGACGAATTTGAGAATATACCGAATTTTATCGAGTTATTCCGATTTAAATGTCAAATATAACGATCTTCAACAACGGTACTCGCGCTGCTGTTTTGTAATACATCGACATTTAACCGGATTGTCATTGAGATACGTTCTATCGCCTGTGTTTAGCCAAATTTGAATAAAGTTGGCTACAATACAAAATGTTTACCATATTAACTTATCTACAACCCCGACCATACATACACAATACATAGATACACTATGTCTTGCCGTTGCACCATAAAAAGTATGCATGTTTCAAAGTAACCGCACCATATCAGTATTTTTGTATTGAAGTATTATTCGCGGTTGGAATAGATTTCAGTCTGGAGCCAAGTAAACAGACTGAATTTACGATAACGTTTACTGGACCGACATTTTTGTTGTGACCACAGAGTGTAAGTTCGTCGCCAGAACGCCTCAAGTTTTTGTTATACTTCACAATCAATTTATTTGTTTTACATTCAAGTGGAAATTGTTATCGTAGTAGTTAAATGCCCAAAATCTAAACCATTCTCTTTGCTTTTTAAACCTCATGCCCAAAGTAACTTTTTCTGTGACTAAAGTACCTCTTAGGTAAGTGCAATCATCAGGATGCAGGATCAGGAATCATCAGGATCAGTTTCATATTGTCTTCAAAGTAAAACCCAGTCGTATATCGTTGGACATTGGAACAGTCTGCTAACGTTTCTAGGGTAACAACCCTTGAGCCAGTCACATGTTACTTTCCCTGGCATGGCGCCAGGCCTCAGGTAGCTAGAGCTATCAGAATCTACCCAAAGTACTCATACAACTACCCTTATACCTGTTGAATAATGGATTTTCGTCCCCTAGAGCCTTATTTGAATCGGATTTGATGATGTTTACCATTATATCTATAGAAATGTTGGTTCCATAGGCAAGTTTCTTCAAAATATGTTTGTAATACGTTTTTTGTTGTTGTTTGTGTGCGTTGTTTGTTCGAAAAGCTTCTATTTTTCCGTAGACAATGGACCGGAAAATAAGTTAGCGAACGCAATGTTGACAGATAAAATGTACCTACTTAGGTACATTTTACCTTCAAAGTTGTCTTTTGTTTTCTTGTGTCACTGATATGGGTTTTTTCCTGCTAGGACCATACCAGAGATAAATAGCCACGGTGGTCGAAAAGTGCAATGTCAGACAGAATATTGAATTGCAAAGTGACGCTCCGCTAACAGAATATTAAGCTCACTTTTTTATTTTTGGTACTTGAGTTTGCATATTATGTAACCCACTACGCCCACTATGTTGTACTTTGGACCTAAACTAATAAAAATATATCTATACAAAATACTCAATACACAAAACAAAAAACACAAAATGTAAAAAAAAACAATTTAATTCACCTATTTTCCCACTAATTATTATAAATTATGTAATGTGTAATGTCAACATTTATCCTAAATGTATTTATCTAATGCTTTGATCCAATACTATAAGAATCTCTGTCCTGAAGTAATGACTGACAGCAACGCACAGCCCAAACCGCTGGTCGTACCTACAGACTTGAAATTTGGAGGGTGTATTCGTCTCGATGCGTAGGGGTGTACTAAGAAAGGATTTTTCGGAGTTCTACCCCTAATTGGGGTTGGGCGGGGAGTTGGAAACGTTTGTATGAAAGTCCTTTGTTTTTGGACTTTTAGTGCCGAAAATGAAAATTTGGTTTTGGATAGTTCATATAAAATAAAAAATGCTGTTTTAAATATTTTTTGACAGGAACGATTTAAGTGGGGGAAAGAGGGGAAAATTAATGTAGGTACAATTGAAACAAATGGACAAATAACACAAATCCATCTGATATGTGCTAAACGAGCATTTTTTTTTATTAAACTAGTTTCTCTTTGATAATAAATAAGTATACTATAGCTTAAAGCTTGGAATATTACACGGAGTACTTTATATCCCAAGAATCGCAGATGAAACCGCGGCGTGTTGGTAGTAAATCTATGAGATGTCGCTTCGTTGTCACGTTAAATGGCTGTTCTATTTTTACCCTCATTCTACTTTTATTCTCAGTTTGTGTGTCTCATTGTGTTGTCCCAGTTCTGTAAAGATCTAACAGATAATTTGTGTCACCTGTCACGTTTATTATAGTCTCGTGGGGGTAACACAGATAGACTTTTTTTATTACCATTGCCGTAATCCTGACGCTTGTGGCAGGCGGCTTGGGGAGCGCAGAGTGCCCGGAATGGTTCTGGATGCAGTTTTAGGACTTACCTACCCAGACCCCAGGCGTAATATCTTAATCGGAGATTAAAAACCAGTTTAGCTTTTAATAGACAATACTTAGACAATAGTTTATTTGTGGCAAGAAATATAAACAAAATAACAATTACATTGAACAAGGAAAAGCAAAAAATAAATAAAAAATGTTTTACCTTTTGCCACAAACCGGTCCCAACTCATCATGATGCAGGTATTTTTTTCTTAGTTATTGGCGTCACACGTTGTGCATTCTGCCAGTGTCAAGTTTATTAATTTACACGTCTTTTTAATAAAATTAAGTCTAATATGTCATGAAATCACAGTCAGTCACACGAAATTAGTCATAGTCGAGTCCAAGTCATGCCCTAGTAAAGTTCTAGCGACTTTACTATGAGCTTTTACGGAGTTTTGAAAACAACACGAAATACATATTTCGCCACATTATATCACTTGCCCACACTCGTGCATGTAATTCAACACCCAATGAATAAAACACCACCATTTTAAATCATTAATTCGTGAAATAACACAAGTTTAAGAAAATAATAGAATGCAACGACATGATTTTTCCGTGTTCCCGCCAAAACTCCTTCTCAACTAATATCGTTTTAAAAATATTTAAAATGCTTTGGATACAAAATTCTCCAATAATAATTAGTTTATAACATAACATAAAATACCAACTATAATTTATGCAAAAAAACTTGTTATAAATGTTGTAAGTGTTAATTATACTTTTGCCTTGGTGTTGGATGCAGGGGAACTCAATTTCCTGGCACTCAAACGGTTTCCCGGTCTAAGGGGATGGAGGGTACGTGCGGGGGTATTAATTTCCTCGTGATAAAGCACTTCGAATATGTAAATTTTGTACCCTGTTAATTCTTGAAGTTTAATTTATGTACTTGTACGTATGTATAATATGTTGTGCCTGAGCGCAAGGTAATGTTTTAGTTGTTAGGAGTATAATTTATATGTTTTTTGTTTTAGTCGAACCATATTACATTTCAGTAAGTATACAATACAATTCAATACAATACATCTTTATTGCACACCAGAAATATAGAACAACTTACAACTAATCAGGGTGGGTACATTAGGTATTTGGCAGTACAAGGGGCGGCCTTATCACCTTAAGCGATTTCTTCCAGGCAACTTTTGGATGGACTGGACTAACAACGGAGCAAATGCAATTTGGTCGGTAAAAAAAAAAAAAAAAAATATAAATTAATATAATTAAATTAGTATACTAATTTGCAAGTGCTAGTTCTCTACCTTTTTCCTTAGCATGAGTTTTGACTGAGTTTGATGAGGTACATTTTGTTTCGACTAGTCCATCGAGCTCCATTGTTACAAGCTTTATATTTAACTTGCATAGTTTGTATGTATTCAAAGTTAAAAAAAATGTTACTGAATTTTGATGCAGTTTTTGTAGCCCGAATAGGCTGAAATTTGGTATATTCACGCATAAATCTGATGACAATGCAATATTATGGTGAGTTGGTTCTGATGCTGCTGCCACAGCCACGTCAAATAAAAGTTTGTTATTAAAAATATGTTTTACTTATTTCCCCATTCAACGGGGACAACGGAACTTAATAGAAATAATACACATTTAGTTACTACTGCAAAACAAAATAATAAATACAATAAATTTACAAATAATATACTAAATGCAAACTATCAACATTTATACTAAATAATAAAGAATAAACGAACTAGCAAGTTGAGTTTATTCTTTTACAACAAATTTGCTCGAAAAATGCGTTTATGAAACCTTCCACATCGTTCGAACACTGAACGTTGAACATTCTGCACCATACAACTAGGCGTGCGGTAAAATTACTCTTAGCTAGGCGTGCGGTAAACATATTTTACAACACATTTGTTCGAAAAATGCATTTTCGAAGCTTGTTGTAGTATGCCTATTCAGGTAGTTTGTACAATAATGGCGGTAGGTCGAACATGTTTGCCAGCCTACCGCTGCTATAAAATAAACAGTCTATTACTCGCCACGCACGCTTTTCATTGAGGCTCCCGATTCCCTATCAATTAATCCAGGACATACCAATGGCGACGAGGATTAAACATTAGAATCGCGTATTCGATTAGTGAACACGGTTTACAAGTGAAAATAATCATGACGCTCGGCAAAATAAAGAGTTCAATGTGAGTGCGGGGAATTGGACTCTGTACTGTGAACGGGTTGAGATGTATTTCCGCGCCAATGCAATAAAAGACGATCTTCGGCTTCCTACGCTAATCACGCTGGTCGGAGATGAGGTATACGAGCTTATGGTGAATCTGTCGAGCCCTAAAAAACCGACAGACCTAACCTACGAAGCCGTCGTCGGGTTAGTACGTGGACATTTACAACCAAAGCCTTCTGTTATGGCGGAGCGTTATAAATTCCGTCAAAGGCGACAGGGGAGTGACGAGAACGTTATGCAGTACATGGCATGGCTGAAGAAGATGGCGAAGGATTGCGATTTTGGGAACGCGCTCAATGAGAACTTGCGCGATCAGTTCGTGTGCGGGGTGAGCAGCGACTTGTTGCGGCAGAGGTTATTCTCCGAGCCCGATCTGACGTACACAAGGGCGATGACGTTAGCAACCACCCTGGAGGCTGCGGAGAGGGACGCAGCGGCCGTGGACGTATCGGCGGCGACAAGCAGCGGGGCGGCGGCCGTCACGAGCGCCGTGCATGCGCTCCGCGTGACGTCCGGCGACCGCGCACGTCGCGCGGCCGGCGCCGGCCGGACGGCGGCGGCGGGAACGAAGACTGCCGTGAAATGTGAGGCTTGCGGCGGGCAGCATCACACTAGTGGATGCAGATACGCTAGCTTTGTGTGCAACAGCTGTAAAAATAAGGGGCATTTGAAGAGAGCGTGCCCGTACAAGGGCTCGGATAGAGCTAGACGCGGAGGTGGCGAGCGTTTTTTCTGGTGCTAGGCGATTATACGCCGGTGAGTCTCGATGTAAATATCAACGGTCTCAGTGTACAAATGGAAATCGATACGGGCTCGCCGTGTTCGTGTATTAATGCGGCCAAATACAGAGAACTATTTAGTGATCTAAAGTTAGAAAAATCGAGATATATTTTCCGCTTTTATGACGGTAAATCTAAAGTAAGACCTCTCGGCACCATTAATGTGAATGTACAATACGGCAGTTGTAAGAAACGGCTGGATCTTTTTGTGATCGAAAACGGTGTGACGTCATTGATCGGCCGACAGTGGTTAGCAGAGTTACAGATAAAGCTACCGGTGTTGCGATATTCGCGCAACAACGTAAGTAATCAATTCAAAATCGAGCCGATCAATGACGAGATCCGTGTGATTCTCGACAGACATAAGGAGGTGTTGAGCGGCGGCCTGGGCCGGTACACGGGGGAGCACGCGCGGCTGCGCGTGCGCGAGGGCGCGGCGCCGGTGTACCACCGCGCGCGCGCCATACCCTTCGCGATGCGCGAGCGCGTCGACGCCGAGCTCGACGCCATGCTGCGGGACGGCGTCATCGAGCCCGTCGACTGCTCCGACTGGGCCACGCCGCTGGTGTTGGTACCTAAAGGTGATGGTGCTCTTCGTATATGCGCCGATTACAAGGTAACGCTCAATCCCGTACTGATGGTCGATAGGTATCCGCTGCCGAGGGTCGACGAGTTACTCGCAAACTTAACTGGAGGGGAGGAATTCACAAAAATAGACTTATCGCAGGCCTATAATCAAATAGAAATTTCAGAAGAATCCAAAAGGTTTACAGTTGTCAACACCCATCGCGGATTATTCAAATATAACCGTCTGGTTTATGGGCTCGCTTCGAGTAGTGGAATTTTTCAAAGAATTATCAGTAGCGTTGTCGAGGGCGTGCCGGGCGTCCAGTGTTTCGCTGATGATATTATTTTAACGGCCAAATCTAGGGCTACACACTTGCGCTCGCTAGAAACATTATTTCAGAGATTACAGGCGGCCGGTCTTAAGGTGAAACAGAGCAAGTGCTCATTTTTAAAGAAGGAAGTTAAATACTTAGGCTTCATCGTCGACAGAAACGGTATCCGGCCCGATACGGAAAAGCTGAACGCGATAGAGTGTATGCCGAGTCCGGGTAACGTGACAGAGTTAAAGTCGTTTCTAGGTATGGTAAATTTTTATGCAAGATTTGTCCGGAATCTGAGCGATATACTCCACCCTTTGCATGAGCTGTTACGGAGTGACGTGCGCTGGGAATGGACGGCGAGACACGCGCGCGCGTTCAGTCGCGTCAAACGGCTGTTGGTAAGCAGCGATGTACTGGCGCACTACGACCCGCGGTGCGAGCTAGTGTTGACGTGCGATGCGAGCTCGGTAGGGATCGGCGGCGTGCTGTCGCAGCGGGGCGCCGCGGGGGACGAGCGCGCGATCGCGTACGTCTCGAGGAAACTCACGACGGCAGAGCGAGCATACGCGCAGATACATAGGGAAGCACTAGGTATCGTTTATTGCGTGCAAAAATTTCATCAGTACCTATATGGCCGGAGATTCCGACTGAAAACCGATCATAAGCCGCTGGTAAGCATATTCGGTCCGCAGAAAGGTATTCCGACCATGGCCGCGAGTAGAATGCAGAGGTGGGCTCTCATACTTTCCGCGTATAGTTTCGATATAGAGTACATAGGTACGAGCAGCAATGGCGCTGATATCTTATCGCGTCTGCCCGTGGTTGAGACGACCGCCCACGAGCCGCCCGAGCAGACGTACTTGCATTTCGCGGCGGATGCGATGTTGCTAGACAACGATAAAATTAAAAAAGAAACGGCGCGAGACCCCGTACTCAGCAGGGTGTACGGATACGTTGAGAACGGCTGGCCCGGGAACGTAGAGGTAAAGCAGCTCGAACCGTATTTAGCTAGGAAGTCGGAACTGTACACTGAATTAGGTTGTGTGATGTGGGGGCACAGAGTAGTAGTTCCTGCAATGTGTAGACAATGGGTCTTACGGGAGTTACACGGGGCCCACATGGGAATTGTCAAAACTAAAGCATATGCCCGCTCATATGTCTGGTGGCCGGGCCTGGATGAGGATTTGGAGGCGCAATGTAAGGCATGCCGCACCTGCGGCGCTGTGGCAGCGGCGCCGCCCGCCGCGCCTGCGGCGCCGTGGCGCTGGCCGAACTCACCCTACGAAAGGGTCCATCTCGATTTCCTTGGGCCGATCGACGGACATACTTACTTAATATCTGTGGACGCCAGGTCTAAATGGGTTGAAGCGTTCAAAATGGCGCGTACTACGGCGGATGCCACTATTACAAAGTTACGGGAGTCATGGTCGCGGTGGGGAATACCGAAGCAGCTTGTAACCGATAACGGTCCGCCCTACACGAGTAAGCAGTTCGCAGATTTTTTAAAGAGCAATGGCGTGTACCACGCATTCTCCGCTCCGCATCAACCATCCTCGAATGGAGCCGCGGAGAATGCGGTAAAGCTTATTAAAAATGTAATTAAGAAGGCTCGCTATGACGGTGTAGACCCGGTACTAGCGATACAGAGATTTCTGTTAGTATATCATAACACTCCGCATTGTACGACGGGCGAGAGCCCGGCGCAAATGTTACAAGGCAGGAGGTTGAGGACGCGGTTGGACGTGGTTAGGCCCGAGCACGGTAGTAAGGCACGTAACAAAGAACTCGTAATGATAGAACAAAATGCGCAGGGGACGCGGCAACTCACTCCGGGAGAGCCCGTGTGGTACAAAAATTTCGGATCGAACACCAAGTGGTCTGAAGGACAAATCATAGACCGTCTGGGTAGGACAAATTACTCTGTAAAGGTGGGCGATGGCTCGGCAGCGCATAGGCATGTTGACCAGCTAAAACGGAGGAGCACCTGTGTATTTCCATCTGAGAGTACTGACACCGGTGGTGTGACCGGGTCCGGGCGGTCGTCGCTCGAGTCGCAGGCCTCAGTGAGTGGGGGCGCCTCCCCGGAGGCGACGCCGAGTTCGGCGGTGGCGAGAGGTCTTGATTCTATCCCGCCAGCTCAAGGGTCTCCCAGCACCGTATTCGACCGGGCACCTCCTGGTACTGGACCAGGCACTAATCTAGATGTAACGCCCGTACCTAATACCATGCGACCTAAGCGTACTAGAAAACCTGTGATCCGTTTTGGCCTAGATGCGACTTAGCCCTCTAATTATGTAATACCTATCTCGCTTACATAAAGGTGCTGTTACTGTTACTTTTTGTACCTATTCTATATAATCATCATTAATTAATTGTGTTGTATATCTACTGCATAATTATCTGCTACTATTCTTCTACTGTATCATAATACGCAATAACTTGATAACTGACTCACTATGTTAGTAAGTAAGTTTATTTCAT
This sequence comes from Erannis defoliaria, assembly GCA_905404285.2. Lineage (NCBI taxonomy): Eukaryota > Metazoa > Arthropoda > Insecta > Lepidoptera > Geometridae > Erannis > Erannis defoliaria. Next base: position 9,142,710 of record FR990078.1, read on the forward strand.
ACTACGTTGTATAATAGTTTGCATTAGATATTACCTATGTTTAGATTAAGTGTGAGGGATTGTAGTATGCCTATTCAGGTAGTTTGTACAATAATGGCGGTAGGTCGAACATGTTTGCCAGCCTACCGCTGCTATAAAATAAACAGTCTATTACTCGCCACGCACGCTTTTCATTGAGGCTCCCGATTCCCTATCAATTAATCCAGGACATACCACTTGTATAGATCGTTCGGAAGTTAAACATTACGCACCATACAACTAGGCGTGCGGTAAAATAGGTTTACCGCACGCCGTATAGCGCCGTGCGTTACTTTTACGGTTTTTTATATATAATAATATGTAAGAATTCCACCGAGGCGTTTCACATTACGAGAATAAATAAGCTGAATGATCAAACCACCTTGGAAGCGCTTTTGGTCAATACGTTTGTCTCACTTTAAATGAAAAGAAAATGACACGAATGATGTAGTTCTAATTTTCACCACGCGCATGTAGCTACATTTGTTAATTCGCGCCATTTCATCTTTCCTCCTAGGAGGATTATGGCGTCGCTCTTTGTGCATTTGCCAGTGTCAAGTATTTCGTTGCGACTTTCCGACCGATATTTATAAACAAAATAAAGTTTCTTTCATTAACTGTTGTACTTCTGTTATCTGTTTTCTCACAAATGTGTGGTAGATGTAGGTTTTGTATGGCACACGTGCGGAATTGGTTTTTATAAACTCGTGACTATGATAATGGTAAGCCCTCGACTTCGTCTCAGGCTTACATTCGTCTACTCGTTTGTAAAAACCAACTCACCGCACTAGTATCATAAATAACTATTATATTCATTTCATTTCATCTGGTTAGTCTGCTAATGTTCGCCTCGCGGAGCAGTCATTCAGGCTTAGACTAAAAGTTTAGGCACCTCGGTCCCAGTGATGGCACCATTATAATGAACACGTGAACGGCCAAAAACAGATACAGAAATCTTTTAAAGTAAATAGATATTTTTTATGTTTAGGTATTTGGACCTGGGTATGTCCTTAAACAATGTCGTCGGTCCACCTAGTGCGAGGCCTTCCTACGCTGCGTCTTCCGGTTCGCGGTCGCCACTCAGGAACCTTTCTTCCCCATCGGTTGTCAGTTCTTCGAGCGATGTGGCCAGCCCATTGCCACTTCAACTTGCAAACCCTGCGAGCTATGTCGGTGACTTTGGTTCTTTGGCGAATATCCTCCGAATCGCAGGCAACCGATGGATGCAAATGGCAGGTTGTCGTACACTGTGGCGGTCTAAGGGGGAGGCCTTCGTTCAGCAGTGGACGTCTCCGGGCTGATGATGATGATGTCCTTAAACTGCAACCAGACCCACCGGAGAACGAGCAGCAGCGTCCTCTTGGTTAACGGTGGTGACCATTCTGCGATCCCCAAGCCGCCTGCCAAGCGTGGGGATTATGGCAACACCCCTCTATTAAGGGGGAGGCATCGTCCAGCAGTGGACGTTTTATGACTGACGACGAGGTATAATGTAACAGCTTTAGCTCTATCTAAATTGTGTGAACAACACAAACCATGTTTCCAATACGACCCTCATCACAACAATGATTAGCAAAAACTGCCTTTCAAGCTAACGGCCCAACGTTCCCCCTAGGTCAATACAAAACCACGAAGGACATTACTCAACACCCGCTGTCAATGGGGGAATAATGTTTTGTGGAGGTCACGAGGACGAAAACTGTCCTTTTTAACGTTTTTGTACATATTAATCTCTATTGGCTCATTATGAACCAGTAAAAATATGGAACAGCTACGGAAGCAAGTTTTTTTTAACTATATGGAATAAGTCTGTTTTATACATTTAAAACTAACGTCTTTAAGCTTCACCAATACTGAGAGGTTTTCTAACGGGCAAAAAAGAGCAGAAATTAATAGGGGCACGTCACTTTCGCAAATAGTTCTAAATACAACAACCCAACAACCCAGTAGTACTTTCTAGGATGAATTCATCCATGTGATTATCCATAAGCCATATTACTACCAGGAGGGAAAGAAAATTTCCATTCCTAGACATTTTTTTCTTCTTACCTCCTAGGAGGATCATGGCGACGCATTTTGTGCATTTGCCAGTGTCACGTATTTATATATAACTAGTTTTTGATGAATTTTAAGTCAATTCAAATTAGTCACAGTCAAAGTCACACTTGGTAAGTCACATTCACGTCCAGTCATGCCCTAGTAAAGTCGTGGATACTTTACTACAAGCTTCTTCGGAGTGTTGGTAACAACACGAAAAGACACGTTTCACTACATTATATCACTTGCCCACACTCTTGCGCGTAAATCAGCACTTAATGAATAAAACGCCACCATTTCTAAGCATTAACACTCGAAAAAACACAAGTTTTGGAAAATAATACAATGCAGCGACATGATTTTTTCGCGTTCTCGTTAAAAAATCCTAGAGTTTTGCTTTTGAATTTAATGCTAACCAAAAATTTAGTTTTTTTTAATGTATGCAGCATTTTCAAGTACCTATACTATAGCTATATATAGGGCAACAGTAATAATAAGTAAGTAAACGTAATTTATAAAATGAAAGAAAATTTCTTCTATTTTTCTAACAGCCTTTTCATAAGTTTAATTTCCTAAGTAAAAGCCAATTTTGTAAAATTAAATCATGAAGAAACCATTAATCTAAAGTTTGAAAAGTTATTATTCATTTACGTATACCTAAGAAAATAGGTGTAGGGCAACCCGCATCAAAATTAAGTTTCCAAAAGTACGCTAACTTTTTCTGAATCAAGTTTATCTGCCTTGTTGTTTCAAACCGAAACACAGTAATGTTTACACTTCAACTTCATCAGCCATAGAAGACGTCCACCGTTAGACGAAGGCCTCTCTCTTAATGAGTGCGGGTTTGCCATAATCCTCACGCTTGGCTTAGGGATCGCAGAATGCTCAAGGACGCTGCTGCCCGTCCTCCGGTGGTTCTGTATGCAATTTTAGTACATACCCAGGTCCACAAACTAATTAATATTTCCACATTACTGCTTAATTGCAGAATATCTGATACTGCTGTGGTAGCTACCTAGGTGTCTTCTGAAAATGAGATCAACCATAAAGATGCATCTTTAAAAAGGTTTTTTTTTTGGAAACCGTTGGTTAGTTTCTTCATTTCCTCTTAGCTTTTCTTGTCATGGCTAATTAAATACAAGAAATACTCGACAAAAGTGTCGACAATTTCGGCTACATTTCGCTGACACGGTAGGTGACCTTTTGGCGAATAGCCAGACAATCTGTGGCCCAATTTACACAACTTTTTGAACGATACGTTGTAGGTATAATTCAAATAGGTAGTCCACGCCCTACAAACTCAGATATGCCAGTGCTCATAGCAGTTTGTTGGGTGAATGAAATATGATTTTGAATGAAACCGTTTTTGTGAAACTTTTTGAGAGGAGAGTGAAGCTTTTGATGCAAGTTTACTCTTCGTTTTTCACTGAAGCTTTGCCAAATTTCACGTGCTGCTTTTATAGGATCACAAACTAAATATTCGTGAAACTTTAAAATATAACAAATTCAATTAAGTATAAGTACGTCATTCTTGCCCTGACGCGGGGTAATAGATAGGTTTAAACCCTCATAGTCTGTGTCTCAATGTAATCAAACTTCTTCCGAATAAGATTCTCCCAATTTTTTTTCTTAGTTATTGGCATCGCACGTTATGCATTCTGCCAGTGTTTTTGAATTTTCAAGTTCTTATATTAAAATCAAGTCAAATATATCTTAAAATCACAGTTAGTCAGAGTCAAAGTAAAAAAAAAAAAAACATAAATCATAGTATATCAGTTAAAATCATAGTCGAATCCAAGTCATGCCCTAGTAAAGTTGTGGTGACTTTACTATGAGCTTCTACGGAGTTTTGAAAACAACACGAAAAGAGATGTTTCGTCACATTATGTCACTTGCCCACACTCGTGAATGTAATTCAACACTCAATGAATAAAACACCACCTTTTTTAATCATTAAATCGCGATCAAACACAAGTTTAAGAAAATAATTGAATGCAACGACACGATTTTTCCGTGTTCCCACCAAAACTCCGATTCCCCCTTCATAAACAATATAAGAGGATGTCGATACTACGAATGTCAGATGTCTGACATTCGTAGCATCGTTTTGTGATAGTTAGGACTTTACTATGAATACTGACGTAGCTTTGACACTTCCGGTTGAGTTTCTTATAGGAGTGAAAACAGAGACTGACGTGCATGCGGCCGTGTCCTGCTTCGCATTTCAATCAGTTGTTTAGCGTGAAGCACTTTTGGTGTAGCTTGACTAGGTGGTTCTAAAAGACCACCGATGTTATGGTACAGTGTCTTGCATAGCGGCCAATCGCAGTCGCGCGCGGCTTCTGATGCTTCAATACTGGCACTATTATACGACGTAGCAGCCTAGCTATACGTTACTTTTTACCTCAATTTCATCTGTCATCCATCTTCTTCTTCCATTATAAGGTTACATCAACATCAAACATTTTCACGCTCCATTTTAAAATCTTGTTTCTGTTTTATCTAAATATAGCCGTTCCCGGCGTGACTATTGTTTTCTCATACACCCACTTATACCTACATATGCACACCTACCCAAGTACAAATGCCACCCCTTTCGCCTTGAGGGATGGATAGCATGGGCGTATGTAACCACGTTACTCTGCGCAAACTGTTCAATAAATACAATGCTTTGGTTATGTTAAAAGATATATCCTAAAGGTTAAAAAATTATATAAGAAACATATTATTTTTTGAACCTGTTTATAATTATTTTGAGAAGTGTTTTTTTGCTTAAGGTTTACAATAAGGACATAAATATATAAGTATGTAAAAAAATGGTTCTACAATACTGAAGAGTATGTACATATACTCATCATTATGAACGACTTTTTTTTCCTTTATTTCAGCAACTTATTGCTAGAGGAAATATAACCATTTAAATGTTTTCGGAGTAATCTTTGGTGAGCTATATTTTCTTTAGCAATTAGCTGCTGTAAAAAAGAAAATTACAGAGACATGTCTACAGTAGACCTAGAATATATAAAAAAAAATGGTTGCTCTAGTCTAGAGGCATTATCCAGGAAGAAATAGGGAAATATGTTTGTATGGATAATCACTCATCAGATTCCCTCTTAAGGATGCTTCGCCCGGCGGCTCGAAGTCATCGGTGGGCGTGGTTAAAAAGCATGCTTTCTTCATCAAACAAAGTGTGGGAAATGGAGAAAGAAAGAGAATGAGCGCGCAACTTTTAACCTTTGGCTGCAGGATTGTGGTAAATAAACTACCGAACTTTATTCAATAAGTAGTATTTAGTTTTATTCCAACTAAAGTTATTTGAAATTTTGATGGTCTAAACAATGACGCTTGATACATTATTTTAGTTTTATTTTTATTTTTATTTACGTCCAAAGTGGCGTTAAAATTGAACTAAAATACAAGATATTACCTGGCTCATAACTTTCATGTTTATTAACTTTTAACTTTTTTATCATTTTACAATTCTAGATATTGAAGAGACAAATCGATATAATACTTAGGCTTGGAACTACAACTTTACATAGTGTAGTAATATAACTTCCTCGTTTCTATGGAGATGTGAACGGCTTGATTACTCTTAAGTCCCTAATTCAACGTTTCCGTGTTTGTTTCGTGATATTGATGAACAGTAAACGATTGAAGTTCAGCAGCCCTATCGCCCCACTCCTTTATAGCCTCCTCTCCTTTGTGCCATTGTACCCTGCTTTACGGAATATTTCCGTGGGTTCTGAAACGATAATTTTCACACATAAGTAGGTACTTACGTATTTATCTATTTAGGAAAGTCAAAGCTAACAATTCTGATCACACACACTACTTACTCGTTCATATTATGAACGAGTAAGTAGTGTGTGTGATCACATAATACTATAGTCTATACTTACTCGTTCATAATATGAACGAGTAAGTATAGACCGTTCTTTTAGCATTGTATTCAACACTCGTGTTTATTTTCTAAGGCAATATTTGCAAATCGTCCCGGCTGTCAGCGTGGGAAATAGGGATGTCAACGGGCAAGTACCCGAACGATATTTTATTACATCGTCTCGGGACACCAGTGGAAAATCGCTTATGTGCGTGAGCTTAATGGCGTTGAAAAGATTTATGGCATACCCTTGCACACTCTACAGATTAACCCCTGAACAGTATCACTATAGTGGCACGATAACTCTTCGGGATCACTGAGCGCCGGATGTGCGTAGCCGGTTATGGGAGACATTGAGCTATCAGTGTTAGAGATGGAAGTAGGCATAAAATTATGAAAAAGAAAAAAAAACGACCAACAAAGATTTCCAAATCTAAGGTGGTGTTTTTTTTCTTCATAGGTTTAAGCTTTATTTAATCTTTAATATATAATTTACCTCAACGAAGATACAGGGGGGTTAAAAGTGGCGCGAGTTGGTTCGAGAAAAAGATGGTACGGCTTTGCGCTGCGCTGTGAATCTGTGACTCGCCTTGCGGGCCACGGCCCCCAGATTGTCATTTAAAAAAACCTTTCTAAAGCTTTCGGGTTATATTATGTTTTCAACCGATTTCAAAAAAGGCGGTTCCGACTGTATGTTTTTTTTTGCATGTGTGTTATGCGATTACTCCGCTAATTATGAACTGATTTTGATGATTATTGTTTTGTTTGGTAGGTAATACTTCAGAGGTGGTCCGATATACATTTTATCGAAATCGGTTCAGTAGATTGCTTTTTAAATCAAAATTACTAGAAAATATGAAGATGTCATCCAGATATTCGAAATTGAAGTCGTTGTATTAAAAAAAATATATCATAAAGTCTTTACTTATTATTATGGCTCAACTTCAATGGCTACTAAACCTTATTTGTACGTATAGCGAGTGAACAGAAACAATAAGGTTCACAAATCAATGTAATCTGTGAATCGGATTATTACTACAAAATTAGATCAAAAGACACTCGTGAATATACCTCACGCCCAAACACTTCGGATGTAGAACTATTGGATTAATTGATCTCCGGACGTACAACACCCGACCGTGAAATATCCTGATTAGTAGGAAACGGGTGCGCACTACCAATAGGCTAGCGACCACCCTATTTAGACCTCTCTTCTTCGTTTGTCTCATTCATTCGCTGTTAGGAATGAAGGAACGCCGGGAGTTCGTGTAAGCTGGTCATTAGCTGATGTTTGGTTTGGCAAGCTGTGGTCTTATTATTTACCTATTGGTTAATTTGTACCATGCATGTTGGGAAAACGAACTAGTAACTCTTTTGTATTTTTATCTCTACTTTTACACAAAATACTGACTGTAACTTACTTCTAGTAAGTTATAGCTAAGTTACTAGAATCTCTGCCTTCATAGCTGCAGGGTGTGGGTTCGATTCCCACCGACGAGAAACAGTTATGTGACTAACATAGATATACCTAGCTGATGTTTGTAAGTCGCTCGGTATCTTCACCGTAATTTACGTTGTCATGTGTTAGCTCGTGGAAAGACGAACTAAGACTGCATGGCTTTTTTGGATGCATGTCTATGATATTCAAAGTATTTAAGCATAATCTGCACTCTTGTATTGAACTCATGTGTGTTCACCCACGTTTGGAGTATTCCAGAAGGGCTGGTAAACGCAATGCGAATCCGGGCGTGGAATTGGCTTGCTGGCAGTACGGTGGTATTGTCAAAAGCCGAGTGGAAATGAATTCCCCTGGAGGCTTACGCTTCCCATCCGTGGAATAGGAATTAAACGTAAAACGAGCTCGCATATGATACACGCGTTTAATTAGTAGGGAACATGTCTCGTTTATTTCAAATTGTTTTTGCCCGCAATGTTTTGTGTGACGCTGTGTAAGATAATTTAGGTTACGTAACGCACTCACTAATGTAAAAGATGTGTACTTTACTTTATTACCAGTGTAGAAATGGGATTTGAACATAATATCTAATTATTGTTCCATTTTACAAAAGACTAGTGGTCGCCCGCGACTTCGTCCGCGTACGGAAGAAATTCACCCCGCCCCTAAATATTCATAAGCCATACCGCTGAGTTAACTCATTATCATTACTAATTTTTTTCCTCCCCATATGCACCACTTTAGAGCAACCCTAGCAAAAAAATGTTTATTTAAAAATTCTATCCAATTAACAATTTACATCACTATAACTTCAAAAACAAAAAACATCCCATACAAAATTTCATTCCCCATTTCACACTCTTTCGTCATCCCATGCATCCCATCCATTCGTCAAAAATATTGAAACTGCCTTTTTTATTAAAAATAAATAAATTAAATTGTATTTATTGAGATTAAACTCAGGCCAATTACATTAGAATCTCACAAAAATAATTATCAACAAAAAAGTAAAATTAAAAATAAACATGTTAAAATTCATTTAAATGTCAGAAACACAAAACAAACTAATAGTCATCAGAGTCAGAGTTAATCTTATTGCATCGATCCCACTCTTGGAGGATCTAGCTCTCCTGGGTACATAATCAAAGATCCCACTGGTCAGTTAAACTTTCACAATATGTCTGGAAGGATACAACAAGGGTCTTCCAGTTGTCAAATACAATGTCCAGTTATATTATAAATGAACTATCCAAATACAAATTTTCACGACCAAAAGTTCAAAAACAAAAGAGTTTAATACAAAAGTTTTTACCTATTTTTACCCCCTTAGGGGTTGAATTTCGAAAAATACTTTCTTAGTACACCCCTACGCATTAAGACAAATACACCCCCCAAATTTCAAGTCTAAACGACTAGCGGTTTAGGCTGTGCGTTGATATATCAGTCAGTGAGTCAGTCAGGACTTAATATCAGAGTTTTATATTTATAGATTTCGGATATTTCAATATGATTTTGTTGACATAATTGGCTAGTAAGTGCTGCCCACCTAGCACGCGCCGAGGACTAATTTGTTGTTTGACCGTTGACCGTGAGTTGCATTTACAACTGAGCTCGGCTACCGTTGGTCGGACGACATGTTAAATTATTGGTCCCGGATGTTTGTGCTATACACACTTACGCTACACTACGCTACGCTGCGTTACGCTTGCTTACGCTTGCTTACGCTTGTGTTTGTGGATGTATTTACATAACAACGTCAAGCCATGTCAGAGGCTTCCGGGCAGCACATTAACTCTGATCCTAGAGCTGATCACTCCGCTTATACGAAGCTACTTACTTAAAGCTAAGTGAAATGCTACCAGTATAATATGCCTGAGGCAGGCCTAACCTGAGGCAAATTAGAGGTACATACCTGTCAACGGCGATATTTAGTTTATACGTTCCAGCCGATTAGGCAACTGAAATTATGTAACTAGTTACTTAAATCACATCACACATCAACAGCCGGAAAAGTCCCCTGCTGGACAAACTCTCTCTTAATAGGGAGGGGTTGCCATAATCCCCAAGCTTGACAGGCGGCTTGGGAAGCGCAGAATGCTCACCACCACCGTTAATTAAGAGGACGCTGCTGCCCGTCTTCCGGCGGTTCTAGATGCAGTTTTAGGACATACCCAGATTCAGTTTCCTATATACCAGACGGCAAATATTTTCCACGTCTTGCAACCAGTTATGAAGCAGAAATTGTTTTTCCCGCTTTGTAGTGGTTTTGAGAGATTTTAGTTTTTCTTTTACCGGTCTTTAAATATTCCAATGGAATGTAATAATGTGTACAGTAAGTCGATTACGTATGCATTTATTTTAGTTAAATACATTGCACTTGTTTTTTTACAATTACTTAAAACTAAACGATGTATGAAAACTAGTTAGTATAATGGTATACTGACACGCATAATGGAAAGCGCGCTGTATGGTCATTATAAATTTAACCGCCGAGTTCAAAATTAAGCCCCGTCAATATTTGGTAAACAAACGCCCGAAATGTAATTTGATTACGTGTTTGAGTGCATAATGTAACTCAAAACTCGACTGAATGTAGATTAGAGAGATAGAGCACGAATAGCGCTGTTATTTGCGAATATTTAGCGAATTTGTTTGCGAAACTCAGCGTTTAGTGCTGTCAGCGGTAGCGGGCGTAAACAAATGGTTACTCTAACACACAGTATAATAGTTTTGTTGCTTTGAATAAACTTTATTAAGGTTTTTACTACACGTTTATGTATTCAGCTTTTTAAGTATATTTTTATTTATTTAATTAAGCTTGCGTTTCAGTACCGTCGGCAAAGATGCAGTCTACGATAGGGCCCGCATTTTATTAAACGAAATAAGAGCTATTGACAAAAATATACACGTCGTCAGCCATAAAACGTCCACTGCTGGACGATAGCCTCCCTCTTAATAGAGGAGTGTTGCCATAATCCCCACGCTTGGCAGGCGACTTGGGGATCGCAGAATGCTCACCACCATTAACAGACAGAACGCGGAATATATGTCGCAGCGAAATTCCAGAATACAATGTATTATATAACCAAAATTTGTACTAGAGTTTGCAAAGCGGCGGATCATGATCCACTTAGTTACATTATGGCTAGCCGTATTGTAGAACGCGAAACACGCATACAATGCGGCGTCCTTACTTTCAGCCGTAATATAATTTGGCTAAACGTTAATACGCCGCTTTATAAAACGGCGCTGTTTTTTAAAATGGCTAGCCGTTATGTAATACGTCGTATTCTGCTATTTGGCTGCGACATATACAATACACGGTACTAATTAATTGGCTAGGGAGCGGTTGCGAGGATGTTGTGTAACAAGATAACAAACAACTTTTGTTCTACGACTTTTTAAAAATTCAAGAAATAAAAATCAGCTGTTCTATACAAAATGTTCGTGGATCTTGTGATAAAATGTATAGAACAGCTGTTTTTTTTCATGAATTTTCTAGAGTCGTTGAACAAAAGTTGTTTGTTCTATTGTACACAACATCCTCGCAACCGCTCCCTAGCTAATTAATTAGCACCGTGTATAATAAATGCAAAATTAAATGATGTCCTTTTCGTTGAAGTGAAATTGTACGATAAGCTAAAACTATGGTAGGTATACGATAGGCATGTGACCAAGGACAATAGCATGAGAGAGGCTACCCAGATGTTGGATAAGGAAGGCTGCGGATGATGATGATGAAGGTATACTGGCCTTATTCGAAAACGATGCGTAAGTTAAATAACGTTAACTTTAAGTGACGATTTCAGTTTAACGTAGTTTGTTTTTCACAATCCTAATCGGTATTTGACGATAGGTCTCATCTCAAAATCTACTCTCAATATCTCTGTCTTCTGCATTAAAAATGACAGGGACACAATATAGTAAGTTGTTCCGAGTCGAAACATTTTTGATTGAAGTTAGAATAAGCAGCTGAAACCTCAAATTAAAACAGCTAAGTATTTGATTTATGTCCAAGGATAAAATTGGAATTAGTTTTATTTTAAGTTATTGAGGAAAGTCCAACTTTATACAACGTGTTACAAAAAGGTGTAGTAATGGTATGCATGTACTCATCATAGTGAACAACTTAAAAAACAGTTGTTCCATAATATTGTCCAAGGTCAATGAACCTTTTGTATGGAACAGCTGTTTTTCACGATTTCAAGGTTGGCTCAATAAGTAAAAGTTGTTTATAATTATGATAAGTACATACAAATACATACATACCTTCAGTAATACTACACTTTTATGTAACGCGTTGTATAAGCGAAATAATATTGTATAAATAAATATTCAAAATATTTTCAAATACCTTGCCGCTTTTAAAGGTTTGTTAGAAGTCACTTTAGAGAGTCCACATGTGCGAATAAAGCGAGGATTATCATCTAGTGGACCATAAATCAGCTTGATCCCACAACCCGTATACCGGTTTTCCCGTATAGGTATCACCGTCCATATCACGGTATACGGCAAACGACACCGGTGACCCGGCTTTGATAAATTATGCGCCTGTCACGCGCCCGGCTATCATCGATATGACGACTGAATTACACCCAATTTACTCCGATACTTGAATGAAAAAGAATAAAAATTATATTCGAAAGATATTTAAAAAAAACAGCTAAAAGCCACTTATAGCTAGCGATCTTGGAGTTGGCGATCAAACTACTAAAGTTTTCTTCAATGAACGCCTGACCCGCCAAAATGGCTTATTATTTCGCGAAACTAGGAGACAGGCCGCGGAAGCAGGCTTTAAGTTCTGCTGGACCCTGCAGCAACGGTTTTATTAACATCCGCAGAAGAGAAGGTAGCCCTGCTATTCGGATCCGGAGCATCGAAGACCTCGCTATTCAGCTCAGAGGTCCAACGCAGCTGCGGGAGTCGGATCATAAGCATCTACTCACAAAACCTTGTTTTTAAGCTCGAAACAAACTTTTCAAGTATATCCTATAGCTATGCAGCTAGGTAAAGGATATACTTTGCTAGCATAACCTTTAATTTGTGTAATATCTATCAAATAAAAAACAATATAACACACATAATATTTTTAACACGGTACACAAATGAAACACAATCTTACACACTCACACTACACAAAAACCTTAACTATATAGGCGGTAAAAGCGTGGCAATTTATAACCTGGTCTTGAGTTATTATTACAAGACATCTGTATAATTGGAGAAGAAATTAAATGGGTATGTGAATCCACCTAACTCCAGATTTATTAATAAGCAGGTAGGGCTTTATTATTAACGTGAGGTACCTTTAGAGTAGTTATGGTAGGTATTTAAGTAGTATATATATATATATACATCGATTTACGAAAATGAAAGGAAAGGATGAAAGACGGATTAACATCTGCGAGGCTAATCCATATTTATTAATTGAATAGTGTTGAAACTCCAAGTAAATAAACGATTTCTGTTTAGAAAGTCTGTTGCTCTTTTACAAGCCAGGATCCTGTAATAAGACCAACCGATTGAAGTTCTAAAGTAACTTGAGATGTTTCGATCTAATCTATTAAGAACTTAGTGAAAAGCTTAATTAATTCACGGCTTTGGTAATGACGGGCACAGATCTTTTTAGTTTTCAAACTCAAGTATGCCTAACAAGATTATAAAGATTTTCAAAAATCGTGGTATATTACACGAACATTTTATACACGTGGTTTTTGCCAAAATAAAAAAAAAGGTAACAACTGATTGACATGTTGATACACAGTATTTTAGTTATTAAGGCAAATTAAAATTACTTACCAAATTTTTATTTTATAGCATATCTTAAATTCACTTCAAGCTTCCTTGTATTAGCCTTTTTTTTGTATGTATATTACGCTATTGCTCCGCCAATTATGAACTGATTTTGATGATAATTTTTTTGTTTGGTAGGTAATATTTCAGAGGTGGTCCCATAAAATTTTATTAAAATCGGTTTAGTAGTTTGGTTTTTAAATCAAAATTACTAGAAAATATGCAGATGTCATCCAGGTATTCGAAGTTGAAGTCGGTTGTATTTTTTATAAACCGTATTATGGGGTAACCAAACCAATTGTGCCATAGCAAACTTCGTTAAAGCTGGAATTTACAGCCAATAAGTTAAAGGCAACAAGTATAGAATAAAACACTGTTTTAAATTATCACGGTTGTTCACTACAGTTCTATTTACGGTAAATATCCCGTAAACATTAATAAAACTGAAGTATAGAAGAAGCCTAATCAGCCTTTTTAATAATCCTGCAGTGGATTATTAAAAAGGCTGATTAGGCTTAGTAGATAAGCCTAACCTCCAAGGATGATTAGGCCATATCTACCACGCTGGCCCAGTTGCGCTTATGGTTACCATCTTACCATCTTCATGTGTAATGACAGGCATCCTGTACAGTATATGTATCGCCTCGCAATAAGGTTCGCGGTCGCGCAGTGTCAGCAGAACCTATTCGTTCCCGGTATAAGCAGTTCACGGTACGGCCCCAGGACGTACAAAATGCCAGATTTTTCAGAAAAAATCCTGACTATTGTAAAAAAACTGTATGTAAGTCTTAACATAAATAATACGCAACAGACAGTTTTAAAGGCTGAAATATTTTATTCAAATTGATATGAATGAACAATTTTCTTTTTGCTTACGTTTTTAAAGTTTTCTTATGTTAGGTTAGGTTAGGTTAGGTAGCTCTACTGTCAGGCGATTCCTTTCTTTACTTTTCATTTTTTGTTGCGCGCGCGTGGCATGTTTTTAATCGACTTCAAAAAAGGATTCTATGTTCGACGGTACTTTTTTTTTAATGTATTTTCACGGATTTATCTGTCAATTGTCACCCATTTTGAAAATATTTTTTTTATTTGAAAGAGTATTCTCCCGAAGTGGTCCCATATTGATTAGAAGTCGGTTGTTTTTTTTTTGAAAAAGTTACTGGTTATGGTCAGTTTCATCCGGGTGGGCGGGCTTGCGTGATATCACAGAAATCAAAAATGTCTGTCTCTGCTAAGTGCTGGCCGCATGCCTGTCTAAACCGTAAAATGCCTGTCAAATGCAGCAAATGCCTGTCAGATTGTAACCCTAGTTGCGCTAGATGCACATATAAACGCCATTGAATTTCTTCTCGGGACGTATGCAGGTTTGCTCACGATGTTTTCCTTAGCCGGTGGTATGAAATCCTTAGATACATTCCTAAGACCTCATTCGAACGGGTCCGCGATATGAAACCCAATGACCTCACGATGTCAAATCGGGCGGTCTTCCAATTAGGCTTCTACGGCTTACTTCAAACATAATTATAGCTCACTGTTTTAAAACACTGTTTTAAATTATAACTTACCTTACCTAAAATAATCTCGTTTATCTTAGTCACTGCTTACACTTCTCTGTCTTGTTCTTGCATGTTACACTTTACGTCAGAGAAGATGGCAGAGCATCTTAAGCAGTGACTAGCGGTTGAGAAGTTTTTTTAAGTAAGACTGTAAGTATTTCTGTGTTTGTAATATTAGTGCGAAGAATACTTATTTAATATTTATGAGAGAGAATCGTTACCAAGGTGTTACCTATTTAATCTAGTCTCAAAGAGTTGATATTTTCACTTATATCTTTTATGAAATACTCGCTTCCAAGATTTGTCAGAACTCATATATTCCACTTTCTATGGAGTGAAGCGGATGAATCTTGTATTAAGAAATGAAATATGAATTTCTACATTCGTCTCTTTGCTTCAGTGTGAGCAGGCTTATTTTTATTTTCTCAGAACGTGTAGGTGTATACATGTTACATCAATAATCACAATATAAATAGCTGTATTCGTTTACCAGGTGTAGACGCAGCGTAGGAAGGCCTCCCACTAGGTGTACCGACGACATTGTAAAAGTCGCGGGCAACCGGTGTATGCAAATGGCAGGTTGTCGTACAGTGTGGCGGTCTAAGTTCGTATGAACAGGCATTTGTTTTATTCGTGTGAAAGTTTATGCTCGAAACTAGTGGTAGGTATATTGCAGAGTTCTAGTGCGCTGTTGTGTAGAGGGCTGAGAAAGTACAAAATATTGAGCGCTATAAGAACAAAAACATGGTCGGCGTTGGATGATCGTGTTGTTAATTGCCTTATTTTATGGCTTTATTGGTCCCACGCCTATATCATGGTGTTATGTACTGATGCTTAAAGGCAACGTTTTCAGATAAATTATGCATTAATATCTTATTATTTCTTAGATGTTCGCTCCACCCCCTGAATTTTGACCTCGTGACCTCTATATCAATTCCTTTACAGCCCCTTGGCTGATATGGCTCCCATTTGAAATTGAAAATTGTATTAGCTCGAACTACGTGCCCATAAAATTTCATTACGATCGGAGCTATTGTCGGACAAATATACATACGAATTCCGGTTGGTCTCAGCATATTTCTTCGGTAGATTCTTTCAAGGCTATCAATTACAAAAGAAAATGCTTTGGTGGCGTGGCAGCTCTCGGTGGCAAGGTTAGGTTAGGTTAGCAATAGGATCGCACGCCTAATAAGGGCTTGGGTTCAATTAATTACAATATAATGAGCTTGAGCAGCCGGTATAGAAATACGTCGTGAGGAAACCGTATGATTATTTCTAGTACTCGGCTAGATATCCATCACCCAAGTTCTACTCGTACATCTCCCACCGAGCACTTGACGGTGTGTTTTGTCATGTTCATTGACACAGGAAATATTGGAGGATCTCTCTCTCTTACTTAATCAAAGCAGGAAATCAATGGTTATGTTATGCTTGAAAGCTAATTCTCATTTTAGGCTAGGTAAGTTTATAATAGACCATTCCGTCTCCGAACATAAGATGAGCTATTACTTATAGTTAAACCTAGACTGTCAACCATAAAAAAAACTATGACAAATTTTAATATATTGCGCGGAGACAAGCGTAATGAAATGCTATGAGCGAAGTTAATTGTTGTTTTTTTTAAAATTAAAAAAACCGTGCGTCACTGACTTTATTTCGCAATTCATTCATTCGTCTTGCCCCTAAATCACAATAAAAAAACAGATCTTACTAAGAAATAACAGAAGTTTTGTAAGAATGTACAGGTTTTTTCCTGGAATTAAGTTACGTCGATGGTTAGGTACTCTAGCGTGGATTATTTAAGGCCCAGACATATTTTTTTTTATCATTAGTACCGACAAAATTTTGTGGAACTTGCATAAAAGAGCTGTGTTTTTAGATAATAGGGCCATTATTTTAAATCGCTTTGCTCGTTTTAACTCTTGAAACAAGTCTTTGGGCGTATCCATTATGTAAACAGGAAAAGTAGATCTTTAACCGAGTCATAACAGCTACAATAGCGGTTATTTATACCTATAGAAGAAGATCGCATGGACTTACCCGTCGTCCTACACTACCGACGGAAAACAATAAGTCACAATGCGACGCGATACGACTTGCGAATCAATACGCGATTGCATAAAATTTTGAATAAGGCATACTAATATTCATTAGCTTTCAGTGACTTAAAACCATTTCAATCATAATCCATCAAAGTTTCCCAAAAAGTATTTCAATGAGTTTGAGTAACTGAAATCAAGGTTAATTAAGACTGTCTAGAATACCATCACTACCTATACAATGTAACCAACTAATCTGTGGTGTTGAATGAGGGAGCCAGTCTTGTTCTTTCTTAAAATTTGATAACCTGTTATAGGAATATTTTAGTTCTATTGTTTCGCCAACTCAACGATCGCTTTGTACAATTTCCATCTATCCAACTTTTTTTCTCAATATCATTGATCTCAATTCGACGAGGCGGGCGGTATTGACAAGCACAAAGCTTTTACAAAGGGTCTTATGTGACAATTTTTCCTTTCTTACAACGTCAAAGATATTGAAAAGGAAGAACGTTGAAAAATGAGCATTGTTGTGTATGTATGTATAATCTTTGACATTATCTTGTGAAGTGTTTGAAATATATTTGAGAGCTTGGAAGAGCTCTATACGATCAAGTTTCTAAGAATATACTCTCAGAATTCCTGCGACTCCAGGTTTCGTATGTGTTCGTAAGTGTGTAGGTTATTTTTTTTTTATACTAACCTATATAGTTGCCTATATTGATAATTTTTCCTTCAACTTGCCTTTCGATCATCCTTTTGAGAGGACACTTAGATTTTTTTTCTTAGTTTTTGGCCTCGTGCCTCGTGCATTCAGCCAATGTCAAGTATTATGCATTTTAAAGTATATAATATAGTATCAAGTTATATATAAGTGTCATCAAATCACAGCCAGTCACACGAAATTAGTCACAGTCACAGTCGTGCCCTAGTAAAGTTGTGGCGACTTTACTATGGGCGTTTACGGAGTTTTGAAATCAACACGAAAAGTCATATTTCACCACATTATACCACTTGCCCACACTCGTGCATGTATTTCAACACTCAATGAATAAAACACCACTATTTTTAATCATTAATTCGCGAAAAAACACAAGTTTAATAAAATAATAGAATGCAGCGACATGATTTTTCCGTGTTCCCGCCAAAAACTCCTATCTTTGATTTATATTCGTCTGTACTGCTTTATTAGACGTTAGTAGGTACGTTAATTATTATTAAGTCACATGATACTACGTCATTCACAAAGTAAACAGTAAGAGGATACATTTTACTACTATTTATTTATTATTAACTTTGCTTTTATTATTCTTTTATATTACTATGGGTTATGTACCTGAAATAAACGTCTTTATTATTTATTATTATTATTGTGGTAAGAACTTTGTTACTAACAAGTAGGTACTTTAAAAAAATATATCAACCGACTTCAATTTCGATTACCTGCCCGCCTAGTACGCGAGCTGTGTTAAACGTTTATCCACTGTTTTTTCCCCGCGAAAACGAGACAGACGTATTCATATTCTAGCTTTATCACTTTCCCGCGCGGGGAAAGACCAATTAGTCCTCGGCGCGTGCTAGGGGGCCAGGATGACATCTTTTTTCAGTAATTTTGATTTAAAAACCAAACTACTGAACCGATTTTGATAAAGTTTATATGGAACCTCCTCTGAAGTATGACCTACCGAACAGAAACGGACAAGTAGCGTAACAAAAAACAAACAAAAAAAACGTACCTACAGTCGAATTGAGAACCTCCTTTTTTGAAATCGGTTGAAAATATAACAAGATTAGTTTAAAATAACTTCTGCAAAAAAATATACTTGCAATAAACTTTCAAAAAACATATCTACGTCTAACAAGTTAGAAAATACTTCCTCACTAATGCTATGTACTTGTTATAGAAAAAGACCAAGACATTTCGCAAACACTATTATTATCTGCTCTAAGCTCGTATAAAATCATGGTTTGATCGCAGACAGCAAAACTCTGTCTTTTCTCAGAACAGTTCCCGAGGGCGTTCGAGTCACATCGTCAATCTCGTCCGTATCGCTGGCTTTCGTCAAATGTACTACAAACTTGTCCGGCTTGCTTTTTAGACGAGGAGCTAACGGTAAATAACAATGGTTGGCACAAAGATAATCGATTAATGTTAAAAACGTCACAAGATTATAGAGTACGTACCTATCTAATTTATTTGATATTTATTTAAGTTAAATAAAATCTAATTGTATTTATATAAATGTATGATTACCATCTTTTAATTTTATAAAATCAAAAGGTGGACTCGAAAAATTTTGAAGTAAATATTAAACTAAATAAAGTTATATTTTATGCTGTTTGATAGTATCGATTAGCGCAATCTTTTTGCAAATACTCTAAGCTACGTCATAGAGAAAAAAGTTAATAAACTTTTTAACAGCTGTGTCAATGAGTGAATATTTACAGTATTGCCACGCTCATCGAATTTTTTTTGTCAGGCATACATAATAATATTCCATTCCATTGCTCTCCAACTATTCGCTCCGCCTGCATCCCTAGGGACCGCCACGCGTTGTGCCTTTGTGTCCATATGTCGGTGCGTCATTTTTTATGCGAACATTTGTACGCTGAGATAAAAAATACAAGCAGTACGCTACAGTCGCTACATCATCACAAGAGTGTCAGGGGAAATGATTGTTTGTCTAGAAAGGTACACAAAACAGTTTCCTTTTCCATCGAAAAAAGTTTTGAACAGATTTTCCGGCTAAAATATTGAATGTATATGAGGTATCCTATCTAGATAAGATATCTAGGAACAAAATATCTGTTGGAACGCCAGGTACGAACCCCGTCAAATATGGTACGTTACCGTGAGTTTGGAGGGCGAGGAGATTAACAGATTTACAGATTAACACATCACACAATGAATTTCTTGATTATGACACACTAAAATAGAATATTAACTATTTAAGTACTGGGACACAATGTGAAAACTATAAAAAATTGGGGACACGGAGCGGACATGTTACGAATGCTACCACTCTCAACGACTACATACAATCAATTGCGCTCCTTGACAACTTGACAGCGCCCAGCGCCCACACAGCAGCGTCCTTCTACCGAGCTCTCACAGGAACTATTCTCATTGATGATTGGTCACCGCCATTACTTATCGACATCAGCAATAAGATGCAGGCGTTATTAGAGTTGGACCAGAACCATTTCTTCCAAAATTCTCAAAAAAAATAATCCAAAATTTCAAATTAAAAAAAACGATTTTATAAATTAAATTAATTTAAAATAAATTAAAACTAATTACATTGAATAAAATTTTCAAATTTTAAATTTTCTTCGTCTTTTATTATTATTATTTTTTTTCTTCTTGCGCCATCGCCTCTTCCAACTTTAGTTCACCAAAACTAAACTACGTGGCGCTTACATCATGTCAAAATATCTATAGTTGGTTAAAAACTCTTTATTGTGCACACCAGAAATTAAAATGAACATAGAAAATAGTAATAGGAGTAAGCAGGTTTGTATAGGCTGAGTCGCTGACTCTAATGTCAGAATTAAATGTGCCACCCGAAGGCCTTGGACACGGTTGATGGATGTTGTTTCGCTGCAAATAATAAGACCTCTTTAAAAAAATTGTGAATAGAGTGACGAGACGAGCGAGACGTCCGCTTGGTGGTAAGCGTCACGCCTGCACATAACAGTAGCTGTGCCAGAATTGGGAACTTGGGAAAAAAATCTTGCGCTGCATATTTGTTTGAGTAGCTAAAATTTTACACTATTTTCGCATTGCACTTAAGGAGCTTGTAGCAATTTTGAACTTTTGTACAATGTGGGAAAATTCCATAATGCTCGATATTGAACCAAATTATTTTTTAAATTAAAATTTATTATATATTTTAGCTTTTTGTGTTTTAGAAAACGCGTTTTTGGATGTTTGGCTCGATAGAAAAAAAATTACAAGTGGACACTAAATCGGCATCTCGATTAGCTAGAACTAAGAAAATAAATTATGAAACCACGTAAAATTTATACTTATATAATATAGATTATAGTATTATTTAGTTTTTTGATGTATATGATTACAGTATTTATTTGTGATATTTTTAAAAACAAAGAATAACCTACAAAATTTTGCAATTCAAGCGCTCAACCCTTCTCCTCTATCTCGCTCGCACCTACCGTTTAGTGCCTATCGTTTACTCGCCTGGAGGTACCTCGCTACAACCGGGCCCTAAAGCGTGCGATATATTCTGTTTCTTAAATCGACGTATAAGATTTAATAGAAATGAAATTGTAGCAAAGAATACAAATCACACGCAGACATAAATTTGTTGCGACAGCTAAAGCAACAAATTTTGTTGTGATTTGCATTTTTAGCACTTCAACGAGCCCTTTGCATCGGCGTGGATAAAATTTGAACGAGTTTCGATATCAACTTTTATGGCTTCCATACTCTGATGTACAACGTAAGCACTGCGACACACTATCTAAAATTTGATGCATCGCCGTGAAACATATATAATATCATTGTATCAACCCATACGATCTAATACTTCATTCATGAACAGTCAGAAGACATCCACTGCTAGGCGAAAGCCTTCCTCTTAATAAGGAGGGGTTGCCATAGTACCCACGCTTGGCAGACGGCTTGGGGATCTCAGAATGATCATCAGCGTTAGCCAAGAGAAAGCTGCTGCCCGTCCTCCGGTGGTTCTGGATGCAGTTTTAGGACATACCTAGATGGGTCTAAAAAAAAAAACAACGAATAAAAAAATTAAATTAAAAAAAAGTCTAAAATTGACAACGTGAATGAGGTGTTGGTGGGCCAACACCTCATTCACGTTGTCAATTTTTTATATGAAGAAATCTTTTCCCCTAAAGGAATGAAAATGAAACTGGCAATACAAATACATGTAATGAAGCTTTTGTTTGAGTACTCTTCAGAAAAATGAGGTGATGAAAAGGAACAAGTGAAATACATTAAAATTTCTTCGTCGTAATAAAAATTCTCTAAATGGTAACGGTATCATTAAAACGGTTTGTTTCAGTAGACATTCATCAGGCGGTGGTTTAATTAAAAGGAAAGTCTTGCCTCTTGCGGCATCCCCTTGCCGTTTGCTGACCTAATATAACTGGTAAATGGGAACTCCATTAATTTATACTAAACTCCCGCCCTTGGTTGGTATTACACTTCGCTTCAGCAAACAAAATGCTTATGCAATAATGATGAGAATGAAAGAAAATGCTTTAGCATTAAGTCCTCTCTTTATATTTCGTATCGTTAAGTAGATATTTTCGTTTTCTTATTCATTTTCGGCACGTGAGCGGCTGTTTTGTTAATGCTGATAGCTGAAAAGAAGTTGTTCGGTTGTAGGCATTACTTCGAATATCTCAACACTAATTCCTAGACTAAAGTCTAAAGTACCTTAGCTTCAAATTGGTGGATCTTTTATGATAGGAATTACAATACAATACAATACAATACAATATATCTTTATTGCACACCAGAAATATAGAACAACTTACAAATAATCAGGGTAGGTACATTATTATTAGGAATTGTGGTCTGTTGAAGATCTGGTAGGTGGCAAAGCCAAAATAAGTTATAAAGGTAATAAGGTTAAGTTGTAAGTTATATAATAAAAGTTGGTGAATTGCAAGGACATAGCATTTCACTGTTATTGGATACTTACATCTATTCTAGGGTTTTTGCCTTAATTAGAATAGCATAATCTGTCTCGTAATAGACCACTGCTGCACATAGACCTACCCTCGAAGGGCGATCGGGCCATATCAATCCGCAACAAGGCCAGCGCGGTGGCGACTTGGACATAATTATCCACCGCGCTGTCCTAGTTGCGGATTCGTAAACTTACATAAACAATTGAATTGAATTGATTTGATTAAATGTCTGCTCCTGACTTATGAAGGTTTCCTCACGATGTTTTCCTTTACTGAAAAGCCAGTGATATGAAAATTCGTACATAAACTCCACTGAGTTGAACCACCTCACGATTCCACGCCTCGATAGCGATACCTTGTGTCTGTAGGCGTTTTGTACCGTCATAAAAGCTCCACAAATGCTTTGTATGACTAACTAGTATAGTATTATTATCTGTGGTATCACGGAAAAAAACAATAAATTATCAGACATAATTGTCTAGTCTACAACCTAGTCTAGTTTTCCCAAGAGAAAATAGAGTTTTTTTCAATGATGATGCGTAAGAAATCGTATTGCTTATTGATGAAAGGTGACATTTGCATAGTAGCAGTTCTTCTGTTCCAAGTGTAACCCGCTTTATATATACATAAAGCATGTCCCAGTATAATTACTACAGTATAAGTATGTACGTATGTGTGTGTTGTTAAAATTAGAGGTAACATTTTCTATTTCATTCCTTGTAATGAAATATTAATTGTCCTTGTTTTATTTTCATTGGACTCTTACAGAATAACTTTTGATCTGTTGAAAGTAGCTTCGTGAGAAATCTTACTAAGGAAACAAGCCATTTGCAGTGTATGATTTCATTTTAAAATCGTAACCACTAGAAAATAAGAACTATAATGTTACTCACTGTCAGGGATCGAGGAGCAAAACATTTGACTTGAATTTGTTAAATCCAAAATCTGAAGGGCGTAAAAAGTGCGTTGACAGATGCAATTAGTTTGAAGAAATATAACACCTAATAATTTTGCTTAAATAATGTTGTGTTGCCATAAAATAATAGACGGACGTTTTCAAGTGTGACTAGTTAATAATCACGCATTGTAGTCAGGGTTGTCGAAGGCTAGAACAACAATTCATAGTTTTAACATGACTTAATATTTTAAGCATCATTTTGAATTCAGATAACTTGAAGTGAGATGTAAAATGATAATTCAAACGATAAATTTCATTAAATAAATTTTGAGTCATTCTGTTTCTATATTTTATAGTATATATATTATTATTTAAATGTTTAAGATTTCGTGTGACATTTTAATAATATTATGACTTTCTAAATTAATAGCTGAAGCTTTATAATAAAGTGTTTCTTATTAAATTCAGTTTGTAGTACGTTACATCATAGTGTTATATGTGATCATAATATCTATGTATTTTAATGTCAAATTATATATAACATAAATTACAAAAATATAGTATCTTGGTTTACTAAATAGTTTACCATCTTAGAATAGAATAACGAAAGGGCCTAGCCCTAATGTTGGCGTCATCCTGTCGGAAAGAAAATAATAATTTACGACTAAGGTTTTGTCCCCAACAGTCAGTAAGGACAATTTCAAAATGAATAAGATAAAGCAGAGCATCTATTTGTATGAGATTAACAACTTTTGCACAATTTATAAATAATTACGTATTGAAATTAATTGTTGATTAATTTTGATATGAAACTAAATCCAAACACAGTAAAGTAACTCTAAACAGTTAAGAAGAATTTCCTACAAAATACTTTAATAATTTAGTAATGAAGTCAATAAATGAGTTATAAGATTTCTTAACATAATTTAAATTAGTTATTGACCTAAGGTGATAATTTACTTCACTTTTGCTAACATAAATATTTTCTTTCGGAGTTCTCATACTGCTATTGGTTACGCACAGAATTTTTAACAAAAACTCGAGTATTTTGAAGTACGTACTAGTTTTTGTGTGATTTTACAAAACATCGTAAATTTAATATAAAGTGTTGGTTTTAAATGGTGACAGGTAGAGATTACACATATCGAAGTATGTTTCATGGGAAGAAATTAAGTAAAAATGGGGACAGTCGCGGATTATTGGTAAAACAGGACGGTCGATTCCTGATCAGAAACCCAGTCGCGGATAGTTAAGTACTTATTGTTTATAGTGAAAGTGATATTAAACTAGAGTTCATACTAAACTAAAAGTGAATCGTTAGACACAAAAATATAGATTAGTATTTTAGTGTTATTAATTTATGAGTGAGTGTAAAGTGGTGAAATAGGAATGCAGTGAAAGTGTATTTGTTTTGTAAATTCAGTGTTATACATATATATTATATTAATTTAATCTAGATGGGTATGTAATGTATTTTGTTAAGTTTCAGACATCTCACTGTTGTTCCTGCGTCAGGCGTCGCGTTGTTTAGACTACGTTGTCTTTATCCTTATATTTATGTTAGGTAAATAGTGGGTATTTTGCCATTCATTATTTACAGGAACCGCGGCCAGTGAGGTCTACGTCGTAAACGGGCTTTTCGGGGGTAGAATATTTACCTTATTTACTTATTTTATGATTATTAGGAGGAGTGAGTTTTGTATGTTTGTATGAGAGATTATCATTATAAATGTATACGTTTCAATTATAAAAGTCAAATCTATTATTGTTTCAAATGGAATCTTGTATAAACCATACATGATATCGACAATGTAACATATTTATGTACTGGATGTTTGCAAACAAAACTTGCTGCAATTCCAACTTATGTAACAATTATATTCAACAAATCGAAGCGGTATAAAATGAGTGTGTGTGTATGTAAAAGTTTATCATCATGTACCAAATCAAATCATAATTATAGAACGAGATAAAGCATTATGCTGCAACCGACTTACATCTATAACTTACACATACCACATAACTCGAGTATTTTATAAACTGCTTAGAGATATCTGAGACCGGAAGTTCCCGCCAATTATTGGAATTCTCGTTGGAATTGCTAACATCCTAAAGGATTTTCAGTTATTTATCATCCTTCATATAAAATTTGTACTATAAATTACACACGTGCACACTCTATAACTCATAGAAGGACGGGCAAGGATAGTCGGCTGATCTTCGAGACGGACACCTTGAACTCTCTCTTTCGCCCACAGCACACACCGAGGGACGGGCAAGGGTAGTCGGCTGATCTTCGAGACGGGCACCTTGGACCACTCCTTCAACCCCAAGCGGGAAAAGACGTGCGAAAAAGATTAATCGTACGCACAGGGTTACTCAGGATCCTAGCTCGAAATTAGGGCCAGCTGGCGGACTTATATTTCGTGTCTGGAATCCGCTCATGCACTAGGTACACTCACCACAACTAAGACCATATAATTCCTGTAGGGAATAGTTCGAGTCAAGGAATTATTTGGTCATAAATCATACCAAATCAAACAAATTTTACTATCAACAAATCATATGTATGAACGTGATGTATGTTTCTGAAAAATGGTGATGTATGAAACTTATCGGTATGAGATATGACGGTTTGAAAGTTTAGACTTTCGTGGTTAGGTTGAACAAACCTGGATTTTGTTGGAAATGGGTGGGGTGTAGGTTGGAAGGTGAGCCCCATATCTTTCATTTCGCTTAGAGCTCCTATTCACAGACTTTTAAAGTCTAGACTCCTATTCCCATGCCTATATTCTTTTAGGTGTAGCGGTCGTCGGAGTGCAACGAAGCGTAACTTAGAGTAAAGTTTACATATAAGTAAATAAGTTATATTATCACATAAAATATTTAACTTTATAATTATTTATTTTAAATATGAATATATAAATGTATATTTAATTTATGTTTGACTTAAATGTGCCTCTTTTAGCGTTTTGTGGCCACGAAGAAAGAAGATGGATCTCGATCCCGGAGTAGCTGGTTCCTGAAAATTAGCTAAGTTGCATGCTTGAAATTACTTGTAATTATGGTTCATTTGTTTTATTTTATTTTATGAATCTATTCGATTTTGTTGACTTTCCAGCATTTTTCTTCATGTACGTTATTTGATTTAATAATTATGTTTTTAAATAATTTTTATTCTCGGTATAATTTTTTATACGTGATGCTTATTTTGCGAATGTTTTAGTGTAATTATTATATCATTATGGTTGATTATAGCAGCGATTCCGCTGTGCGCGTTTATACGATAAGTGATTACGGCGATATTTGATTTTATGCTTTATTCATAAAACACAACGTAAACTACACAACGTAATTGGGTCCTAACATTTTAAATTCTAGACGATCACTATTTATTTTATTTTATTAAATAAAATTATATTAAACTAGACGATCACACCTGGCCATAATAATAAATTAAGTAAGTTTTAGTAACGACATATTTAAGTAGGTTAAAAAAAAAAGTTTGATGATTTATGTCACGTTAAACGTTTGGTTCGTATAATTATAAATAAATAATCTAACATATATATAGGTAAATATCTTAAACCGTTTACACAAGCCACATGACAAGCGTGGGGATTATGGCAACATCTTTCTATTAAAAGGGAGGCCTTCGTCCAGCAGTGGACGTCTACTGACTATTGATGAATGATGTGACTTCATATGTTAGTTATCAATCAAAAATCAACGACAACATTATTTTCATGATTGATGAAGGGTGATTTTTGCATAGTAGCAGTTCAAGTCTGACCTGGGTATGTCCTAATACTGCATCCAGGACCACCGGCGGATGAGCAGCAGAGTCCAATCGGTGAACGGTGGTGAGCAGTTTGCGATCCTCAAGGCGCCTGTCAAGCGTGGGATTACGGCAAACACCCCCAAAGAAGGAGGCCTTCGTCCAACAGAGGACTTTTTCTGGCTGTTGATGATGAATTCAAGTTTTAGCTGCATTTGCCATACATCTGCTATTATTATTTGTTTATATGAGGAAAACGAATGGAGGCCAAACACTGCATTTATGTGTGGCCAAAGTTTAACGTCGGCGTAACACAGTGGCAGGGAATATTTACGAGGCTTGTACCCTATTAAAATATTTTACGACCTTGTAGTTTACTACTTACATTTTGAGAACAATTCGGCCATTTTACCGACGTCCGTAAAATTAGGGAGAGTAAGAATGAGAAACAATGTAATAGAACTATTGGATTGCTGGCCGATTGCTGGGCTACGAAACGGCTCCTGGGAAGCAATAAAAGAGAAGTTATAGGTTCGTTTCTTACACCGAATGACTATAAATTTGGATTTCGAATATATTGAATCCCTAGCCTGAAAAGTAGCTTGGTTTTAGCCATATTAGACTAAAAACGCGATGTCAGCAACGCTACCTCATCGAGTACCAAGATAAGACCGCAGATACGTTCTATACAGAACTAAGTACATAGAACTTATCTCAGCTCTATAGGTCTATACTTACTTCAATAGTTATATATAGTGCATGAACTAAAAAGTTATGAAAACGAATACCGGGATTGCCAACCAACCTGTGGCAGATTTTTGTACAATAAGCAAAAATAAAATAAATTTGGTAAATTATACATCGAGGAACAATTAACCACGTAGTACATTAGATAGTACCCATCGAGCAGTAAAAAATAGAGTTGCCTCATCCTATCCTGAATTTAACCAGATTTTAGGTTTAGAGTTCCAAGATGTCGTTATGACCTGCCAATCCTATAAAGAAGGCATTTAAAAAGTACAAACCATCTGACAATGCTAAGCTAATTTGCGTGCATACGAGCTGAAAAATGATTTATCAAGCAGTCAGAGGCATACATTCAATTTATTTACAACTTTTCTAACAACCTGAGGTTCAAATTAATCAATTATTAATGATTATTATTATTAGTTAATTAATTATCTCTTGATGATAGGTACAACGTGAAAATAATCTTTTGCATTAAGAGAACTATTACTAATGTTCTAAGTAGGTAGACGTGATATTCGATTAAGTATTCTATCAGCTATCTGGTTTCCATATAACAAGCTTTGCTTAGTTTGGGGCTAGATGGCGCTGTGTGAAATGTCCAACCATATTTATTTATTTAAGTATATATTGTTTCCTCCTATAAAACATCACAAAGGTTCCTAGCTGAAGATTTTTGGCTGAAGTATAGAGTAGAAAGCTGAATATGCTCTAGATTAGCTCATACCGAAGTTTCTGATATTAATACAACAATAAGACAAAATTATAAATAATAGAACATCGTTGTTTGATAAACAGTCCAATCAAAGTTGCAATAGAGAAGACTTTCGTGTGGACAATGCACACCCGCTGCCTATTAAAAGTTTGTTTTCCCGGAACGGGCAGCCGTTTACGTATTGAAGCCACCACCAGCGGGTGGCTTCAATACATAAACTCAGTATCTAAAAGTTCTTCTTAGTTTCAGCGTTTATGTTAGAAAAAACTTGTGATTATATGTTTATATGTGGCTTGATTTGAATAGGCGCCTATTGTAGCTCTTACCCATGATATTCCTACTGACACAATAGATTTTGCACGAAAAATAGGAGAAGATTCTTTGGTAAGCTGGTATAGTAAATTAGGATTATAACATTTTATTTGCGAACAATGGCAATCATATATCAAGCTTTCGACACTCGAAGTTTGTTTTTACCCGACTATGCAAGAAGAGTAGGTATATAAGTATTATGTTCATTGTATTCCCTCTTGGAGGATTTACCTCTTTCTCAACATTTCACTGGTATTCCCTCGTATCTCCAATGCAACAAGAAATATTTTGACAAATGACATATCAATCATACATCTTTTTACACGACGTATCACCGTCACAGCTAATCCTATATGGCGGACTTAAAAACCAAAAGTCACAAGTCTACACGTGACCAAAATGCTGGCTTTTATTTGGGGCAGAAAAATAGCCTCGCAATCCAGCGGGGCAGCGTGGCCAGCATTTTGGACATATTACCACAGAATAAATAATAGTACTACGTACAGAAAGTTAACTCCGCAAAGGAATTGAAATAAATAAGGACTCTATCTACTAGGGAATAAAATAGCAATATAGCATACTATAACTTGTGCCTACCATTTATTAAATAATGTAATTGGTGTGTCTACCGTATTAGTTAAATAAATAAATAATAGCAATTCAACTCGCACAGCGCTGGATACCGCTCACTATATTCACCTAGATATACCGCTCTTTTTCTATCACGTATGCTTAGTTACGTGCGACGAGGCTAGCGTGCGGGCGGCGACTTACTTCTGCCTTGCATTGTCCTCCCGGACGGAGCGCCGGCCGAACATACCTAAACTGCGGAGTGACACCCCCCTGATATTACCCGAAATTAGAGATCGTTTAAACCTATCTAAAGGTTTGCTACCTATAGATACTTGAAACGGTCTCTGAAACTGATTATTTAATTTTATAATTAAGTAGTTTAGTTTGTAATGTTTTCGTTTGTTTTGATTAAAATATTCCATAAATTAATAAAAAAAATAAGTCCTAAAACGTTTTTTTGGGACAAAATATCGTGTCGTGTAAAACAAATATGTTCACCGTTGTTTTTTTTCTCTGTCGCCTCAATTATATTGCATCACCAATGGTACGAGTATGTGGTTAGATTGTCTCTCGTTAAAAGTTGTTTCCCAATTGTAATTTCTCAAACGTATGGTAGAGTTGGCACGAAATAGTTAACAAACGCGGTTGGTACGTCACCAACGGTACGTTGTTAAGTAGAGACCGCACGTTTTCACTTCACGCGGCTTTAAACAGGGTTATAAGCTTGGGATGTACTAAGCTGAAAAGGTGTCATTGTACTTATCATTGATAACGGTTCTCCCTTGTTTCTTATAACAATTTTCCTTATAATATTACTTTATATAATTTCAGTCAGATCATATAAAATTAGTTTGCATAATTATTCATGCAACATAAACATTCACTTTATGTAAATTAAGTTCACATAATTTTTCACTTTGAATAATATTGTTTTACCGAATAGTAATTACAAAAAAATGTGCTTGACCTAATATTTATTTAAATTTATACCTAACTAATGGGTAGGTACGTATCAAAATATTTATAAGATTATAAAAACAGATGAGGAGGGGAAGTGGGCCTTAATAAAAAAACTAGCTAAACGTTCTGATGCATGTCGCCTGACTCGGTTTTGTCACTGGAAAAGACCCCGGCGGACCGGGGTCCGCCAGAAACTCTAGCGGCCGCAGCTGAGGAGAGCGAGCCATACAAAGGCAAGCCTAGGTGGAGTCGGGGTGCTCTGATTCGGTCACCCATTTCGAACCTAACCAACTCAAGTCGGGCATATGAAATAGGATTAGATAAAGCAAAAAATTCAACAAACGAATATTATATCAAATGAACATTATACAATTTGAACATTAGCGCAATCGTTGTTATATCAAACATATGTTATTTGAAACAAAAATTACGTAAGTTAAAAATATGCAAAGCGATTATTATATGAAACGTTGTTCGTTCAAGTGAAATTGTATGAAACGTAGTTATATGAAACGGGGACCCATTGTTAACAAGTTTTACAATCTAATACCTAAAAAAGTATCCTATCTCGGTCACCTTAATGTACGCTGCCGATCAATGAGCGTCCGATCACACTCACACATCCTCTCACGCATTATCTTTCTGTCACATACACACGAACATACACAACACCCATGCACTGTTCCAGTTTATAGGGATGAGCTTTTTAAGCTCGACTTGATTTTGTGAATCGTAATGGATCGTAACGTCTCGATCTCTGCGAATCGGATCGCATGCATTTCATCCGGTTTTCAATAGATCGACAAAAAATCGTGATCCTTAATAAAATACCTACATTTATTACATTGTGTGCAAACAATAATGGTTGGACTGCGATCCGGTGATTGACAGAGTTGAATCGATCTGCAGTTCGGATCGCATGCTTTCTATCCGATCCGATAATCAACTGAATCGCCCATGATATGATCTTCGAAAAGATCTGATCAGATCGGCGCATCGCTACCAGTTTCCATATTACACACAGACGCAAGCACCCCCTGTCGTTAGCCGCACGTTCCCATTTCCGTGATTATTACGCGAACTGCGGTTTACTTTCAATTTACACGACACAATATTGTATACGAGGTTAAACAGGCATGGAATATATTGGGGTGGACGAGAAATATACAGTCATCATCATAATAAGCATATCTACTCTCTGTCTACTACACTAGACATAAGTACCTAGCAGTGCTTGCGGTTTTATCCGGCGTAGATACGGAAAGTGTATTTTTTTTTGGGGAAAAATCTGTGATTTAATCAATCTCCATTCAAAATTATACTCAAACTGGTTGAAACTGTTACAGCTTGAAAAACAAATAAACATACACATACACACGCACACACACACAAACTCATAAATTTTTCGTATTTATAACATTTTTTATTCTTCTTTTCTCCTATGAAGATTATGGCGTCGCACTTTGTGCATTTGCTATTGACAAGTATTTATTTACTTATGTCAATGACGATCTTATGTCATGTTTTTGATGATTTTCAAGTCGAATGAGTCTTAGTCACAGTAAAAGTCACACTTAGTAAGTCACAATCAAGTCCAGTCATGCCCTAGTAAAGTCGTGGCAACTTTATTGCAAGCTTCTTCGGAGTTTTGGAAACAACACGAAAATACACGTTTTACTGCACTAAATCACTTTCCCACACTCGTGCTCGTAAATCAGCACTTAATGAACAAAACGCCACTATTTTTATGCATTAATACTCGAAAAAGTTTTGGAAAATAATACAATGCAGCAACATGATTTTTTCGTGTTCCCGCCATAGCTCTATTTATAACATTAGTGTGTTCTTCAATTCTTCATTGCAATTACATTATAATTTGCATAGTCACTAAGTTTTGCACTTTTATCGATAAAGTCATGGATCTTTCTCTAATTTAGTGCCGAAATATGTTACTCTTCTTTTACCCTTCTTTTATAGTCTTAGCGCTTGCTCTGTCCCCTTACCCGTATATTACTGTTTATTACGACAAGATAATGAGAATGTGTCTTATAATTGTCCATAAACAACGCGCACACTCATTTTGGCTCAGATTGGGGTTCTAATTTCTAAGCTTCTCTTTATGAAAACGCCAAGGAGCTTACGACTGATCACACTAATAAAACAATTTACATACATAAAGACGATATAAGTAATATTAACGCTTTCGATCGATAAATATAATATTTACATGAACAGATATAAAGTTAACATTGGCAGTATGGTATTATTTTGTGCTATCATTTCAAAGGTAGAGAAAACACAAGTTTTCAAAAATAGTTATTTATGATACTAGTGCGGTTAGTTGGTTTTTACAAACGAGTAGACGAATGTAAGTCCGAGACGAAGTCGAGGGCTTACCATAGTCACGAAATTGTAAAATCCAATTCCGAACGTGTGCCATACAACGTTTTACAACACATTTGCGAGAAAACAGATAACAGAAGTACAACAGATAATGAAACAAACTTTATTATTTTGTTTATAAATATTGGTCGGAAAGTCGCAACTAAATACTTGACACTGGCAAATGCACAAAGTGCGATGCCATAATCCTCCCAGGAGGAAAGAAGAAAAAAAAACTTCGTTCTAAAGTTAGTCTTCGATACAACGTTTCTAATATGAGTGTTTTTTCGTGTTATTTCCAAAACTCCGAAGAAGACTATAGAAAAGTTGCCACAACTTTACTAGGGCATGACTGGACTTGACTGTGACTTACTAAGTGTGACTTTGACTCATTAGACTTCAAAATTATCAAAAACTTGATACAAATAAATACTTGACACTGGCACAAAGTGCGACGCCTTAATCCTCCTAGGAGGAAAGTAGAAATGGTGCGAATTAACAAATAGCGTTACGTGCGCGTGGTGAAAATTAGAACTTCATTTTTCGTCCCATTTTCTATTTAGTATTAAAGTGATACAAACGTATTGACCAAAAGCGCTTCCAAGGAGGTTCGATCATTCAGCTTATTTATTATCGTAAAGTGAAACTCCTAGTGGAAGTCTTATATATTTTTATAGAAATTAAAAAAATACCGTACAGGATACGCAACTACCAAAAAAAGGTAAAATAGGTTTACCGCACGCCTAGCTATTTTACCGCACGCTTACTTGTATGGTGCGTAATGTTCAACTTTCGAACGACGTACAAAGGCTTCGTAAATGCTTTTTTCGAGCAATGTGTTGTAAAGAGTTTTACACTTAACTAAGAGTAACTATAGAGCAAAAACATAAAAAAATACTGGTGACTTACTTAGATGTATATTGTAAACGAAAAAAAATAAACTGGCGCACGGGCCTTAGCCACAAAACGCCGCCGCTTGAAGTTACAATCGGCTTCTGAGAAGCCGAAGCGTGCGACAGCTATTATACCGTGTTCAGAGAGTTCATATGAAGTGTATGAAAATTGAAGTCCGCATCTCGGTGGCGGCGTTTTGTGGCTGTGGCGTTCCATGTGCGGCTAGGCTAAAATACGATAACGATACGATACGAACATGACGATCTAGTAAGGCAGTGGGCAGTGACTAGAAGTAAAAATCACAGATCGGGCTGAGTGTCGTGCATTTGGAGAGGCCTTTGTCCAGCAGTGGATTAAGGTAGGCTGATGAAGAAGATGATGATGGGAACGATTTAGATAAATAATAATAATAATATGTTCGCGCCTTCTTCGCGATTCAACTTATTTCATACTTTGTCAACTAAACATACATACGTTTAAAGCTCGCGCCTTCTGTGCAGCCACTCACTCATTCACATAACTCATTCATTCAATCATACATTCACTTAACACACTTCATTCAACTACACTGCACACGAAAGATCTTTGTTTTATAAGAAAACTTGGAAATACAACCAATATTCAAAAACCTATTATTATTTTGTTTCTTACCGAACATAATATTTTATCCTTCCGAACCTTGTCTTAATAAATTTATTTTTTATTTTTTATAAACTATGTAAAATATCTCTATACTTAGTAAATGTTATATGTATTTTTTTCAGTTACAATATAAGACAAAGATTTAGCTAAGTGGCGTGTCGTGCGACCGAATGTCCAGCAGCAGACTGATGATAAAGGATGAGGATGATATGAGGCCTTGGAGGAGTCACTCGGCTGGTTAGATAATTAAAGGATAAGGTGTGTGTTTCATTTCAATAGATAACGTAAGCTGGATCGCGAACTTATTTGTGACTAATAAAGGCGAAAGATCCCCAAGCCTCCTGCCAAGCGTGGGGATTATGGCAACACGGCTTTCGTCCAGCAGTGGACGTCTTCCGGCTGTTGATGTGAAAGGCGAAAGATCTGTGTTGTAGGGAAACTAGAATATGTGTGTTACTATGAACACAGCTAGAAGTGAGACAATACAATTTCATAATGAATAAATAATTTAATACGATTTATTAAAACGTTTAATTCACATATTGGTCTCAATGAGCGCTATGAATACGCATGTTTACTTTCGTTTTTATATCCTTGTATAATTACAATTAACGGCGCAAGTACAAAATGATTTTACTTACTGTCTTCCCGTTTAATTAAGGCAGGAAAGGAAAATACAGAAACACAAATAAGTTCATTTATTATAAGGTACCATATTATATTGCGTAGCGCTCGTAGCATTTGTAGCGTTCGTAGCAGATGCTACGAAGCGTAAACGCCTCTCGGGTTATTGTGAGTGCGAGGGATTTCAAAAAGGTTTCCGTTCTCTTTCTAACCGGATACGGAAACTCATATTGAATGTGTGTATTGTTGAAGTTATTGAAAGGGTTTCATATTTTCACCCTATTTTTGGTTTGAATGAAATAATTCATCCCTAAAGTTGTAGGTGTTAGGTAAATATTTGGTGTTGCCAAGTAAATTTTGGATCTCAATGTTATTGGTTTGAGTTATGTGAACAAAAACAATTATGTATGCTACATATGTTTTTGAGTGTTGATATTTTCTACATGTCTGTTCCGACATTATAAATTATGTTCGATTCGACACGGCTAAGTTCTAATCAGTTAGCATACTTTTAAGGGCATATTCTGTACATCAAAACTTCAATCTTAAAGATTTCAATGTTAGCCCCATAAAGATAAGATAAAGATAAAGATTAATTTATTTGCATTGAACACGAGTAGAAACATGCGTTTGTTGACATTAAATTATATGAGCTTCATGTTATGCCTGAAGAGGCGTGCAAATGAGAGATGATAGCAGATGATAGATGATAGCATAGCAAAAGTTGTTTGTTTTGATGTACAGAATATGCACTGAAAAGGTTGCTAACTGATTAGAACTAACCCTATATATGTAATTATGAACACATTTTTGTTTTATCACCAAAACGTGTAAAATGTCAAAAAGGTTTGTGCTGATGACATAAAGAACACAATAAACATCACTCAGCGTTTCGTTGAGTGTTAGTGTGTTTAAAGTCCTCGCTGGTTGGAATTAATCCGAGTTACGATGTCCACGCATCGTGCGCTATGAATACAAAATGTTTGCTCTGTCTGATACAGCTAATGTTTGTGGTGTAACGTAAACACGGTAAAAGTAAAGTTATCTGAGGGCCCAGAATTTTCCGCAATAACAACTTGCCATTTTGTTTTAGGTTGCTAGCTATTAATATGTAGGTATAGAAGCATAGGTATATCTAATCATCATCTATCTTTGTGTTGTTGTTGTTACATATCCCAAGGTTAATTTATTTATTTCTATAATAATGTATTTTTGTTGTATTTATACGGGAATACTCACGTTTAATTAAATCAAATACTCTGACTATAGTTTCGATCACGTCCGGTGACCTTTTTCAAAG
Source organism: Erannis defoliaria (assembly GCA_905404285.2). NCBI lineage: Eukaryota > Metazoa > Arthropoda > Insecta > Lepidoptera > Geometridae > Erannis > Erannis defoliaria. The sequence goes on from FR990078.1 coordinate 9,178,996, forward strand.
AGTGAAAACAGAGCCCGACGCGCGTGCAGCTGCGTCCTGCTTAGCACAAAAAAAATGTGTCAAAACCACATTAGTTTTCATTATAATATTGTATCTGGTAACTACTTAGATAAAATTATATAAAAATAATAATGTACTGTAAAATGTGATTATAAAGAATTTAACATGTAGTCAAGGAATTAAGTCAAAAGTATATTTCATTAGCATTGTCCTAGTATCAGAATTAATTGGCCGCCCTAGGGCCTCTATCGTAGCTTGGCAGTTGTTGTTATTTAGAGGAAAAACAACCGGGACCAACAATTTGACGTGGCGTTCGACCCACGGCATCGTAAAAATGTAAATGCCACACGCAGTCCGAAGACTTACAGGATCGCCTATCGGAGATCTAATTTTAGTTAATGTACTTACGTAAAATGTTGTGTGCTCTTGGGACCAAGCGCGCTTATAGATATGACTGTTTATACCTCTCTACAGATAAGGTTCACGCTAATTATGACGGATCAACCAAAAATATGAATTAAAAAAAGCCTAAAAAGTAAGTAATAGCCTAATTGGGTGAAGACATCTGAATTATGATTAGAATTAGGCACAAGGATTTTAAAAATCCTGAGATAACCCATATATCTTTGTCCGAAGAAGAAATTCAATTCCGTGTGTGAATACTTCAATTTGCGACCAGCGAGGTAGAGTATCACCCAAGTTAGGCTTGTACCCAGGAGGATCATCATCATCAGCCCGGTGACGTCCACTGCTGCACGAAGGCTGCCTCCTTAGACCGCCATACTGTACGACAACCTGCCATTTGCATCCACCGGTTGCCCGCGACCTTCACAATGTCGTTGGTCCACCTACCTAAGCTGATTCTTCTGGTACGTTGTCGCCACTCAAGAACCTTTCTTCCCCATCGGTTATTAGTTCTTCGAGCGATGTGGCCTGCCCATTGCCATTTCAACTTGCAAAACCCTGAGAACTATGTCGGTGATTTTGGTTCTTTGGCGAATATCCTCGTACCATCGATTGATTGAATCTATGTACCCAGGAGTATACATAGATTCAACCAAGTAGAAATAGTTAAAAAGCGATGTCAATTACTTAAGTCTATTTAAAAAAATACGACCAGTATGTCCAGTACGACCAGTGTGTGTTGCCAGTGATGACATATGGAACTGCTGGCCTTTTGCAGAAGCTTAGAGTCACGCAACGGGCAATGGAGAGAGCTGTGCTCGGAGTTACTTTGCGCGATAGAATCCGGAACGAGGATATTTGCCAAAGAACCAAAGTTACCGACATAGCTCGCAAGGTTTCCAAGTTGAAGTGGCAATGGGCAGGCCACATCGCTCGAAGAACTGATAACCGATGGGGAAGAAAGGTTCTTGAGTGGCGACCGCGAACCGGAAGACGCAGCGTAGGAAGGCCTCCCACTAGGTGGACCGACGACATTGTAAAAGTCGCGGGCAACCGGTGGATGCAAATGGCAGGTTGTCGTACAGTGTGGCGGTCTAAGGGGGAGGCCTTCGTTCAGCAGTGGACGTCTCCGGGCTGATGATGATGATTTAAAAATATATATCTTGATCAGACTGTTGTCTTGACGGATAAGTCTGTCTGGTTTTCTCCCATTAGAGGTGGCGTCATTTAGCGGTGGATATATAGCTTTTGTTGTCCGACACCGTAACGTGACATCAAATGACTCCACCTCTATTGGAGGAAATTAAAGCTTAAATCTATCAGGGGTCCACGAAACAACGAACATTTTTATCGAACAAAATAACGCACAAACTGATCTTATTTTATACGCTACGTGGGCTGTTTTCTATGAAATACAAGCTAATAACTCAATTTATCCCTTTTACTATTATTTTTTCCTCCACTACATAAAACTCCAGTGTTTTATCGGACTCGCAGAGGAAAGAGAATTCGTCGCCCTCTATGCTTCTATGTAATTTATCTTAATACATTTTCTTTGTTACAAGTGATTTAGAGTTTCTACTGATAACATTTTTTGGATCCCTCGTATTTTGAGCGGGTGTTTAGTGGCAGTAAAGTTATTGCAAAAAAGACAACAAAATAACTTTATCGCTTCGTTGTCAATAAATAAAAAAGCATTTTACGCTCACAACAAAGCAATATTTGTTAGGTGTTAGCTTTTACGACGTTTTCTGTCGTATACATTACGGCTAGGTCGGATATAACTAGGGACACCTAAGTATACGTCGTATAAAAGTTATAAAGTAGCCGTCAACAAGGGTAAACTCATTTGAGTGTAGGTATCACCTGCCTTATCTAAATTTAACTCTTAGTTGAATTTGCACCCAGGCTATTTGCATTAGGATTGTGTTTAGACAGTAAAACAGACGTTGACTTTTATTGTCTTTTTGACCTAGATGATAACCGAAGGTTTATTGACCTTTAGGTAAATAAACAAAATCAAACGTGACTTTTATTTGTACCTCTACGTAACTTTTAAATAAAAGCTCAACTTAAATTTTTACCTTACTTCGGGATTACGGGGTTATGATTTTGGAAGACTATATGTGTGCAAATATATTCATCTGGTCCCTTTTTCATCTTATATAATGAGATCTCTATTGACACATTTAGTGACACTCAACTAATACCATAATACACTTAAAAAATACTACCGACTTCAATTTCGATTACCTGGATCATCATCAGCCCGGAGACGTCCACTGCTGAACGAAGGCCTCCCCCTTAGACCGCCACACTGTACGACAACCTGCCATTTGCATCCACCGGTTGCCCACGACTTTTACAATGTCGTCGGTCCACCTACGCTGCGTCTTCCGGTTCGCGGTCGCCACTCAAGAACCTTTCTTCCCCATCGGTGGTCAGTCGACCTTGATCGTCGATAGGGTTGATCGTTTCGCAGTTATATTGATTTATTCCAGTAATTTTGTTTTAAAAACCAAACTATATACTAAACCAATATCGATAAAATGTATATGAGACCGCCTCCGAAATATCACCTACCAAACAAAATGATTCATCAAAATCAATGCATAATTGGCGGAGTAATCGTCTAACATACAGTCGGATTAAGAACCTCCTTTGAAGTCGGTTGAAAAGAATGAAAGTTATTTTAATAATATAGTACCAATAAATGCATTTGTACTCCTCGTGTCATATGATAATGACGGAAAATCCAATTTGAGGGATTTTGTATCTGCATTTGCGTCTCCGCAAAGAATAATTTGACCGACTTATGAAATCACAGATTACAGGACTAACTAAGTAAATTCAAGATCTATGTATGGTTTGCATTGCAACACAAATGTGAGGTAGTATAAGGAAGTAGTTAGTTCCATTAATAACCGAATATATTAATCCTATTATTTGATGTAGATCTTTACGTTGAAAATGTAAAATTGTAACAATTAAAAAAGCAATAGGAGAATCTATCAGTTGCTGGGTTTCATACATTTATTTTTATCCCACAGCCTATTATTTCCGACAACAACACATTTCATTTAAATTTACGAGCGCCAAGGTACCAATAAAACAGATTTCATAATAAAACGATTTATTTACTTTAAACTTTGAATGAAAACTTACAAAATATAGTACAGGAGAGAGATCAAAGTTCTTTGGCATTGCTTTGGCACTGCTTGAGCTACATTGAATTGCTATAAATTTAAGTTTCATTCTTCTTAAAGTCAGCTTAAACTTTAGTTATAATGGTCGATAAGTTATCTCGCTAGATTAAAATACGTTAGCCATTACAAATAAGTTACCGAAATATTTTTGAGTGGAACGTCATGCGTAATTCATGTATACCAAGTTTAATTTTGACATAAAATTTCGTAAATCGAATTTTTGTGGTTTTATAATATAATACATATTTTATTTATAACCTAATATTAATTCACATTTCGAACAGAAAAATGTTTAGTTTGGCACATTTTGACACAGTTTGGCGTTATCAGACTTGATAAATGTCGTTGCATTGTTTGATTTGATTTATTTATTATTTGTTTATTTAATTAGATTTAATTAAACAGCAAAGAAAGCATAATCAATGCGAAGAAACACTTCTCTCTTTTCGTTAAAATGCATTGAACTTACAGTTTACAACTTAGAAAGATGTTCGGTAGTTATATTACGTTTGTAATAGATACCTTTAATACAAAACTACCAATTATTACAATTAATTTAGTCTCAGCATATTGTTCAGCACTAGAATTTTAAAGTGTTTGTAGTGTTTGTGTTTGTTTGGTGTTTGTGTGTATGTGTTTGTGTTTGTTTTTTTAAGAATGTACACTAATGTTGTCTTGTTAGTAGGTATTACCTTAATAATACTTAATCCATAATAACTTACAAAATATTATATCTTACTTAGGCTTTAAGTAAAGTTATGTCACAACTATTTTGAATCCAAGTGTGAATCTGTACTGTCTATAGAAAATACATAATTATTTAAAGCAGGCTTTTCACGATGGGATATAATCTATGCCGCGATTGGCCTTCAGAGAGGTAATATACAAAGTGTAACAGTAAGGTTCAACAATACTGAAGGGTATGTATTTACTCATCATTATGAACACTTTTACTATGGGGCCAACACTGTAATCGCAAAAAAAATTCAGCTGTTCTATACATTTTGTCCAAGGTCAATGAACTTTTTGTATGGAACAGCAGTTTTTTTTGGGATTTCAATGTTGGCCCCATAGTAAAAGTCGTTTCTAATGATGAGTACATACATACCCTACGGTATTGCTGAACGTTTCTGTTACACATTGTATATTACATCTCAGTGTGAACGGTTCCATTTAAAAGTATGGTAAGCGATATCTCGAGCTATAGCAATTATTATATATTGTATTATATCTCATAGTGAAAAGACAGCTTTAGATCTCTATTATAGCTCGATCAACTTCCTTTTTAGTTTGCATTTTATGATGCTTGATCAATAGTAGAATACTACAATAGAATATAATAGATATATCCTTAATATATTGAACTGTCTTTTCAGATTCACAAATGGCTTCCACTTGCCTTGCTCTTACATTAAGATATGGATTATTTACACTAATATTTTAATTTGGTACCTAAACTTTATCTCAAATTGGCACAATCTCTACATGCCCATGTACTTAAATAAAACCTTTTATCGTTGAGCTTTTTTTAATTAAACCACTTGAGCTTGAGTACGATGTGTCATCACCTTAAAGTCTATTAAACAAATCTGGAATATTTTTTATTTTCGCTCGCTTCGCTTAGACCGTACACTTCAATAAAAAACATTCACAATTGTCTATAGCCTACACATCGCTTGGAGGCGATGAGGCTGGGTCTGGCCGCTAGTGAAGCTGACTTTTTGTACTAAATCCATAGTGAAGGTACGGTGAACCCGCTCCGTCTCTCGCTCCGCTGCCGGTCGCGCTCGCTCCGCTCGGACATTTTAAAGCAGAGCGAAGTTCAGACGCCATTTCCGAGCACAGAGATGCCTGACGAGAGAGCCACTGGGTAGAGTTAATTCATAATGGTTGACTAAATAATTAAAAGAACATTACCTCTTCCTTCTAGGTTTTTGTGGCAGCAAGGAAAGAAACACATTTAAATTAGTTTCTTCGGTGTAGAGCTAACTCACTAGAATATAACTTCAAATTGTGTTAATGACTCATTGTGTTAAATTGTACTAGCAAACATAATTCAGGCAACAAACACATCAACTATTTTATACATACTTTTGCAAGAAAGCGCTTTACCCAAAAACGCCGATTAAAGTTAGAGTATTGCGATTATAATTTTTAATATTGTGTAGAAAAACCGCTGTTAAACGTAAGTAGCGTTTTTAAGCAAAACTCATAATAGAGTCTTATTAATAAACACGGATTAGCCTCGGAATAGTTAATCAGTTTTCTTTCTTTCTATTTCGATGCTAATTCAGATTTATATATACAACCCATAATGTACATCTTGCATTAGGGATAATGGAATAATGGCAGTGCATTATTGGCTATAAGAGATACAGTTTCACAGAACATAAGGTTTTGAAATATAATTATTTGACTAAACAAATAACTAGGTCTAATCGCTTAGCCCAATCCAACAGTAATTCGTTAAATAACAAGCTTTTTAATTCTCTAATACAAACACACAAAAAACAGTAGTTTACCCATCTCAAATGTAGAACTAAAACAAAGTAGGTAAGCACTTAATAAATAATTCAGAAAGTAAATTCAGCATAAGTCTTGATTAAGTAAGGTCTGCCTACAAAGAATAAGACTTTTACATTATTCATACTCTTTTAGTCTAAATTAGAACAGGTTGCATAATTTCAGGATAAAATTTGGCTCCTAAAGTCTTCCATTTCAGTGGGCCCTCATTGGGAAATGATATTTTCAACCGACTTCAAAAAAGGAGCTTCTCAATTCGACTGTAATTTTTTTTTGTATGTATGTTACGCGATTACTCCGCCAATTATGAACTGATTTTGATGATTATTTTTTTGTTTGGTAGGTAATACTTCAGAGGTAGTCCCATATATTAATCCCATATAATTTTATCGAAATAGGTTCAGTGGTTCCGTTTTTAAATCAAAATCACTAGAAAATATGAAGATGTCATCCAGGTATTCGAAGTTGAAGTCGGTTGTATTTTTTTAAAAAGCGTATTGTTTATTAGCACAAAACGTTTCCCCAAGGCTATGAAAGTTTTTGTCAGATTCTTGTGTACACTCTTAATTAGCAATTATATCGGGGCTCGCTTTACATCTATCTCTCGTGAATAAATTACAATAACGGGAAAATTAGTGAAGCGAAAATCAGAGAGAAATTTTTATCTGATTTAATTTTTAAGGCTTTTTGAGGAAAATTGGGATGTTATAACGTAATGATAATAAACATTTTTTCCACTAAAGATATTTTACCAGTGAGACCTTGGGGTTTAATTTTTGTGCTTATATACTTATTTAAGGAAAACGCTCTGGTTATTTTTAAATAAAGATTGTTTAATAATACTTATAGCGTTATATGTATAGTGCTGTGGGTCCAAAAAAAACATAAGGTCGAATTGAGAACATCTTTTTTTTAAGTCGGTTGAAAAAGAAAGATATCTAGGTAGGCAATCATAGTTGTGTGAAAGTGAAAAAGTCTTTAATAATATCAACTCACTCTCTCATCCACGGCGACTTTGCGGGATTTCCAAACGAATTCGCAGACCGCAATGACACAGGCAACTCCCATGCCTCCCATAAGAACGACAAACACTCCGCCAACGTTGGCCAAACCCAGCTCGTTGGCGGTCGAAGACGCCTTTGACGTTTCATCCTGAAAATCAAATTATTTTAATTTGTTCACCCATTGGCAGTCCAATATCAGTCGATCATTTAGAAAATGCTTTTTTATGTTTTTTTCATTACCTGGCGCTTATTGATAGGATAGCTACCAGTCTAACTATCTGCTAGCTACCTACTTTGATACGGTCTAAACCTAACTATATCTGCTAGATGACTTTCATTTATACTCAGTTTCAGTTCAGTTTTCAGTTATTTTCGTTTAGTTTGGCTTATGATTTCTTTTATTTGGTCTGTTTGGTTTGGTGTGTTTGGTAGTCTCGCGACGTTAAAAAAATAAATATTTTGTACTATTTTGTCTGTTTTATTTCATCTAAAACATGTATTAGAAAAAAGTTTTACTCATCATCTCGATAGATGGCGCTGACTTAACTTGCCAGTCCAAAACAGCATAATATTATTACTGTGGCACATATTATAACAAATAAAATAAAAACTAGACAAAGGGGGATTTTTTATTTTTTTATTTATTGGCATCGCACGTTGTGCATTCTGCCAGTGTCAAGTTTATGAATTTTATGAAGTTTTTATATTAAAATCAAGACTAATATGTCATGAAATCATAGTCAGTCACACGAAATTAGTTATAGTCGAGTTCAAGTCATGCCCTAGTAAAGTTGTGGCGACTTTACTATGGGCGTTTACGGAGTTTTGTTCACCACATTTTATACACACCAATACAGGGGCGAAAGTTAATACTTAGTTATCGAGATATTTAAAATTAAACTATTTTTGTTGTAGGGTTTTTACAGAATAAATAAGACGTATAAAATTACAAAAAAAAAATGTCATGCTTATCACATTTTAAATATTTTTGAATATTTATTGCTTTTTACTCGTAAAGGCTTAAGACATTTCCCATGCGTAGGTGGCCTAGTGGTACAAATTCTCCATACTTTCTTGTATGAACTAGGCCTAAAATGTCACATGCTTTTCCCATATATATGTTTTTACTGTTTTATTACCCCCTATCTGATCCCGACGGATATACGTCGAGTAACAAGTAGCGAGTAGTAGTAGGAGTCGAGTTAGTAGTTGTGTGCTAAGCAGGACGCAGCTGCACGCGCGTCGGGCTCTGTTTTCACTCTTTGAAAAAGGTCACCGGATTTGATCGAAACTATAGTCGGAGTATCCGATTTAATTAAACGTGAGTATTCCCGTATGAATATAACAAAAATAACCCTAAACACATTAAAATAATATTATTACGTTTAAAAAAAAAACTTCCGATTATAGGAGTTTGCTTACTGTATTTTACTGCCTTTCAATAAATAAAAAATAACACGTATAAATACAATAATCTATACTATAAAGGCTCACGCACATTAGGGCGGGCCGCACTGAAACGCATTGCATTGCAAAAAATATCCTGTCATCGTTTTCTATACATTTAAGGCAAACAAAGCGTTTTGTGTAGAAATTCGATGTGTTTTGATCCACTGCGTCCGTGAGTATACTCGAACCTTAATATGAACCTACATGTTATCAAGTTTTAACAAATATAATAACTTTTTTGCTATTATGATGTTTTGCGAATGTCATATACAGCGACGGAGCGACAAAAACAAATAATACTGTCCCGACGCGCTAGTCTCACACTCGCGGTTGATTATTATCCTTCTTCGTACTTAGTTTTGTTGAACTCTGTGTGTAATAAGCTAACTTGATACCATCACTACACGAGACAAAAAGCTCTTATTGCAACAGACTGTCTTGGAAATTGTGAACAAAGGGAGTACTTGTATCTCTAATTTGCTGAAACTTACTGTACTTAGGTACTGGGTAGATAGTAATAGGTACATGTCTTTCTCATTTCTTGGGGATGTTTGTGGATTTAGCTCCAATATGAACAACGTAAATGACAACTACGCCAAACATTTTCATGTAATTTATTTTTTCGTCAGTGTTGCAGCTTCAGAGAAATCAAATAAATAGCTGGTTAAAATTTGCATGTATTTATTATGGTGGTTTGCCTTACAACGGTATTTTACTTAAGTATTTTCTCATAATTGCCAACGTTTAATATCACACTGCTGGCCATAGGTCTACCACCTTGAAAAATCATATGGCGATATTTCACCAAGTTGGCCCAGAGCAGTTTGGCGGATTCACTTTCGCCATTTAATTACTTTTAGGCCTATTAGCAGGTTTCCTCGCTATGTTCCCTTCACTAAAAGCCCAAGAGCTTAAAATCCGTACGTAATTACCAAAGAACTCATTTGTTGAACCGGGGATCAAACCTACGATATCACGATTAAGAGTCACCTCTTCTCCCAATACCACCTAATACTACTTAATACTCTACTATTATTTAATAATAATTATAACACACAACACTTGCTCAAAAGTTGAAACTTGTTCTTGTTATCTTGTTTCAAAATTAAATGTAAATGATAATAATCTTATTGTCAAAGAAAAATAATTATTATAACGTCTACGTTTCATTGCAAAAGTTAATGGGACCGTTTCCATTTATATACGCACCCTGCAGGAACCACCGCCTCGCTTCTCCTTCCACCATTTTGTTTTCAAAATGTGCAATTTTCCTTCCTCCTGCAGTTTGAGCACGGCCCCGCTAATAGCGGTGCGATATGGGGAGTCTGTGAAACGAAAATAATTAGGGTAAGACCTCACTAGAATGTAATATGCGCCGCATGAGCGATTTTTAATCTTCAAACACACTATTGAACGTGTGTAAGTCGCGCCTGACGGGCGCAACCTAGATAGTACATAATATTTAGGTACACTTAGCTGTGCATACTATAAAATCATAAAAATAGTAAAGTAAAGAGTTCATTGTAAAGAGTGTATTCTGTTTTGTGTATCTAATAAATAAATAAAACATGGACAGGATTTTGAATTCTTGACAAAACTTTGAGATTGCTAGAAATCAAAAGCAACAGTAGCTAAGCTTGCACTGAATGCCACGTCTTAAACAATATATTAAAGTGTATGAAAAACTAAACACGGCACCTATAACACACCGTGTATTTGATGTGTTATGATTTTTCTTTTTTGTGGTAGTAGGACTCTACTGCAGAGTCCGCCTGGGGAAGTACCACACCTTTGCCAGTTATTCAACCACCAAGCAGTGGTGTGCAAGCTTTACTGTGTTCCGGTTTGAAGGGCAATGTTACCAGAGAAATTACTGGGTATGTAGAGATTTAACATCTAATACCTCAGGGTGACGAGGGCAGCGCAGTGCAGTGCGGCGCAGGTTTGTGTTCGCAAGTTTACAATTCTGGCGCTGCTACTATTAGTGGCAGACGTGACGCTTACCACCAGGTGAAAGTCTTGCTCGTCTCGTCACTTGAATATAAAAAAAACTCGTTCGTTAGGCTAGTCTTCATTCGTTTTGTGGAGGTTAGTCTTCAGCTTAGAGCTCATACAGAATCAGTTCATAGAAGTCCAAAAGGGCGGTCTCGCGTTCAAGCCATTCTGATGCTGAAACGCGTTAGGTCCGTGGAAAGCTTTGGTCTTAGCTTTTGGTACAGAAACAACAGTAAAACTCAGTATAAGGCTTAAACCTCCGCGATTTAAACTTTAAAGGCGACCAGAGAACTAGCAACTTCATTTGAGCCCTTCTGTCATCGCCACGTGATTGATTTTGAACATGAAATCTTGAAAATTATTCAACTAAGTAAGATCAATAATTTTGTTCTATTCTTAATAAATAATTGAATAATGTATTTTTTATCACACTTGCTCGTAAAGTAGATCTTATTACATCGCTTTTAGGCTTATAATCCAAGCTATTACACACGAGTGCTTTTTACTTTACATTACGGCACTTGTACTATAATAGGTATAACCCGGTAAAGTCAAGTTTGTACGTGACTGCAATTAGACGTACTTATACGAAGCACTCTTAATATAGCCGGGTAATACTTACAGTTTTTTTGTAATACCAACAAAGAGTTCTTATGCCGCTGAAGTTAATGTCAACCTGCGCGCGCATTACTGATTTGGGCGCCATTTTCCGCAAATGTTTGTTGACGTTTTCGCTGTGTGGTTGATTATTATCAAAAAAATATTGTTTTTTCCTCGCAAGTGTGACGAAAACAGTCGTATGGAACTCTTGTGCTATTAGTCATTACGCTGTCGGCTTCCTTATCGCATAATACCGCCTCTAGTGTAATGACCAACATAGCACACTCGTATCATAATGTACTATTTTAAGGCCTTAAGGAAAACCGTGTCATAATACCTACAAAGAAATGTAATAAAGTAATTTTGTTGAAGCAACAGTATTTTGTCGTTGTCGTAAGTCGTAGAGCGATCGCACCCTAAACGTACCTAATTAATAGCATTAACCATTGAAAATCTAATTACAGATCAAAGGACAATTTATACCGTCTCTTAAATAAGTAAATGAATAGACCAGTTCGTGAATATTATTCTAAATCAAATTATCTTCTCTGTAGCGGATAGATAATTTGATTCGAACCTTTATACCTACAATTTGCTTGAATATAATGAAATGCTTCTAAGGGATCGGATGGAAAACTAGAGCCGTTTATTTAGCATTGCTTTAAAGCTACATGAACACTTTATTTGTACTTCCGGGCTAACAAGAGAGGAGTAGGCTTTATTGATTAAAAGTCAAGTCAAGTACAAAGTCAAATTGTTTTCATCACACTTGCTCGTAAAGTGGATCTTATTACATCGGTTTTAGGCTCATAATCCAAGATATTACGCACGCGTGCTTTTTATTTTACATTACGGCACTTGTGCTATAATAGGTATAACCCGGTAAAGTCAAGTTTGTACGTGACTGCAATTAGACGTATGTATACGAAGCACTCTTAATATAGCCGAATAATACTTACAGTTTTTTTGTAATACCAACAAAGAGTTCTTATGCAGCTGAAGTAAATGTCAACCTGCGCGCACATTGCTGGTTTGGGCGCCATTTTCCGAAATTGTTTGTTGACGTTTTCGCTGTGTGGTTGATTATTATCAAAAAAAGTTTGTTTTTTCCTCGCAAGTGTGATGAAAACAGTCGTATGGAACTCTTGAGCTATGTTAGTCCTTACGCTCTCGGCTTCCTTATCGCGCTCGCCTGCGGTTCGCGCGCATAATACCGCCTCTAGTGTAATAACAAAATAGCAGGCTTGTATCATAATGTACTATTATGGCATCAAGTAAAAGTGGCAATTAATCCATTGCATAAAAAAAAAGTCTTGAGACGAATAAGATATTTTTGCAGTTAGAGCTTTCGCTTTTCAGCCCTCGTAATGGTAAGAGGAAAAGCCTTTCTTAATTTGGAGTAACAACATAGCTCGTAATTTTGATAAATCCGATGGTTAGCCTCATTAGCACTGGTATTTCGCCAGCTCTACAGTACTCTTCAAATCGTAACGCAATAATGCTTCTTTAACAGCCAGAAAACATCCACTGCTGGACGAAGTTCTCCCCGTTAATAGAGGGGATGTGCCATAATCCCCACGCTTGGCAAGCCGCTTGCATGTCGATCGCAGAATGCTCACCACCGTTAACCAAGAGGACGATGCTGCCCGTCCTCTGGTGGTTCTGGATGCAGTTATAGGTCATACCCACACCCAGGTCCCAATAATGCTTGGCGGTAGAATATCGGCACCTACTTATACGTAGAAGCCTGTGACCAATTTATAAAAGTTTTGTTAGTATTTCCTAGTTCACAGGCTTAGTTCTTCTTCGTAAATTTTTAGAGACACGAAAGGAGTAATAAATATACGTAGGTAGAGTCCCCAATAAAAAATACTAAGCAAGCAAATACTCAGCTAATATGAAAGTAGTAAGCTATTCATCAGTAGATCAGGCTGATGATGTAGCAATAAATTTAAATAGTTACTTAGATATATTTGTCTGCAGCTTTCCTTCGCCCTTTAGAATTGCCTGTTAAGAAGCTGATTAAGCTAAAGTCTCCAAAGTTGACATCAGTATCGCATTACAAGAATGTTGGTAAGTAATCTCAGTCCTCGGATACCTGAGGTAAAATGATAAAGCAAGCTTTGTTGTCTCAGAGAAGAGCTACTTGTAATCAATCAGTCTAGAGAGTTAAAACAACGAGACCTGAAAACGTCGTCTCTGACTACAATATTATATAAAGTGACAGTTCTAGCAAGATGAAGGATTACTTAACGTCATTTTGCCGTAGTTAGTAAAGATAATAGTTAGCTTGTAGGTAGCTACTTCGTAGTTAACACTTTGTCGAAGTATCGTTTTGTTGCTAAGGCATTCAGCGTGATGATGAAATGGTGATTCGCTTGATACATTTAAATTTGATCGATGGATAATCGTATATTCAATAATTTGTGGTTTACTCAATATTTGGAAACAATATAAAAGTGTCGAATTTTCGAACCTTTTTGAACATTCAAATTAAACTATGTCAAGTGTATTTTTAGTATTGTCTTAAACTATGCCCAAAATAGTACCGTTAAAAAATAATTACTGAATAGACAATAACTTATTTTTAGTTTTCAAGTTTTTTTATGTACAAAGACATAATGTGATAACATTATTTGAATACAAAAATAATGACATTCGAATATAATAGAATCCATAAATAGGTAGATCCTATTTTTTATTAACCTACATATTGTATATACCTACTTAGCTTAATGGATTCAATACTCACTTGGCGGCATTGCAATTCCATATCCTTTCGAGTCAAGCATGCCCCCCACTTGTGTGAGGTCACAGTTCCTTTCCACTACGTATTCAATGGTCGTGGATTCCATCAAATATGCGTAAGCGCCTTTGCCTCGGACGACTCTTTCCTCCCCTTCTTTATTAGTGGTAGAGAATACGGTGGGTCGTGCGGACTCCATAAACGACCACATACGTTGGTAGGTTGAGAAATTTGAGTCCTGTGAAAACGATGTAAATAGACTTTTAAACTTTGTTTTTCATATAACCCTCCTTTTCATATGGGTTATTCACCAACTGGAATCGAGGGGCTGGACACGCGTGTGTATATATAACCTTCCTTTCCAGCAACATAAACAACGTAGACTATTTATATTACTGCTTATCCTACTACACAAAAACAAAAGGTTTATATCCAGACCGATGAAAGTCTAGAGACAATACAAATGCTCGAACCCAGTATCAGTCTGCAGCATGCTGGCGGCATTGTCACGTTGAATGGTAATGCCGCCAGCCAAATAAATTAATCTCAGATTTCATCACTCGTCTCGTCGAACCACCTTTTTATTACACTTAGTTTATTAATCAAACCTAGTTTATCATGCAAATGTAAACCTAATTTATAATTAAATCTTAATTTATTATTTAAATATACTGAGCAAATACTTAAAAAATAAACCACTAGAGATGGGTTGAAACTTTGTCAAGCTTTTCGATAAAAAAAAGAAAAAAAACCATTATAAGTACTACGGAAAATTTATGGAACACGTTCGTAGGTCCATAAAATTTAGGGTCAGTCCGCCAATTATGCCGTCTATGTAATAATTGTGGTTATACAATAAAAAGCTGTTGAAAAAAAACACTATACGAGAAAGTTAATGAACACTTTTAAAGGTCCATAAAAGTCATGCCCAGTCCAGACAGAGGTATAATAATACAGAATGCCGTACTGGGTGACCCCAAAACTTTTTAGATAGTCCTCGGTTAATAGCCTACAAAATAGAAGGCAATCTAATTCTGAAAACGAGCCTTTTCTCAGCTGGAACTGGTCAAAAGAATCAAACTTACTAACGCTTAATTGAACATGTTGAAGTATTTTATCCCCTTTTCTATGCCATGGTGCTAAGAGCCCTGTATACCTAGTTATAGCTATGTGATTTATTATGGTAGTGTAAAACCCAAAAGGAGGATAGATACCTACAACTGTAGGAGAAAATTTATACTTCAAATAAGTAGAAATTAGAATAAATATTGTGGAAGCTGGTTAAGTAGGTACCTATTGACCATACTCTTATTACTAAACTAGTTAGAGAAACTAATAAATAAAAAATATAACTTTTAAAAGAGCCATCTTGTGAGCTCACTTTATTAGTAAGAAAATCTCTAAGGCTGGGTGCACAATCACGCTTATCCGTTTGACTGAATGTTTAATCTATTTCATTTCAGAAAACATCAGGCACTAATCTGATAATTTATTCAGGGTAAACTATTCACAGCAGTTATGAAAATATTCTTCGTGTCTTTCAATCAGAAAGAAAATAATAGAATTTTAATTTCATTTCAAATTTTTAAATTTCAATAAGTGCTGCCAGTTAAGAGTCGTAGTGATGGGTTTTTATCCTTTTATTTGTTGAATTTTGTCGGATTGGATAATGATTTTTAAGTTTTTGTTGTAAGTATATTTTATATTATCTGTTTTGTGTCGTGTACCTGGTTGTGTGATGTGATAATAGTTTTGTGTATGTAATTAATCTTTCATTTGCCTTGTATGTGTATCGTGATTTTCGCGTGCGTGACGTCACCTGCCGGGCCCAACGGAAGACCAGCGCCGGTTGCTCGCAACCGGCATCTTGCTGAGTTGGGGCCGGTTTGTGGCAAAAGGTAAACAATTTATTATTTATTTTTGTTTTACTTTTCCGTGTTCTGTGTAACTGATTTTTTGTTTATACTTTTGCCACGAATAAACTATTGTCTATTGTCTATTGTCAATCATACAAATCTCGATAAAGCCTGTAATTGGGTTTGAAGAAGCCGAATTGCAACAGTCGTACAACTTGATCATTGCAACATGAAGTTTTTTTTTTATAAATCGGCCATGTTTGTGATGTTTTTGCAAGAAAATTGTTACTTACCCTGAAAAATGCAGCGGTCGATCCTCCTTTTAGAGCTCCGTATTTGATTTTGGTTTGCTTAGCTAGATCTTCTGCACTTTCTATGGGCGAGTCCATCCTCTCCACAGTTAAAAAGGCGGCCAGGTTTGCAGTGTACGACGATATCATTATGAGAGTAAAGAACCACCACATTCCTGCTACCATTCTTGTCGATACCGCTCTAGTTGGAACGAAATACTACACGTTAACCTTACACTTGTTACCCATGAATTGTTGCGGTTATTATTAAAGTACTATACAAGGTTATTGGTACCAGCTGCTCTTAGGATTCAGCTTCTACAAAGCATAACAAACAACTTTTGAAGTACGACTTTTCGAATATGCGTAAAAATAATCGGCTATTTTCGTTCTATTGAAAAGGTTCATTTACTTACTCGCGGCAAAATGTGAGAAATAACTGTTTCTTTTACACGCAAACTGTTAAACTTATGGAACGACGAATAGCAGTCTTACTGAACGTAAGAGGTTGTTGGCCAGTTACCAATAACTCTGTAGAGTCACAAGATTCATAAATTTTACTAAGATCAAAATCAAAGCCATAAAATGTTTCCATAGTTCAACGTCTCAATTGAGATAGACTCACATGCAAATACATCACAAATATATAGATGATTTAGTGTAAAATATTATTCAGTGAGATTTCCACTCTATCTTCATGTTAACGTTTAAATATTTATATTTCATTTATACGCGTATAAATAAACTCAAAGATAGATTTCACTTTCACGAATCATTTGTAAGCAAACAGTATAGTTGAAAGAACAAGATATTTAGAATTGCGATGTGAAATCTATCTTAGTTAGGAAACTTAGTCTAAGGAAACTTAGTCTAAGTTTTAGAAACTTTGATGCAGCAAGCTGTGGATTCTAAACAAGCACAGTCGACACACAGGTGCAGAGTTATCAAAATGTTGTTGTAGCTACATTATTCAATTAGCAACTAAGTCTCCAACTCTCTGACTAAATACACAGGAATGGAAACGAGGGGCTATTTGGGATTGCCGACACGTCTCTATTTAAATTGGACGCTCTAGGCGACTACCGATGCTTGAAATTCACAAAGGGCTGTGGTCGCTTTGAAACTAATTAGTGAAAGGGAGTTCTTCATCCAAGCTCTGCAACCGAAGGCTACATTTCCGTATTGTAATTACTCTGAGATTCGTCCGCCGGTGATAGTAAGTCGATGTTTAAGTTTCTAGTTCGATTCGAGTTTGAGATTAGTCCGTTTGAACGGAAGTGTAGCCGCGGGTTGGGGAGGCACTTACTTCGGCGCGATATCCGAACCTTGCTGCATCAAGGATCCGATAGTGAACCACAGCGAGTTCAAGAGAGTGAACTGATTCTCCAGGACCGGTGGCTCGTCTAGACAGTTCCGCGGACTGTCCCACTCGTACGGGCTGAACCTGCGCCCAAAAACCACGCGGTTATATTCATATTTAACTCAATCTTTGCAAAGTTCCAATACCAGAAGCTATGTTATCCGACGATTTAAGGTAAAGCTCTCGGTATCCGAGTTACGGGGAGTTTGTGCGGCGTGAGCTCTTATGTTAATGCCCATAAATAAGGAAAGAAGGCACCTGTGATGGTGT
This sequence comes from Erannis defoliaria, assembly GCA_905404285.2. Lineage (NCBI taxonomy): Eukaryota > Metazoa > Arthropoda > Insecta > Lepidoptera > Geometridae > Erannis > Erannis defoliaria. The sequence goes on from FR990078.1 coordinate 9,196,700, forward strand.
TTTTCTATCCCATTGCTCAGTACTTTGCTGATGCACGCCGCATACAAAATCTACGGGCGTGACATAAAAAGTTGCTGAAAAATTCCGTTTTTTCGTGTCCTTGTTTAGGCGTCTAAATTATATCACAAAGTTCAACGTTTTAGCCTTTTTATTATCATGTCACAAGCTTGTGAGACGTGTGAGTAAAAGCTCAAATGCACCGCTTTTGTGAGTCGAAAATATACGGCTTTCCTAAATGGCGTCTATACTCATTACCTTAGAGCTGATGAATGGCTAAAGTTAGGATAACTAGTTTATGAGATTGACGCCAAAACTCGACGGCATCGTGGGAATAATTTCATATGAGACGAGTGTAACTTCCAAAGGATAACTTCTGGCATTGAAACTCACGCAGCGCCTCGTTTGATTCAACAGCCCCTTAAACTTTTTAACCTTCTTATGACTTCGCTGAGGTTACTAAGTATACTTTGCTGCGGAAAATGAAAACTTTTGTAATTTAAAAGAAATACCATAAAAATGCATCAAGTTAGTAATATGTCTTCATTCCCACAGCAATTTAGCCATAAACAGATTTATTGTAACCTATAACGGAGTGTTAAGCCTTACTTGGGCAAAAAGTCACAGCTCTGTTGCATTAGCGATCCGATAGCAAACCATAAACAGTTTGCGAGCGAAAAAATGTTCTCCATTTTCTCGCCTTCAGGTGAATGAGTTTGATGCCATTCGTACGGAGTGAACCTATTGGACGGATACATTTAGGAAACGAGAATTGTTAGCGTTATATATTGCGTCGGAAAACTGTTTTGGTACTGAAAATATATCTCATGAATATACGAGCATGTTCTGATAGAAGCGTTCACAGTTTCGTTTACGTCATTGTTTTGATAGAAAACTACTTACTTACTATAGTAGTTACTATATTAGTAGTTGTAGTTGTTTTGTGCAATCTTTCTGGAAGATTTTACTTATTTTAGTGCCTATTTCATAACAATAGTTTTCATATTTGTTTAAATAATTATTTATAGAGAGATTTCCAGTTGGACACTGCGTCCTAAACGGAATCAGTTAACTGCCAGCTTTTGTATTTTTTAAAGATAATCTATGAGTTTTCAAGATCACAGTGAATATACCGGGTGTTAGTTTGAACACCGTTATCCTTCTAGGATATCATTGTATTCATTATGAACTACTTTTACTATGGGGCCAACACTAAAATTACGAAAAAAAACAGCTGTTCCATACATTTTGTCCAAGATCGATGAACCTTTTTGTATGGAACAGCTGGTTTTTTTCGTGATTTCAGTATTGGCCCCGTAGTAAAAGTTGTTCATAATGATGAGTACAATGATATCCTAGAAGGATAACGGTGTTCAAACTAACATCCTGTACATCTTTGTCTGCGTGATTCATCTTTGATCACCTCGTTGCTTACTAACAGGCGAGTTCGTGGTCAAACGCTGGATTATCCAAGATAAAAAGTTAATTCTTAGATCAAGTTCGTTCAAGATTTACTCTGAGGTGAGGGTGTGATTGTGGAGGGGTGACTAGCATAAATTGTCTGGCTTTCCACAGCAATTGTGGAAGGCCGAGCACAGATTTAAAACTAGATATTATTATATAACTGAGATCTTTTACAGTGATGTCGATTCGGCGGGACACCGTCTTACCTACAACTATATTTTCTAATTTTAATTTAGACTGTCAAACGCCACTTTGTTATTCAGGCATAGCAATCTAACTAAAATTTAGAGACGATACGTCTAAATTACTCAACTTAGCTTACAAGTAAGTTAAAGCCATTCGGCGGACACATTTCAGAGGAGTTTGTGCCTAAAATTTTATTGTCAAAATAGACGGCACCTAAAACATGGCGAATACAATTAGAGCTCAAAGCAGTTCTAAATTAAGTTCAACATAAATGTCGAATAGCTTTCGTGCCGCCTTGCGCTTGAGTGAACTAAAATAAGAGTTCTCTAAAATCACCGAATCGACACCCTGGTATAGCTAATTATTTGCGTGCGTAAATTCGTCAAAGCTACTCGTATATTCGGAAACGATGGTGTTCACTTAAAATTGCCGTGTAAAATCAGCGTTATACGTGTCAATTTCGTCTACCAATACGAACCTTGCCAATATGAAGAGCAACACCGACACTCCCAAGTAAGCCGTGGCCATGTAGATCCACACATCAAGAGAGAGAGGCGAGAGGAACGAGAAAAGATTGGGTGGTTGCTTGATCGGCTTCCGATAAAGAACAGATATGCCCAGGTTCATGAAAGGCATTGTGAAGTCCACCACTTGTTCCCTGAAGGAATAGGTTTCTGATTAGATAATTAATTTTTGTACTTAACGCATAGCTAACGTTATTTTTTCAAGCTTAGTGCGATTTTGGAGGAACGTAGTACGGGAAAGCTGCCCTGACTAGGTACTGATATCAAATTATCAATATAAAAAGTAGCTACTAATGATGTTAGCGATTAAAAGTACTTAAGTTATTAGAGACTAGATAAAGCAGGCCACGCGTAGCTGTGGCTCATAATAAGCATTCGGAATTATAATAAAATAAACACAGATAGATAGAGATAGTGCAGCTTTCTATTTTTGCTAGGTAAACATACAAATTCACGAACGAACTCTTATATAATCTAATATCGGTATAGATAAAACGGGATACAATTTGCAGGCTTTTTTCTGCATTTTATGTTTAATAAGAGTCAAAATCTCAGTACTGTTCCGATAAAATATGTGCGTGTCTAAATCTACAAAGTAAGTATTTTCAATTTAAACGACATTCAGTCTTCGTTTCCGGGTGGAAACTGCTTCAATACCCAGTAGTTGGAAAAATGCTTTTCAGTGATACCATAAAGATTTTATGCATCATACGCAAGACTTTGTCACCTTTTCATACAACTTATTTTATTTATCAAAACTCTTATTTCACAATCATGTAAAATAAAAAGTGATAGATAGATATATAGATAGAAACTCTTTATTGTGCACACCAAAAAAATACAATAGAGAAAGATACACCTTATGAGCGATTATTTTTAAGTGATATTAATTAATTCATGTTAGATCTCAATCTCGACATTTTATTTGTATATTCTTTGTCTATAATTGTATTTTTTAGCATTGCGAGTTATATTGATATTCATTATACTTTTAGTTCTTCATTTCAACGTCACTTAATCAACAGTTCACATTATTAATTCAAGTTTTCAAAACTATTTCCATTGAAAGTCTAGAGTTGTAAAGTAAGTTCTAGTGCCTAGAGTTCTCTAGTATTAGCATTTTAATTAGTTTTTTTTTTCAATTTAAACCATTTTATATTTGTAAGTAAGTTAAAATATACCTACCATGGTTGTACTTTATCAATATAATTACCAAACTTATAGAAACAATAAAAAAAAAAGTAATCTGACGATGTATATCTAGGATTCATTTAGACTCATCAATGTCATAAAATCTCAGCGTGTTTGGTGATTGTAGACAACATGACCGATCTTAATCTTTTTAAGTACTGAAATTATTTCAATTTCATTCGGTTGACATCATTTTATAAAGCTCGACAACTCTTACAACTTATTAAAATGTGGTTGACAGACGAGTTGAGTTGATAGATAGACTGACAGACTTTTTCTGTCTGAACCATTAAAGGCTTTAAAATTTACAATAGGCCAGATGGTGGATAATGACATTTTAGATAGAAGCCGACAGAATGAAGCTTGAAAGAGAACTTACGTTATCAATTTACTTTACCTATCATAAGTAATGGTGAGGTCTGCAATAGCGAGGTCTGCACGTTGCTCCAGTAACTCCCTTATCATCCCATCCCACTCTTTGGTCTCTCTGTTGAAAGACCCGTATCGACCGTCCGGCGCCAGCTTGAATGTATAATTGAAGCCCAGAATTTTAGATATCTCGTGAATAAGATCGATGGCGTAGCCCTCGAATTGCGCGTTGCCGGTCAGTTTTTCGCTCGCTTCCTTCCTCATGCAATACGGGGCGCTCTAGGGAGCAAACAACATTATTTACGGTTACCGTTTCATTAAAACCATTTACCATTGAGACAATGAAAGTTTTAATTGGGATTTTTGTGAAAACGTAAAAGTCCAATGTTATTTTAAGGTACAATAAACTTGACTAAATTCTCTACAGCAATTGTTATGGGAAAGCGTAGTGATAAACATCAGTGTCTTGTTATTTAATTGAATACAAATATTAGAAACATCTGGCAAACATGTTGGCATCAGTCTCAAAACCAAATTCATGAAATTATGTTTTACATAACGCGTGGTGAAGTTAAAGAGCGTACCACATAAACTTATTTACATGCGTGAGCAGAATTCAAATGAATATCATGAGTACATACACGTAAACAGAGTTTTTATTCGCTCAGTTTTGTCTACTTTCCTTTCACAGCTAAAGCTCCGGTATCAAGTCGTGAATACGGATATTCTTGCATGAATGTTTTCTCTTTGGGAATATATTTTTACCGTACGCCAGTCTACATAAATCCCTTTTTCTCGTCTCTCGACATCCATACGTACATGTACGATACGCTAATTTCGCTTTTGTGGGCCGCAAGAGAGCAGTAAAAAGTTCCGAAGATATATAAGGCAACAATTTATAGCATCGCTTACCAGAATCGTGGTGACTATGAGTGTCTTGTTCTGGAGTATTTCCACTATCTGCTTTTGGTTGTCTCCGTAAGATCTGGTATAGTTAACGCCTTCGGATGAATTCCAAATTCCGGCTCGCTGGAGGCCGTCTCTTGTTAATTCGATTATGTCTAAAGTGAAATCGCTCCTAAATCCTTGATGGTCAAACTTTATCACTCCGGTTAAGCCTTTCATTTCAACCTGTTCATTGAAACAAAGTGTTATTCAAGTTGTTGTGCTTGACAAGTTTGCGGATTAATCATCCGAAAGTTTAAGGTCGTCATTGATCGTATCAAAATTTCAATTTCTACCTGAGCGTTGATACAGTCGTAAAGTTTTCGCCTGAGGTATTTTAAAGAACTTAATATAATGAAAAGATTGTGTACGATCGTTTTATGAGGTTCAGATAGGCGTTTTTGCAGTCACGTAGCATTACGATCGATTTTATGACTCAATGACTCGAATATATTTTAATGTAGTGTTTAAAATAAGCCTCAAAATAAGATTGCAAAGATATCTTTTTAGCTCAAAAATGCTTCTACTATTTGAGTATCTATTTGGTTCAAAATATGGCTTTTATTTGATATCTACATATTATTACGTAGTTTGATAAGATTGGTGCATTTACATACGTAAGCTGTTGAATAAATTTTGCGGGCATAATATCCGGAAATCATTAAACATAATATCAAATTACATAAGTAAATTATGTTACAGTTAATTAATAAATTCGTTATTCCCGTAATATCAGTGGAATCCATTATTAGGGCCCGGGTTGAAACTATGACGTGATTAAAAGGCGCGACTTCACCCAACTGGGCTGCAAAGAGTTTTTTGATGTTGCTTACAAACTAACGTAATGCGATCAAAGGAAACGCGCTAAAGTGGGTGCTTGGGAAGAAAATGCCTTCAATTGAGCTAACAGCACTATACGCTGTTGTTGTGCTAATCCGTCAACTCAAGTCCGTGCACTTATTTAGTCGACGGGTGGCTTTGTAAAACTGTTCTTCTAATAACAGCTCTGTTACTGTAATTTTATCGTAGTTAGACATAAGAATAGCATACTTAATCAGTATACGCATATTATGTTAGCTAAAACCGCATGTCCACTGCAAAGCAAAGGCCTCTTTTTCCTGCAGAATGTAATGCGAGAATTGGAAGAATTATACTTATCTATATCTTCATAATTATATATCCTGTACCTATAACATTTTGATAATTTATTACCTATATAACGTACCTAGGACCAAGGTACATTGATTTGGTATTTTTATGGTGAATTGAAATAAATATAATTATCTTTTTATAACCGAGCAATATAACAAGTGTGGTTAAAAAAAATATCAAAAGCTAATCAATTCCAATAATAGACTCACAATTTTCATGTAATTGATGAGGCTGTACCCATGAGGCCACGTGTCTTCTGCCTCACAGGACAGAGGTCTGACATCGATCTGCTGGGATGTGTCCAGGTCATGCAGGGCTTTCGCGAACAAATGAACCGCATCGTACATGAGTGCTGTCTCCGTCTGATACAAACAAAAATATATAGAAAAAAACAAAGACGATACGTTATCATAATAAAGTAAGTAAGTAAGTTCGTATAGGCTGAGTGGTCAGCCCTAGTGTCATAATCAAAGAGCCTTACTTATTATGACACCAAGTGATTGAAAGATTATCCAATGCGGCTCGGCGCTGCCAAGAGATGGTGCTAGATGATTCTCACTACAACTGAACTGAAACTGAACTTGGTGGTATAAATCTGTTTTTATTGAAAATTTTATATTTTTGGAGATCGGGTACCGCTACAGTGATTGAAAATCGTTCATATTTTTTTATGTATACCAACATCTCTTGGCAACGCTTTTTTGGACTATCCACGTAAACATCAAAGCCATTAGGAATAAAACGAACAAAATAATACTTTTTTTGAGAATAAAATAAAGTTTTTTCGTTTGAACCTGATTTAAATGTTCGTTAAGTGACATTGTAAATGGAGACGAAAATCCATTACAACTATTTTGATACCTACTAGTTTATGCCACTAAATAAGTAAAATACTAATACTTCAATTAAATTTATGCTCCTCAGTAATAATATCTATCTTTATGTATCTGATTCTTTATCCCGAAACATGAAAATTGCGAAGCGCTTAATTTTTGTACTGTATGGTACGGTACAATGTACACACACGATACATTAATACGACATTGTAAAAGTCGCGGGCAACCGGTGGATGCAAATGGCAGATTGTCGTACAGTGTGGCGGTCTAAGGGGGAGGCCTTCGTTCAGCAGTGGACGTCTCCGGGTTGCACACAATGACAGTACAATGTACATAGTTATGTCCTCACCTTTATAAAAGTCATGTTATCCTGCAAACAAATTACAAAAATTAAAATTTGTTTAAACTTTAAAAAAGTTAAAATGGCTCTGAAAGAACTTGTTACTTTGGTTGTAGTGTGTCCAAGTTGTAGTTTTCGTCCTTTTCTAGCTTCATCGTACACCCAGTCTCTCACGACCCTTTGGACGTCAGCCCTGTCTGGGTCAAGTAACCTCAAAGCTGTTATATTCGTACCACCGTACTTAAACTCTTCCAAATCCACGCTGTGTAGATCCTGAAAAGTTTTCTTACGTGAGCACAATACTGTTAGTTGAGGCATAAAGTTTTGCAAACTCTCACAAAACAAATCTCACCAATGAAGTGATAAGGTAGCTGTGGTAATCAGACATCATTCCAATTTGTTGAGCTTGTTGCAGAACGTCCCGTATCCGTTCTGTTGCGCAATCCAGCACTATATGAGATTCCGCAGAGTTTTTAATTTGTTTTAGCAACGGCCTGTGAAGCAAAACATTTTAAATTAAATTCTGCGCTCGTTCAAGTTCAGAATTTGTTGCATCTTTATTATTCGTGTGGGGGTGATTAACTATGTTAGAGTGCGAAGTTAATAAATTTAAATGTTGCAGTCATCAACAGCCAGAACACGTCCACTGCTGGACGAAGGCCTCCCCCTTCATAGGGAGGGGTTGCCATAATCCCCACGTTTGGCAGGCGGCTTGGGGATCGCAGAGAGTTACCACCGTTAACTAAGACGGGCAGCAGCCCGTCCTTCGGTGGTGCTGGATTGCAGTATTTAAATGTTGCAGTAGTCCTGTCTAATTATTTAGTATGATGAAAACCGACGTATGAAACGTAATTGGGCCAGTGCAGTGGATATGGCCTAATTGCCCTTCGAGGGTAGCCCCAAGTCCATCAGTGCGCTATAATCAACAGGCTAATTAAGTATGAAAATTCCATTGTCGGAAAACTTCATGTCAAATTAAATCAAATAAAAAAGGCTCTCAAAGAAGTTTAATAACATGTAATCATGGATAACCAATCCTGCAATTATTATTTACCAAAACGCAAAGGGACTATCATCATACTAGGAAATTGTACTATCTGCTGTTTGGCTCCGACATCGGATTAGCTCAGTAGACTTAAATACTATGATCTTCGCTTGTCTGACCCACATAACTATACGACAAAAAGTTAGCATGAAAGTGTCTATCGGAGATACAAGATTTAAACTGGAACGACAATACATTTTAAAATTAGCTTTACATACCATAACATGCATAGAGACAAGCCGTAGGCGGACTAAACTCTACCTGTAATCATGTGTCTCTGGTAATTGTCTAACTGATACTGGCAGTTCTGAAGGTCCGTGCGCTTTGAGCAATTCTTGAAGTCGAACCAGTCCATCACTATTTTCGTACACGATTGTGAAGGATTTCCATCCCCATGCTCTGACAAGATCAACGTAAGCCTGAAAACATATATACTACTGATTACAACTAATCAGATTGATACTAAAATACGAATAAGGTTACGTTGCTAGTAGCCAGATAAAAAACAGCAAAACTGACTTCGATGTTGAGATGGTTAAAACTATTATGATTATAAATAGCTGTGTAGTTCACTTTTATGCCGGAGAAAAACAAAAATAACCCACAAATCGAGATAATATGACTTGAAAATTTCGTCGATTAAACGGTTTCGAATTGAATTAAATGAGAAATATCACAGCGCAGTCGGTTATATGTTATGCAAGATCACAGATGCTGCCATGTCCATTTCACCAACAATGGATTCCCCTAATTGCGGATGTCCCATCTTCCGCTTGGGTTCACAATTTCATTTATCCCCGAACAAAGGTTATGCATTTAATAGAAGGTCCTTACATATCTCTTGCGTCCGCCTTCGGGAAAATATTCCTTTGATAAAAATATTAGGATAAACTTTTCGCAAACAGGTGACTGGGCATACGTTGTGGAAGAGCTAAGAAAGACCTTATTTGTGTAGCTAGTAGCTACAGTTTTGAGGCTAGGTATAACAATGAAAGGGGTGCTTACTCGGCTTAACGCAGCAGGGTGAGGGTAAAGGTTCACCAAGCAGGATTCTCTTCGGGTTCTGTAGTCCCACCTGGTTTCCAGATGTGGGAGCTCCATAGTATCGCATATGGATTGGACGTGGGCAGCGGCTGGCGCTGACTGTGGCCCAAATATTGCCGCAACACCGCTTCGGAGGAGGTGACACACTGTGTAAATGATATTAATAACTTAGGACATACATTATGCCATAGGCACGTGACCTAGTGGTAAATCACAAATACATCTTTGCGCTAACTAGGTGAAAATGTTATATGTTTTAATTTTAAAGCACTGCAAGTAACAACCCATAAATAAAAACTCTAAAACGCTAAAACAAAATATTTTTCAAAAAAATATATAAAACTTTTTGAAAGCACAAAACGACCGACTTCAATTGCGATTAACTGGATTATATCTTTTTTCCAGCTATTTTAATTGAAAAACAAAACTACTGAAGCGATTTCGATAAAATGTATATAGGACCACCTCTAAAATATGACTTAGCAAACAAAAATAATTATCATCAAAATTAGTTCATAATTGGCGAAGTGATAGCGTACAAAATAAAACATACAGTCGAATTGAGAACCTCCTTTTTTTGAAGTTGGTTATAAAGTTTGTCACTCAAGATGATTTAAAGGATTTTAATGATACTCCATATATCCAAATATGTTCAGGCGTTTATAAGTTATAGTGGAATAAAGAAACTCATACATACATAGGTAGATGTATACATTTACCCTGAAATATTACACTCCTTTTTTGGCAGTCGTATAATAATTTGGGCAGAAGTGTAATCTAAAAAGGTACACAATACATTTGCAATATTACCGTCTTATATTAAATATAGACTTATATCAGGGTTTTCCTGGATTATAAGACAGTTAATATCACATGACAATATTCAACAAAATATAATGTGCTTGAGGTGTGGATTTACTTTTATGATTCTTTACTTATTATCTAATTAACCTAAGCTTACGAAGAAGAAATACTGCATACTGCTAAACTCATGACTCTGGTAAAGTTCCTTGAGGGATCGTGGTGATATAGTGTGCACTGGAATCCTAAGGGAACTAAAGTGTGCAAACTCGTGATTTTAGCAGCATTCCCACAGACCTGTCATGACCGGCATGCCTACCATGCCTGGCATGACCTGTTTTAAGCATGCTAGACCCTCGGCAAAATCCAATAAACTGTAAAAATATAGGCTGAGTGCCAGCAATGTCAGCCCGAAAGGGCTCTGAATAATACGAATCACCGATGTTACCAAAGAACAAGAGGAACAACCGAACCCAACAATTAGTTTCACCTACTAACGGTATCGTCGTATATAATTCACTGGCAGTTGCTGAAGCCCGAAGAAAAAACAATGTTTTGTTGAAAGAGTGGACTAATTGTAGCGTCATATACAAAAAATGTTATTAAAATAGTAGGCGAGCAAGTATACAACGTGTAACAAAAAGGATCAACAATACGGAAGGGCATGTATGTATTCATCGTTATAAACATCTTTTACAATGGGGCAAACCTAAAAATACGAAAAAAACAACAGCTGTTTTTTTTCGCGATTTCAGTGCTGGCGCGATAGTAAAAGTTGTTCATAACGATGAGTACCTACATACATTCCCTTCCGTATTGTGGAACCTTTTACACATTGTATAAGTACTTACATAAAAATATGTAAATAAACCTTTGTTAACTCAATTTGTATCAAAGTCGACGTGCCATTGTGATGAAAAGCTGAGTGAGCTTTTCATCACAATTTGATGCGAAGGTTGTCACGAAACTCATTTATCACCCACATACCATGTTAACTATTATTGTTTTCATTATCATATTCTAATTAACAGCAATTTTAGTGTGATATGGTAACTTAATAATGCGCAGATATGGCTTTTCTATTTCAAAATAATTGTTATCAATGTAGATACCTATTTAACGATCCAGCAATGCTATTAGCGGTATTTATACGCAGTATTTATCTATGGTTACGATTAGAACTCTAACCTTCAACAAGGTATAATAAGTAGTATACCAAACTAAGTTAAAATATCAAAGGTCGAATAATCTAGATAATTCTCCGAAAAATCTTTCTTTGACCAAAAAATTTCTAACACGAGTTTTCACGAGATACATTTCAAAGGAATGCGTGTAAAACGTAATTCCCCTGTACTGAGGGTTAGGTCGGAGGTCATTTAAAAGTCACTTTAAGAGTACATGGCATTTTGGACTATTTGGCACAAGTGGTGAGTTGGTATGTAAATGTTTCGCAACTAGGCCATTTGCATGGATATCTTTTTCTTGATAAAAATAGAACTATCTATTTGTACCAAATAACATTCTCGCTAATTGGACACTGCTCTATACTTGGTAAAATTACTGAAAATAACATTACAAAGGTTTAGAAACAAATAAAATATCAAACCAAGCAAGTTTTAATTCATAAAACTGGGTTATAATCCCATATATTCAAATTCAATTCTTTTATTTAAACATAAACATAAACATAATTTATTGCAGAAAAATTAAGTAACAGTAAAAGTTTGGCTCTGCCTTTTGCGTTAGTAATAACTGTGTTGCAAAAGGCAGCGTCTTCCAGTGGTGAAGTAGTAAAATTATGTATTAAAACATTTATAAGTTTTCTTTTCTAAATTCAGATGATGATTTAGCTCAAATTTTCCATATGATGTCAAAACTTTTTTTAAAGACGAATGGGTCGCGTTTGACGTCGCCACACCCAGGCACCGACAAGGTGGTATGGAGCGCAAATGCCCCGAAGATACCTATACACTCTTCCTTTGAAGATCCACAGAGTGTATGAGCTTGGAATGCTGCCGGTAGAGACTTGAAGTGTGACAATGAAAACACCCTTTCTCTATACAATGTGAAAGCGTGTTTTCAGTTTTTGGATTATAAAATTACAGAGTCCATGTGAACAGTAGACATAGCTTACCTCTTTTAGAAGCGTGAAAGCTGTCCTGCGGTGATATAGTCTCCACTTGGGCCAAGAGCTTAGCCCTCGGCAGCACTGCTCTGTCCGCATTCACTCGTTCCACAGCATACCTGAATGCCACTTCTTGCTTGTCATCTTCTGGATGGAAGAGCCCACCTGTTTCGACAAGCGAACCTATGTTTTGTAATTTTGTATGTAGATTGCTTGGATATGATCCACCCCAACATTGTCAAAGAGCTCACATGAAAATCTACAAATCAAGATATTAAAGGTCCTTTAAATGGATTCTAAATGGATTCCATTCAGAAAGCTACAGTATTCCTCCACCAGTAACTAGTGTCGCAAGTCTCTATAAGCATATGTTAAGTATCGCTATTTTACTGTTGGTAGGCTTGGTGTTTCATCACAGCTTCCTAGTTTGTTAGAAGCTTTAATTACAATAAATAAATAAATAATGATTTAGGTGGTGTAATAAACGCATTTAACAAAACAACTTAAATGAGCCCAAACTGAAAGGATATACTAGTGGCTAATGAGGAGTTTTACTATCCTCTTCTTGATTCCTGACTCCATTAAGATACTCTTGTTACCTAATGCAATAGGGTAGATGACTGTTGTTTATATCGTTGAAACCAATAGCTTTGATGAAGAATTTAAGTAAATATAATATGTTTATTGAAAAAAATATTTAAATCGGTTATTAATGTTCTGATATATAAGCGTTTAAAGTTTTTGTTAGAGACCACTCTGTCCCTTTCCCACAAAACAAAAAATGACGTCACGCCTTACTTGTCAGAATATAATTTATATGGCGTACTGAGAAGTTACGTCACGATTTGCTGTTTCGCCTCTCTGTCTAGCATGATATTAAAATGCTTATAAGTTGCTTATTTTTGATCAGTTTTTTTTCTTCATTAATCAGCTAAATTTATGAGCCACATTTTAAAAGGTCAATTAAAAAAAAACCAGTCATCTAGCCTATAAGCAAACAAGTCATATTAGCACGAAATCGACGGGCTCACTAGTAATCATAAACAGCTCATCACATTCTGGTTTCATCTAGTCAGATTCAGCTCTATGACAGTACCAAATTGTAGTTTCTGGATTAACTATATAATCGCAAAGTTCCGAATCTATACGACAACGAGAAGTGTTAAAATCGACTTCCAAGATTTATAACTTAGTCACAAGTGAAGGTTATTTTTAATAGGGAAAAAAAAAGTAATGCTAAAAGTGTTAGAAAAAAGTAAAAAAGATCGTAAAATCACTTATGGAAGGAAACTGGCCAATACTAATAATAATTAATACTAATATTCTACTAATTAATGCTTTAAATGGCTACAAAGAAGCAACAGAAAGTACACACTTCCATAGAAACCTCTCTACCATTGAAGAGGCAATTAATATAATAAATACAATTTCATCGCGAAGTTAATACCAACTGAAACTTCAATTAAGCAGGTAAGAAAGGATTAATCATTTTAATGAAGCAACAACAGGCAAGAAAAACAAAGAGAAAGAATGTTTACCTATTCGTATAGTGTCCGGTAGCGCGGAGAGATGTCCAAAAAATAATATAAGGAAAATCGCCTTCGCCCCTCTCATTCTGTAACAAATAACAATTAAAAGAAGTCTTATATGCACTTTTTTCTTTTCATGCGTGATCAAAATGCTGGCGTTTATTTGGCCTAATGCATAAGCATTGCCATTTAACGTGACCACAGAAAAGAGAAAGCCTTACTTCTTAGGTTAGAACGGCTGTCAAAACAATGTTCTAAAGCAATAGGCGTGTGGCCTAATGTTTAATTTATGACAAATAACAGGTTTAGTGATGAATATAACTAAATACATTACACATAGTGAAAAAATATGATATCTGAGATATGAGCGTTTAAAGTTTTAGGTGGGGACAGAGAGGGGATGCTCTATCCCTCTCTCGCATAGCACGTGTTAGTGCAGCATTTGTATGCCGCGCCTGAGGATTGACGTCATAGCTCATTATAGCGCGCTCTCTGTCTAGCTTGAAATTAAAATACTTAGAACTTATTTATTTTTGAATTATTTTAAATTTTGTTTTCGTTGATAGGCTCTATTGATGATCAACTTTTTTATGAGGTAATAAAAAATTAGTAGTAATCATGCCTATTGTATAGAAAACCGCTGTCGCCAGTTTTACACTTATTTACATAAAACTACGATGAAAAAATTCCATTAATTGGTCGCGCATTTGAAGTAAAACGCACGAAATGCTATTTTTCAATAGATTAAAATTGATCTAATTACGATGCATTGTGGTTTGGTTTCCTACGCGTCTATTTAAATTGTCTTTTTGAGTATTCTCAGTCTAAAAACATATATATTGGCAGAATTGTCATTAAGCGCATTTGAAAGAAAGAAAGAAAGAAAATTTACTTTATTCGAGACAAAAAAAATAGGGCGGGGTTCACACAAAAGTTCATACTAAAGAAAGAAATTTAAATAATAAATAAATAGTGAGCACCTATATTTTTTGTCACGAAACCGATCCCAACTCAGCGTAATGCTGGTTGCTAACAACCAGCGCTGGTATTCTGTACATTTGCACCTAAAGCCGGCTAGCGCGGGCCGTCACATTTCCAATGCCGCCAGCATGCTGGGTACGCTGCCAACTGGTAGTGGGTTTGAGGTTTTGGATTGTCTCTAGACTTTTATCGGTCTGGATACAATCCCTTTGTTTTTTGTATAAGTAGTATATGTAGTCTTTATAGTCTTTGTTGAAGTTAAGAAAGGCTTGTACCCAGGCTTGTATGTCGATTCCCAAGCCACCTGCCAAGCGCAGGGATTATGGAAACCCCTCCCTATTAAGGGGGAGGCCTTCATCCAGCACTGGACGCTTTCTGGCTGTAGATGATGATTATGAATAAAGGCTTGATATCAATCCCATTTTAAGTAAGATTTGGTATGAATTACCTACAATATCAGTATATCTTGGACTATATTTGGCGCTCTTGAGGTGGTTTTCAGCTAGAAATAGTGTGTGTGATCTTTCACGCCCACGCACTGCTTAAATCGAGTGATATACAACGGAAGTCTCGTCGTATCATGTCTTCTTTAATCAACAGTCGTCGTTAGACACCTATCTATACTATCACCATAAATACTAGTACCTAGTTCTGCAGTACAACCTCGCAGGCACAAACTTCTGCCATTTAAAATGAAACTTTAACTTTTTTTTTCTGCCATTTAGATCCAATCAGCCGGTAAATGGCAAGCATAGTGGGAGAAATACCCCCCAAATTAAATTTCGCCGAATGCAACAAACAAACCGCATTGACGATATACTTAGATTAGGAGGCAGTGGTTGTAAGACGAAAACCGAAGATCGGGCGGCAAGTGGTGCCTTATGAGAGGCATGCCCAAGCTGTTGTTTTGCATCCCCCCCAAATTGCCAGGTAGAATCATCGTAGATACTATAAGGTCAACCCTGACATCGCGAAAAAAATATCAGCTGTTCCATTTATTTTGTCCAAGGTCAATGAACTTTTTGTGTGGAACCGCTGATTTTTTTCAGCGATTTCTTGGTTGGTCTAATAGTAAAAATTGTTCATAACGATGAGTCTGATAAATCGGATGATATCTGTAAATTTGGCGGAATGCAAAACAACAGCTTGTATATGTGCAGTAGTGGACTATATTAGGCTGATTATGATGATGATGATGATAGTAAAACCAATTGCCAGTTATTGAATCGCCAAGCAGTAGTGCAAAGCAAACATTACTGTGTTCCGGTTTGAAGGGCAATTTTACCAGATAAATTACTGGGTATGAAGAGATTTAACATCTAATATCTCAGAGTGACGAGCGCAGTACAGTGCGGCGCAGAATTGCATTCGAAAGTTCACAATTGTTGCACAGCTACTGTTATAATAATAATAATCGTTTATTCATCAAGTATCATAGACTCATATACATATATGGGCAGGCGTGACGCTTACCACCAGGCGAACGTCTCGCTAGTCTCGTCACTTGACAGTATAAAAAAGTACCCGTACTAAAAAAAATAAAGTTTGTCATATAATCTTTAAATTATATTATTACTTTATTTTATTAGCTCCCATTTTGCAAATTGGCGCACAGGATGGCTTGTGCTTTGCTCCATAAAATATATCAGGAACCAACATAAAATGTTGGTGTGAAATTAATTATCAAAATTGTATTTAAATAACAAATTAGGATTTTTTAAGCATTTATTTTGGAATTGTAAACTAGTAATAAAATTAGTTTCAAATTTAGAATCTATCGGATAGCTTTATACAAAATATTTGGTTATCTGTTGGAAGCCGTATTACGACATGACGTCATATACGCTGACTCGCTCGCACTCGAAGAATTCTTCCATAAGCGAGAAAGAGAAGCTAGATCGAGGAGACCATTTTGAAAAATAGACATTCACGTCGGAGCCGCCGTTGCGCGTGTTACGGGGTGAATCACCTTTTGGATTTTTTTACATCTTTTTGAGAAGAGAATGACCTGAGGGAGCCAACGCCGATCCCGCAGGGGACACCAGGTCCATATTTCCGTCTGAGATGACGTAAAACTCCAACTTTCAAGAATTATTTTGTGACGCGCCATGCGGTCACCAAACTAAGGAACTCGAGCGAAATTCTCATTTGAAGCTTTGAAGACAAGGCAATGTCATTTCACTGGAGGAGCTCCATGAAGCGTTCGAGAAACGGATGATCCTGCAGAAGACACCATCAGCAAAGGATCCATCAGATAACCTCCTTTCATTTATTTTATTTTCCCAATTTTTCTCGTTGCCGTCATCCATTGGACTATCGCCATCAGCGTTTTAATATTAATATTGTATTAGGACTTATCAAAATAGTAAACGCATTGTAACCTCAAATAATCTTTTGTTCTTTTTTCTCCCATATATCTTTAGCACAAGATAGATAGGTAAATTATAAATCATCAATTTCATTTTCAACAAGAGGCCCCCTGTACTCCAGAGGTCTGATGTTTCGTGACTGATACGTATCCAGGAACCCTAACTTTTTGTTTTATTTTTTTTGTTATTTGTTTTGTCTTTCTTTGTCAAATCACAATTTTCTTATGACAAATGGCGCCCGAACAATTATTTACTTAGAATTTAACTTAAAAACAAACCAATTTTATCTTGTGCAAAGGTGTATGTTGGAATTTATAAACAAAAGATTACAATTTAATCTACTGTAGAAGTAGGTATTTTCACAATTGTGTTATTGAATTTGTGTAACAATTTTTCTTGTAAAGATGTATAGTACACCGTCTGTTGACCGTAAGTTAACAGCGGAGCAAACGTCAGATTCACCTCAACCAGAACTCCAAAATTCACAGAGCTTAATAGATATACCTGTTTCAGATTCAGAAGAAATGAATTATGTCAATACCGATGTGAGGATGGCTCAAGGAACAATCCAGTCGCCATTATGCAAAAATATCCACACAAATCCTAGCACTAGTGTTATAGATCCAGCCACAGACGGTGACAAGTATATTCCATTTATGAAACAAAGGCACTCGACACAAAACAGTCATGTACCAGTCACCCAGGTAACATATGCAATTAATAACAGTTACAACTCCAATTTGAAGTCCTGGGGACTGAAGTATAGTGGTGATACGTGTGTTGTTGAATTTTTGAATCGAGTGAACGAAATTAAGTTAGCAAGAGATGTGTGTGAAAGTGTACTGTTGAGAGGTTTTTCAGAGCTGTTAGAAGGCACTGCTCTGAAATTTTACAGATCAGTTCGCCATTCGTTACCCACTCTCTTCTCAAACTTTTTATTAAAGTATTTTGTTTACTACCCATAGTAGACGCTAACAGAAGTCAATATATACTTTTATTGCAAAATTCAGATCAATAGTTTTTGAAATATAAACAAAAACAATATTTATTTATTCAAAGCAATGCAGAATGTAAACACACATATGGCGGCGCTTATAACTTTTTCAAAATTGTAGTTACAGACAATTATTTTTGATTTATCGTACCTACGCATATCTAGCTACCTATAGATACACAATTTTGGGTATCGGTTCAGTATTATTCAAATTAAAATGAAAACCGTATGTTCACAATCAAAATTCACAAAAGTAAAAAAAACACATAAGTTTTAAGTTTGCATTTTTACCCACATTATTATTTCTACGGATACTTTAGGATACTGTAAATCCATAACAAATACTGATAAAATCATAAAATCAATAATTATTTCTTTACAAACAAGTTTAGAATTTAAACATTGCAATTTTCCTTGTAAACCAACAAGTTCATGTAGGTAAAATGACATACTATATGGTCTATACTCAGACTAAGTATGACTTCTATTCAGACATTGAACTACTTAAGCGTTATTTATACAAGAATTTACTTATTTTGATTTCCAATTTGTATAGAAAAGACGATTCTTTTTCTGTCTCAAAGACAAGTTTCAAGTATTAACAAAGTGTTGACCTACATTCAGGGAAAGACTTAAATACTTACTTTGAATTAACTTAATAACAGTATTCAAAGCTATTGTTTTGTTTTGGACAAGTATCCATTGCTATATAAAGCAAAAGCAGTATATTTAATACCATTTTTTTTGTGTTTTGAGACTTGGTAATTTTTGTTAAAACCAAGTCTGTGAAGCAATTTTTTAAGGTTAATACCATTTTTTTTGTGTTTTAAGACTTGGTAATTTTTGTTAAAACCAAGTCTGTGATGCAATATTTTTAAGGTTAAGTATGAGTAATTATTTTTACATAACCAACAATAAACCAAACGTTCAATAATGCATATTTTCGTGTGCTTATTAGTTCTTAGCCTACATATTGGGCAATTTTCTGGAGGATCCTATTTAAAGGCAACCTACCATTAACTATAGCTTATTAGCTAATTATTTGGGAACGATTTAGTTCTAGTCTTTTTGTTACATGCTAACATACATACCGGATTTGACTAACGACAAGTTTATACCTAGTATGACTTAAAATGTTTTCTTATGGCTGAGTTAAAACACTCGGACATGCTAGCAATATTTAGTAGATCTACATACATACATACATACCAAACTTACCTTTTTGTCTTGTAGATACCAAAGGTTGTCTGTGAACCTTCTAAGATTAACAATTAGTCTTTAATTATAGTTAGCAGCATCTAGTGCACGGATTCACTGCGTAGATTTAATTTAGGTTTAAATAATTAAGATTTACCTGTACTTAATTAAAGCTTATACTTAGTTTATCTAATGTTTACAACGATAGATATTTACTTTAAACATTAGAAGTTTTCACTTCATACTATTAGACAATAGTGAGACTTTATTCTCATAGAATTAGGTCATTACTAGAAAACCCAAACTGTAGGGTATAGATTATTATAAGAATTACAAACATACTAACACATATTTACTTACCGTTTAAAACCATTTAGATATCATTGTTTTTCAGATAAGTTTTGTCCGCACCTACATAAGAGTGAATGGATATTTATATTAACAGTTACCTTTTAAGCTACTTGCTATATACTACTTTTGTTTTATTACACAATGTGTTATTTCTATAGGTATATCCTATACCATCATGTTATGTATGGAGTCATGAGGATTATGAAAAGTGAAGCAAGTATGTCAGAATAGCTCAATTTAACTATGAGATGCAAGGAGATTTATGAAGTTCGATGTAAGTTTAAAGGTGTGAGTGGTGATTTTGTAAGAACTAGGCAGTGTGAATATTATTTGAATTCCTTATAGGTACCTATGTATGAAAGAATGTGAGTGATTTATTTTATGAAAGTGGAATAACAGTTTATTTTGCTAGATGGAATGTAAGAAGCTTGCTGAAGTATCAACCTCACTATATTTCAGGATTCCAACCTATAACAAAAAGTTTCTTTTCATGCCTACCCCGTCTGTTCAGACAGTAAACTGTCTTTTGTTTCAAAAGGGGGATATTGTCATATAATCTTTAAATTATATTATTACTTTATTTTATTAGCTCCCATTTTGCAAATTGGCGCACAGGATGGCTTGTGCTTTGCTCCATAAAATATATCAGGAACCAACATAAAATGTTGGTGTGAAATTAATTATCAAAATTGTATTTAAATAACAAATTAGGATTTTTTAAGCATTTATTTTGGAATTGTAAACTAGTAATAAAATTAGTTTCAAATTTAGAATCTATCGGATAGCTTTATACAAAATATTTGGTTATCTGTTGGAAGCCGTATTACGACATGACGTCATATACGCTGACTCGCTCGCACTCGAAGAATTCTTCCATAAGCGAGAAAGAGAAGCTAGATCGAGGAGACCATTTTGAAAAATAGACATTCACGTCGGAGCCGCCGTTGCGCGTGTTACGGGGTGAATCACCTTTTGGATTTTTTTACATCTTTTTGAGAAGAGAATGACCTGAGGGAGCCAACGCCGATCCCGCAGGGGACACCAGGTCCATATTTCCGTCTGAGATGACGTAAAACTCCAACTTTCAAGAATTATTTTGTGACGCGCCATGCGGTCACCAAACTAAGGAACTCGAGCGAAATTCTCATTTGAAGCTTTGAAGACAAGGCAATGTCATTTCACTGGAGGAGCTCCATGAAGCGTTCGAGAAACGGATGATCCTGCAGAAGACACCATCAGCAAAGGATCCATCAGATAACCTCCTTTCATTTATTTTATTTTCCCAATTTTTCTCGTTGCCGTCATCCATTGGACTATCGCCATCAGCGTTTTAATATTAATATTGTATTAGGACTTATCAAAATAGTAAACGCATTGTAACCTCAAATAATCTTTTGTTCTTTTTTCTCCCATATATCTTTAGCACAAGATAGATAGGTAAATTATAAATCATCAATTTCATTTTCAACAAGAGGCCCCCTGTACTCCAGAGGTCTGATGTTTCGTGACTGATACGTATCCAGGAACCCTAACTTTTTGTTTTATTTTTTTTGTTATTTGTTTTGTCTTTCTTTGTCAAATCACAATTTTCTTATGACAAGTTGCAACATGTTATAACAGCGGAAATACACAAACGAGATTATTACGCCATTAAGAATGTGCTTAATGTCTTGAAAACACTGAGATAACACGGGAAATGTTCAATCCTTTGATAACCACTAATCTCTCTAAAATAATGAAAAGTTTTGGGAAAACTGTTTTTATAATGAGCAATTTAAACTAAATGAGAAAAAAAAACACCCAAATACCCGCAATTTTTTACATCAAAATACTGGCTTTATTATTAAACAAGTGTCAAGTTACTAATCATTTATGGCGTATTTATCAACTTTATACTTTTTATTACTTTACTTTATTATCTTTTAATCAATTATTATTTTTGTACCCAGTATGTATTTTGGTTTTCTTATATTATATACGGCAAATTTACCAAAGAAAAAAAAGGTATAATTCGTTCTCTTTTGGTCTCCAATTGGTCTGCGGTACTTATTTCTCTCATCATTCGCCACCTCAGCTCTTATCGATCGGTTATTATAAATCCAAGAATAAGTAATATTACTAGTAGGTACAAGTAATATTAGAAACAAATCTAGGCCCAATCTGTAGTTTATGCCAAAGCTTATTATTTTAAACAAATTATTTTCGTCTAAACATGACTACAATAAATAAAACAGTCTCATTCGCGAATGAACACACGAATCGTTCTCTATTTAAAATGTATTGGTAATTTACTCGATGACTGTACTTTGAGTCAAGCGGAGCGTAGTCGTGGTGATGGATACCTACAGTTTTAAGGGCCCTGTAAACGATCAAACTTTGACAATGAGGGGTCGGTTCAATGGTGTTTGCATCAACGATGTGTATTTAAAATCGATTGTAATGCGGTGTCTTTATTCAATGCTTTGTCATTCAACGCTTGATGTCAGCCCTTTCATTTATTTATTGGCAATGATCTATGGTTTTTGCTTGTTTTAAATTTTTGGGATAGAAAGTATTTCAAATTAATGAAAATAATAATATATTATTAGGTCTTTACCTATGAAATTGGCGTTTTGTATGGAATAAGTGATAGTACTTATTTTTTTTTACCTTTTTTATTTCTGTTATTCAAAGTAATCACCCATGCAATCGACGCATCTTTGCCAACGAATTGGCAGTTTATTGATGCCCTTCTTGTAAAAATCAGCTGCACGGGAGGCAACAAACTCTTCAAAGGCATTTTGTACTGCCTCTCGGGAATTGAATTTTTTACCCACTAAAAAGTTGTCTAAATTTTGGAAAAAGTAATAGTCGGTAGGTGCAAGGTCAGGTGAGTATGGCGGATAAGGGAGAGCTTCCAACCCCAGCTCTTGCAGCTTGGAGACTGTCTATAGCAGCAGCGCGAGGCAGGTCTCGACGCGTACGTTGCGCTGGCGATCGTTAAGTTCGTGGGGCACCCATCTATCAAGATTTTTTACCTTGCCTATTTGTCGCAAATGGATCAAAACTGTTTTGATGCTAACATTAAAAGCTGCTGCTAGCTCAGCTGTAGATTTAGTTTCGTCAGCATCCACAATCGCCTTTAATTCATCATTGTTGACCAAAGTCTCCGGACGACCACGAGCTTAATTTTTCAAGTCAAAATTTTCTGAACCAATAACGGGTTGTGCGTCACGACCCCGACAAGCCACGACAGAACTCATATTCCATAATTACACGAGTTTTTAAAGTACCCATTATGACGAAAAATTTTCAAATGTAATGAAAATACAACGCTAATCAATAAACAAAAGACTGAATTTGTAAAAAAAATGTCATGTTTTAAGACAAAATTATTTTTAATTCAGAATACAAAGCCATTCCAAACTTTTTTTCTATTTGAAATGACTAGTACTGAAGAATGGCAATTTCATAGGTAAAGACCTATTATTTTCGTTTCTTATTAATATTTTCGGGTTTCCTGCTCAAGTGCTTCATATGAGTGAACACGTCCCAAGGGTGCCTCGTGTAGAGGCACACACACTCACACATATCGTGGTGTGTGGGTGTCGAAGTATTTACTTACTCACAATGTCGGTAAGTGAGTACTTCTAAGGATAAGGGTGATATTACTATATTATGCTAATTATTGATAGATTTTTAAAATTATGTATTTATTTTTAATTAATAGTATTTTCTGTTTCAAGGTTTATTCTAAATTATTAATTTCAGATTAATAACAAGTTGTTACTGCTTATAACTATTTATTACTTCGGGTGAATAATTAATATATTTATTTGATTCAGATTAATTTATTTTCAGGTTTAATTATTTTCTGTTTTAGGTTTGGTTATTATGATAATGTATGTTTTAGGTTAGTTTAGATTATGTAACGTTAATAATTGCGACAGTAACGAGTTTCAAGAGCAATTTCTATGCTATGCAAATCAAGTCATCCTAAATTTATAATGGGATAAGTTTGTAACAAAAACAAACAAGTAAACAGGAAAGTCAGATCGTTTGCCAAGGTCTTAAGACTTTATCATCTGCCTAGTTCATAAAGGGGGCCGTTTATACTACTTCTTGTACAAAATGATGCCTCCCAAAACGTAAATACTCTACTCTACTTAAGGCTTAGGTTATGTTGCCAGCTTTATCTAGGTCGCATATTTCGTGTTTTTTAGAGATAAAAGTTATTATGTACTTAATAGTACTTATACGTATTTTTTAATTCGTTCAATGGGTTTTACGATGTTAACACCGCGTTTACCGTTTTTAATTTCCTTGTTATTTGGGTTGTACGTAGCAAAGGCGCAATAAAATTGTTATTCGTTATATCGGTCCCATATTTTCTGGTAAACATAAAGAATATCAAAAAAAAAAAGATTAATAGATGCGCTGAACACTGCACTGCAGCACTGTTATAGAGAGCTATATATATCCAAATCGGACTAGAAATCCAGTTGCTAAGAGAGGCCATGGTCGAACGCTTGAATTTGTCCCATAAGGCAGTCTCTGACTGGGAAATGCCAACCTGGTTGAGTCCAATGTTGCTAATACCCAGGCGTGTCTACTCTCTGCTAAAAGGAAGCCATTCGATCTGGGTCCTACTTTTTAAAATTTACCCGTGCCAACAACAGACCATCTTGACCTCTGGGGCTCTGTCGGTTGCTCTGTCAAAGCCAAAGTCCTCACCTTTGGCTGCTATATTGAGTCAAAAGTTCAATTAGCTTCTAAAGAGCTGGGTACCCTCTCAAAGGTGCGGCGGTATTTCACGCCGGAATAGTTGCTCACATTGTACCAGCACAAGTTCGGTCGCGCATGGAGTAGAACCGCTCACACCTCTAGGAAGGATCGGCTAAATACCAGCTAGAGGCGTTAGAGTCTGTTGAGAAGCGTGCCAAGATGCTCATCAGCAATGACTCCTTAGTTCATACTAAGCTCCAAAGCCTTGAATATCGACGCAAAGTTGCTAGTCTATCGGTGTTTTATCGGATACATTATGGAGCGTGCTTCTGATCTGCGTGATCTACTTCCCCCTGCCTATTCTACTATCGGACGGCCAGAAGCTAGAAAAAGGCATCGTTTCATGGTTGATGCTCCTAAAACACGAACAAAACGGATTTATTGCACTTGATAGCATTGAACCGCTAAGCTGGAATGCCGCTTCCGGAGTGGGTGTTTCCCGATAGATACAATCTGGGCATCTTCATTTCGCGAGTGAATCGGTTTCTTCTGGGTAAGAGTGCACCATCGCATTGTAGAACGCATCAGGCGTGATGGCGGTCACGAAACCCTATCAGATAATATATACTTAAAACAATCAAATTCCTTATAGAAATATCCAATATTTTTTATCTTATTAAACATGAAATGTTTGTGTGAGTCAGGGCTGATAAGGAGAACCTAGCTTTCAATTGCATGACATCCAATTTATTTTAGATCCTTGTGCCAAAATGGTAAACAGTGGCGATGCTAACGAATATGAATTTTTAGAAATCCTTTTAAGATGTTGATATTCTATGTAATTATTTTTACTTTAAATAGGCATGTTACTTACTCGTGATTAAGAAGAATCGCTGAAACAAGGAGATTAATTTTAAACAACTTTATGGTGTTATTCTCATAGGAAGCAAACTTACTAGGTTAACCGGATGGTACAAGAAATGTAATCTTTGCAGGTACCTAATAAATCCTTCGAAACTGGGTCAATAGTCTACCTTTAGCCGATAACTTTCTCATTAATTACTAGCATAAGAACATGTGAAGAGGGTATCATAAGCTGTCATTTATATAATTAATAAATCTTCTCTAATATGTGTTAGTGGACTAAAGCTTGGTTTTTGTTATAAAACTTACTAATATCAAGCGTTTCGCTCATACAATTCGGTAGAGCTAATCATAATGTTTACATACCTGAACATCAATGGAGTATCGCATTCACTAACCGTGTCTTTCACGACACATTAACGTGGATTTAAAAATCCATTAAAATACAAGCACAAGCACTGTCCACTAACAAATCACAAGCATTCATTGTTTTTAACGTTACGTCTGCGAGCTATTATCGAGTTAGAACGTCCATTCGCGGCACTGAATTTTCTTTTTAATTTACCGGCCACGGTGTCAATTTTGGCACGTGATTCGGGTTGATTTCGTTTGATTAATCGAGTGAGTATCGATTTGCAATCGAGAGGGTATCGAGTGAAGTGGGCCGGTAGGGCACGGCCGGCCGCGCGGGTGTCGTCGACGAGCTGAAGTTACTGCCAGGAGCGCAGAAGCCTTGTGGCGCCTGCGCGCTGAGTCCCTGGGCTTGATCACCCAGCCATTGGGATAGATTTGTGAACAAGTGGTAGTGATGTTTTTACAAACGTCATAGTGTTGAATTTTTTGTTACATAACATTATCATTATCACATTACTTATAATCGTATCCTACTAATCACACTATCACAACACACTAATATTATAAATGCGAAAGTTGGCATGTGTAACTATATTTGTTACCTCTTGACGCCATAACGGCTCCTAGGATTTAGATGCAACTCGGAACGGAGATAACTTATTTTCCGAAATTTTATCACTAGCATCATCACCGTTTTTCATCATCACGCAGGTGAAATCACAAGGCGCAGCTAGTACTTACACTCACTCATCAGCCAGAAGACGTCCACTGCTGGACGAAGGCCTCCCCCTTAATAGGGAGGGGTTGCCATAATCCCCACGCTAGCTAGTACCAGTACTAGTACTAGTAGTAGTAGCTAGTACTTAAATATGTATTAATATAATTTATAAGGAAATAAAGTACTCGTTGGGAACAAACCAAATTCTATACTTGCTAGCTTACTGGACCTAGTGACAGAGTTAATGTGCCTCCTGCTTTACTGTTATAGAATAAATAACCTGAATGAGTGTGTGTGTGCGCTTATGTTTCTTATGTCTTCAAGCTGAAAATGCATAGCTCAACGGAATTTACTGAATTTTGGTGTTTATTATAATACTTAATTATAACCTATATTAACATCATCATCAGCCAAAAGACGTCCACTGCTGGACAAAGGTCTCCACCCTCCCGGGTTGCCATAATCCCCACGCTTGCAGGTGGCTTGGGGATAGGAGAGTTCTCACTACCGTTAACCAAAGGACACTGCTGCCCATCTTCCTTACTTTATTCTATAAAACATATACTTACATTCTAATCTCGGTGAAATGTACGATTTTCGTATGATCCATGGTGGAAATGTGGGACTGAAAGGAAAAAAAAAACTGCTCGTATTTGTATGTTATAACTTTAATTTGGTGAGTTTTGGGAATACTATAGAACTACGGGTTACAAAGTAGGAAAGTATTCTGATCTAAAAAAACGACACGTGCAAAATATCTACGTGTCTGGGCAACCCTAGGCTTCGCCGCCCGCCGCCTTACACGCACCCCGGCGTCCGTCGAACTCTCGAGAATTCGCATCGCCGACACAAATTGTCTTTTCATTATTCACACTGAGATTATTTTGCCCTTTGACACCATTCAATAGTATCTACAGTCGACAGGAATATACCGCGTGAACTGGGAACCGAACAGAGTCAATACCGGACTAAAATGTACCGACAATGATAATATAAAACAAAACATCGAGCAAAACTACATATTAAGTAGTTCTTATTTTTCGGGTAAGTATTCTTTAATGTAACAAGTAATGGGACAAGATGAAATATTTAGAAACAGACTATGGTCACTGTATGTCGTGGTAGCCTAATCGGGAGACCACTCAACTTGAAATTGTGTGGTCGCGGGTTCAAACCCTGGCCCGCACCAATGAGCTCTTTGGAGTTTATGTACTGTTTTTTTTTCCCACTGGCTTTGCGGCGAAGGAAAATACCGCGAGAAAACCTGCACATGTCCGGAAAAAGATTTCAAAGGGTTACGTGAATCCACCAACCCGCAGCCAGCCAGCGTGATGGATTTGGCCCTATCGCCCTCCGAGAATAATCCGGCAGTGGACTATAAAAAAAAGTTGATAATGCTCATGACCACCGCAGCAATTTTATTAATTTTTTTTCATCTTTGTTATTGGCATCGCACGTTGTGCATTCTGCCAGAGTCAAGTTTATGAATTTTCAAGTTTTTATATTTATATCAAGTCAAATATGTCATGATATCACAGTCAGTCACACGAAATTAGTCATAGTCAAGTCCAAGTCATGCCCTAGTAAAGCTGTGGTGACTTTACTATGAGCTTCTACGGAGTTTTGAAAACAACACGAAAATACATGTTTCACCACATTATATCACTTGCCTACACTCGTGCATTTAATTCAACACTCAATTAATAAAACACCACCATTTTGAATCATTAATTCGCGAAAAAACACAAGGTTAAGAAAATTATAGAATGCCACGTCATGATTTTTCCGTGTTCCCGCCAAAACTCCGCCTCGTCCTTGTGGTATATAAGCATCAAGCCTTCCTATATGACAGTTAGCAATGCCAGAATTGTGAAGTTGCGAAAAAATACTGTGCCGAATTGCATTGCGTTCGTCACCCTGAGATATTTGATTTCCAATCTCATCATGCTCATAATTTCTCTGGTAACATTGCCCTTCAAACCGAAATTCAGTAGTGCTTACACAATACACACTACTTACTGTTTGAAGGTTGAATAACAGGAAAATGTGTGGTACTACCCCAGGTAGACTCTGCAATAGAGTCTTACCACTGCCAAAATCTTCTTGGCGGTAAACTATCTGATACTGCGATGGTACCATGAAGATAGGGAGTTCCGATGAGGAACTTACGGCCATAGAACAGAATTTGTGGAAGGAGTGTGTGACGTCACACTTATTTGGTCAGTCTGCGAGCGACCGCCTCACGTAGCAGTCATTCAGGTTTTCAAAACAGATGTAAGACTTTTAGTGTTTATACGCAGTAAAAGTGAAAAGAAAATGAGTTGCTGGGTTATTTCTTGCACTTATTATCGAGGCAAACATTTCGATGACACGATTGGCGTCTCATTTCATTAATAAGTAATTTTATTTGTGTTTTTTGTGGTTTGTTTATGAAATATGTAACGTTTCTTGATGTTTTTAACTAGCCCCAGTGATGGCGCCACTATGTAAATCTAGCATTTTAAGAGTTATCCATTTTGTCGATAAAGCACTTCTCAAAATACTTATCCTGAATTCTGCTAGATGGCAGCACCATGTGCGGAATTTACCACTCTTCCCGCCAACCCTACACCTCCCCGCACGATCACGCGTCCTTCTAAGGAAAAATCCTTTGATCACATCTCTGCTTCTATTACTCTGTGGATGGTACCAAGGCGACATTTTGAAAAGGATACCGAAAAAAACTCCAAACTCTCCACAAGAGTGATTATATGATAGATATTATGTGAGCCATCAAGTTTTCATTTTTGTGGCAAGCTTTTTATGTCATAGCCGGCTTATATTTAATTCAAACAAGAAGACGGTTGACTCGCAACAGCAGTTTACCATTTGCTTTTCTCGTAATAACACAAAATTATAACCGATACGATAATAACAGAATAAATTTGACAATATCTAAAGTCACAAATATATTATGGTTATTAGAAAATCAGGTTGGTTTATATTCAACAGACTTCAAAAAATTAGGTTCTTAATAATAATTCGACTGTATGCTTTTCTTTTATGTTTGTTACTCTATAAACAGTTACTTCGCCAGTTATCAAATGATTTTGATGATTATTTTGTTTGTTTGTCAGGTCATACTTCAGAGGTGGTCCCATATACATAATTCGAAATCTGTTCAGAAGTTTGGTTTTTAAATGAAAATAACTGGAAAAAATTATTCATGCCATATTCGTCCCGAGTCTTCGGCCCACGTCATCAAAAAGTATTTTGTTCGTCCTGCATGATAATATTTGCCTTTGATCGTCCCGCATACCAAAATAATTGTTTGTACAGTTAGCGACAAAATAAAATATAATGAAAATGAAAAAATATATCAATCGAAAAGTCGTTTTTTATTTATTGTAATGTCTATAAAAGAAAACAATGAAACGAAGTTAATGAGACAAGTAAGTAGACAGCACTTCTTGGAATGGCGAATTAAGCATACTTAACGAGATTACACGAGATTGCTTCTAAAATGTTTTTGAAATTGAATAAACAGAGTCAAAACATAATTATAATGGTAATTTATCCATATTGCAAAACAAAATCTATTAATATTAATACTATAATTAAATAGTAAATTTAGGTACGAAGATAAGTACTTACCTACATTTAAATGCGCAACATAAAAATATTTACTTACACATATGTATGGATTAAAATATAAACTATGTTTACTAAAGCTTATTTAATTGTTAAGTAATTATATAATGTGGTCGATTCCGACGGTTTTAGTTGACAGTTCTAACCTAATTAAAATATTGCTGTCACTTTTTTACTAGGCATGTTAGCTAAGGACAGCAAAACTTTAGTTAGTTTAGAACTGTCAACTAAAACCGTCAGAATTGACCACATTGTATCGGCAAGTACTTTAGCAATAATTAATCATTATTATTACCAATTCTGTACTTAATCATGCATTCTATAAGACCGTTTGTTTTCAAATCATGTCAAATATTTTAGACATGTAACTAACTTTAGCACTATTATGAATACTCAGGCTGTACGAACATAGTTTTAATCATTTATTAAGATAGGTTGTACGTGGCTTATATTCAACTTTGAATTAAAACTAAAGATAAACCTTAATAAGAAGTTCACGACCTTATTGAAA
The DNA here is from genome assembly GCA_905404285.2 of Erannis defoliaria. Taxonomy (NCBI): domain Eukaryota; kingdom Metazoa; phylum Arthropoda; class Insecta; order Lepidoptera; family Geometridae; genus Erannis; species Erannis defoliaria. The sequence continues at coordinate 9,226,921 of FR990078.1, forward strand.
CGAACCGAGCTGAAATTCCTACCTCGTATGTTCCGAGTCTGCTTTTAGTAGAACTTCTGAATGGTACCACGAGGGCACTAAACTTGCGCTACTAGAGAACCCACCAATCCTGCTTTGGCAGTTATCCAAGGGATAAAAGTCAGTTATCACAGGGATAAGCGTCAAGCAAACCGTGGCAAATGAACATGAGATACCGTTCTATCAATTTTCCTCACACTTTAGCAAAAAATGGTGCTGATATGATCCCATGATTTAAAAACAATGGAAAATTATTGAGTTCTGACAAATTAATCTATAGTAGGCTTGGAAATTTACAGTATTTTATTTTCTATACAATGTGTAGTTGAGTACTACTTACAATGTGTAATAAAAAGGTTCCACAATACTGAAGGGTATGTATGTACTCATCATTATGAACAACTTTTACTATGGGGCCAACCGCGAAATCAAGAAAAATATTCAGCTGTTCTATACATTTTGTCCAAGGTCAACGAACTTATTGTATAGAACAGCTGTTTTTTTTTCGCGATTTCAATGTTGGCCCCATAGTAAAAGCTCTTCATAATGATGAGTACATACATACCCTACAGTATTGTTGAAACTTTTTGTTACTCATTGTAAGTAGTACTCAACTACACATTGCAACATCGGCAGAGTTTTTGATGCCTATTCGGTAGGGTTCATTTTGTTCGAATAAGTAAGTAAGTTCGTATAGGCTGAGTGGCCAGCCCTAGTGTCAGAGTTAATGTGCCGCCCGAAGGCCTCTAACATGGCTGACGGTTGTTGTTATAGAAACTAGAACAAACAAACGGGACCAACAATTTAACGTGTCATCCGACCCACTGTAGCGCTCAGAAATAAATGCCACTCACGGTCACCCATCCGAAGACTGACCGGACCGTCCGTCGCTTAACAACGGTGATCGTTTAGAATCACCTATAGACAAGCTACGCCACGAGCGCTACGTTTGTTCCAATATACAATCTGTAACAAATAGGTTCAACAATACTGAAAGGTATTTATGTACTCATCATTATGAACAACTTTTACTATGGGGCCAACCTTGATATCGCGAAAAAAGATTTGTTTTTCCATACAAAAACTTCATTGACCTTGGGCAAAATGTATGGAACAGCTGATATTTTTTTTTACTTTATCGAGGTTGGCCCCATAGTAAAATTTGTTCATAATGATGAGTTTACCCTTCAGTACTGTTCTTTGATTAAGTACCCAGCAAGAGCTAGATCCGCCAAGGTATTGAAGAAACCTTTTTGCTACAGATTGTATATTCAGACTAAATAAAAACAAGTGAAAAACACTAAAAAGGTCCTTGTCACGACGAATCAAACGAGCCCAAGCTCAACGGGGTCACGTCGTTTTATTACTGAGTCCTCATGGCCACCGACTTCATCATCAGATCGGCTTCATGTCCTAATAATATTGCATGAGACTGAAGATAATGATAATTTATGTATCGGAAATAAGCAGGATGGAGTATCCTCCTTAGTATAAAATTTGGTTTTGTAAATTGTGTTTTAAAATAGAAATAATAGCAAAGTTCTAAACAATGCAAAAGCGAGAGGAAAATATTAAAAGTTATATTTATCTGGGCATCTGAAGCAAACTTCAAAGGAAATATAAAGCTACAACTGGAACATTCTGCGGATTTATTTTATAATAGCTTGCGAAATATTCTTTCGGTATTGAACCAGTGATTGAGTACCATGGTTAAGTACCCAGCAGAGAGCTAAACCCTCCAAGTATTGGACATTAAGCTAGTGTTTATGGTAACAGCTGTTCCATACATTCTGTCCAAGGTTAATGAATTTTGTGTATGGAAGAGCTGATTTTTTCCACTGTTTTGAGGTTGGCCCAATAGTAAAAGTTGTTCATAATGATGAGTATATTTAATTTAATTTTTGAGTATAGTAGTAGTATTTGTGTTTAATATATTTAATACGTAGTAACTTGTATACACTTTTCGATACAGCCCTAAAGTTTTGTTATGTTAATTTGTTACTATATTTATTGATGTACTTACTAAAATTATTTTATTTTTATTTTATTTTATTTTAACAATTTTAGGAAAACTAACAGCTAACCAAGGAAGACAAAAAGAGAGAGTAGGTTGCTTAAGGCCAATTACAAGTTTCCACAAATATAAATTATGTGCTGTATATGAGTCATGTTACTTTAAAAAAAATTAAATTTAATAATATATTATATTAATAATTAATTTAATTTTATGATACACTTCTGTATTGTTGAACCTTTTTGTTACAAATTGTAGATAAAACCATTATGAACCTATACATCGGCATTGCATTACAGGGTATGATACGTTACAATATGATCCCATGATTTAGAAACAATGGAATTTCATTGAGTCCTGAGAAATTACCCTACTTTTGGCTTAGGAATTTACATATTTTCTATATAGGTATAATAGAGTGATACACAATCGAACGGGACACCTAATAGTAGTATTCAATTTGCACCTGGCAATGGAGAGCTGTAACATCGGCAGTTTCCGATGCATATTATACCTTTCTAATACTAAGCTACCGACATAGCTCGCATGGTTTGCAAGTTGAAGTGGCGATGGGCAGGCCACATCGCTCGATGAACTGACAACCGATGGGGAAGAAAGGTTCTTGAGTGGCGACCGCGAACCGGAAGACGCAGCGTAGGAAGGCCTCCCACTATATAGGTGGACCGACGACATTTTAAAAGTCGCGGGCAACCGGTGGATGCAAATGGCAGGTTGTCGTACACTGTGGCCGTCTAAGGGGGAGGCTTTCGTTCAGCAGTGGACGTCTCCGGGCTGATGATGATGATGATGAATACTAAGCTAGCAGGAAAGCCCTTTTGATAGAATGGAAGTAGGCTGTCTCAGTAATCGCATCTGGCTGCTGAGGGGCCTAGAAAACTACTCCACATCTCTCTGTAGCCGAGCGGAATTCTACGAATGTATGAGAAAATGTCTAGTGAATTGCGGAAAATTACTGAAACGTGTAGAGAGAAATGTGAACTTTAAAATTCACTTACCAACCTAGCTAAACCGCGAAAGAAAGAAACTGGGAAGCCTTTGTCTAGCGCGGACTTCGATAGACTGACAAACTTTAATGATAATATAATTATGATCATGAAAACAAAGCATAATTATTGAAAGAGACCTAAGTTTCAGTAAGTAATCATATTTTAAGGAATTAGCTCTAACATGAAAAGTTTTTTTTATACAGTCAAGTGACGAGACGAGCAAGACTTTCACCTGATGGTAAGCGTCACGCCTGCCACTAACAGTAGCAGTGCGAGAATTGTGAACTTGCGAACAGAATCCTGCGCCGCACTGCACTGCGCTCGTCACCCTGAGATATTAGATGTTAAATCTCTTCATGCCCAGTAATTTCTCTGGTAACATTGCCCTTCAAACCGGAACACAGTAATGCTTGCACACTACTGCTTGGCGGTTGAATAACTGGCAAAGGTGTGGTACTTCCTCAGGCGGACTCTGCAGTAGAGTCCTACCACTACAAAAAGTCGAGGAAATAAGGCGCAGCGCGAGGAAAAGTTATCTTTTTCCTATATTTATTAATATAATAAATGCGAAAGTTTGTCGGAAACAGACATACACATACGTACACATCGTATGTGTATGTCTGTTACTCCTTCACGCTAAAACAGTTGAACGGATTTGGATGAAATTTGGTGTAGAGGTATTTTATACCTTGGAATAAAATATAGGCTACTTTTTATCCCAATAAACGCGGGTAAAACCGCGGGACGCTGCTAGCCATATTTTAAAGCTGTCTTTTCACCTTCCTTTCACAGTCCGCAATAACTGTCTTAAGTTCTAAGCAAACGAGTAACAATTTTGAACCTTAAATAAACTGAGTAGAGTTGAAACTTTTATATATCCCTCGTGTGCTCATTTAGGTTAGCTTTGGCTTAGAAGTCGTCGTAGAACCTTACCCATTACCGCAGTTTATGATGATGATTATAGTATCAGCTACTCTCATATAACGAGAGGCTTTTAGAATGTTTAAATAATTCCAACGAATTCGGTGGCTATTAGCAGATGACTGAATATTTTAATCGGCTCTAGCTGAGTCTCTTCTACGATTACCTACCAGTATAGACTAAACGTTGGTATTGATCCTGCTAGGTAGGTATTCCCGTATAACCGGTATAATAATAATAAATAATAATTATAATAATCATTTCTTCATCAAGTATCAATATACCTACTCCTAAACCCCTAACCCCTGACCGGAAACGCAGCGTAGGAAGGCCTCCAACTAGGTGGACCGACAACATTGTAAAAGTCACGGGCAACCGGTGGATGCAAATGGCAGGATGTCGTACATAACAGAGTGGCGGCCTAAGGGGGAGGCCTTCGTTCAGCAGTGGACGTCTCCGGGCTGATGATGATGATGATCTTAGACTCCTATAAATCATTCATTTTATATTAGTAACAGTCACATTAATAAATTATATAAATACTAATTGAAATTGTAATTATAATTAAAATAATCATATTACAAAAATGTAAATTCAATTGTATAATGACAAAGCAATAAACACAATAACAATTATAAGATTACCTACCCCTACTATATTAGGTCCTACCGATGTCGGCTACAAGTCATCATACCATACTGGCTCACTTTGATTATATACTTAGAGCTAGATCCTCCAAGCTGGCTCATAATGTGTAACCATTTGCGTGCTGTGAAAAGCCACCAATTAACAAGCTCTGTGATGCAAGGCGAAAGGCCTTAGGTAGAACTGCTGTCAAAACAATGTTGTAAAGTAACTATGGAAAACCGCTGTCGCCAGTTTCACACATAATTGTATAGTCACTAAGACGAAAAAATGCGAATCATTGGTCGCGCATTTCAAGTAAAACGCTCAAAATGCCATTTTGCAACAGATTAAAATTGATCTAATTACGATGCAATGTGATTTGGTTTCCTACGCGTCTATTTATATTGTTTTTGTTTCCGTTTTATTCACTTCTCTCTTCAATGATGCAAGTAAGTATTAGAGGATCCATATTCAAAATTATTATAATCGGATGGCAAAGGAAAGCTAATCGAATTTAGACCTTAGATTTAAACCTAGATCGAGGGTCGATAAACACCGCAGTACCTAGTTGCGTTGGTCAGACGATAAACAAGCATTTGAGTGTGACACATGATCAAAACAGATGGCGGCACAAAAGGGGACCAGTTTAACGAGAGGATTATACCTAATGTTGGTTGAAAATAAAGACGTTAGGAAAAACATTCAGAGACTACATTTACCACTCCTGAAACCAGAGATTCACGTTTTATTATCAGTAGAGTGAATAAATATTGAATATATATTCAATATTGGATATATATTCAATATTGGATATTGAATATATATTCAATATTGGATATTGAATATATATTCAATATTGGATATTGAATATATATTGAATCCGGGCCAGTACTTATTATCTGCGCAGAAATAATTTACAAACATTACAGCAGTAGTTAAGTTATTAAGTTTTTCTGCTATCCTCCATACCTTTCTTAAATTTTTTCGTTTGTCGTCCATCGGATGAGTCAAAATTACATTCCGGTTCAGTTAAGAACATAAATGAAAATAATTCGACGACGAGCTAAAAATACTGATTTAGGACGACTTGAGATAACTTTTAAAACAGCTTCCAGCTTCGTCTGGTTTGTAGTTTACCTTAAGTACAGTCAAAAAAATGTTAATCACGTTATTGCCTTAAATTCAAGCCAAGTTATTTAAATTTTGAACAAACAAACTTGTTCCATAAATTGCATTGCATGTAACCCGCAGGATACCAGACAGAATCCAAAATAAGATTCCGAGGAACTTATACACTGTATATTAAGAATAGCCACGGCGCACGTGGCTTGAATATAATTCCAGTTCAACATTTTGCTGCCAGTTGGAGTTTTTATCCAATACTTTTAATAAATCTATGTAAGTAGGTTGGTACTGATGTGGATGTGTTTCGACTACTTAGTATAAGTAGTTATATATTATTTTTGTTTACGACTAATATTATTTATGTATTTAATTAATTTGCAAGTACTTATCGGCTTATGTTTTGCACTTATGGTAGGTTAAAGATTAGGTAGTATTTGGTTTAACAAATAAAAGCACTAGTCCAAAAAAGTGTTTTTTACCTAACTACCCCGAAATATTTCCTAACAAAGGATAAGGGTAAATTATCTAGTAATTCTTTTAAATATTGTACATTAAAACAAACATTTCTAAAGATTTTTAATACCTGCCTATCTGGTAGAACTACAACTACCTACTTTCAAAGCCCATGAGAGCCTCGCCCGATAAAGGAATTTCTAGTAAAACGTGCTCCTAAACCTTGTAGGTAGGTATACCCACAGAAAAGCGAAAGCCCTACTTCTTAGGTAGAACGGCTGTCAAAACAATGTTGTAAAGCAATTGTATGGAAAACCGCTGTCGCCAGTTTCATTTGTATAGAAACTACGACAAAAATATGCCAATAATTGGTCGCGCAATTGAAGTATAGCGCTCGAAATGCCATTTTGCAACAGATTTAATTTGATCTAATTACGATGCAATGTGGTTTGGTTTCCCACACGTCTATTTAAATTGTCTTTTTGAGTATTCTCAGTTTAAAAACATGTATAATTGTATATTGGTAGAATTGTCAGCGCGGCCCGTCACATTTCCGTTACTATTCTATTCTCTTCTCTCTTCAGTGGGTTACCTTTGTAGGTACATTATATATCTTATCTATCCATACAGATCAAAGATCAAATATGATCCTGACTCAGCAGATTTCCGGAAGACAAGATGAGTTTTATCTGAGGCCAGACAGGTCAGATTTGACGAAAATACAATTCTAATAGAAAATTACTACCCTCTGACGAACGCTGTAAATGGCGTTTCTGTGTTTTTACTGATCTATTTCCGATATCATAACTTTGGAAAGCGGGATAGATGTGGGTCAAATTGTTTGATTAGGAATTATTATGTGGCTTAGTTTGTTCTCTAACTTAAAGGAGGAAAAAAAAAGGAGTGTTATCAGGATCCATGTTCTTATGTATTATATGAGTTTGTTTAATCCACCATAACTTCTAAATGCCTGAATAGATGTAAGTATGGGATCTCGTTACAATCCTTATATCATCCCAAGGGATACTGGTCATATTTTTTTAGAAAAAAAAATTTATTCTGCTTGGCGCTATTTTAAATATCTTTTTTTTTTTGTTTGTTTTTTTAAGTTTATTATAAAGCTATAGGTACCCGACCACGCGTTGCTATGGCTCATAATATTAATTAATCTTTCTTTTGGGGTAAGAAAAATGAATATTAGATCAGTTGTCCCAAAGATTACCTCGAATATACATGCAAACTCACAAACTTTTCTTCTTCAAATAGTATTATATAGTATCACAGATAATATAATAGTATACTAGTAATAGTATGTAGAGAACAATATTTAATCATAATTTTAGTACTATAATTATTATGATAAATACACGCTCGTTCGTAGCGCTCGTGGCGTAGCTTGTCTAGGTGATTCTAAACGATCACTGATGTTAAGCAACGGACGGTCCGGTCAGTCTTCGGATGGGTGACCGTGAGTGGCATTTATTTCTGAGCGCTACCGTGGGTCGGATGACACGTTAAATTGTTGGTCCCGGTTGTTTGTTCTAGTTTCTATAACAACAACCGTCAGCCATGTCAGAGACCTTCGGGCGGCACATTAACTCTGACACTAGGGCTGGCCACTCAACCTATACGAACTTACTTACTTACCTACGCTTCCCGATCTTACCTGCAATATTATCTAGATTCACCCCTAAAAAGGGGAGTATTCTATATTCGTCACTATATATTTATTTATTAACAAATTCTCTCTGTGCTTACAGCATCTCAAGATGTCATCACGGTATTCGAAGTAGAAGTCGGTTGCATTTTTTTTAAAGCGCATTATTTTCTTAACACTAGAATAAAGATTCAGATTCAGATTCAGAATTATTTATTGAATAACTGATTACAAATTGTTATGCTAGGTATGCTAGGGATAGTTAATATAAAATTATTATGGTTATTATTAATTATAATTAGTTTGTTTCAAACTGTATCAGGGAAACAAAGCTATAGTGTTATAATATAAAGTTTAATGATTATTATGTTTACTATCCATTTCTTAGTATTTTATCCTACTATTTAATTTTTAAAACATACTAAATCATCTGGTTGATCTGGAAAATGAGTTTTATTCACCGACTTATTTCGTTTACAATTTTGCCTCGTGCTTTTTCCTCACTCGTACCTGCAAAATGAGACAGAATTTGAGAAAAAAGGTGTAAAATTGGGTATCTCTCTAAATTGTGTTAAAATGTGTAACATGACTTAAAATAATGTCTTTAGACCTTCTAAATGTCACATTAATGTCACATTACATGCCCACGAGAGTCTACGTGAAAGCTAGCTCACAACAGTTATAGACCAAGCCACAAACATCTCGTTTTACAATGAAAAGCAAAGCTCAAAGGGAGCCGAGAGCAAGTGCAGACATACAAGCATGTTATTTATTCATCAGCGCCGGGACTGTACCGACGCGCTGCTTCCGCCGACTGCTATGAAATCTCATATTAACGTGTCTACTTTCACAGACTCTACGAATAAGAGGAGTGACTAATATATTCGTAACAGTTACAAGTAACATAATTTAAGGGCATAAGTATTTTAACATGTTATTAAAAATGCCCATGTTATGTTACTCAGTAATAGTCTTATATTAGTTACTTATTGTTCCGCGGTTACGATCACTGCTACGCGAGAAAAATGCTGAGAACAGGAACACTGAGAAAGAATATATGAGAGATATGAGATATTAGATGTTAAATGTCTTCATACCCAGTAATTTCTCTGTAATTCTATAGTGTTATAGGGTTCTATAGGGTTTTGGTATAGCCTGTTCCTCTCCACTGATTTGTAGATTTAATCCTAAGTGCCGTGGCCATCGCTTCCTACTGTAGATTCAAGTGCAGTGGCGTCAGACCCAGGATAATGTCTTAAAGCGTTATATTCAATATTAGGAATATTGAAAATCGACCCTAATAATATTAGGGATTAGTGTCTTTTTAAGATCTACATTACTTAGTAGTACACTACAAATAGTGCTATACTATCTTTGGTACCAAATATGATTTATTAGCAATGGGTCTTTTGCATTATATATTACTACAATTTTGTATATAGTTTTATTGGAACCCCTTTTGCTATTGTAACTTACTTCATTATCCTAATTATAATATTGGCTTTGCTACAATAAATATCACATTGAACTGACTGTTTAGGAAGTTACAATAAATGTATTTCCATTATGCTTAGGGAGTAAATGTTTCATTTTTTACATTCCCATATTTCCAATGTCGTAAAGGACATCATCTTTTAAACTATTGTATTTATCGTATTTTTTTCAATTTCTTGCTAATGTGATTATAAAACAACCTGTCTAGAAATCATCTTTGTAGGAAAAAAACATTAGAAAGTTATGTTTTTTGTCTCTCCTGAAAAGTAGAGGTTTGTCCCTTACGACATTTAAAATTTGCACAGTCGCTATAACACCTCTACTACGAATTATGTAGCGTAGAAAATTGTCTTGCTCAGCTTTGATATTATGTCTTCATCGCGCTTCATATGCATAAAGTTTGTTTACGGAAGCAAAATATACTAGCGACGTACATTTCTGACGAAACAAAAGCTGCGGTAAGCCTTCATTAAATTGTGGAGGCTTTCCGAACCCAACTGAAATATGAATATGAAAATGAGCGTGTTATTGGGCATGTGGAAATAATTTGAATAATGGTGTTTAGGTTATTGTCAAATCAGAAGCATGATATAGATACAGGGTTATGCAAAACGGTATTACTAAGCTGAAAGGAAGAATTTATCTAATTGTCATGGGTTAATGATATTTTTCTTTGGAATAGCTACTTACTCTTTTAGCGAATTGAGCGTTCCGCGTTATAACCCTGTCTGCAGTTAGACATAACATAGTTACACAAAACAATTTCCACATTAATGCGCTCTAATGAGTTGTAACGTTGATTGTAATGCTATTACTCGTGTTATTAGTATGTATTAATTGCTGTATAACAACAACCGTCAGCCATGTCAGAGGCCTTCGGGGCGGCACATTAACTCTGACACTAGGGCTGGCCACTCAGCCTATACGAACTTACTTACTTACTTACTTTATGTGCTGTCACAATATGGTCAATAATTACCATCATCCGGAAGATCAATACAGAGTTAATAATAAAATATCTTGTATTGTAAATCTATACAAATTATGTTAATTACCAGAAAAATTACTGGGTATGAAGATATTTAACATTTAATATCTCAGGGTGATGAACGCAGTGCAGTGCGGCGCAGGATTGTGTTCGCAAGTTCACAATTCTGGCACTGTTAGTGGCAGGCGTGACGCTTACCACCAGGCGAACGTCTTGCTTGTCTCGTCACTTGACTGAATAAAAAAAAGGAAAAAGGAAGCGTGTATATTAAATAGGTTATATATTTTTATTTTTTATTTGTACATTATGATACAAGTGTGCTATGTTGGTCATTAAGTACATTAGCTTACTTATAGCTTAATACCGCGGTATTAAGCTATAAATACTAAAATCACAAAAGTTTCATACGTCTGTTTTCATCACACTCTCGAGGAAAAAACAAACTCTTTTTGATAATAATCAACATAGATAATCAACCACACAGCGAAAACGTCAACAAATATTTGCGGAAAATGGCGCCCAAACATGCAATGCGCGCGCAGGTGACAGATACTTCAGCATACATCTAACTTGCAGTCAGGTACAAATTTAAATGTACCGGGCTATACCTATTATAGCACTAGTGCTGTTATGTAAAGTAAAAAGCACGCGTCTGTAATAGCTTGGATTATGAGCTTAAAACTGACGTAATAAGATCTACTTTACGAGCAAGTGTGATGAAAAAAATATTTATATACGTTTGTCCTGCTGGAATAATACAAAAGTCAGTGTGTTTTATTCTAGCATGTAATTTCATAAGGTGTATGAGACGTCCTCTCTCGTATTTATTATTTACATTACACTAGAACAGAGCCCTTTTGTTTCTTATTTAGTTCAGAGAACTTAGATATTAACTCTCAACTACTACCTAAGTCTGTAAAGGATATATGAAATAATTTTAAGTAACAAATGTTTTTGAATAATATTTACTAAAGTATACAGGGTGTTAGTTTGAACACCGTTATCCTTCTAGGATATAATTGTACTCATCATTATGAACAACTTTTACTATGGGGCCAACACTGAAATCACGAAAAAACAAAACCCGGTATTATACAGAATGTTCCAAAAGTCAACGCTAACCAGGAAACGAACGTGATATAATAATTAAATCAATAATAAATATTATTTGAAATAATTGAATGATTTAATTGAATTATTGTTAATAATTGAATCATAATAATGATCAGAAAAGTCTAAAAATATATCTGTTGTGTTTTTCAAATAGACGGAATTAAAAAAAAATAGTTCTTTTTAAAGTGGTCTATAAACCAACACAATAGGTGTAGATTATCTCGTTTTTTTAAATGCCTATCATATTAAAAACAGAAAGTCAAGTGAAGAAACTTATCGCGTCAACTGTACTGAAATAAGCATTATTTAGGTACCTATAGAAAAAATACTTGGGCCGAATGTGGAGCTAAAAAGTGGGAAAAATAGATTTTTTTAAATTAAAATATACGTTGGGCCGAACACGGTATACAAAGTGGGACGAACTTTCTCGGGACGATAATGGCATGAATCATATTTCTCAGTCGAATTACTTCTATGCTAGAGCACCAAGAGAAAGCAAACACCTCTCTTACTATAGAATTATGATAATAAACATTTTAATATCGTAAAGACAATAATTATATTTTAGATTCCACTAGCCTAATATGACCCTCAACTCGTACGGTTTTTGGTAGCGCATGCATCGTCGTCAGCCATAAAACATCCACTGCTGGACCAAGGCCTCCCTCTCTTTGGTAGCGCATGCATCGTCGTCATCCATAAAACGTCCACTGCTGGACCAAGGCCTCCCTCTCTTTGGTAGCGCATGCGTCGTCGTCAGCCATAAAACGTCCACTGCTGGACCAAGGCCTCCCTCTCTTTGGTAGCGCATGCATCGTCGTCATCCATAAAACGTCCACTGCTGGACCAAGGCCTCCCTCTCTTTGGTAGCGCATGCATCGTCGTCAGCCATAAAACGTCCACTGCTGGACCAAGGCCTCCCTCTCTTTGGTAGCGCATGCATCGTCGTCAGCCATAAAACGTCCAATGCTGGACCAAGGCCTCCCTCTCTTTGGTAGCGCATGCATCGTCGTCATCCATAAAACGTCCACTGCTGGACCAAGGCGTCCCTCTCTTTGGTAGCGCATGCATCGTCGTCAGCCATAAAACGTCCACTGCTGGACCAAGGCGTCCCTCTCTTTGGTAGCGCATGCATCGTCGTCAGCCATAAAACGTCCAATACTGGACCAAGGCCTCCCTCTCTTTGGTAGCGCATGCATCGTCGTCAGCCATAAAACGTCCACTACTGGACCAAGGCCTCCCTCTCTTTGGTAGCGCATGCATCGTCGTCAGCCATAAAACGTCCACTGCTGGACCAAGGCCTCCCTCTCTTTGGTAGCGCATGCATCGTCGTCAGCCATAAAACGTCCACTGTTGGACCAAGGCCTCCCTCTCTTTGGTAGCGCATGCATCATCGTCAGCCATAAAACGTCCAATGCTGGACCAAGGCTCTCTTTGGTAGCGCATACTTCGTCGTCTGCCATAAAACGTCCACTGCTCGACCAAGGCCTCCCTATCTTTGGTAGCGCATGCATCGTCGTCAGCCATAAAACGTCCACTGCTGGACCAAGGCCTCCCTCTCTTTGGTAGCGCATGCATCGTCGTCAGCCATAAAACGTCCACTGCTGGACGAAGGCTTCCCTCTCTCTCTCCCTTTATAGAGGGGTGTTGCCATAATCCCCACGCTTGGCAGGCGGCTTAGGGATCGCAGAATGCTCACCACAGTTAACCAAGAGGACGCTGCTGCCCGTCCTCCGGTGGGTCTGGTTGCAGTTCAAGGACATACCCAGGTCCAAGTCCAGCGCGTGCATAGTTAGAAGAAATTGACTAGCTCACGACTTCAAGGCTAAGATTTTATCTATTGAGAAACAGCCACTAGCGCAGTGCACATAAACAAGAAATAAGATTGTATAATAATTATAATCTGTAACAGATCCGAGTAAGACACAGAGGTTAAGATTAAAAAAGCTTGTTTTAAATAATTAAGTAAATAATAGACAATGTAACTATTTAACGGAACTTAGCGGTCTCAGCAGGGGCTAAAGTTAGACACGGGACGCGGGTCAAGCCTTCATTAATTAAAGAGAAGGGTGGCTAATACCCTCATCTTGCTGACCAGAGGAGCAAACCACAACGGAATCTACAACATTAACTTCGGTAAGTATTGATCAGTTTATATGAGATTATCGGACACTAGGTACTGCAAAGCAACCCTCATAATATGAAGTAGGTAGGTAGATATCTGTGGGTTATAAGACTATTTAAATATTGTTAAGGTCAAAACAAGTATCAATATTTACGGATGTGACGCCATTTTTCAACTGACTTCAACAAAGGAGGTTCTCAATTCGACGGTATTTTTTTAATGTATGTTACGCTTGGAGGATCTAGCTGTCTATATAATCAAAGATGTTACGCGATTTTTTCCGCCAATTATGCGCTTTTTTTGTTCGGTAGGTAATACTTCAGAGGTGGTCCCATATACATTTTATCGAAATCGGTTCAGTCGTTTGGTTTTTAAATCAAAATTACTAGAAAATATGAAGATGTCATCTCAGATGTCAGGGATTCGAAGTTGAAGTCGGTTGTATTTAAAAAAAAGCGTATTATACAACGCCAGCTAGCTGTAGCCAGCCGACTCCCTCACACCGTACTAACCAAGAGGGGAAGGCAACATGTACTTAGAAAATTAGATATAAATGTAAAGAAATCTTAAAGGTTTACCTTACCCTTATTTAATTACTCTCCTATTTATTGTTCATAACAAATTGTTGATGTAAATTGTTGTTAGGGTTGTTGTATTTCTGAAGCACAAGCTACTCGTAGCTTAGTTAAGAAATCCGGAGTTCATAATTTAATTGCACATAAAGACATGCATCTTCTTATTCTAACTATATCTTTTGTGACATTGTGACTTTTTTTGTTCTGTGACTATAATAGTACATTATGATACAAGTGTGCTATGTTGGTCATTACACTAGAGGCGGTATTATGCGCGCGAGTCGCAGGCGAGCGCGATAAGGAAGCCGAGAGCGTAATGACTAACAGAGCACAAGAGTTCCATACGACTGTTTTCATCACACTTGCGAGGAAAAAACAAACTTTTTTTGATAATAATCAACCACACAGCGAAAACGTCAACAAACATTTGCGGAAAATGGCACCCAAATCAGTAATGCGCGCGTAGGTCGACACTTACTTCAGCGGCATAAGAACTCTTTGTTGGTATTACAAAAAAACTGTAAGTATTACCCGGCTATATTAAGAGTGCTTCGTATACGTACGTCTAATTGCAGTCACGTACAAACTTGACTTTACCGGGTTATACCTATTATAGTACAAGTGCCGTAATGTAAAGTAAAAAGCACGCGTGTGTAATAGCTTGGATTATGAGCCTAAAAGCGATGTAATAAGATCTACTTTACGAGCAAGTGTGATGAAAATTATATTATTTGATTGGTTTGATTGATTGAAGCCATCCAGCCATTCCCTTCTCGAAAGTCCGGTGTCACTATTTGGCCATCTGAGGCCAACTGCGTACATAAAAAAATACATTTTCAGTTCCATTTCGATCGCCAAATAAATGAAGTTAATGCCTGTTGTAGAGATTTTTATAATTATGCCGCTACACTTTAATTATACCTGGTTAAAAAGTCGGAACTAAAAAATAAGGTTCAATAATATTTCAAAAGATTAATTTAGTGATACTTGCAATAGTATTTTTTTCTAGACGTAAAAATATACAAAAACAGCATTAAACTATTTTATTAGGATCTAAGGAAATTTAGCTACGAGTGAAATAAATTATAAGACAATCAGGACAAGATTATAACGGAACAAAAACAAAGCAAAATGTTGATTGTACAAGATTATAATGGGAATAGAAATGGGAATGGGAGTGGGATGGTAGCGGAACATGAGCGGGGCGAGAGCGGGATGGGACGGTTACTAAAGGTACAGTACAGGCACGTCAAGGCAACAACTATACATGGTTAGTTCTAATCGGTTAGCATCCTTTTAAGGGCATATTCTGTACATCAACACAGATAACTTTTACTATGGGGCCAACATTGAAATCTCGAGAGAAAAAAAGGCTGTTCCATACACAAAGTTTATCGACCTTGGGCAAAATGTATGGAACTGCAGTTTTATTTTTCGCGATTTCTATGTTGGCCCCATAGTAAAAGTTGTTTGTTTTGATGTACTTACAGAATATAAAAAGAGGCTAGATGATTAGAACTAACCCTGTATATCTACCTCGTAGCTACATAGTGTTGTATCGTACAGATATTTAATTATATCGAGAGAATATTGTACAATATTGAATTCCTACTAGTGCTAGACTACTCGTTATGAAGTTATAGTGACAAATTAATTGAATGTTTGCTTGAAATAAACAGGCGCTCTTAGACTACTCGTGTGCGGGTTTTGGCGCAGAGAGCAGAGTGCAAATTTAATTAAACTCTCAAAATTAGTTAGCTACATCCCTAATTAAGTACACAGAACGTATAGCAACTCGGCTAGCACCTAACGTTGTGTCGACATCCTCTGTTCTAACGCAGCCCTCTATGCATATTACTGTAATCAAATGTTAATCAGTCAAACAAAAAAAAGGTTCGTTTTTCGAATTATTATGATTATAGGAAGATATATTAAGTAAAACCGTCGAGCTTGAGCTTGTCATTAAGACCAAACAAAAAAAAAATGTTCGTTTTTCGCATTATTATTATTATAGGAAGATATGAATATTTTTGTATGAAGTGATTCCACACTTATGGTATTTCTATGTTTTTAAAGCTTAAACAGGAAGAAAAATTAAGAAAAAATGTTGTTGGGACGGAAACCCATAGGGACTGCTCGTATCGCAGGTTCGAGTCCTGCCGGAGGTCATAATTTTTCTTCCTGTTTAAGCTTTAAAAACATAGGAAGATATATTAAGTAAAACCGAACAGAACTTGTGCTTGTCATTAAGATCAAATGCAACTATAAAATCCATAAAAATAAAACAGCTGTTGCAGTGATTTTGAAGAATGTTTATGAACACTTACCTATAGTGTTTTTGCGCTGATTTATTGTTGGTTTTTCACCACGGTAAACATTTTATTAGTTTTGAGTGTGCTGTGCATTGTGCTGTGTTGTGTGTGTGTAAGCCTTAGCTCCAAAGAAAGAGGCTTAGGTAGGTACCTTTTAATGTATGTTCACCGATTTCTCCGTCAATTGTTGACTTTTTTTATTTGTAAGTTTATACTCTCGAGGTGGTACCATATTAATTTGAAGTAGGTTTTTTTTTTAATTAAAGCACCTCATTGTAGTTACCGCTGTTATAATTTACCATAGGCAGGCTGTATTTTATATTGACCCGCGCAGGCGAAGCCGCGGATAAAAGCTAGTATAAAATAAAAGAACAACCAATCGAAATACCCTTCGAAAAAATACAAACGGCAGTTTTATTGGGACGCGCTAATGGTCTTTCGATGTTTCAAGCACACTTTTTCATTTTGTTCTCAGTATTTTGTCTTGATTGATCATGTAAAAGTTGATCGTTATCTTAGTCGTTTTTCTTTCTGTACGCTCATTTTTCTTGTCAAACAAAACCAGGCTAGAGGTTCGAGAAAATCTGTCTGTGCGGCCGTTAGCCCTCATCAATTTCTTTATTTGCCAGGTCGGCATAGGTTGTTAACCCTTGAAACAATACCCTAAGCTAGCTTTTTCGGTCATTCACTGTTGAATAAGTAGTCGATGAAGACAAAATGTTACTTTTACGAAAAAGTTTCGAGATAGTTATTGTAGTTTAACAGTTTGTCAGAAAAAATATATTTATTATATTCGTAAATATACCTTACAGACGAAACATAGGTAATTATATAGATAAATCTTAACTTATTACTCTCTCTCCTGGCAGTGTCACTTCCCAGTAGCATCGGATTTGCCTCTTAGGTCAGAAATCTGGTGAGAGGAACGCGCACTTGTGCTTTGCTGAAACCCGGAGCAAATAGGACTTGAACGTCGTTGTCAACATTCGAATCCAGGCGCTGCAGCTGCACTATCAAGGACGTTTCCCCCAGCCTTTTCCGCACGTACGTGTGTACGTCTGCTCCTGACTTACTCGGGTCTACCCGTGAGAG
Source organism: Erannis defoliaria (assembly GCA_905404285.2). Taxonomy (NCBI): domain Eukaryota; kingdom Metazoa; phylum Arthropoda; class Insecta; order Lepidoptera; family Geometridae; genus Erannis; species Erannis defoliaria. Next base: position 9,244,442 of record FR990078.1, read on the forward strand.
GTACATAAGGAATGTCGACTCCAAGGCTCTCAGTTCCAGTAAGGCATTGCCCCGTAATAATACACACATAAAAGTTTACTCTAATAAATTATGAAAATCAAATCAACGCCTAAGTACGTTAAACATACCAAAACACAGGGAATTCAGGGTTGGCCCTATAGCAAAAGTCGTTCACAATGATAATTACCATATTTCGATTCATACTGTATATGTACTATATTAGCTGCGCTCCGCGGTTTCACCCGCGTGATGATGAAAAATACTGATGATATTGATGATAACAAGTAGCCTGTATGTTATTCCGGGAAATAAGCTATCTATAATAAGATACCAAACATTATTATACAAATATTATATAATACCGACAAATTTTCGCATTTAAAACAGCGTGATTCTTAAATAAATACCACAGAATTCTTAGATATTCGTGTGATAGTTAATGAATTAAAAAGGCACACTAAGCAATTTCCCGGTTCCTCAATGCTTCCTCCAAGTTAAACATTATCTCTGGTCGTTAAATACAGGATTAATCTCAGCAAATGGAAGCCACTAGTTTGTAGTTAAGTATCTACTTACTTACTTGATTTCTCTTTAGACTGATATCGTCTAAGTTTCCTTGTCTGTAAGGTCTGTATTTTGAAACCACGAGGGAGCAGTATCCACCGAAGCTAAATAGAGAGAGAATGTGTGAATTATGAGTTCATTATCAGATTAATGGTCTTTTAAGATCAGCGGCTGCGAAAGGGGGGTGCAGAGGGGGCCAAATGCCCCTCCTAAAATCAAACACTGCAATTTTACTACCTGGTAAAGAATGTTAATTGTGCTATCCTTCACAGAGCTTTGTTTGTTCTTGAATGAAAAAGCGCATAAACGTAAGAAAAATTGTCGGAGAGATTTGACTGATAATTTGATTGACCAGTCATCTCTGTTTCGTCGTAAATTTACCGGAGGAAGCCGGTGCCGGAGAAAATAAGGGATTGACTAAAGAAATTTGCGCCACCCCCGTCATGAAGTACTTCCGCGGTCCCTGTTTAAGATTGAGCTGTCTACGATGGACCACGCTTACCCAGAAGAATCCGGTTCACTCGCGACTGAAGACACCCATTACATCAATCGTAAATCACTCGGGAAGCGCATTCCACTGTTTAGCAGCTCGCACAATAAGAGTGAAGTCAAACCGTTTCATTCAAGTTTTTGAAATATGATGTTTCTTTTTCGAGCTTTTGGCCGTCCGATAGTAGAATGGGCAGGGGGGCTAGATCTTGCAGATCTGAAGCACTCACTCTCCGAGGGTTCTTTTGTTCTATACTGTTTGCTCAATATGATAGAAATGTATATAATACAATATAAATGTACACGAAAAGCCATCATAGCTTCATAGTTTATGACTTCGATATTCTATTGTAGCGCTTGGCTCAATGACGTCACGCGGGTGCTTCTTTTGTTTAGCGGTTAAAATATCTTGAAATGATTTACCCATTTTTTTTATAATCTTTGTTTACATAAGATGTTTGCTGCCCAAAAATTTGAGCCAGCACGTAGTAATTAGTAAAAGAACGTTAAATATGTTTAGAAATCGTTTTTTAAAATCTTTACTTAAAACGACCGCTATTATCATCAATTGCAGCTCAGTTCACATAAACATTCACAGCGCAATCTTTCCTCTTCTGCCAATCATCCGTGTTCAGCGCCAGTTTTCCTAGATGTTTAAACAGAAAATAAATATAATAGACAAAAAAATATACAAAGATAAGTCAAACCGTGAAACATACAAAATTGACGAGCTCGCAAGAATAAAACATCTAAAAAGGCATTTTTCTACCCCGATACGTTGGCAACTGTTGCGGTTCTTGTCCCAACAACAATTTATGCTAACATCTGATATATCTGAACTGAGGCGATCAACTCTCACGTATCATGCCTCCGTATGACGCCCAGCCGCCTGTAATGTTCAATGGAGCCAAAATCGTATTTACGCAAGAAAACTGACAAGCGTCAGTAGAATATTTTTAGTTTCATCATTTAGCCACGTCTACTAATAAATTGGCTACTTTTTATTTGTATGCAAACTGGGACATCTGTCGGATCTGGCTTGACCTTACCCTTCTGTTTTGTTATTTGTCTGGCGAACATCAAGTCTCAGTAGTTTTCCTTGCCCTCATTGTTGTATTTATTTGTACCTTACACCGATACTTTATTAATGACTAAGCAACTGTCTCTGCCTAGAAATTAAATGGAGAATGGAAATATGCTGTGCCAACCCGAGTCTGGATGAGGGCTTAAAGGTGATGATGAACTTGCTCATCTGTTTTACTTTATCAAGAAGCACGGGGCACCAATTTCATTTTAACAAAATCGATTTCTACTGCTTATATTGTATTCTACATCATGAGAAGTTTTTCGTACTAAGCTACGTACTAAGCTTACTAGCTTGTATTGTATGTATTTGTGTGTATGTAAGTGTGTGTAGGGGGAGTCCTTCGTCAATCAGTGGACGTCTTCTGGTTGTTGATGATAATTATGTATTTGTGGGTACAATATAATATTAATATAATATATTATACATTTTATATAAATATTGTTGTAATATATGTAATTTTACTGTTTATAGTGTGACAGACAAAGAAAAATCGATTTAGAAGATTAAATTAATTCACGACACCTCTGTAGAATTACTTTCTGTAAAATTATTGTAACATTGTAGAGTTTTTAATAGAAAAAGCTATTGTGGTGCCATCATCAAAACAAAAGTCCCTAAAAATGTTAACAATCACGTTGTACTTAGACCTTCTGTCCTTGATCCTAATCATCCTGACAGCATAAAGAAAGTTAGCAAACCTATTCAAATTCAGAGCCATCTTGTGACATGGTAGATTATACTTATGCAGCGCTAGCTGTGCGCTGCCCAAGGTGCAGGCACTAACCATACGAAACCTAAGATGGGCCAACTTGGGAGTTCCTTTCTATTAGCGAGATAATACAGCAACAACGGGTTTCCAGAAAGATTGTTAAGATGGCGCTGTCGCTAAATAATCATACATTCTGAAGAGAAAATGATTTAACACGTATTCAATTGAAATAAATGTTTGGTCTTCTTTTAGAACGGTGAATGGTAAAGATAATGTTTACAAAGTAACTAATTTACTTATAATGTATATTTGCTCACAAGGTTTGCAAGTTGAAGTGGCAATGGGCAGGCCACATCGCTCGAAGAACTGACAACCGATGGGGAAGAAAGGTTCTTGAGTGGCGACCGCGAACCGGAAGACGCAGCGTAGGAAGGCCTCCCCTAGGTGGACCGACGACATTGTAAAAGTCGCGGGCAACCGGTGGATGCAAATGGCAGGTTGTCGTACAGTGTGGCGGTCTAAGGAGAAGGCCTTCGTTCAGCAGTGGACGTCTCCGGGCTGATGATGATGATGATGATGTATATTTTCTAGGTTAGACTAATCTTTTATTAGATATTCATGTTATATTTGGGTAACAAACTTGTTACTACTAAACTTTTAATCTCTGACTCATATGTCAGAGACATAATAATTATGTCTTTGACATACGAGTCAGAGCAAAGTTTTTTTTAAAGAATGTATAAATCTATCTTTGATAATAGAAATGCGTGCTCCAAATAATTAGACATGCCTAAAATAATAGGTCCTATATGTATCATGAATGCGAATGCGTTTCTAAATATAGCAGAGACATTTAGTTATCAGAACCAATAGAATGGAGCTTGAAACACTCTATAGCGCTTGAATTAGAGCATTGTATTAAAATGTGTCTTCTCCGGTTTTGATTGTAATCTATGTATTATTAAGTATTATAATGCGGTGCTGGTGGATTTTGTTCAAGTGTTTACTTGCGTTCTCAATAAGTTTCGTCTCTGGAGATAAAACGCTTGGTACGTGACTCAATTGCTCTTGTAGTGGATAATATTTATTTCATCGTATTTTTCTCAGTTTTGTGATGAAAGGTTTTTAGATAATGATTTTTGATGAAAGGATCGTCAGATTGCAGAACCAATGAGTCGGTTTTTTCATCACATTGTGGTATTTTTTATACTTAAGTAAGTAAGTAGTGTTAATGCGAGAATTTTGGCGTCATGTAATTTTTTGAGCATTTCCTAGTATTTTAACATTAAGTATAAGCTTTTATTAAATATTGACTAGAAGTCAAGGTAAGTACTACCTAACTATGTAACGGTACATTTTCAAAATAAAGACATTTCTGGCATCTAAGAAATTTTGGAAACATCACACAATTCACCTTTTACCTACTACATTATAATTTATCTGCTTACATAATATATCACACGAAAATTTTCCACCACTGTGTTTTACATTAATGGTTAGCGTTACCATGATAAAAGTGCATTTTGAAAATAATACAAAGGTGTTGGATGGCTGTTTCGAAACACTTTTTTCACGTTTGACACGTTACACATTCATATTACAATTAAAACGAATAGATTTCTGTAACCACAATTACTGTTTATTAGCTGTAACCATATCGAGCTTTATTATATTGTCAACTTTAGAGATCTGGTTTGGTCTGTTGGTGGTTTGGTTAGATATAATAGCCTGAATAACTTTCTAAACAAACTTGGTACAACGCAAATATTACTCAATACAAATATAGTAAAATATCTTTGGACGTGGGTATGTCCTATATAAAACAGCATCCAGAACCACCGGAGGACGGGCAGCAGCGTCCTCTTGGTTAACGGTGGTGAATATTCTGCGATCCCCAAGCCGCCTGCCAAGTGTGGGGATTATGGCAACCCCTCCCTAATAAGGAAGAGGTCTTCGTCCAGCAGTGGAAGTCTTCTGGCTGACGAGAGAAAATTTATTTTCTAATGAGCCTTAAAACAACTATAAACATGATTATGGCCTTATTATGGAATGCGATCTGAGGCAGATATAAGTATTTCCTACCAAGCGTAGTTTTGTTTACTAGATAGGTACTATGCAAATAAGGTATTCTATCTGTCAGTTAGTTAAAAAGTATATATCATAAAACGTTTACAATTTAATCAATTTAAAGTGTACAAATCGTGAAATCTGAGAATAACTTTTCTTTTAAAAGGTGCAATCTTCGACGATGGTGGATTCAATATGGAAGCAGCGTTCAATGTTGCACTTGCTGCGATTTCCGAAGGCAAAGAAAATCCGTTTGTGGCTAATGTGATTAAGACCTCGCCCGGTGATATTACAGAGGCGGAGAAAGCAATGTGCTCAACGCTAGAGGTCAGTTCGAAGTAGGGTTTGGGTCCCGGGACGTTTCATGTCTCGGAGTCCCGGGACTTTTTGGAAATTTAGCTGTCTCGGGCCCCGGGACTTTCGGGACGAGACTCGAGACGAGACACTGTTGCTGAAATGTAAGTGTAAATAATGTTATTTTGAAAAAGTCGTAATAAACATTATTAGCTTCCCGCACCTTGTCATTGGAAGCGCTATTAGCGCTATTATAATTAGCTTAACAAATAATTACTTGATACCCAGTGACAGTGATAATGGAATGGACGGGCCCAGCGCTTGCAAATCGATAAAATTTACAAGACAACACAATCAAGCATACCTAGCTAAAAGTATGAACAAAAAAAAAATAGAGAAAAAATTAAGATAGCTAATATAATTACTGCATGACAAAAATAGAACACATGTACATGTATTAGAAGTTTGTATTGTCGTATCGTACGGCTCGCATGTTGCAAAGGCAGAGTATGGCTGAAGCGAGTGGAGAGCCAGCGCTCAACATATAGTCTTCAAAATCCGTGCGCTGATTTCCCGTCCATTCATCTTATCATTGTCGCTGTTGATACCTACACAATACTCCTAAATGCATTCGCGACCAATGGCCGACATATTGTTGTTTTGTGAGTTTTGTAGAGATCGTAGATTCTGATATTTGTGACTCAGCTCAGTCACACTACTTACTGCTCACATAACTTTTTGTTTATCTCCTTACAATGACTGTGCCAAACTGGTGCTCGATGAGGTAGTGATATTAAAGTTGCTCTCTTATTGTTACATCTCGCCATAAATGAACTCGATTCTAATGATATTTCAATAAGTCTCGAAGTCCCGGGACGTCCCGAGACTTTGGTTTTGTATGGTCTCGTGTCCCGGGTTTTGAGAATGTCGAGACTTCCCAAACCCTAGTTCAAAGTTTTCTAATGAATATGTAATTTTGAAGTATAAGAGTAAAGAAAGTTTTTTGAGGTATTTCAGTGATTGGCAAATGAAATAAGTCTAATATTATGAATAACGGCTGTCATAACTTACGAATACTTTCGTAAAACGTAACTAGTCATCTAAAAACAAATATCAGTTTTGTTCTGTTTGTGTTGACCTAATAAACATTCTTATTTTTGTTTTTGTGAACCTACTCGTTTATAAAAACGTTGTGTGTGTTATTCAGTTAGTGATTCATTCGTGGTAGAGTTACGTAGCTATTTGGAAATACCACTACCACTAAATACTAATAACATTTGGTACTGTTTTTGATTTTCAGAGCAACATATTTGGTGTTTTCGGTCCAACCGAAAGTAGTCCGTTGCAACATGTGCAAGCCATCGCTGATTTTCTCGAAATCCCACACATACTCATTGAACCTGTAGTAATTCAAAACCGAAACTGGTCCGCTGTTAATCTGTACCCACATCACATTTCATACTCGCAAGTAAGTTAAATTACACTATATACCTATTTTTATATGAAATCAATTTACACCATAAAGTCGTATACCTACATGAACAATAGAGAATATGCATGTGTTTCAATTATTAAAAATAATAAAGATAAATGGAGTGTTTAACTGAATCTGATGCTTACGTCGAAAAAATAATTGAAATCGGCTGGTAAAGATCGGAAATTCAAAGTCAAGAAATTCGTTCAAAGTATTTGGGAGGGAGTCATCTGGCCCTTTCTAGCAAAACACGTGCATAGTATAGAATTTGTTTGGAATCGTGAACTTTGACGTCATAAACCTAGTCTAGTGCCCTCCCTGTCTAACATGAAACTAAAATGTTTATAACTTCGTTATTTGTGCACATATAAAAAAAATACTTTCGATGATTTGTTTTGTTGGTGTTGGTGGTTTTTTGTGAGTCAATAAAAAAACACATGCATATTCCCTATTAACGCACTTAGTAAGAGGTTTTTTTTTATACGTTCAAGTGACGATACGAGCAAGACGTTCGCCTGGTGGTAAGCGTCACACCTACCACTAACAGTAGTAGCAGTGTCAGAATTGTGAACTTGCGAACACAATCCTGCGCCGCACTGCACTACGCTCGTCACCCTGAGATATTAGATGTTAAATCTCTTGATACCCAGTAATTTATCTGGCAACATTGCCCTTCAAACTGGAACACAGTAATGCTTGCACACTACTGCTTGGCGGTTGAATAACTGCAAAGGTGTGGTACTTCCTCAGGCAGACTCTCCAGTAGAGTCCTACCACTACAAATAAAAGGTAAAGAGGTAAAGCCGATAATTATGACAATAGGCTAGAGACTGGTTTTTTTTATTGTCCTATTAAAATGTGGTTCATAAATATAGCTGATTTATGAATAGAAAATAAAAATCTGATCAAAAATAAGCAACTTATAAGCATTTTAATATCATGCGAGACAGAGAGGCGAAACAGCAAATCGTGACGTCACTTCTCTGTACGCCATGTAAATTCTATTCTGACAAGTAAGGCTTGACCTCATTTTTAGTTTTGTGGGAAAGGGACAGAGTTGTCTCTACCAAAAACTTTAAACGCTTATATATCAGAACATATATAACCGATTTAAATGATTTTTTCAATAAACAAACTATATTTACTTAACTTCTTCATCGAAGCTATTGGTTTCAACGATTTAAACATCAATCATCTACCCTAGAGGTAAGTACCCAGAACTTTAAGTAATAAGGTACCTTTAGGGTATCAACTATATTTGCTGCTATACATACCATTGGCTTTACAGTGAAGGAAAACATCGAGAGGAAACCTGCATACGTCCGAAGAAGAAATTCGATGGCTTATTTGAATCCACCAACCCGCAACTGTGCCAGCGTGGTGGATACGGCCCGAGCACCCTTTGAGGGTATGCATATATCCAGCAGCGGGCAAGGCTACTTCATTGGCGTTCATGGCCCGAGCACCCTTTGAGGGTAGGCATATATCCAGCAGCGGGCAAGGCTACTTCATTGGCGTTCATTATTTTGAGACATGCTAGTAGCTCTGTAATTTGCTACTCATATTAGCATAGTTTGCGAAGGGGGCGCCGCCGCCGCACAGCGAGGTTGCGGCGCGACGGGAGAACTCATAGCCATCATTTTATAAGTGTATGCCTTTTGTATCATTACGTACACAATTTTTCCTTGTAAATATTATTTAATTTTAATACAAGGATCACAACTCTAGAAACGGTCACTTCTTCCACATGAAGTAAACTTAACACAAGCGATAAACAGTAACTAGTAAAACTATTATTTAACCTTTTCTTAAGTTTGATAACATAGGTGAGTACTATTATTTCTCATTCCAATACAATGCAAATAACTTTATACTGTAAATCACGAAGGTACGTACACGTAGACATGGATTGTATAATTCAAAGAGATTTATATTGTTTCCATACAACATTATTCTGGATTTTCTCATTTCAGATTTTCAGCGACATTATAGAAGCAAAGGGTTGGACAGAATTTACGGTTATTTATGAAGGCGCTGAATTTTTGCCGGTTTTAGAAAATATATTAAACGTTCAGGGTAATTTAGACACTGAAAAAAATCCTGTGATTAATGTCGTTCAGTTACCCAATGGAAGTGACTTCAGGTATTGTGTATTTAAAATTACTAAACCCAGTCAATAGTGTTCGAATTTTATAATATCGTAAAGTTATACTTAATCTGTGTACTGAAAGCCTACGAGTTTTTGTGAAACTGTTGGCACTGTGTCATATTCTTGGAGGAGTTGTCTTTCTATCAGTAAATCCCGTGGTCCGTGGTCAAGTTTTTTAGATCAAATGGTATTAATTCACGAATCGATCGATCCTATTGATAGACGTTGACTGTTACATTCTGCACACTCTGTAACACCCTAAAGTTTAGTATGGCTCAACTAGAAATCAATCAAAATTTCGCAAAATTAGGACTTAAAGGTTCATTATTAAAACGAATTATTCGTTTTTTTAGACATAAGCCTTTATTAACTACAACAAACTACAAAGACTACTTAGCCAACTACACAAAAAAAAACAACAAAAGGATTGTATCCAGACCGATGAAAGTCTAGAGTCGTCGTCAGCCATAAGACGTCCTGGACGTGGAAGAATGCTGGACGAAGGCCTCCCAATAGAAAAGTCAAGAGTCAATCCAAATATTATAACTAATATTAATTATTTTGTTTAATTATTTTAAAGGTTTTGGTTGAAAACCTTAAATTACTAAAATGTTGCAGTTCTTATTTAATAGACAGCAATGAAAAAAAAACAGAAGAGTAGGGCGTTCGCTTTTCTGTGATGTTTACAGTAAGTTAAGATCTGTCAACCTCGAGAATTGGTTGTAATGTAGCTGTATTACTGTCCAATACTATCCGATCATATAATACCAAACTAGCGACAGCACCGCAGCGCGTTTTGATTATAACCATAGATTTATCGCGCCGTTCCTTTACCGTGCCACTGTAATGTGAATTCATTGTGAATCACGGAACCAGAATAGGAATAGAATTCCAGGCATGCCTTTCCAACTCTTGTTTAATGATAGCGGTATTGATGCTTTTGCTTTCAGGAGTCGGTTGGTTACTAAATCATAGACGTTTTGTAGCATCAAAAAATAATATATTTTTTAAAGTATTTTTTCTAATCCGCTCCGTCAATTGGTCGATTAATTATATGAAAAAAATATGTTTTTTTTTAATTGAAACATTTATATATTTAGGATGTTTTATAATTTTGTATGTTTTAGGACTCAATTGCAAGCTATTAAAAGTTCAGGCTCTATAAACTACTTAGTAAACTGCGGGATTGAAAGCGTGGAACAATTCCTGATTCAAGCTCAGCAAGTTGGCATCATGTCGAATGACCACAGCTATTTAATCATGAACCCTGATTTCCAAACTATCAACATAGATCCATTCAAACACGGGGGTTCAAACATCACAGGTAATACCGACCGAAGAGACGAAAACAAACAGTTTCAACTTTTCCTTTTCAGCTGAATTAGACGAAAATTTTCCATGAAGACGGAGCAACGGGCAATAGTGTACCTCAAAAATATTGACTTACGTTTTCAGAACAAATATTTCTTCTTGGCATTATTCTAAGCTGTCTTTATGGGGGTAATAATGTCAGATCTGACGAATCCAATTCTTCAAGAATCTTGAATGGCATTGTTTTGCAGGAATCCGCTTCTTCGATCCAGGATTGGAACCCATTCAAAACTTCATCACATCTCTAAATGAGAAAGTAAAGGAATTATCCGAGGGAAGGATAATGAATGCAATCTCTGAAAATGGGTTGACATTGGAGTTAGCTTTAGTTTATGATGCAGTAATATTGTATACCTCGGCTTTGGACGCTATGGGACTCGAAGATGGCGCTAATGTGACTTGTGTTCAAAATAAAAGCTGGGATTATGGCTCTACTATCATCAATTTGGCTAAAACAGTGAGTAACCGCAACTGTAATTTATTAACGTAAAATCTATTCCTCTTTTAATGTTGATAATTAGTTGAAAAATCATAAATAACATTTGACTTTACAATCTTGGTAATATCTTAATTTTACTTAATTTACTTTCCCTAAATTCTTCTGCAGATATAAATTACAACTATGCTATGTTAATTAACTTTTCTTCTAAATCTACTACAGATGGAAATTGATGGATTGACGGGAACAGTTCAATTTGACAGTGATGGTTTTAGATCTGATTTTGAAGTAGAAATCATTGAAGTGGCAGCTTTTGGTTTTGAAAAGGTATGTTAGCAAACAAAACGGACTCGATCTTCTGGGCTACCATAGGCGGGCGACAAACCACAATCCTGCCCTATGCAAGTTTACACTGCCATACGCCGTTGAATTTCTTCTCCAAGCATAATGTTCAGAAACTAGTATAATATGCTGGTTTTCTTACGATGTTTTACTTCACCGAATAGCGTCAGTGACATGAATTTAAATTCCATAGTCCGTACGTTTGTTCCAATTTCCTAATAACTAATAGGCCGGCGGGATCAAATTTGTAGTTACGAGGTAGACTGTTTACCTACCACGCTAATATATTACAAAAAAATATTAAGATACTTACTTATTTTTATCGAACCACTTCATATCAAAAATTCATAAAATTTTATTCACGAGATCATATTTTATACTTTGATCGATTTTTTACTAAGACATAATATATATTATGTTCGTAGGATCGGGAAATATAGTACGATGAAGAGGATACCTGTACTCGGTAGTTGGTGGAAATTGCGGGTTATAATAATAATGATGTAATTTTCAAGGAATAGAAAACACTTAATAACCTAAACTACTTTTAAATAATATGAAATAACAGACATAAAAAAGCAGAACAAAATAATATTTGAGAATTGTTTTTAGGTAGCCGAATGGTCCTCAGAAGATGGATACATTGAAACGAGAACTATAATTCCACCAGTAGAAACTGGAGGTGCAGATACTATGAAAGGAAAACATTTTATTGTTATAACTGCTTTGGTAACCATTATTTATAAATTTGACTCGCAAAGTATTTCCTTTTTGTGAGTCCGGTAAATAATTTTGCTATATTTTTGTTTTTATTTCAGAGTGCACCATATGGAATGCTAAAGGAGTCTTCTAAAAAATTAGAAGGCAATGATCGCTACGAAGGGTTTGGCATAGAAATAATAGACGAACTAGCTAAAATGAACGAATTCAACTATACTTTCGAAATTCAAGAGGACGGAGTCTATGGTTCTTATATTGCGGAAACAGGAAAATGGAATGGAATGATGGAGAAAATTATGGATGGCGTAACTATAATTTTATAACATATTCCTCATTTAATCAATTGAAAAGACATTAGTTATTACAATAAAATATTTTCCATATATTACTATTTACATAATATAGGGCTTTAATAATACCCAAATTGTTTTTATCCATCCAAGTTACAAATTTGAAAGAAAAGATAAAAGAGGATTAACAGTTCCGAAGATTTCCACGTTTATTAATAAGGCCAAAAGAATAAGAAACTAAAATAATGGTGGCATAGGCGCATCAAGTTGTGTCTTGCTGATAAGGTTTCTCTAAAATCTCTCATCCTGACAGAAATAATTAAGTCGAAAACAAGCTAAGAAAATAAGAAAGGCAAAACACTATTTGAATCTAGGTCATAATACAAGAAGCGTTATTTTGTTCGAGAGCTTATTTTTAATTACTTTAGCGGCAGATCTAACCGTTTCAGTGCCCGCTTTATTTTATCTCGGCTTCTTGCTTAATCGTGCTCTATCAACTTTTTTCTTTTTTAATGCAAAGGCCAGACGAGCGTGATGTACCGTGGATACTTACCGCATCACGCCTGCCTATAATAGTAGCAGTGCAGCAACTTACGAACAAAATCCTGCGCCGCATGCACTGTACTGCACTTACACTGCCGTGCGCCGCACTTGGTAGAGATTAAAAAAAAACACCACAGAATATTAATAACAAGGTTTTTTTTTGTTAATTTGGTGCTTTCTGTTGCAGAGAGCAGATTTCGGTATTACAGATTTGACGATAACGTCAACTCGACAGAAGGCGGTTGATTTTACTAGTCCTTTCATGAATCTTGGTATCACCATATTGTATAAGAAACCTACTAAGCAACCACCGAATCCATTTTCCTTTATCTCTCCGTTTTCTTCCGAAGTAAGTAACGTAACAAAGCTCTCATACGTTTCCTATGTATAAACAAGTTTCTTTTTTCAGGTATTAATGTTACTTGCAAATTCAAAATCCCTGTAAATTAATCTAGGATTTTAAGCTCTTCAATACTTTTATAATATGCTATTGATCCAAGTGTAAACTCCTTACCACATTTCATTTAAATACGATCAGCCGTTACAGTGTTGTCAGATTAGAGCTACCTAGTCTAAGGTAGTCAGGGAACACACCCATTATCATACACCCTTTCATACCATTACAGGATCACACACAAACTTTCGTAGTTATTTATGGAAGTTGTGATTGCGAGTTAAAAACTTTTTTCTAAGTTTCTCCTTTTTTGTTCTGAAACTTCCCTAAAGATGTCTGTAATATTTTTTCAGGTATGGATGTGGTTAGCGATAACCTATGTTGGGGCGTCATCAATATTTTTCATTTTGGGAAGAATAGCTCCTGAGGAATGGCAAAACCCGTATCCGTGTATCGAAGAACCAGAAACTTTGGACAACCAGTGGTCATTAGCAAATTCTTTCTGGTACACGTTAGGCAGTATGCTTACACAGGGATCGGAACTTGCACCTATGTAAGTGTTTGGAAAGGTTTACGTACCAAGTTCGCCGAGTAGCCTAATCGAAAGACCGCTTGACTTGTAATAGTGGGGTCGCGGGTTCAAACCCAGGCCAGTACCAATGAGCTCTTTGGAGTTTATGTACGGATACCACTGGCTTTTCGGTGAAGGAAAACATCGTGAGGAAACCTGCGTAAGTCCAGAGAAGAAATTAAATAGCTTGTGTGAATTCACCAACCCGCAACTGGGCAAGCGTGGTGAATATGGCCCATTCGCCCTTTGAGGGTATGCCTAAGTCATAAAAAACAATACTAACACCTTTGATAAATTATATGTCTAGATAGACTGATGGATCCTAAACGCGTCGAAAAAAATAGCTTGTGCTCTTATGCACGCACACTATAACAACAACAATGGTGCAACGGGAGTGTAAGACATGGCTGTCACGCACACTAGTATAATAATGTTGGCCTGTAATTTTTCGTTCACAAACAGTACGAGACTCTATCTAGACATATTATTTATCAAACACTAACACTATATCGCGAATATAGTGGTATGGAAGTCAGACTTCTTGGTGAGCGACTAACACAGTAAATTACAACCTTTTAGGCACTGCGTTGTAACTTTCTAATGTATCATTTTCCATTTCAGCGCTGTATCTACTCGTATGGCTGGGAGCATGTGGATGTTTTTCGTCTTGATTATGGCGTCTTCTTACACAGCTAACCTTGCTGCATTCTTGACAGTAGAATCAAAGTTTTACGCAATCAAAAGTATCACTGATCTCTCTACCAATCCTTACGATATTCAGTATGGAGCTAAGAAAAATGGAGCTACGTTTACTTTTTTTAAGGTAAATAATTCTGTGTTAGTCTAATCGGGAAACCGCTGGACAAGAAATCTAGAGATCGCGGGTTCGAACCCAGGCCCGTACCTATGATCTCTTTAGGTGAAGGAAAACATCGTGAGGAAGCCTGCATACTTCCAAAGATGGAATTCAATGCCGTATCGTGTGAATCCACCAACCCGAAACTGAGGCAGCGTGGTGGATACTACTCGACCGCCATGCAGTGCAAATAAATTATATTTCTTCCTTCTTTCTTTCTTTCAGTGGACTAAGTATGAACGGGCTGATTACGCTAAGATAAATAATATTACGAGGGCACTTTATTGTTATTACGGATTGTTTTTGATCTGTAACACTAATTAGACAAATAACTATATTATTATTTATCACAGTCTTTCAGGTAGCGCCTCAATCCATACATGTTTGCAAAATTTTCTTAATTTATTTTTATTTTTATTTCTGCCCGAAGAAACTAATTACCGAATATTTAAAGGTAGTGATTTTTTATGGACAAGACACGCGACACTTTCGCCTGGTGGTAAGCGTCACACCTGCGCATAACAGTTAGCAGTGCCAGAATGGTGAACTTATGAACAAAATCCTGCGCCGTAATGCACTGCGCTCGACCGCTCGTCACCCTGATATTAGATGTGAAATCTCTTTATGCCCAGTAATTTATCTGGTAACATTGCCTTTAAAACTGAAACACAGTAATGCTTGCACACTACTACTTGGTGGTAGAATAACTCTACAATAGAGTCGTACCATTCAAATTCAAATTTATTTATTGTCTGCTTAAAGTACTTTTACAAATGTTGAGCGCTAATCTCCCAAACTGGGTGCAGTTAAGTACCCGTATCTTGGGGATTACACAGATTGCAGTTCAAAGCTCCTGTTTGTTTATGCAATTTAATTAAAAAAATACACATTTCAAGTAGAAACTACAAATTTGGTTTGATTGTAGGCCAAACTTTCTAGTTAAAAAAAACATAATTATACGGGTTACACAAGATAAACGATCCTAAACTAACCGAAAGGTGGTAGTTTTTACTCTATGTGCACGAGTAAGACTGACAATGCACACCTACTTTTCTTGCGTTAGAATAATTATTAGAATGTTTGTTCCAGGAGTCCGATAATCTACTCTATCAAAAAATGTATAAATATATGGAAGCTCACCCAGAATACCAGCCTGGAACTAATGACATTGGACTAGACAGGTATTACCTACATTATTGCTTGGCCCGACGAGTTTGCTATAAATGGTAGTAATCATTGTAGTAGTAGGACTCCACTGCAGAGTCCGACTGGGGAAGTATTCACCCGCCAAGCAGTAGTGTGCAAGCATTACTGTGTTCCGGTTTGAAGGGCAATGTTACCAGAGAAATTACTAGGTATGATGAGATTTTTTTAAATTTAGATATTAGACATCTAATATCTCAGGGTGACGAGCGCAGTGCAGTGCGGCGCAGAATTTGTGTTCGCAAGTTCATAATTCTAGCACTGCTACTGTTAGTGGCAGGCGTGACGCTTACCACCAGGCGAACGCTATGCTCGTCTCGTCAATTGAATGTATAAAAAAATGGGCTTTTGTTTTTGGCCTTGGCTATACGTGTTTTTGGTTTTTCTTCAATTTTCATTTAGGCTTTCCTATTTCACGCTGTCTTACAGTGTGGCGGTCCAAAGGGGAGGCCTTCATTCTGCAGTGAACGTCTTCTGGCTGATGATGATTATGATGATTCCTTTTTCTTGCTAGACATTACTTTGTGTCGTATCGCAACTAACTTTTTACCCACAACAGAGTAGAGTCCACTGGAAGGATCAAATTAAACGCCTACCTACATTTACTCAAAAACTTGTTTAAGATCAATTGATTTTCAGAGTTAAATCCACTGAAGAAAATTACGCGTTTCTAATGGAATCCACTTCAATCGAGTACATGGTGGAAAGAAACTGCGACGTGGCTCAAGTTGGAGGCTTACTAGACAGTAAGGGATATGGAATTGCAATGAAGAAAAGTACGTAGACGCCATCTGTTTCACTCACTGAAGAGAGAAGTGAATAGAACGGAAATGTGACGCGGCTGTCATTAAGTCTAAATAGACTTTATGACAGCCGCGTTTCACAATGCTTCCAATATACATGTCTTTAAACTGAGAATACTAAAAAAATACAATTTAAATAGACGCGTAGGAAACTACATTGCATCGTAATTAGATTAATTTTAATCTGTTGCAAAACAGCATTTCGGGCGTTTGAGATTTTTTCGTCGTAGTGTCTATGCAATTTTGTGTGAAACTGGCGACAGCGATTTTCCATACAATTGCTTTACAACATTGTTTTGACAGCCGTTCTACCTAAGAAGAAAGAATAAGAAAGAAAGAAAATAATCTAAGAAAGCCCTACGCTTTCTCTTTTCTGTGGTTTCACTATACCGGGAGGTAGGTAAGAACCCTTAAATTAAGTGTCATGTAGTCGAAGGAATTGCAGCACTGTCATTTATTTACCGTTAATATTTTTGGGCTGAAAATAATTCAAATAAACACAAAATTTAAAAAGGGGGTTATCGGTAAGACATATTATGCCATATTTTTTTACTTTTTATACGAGAGGTAGGTTCTCTTATATCATTCAGAAATCAAAATGCGTGACTATTTTATTTCCCGGCCAAACCTTAACTTTCCTGGGCTAAATACTCGGGGAGATACCAAATTGCTGAAAAAAACGTGGTGAAAAAAGATATTAAAAAAATGTCAACCTACTTCATTTTCGTTTACTTGGATGCCATATTTTTTCCAGTTATTTTGATATAACATAAAACTACAGAACAGATTTCAATGATATTTCTATGGGAGCAATCTGATAATATTTAACCTAGCAAATAAAAAAATAAAAAACCCAAATAATTCCTCAGTCAAGTCGATGTTCCACAGTGGACGTCTCCGGGCTGATTATGGTGTTTAACTAACTACCATGTGTACACGTTTAACCAGTTATCTTTTTTAGACTCTCCGTACCGTCAGCCAATGAGTGAATCAATTCTACAGCTTCAAGAAAAAGGCACTCTAATGAGAATGAAAAACAAGTGGTGGAAAGAAAAACGAGGAGGCGGTATGTGCACGGTAAGTCCAAGCGCACTATTATCAGACCTAATAAGGAACTTAATATTATTAAGTTTCTTGATCCTGACATTCTTATTGAGCTGATCATAAGTGTAATACAAGAGACGTTTTTTTTATTGACAGACATATCTGATGTGCAGTACCTAATGGTACGGTCAAAGATTAATCACACCGAGCCTGTAAAGAGAACTGGAACCGGAATACAACTTTTTGGTGCTTCTCGGCAGATTTTTAACTTAAGCGTGGTATCTAGCGAGTCATTTACTAGAAAGTAGCACATAAGCACCATGGTTTTCTACCGTGGTTTTCTGACTATGTTTGCCTTCACCGGTAGCTCAAGTTCGTTGTTTTGATTTAAACGTGCCAACAAAAAAACATGACACACGTAAACAAAAGTTAAGAAAAATAATCTCTTGCTTTTTTGCTACTAATCGGCTCCAACCGATGCCGGTTGTAACTAACCAGCGTTGATCTCCCGTTGGGATTGGCGACACGACACACTGGTACTTTGCGCACAAGTACATTACATTATACTACACTCCATCCAGTCCAAACTGCATTGATCCAAGGAAGAAAGGTAGGAAGGAAAGATTGATGTAAGGTCGAAGACTGGGTTAGAGACTTAGAGTGGACTTCAAGTGACAGAGAAAAGAAGTCTAATGACTTAGATGGTTCTTGACTATACTGAGTTTCTTTCGCGTCCGAACAGGATGATGACGGAGGTGGTGGCGATGCTCAACCCCTGGTGCTGGCAAATGTCGGTGGTGTCTTCATCGTGCTGATCATTGGCTGCGCTCTGGCGATTGTATGCGCTTTCTTTGAGATGATCATTGACGTGTGGATGATCTCCCGTCGGATGAAGGTATGTAGCCATAAGTAAAGATAATCATTAGCCCTTGCGCAACATAGCAAGCAAATAAAGAGGGAAGCTGGCGCATCCACTGCCCAGCTACGGCACGGCCATACTTCCGTAAAGTTTTAATCAGATAGCGCGTTAAAGTGAGTACTTTGTGCACAAGGTAATGCACAAAGTACTCACTTTTTTTTCACAGTTCCAGTACTACACAGTTATTGTCTTTACTTATGGCATAGCATTACTATTTACAATGTCTAGAATTTTGCTTATAGTATCCGGCCACCTTTTTAAATAATGAAAACAGAGCACGCGCGCTGTCTATTCTGGCTTCGTACTTGCATTTCGAAACAAAACGAAAATGAATATCAAATTCTTTCCAGGTTTCATTCAAGGAAGAACTCATTGCAGAGCTGAAGTTCATATTCAGCTTTAGTGGAGACACAAAGACAGTTCGTCATCGAGAATCGAGCAGCAGTGGTTCTGGAAGCCCCAAGAAAGAAGATGAAAGCGAGGGAAAAAAAGATGATGGTCAAGAGACAGAGAAAGACGAAGCCGAAGATCGTGCCCCGACACCTTCGCAGAGGTCTACTCACTCTAGGCACACATTGCATAGCAGAAGACCTAGTAATGCTACACACATGGCTAGAATGAGGAAATATAGTGGCTATAGTGCTCGTATTTAGAATTAGTTATAGTAATTGTAATGGAAAAATGTTAGATAAATATTTCAATTCATCGATATTGTTACAGTTTAAAATTGATTTAAGTAAATAAATAAATCTAAACGAATATTATATAGGTTTAATTAAAGTGTTTTTGTATGTTTGTTCGAGGTGGGTATCTTCCAGACAACTGATCTGATTTCATCATCCAAAGGCTCCAGAGCCTTCCTTATCCTACTGCTGGGTATGGGAAGAGAGAGTTCCTATGTCATCTGCCTCGATTCTGTACTAATATAGTCCAGGTTCGATCCGCGATGGTCACGATATCGTCGACCTATCTTGCATCTGGACGACCAAGTCGACCAGCCCTCCGCTTACATTGCCTGGGCAATGCTCTGTTATAAACTTACCCCACTAGACATCACTGCACAAAGTCTGATTATCTGATCTGCGCTAAATGAAACCTACACTATCTGAGTGCTATAGACTTTATTTTGGTATAGTACCAAGTATAAAAAACACAGCACAGCCTTGCCGGGTACAGCTAGTAAATAATAAAATTACTAAAGTAAACACATATCTATATTTTTTATCTAATCTGGGTTCCTTTATTTTTTAACAAAATAATACTGCGAAAATATTTAGACATTAAATTCAAGAAACATCAAACGAATCGCGATATTGAACTCTTATTATCTTGCAATAAACAATTGCAAATCGTTTGCTGTTGCAGCGCCTTAATAGTTTTTCACCGACTCCCGCGACTTTTCCATTGTATCACTATTCTACAATATAAGTAAGTAGGTAATCACAAATTAAAAGGTCGCATTTACTAGATATCTAGTAAGCTGATTATTCCATTTCCCGCAGACAGGGATATTGGTAGCTTGCGCAGTGCGCACTACCTTTTATGGGTGGATTTAGTACATCAAGACAAACAACGTTTGTTCTAAGATTTTTGCCAAAACGTAATAGGTATGTACTTGTACATTTCACGAAAATAATATTTTTTGTATGTTTAATTATTAAGTTTACTATTATCTATTAACGTATTACTATAAAGGATACTGTGCTAAGGTGCGGTGCCTGCTTGAACTGTGACTGCCTTTATTTGGCGTAGAAGTATTATAGACCAGTACATTTGTTATTTTAGTATGGTAAAAAAAAGCATTGAATTAGCAAATGTCGTAGAACAAAAGCTGTTTGTCTTGATGTACCAAATACGTCTGACGTCTGTACATAAGAGGTTATGCGCAAGTTACCAATAGGTATCCCAATAAACAAATCTAATTCATTGTAAAAGACTTTTAATAGATGCTCGTACTACCTACTTAGTTGTAGTGACTGTTAAGATATTAAACTAACCAAAAAATATTATTATAATGTAAAAGAGGATTTCAAATTAGGTTTTAACATCCCATTTCTGGGTATAGGTTTCGAGAGGTGATTGCAATGGACGACACTCCACCACGCTAGCCCGATGCGGGTTGGCGAGAAAAAAGAAAGAAAAGAAGAATTTAATGGTCTAGTGACTAGACCATTAAATTATTATTTTAAATTAAATTATCTAGTCCATTGTATTGTTCTTCCGGACAAATGTGTAAATATAATTTGTACCTAATATAACCTTTAAGCGTAACTTCAGTAAGCTGTGTGTTTGTGTGTTATTTCGAAGCTTAAACTTTATTTGGTGTTTTAAATAAATTTCACGGATACTATAAAAAAAGCGGGATTCTGATTCTGATCCATCGTGCTATGCAAGGAAGTTTTATACTGGTAGGTTATATAGGTTACCATACTTCCTTGCTGTCATATAAACAATCAAAAGACATAACACACACAAAACATCATTAATCATCATCATCATCATCGTCATTTTTTTTTCATTAATTAATCATTTGACACTGGTCAGGACAAGATACAATTAAAAGGCAAAATAAAAAATGAAAATGCGCTTCAAAAGCACGTTATGATACAATTTGGAGGGTTCCATAACTATGTTAGTAATAAATAATGATATAATCATAATTTTCATCATAATTTATTTTTGCGATTAATAATTAATGAAGTAACACATACAATTAGGAAGCTGGGAACCAGTTGCAAAGGACCATAATAATCGATGGAGAAAAGTGACTGCTGAAGGTTATATTCTGTTCAAGACAAAGCCTAGATTTATGGGTTAGCTCACAAACATGTGAAAAGGCACATTTGGTCTGACAACCAGATGCCATGTTGTGTGATCCTGATATGACCGCATGTATATGACTCCCGAACAGGCATTTTTAGCCATAAGTGCAAATTAACTTTCGACGCTCAATAAATTATCTCTTGTACTTTAAGGTAAAAACGGGCCAATGATGAAGATGATGATGAATTAGTAAAACTTGGTCCACTAATTTATCTAGAATGTGTATGTTAACCAACTCTTACTATGGGCCCAACACCGAAAACACGAAGAATATCATCTGTTCCATACAATTTGTGTCAGGTCGATGAAGTTTTTGTATCGAACAGCAGATTTTTTTTGCGATTTGAGGTTTGGCCCCCATAGTAAAATTTGTTCATAGAGATTAGGATACCCTTCAGTATTGTTTAATCTTTTTGTTACAAATTATATAATAATTAAATATTGACTACTGTGACTTACTGACGATCAGTACAACAGGATTCAGGGTTTTTTTTTATTTTGTCACGATATCCTAAAATAGTAGAAATTACGACCAAATCATTAGCAGAATTAAATGATGCCATCTGCCATCGTATTTTTTGTGCATAAATGTCAGCTATTTGTTGAAAATGTTTAGTTCCATCAAGAGGCCACGTTGTTTTTGTGTCAGTTATCATCCAAAGAGAATTTAACACTACGTTTATCATCGACAACTATTGTCTTCGATAATATCTAGGAACGTGACGGGTAATTAAAACGCCTTGTTACGAATCCTTAGCTGGTTATTGGTAAATCAACCTATAAATTGTCTTTCGATGGCACAGCGACAAACGCTTGCGCGAGTTAATTTTGCTACTGGCGCTATCTAGTTTCAATGAATCGAACTACACACGCGATAGTGCCAGCTATTGAATCATAACAAGTATGCATCTCGAACAACTATAAAGGCAAGTTCCTGAAAAGAGCCTAGATGGCGCTTATTTAATATTTTTTTTCCGATATGAGATCTATATTTTCAGCAATTGCTATACCCTATGTGTTGACCAGACCTTTTCTACACATATTTATAGAAACCGCGTAAAGATCTGTTTAGTAGTTTTCTAGTTTATCCCGGACAGACAGACAGACAGAAAACGAAAGAAAAAACGGGACAAAACGCAGATGACCAGATGGCGCATAAAAAAATGCGTATTGTGTAGAAAATAGTAAAATTGCTAACTTTACTAAATGTACAGCTGAAACGTCAGAAATATTTCATGGTTACTACAATAATGATAGTGTTGAAAAAAAATAGTACAAAAATAAAAAAGTTGTTCTATTTAAGGTTTATAAGACAGTTTACCTAAATCGCGCAAGCAACATTTTTAATTCTTGATTCACCAATACCAGATTTTACTTGCACGTTAGGTAGGAATCTTATACTACAGTCCTCGATCTCCATTTTTATTAAGTATATGTATAGATAGATTTAGCTGCGCCCCGCACGATGATAAAAAACTCTAGAATAGGTCAGTCAGTGACTATTTGTGTGTTGTGAGTTTGTTTTAGTGTGCGTTCATAAAAATAGTAATTAAATTTGATTTATTAGTGTCTTTTTCTATAGTAGTGTGAAAGCCTATTTAAAAGTGTGTAGGCAGAATACCACCATAAATTTGCATCTCCAGTATATTGTAGTATAATCATGCTCGAAGTACTCCCTAAACAAGTATGTACGACATAATTATAGTCATAACTCTGGAGCCCTCACTGGAGGCCTCATGCATGATAAATAGTCCATCACGGTCCCCGTCAAAGGTGCAAATAAGCCTTTAGTTTACAAGCTAAGTCCCTATTTTCCGCGTAATCTAACACGAGCCGGCTCCTTTGATGCATAACGCTATTATATCAGTGTTACGGGAAGTGGACACCACCACAACTCCGTGACCGCTATCTTTCATCCCCGTTCCATTAGTTTAACAAATTGCTTAACAAAACTTATAATTTATCTTGCAAAGCTGCCGTAGTTTCGAGAGCTACTTGTATAGGAGAGTTTGGATAACTTCACTCGACATTGGATAAACTGGTGTATATACTCTGCTACCTTCAAGAAAGACCATTTATTTACTCTATTTTATATATTTTTAATATTTTTTTTTTGGTTTACAACTCATTTTCTTACGACTGTACTTTGTATGAGTGGTCGAGTTACCACTATAAAATAATATAAAAAGCCGTCAAGCGTACGAGTACTTGCGACTTGGATAACGAGGGTTCCGTACCACCACTTTACCTTTGGGTAAGGAACCCTAAAAAGGAGTTTCAATTTACGTTCGACAACATGTTCCAGTTTTTAATTTTTTTTCTTTCGTTTACACTCTCCGTATTTTTCTGTAGTTACTATGAATGTGCTAGGGTTACTTATTGATGGCAGTCTCAGATAAGAGATACAACGTTCAGCCTTAGGCAGTACAATTTTTATGTACGCAGCACGTGCCACACAAGGACGAACGAAACAGTTGCGTTAAAAGAGTGGCGCGGGCTAATTTTCTCTGTGGCGTTATCTAATACAGTTTTTGGGAACTAAAGAACGAAAGCCAACCGAACGGAATAATCATTCAAGTTTTGGCTTGAGAAATGACGATATATCTACAAATTATCAATTATCAGATTATTCCCATAACCAGTGTTATGTAACCTTGCTTCTTGCCAAATTTCGTGATTCTACGGCAACGAGAAGTATCCTATGAATTTTGATTTACTTGCGAGTCTAAAAAATACCAAAAACACTAGAAAAATGGCTGTAATTTTTTATTGCGTTGACTTAGAAGCTTGATTTTTTTTACAGCTATAAGGGACCGTGGACTTACCATTCGATATTATGTAATGTCAACTTGATACCTCCACTCGTTTCTGAGAAAAAGGGCCTTGACAGACAGACAGACAGACAGACGGACAACGGAGTGATCCTATAAGGGTTTTTTTTTCCTTATAAGGTACGGAACCCTAAAAATTTAATTTTGGCGGGAATACGAAAAAATCATGTCGCTGCATAGTATTATTTTCTTGAGTTTCCTTGCGAATTAATGATAAAAAATTGTGTTCATCAAGTGTTATTAAATTATATGCACGAG
This sequence comes from Erannis defoliaria, assembly GCA_905404285.2. NCBI lineage: Eukaryota > Metazoa > Arthropoda > Insecta > Lepidoptera > Geometridae > Erannis > Erannis defoliaria. Next base: position 9,268,682 of record FR990078.1, read on the forward strand.
TGTGGATATAATGTGGTGAGACGGTTTTCTAAGTTGTTTTTAAAACTCCGTAATAGCTTAAATACGTATGTACGTACGTAAGTAAGTATTATAGTAAAGTCGCCACAACTTTACTAGGGCATGACTTTACTTTCTGTGACTAATTTTGTGTGACCTGTGATTTTATGACTTATTTGACTTGACACAATAAAAAAATACTTAATACTTTGTCAAAAATAAAAGAAAAACGAAACTTAGACACGGGTATGTACTTAAACTGCAACCAGGACCACTGGAGGACGGGCAGCAGCGTCCACTTTGTTTAAGGTGGTAAGCATTCTGCGATCCGCAAGCCGGGCGTGGGGATTATGGCAGAGGCCTTCGTCCAGCAGTGGACGTTTTATGGCTGATGACGAAGATGAAAGGTCGCGCTTGCCGACACGTGTTTCGCCTCTACGCGAAGCATCCTCAAGACGTGTTGACTCCAAGCGCTCAGCCGGCGCGGCCCTCGCCGCGCCTGCCGTTTAAGTAAGGGTGATATGATATTATTTCAATTATTATTATTTTTATTTTATTTTAATTTTTTGGTGTTTTTTCTTATGTATTTTGATAGATATCTGTTTTCAGGTTTAATAAAATTATCTGTTTCGGATCAATAATAATATAGTTAAAGCTTCATAAATACAAATACTTGGTTACAGATTAAAATAAATTATTGACAGCCATTTTTTCATTTATTTTTAGATTAAATAAATAATTTCTCTCGGATATTTTTATTTTTTTATTTCAGGCATAGGTATTAACTTTTTTACAGATAAGATTATCACGTTAATTAATAACTTTTTTATTACAGATTATCACTTAATTTTTTTGAGGAAACTATGGATATTTATTATGGATAGCTATTAGTAGTAGGTACTCGATACGATAGTACAGTGGAAATACAGTATACAACATTTGGACAGCTACCGAATCCAATGTAACCTACTTAACTGTTTATATGAACCTACACACCTACGTATTTCTTCAGGATAGTCCTTCGCCGCCTTGGCCCCTCTCAATCAAGCGGCTTTCATTACACCCTCCTCAACTGGACATATCACGAGAATGGACACACGGACAGCCAGACATTTCTCACATGTGCTTAATTAACTGACTGACGGCATAATGTCGTTTGTGGTACGCCAGTTTGTCTCGGGAACTAGATTCTACGTGAGTGCTGTGTGATAAGTTAATTATTTACGAAAATCATAATTTAATTATCAGAGAAGTAGCTTGCTAAAATGAAACCCAACAAACTCATTTGAAAGTAAGTCAAACTTCGTAACAACAATAAAGTTGGAATATAAGTACTCGGATAACGGCTACTCTAACAAAAGAAGTGAGATCTTACTGGATACCAGTCTATCCGAATTCCCTTTATTTCCTTCCTCCTGTCATGTATAAAGTTTTCAATTGCTTATTTGATACTCTACAGTGCGACGTTGCAAGATCTTGAGACGACCGTGCATTGCGATTTGATCGCGCTTGCCAACTCTTGGCTACACTTGCCAAATGGGATTTGGTAATTTTTGGCGTTGAAGAATTTAATGGTCTAGTGACTAGACCATTAAATTATTATTTTAAATTAAATTATCTAGTCCATTGTATTGTTCTTCCGGACAAATGTGTAAATATAATTTGTAAGATTTAGACACAGGCAGTTTGTTCGCAAAGTTCGCAAAGCCAAAGGCAACACCGGCCGAGGGCTATATTAAACGAAATACTTCTAGCCATTTTCAACGCCAAAAATTACCAAATCCCATTTGGCAAGTGTAGCCAAGAGTTGGCAAGCGCGATCAAATCGCAATGCACGGTCGTCTCAAGATCTTGCAACGTCGCACTGTAGAGTATCAAATAAGCAATTGAAAACTTTATACATGACAGGAGGAAGGAAATAAAGGGAATTCGGATAGACTGGTATCCAGTAAGATCTCACTTCTTTTGTTAGAGTAGCCGTTATCCGAGTACTTATATTCCAACTTTATTGTTGTTACGAAGTTTGACTTACTTTCAAATGAGTTTGTTGGGTTTCATTTTAGCAAGCTACTTCTCTGATAATTAAATTATGATTTTCGTAAATAATTAACTTATCACACAGCACTCACGTAGAATCTAGTTCCCGAGACAAACTGGCGTACCACAAACGACATTATGCCGTCAGTCAGTTAATTAAGCACATGTGAGAAATGTCTGGCTGTCCGTGTGTCCATTCTCGTGATATGTCCAGTTGAGGAGGGTGTAATGAAAGCCGCTTGATTGAGAGGGGCCAAGGCGGCGAAGGACTATCCTGAAGAAATACGTAGGTGTGTAGGTTCATATAAACAGTTAAGTAGGTTACATTGGATTCGGTAGCTGTCCAAATGTTGTATACTGTATTTCCACTGTACTATCGTATCGAGTACCTACTACTAATAGCTATCCATAATAAATATCCATAGTTTCCTCAAAAAAATTAAGTGATAATCTGTAATAAAAAAGTTATTAATTAACGTGATAATCTTATCTGTAAAAAAGTTAATACCTATGCCTGAAATAAAAAAATAAAAATATCCGAGAGAAATTATTTATTTAATCTAAAAATAAATGAAAAAATGGCTGTCAATAATTTATTTTAATCTGTAACCAAGTATTTGTATTTATGAAGCTTTAACTATATTATTATTGATCCGAAACAGATAATTTTATTAAACCTGAAAACAGATATCTATCAAAATACATAAGAAAAAACACCAAAAAATTAAAATAAAATAAAAATAATAATAATTGAAATAATATCATATCACCCTTACTTAAACGGCAGGCGCGGCGAGGGCCGCGCCGGCTGAGCGCTTGGAGTCAACACGTCTTGAGGATGCTTCGCGTAGAGGCGAAACACGTGTCGGCAAGCGCGACCTTTCATCTTCGTCATCAGCCATAAAACGTCCACTGCTGGACGAAGGCCTCTGCCATAATCCCCACGCCCGGCTTGCGGATCGCAGAATGCTTACCACCTTAAACAAAGTGGACGCTGCTGCCCGTCCTCCAGTGGTCCTGGTTGCAGTTTAAGTACATACCCGTGTCTAAGTTTCGTTTTTCTTTTATTTTTGACAAAGTATTAAGTATTTTTTTATTGTGTCAAGTCAAATAAGTCATAAAATCACAGGTCACACAAAATTAGTCACAGAAAGTAAAGTCATGCCCTAGTAAAGTTGTGGCGACTTTACTATAATACTTACTTACGTACGTACATACGTATTTAAGCTATTACGGAGTTTTAAAAACAACTTAGAAAACCGTCTCACCACATTATATCCACACTCGTGCATATAATTTAATAACACTTGATGAACACAATTTTTTATCATTAATTCGCAAGGAAACTCAAGAAAATAATACTATGCAGCGACATGATTTTTTCGTATTCCCGCCAAAATTAAATTTTTAGGGTTCCGTACCTTATAAGGAAAAAAAAAACCCTTATAGGATCACTCCGTTGTCCGTCTGTCTGTCTGTCTGTCTGTCAAGGCCCTTTTTCTCAGAAACGAGTGGAGGTATCAAGTTGACATTACATAATATCGAATGGTAAGTCCACGGTCCCTTATAGCTGTAAAAAAAATCAAGCTTCTAAGTCAACGCAATAAAAAATTACAGCCATTTTTCTAGTGTTTTTGGTATTTTTTAGACTCGCAAGTAAATCAAAATTCATAGGATACTTCTCGTTGCCGTAGAATCACGAAATTTGGCAAGAAGCAAGGTTACATAACACTGGTTATGGGAATAATCTGATAATTGATAATTTGTAGATATATCGTCATTTCTCAAGCCAAAACTTGAATGATTATTCCGTTCGGTTGGCTTTCGTTCTTTAGTTCCCAAAAACTGTATTAGATAACGCCACAGAGAAAATTAGCCCGCGCCACTCTTTTAACGCAACTGTTTCGTTCGTCCTTGTGTGGCACGTGCTGCGTACATAAAAATTGTACTGCCTAAGGCTGAACGTTGTATCTCTTATCTGAGACTGCCATCAATAAGTAACCCTAGCACATTCATAGTAACTACAGAAAAATACGGAGAGTGTAAACGAAAGAAAAAAAATTAAAAACTGGAACATGTTGTCGAACGTAAATTGAAACTCCTTTTTAGGGTTCCTTACCCAAAGGTAAAGTGGTGGTACGGAACCCTCGTTATCCAAGTCGCAAGTACTCGTACGCTTGACGGCTTTTTATATTATTTTATAGTGGTAACTCGACCACTCATACAAAGTACAGTCGTAAGAAAATGAGTTGTAAACCAAAAAAAAAATATTAAAAATATATAAAATAGAGTAAATAAATGGTCTTTCTTGAAGGTAGCAGAGTATATACACCAGTTTATCCAATGTCGAGTGAAGTTATCCAAACTCTCCTATACAAGTAGCTCTCGAAACTACGGCAGCTTTGCAAGATAAATTATAAGTTTTGTTAAGCAATTTGTTAAACTAATGGAACGGGGATGAAAGATAGCGGTCACGGAGTTGTGGTGGTGTCCACTTCCCGTAACACTGATATAATAGCGTTATGCATCAAAGGAGCCGGCTCGTGTTAGATTACGCGGAAAATAGGGACTTAGCTTGTAAACTAAAGGCTTATTTGCACCTTTGACGGGGACCGTGATGGACTATTTATCATGCATGAGGCCTCCAGTGAGGGCTCCAGAGTTATGACTATAATTATGTCGTACATACTTGTTTAGGGAGTACTTCGAGCATGATTATACTACAATATACTGGAGATGCAAATTTATGGTGGTATTCTGCCTACACACTTTTAAATAGGCTTTCACACTACTATAGAAAAAGACACTAATAAATCAAATTTAATTACTATTTTTATGAACGCACACTAAAACAAACTC